>OX419629.1:15439994-16786423 GCA_948473465.1 Lithophane ornitopus
GAAGGACAACTTCATTAACACTTGACAGATTTTGTATGGCATATCTGTCAAAAACTGATCATTGTGAGACCACTGACACGTTTATAAATTAGTAGACTTGACCCCCAGGACATATAAAATAAAAATATTTTTTCACGCTTATGAGCGATTTTCTTTCAGGTTTTGTTGAATAAGATTATGAGCAAAAAAGTCTTGCGAGATGGTCCACCTTAGGGACTATGTAAGTGCGGAAACCAAACCCGTAACATAGAACATAGAAAGTCTTGCGAGATCACATAACCATAGACTATAAATGGAACTATGTTCTAAGACAAAACATTGACATTTTAGTGATGTACCGATTACATTAGTGTTGTGACTACAACCGGTACTGAGGAAAGTTCGTATTCGTATAAGTCTGGTATAGTGAGCAACTCGATTGTTTTACATTCAAATGAAGCAGCCAATACAAAAATGTGTATGAGTATGTGTGTGTGTGTCTACGTACCATTTTTTTTTCTCTGTTTCTTTGATTAATTTCGTCCATCTTAGGAAAAGTCTGGGTTCGTTTTTCAGTTGTTTTTTTACGCGACCGTTTCATTCTTGTGCAGTTGTTTTGAGTGGATCTTCTATTTTCCATTATTTTTTCTCTAGTTTGATGACTTGATTACCGTTACGCATTCATGCTTCTTATCCGCTGTGGCATAAGTAAGGATGGTCAAACTGGTTTTTGGATTAAATTTTAATTCCATAATAACTTAATTGATGTTGCAAAAATGCAATTTATACGGTACCTACAGTAGTGAGTCTCGGAATGAAATGTGCATCTTTATTTATGTCTGCTTCGGAGTCTAAAACATAGTTTTTACAGAAATTCTGAAAAGAAGAAAAAAGAGAACATTAATTTTATGACTTGAGTTTTTGTTTCTGTGCATGTTTTTTTTTTAACAAGAATTTAATATTTCCGTTAATCAGAATAATATAATATTTTTCACCTCACAAGCTCGGGAAGATTCTGTTTGTCATTCGAAAGCGCTAAAACCCGCTAACGCGGAAAGAGTTTTTAAAATTCGAACCTTTCTATTCAACAATTTAAGTTTTGATGCATTATCAGTCGACCCGTCGACTGATAATGAATCAATACTTATTTTATGTCAGAACGCCAACCTCATTTTTAGAATAATCGCACTGGCCAGCACGAAAAAATCGCTCAACACGCCTAAAGAAGTTTTCACATAAAAAAACTTTATACAGGTAATTTTCTTTTGTATATTCAATTCACTTTCCACCATTTGGGTTTGTTTAGCGCTGCAGAGTTAGTGCAAGCGGTACATAATGCCGAATTGAGCTTTCTTCCGGAAAAATTGCGCGAAAAGTACAAAAAAGCTTAGGTACAATATTTTTGTTCAATGCATTGGATTTTTGTTCAATGCACAATGGAGACACCTAGCATTTTCCTCGCTGTAGTGAGGTGAAAAGTTGTGTGTTCGCTCGGCAGCAAAGTTTTTCTGGGTCTCGTACCTTTGAAACCCTCGCAACGCTCAGGATTCTATATTTGAACCCTTCGCTTGCTCAGGTTTCAATACAGGTACTCGCGCGAAAAAACAACTTTGCAGCCTAGCATAACATGTAACTATTGTTCTTGCATTTGGAATTTATTGTATTTCTCAGTTACGTAGATACCATTATAGTAGTGGCTCTATCAAAGTTAACCGGTAAACAACTGGCCGGAGCGCGTGCACAACCAATTAACTAATTAGTTATTTAAAAAAGATGTTTACCAGAAAAAAATATACCTCAGCTTGCATGCCTACCTTCCCCTTAATTTAAAGATACATAGGGATAGCACACTCTTTACTATACACCAGTTATGTACCTCTATCAACACCATGAATATCTCAAACCCAAACAATCATAGTTGAATCCCTCTCCACCACACAAAATGCAACACAATACCCGCCAAATTGACCACGTCTGACCCAAAAACGAACCCCTCGAAACACCATAATAATTACTTACAAACACCATTGTTAGTCCCCATTGTTTGAATACCATATAGACCTCAACACTCGATGTACCGATTGCAAACAAAAAGCTAATTAAGGCTCGCTACTCACGTGTGTCCGCTTCACTTGATCGCAAAAGAATATTAGCTTATATAGTATTCATAAGTGTGCGGGTTTTTTTTAACCCCATCTGATAAAGTTGTGTTTTGTTTTTTGTTGTTGTAATTGCTTGCTTAGCGGGTAGAAAGTGCCTACAATCGGGTGATTGGTTTTTGTTTTAAGTTTGTTAAAACCGGGTTAAGTGCGATTGGCAGTTACCTACCTACTCACTTTTTCCACAATTTATCAAGAGCATAATTTAAGTGCCTCTTTCTGAAAAATTACCGCTATGTTTGCCAACCACTTGCTTATAACAAGCTTTCAACAATGTCTTCAAAGATTGAGAATGGTCGAAATAAATGGATATGTCTGCTAATTTGAGCAGTGGTGGCCCAGTGGTAACGGCCACGACTTACGAGTTGTAGGTCGTAGGTTCGAACCCTGACAGGCGCTTTACTTTGTGTCAATTATTTCATCGCCACTGCTCTTAAAACGGTGAAGGAAAACATCGTGAGGAAACCGGCATGTCCTAGAACCAAAAATTCGAAGACATGTGACATCTACCAATCCGCACTGGGCCGGCGTGGTGGATTACCCGTTCCCTCTCACATAGAGGAGGCCTGTGTCCCAGCAGTGGGTACTTTATAGGCTGATTATGTTATTATGTCTGCTAATTTAATTTTGGACGAAATGCATAGATGACACGACTGTCACTCACAAGCTACACCAAAAACTGGTAGATAGGTACTGCATATATTTTCATATAAACAAAATTCCGACGTAGGTAAGTATCAAACATTGCTATGAGGCACCAATTCTGCTCACACCAAAAAAACACGACCTAGAACTATTACTTTCATCCACTTTCAGACAACAATGAGCTAGTTTTCGATTTCTATTACAACGTGTAACTGCTTTTAATGGAAGCTTTATCAGTGTTATTGATCGGAAAGCCGTTATTATTTGAAATTATCTTCCAAAACGTGTATCAATTTGATAGGCAGCAATTTTGGTTTTTTGGCATACTTTTTTTCGAAATTTTATTATTGTAGAGGATAGGAGGTAAAATATTAACCTTTCAAAAATGTTGGTAGCAGCAGAGCGTGTTCTTCAGACGTACTTCAAGTTTCATCGTCGGAAAGGTAAGGTCTTTTAAAGCACTCTGTGAAATGATTACCCATGATTTTACAGTATGGTTAAGCTGAGATTACTAACTGTGCGTTTGCACTAGCGAAACATTACAACAAAACATGTTTAAATCTCAAATCTCAAAAAATAGTATGGAACATTGACAGAAGATAGAGATTTCAACATGTTTTGTCGCAAATGTTTCGCCAGTGCAAACGCACGGTAAGGGTTAAAGGTAAAATTCTCGGAGATTCGTCATGCCATGGCGGTTGAATGATTTGCTTAAAAAAAAGTCGACTTACTAGCAAACGTCTCATGTCCATCACCGCAGATATCGCAGACAAGAATAACAGTAAAATCGTAATTAAAATCTTCTTAAAAACACTATCATTTTAATTAAATCTACAAATAAGCACTTCTGTCCACATTACTGAAGTAATAAGTCTTCAGGAATTAACGAACAATCTAGATAATAACTTTGATCGAACTGACGCCGACGATCACTCTCGCTGAAGAAAGCGAATTTTTCAAGAGATTCAGTAAATAGTTTTTATCGTAGTTAGTGAGACTGGCAAATAAAGATAGTCTAGTCTATGACAAGTATTAATCAGAGGGCCTTAAGGGTCAAACCATTTGCAACAATATTTACTGAGCCCGTTGCAATTTTTTATTTTATAAATGTTATCTATTTTGTGTTATACTAGCTGCGCCCCGCGGTTTCACCCGCGTAAGTCTCGATCCCGTGGGAATATCGGGATAAAAAGTATCCTATGTGTTAATCCAGGTTATAAACTATCTGTTTGCCAAATTTCATCCAAATCCATTCAGTAATTTTTACGTGAAAGAGTAACAAACATCATCCATCCATACTAACAAACTCGCGTTTATAATATTATTTAGATTTAATGTATTGCCAATACATTTTTCTTTCTATCTTTTTTGGCTGTCACCAAAAGACAACGGTAAAATGTCTCGTTTGCCTGTATTTTCACCTGAGGCGCCCTAATCTTCAAGAGAAATGAATAACAAATGCTGCTTAGCAACAGAAATTGGCAAAATAGTAGGTAATACTATACTTTCCCAGGCTAACTTTTTAACAAGGAGCGAAGTCCCTTTCTATGTAGTATAAAATGTCACAGACAAAGACACTTTCTACAAATTCGCAACGCCAATGAACTCTTCAAGCAAAAATGTAAAGTTTTGACATTTGCCTACCATATAACCTTTCGATTAAATGTCAAAACACATAAGTACATTAGATACATTGTTGATTCGTTCACCCTACTAATTGTAGAAAGTGAAATTGTTTAGGCCTTAGTTTACGGTACGTAGTCACAGTTTATAAGTAACAAAAATGCACACCCGACATTTTCTTCTTCTCGATACTCTCAACTATGTATTATCAGTGATTTTAAGTAACAGGTTCTATGACAGGTACAGCTTGACAATATCAGAACCTCCTCCTCTGATTGTCAATGTCACAAGTAGTAAAAGAGGATCTTAAAGCTATTATCATTATCCACAGCCTTTTACATAATCTGATGTCTTGTTTAATTGCCTCAAATAAAGATATATTTCCTATTATATATTTCGATATTTTTCATCTTCACTGTACTCTTTATAGCAGAATCGTACTGTGTGTTAATTATTGTAACTGTCTACAACAAATAATATGACTGTGTACGTTTGGACTAGTTGTGGTAACTAATCTGTCTGCCAAGCGGAGTTAATGTCGAACCTTTTTAAAGAATTCATTGGTCTTTACAACCACATTCAACATGGTCGGATGACATGGCGACCAAAGGTTAAAAACCTAAAAATTGGCCTCTAGACCTACTATTCTATATTTTTTAGATCAGCTTAGTGTTACAACATTGATCAAATCGTAAAGCCTCAAGCCAATTAGGCCAGTCGTGTGGCTTCGGACAAATTCGTGGATGTTCGTCAATTATAAAAGATTATTCCGTTCAATGAAGCCTGTCAAACTTGCGTTTCATAGGCAGGATAAGTGGTTCTTAAAACGTTGTCACGTAAGACTTATACTTTGTTTTAAAATGAGAAATGTCAAAAGGTCACACTAATTTTGTACAGCAAGTACCTCTTTTTGTTTAATTCACCTTTGGTTGGATTCTTAATATAGCGAAAACTAGATTTTAGGTTTATATTATTTAAAATTATGAGTAACCCCTTATAAATACTGCAGACTCTCCTTACTGTTAGAGAGGACCTCTCGGGTGTGTTATGATTACGATTCAATATCAAAATCTTAAAAAACCATTAAGTACCGATTCGTAAAATATTTAAGAATCTGGCAAGAGCCAGTCATTATAACACTGTATTCATAAAAACACGATTTACTTCTAGGTACTTTAGGGATATGAGGAACAGGGTGTAAAGTCCACTTATCCACCATAGAAAAGGGAGGATCCTCCGACCAGACGGGTGTTGTGTCTGGCGGGCAACTGCCCAACGATTGATGTTGGGTTCTTGTATATAATGTTCATTGCACGGTAAACTTTAATTGCGCGATGCAGAATTTATGTGACGTCAGGATTTTTTGTGACGTCAGGTCTTTGATGCGTAGTTCGCATGTGGCGATGTAGATACCGCCACAATACATTATGTTCTAAACTAAATAAAATGATCAGTTTATGTACCATATATGTTTTAGAAGTTAAATCTAGATTAGATTCGCCTGCATTGCAGTAGTGGCTAAAGTAGAATTTTATTATTGATGTTTTGTTTCTACCTAAATGGATGCCGGCGGATCGAGTGGAACTTTGATTTGAATTTTAATATTAAGTATTGCACTTTTGAGAAGGTTTATATATTTATAGTTCAGGTTTGATTATACACAGCATAATAGATGGGTCCACGGATACCCCTTCCTGTGCAATACAGTTTCAGTGAATAAAATAAAATTGCAGGCACTATTTTTCATTCATATTCAGTATGCCGTTATTATTGTCATTCAACTTCATGATATTTAGATTTTACACAAATCATGAAAGAAGAGCTTTGAGTTGGCATAGTTATGATATTCCAATAAAGGTATTTGAATAATTGAAGCTCGGCAAGGGTTCCTATTTGATATCACCACTTTCAATCATGCTTTCTTCATCTACTTCGTCGGCGACAGTGTAATAATTTTTTGGTCTAAAAGGCCGGTATACTGCTGGTAATATCAATCAATCTGCCTAGCCTTTTCCAATTATGTTGCGGTCGGCTTACAGTCTAAGCGGATGCAGCTGAATACCAGTATTTTACATGTAGCGAATGCTTATCTAGCCTCCACAACCCAGTAACTGGGTAATAGATAGCGCTTGATAAAACTGGTTGATAGACTTTACCGTAACCGCTGTCAAAGATCTACAAATGACGGTATACTACTGGTAATATCTCCATTCTAAACAAATATCAGTAAAAACAAAACATTATCTTTTTTTGCAACACCCGTCACTATGGCAACAAATCAACAACAATATTTTTTGTTACTCTCGCGCAATGCATCTTGTCATTTCCGGCGAAGTTTTAAAATAGCTACGTTGGTGATTCAATCTTGATTCTTTGGCTTGTCTGCGAACATTGGCACTTCTCCAGCAAAATCCTTCGAGGATACTGAGCAGTGACGCCACGCACTAAATTGGTGATAATCCAGGAATTTTGATGTTTCTTTTGAAAAATTCTGTCGGCAAGATACTTATGAGGTGATACAAAGAGTGAATAATTGTGACAATTTCTTGTTAATCGGTACAATTTCTTTCGTTGTTTAATGAGCTTTTTCGCCGAGTTTAGGTACATGCAGATTCAGATATGTTACAAAATTGAGATAAGTACAAAAAAAAAAGAAATACTTTTAAAAAAATCGCTTCGCTGCGTTGCTTTTTAGTTTTTATCTTTTCGTTATTTTCATTTATTGTTCCTTGAACTCAAAATTTTGTTTATACTCGCTTTTGGTATAGGCACCTTCTTAGCACGTATATACATCTTAAAGCTACATACGAAACCAGCCCAAGCACTTTTACTGGGCTAGTCAAGGCCAGCACTGGTCTTATCTCGCTGGCCTATATGTGAAGTGATTGACGACAATGCACTGTGTTCGTGTGCAGTCGACCTTAGGGTCGGGCTTTTTAAGTTCCTTTGTTTTACGGTTGTATAGTGCACGATGATAGGTTGTGAAATGCGATTTTGAATATATGAAAGAGCGCGTCTTAATGTTAGGAGCTTGCAAACTTTTTTTTGAAGTCCACCTTTGTACCTTTTATGTACTGTTCTATTATTTATTAAGAATTAAAATTAACTGTACATAAATAAGCGTAAAATAAAGATATAATACCTTCTATGTTGGATAACGTAACTAAATAAATATGTGTAAGTACATACCTACTATCGTGACAATTTTGATTCCCCGTTCAATTATTAGGAAGTAAGACACTCTTATGTTCCGTTATGCTAGAAGTGTTTTTTTTTTTGTTGAAACATGCAGATAACCTAGGTACTTTCCCATGAATAATACCCAATCAAACCTAAGGTACCTACCTCAAACATAATCATACACTACGCAATCACATCAATCATAAAATCATATCCTAAATTATAATCATATACCGTTATACTTTCAATTTTATTTACAAAACGGGACGAATAATATAAATTCGGCGCACGATCACACCGCGATCAATCGTATCGCCCGCACGACGCGCGGTGTAGCCGTGTCGGCAATAATTTTGCGCATAGTGGGGCAATCATTCCGCGCCTCAGATTGACCATGAAATGACTCGCTTGATGTATTGAACTGTTTATTGCCTTGTTTTGGTGTAATGTATCAATTTTGGATGGTTTGTTGAACAGGAATTTTAAATAATTTAACATCAATCAATCTGCCTTTTCCCAACTAGGGTGGGTTCGGCTTCCAGTCTTACCGGATGCAGCGGAATACCAGAATTTCAGATAGCTAATACTAAAAGAGGCAATTTATCTGCAGTTGAAACACCTAAGTTTTAAAACTGCAAATAAAACAACAAAATCCAGACAAATTTTCAATTTGTAACACTAATAAACATAGAGAAAGGGTTGAACGACGTCACAGGGAAGTATCACAGTTTAACCTTCGGTTAAAACATTTTGAATAATTTATAATGTAACGGGGACTTGCGGTTGACGATACCTGTCTGCGCTACGATTACTAATGCTAGTCTAAACCACAGACAACTTGTTTTACACGAATTAAGTTACACGTTTATAAAGTTTACTAGATATTTCGTTAAAGCTGCAAGATTATTTAAAATAATATTACATTTTTAATCATTAAAGACTTTTGTTTAAGTTAAGCTTTCAAATCAAATCAAAATCGTTTATGTACATAAATGTTACAACATTTTATCTACAAAAGATAGATGGTACAAAAGATGTTATGTATTTAATAAAGTGAGTGCTAAGATACATTTCATGTAGTGATGGCATGTATTTAACTAATATATAAAGTAGGTAGGTTAGTTAGTGAAATAGTAACACACAAAGACAAACGACAATTTTTTTTTTTTAAATTTGTTACTGAGACAATATGTACATAACACAACTAACTATTTACATAAAACACTAAAACTTAAAGAACTAACTAAGTATAACTAAAGTAAGGTATAACAACTTTTAGGTAGGTACCTATTACATTCGAGTGTGTTTAGAATTCTATGAACGAAAAGAATAATTATTTTTTTAGGGGATGAATATAGACTTTCATAACAATATATTGTTATTAGAATGCTCAAAATATCTACCTTTATAAACGTTAAACAACAAACGAATTAACGAGACACACTCCTAATACTTCATGAGCCTCTAAAACAGCCTTGAATAAGGCCCTATTATATCCAAAACGGCCATATTTTACATAGAAAATGACGTAAAGGCTTTAGCTACATATTCCCGAAAGACAAATGGATAACAGACGTTAGTTCCCACGCATTTTATCCCTCAATGACTTGTAAGTTTTTGTGTTCGTCCTAATGTATTGTTCCTGAAACAAATGGAAGGATAAATGTTACGTCATTGTAATTTGGAAAGGAGAAAAATTGAATAATTGTAACTGAAATACAGAATCGCTTGGTTACAAAATGACTAAGCGACCAATGACCATGCATAGTATTTATTTGTTAAGCTGCCGAGGGGAAGGTTGAAGAAACTGGACAACAGTTTAGACTCTCATATTATCAATCGTCAAATCAATTACAGACTTTTGAATTCCTCTCATGGCTGATCACTGTCTCTGATACAAAGTCAAATAATTTATTTCAAAAAGGCACATTAAAAGCACTTTTGAACGTCAATAACAAAGAAATAGAACTGATTCTAGTTTACCTAGTTTAAGAGGCAGGGTTACAATTCTTGAGTACAGATTTTAACATGGATCCAGATGTATACAATGATATGTATACAATGTTACACAGTATTTCATATTGAATCACCTAGGTTCTCATGTGTATTTAATGCAAATAAAAAATGTATTTATTATTATTATCTTTAGCTTAAAAGGACTTTCCTGTAACCTTCTTTCATTAGCTACACAGAGTGAAGTTATTTTTAATATATAACATCACGCCTGTAATCTCCGTAGTGTTAGGCAAAGGTGTGCTTATAGTGCACCCACATTTCGCTAATTATGTTTAAGACCCATGTAATAGGGGGCGAGCCTATTGCCATCAACCGGGCACAAATCCAGACTCAGTGCTACTGAGAAATTCCTGATTGAAAAACCCAATAATACTTTGCTCAATCTGGGAATCGAACCCAAAGTTATTTTAATCTTTTTGCTGGAGTCCCTTAGTCACCTTCTCACCCGTCAGTTGGCATAATCTAAGTAGCAATTTAAAGGTTCCAATCTTCTATACTGCTCGTAAAAACCACAAGGTCATAGAGCAATGACCGCCTCACGAAGTTAGAGGCGAACTCATTGTAATGATTAGTTTCGCCAAACTTGCAGCGGAGTGACTCGGTCATTTGCCAAACTGAACTGTTAGGAGTTCCGCGGAGCTCAAGTTTGCCTAGATTTGAATGATTTGAGGTCACAAGTGTTGACTCTGTAGTGTTCTGCGAAAGCTATAGTGGTAGGTGATTTGTTGGGAGTTGTGTTTGAGTAATTTTGATTCGATATTGAGTTGAAATGCTGAATGTGATTGCTCAAAATGTAATAATCAAAAGTAAGAATAAGGTGCTATTGGTTTTTCTCAATGGATAGGAAACATGAATGCAAAATAGGAAACAAAATTATAATAAAAAATGAAAACACGATTTTCTTGTTCACCGAAACAGTCTTTGATTATTTTTAGTTCTTCAGGCAATTTTCATAACTCGAATAATGTGAGAATAATATTTAGCTAAAATTCGACTAAAGCGACAATAGATTAGTAATTCTGAAGTCGCTTGTAAACCTCAAACTTTGAGTTCTTGCCGCTTTTATGCGTAAAGTTACAGAATGTAGGACTTTGCAGCGCTGTTCGACGTGGCATAAAGACGTGGCCTGCAGTGCCAGAAATCCATTTAAAAGATTAGTTTTAGTCGCATTCAGTCCGTGGCAACTTTGTGGTTGCTTTCAAGACGTTTTATGAGATTAGGGAGCTACGTTTCGGAGTGAAATTGCATTTGAGCTCAAGATACAGAACGCATAGATAGCGTAAATTAATCATTTCGCAAAAATAGGAGCGTGGTGGTTCACGATTATGGAATCGAATGAATTATGTCTATGATGGTTTCCAACTGTAGTCACTAAAAAGTAAAGAATTAGCTTGACTCTTATTGTTCTTGGGTATCTAAAAACGACGAATGAATGATGCAGTATCCTTATACTCAATTTGCTACTATCACCAATCTACTATCACGGTATTATACTGACCTATGGCGCATCTGTGCTCTTTTATCTATCTATACTAATACGAATACTAATATTTTATAGCTGAAGAGTTTAATTAATGCATTATTTGTGAAGGAGTTTTATCATCATAATATTAATTCTTATTCCAATAAATAGTTCTAACATCAAGGGCAGCATATGTAGCAGTAAAATATTTTTTAATTCATTCGAATCGGACATTTCATTCCAAAGTTATCACGAGTATAAAAATGCAATACGCGAACCGTTCGACGCCGGTGCCGTGCTGCCGCGACTTTCCCTACTCTAGAGAGGAAAGAATTGGCACACGGGTAGACTATGACCTGGAATAGGATATGCATAGGATACGTTTTATCGTTATATTCCCACGGGATCGAGACCTACGCGGGTGAAACCGCGGGACATAGCTAGTCAAAAATAAAGATCGTGAAAACAATAATGAGCCTCAAGAAGCGCAGTCTGATTATTTCAGTTTAACACCTAAACAATATTCTGATGTAATGAAGACCAGTTTCAATGCCTATAAACCCATTTCGCTCAAGACTGTTACGTTGTGTGGTCCAGCACTCCAGCTAAATATAAAGCACGTGTGTGATGCAATTGAGGAATTTGAAGATAGGATGGCGTTAGCAGTAATATGTAGTCTGTTAGTCAATCAAAGTAATAATGGGGCTGCTAAATAATGTCAGATAAGAAGGCCGATTCCCGTATTTGTAGGAACGTTCTCATGCTCTCAGTGTCAATGTGTCAAAAATGCCTAATTTCCATTTTTTTTAATAGTTTTTAATAATCATTATATCCCCTCACAAGGGGGCAGTGGACGTCTTTCGGCTGAAATTTTGAATGTTGATGATGATTATATTGAGAATACATTTTTAATGTTTTTAAATATGGGAAGAGGCTTTCTGTTCTTGTGGGCACGAGCGGATAGTTATAGCCGTCACCATTTAAAAAGTCAGTATTGTAAGCGAGACTGCCTGTGACACGTTGTGTGTGACATGTTTATGTATCATCGTAGCATCACCACTTCTATCTCGACTCGAAGAACTACGAAGAATAGAAAAATATCTCTTTATAAAGTGACGTTTCTCTTCTTCATTTTTGTCATCGTGCTGTAGAAATATTTCTACAATCCGTCTTTTTGTCCTTGATTTCTTTCGTTTCTACGGTGGTCTTGTTTCGTGTGCTGGAGGCTTAAGTGGAAAGTCCTCATAAAGCCTTAAAAACAAATTTACCTATCCAAAATGCTTGATCAGTTCTACTTTTCATACGTCGATGAGTGCAGTTAACTGGCGTTATGTCTTAACTCATAAAAGTGGTTACGACCCAGTCTGGCATGCTTATCGTTGGCGGGGTGCCAACCGGCGTGTTCCGGGTTCAGTTCTCGGCTGTGGCAAATGGTGCTTTGTTCGCGTTTTCGATCATTTCCGTCCATTATTGGTTGTGGTGATTTAGTGTTGTGAAAGCGAAACACACCGAGTTTGAGGATGAGCCAGAAATATTTTGTTTTATGATTGGGTAGTTAAGTTGCCTAGGTTTTAATTTTTTGGTTTTTATTTAATGGGATTCTTAACTTATACCCGGTTTCTGAATTGAGTATTATTGAAGATGAGAACTTGTTAAACTCTAGTTTAGCATTACTTAAGGTGAAAGCCCGCGATATTCAAAGTTTATTTTGCAAAAATGTAAGAATTTTAGAATATCGCGGGCTACATTGAAGGAATCACCTTAAATAATGCTAAAGTAGGAGTTTGACAAGTTGTGAATGTTTGAGAGAGAGCACAGATATTTATGATTTATAAAAAATATCAGTGCTCTTCCTTTTCTCTCCTACTAAACACGTAGTGCTATGCTCATTATAACAATGAGCACTTCTAGATAAATTGCTAGACAATATAAATAATAATATATAAAACCGGGGGTTGTCCTTGGCTGCACTTGCATAGTGCGAACAGGGATAATCGTCGGTCGGTGCCTCATTCCATTTAAAATTGTCTAAGGGGCTTCTGCGAGTTGACTTCGGCCCCTCGCACGCCATCCAAAGGCCCGGGATCCCAGGGTTCCGAGATGTATAAACATATAAAAAATATATTATTATAAAAATAAATAATAATGTTTATTTGCCAAAAACTGTAACTCCTTTACAATTCCTTATAGTCTACATTTATGGCGAGCTAGATTATTATTTTTTAAATATCTTATATAAAATAAACTGTTTTAATAGAAGTTTGTTTTAATTCCACAAAATAAACTACGTATATTGAAAAGCTCCAAGAAATCTAGATATTATGCAGAACAATTAGACAATCATAAAAGTAAGGTATTACGTTTGCTAGTATAAGCGACACTTACCTAGTTCTCACGGTTAATTACTATTATCATGAGGCAAATCATTTCATACAGCGACTCACTTTCATTCGTTATTAAACTAAGTCAAAATGAAATATCTAGATTAGTTAGTTTCAAGCCTATGTACCTTTCCCAACTTTGCAGAATCTCAAACTTCTCCAAGGCAATACAGCATCATCCTAATAAAATTAATACTAATTTTAAAAGAGTAACGGTGGAGTTTCTTACCCATTCTTCTCCATACGAAAACTACCTTTTGGAAGGGGCAACTAGAATCAGTTCTATTTCTTTGTTTTTGACGTTCAAAAGTGCCTTTAATGTGCCTACTTGAAATTAATTATTTGACTTTGACTCTATTTTGACCACCACGCAGTGTAGCTGTGTTCCAGTTAGCAAGGTATGCATGTCGATGTAGTTACCTTACACATTTCAGCATTGTCTCTGGTACGGCATCGCACATAATCAAAATTCATTTATTCAATCTAGGCTGAGAATCAGCACTTTTCGAACGTCAAAATTAAATAAAACAGTCCCCCAGAACGCCCACCCTTCACCACTTCCTAGTGATTTAGCTGGAAAGAAGAAGTGGCGCAGCAAACTCCCCAGCAGTACAGCTGTCTGTTCAGTTAGCAAAAAATGTATTCTATACAATAGTATGCAAAATCATTTACCTACATTACGCAACACAAAACATAAGTCAAAAAGCCGTATGTCAGCTAGCACACGCCAATAAACCAACCAAAAAAAACATCGAGAACTAACTCTGTGGTTAACGCTATGCGTCATCTGTCAGTCAGGCAGTCACGGTATAACTATTAAACATCTTCCTTCCTTTATTCCAAGTTATTTGGAGTCAACGCAACGCCTTTTCTTTTTCCATTCTCCCTTATCAACCATCATCCCTCTTCTTTCTCACTATTCCTTACATAATCCATCCATCTTTTATTTGAACTTCCTCTCCCTGTCTATCCATCAACATTTAACTGCAACAACTAACAATACACAACAACAACAACAATACACAACACAATTAAATAGACCCACACACAGCTAACTATTTATTTCATTTAAATGCATTGAGATTCCTTCAAAAACAGCTAGTAAATATTTTTATTGAGATAGGTCACGTGTCTTAATAATAAATATAAGCATCTCTAGAGGTATGTTACATGGAAGCCGGCTGCCAGACGTAAACATCGCTGTTTACATAACGATTACGTATCGATACTCGATCGATTTAACTGGAATCGAATCGATTGATGATGCATTCGAATCGAATGTGTGCCGATTGAGGTTGTTTTGTGCTTGTCTGTTTGTTTGACTGTTATATAAATAAAAATGATTTAAAACATACCTTTTTTAATTAAAGTTCTTTGACTATGTCAACCTTGATTTAACAATTTTTGTGAAAAAATGGTGAAATATTTCAATTCTTCACAAGAAATGAAATGCAACCTAATATTTCCAGAAGCATGTCCTCATACAAGAAACGAAAAAATATGTCCTGTTAAAATTAAATATTACACGGTGGTACGGAACCCTTCGTGTGCCAGTCCGACTCGCAGTTGGCCGCTTTTTTAAAGACGTTCGCAACACTGCGTCCAATGAAAGATGTTCAGCAGCCATTTTGAAAAAATCTAGACACAATAAATGTTTCGAGCTTCGGCTTTTAACTTTCACTACCATAAAGACATTGTTAGTCAATTTCTCTTTATGTAAACAAATGTACAGACAAATCGTTTGTTCGGAAGTACAATTTATTAACCGTAGTAATTCCGTGAAATATTTTGCACCCAAGTTTTGCAGACAAGTTTTGAGGAGTTAGTTCGACACCGGCAGGCTAGTTGAAAAGTTGGTTATTGATTAATGTAATGTGAAGCTAGCACGGATGACAGTGCGACAATCAGTTACAGAATTGAAAAAAAAAATGCATTGTAAATAGTCACCAATTTTTCTTCATAATACCTTTTGGAAAGAAAAACAACCGGAAGTACTTAAATAATAGTTTTTTTAAATTGTTTTAAAGCGAACGTAAGAACTAAGAATGATGAAATATTTTTTATTTTTATTTGATTTTTTCTACTCATTGCTTGAGTACGATTTTTGTAACTAGCAACTACAAACGTGGTTGATAATTATGCATTTATTTTGTTATTACATTGCAGAAGAAAACTACTAAGCATCTTGAATTTATTGTCGCCTTTTAGGACATACAACACAATTTTACTCTGTAAATATAAAGTTTTCTTTCATTGATCAAACCAACATAAAAATATGAAAAAAAAAAACATCTTAAAACTGCATAGTAAACATGCTGTCATCTAATGCAATGGCCTTCTTTTGTGCGAACAAACATCAGATGAGTTACAAGGTCGGCTAGTTACGTGTGAAGCTAAAACAATACGAAAATATCGCGGAGATAAAAACTTGTAAGTCGTGAAGGAAGATAGTGGAGCCTGGAATTATACGTGACTTGTCTGGTTCTATGTTTTATATGGTTTTCTAGAATTAATACTAGAAAACCATATAAAACAGACTACAGATGCGACAATTTGACAATTTTGTAAGGTTTTTCATAGTTTTTTGCTTTATAAAATTGCAAATGTCGTACCTACAAAAAAAAAAAATTTACGTTATTACGCACAATGGTCCACCTGAAGGACTAAGTGCAGAACCGAACCCATAACAGAGAACATATAATGTCGTTTTATCAATTATTATCAACCCTCCAACTCTAAGCTAAAGATGTTTGTCATATTTTAAGACAAACGTCTGAATTGAGGAGCCACCTTAAACGTCCTGTAACTTTTAAGGGTTAACTACAAATTCCAGGATCGAGCCTACAAAATCATCTAATTTACTAATAAATATTGGTAATACCGGCGTTTAAATATAAGCGATAGTTTCTCAATCCATATGGACACGATATTTTTGAGTGACTAGTTTCAGAATCATCCGCAAAGTGCCATTATATTGCTAGGCAAAAAATATATAGTTTTTTTTAATCCCTTTTCTGTAAGAGCCTCCTTTTAAACTAAGTTTCGGGTCGATCCTTAGTTTTATATCCACATATACATATGGCAGAATTTCAGAAGTTCTTAACTTGTTCATTGTTTATGCAGACACAATAGTTAAAACAATTGAACAGACCACATATTGTTCATTGGACCGTGAACCGGTTAATGGAGTAAAAGAGAAATCAAATGTAAGATCTGAGCTAGGAAAGTTCAGTTAGTTACATAATGTTTTCATTGTTTGTCAATATGTTTGGAAGACAGGATTGTATTTTAGATAATTATCTAATTCCGTTGCAGCAACTTTTAAAAGTTACCTTACCAAGTCCAATTTTTACTGTACTTATATCTTTTTCCAAATATGTATTATTATCTTTTGTATAAACGTAAACGAGGCAAAAGGAATGTGTAAGGATCGTAGCAGTAGGTGGTGTTCTTTCGTGTCTGCCTACCTCCATGGGCAGAAGGCGCGAGTTTATGTATGTAATAACTTTTTCTTTATTTTGAAACATATTTTAAGCAGACGTGGAGCTTGTTACTTGACTACCAACGACTATCAACTAATCCATACAAAATCGATCAGACACACTCTTTTACCCAAAAAAGTGCTATTATATAATATGCTAAAAAACATTTAAGTAATATAACAGTATTCTGTGAACACCATTTAACTATGGCGCGGCCTTGGACCGAACTAAGTGCTTAAATTCGGCGTGATTCATATCTCCGTGCGTTTTGTGGCCGAATTTACGAGCGATTAGCGGTTTTGTTTGATTTTATGTTAGTTTTTATACAGCCAAGGTTGAGGATTATACTGGCAATAAATTATTTGGAGAAACTTTTATTTCATTTCTTGAAGCAGGGTTAAAACTGTGGCTGAAAGATCAAAAGGAAAATCGAGGGGAAAACTGTGAAATGTCTTCACAGTTTTCCCCTCGTTTTTCCTTTTGATCTTTAATCTCTGAAAATGTTTCATAGCAGAGGGTTTTAAGTTCAGGTGTACTCTATTTATTTATTTATTATAGCACTTCAATGACTAATTCACAGGAACAATAACAGAGCACTTACACAGTTCCCCTATTTATACTTAATTAAAGTCACTCTATGATCCCTTTATAAGGTTTCGGTTTAACGCAAAATGATCCAGATTTACTGACAGAATTTTTGCCTCTTCTTATCCGCCCTTCTCCAATTTTTCCATAAAGTTATTCACAATCGCTTTCAGCACATAATTTGTCCCACAGCTAACAGCTATCCAGTCCGCTAAAGTGACGCAAGAGTCGATTTTTGCACATTTTTACGAGCACAGACTATTCGTCAGCCACAACTGCAGACTATTTTACATTTTATTATTTTAATGCATTCAGATGCATATGGCGTCCGTTTTATAGATAACTTGGCTGCAATAAATGTATTTTTATGGTCTCCTGTCTAGGCTAATCTATCTATATCTTGCTGACGGGTATGTAGAGGTTAAACTGTCATTTTCGGTATTTTATTATATTTTCATACACTGAAAATCGATGTGAAATAAAACCATTAATTATTTTATCGGATAGTGACAGCAAATATACAATCTCTGTGCAATGTTCGGAATTATTTTGCTGTGTCCAATATAATAATTGTGTGGTCATTACTGCACCATTTATTGCGCACATATTTACCCATATGCCTCCCATTTTATTGGAAGAAAGAAACGGCTTGCTTCGTTAACCAATAACGTACGATATTTATTAATATTACGGCCTACCCTAGGAACGGGGTCGATTCCGGTTGCAAGTTATTACGGGAAGTTCTACAGGTACTTAGCGAATACTCTCATTAGCTTACATTGTGTAGTTCCCAGTAATGGTCCTAATTACCTAGCTAGTGCTAATTCCTGTAATATATTTCAAACTTTAGGGTTATCGTCCATTCATGCCAACCGCAACCGGATTGTTTATTCGGAGTTGCTCTGGGGGACATCCTTTATTTTTTAATGAAAACAATAGGTAATTAGGTACTTTACCGATATAAATATAGGACTTTTACTGATACCTAACTGGGTAATATTGGCTAGCTAAAGCTATTATCGTGTAACCACCTGTTACACGATAATAGCTTTTATTTCAACGAATTTCAGATAAGTTAAAACCTGGCTAGCAGGTGGTTAAACGATAATAGCTTTTATTTCAACGAATTCAGATAAGATAAAACCTCTTTATTGCACACCGCAAAAATTACAACAGGCTTTAACAATGGGCGGCCTTATCATTTTGATTACACTATAACATAACCAAAAATTGCTTTAATTTTAATCTTAACCCATAAATACCAGCTCCTGAAACGTTCAAAAGTCCCAACAAACTGAAGTAATCTGTAAATCTGAACATACAGTCCTAACAGCCCATATAACGACTACTTCACGGGCGGCTATGCCCCAAATAGCCCATCGGCTATTGTTTATGGCCTGTTTGCAGACTTATAGCCCGTAATCCGAAGGCCGCTATGTAGCGTGCCCAAAAACTTTCTACTGCTAATACTTACGTACATTTTTAACGAAACTGTTGCCCTAATTCGTTGTTTATTACTCGTACTATCGTAAAATGCATTTGTAATTTAAATTTGTTGTTTTCTTTCAATTAACGGTATAAAATTGAGAGTAGCATGTTTCATGATTTATAAGCGTTTTACAAAGAGCTTTACAAATTAAGTTTATAGTCCAACTAATGATACATAATTATGGTGATAAATACTGGTATTCAGCTGCATCCGGTTAGACTGGAACCCGACCCCAACATACTTGGGAAAAAGGCTAGGCAGATGATGAGTCCAAATAATATTAGTAAATGAGACAACTTGTGTTAAATGTTTCTATTTTTGCTATACCTAGCATCTTTTGCTTTCCGAACAGGAAAAATCTGAAAAGGGTATTTATATTGCTCCAAAATTATGTCGATTTCTTTTTTTTTTCCAAAATTCATTGTTGTTCTGCATTCCCACCCCTTATCCAAGCTGCTTCTTTAAAATCAATTCTCTACTTACCTTTTACCTGAAATTAATACAAACTCCACAGAAACATAAGGAACCGAGTTGTACACTAACATTACAGACAGACAGACGAACCAGCTAGGCTATCAGCGGATCGATCGCGTCGCCCGTCGCCAGCTGCCTGAGATCGCAGTCCGACGCATCTATCCACTTTATTATGTCAGACGACGACGTGCGTATGTGGAGCGACTTGTGAAATGGATGAACTGAGTTACTGTGACTCATGGTTCTGAGGGGAAGAATTCTCGGATTAGATACGATCTAATAAAATAGGATGGCAACACGGGACGTTGGAATCAAACTTGGGGCCAATTTCACCAATAAACTGAACGCGAATAGCACATCTAACCGCGTTCAAAAACTGTCTGTCAGTGTCAATATTCCCTAAGAAATAAGATAATGACAGTTCTTGAACGCGGTTTAGCTAAATTGTGTTGATAGCGTTCAGCTTCATTGATGAAATTGGTCCGTAGTCGTTTAATTCCTTTTCAGGGATGTTAGATATTTTTGTGATAGATAACTACTTCATTCTTCAGCTTATTGATTTGATATCTAAGGGCGAATTTCACCAATGAAACTGAACGCGATTGGCACATAAACCACGGTTAAGGGTCTCGATGTCATTATTTTCTGTGGAATATTGACAATGAGAGCTCTTGAACACGGCTTAGATGTATGTCATTCAGGTCGTAGTTCTTCCAAGGTCTTAATATTAAATAAATAATGAAGATTGAACTGGAGTTTGACTGACTGTTTATTCTGTCCCCAATTTTAAAAATCGTAATTTTCCCTGCTCTTTCTTCCGCAAATACTCTGTGGAAATTGATATAATTGACAAACAAAAACGTGAGTGATTCCCCCTACAGCCTATTTTGCAATAAATCCCTCCCGTATACCTACTAACGATGATTTCATACGTTCATAAAACCTTACCTACTTTTGTTCTTTTGTGGAGATATTGATCACAATGAAGGTACTTAATATTCTAGTCGCGTTTCTAATCAAACTTTTTCTTCGATACAGTCTGAGCTTCTCTGCTGAAGAATGGATTTATTAAGATGACTTCATATTTCATAATTATTTGTTTCACGGAAAGTGAAGATTTTTAAGAAAAAGAAAATACTAGGTAATACTAGGTTCTCTGCGTCCAGCGCTCGGCGTGGCAACACGTCGTGTTCGGGTTCGCGACTGGTCAATCGTAATCCTGAGGATGCCTCGTTGAGAGGTGAAACACGTGTCGATTTCTTTGACTCTTGAGGCATAGATAAGCGGAATAGGTTACTTCTACGTCTATTGCATTTAATACTAGGTAACTTTTTCTAGGCGTCGAAATGGCTATAAGATAATCTTTTTACAATTATTTTGTGTACTAAATATATCTAAATAATTATTATCTATTAATTAACTTTCTTGTCTGGTAGTGAATGAACCATTAATTTTTCTTTAAAATTCATATCGCGGAGAAAGATGAAAGTTTTGTATTATTTATTATTAGGTATTTCATCTTACTTTATCATTAGTAGATATTGAGAGTGATATCATAAATAAAATGTAGATAATTATTATGATTGATTCATAGATATTTTTAAACTACCTCATTAGTGTAATGGTTGTAACCATAATGATACCGAGCGTAATGTTCTGGGTTCTCAGGTCGAGCCGAGTAATTTATTTACCTTGTGTGCATTATGAATAAAAGCCTGGAATTATTAATATTTGCTAACTCAAACTCAATCATAATGCAAAGCATAATTATTGGTTAATACTGCGTCAGAAGGCGTCAAGATACGACAGAACACAGTACCTAATATAAATCCGGCTTTATCCACTATTACCCTATAATATAATCGAAAAAAATACGAATCTATCACTAAACCGTTTTCCAGATTTGGAAACCAAACACGACAAATAAATTATTAAACGTAATTAGGCGTAAAATAAACAATTGATTGAAATAAAACATTTGCCAATCTTATATTTAAAATGTATGAACACGTTTAAGCCTGTCATGTCGTGTGTCGCAACTGTCAACGTTCCGTTTCACTCGGCCAAGGTCTTCAGTTATTGTTCCTTTTTATTTTAAAATATGCTGCCTTTTTTGGACATGTGATGCGTGGAATGAAACGGGTTCTGAATTATCTCTGCTTTTAATTGGGTTGTGTAACTTTTATAATTATTTTATTTTGAAGTGGATTGAGATTTTTAATTTAGTTTAGCTTGGGATTCTAGAGTACCTAAGTATATTATGAAGCAGTGATTTGTTTTCGGGCGCAGAGTAATTATAACACTCTGAAATGGCAAAGAATAATCCACCGAAATACTTACCCCAAAAAAGTAATGCCGACACTTCTGCTTAATCGATAGCAAAAGTTGCATAACAATCAGATAAGCCTAATAATTTTCGCGCAAGAACTCATCATTCAGTTCATTCATTCAGAACTCTTTTGTTCATTCCGCATTGTCTTAAAACAAGCGCCGTCTGGACCGAATCGGAACAAAAAACAGTTGAGTGGTGTTAAACTAGTATTTTTTATGAACGAGAAAAGATGTTTATGATCTCATTATAATTTTCAATGAAACTTGATTTTTTGTTATAAGTTACGAAGATAAGTCTTTACCAAATAATGTTTTGTTATTTTTGACGTTTGGATACCAATGAATAATTTCTTTCAATCATGTAGCAATAAGTCTTTGAGGGTTAAATTCCATGACTACTTAATGATTGTCTAACTCTCTAACTACAGAAAACAATTGTTGTAAGTGTTGTCATCACTGCTATCTAGTTATTTATCAATATTATTTCATCGGTTTTAGAAAACAATAACGTCTATTGACTGACCATTATTCGCTGTAATACAAGACCTGTAACCAAATTCACTTTCACAGGTCAATAAGCATACAAGCCTTCATAATGCTGCACCTTACACAATAGACATCAAGTTTCCAGTATTGCTCAGAATTCCCAAAGTCTGCAGTCTCAATTGTTCTCAATTAGCACTACTACACAACATAGCCTTACTATTTTGACGAATAGTTTCTACTGAACCTAAGTTTTCTAGTGTTTCCAATGTATTTTTTTCTGTTACCTAATGCGTTGCAGTTGTTTTCGCAACGGCTACTGGTTGTAAAACAGTAGCAATTAGGTTCATGTGGTGTGGTTACTAATGTGGCAATGCATCATGTTGGTAAGGGGTTAGGCTGTGAATTTGTTGACTATGCAAATTAAATTGGTCCTTAGTCACTTCTTGTGACATCAACAGTCACTGAGAAAATAGACTGGCTAAAGGAGTACAATAATGTATGAGTCAAATTACATACTACTGGTTTACATGCCTTCACTATACCTATTAACACTGTAATTTGAAAACATAGTAAGAGCGTAACCGTGGAGTTTAAAAGAGTAACCGTGGAGTTTCTTGCCGGCTCTTTTTGATGGGAAACGACCAATTGGAACCGTGCACCCAGCTTTTGACTTTTCATAAGTAGTGAATTTCTTCTGTATCGTGGGTAAGTATCTACAGGGTCAAGTTAAATTAGCTAGCTAAAACTCCAAGTATTTAAAGAAAAATTGTTTTAAATTTTGATTTGATTTTTGACTTAGAAACAAAACAACATTAAAAGACAAACTTACATCAACTGTAACAGTTACTAAAGTTCTATTTCACTTTTACTCACTATGTATTTAGCTCCGTATGTAAAACAAAATGTAATGAGCATAACATTACCTACAGCCGACAGTGCCTCAGTGCGAATGATGTCATCGTTAGGGCGTAAATATACGTCTAATTGGTAGTAATTATACTGATATAAACATTCTACCGAGGACCTCGTCACCTCGCCAGACGACACGTTTCATTATTGCCTGTAAAAGAGAGTAATTGCCTTCGTGTTGAGACGTTTTAGAGAATAAGGTGGCTTGTGCTACACACATGCACCTATTGCGCATACATGTTTTTCTAGTACCAGAGAATTTTATAGGACATTGTCAGCTACGGAAATGTGGCACCTGTTTTTAATAGAGCGATAAATATAACAGGCTGTAAACATAACTTTTAGCAATTTGTTTTTAGTGGTTCTACTACAATGTAGATATGGCAATGGCTTTGAGGAGAATATTCATTCAATTTACTTCGATACCATTTTGGCAATAATAACGCTAAAACTCAATCTAAAGCTTTTAATATTAAGATTAAAAATAAAAAAAATAGAAAACCAACTCCATTCAAAAGCGTAGTGCAAAAAATCCAACTTCACTAATAAATAAAAAACTTTAACAAACGGAAGTCACAACAAACTAAAACTATCAGGAAAACTTACAACTTCTCAAAATCGATCGCAACTAATTTCAATACAGGATTGCCCCAAAGTTAGCGCTGGCGCTCTGACTCAACACTGAGTCATTCGCATAAAAACGACCAGTATAGGTAGACCCGCCTTCCCCCCTGGCATCAAAACATCGTCGACATACGCAAGGGGCGATCAATTGAATTATAGGGCTCTGCATTAAGTGGTCGTGTCTCACGCACGTCTCAGCTCTACCGTGACCTTCGTTCTATAATGATGTTTGTTGTCTTCGATACTTGATGTCTCGCAGTGATAAAAATTGACATTCGAAGTGAGATTTGGTGAAAGGCGGACGCCATATCCATTATAGCGTCGTCGTCGCGAATGTTGATGGTTGAACCTAATACGACATAATTAGTTTATTAATAACAATGCATCCTATTGATCACGCTATTAGCTTTAATAATACCTTGTACGATGATAGTTTTAAGTATGTCAAGGGATAAGAAAAACTGGAGGAGAATAAGTTTTATTATGTGGCCATATTAACATAATGATGTTAAAAGAAAACTGGAGGAGAATAAGGTTTATTATGTGGCCATATTAACATAATGATGTTAAAAGGTCATGTGAATCAAAAGAATGGAAAGAAAATTCTGTATTTGAATACAAAAATACAAAGCAATAACAGCACAAACAATAATAGCCATTTCAGAGCTTCCACCAAAAACCCAATACACGAACCCAATACATTTTTTTGACACGCACCGTTTACCGTGGTCCAATTTCACCAATTAGTTGGGTCTCCGTGTTGTAACTAACTCCGAAGCTGGACCCTTTGTCCAAATTATGTCCAATTACTCCACTTCAGTTTGGCATTCGAAATATTTCAGTTGAACAGTCAGGGTTCAAATAAACGCTAAAAGTACCTAATGTTTTTGGTAATTTGGTGGTCCATTGAAAAGTGCGGTATTTTTATAAAAGGAAATATTTTAAATTATTTCGATGATTCAAGCCTTTTATTTATTTTACATAAGATTAATTTTAGTGTTGATGTGAATAGTCCTGTAGGTTATCTACATTTCGCTATATTTTTATTTTATATAAATGAATATCATTGAATCTCATCAATTTCCGTGGGTGTAGTAAACAGTGACTACCGAAAAGAAGCTATTGCGTTTTGCATTCAAAATACTCTATCGAATTCAGATCAGAAAGCAATCAATCTTTCTTTTCCCCTCTTGAAAGCATTCCAATGTAAGCCCATACGTCTCTTTACAACTTACATAGGTATTGCTCATACTCCAATTTAATTCGGGACATCAATATCTGTATCACGATGGAACAGCTACGATCCGTATATTGCCAAGCTCTCGATGACCACTCCAACCGGGGTAGGCAATAAGCAAAACTTTTCCAATTGGAATTCGCTCGACATAATCCGGGATATTGAATCCCGGACAAGTTCCCGGGATGCACGCAACTAAGTTGCTACATGTGTAACTTTTTGCAACTGTGACTTCGGCCTCGGTTCCATTTATAAACTTGGTAACACGAGTTTAAAAAAAATGTTATTTGTTTTTTCCTGTGCATTTACTATTGCGTCTTCTAGATTGAAATCAGTTGTTTTAAATCTTAAAAAAATTACGTTCTTATAGAGAATTTTAAACCGCAAGTAATTATTTTCTTTTCAAAAGATGATCTGAAGTGGTAGCGCGCGGAATTCAAATTGTCTTACGTTTTTATTTATAGAATTATGATCATTAGAATCATTTTACACTCTCTCTTTTCTTTAAGATATTTGTTTTTACCTTATTGGAATCTAGTTCCAGATCCACCAAATAAAGTCACACTATCGTCAACGTGGTTCATGTTGACTAAGCCATAAGAAATTCTCCACGTCGCGTCATTCGGAATGATGACCTCGTAAAGATGAAATAACTGCCGTAATAAAATTCGCAGTCATAAACATTAAACTCCTGAACTTATTATGTGCGCATTATCTCATTGACCCATCCAATTATGGGCTGCGACCAATAATATCATTATTCGTACCACGTGCTCGTTTCAGTACTTTTGTTGAATTATTTTCTATTCTATTCTAATGCGCAGCTTCAAATAAGTATATTGTAATTTATGTTTTAAATATTCGTACCTTGTTTGTCACTATAATATTTAGACTTTGGCTGAAAACACCAGGCCGTCAGTCTTCACTACGCAATGCAAACACATTTCTAATATTTTATTTATTTCTTAGTAAATAATATTGTTTTCTAAATGTTATCTCTGTTAGTTCATCTGTAGCTATATAAACAGATACGCTTTTTTAATAGATGCCAATCTTTGCATATTAGTAAAATTATTTGCGTTTGTATTGGTTCACCACAATCATAATCTTTCGAAACGTGATCTTATCAAGTAGATAGTTAACGTCATCTTTAGCCGATTTGTTAGTAACTTGATTACTAGAAGATACATTCAGCCTTGTTATATGATATAATAATTTTATTTACTAATGATATTTGAAGTCTGCTTATAATTGCGAGTCTGACTTTATAAGTCTGTTAAACGATTTGCTAACAAATTGGGTGACCGTGTTCTAAACGAATGATGTGTGACGTCTGAAGTTTCGGCACACGCGAACTGACTATTAGATGAATATAATCTACCATCGCGGCATCTTCTAGTGAAATAGTTGTACCAGTGTGCGAATGGTACGAGGGTGACAGAACTAGTTAGGAACTATAGTTGAAAGAAGGGTGACACTGAAATAAACGGGTGGAAAGTTGGCAAAGAGGTTAGATTAAGATCTAATCCAACCTCTTTGCCAACTTTCCACCCGTTTATTATGATACCGATACACCCAAAAATTGTTAAAAGTGCAATGTGCATGAAAGAATTTTCTCAAGAGTAGACTTTACACAGTAAGAATGCAAATACAAGTCACTGGGTTTATATTAGACCCAGTGACTTGTATTTGTATTCTTAAATCAGGGTTTAGTTACGAAACAGATTACTCATCACTTCCTTTTGGAATGCGCATGGCATCAGATTTAGGCCTAAGTGCTTTGCTTTATTCACCACGACGTTGATGATATCATTTCTCCTTATTCTATAAAGGGAAACAATGCATAATTAGCCGTTTCAGAATTCCTTAATTGGTTACAAAGTAATACACTGCACTGTGACATACTTTGCGTTAATCATATGAGACAAAATGCCAACAAAATCAAGAGAAAAAGTAACAAATAGTTAGTCGTTTACAAACTCCATAAATTAGGAACTATGATATATAGCAGTGATACTAAAATTTTAGAAAATCCGGGACAAAATCAAGCGGAATTAAGAGAGAATTTGCTGCTCTTTATTGCCTAAAGTATACAGTCATCTCGGTACATAAGATGGTCAAGGTCAATTCATGTCTCAGTTATTTTTGTACCAAACTGTCTTAAGAATGTTGTACAGGCTTTTTCACGAGTTTCTTTTTGTAGTATGTACGATGTATTGCTTATTTTAAGACGCTTGGTTTTGGCTTATTTCAATACCCAGGTTAAGATAGGGCTAATATAAGGGGTTTCTGTAAAGTCTTCTTATAATCCAGAATTGAATCTGAATGCCCTTTTAATTTCAGTTTCATAATTATTTTTGTCTCTTTTTACCATTATGTTATGTTGTCGGTTTTTAATACTTTGTGTTTTAAAATAGCAACGTATCAAACCCGAGGAATATATTGAATTTCATAACTTTAAAGTTAAAAATATACGGACACACACTGCGACGCTCTTTTTTAACAAAAGTTTAATGAAATCCGCTCGAACTTCCCAACAGGAAACCGAAATATATCAAAGCAAAAATCCAGACAAGTTTAAAATTATAGTACTGAAATAACAACCCTAACTTCACCCCTCTTTGCAACATGACTCATGCTAAGGGGTTGCAATTTTCAAGGAGTTTCGACCAGCTGGTCAGTGGAAACACCCTAATGAACGGTCGTTGGTCAGGCCTTGTTAACATAATTGACGAGTGCAGAAACACGAGGGAAACTAAACCAAAAAGGGGTTATGGCATTATTAATACTAACAAAAGGTGCAAGCCTGTCTAGCTTCCCCATTTTGAAACACTGTTAGTGTGTCTGACAGTAACAATTACACGTCCTTTTGGTCCGAATATCTCTGTTTGTACTCTATTCTGAGTTATAAAGAGATTGAAATTCATAAAAGGGTTGTAGTGTGTCTACGTCATAAGATGAGGGGTGCTTGTCATGTGTTCGCTAATCACTGTGGGGAATGTTTCTGATTTGCTAATCATGTCATTTAGGAAAATATGTTTGGGGTGCATAGATACATAGGTATTGTTGTATATGTAAATGATGATAGAAAGACTTGAGTAAGGTAAAAATCTAAAAAAATCAAAAAGCGATTTCTATCTTTAAACTTTTACTTTTAACAAGATAACTGTTATAAAGATTTCAATAATATTTTCTGGTAAACACACTATTAAAATCAAAACATGACTATCTTATGGAAGTCATAGATCGCTTTAACCCCAAAACGCCTGCATACTTAATGCCAATAAATTTTGCCACATCGCTGGCATTAAAAGCAGTTTTGTCCCCATACATGGATAACACCGTAAAAGGCAAATGTCATAACCGGAGCCAATCCCAAAATACAAGTTTCAGATTGTCGTGCACCGATGGTGGCGTCAAATTGTCGCAAATCTAATTTTAAGCTGTCAGTCGGTAGATGCGCCATTTTGCAACGAACTGGGGTCGCCATCATGACGCAGATTCGGGACACGGCTGAGATTCAACAGATATGGGTCGGGATTGATTCTAAAAATAGTTGTGATATGTGTGTTTAAGGATGGAATCATTACATTGTTGATGAATGGGTCTTTTTATCTTACATGACGTGAGGATACAATATATTAATCGTACATATAGAATGGTAGGGAATTCCTGCGTGAAACCTGAATAGACTAAACCTAGTTAAGGACAAATCAACACTTAGATCGTGTTAAATAAAAGCGGCATTCGTTGTCGTTTGCTGATGATTAGGACCTTCTGCGAAATAATTAATCACATAAAACAGATTGGTGTTTCATACTCAGAATCGTATCCAAAATAAGTGTAGGCAAAGCTTGTTCTGATTCAAAGTCTTGCTTACTAAGAAACACAATATCCAAGATATTCACCAATTGAAGAAATGGCGTTATAAACTTAATTCCTTCAACACGATGAGGTAATGTTACAGTTTCTGCGAACGCAGTGAAGTCACCCGTTTTATGTAGGATTCGGGACTGGGAGAGAATAAACAGATTTGCTCTGTATTTATGTTGGATGGAACGATCGCAGCTGGTAGGAATGAAAGAAATTCTTGATTGATTCTTGATAGAGAAAATCATTCAGTTGAGTTGAGGTCTCGGTGCTAGAAGATGGATTTAAATTTTTTTAAAGATGTGAAAAAATAAAACGGGAAAAAAAATTTTTTTGAGTCCAGTACATACCTACTTATACTAGGATCAAAATATTGAATATTATTTTCCACACCATTACCTAGTTATTATACTTAACAGAAAATCCAGAAATAATCTTGGCATTACATGTACTATTTACTTATCGATTTTGTTTAAAATCTTCACCTATTCACAACGAACCAAACTTATTTGCACAAACAAACAAATATTCTACAATAACAGCGGATTCTCCTTCACCCGAACAATAGCACCATTGTCGTCACTGATGAAGTAATTATCACTATTTATAGCGACAACTCTTCTATTAACCTTTTTACCGCAACACGCACTAAGCGAGTAGTAAATTATTGTCATTTTGAGATGACTCATGTATCGTCAAGTGTTAAAACATTTGACGTTTGAGATTTGTGAAGATTATAAAAATGACAACAGCATTTGGATTTATTTTTGAACTTTATAAATATATTCTTATGATTTAAATATTTGGAAGACTCTCACATTGGTAAACAATTAATCACGTAGGTAATACAAAATCGAATAACATTCATGACGAGTACCTTCCTAGTAGGTAAGAAGAAACATAAAACAACTATTAATTTAGACCATTCCAGATTAATATCTGGTGCTTCCACTAGTTGTTTTTTATTCCTTTTTTTTTTCGTTTGTTTTATTTGCCTAAGTCAACGTTAGTTAAGTTAACATTGTTATTATGGTCCAAATCATAGGCATCTAGTCGCGGGAGGGCCCTGGTGACTTGTAATACAGGTTTTTATATAAACCTACCACAGGCACCAGTCTCTCACAAAGTTAGCTCCTTGTTTGTGCACCATTGTCAAATATTAGCATTAAGTACATAACTTGTGTAGAGAAAATAAACGATTATTTTATTAAAAAAAAAAAAAAAAAATTATTAAATACAATAATCCATTTCATGTAAAACCAAAATTGTCCCGTATAAACCCCCGATACTTGGTCACACCACTCGTTAAATGGCGTGTTTGTTTGACATAAAGTGACCATATTCGGCTGTGTTTCGAGACTGATTGCGAGGTCACTGTGGACCAGCCAATTTGCGAATTACGGACTCAAACTGTACGCTCAATTCGTGTACATTTTTGGTACTATATGTCATATTGTCCGATTTGACACAATGGATTAATATTTAGGAGTTTTGAAGGATTTTAGGTTGAAGTTGCAGGTTTTTCATATTCTTCTAGTTAAAATGCTTCAGATCTTTTATGCCCGAACAATATTGGAAAGCAATAGTTAAAGTTGATTATGGAATTGTCAGCTCATCCCTAACAAAACAATAATTAATCATCATTATCATTCATCTGCCATTATCTTTTTATTTTGGGGTCGAAGCAACATGTCTTTCATCCCTTACAATAATATTTCTTTAATGAAGTATTAATTCCCATGTAATTCTACTAAAGATTAATTTCAGACAAGTGTCCAATTTCTTTCAATTGCCTGTTATTAAGAAAGATGAGCTCTCATTAAGCTGACTCTTATTAACTTATCAAGCCTAATTCAATCTGTAACATCATTTTATACATAGAAAGATTATTTTACAAAATATTGTATAACATTTTTAAAAGAGTAACGGTGGAGTTTCTTGCCCATTCATCTCCATACAAAAACTACCTTTTGGAAGGGGCAACTAGAATCAGTTCTATTTCTTTGTTTTTGACGTTCAAAAGTGCCTTTTATTTGAAATAAATTATTTGACTTTGACTTTATTGTGTATTGACTTTGCTATACTCATTACATATTCATGTATCAAGCAATACAATCTTGAAGATATAAAACAAAACGCATTTCTTTTGGAACCCCACTTCAACACGTTTTACTACTTGACTTTGAAATAGACTTCCAGAGTACTCCAAGTACTAACGTTTACCTAATACAATCGTGAAGGGATCGAGCCTTTATGCTCCAATTATTTGGTAGGTACTTACTGCTAAATTGCCTGAATTTACTTTAGGATTTCGTTTGGAGGCATTCTCGCTGGAAAAGTTCTCGTAATTTCCTTAAAGAAAAAAGGTTCGATAACCTTCTTTAGCTCTAAATCTACGTATTCCTTTGCTAAGCTCTAGTGAGAGGCTATGGTCAGAATGTGTATTATGTTATTCGCCTCTGTCTGATAATCATTGCTGTGATCAGTGTATGACATCAACTGTCTGATACAATAATGATGATGTCTACTTAATGGATCTATCTATTCTATAAAATCTTATTCTTACTAATGCTTATCTGCAGTCTGTCTCTAAATTTTTCGAAATCGCGTTCTTATGACGTCAGTCTTATTATTACTCCTATCATTAACTTTTTCTACCATTACGTCATTAAATTCCTGAAAAGCTTTCATTTAATATTTTTCCTACAAAAACTTAGTCATTCGTGAACGATAAATCACAGATTACATTACTTTACGAATTACGCAGCAGATTTCGCAAAAATTACTGAATCAGAAAAGGCTTATCTCTGTTCATTTGTATAATATTACTAGCTGCGCCCCGCGATTTCACTCGCATAAAGACTTATTATGAAACCGAGCGATACCGTGGGAATATCGGAATAAAAAGTATCCTATGTCCTAATCCAGGTCATGGTCTACCCATGTGCCAAATTTTATCCAAATCTGTTCAGCCGCTTTATAAGATACAATTCCGTAACCGACCGCAGGCGGGAAGTGCAGGCGACGTGTCGCGATATGACTGGTTTCTATGTATTTCTATGAAACCGAACGTTTCGCTATCTACGGAAGGTATTTATATATTTATGTATATAGTTAGGATTTATACCCCTTACTGAACATTACCTAATGTTCCTGGTAGATAAGACTGTGTCAAGTACTTGTTTCATGATTATGCTTTTGTTGTTAATGAGTTAGAAGATAGAAGAGAACTCGCTTTTATTCCGGTGGCGTCTTTGGTTGGAGATGAAGCAAGAAAAGTTATTCTTTGTCTTGCTTTTGATCTAGAGGACGGGCTTTAAAAGTGTTGTTATTTGATTTAAAATTATCCAAGTGGAATTAAGTAAATAAGAAGCACAGGATTGCAAGAATTAGAAACATAGAGGAAGGGTTTTCCCAAGGATCAAATAGGCTGACATGAAGCCATGCAAATTAAATAAACAGAAATTAATCACTTCAATAGTACCTAATCGTAAAATCTGAAGGATATCATAAAACTCAATGGTCTCACAACAAACATAAAACTAAGAAAAATAAAAGCATACAAAATAAAACCTCCTTTTTAAAAACAATCTACAAATACAGCCAGATACAACGGGCATACTACACGGTAATAATAATCCTCCTCTCTTGAATACAGAACGTACAATTTCTCCAACCGCCTTTGAGCTGCTAAATCTAAGCGGACTAAGGATAGTCTTTGAGAAAGTGTTCGTTGCACAGAAATATAACACACTTTGTTTATGGTTTATATTTATGTTTCTTTTAGTTGTGCAGTTTCTTTGAAAATGTAAATAGTATTGTGTGAAGTTTATTTCAGAATTTCTGTTCTTTGGTTCATAATTTTAGCCTTTTCTGCTTTTTTCTTTTCTTCGCCTATAGGCACTATCCTATTGCTGGGGAAAGGTCTCCCTTATTTTTTTCTGCCGCCTTTTCCGGCCAATCAGTCAAGAATGAGCCTAAGTCGTCGCGCCAGCATTTCTTAGGCCTACCTCGATGACGTCCCCCGCCGACTTTTCTTCTTGTAATTACCAATTTAATTGGTAAATTCAGATAAACTTCGTTCCCAGAAAAATTATTAAGATAAAATATAAGTAAGGTATGCCTTATCTATAATTATCTTAATACATTTTTCTTTCGTTTTCATAAGACTATTTATAAATAGGTGAATTTGAGATTTTCTTATCATTACCTGTCTTCTGTCGTATCTTCACGAACTATTAATGAAATAGCGAATACCGTGGTAACAAGAAAGTATTTGCGGACAAAGAAGTAAATAAAATTGTCACTACCGTGAAGGCTATTTTGATGTACCCCTTTTATTGCACACTTAAGGCCTGTTCTCCACTGTCAATAAAACACATCTCCACGATGTCTTTATAAATAGCAATGTTATTGCGAACGCTGTGAGTCAGTGTAGCTATTTCCTAACTATTGTCTAGGAGCTGTTGTTTCTCCTCGGAAGCAAACGTCGAGATCGTATCACCATTGTGTCGGCTGTGAAATGGACCAGTTGTTGGACGGTGGTGTTTATTGTGGATGGGAACTTGGCAAGGCTGGGGAGGGTGGCTGTGGAAGAGGCTGTCTCTTTTTAGGGTTCCGTAGTCAACAAGGAACCCTTATAGTTTCGCCATGTCCGTCTGTCCGTCTGTCCGCGGCTTAGCTCAGAGACCTGTGGTACTAGAAAGCTGTAATTTGGTATGGATATACATATAAATGACGCCGACAAAGTGGTAAAACATTTTTTTTAGGGTAAACGTAAAGAGGAGATGGTTTTTTTTTTCTCGTCAATCCCATGGTGTGGGGTATCGTTGGAAAGATCGTTTTAAAATAATGCGAGTTTGTTGAAACTATTTTTGAATTCAGGGATCCGTTTGCGGAATATTTAAGCTTTAAAGTGCTAATTTTTGTTAGAGCCAAGTGGTTGGGTTTGGATATGTGAAAAAATTCACGGCAGTAGTATATATAACGAAATTAAAAGGAAAACTATCACCGCTACGTAGGCTCCATAAGTTATCGAGTAATAATCGACCAACTTAAATTTGCAGTTGTAAACTTAAACATAACATTGTAGTTTTTCAACTACAATGTTAAGTTTGTTTTATAAATTCATCCCAACTATGGAACCCGTAATTGAGCATGGTACGACATGCACTTGGCCGGATTTTATATAATTTTGTCATATCATGATAGCCTGCAAGGCTGCAAGCATCCACTGCTGTAGCAGTATTTGTTCCTTATTATCGTTTGGTCATATTGTCATAATCAACAAGACGTGGAGTTTGGTAATAGTATTTACTGTGTAAATAATATTAGTACCATTATCAGGACGTTGTTTCGCTTGCTAGTCTTCATCAACATATTGATAGACGAGAGTGATAGGATAATCTCACTTGACACAAAATGCTGCTGGCTGGATTTGCGGACAAATTGGATTTTGACGACAAAACCGGAAAATTACCAAAAACAACACATGGTTAGGCAACAACATAAACCTACATCATCAATTTGAACTGAATAAAAAAAACTGCCAAAAACAGAACCAAATCTGGACTGTAGCCGTCAAAAGTTGAACATAAACCTATAAAACCAGCTTAAAAACACGTTACTTTTTCACCTAATGAGTTCCAGCCATCTCATACTGTTTTGAATCCCCGGACCGATCCCTAAATTTAACTTTTAATTCAATTATGAAAAGTTGTGATGTTCAGAATTTTGTCAGACTCTCTCGCGGAATATTAATGCTGGGGGCAGAAAATTATGTGCGACTACATTGTGTTTTAAGTGACGAGAATGTTTGGACAAAATTGTGTTGCCTATTCGGTCAAAAAGTGTGTTCAGATCATTGGTGTAATATTATCCTCGGCTTTAATGCCTGTAGGGATAGGTTGAGTGTTATAATCTATTAATATGTAATGATTATGAGCTGAATATTTTTGTTACTGCATCACATAGCATTAGAAAGTGGTATTTTGTTTGCTAATTCTTCAGGGAAAAACACTTTTTGGATGAGGACAATTTTAGAATTTTAGATCTTTTCAAACACTTTTATTAACTAAGCAAAAAAAATACCAAGGCAAAAACCTCATTCAGAAAGCTGAAAGCAGAAAAAAAAACGGTAGAGAACTAAAAACTGTCATAAGTACAAAACTCCATTTGGAATCAATTCCCTTCCTCACGATTCTGTCACGAACTTGTCCGATAGTTTCCGATCGCGTCGCGATAAAATGAGATGATTTGTGCCAGTTGCTTCTATCTGTATCACGAAGTTGGTAGGTAGCTCTATTGAGATTGTTTCACTTGAAGCGCCATGTTTTGTGGCGGAAAGTTGGTTTTACTGGTTTACTGGGAGAATTTATAGACAGAACATTGCACTATTGATCAGTGGTGCAGTGGTGTTATTGGAATTAGATTTGACATTAACGTGGTACCTATGCTGAAGGTTTTGAACTGATTGAAAACGTAATAAAGACAAAATAAAGCAGGTTTGCTGAATCTCTAAGAGTTTTCCTTATTGAATAATTTTCATATTTTATGATTTCGGAATAATAAAAGTAAAAATCTAATACTTATCCAAAACTAATAATCCGATAGCGAAGATAAATCGCCTTTCTTTGCAATCTTCGATAACAAATCATCGTCCAATAAAAGCGAAAAATTAAATTCCTCTGAAAGTGGATCGATGATTGATATAACTAGGTTAGTGTGATTCAAGTTCGTCATCGATTGACGCAACACAGAACTGGATTAAAAAAGAAATTAGTCGCTACGTTACAATGATTATATCGTGTAAAATAGACACTTTTCTGTTTGTCACGCATCATTAACTATCCTATCTGATTGATTACTTGTTAGAGTTCCCCATGAAGCAATAGTATCGAAAAATCGAGTTACTGCATCTTCTAAAATATGTCAACACAACAAAAAAATAACAACTTAATTCAAACTGCTATTTTTATTTCAAGAATGCACAGTGTTTCGCTTGGATTATAACATGAACAAAAACTGACAGCAAACTTTTTAACAATATTTATTTTTTCGAACGAAAAATATGTTTGAATTTTACCGAACAAAATTGTCGCTAACAAAATAAATTGATAGATACAGGCATGCCTGGCATTTCTATTGATCCACGTATTGGCGAATATTTTGTAGGTAAAAATTTATTAAAAAGTTCAGGCATGCTTTACGTGGAGCAACACAAAGTTACAAGCATAAAAACACAAAATAAATAAATTTGTAAAACGAAGTTCAGATTTTTCATCACTCTCACAATATTACAATTTGTGATACCTACTACATCTTTTAGGACTTGAACGTTGATCTAGATATTTTTAATTCCTTCATCTTAATATAACTAGGGCATTTTTTATGAAAGTGGAAACATTTAGAAAAAAATATTGTAAAAAGTCACAGTCAGTAACCAAACTAAATTCTTACACTGTCTTATACTCGTAAATACGTACGTAACCTTCATTTACCAACATAACCTGTAAGTTAGCAATTGTTCACAGTTCGCTTGTCCACGACCATTTTGACAGCGCATGCAACAATCGATTCGATCTTGATTCTCGTGCATGTGCATAATTATTGCGTTATGTCGATTTTTATTCGATCAATCGTGCTAATAATAGTGTTTTGTTCGTTTCAGGTACGTTAGTTATTGCTAAGCGGTTGGGAAAGGTGAGAGTTGGACTGAAGGTGATTTCACAGAGGACGTAAGTAATAGAATATGTTAGTATCTAATCATATGTAAGAAGGTAATATGTTTGAGAATTTGGGTAAAACGAAGTACATTCGCCACGAAAATAATTCTATAACTGACGGTTAAAAATAGACAGGTAAATCTCTCAATCTGAACATTCTTTGCTCAATGGTTGCTTAAATATTTAAGGCGATAAGGTAATTCTAATAAAAGTTTACGGAAAGGACTATCAGCATCTTGAACTTCAACTTGTGTCAACCGACTGCGGGATTTCTAAGCCCTCCCTTTCTTTTTGCCAATCCTCTTTGACCTGCAGCTATCGCATTTAAACCTTTCCTGAAATCACATCTTTAAAGGCAGTGCATGAGATAACTAGACAGCCAACGAATAGATTTACTCACTTGAAAATACTCTGCCTGCAATTACTACGATCCAGACAATTCTAGCTATTTTTCATTGTGCTCGTGTTTGTAATCAATAATAAGATGAGTTACAAGTGCTCGTAAAGTCTCACATACTGCGTACACTACTTCATCATTCAGCTTGTGATCAACATTTAGATCCATCACCACTAACCATGACAATTCCGAAATGGACAAATTGTTAATAATTTCATTCACTTGAATTAAAAAAATGATTTGTTTGCTATTTCGACCGTAATAAGTTTCCTAGGCACTCTTTGTAAGATATTGGTAGTGTCTGGTTTTGTCAGAATTGTCTTTAATCAAAATAATCACTCTTTTATTTAAGTAGACAAACAGAGTTGCCTCGTAATTACAATAAAGATTTTATTTTAAGATAAAATCTGGTTTTTACCTTCATACAACCTTACCGTAAGAACTCGTACAATAATAAAACATTTCTTGCATACAATTACGTCGTAGGTACGAAGCGAACAAGAATAATTTAGGTAATTTAAATTGAAACACAAATGTGATTACGATGCCGCATCTTTTGATACATTTCATTTGTCATGTCTTACTTCGCATTGAGATGTGTCCGGAATTATAATAGGTTTTCCTGTGCAGGATTTTATGTCTAAATTATGATTCCATTTGATAAGTTTAGTACAATGTGTCGTTGTTTGTTTATCAATTAATGGTATTTATTGTTTGTGTTATAAGAATGTCATAATGGGTTTTAAACGGGCGTATTCGAGTATTTTTATTTATTTGTCTAATGTTTATTTCACTGCGTAACTGAAATAGTCTGCACTACCTTCATGCCCTTCAGAGTTGAAAAAAATAATAGATCAGCGCATTTCTTTTTGAACAAAAACTTTGTCCACGCCCCACCATTAAGCGCACACTGTGTTTGTTTATAAAACGCTCGCAAATAATTTTTGTAATAATATTGTAAAAAAATGACGTTCCAGCGGCGTTGCTGCTTTCTGAAACCCAATTAGAGCACACGCTAAGTTTTTGCGAAGCGATGAGGCGGTGTACTGTGCAGTTAATATTTTATACTATGTTTAGCATGACGAGCTGTTGGTGCATAAATCTTCCCTTAACTTCTAATTATCGGATGATTGGCTTATAATTTAATTATTGTTGATTAGCGTCAGATGTGTGGATTGATTTCTTTAATTGGCTTTGTGGTTGCTTGATTTTGTTAATCGGGTAATTTTGTTTGTTTTAAGTATCGGCAGCGTGAATTAAAGTACTTTTCGACTAACAATTTACGAGTCATTATTTCAAAAATTATTCGCCCAAGATTTTATGTAGGTACAGCTACTGCCTAAGCAAGTTCACCGTATTTATCATAGAGTAGGTTTGTAGATCTGTATCACTGCTGACAGTAAATAGTATTCCAATACGCAGAAGATAGAAATAGGTATCATTACCAAAAAAAAAAAAAAACTCAAAGCATTTATTTCAATTAAACCAATTATAGGCACTTTTGAATTGTCAAGGGTCGGTCAGTCAGAAAGATGAAGCTGGTTGCCTATTCCAAAGCGCAAGTACCCAGGCAAGAAACTCCACGGACACTCTTTTAAAACAAATTATGGTTGCCAAATATATCTATTTCTGACATAACCCCCAAAAAAGTCCACTTATTATTCTAATCTTTGAAACCTACTTTATAAATGATTTACTAAAGGAAGCCCTGTCTTGAGTAATCCATAAATAAACTAAGTTGTGACGCATTAGGGCTCGTGCAAACGCGGGCGCGACAGGCAGCGCTACCGTGCCCGCAATATCGCACCTGTTTGTGGGAGCCTTTATGGGTAGGAGAAATAAAAGATTGTGGCGAGCGATAACCAGTCGGCCCACTGTGTTTTACGTTACATAGTAAAAGTGCATTCGTAACAAGTTTGGGAGTTTTTGTGAAAATATTTTCTAACACGCGAGGCAACAAAGAAGTAACCAATTACCTTTATATTCGTTAGTTCTATTGTATACTAAGAAATAAATGTACCAGATTCCTGACTAAGATATAGTGGATAGTATCATAAGTGCTTTTGACTGCAGTTCCCACTAAATTGAAAGTTCACTAAGGTTGAAACTATCTTATTGCGACATAGATAAATAGACCTAGAAGTGCAAATGACATTCAACCTTATGGCAATATTACGAGATCGACTAAACTAGCATAATTTGCGATACTAGTTTCCTTAGTCAGAAAATAATGAAATAGGTATGTAGCTAACAACCTGTTAATGATTAGATCTCTGATCAGTTAATCTGCTGTAAAATCTTATGATAGCACTGCCAATAATGACTGAAGTTGGTAACAAAAGCCAATCAGGTGTCAGATACGAAACATAATGTCGAGTACCTGTGTTCGTATTACGTAACACACTAACAGTAGCAATGGCTTTAATTGTGCCAGTACAACAACATTCATTGCGTTATTTACGTTGTTGAGCAGATTTTTTTTTCGAATATATGAAGGAATGGATTAGCAACATCCTTCAAAATCATTCAGATTGTGATTGTAAGTGTGTTACGCAATTAGGGAAGTATTTTTCTTGAATAATAACATAACAACATCGCGTCTGAATTCTCTGAAGTGCTGGGCAAGGCTAATTTATAGAAACACCTGCAATAATCTAGAGAATAATATATAGTGTAGATTAAATACCAATGTGCAGCGAATAGATACATAAAACAAACTTTATATGTGCAAACTTTACGTTTACATGTTCAGGATAATCTCTAAAATTATTCCGTGATGGATTAGTTTCAACTTGAGAAGACAAAGTGGCGGTGTGTTACATAAGTTTGTTGACGAAGCAGCTTATGTAATTTAAACTTAGTATCTAAAGTCTTACGATAGTTTTCAAATAATAGCTAAAAAAAGAGGCAGGTTTGAAGATTTCATGAAAAAATCCTTTATGTTTCTAAAATTAGATAAATTAACTTCTAAATATTTACGTTAAAGGTCTTAAATCCCATTTGCATCCCAGCATTATTACCTACTAGCTGTTCCCGCGACTTCGTTTGCAATCCAGGATGAAAAGTAGCCTATGTCCTTCTCCAGGTCCAGGTCTAACCCTGTACCAAATTTCATCTAAATCCGTTCAGCCGTTTTAGCGTGAAAGCGTAACAAACAGACAAACTAACTTTCGCATTTATACTATTAGTTAGGATGTTGATTGAGAAGACTTACTGAGCAACGATTTCACTTTACCAGAGAGACTAGTATCTTTCACATATTCAATTAATATGGTGTGGTTAGCTAGAAATACATTGATTACATAGCTACAAAGATCCCTTTGACATCTCAACTAAATATCAAACCACACAGACATACCTACCTTCCTTCCAAGAACATCAAGGCGTCAGAGCTTGCATCTAATTGATCCCTATTGCGAAACACACAGATTCCCATATAGTATAGTATATCTATTCATTGTCATCTCACCTTGTGCTCGCACAATGAGATTACCATAGCAGCCTAGAACATATTGGTAGCCTTGAGAACATGATGGTAGCCTTTAGAACATGTTGGTAGCCTTTGGAACATGTTGGTAGCCTTTGGAACATGTTGGTAGCCTTGAGAACATGTTGGTAGCCTTGAGAACATGTTTGTAGACTTGAGAACATGTTGGTAGCCTTTAAAACATGTTGGTAGCCTTTAGAACATGTTGGTAGCCTTGAGAACATGTTGGTAGCCTCTAGAACATATTGGTAGCCTTTGGAAAATGTTGGTAGCCTCCAGAACATATTGTTAGCCTCTGGAATATGGTAGGTAGTTCATAGTAAGCCTAGTTTTTGTCAGTCAGCTTGCGAAGGGGATTGCAATCAGCTTTGATTAGAGACGATATTCTGTATCAATGGTGTTGGGTGCAGTGCGGTGCTAGTCGTGTAAAGTGCTATGCATATAATATATATATAAATATATATAATAAATATATAATATATATATATATATAATTGGAGGATATTTGAGGAATATCTATGTATCGTGCGTGTAGGTATACGCGCTTTGACGTGAAGTTGCGGATATCAACCCATTTTATCAATCGTATAGGTAAGTTCTATACACAAACTGGCGCTGGTGTACTAAAATGTTAAGGAAACAAAGGCAGTATGTAAGGATCGTATCAGTCAGGTGGCGTTCTGTAGTATCTGCCTACCCCCATGGGAATAAAGCGTGAGTTTATATATGTTATAGGTAGGCAGGTCTTCTTCACTATTCTACCTTAGCTAATATTTTTTTATATCCTAACTAATATTTTACATGCGAAAGTGAGTTTGTTTGTTACGCTTTCACGCTAAAACGGCTGTACAGATTTGGATGAAATTTGGCACAGAGGTAGAACATGGCCAGGAATAGGACATAGGATACTTTTTATCCCGATATTCCCACGGGATCGAGACTTACGCGGGTAAAACCGCGAGGCGCAGCTTGTTTATCATAAGTTACCAACATGAATATATACATTACTTTGCCCACAATCAGACACTTTCCTTAGTACTTCATTCATATTATCCACATGAACGCAAGCTCAGTTTAAAAAGTTTACAAGCCCTTTACATAAAACCACGTCTTATGACGTACTCTAAAACCATTCCTACACATCTAAGATCAACTCTAGAGCTGTACTTACAGGCACCCACAGTATAGTCACATTCACTACCAACATTAGAAACAGCAAGTACCTAAGTTTCGCGTACGGATCTAGACGATCTAAATGCGTGCGCCGGCGCAGCTAATTTTGGCGTCGAGTGCAATGTACGCGCCGAGTATCAATGTCAACGACCATCGCTAGGGACACGTAGGGTTTGTTTAGGATAGTGTTCTCATTAGTCACTCATTTGCTAACATAAATAATAATAAGGAGGCTGTAAGTAGTAGGTATGTGAGGAGGTTCTCGTTAGGCGGCTGGATCAAGAGGGCAAAGCGGTACTCCTGGACACAGGAGGTTCCTCTCTCAGGAGCCCTGACCAGCGGTAGCTTGGACCCGATACCGGTGGGCTACAATTTTAATATTTTTAAATGGTTTTTTATGTTTTTATAAAAATATTGATCACTGCCCTTGCAAAATGGGTTGTCGATGTCAGAGTTATATTAACTGTAAGTCCAAGTTTTCAAAGATGTTTTTCTTTCTCCGATATCAGTAATGTTCATGATAAACTCAGAAAGTATTTTGAATTGAAAATGACTCATTGGTAGGTACTTACATAGATTTGAACCTACAACTTCGTACCTAAATGAGAAGCGAGGCTTTGACGAGGCCATCACGACAAGAAAAACAAACATTTGATATTAATATTGCTGTACACGAGCACTTTTATAGCTATTTCGTCCCTCCTATATTCCCCCATCCCGTGGGAATTATTCCTTGTCTACATCATAAAGGGGAATTTCAGCTTTCTAGGTCCAAGGGTTTCGGCTGGACGTTGATGAATCCGTCAGTGAGTGAGTCAGGACTTAAATGTTTCTATGTTTTGATAAAAACTTAGTTATAAAAGGAAAAAGTCTACCATCAATAATGTGGTGAAAGGAATCGTTCAATAACAATAGGCGTAACATAAAGACGGTGTTGATAACCGTAAAATGATAACAATTTGATTGAGTGAAAGGAAAACTTGAATGAATTTGTACGGAACAGACACATAACAAGCGTGGTACTTTTTATCAATATTTGTCTATAAGAAATTATTTCAGGAACGTTATGGGTATCCAATAAACCTGATTTGAATTATTACCTCACGCGCAATGTATCATTACCGTGGCAAAACCCGCGTAGCCGCACCACAGAATTTAGTCTTGTGGCCGCACTCCCCGTGTCGGGCGGGGCGCGCTCAAGTATTTTAACATCCATTGCTGGTTTTTGATTTTAGCTGTTTTATTTACACAAATGGAGTGCTGCGTACAGAGAATATAATTTTACATTGAAATAAAGGAATAGTCACTGAAAAAACCGATAAAAAAAAACAAAAATTTTCTTGAGAAAATTTCCGGTGAAATATGATTCATAATAAGGAGCTGAATGCCCGTTGTTAGTTTGCGGAGGGCTGTCCCTTTTTATTATTAAAAGCCTGTAATATCACACTGCATGGTAAAGGCCTCCCTACTCTTTTTCCATTTCCTTCTGCCTAGGGCTGCTAAGGACCAGTAGTTATCGAAGGAGACCAGCTCATCCTGCCATCTCCATCTTGGTCTGCCGCGATGTCGCTTGCCAATAAGAGGGAACCATTGGGTCGTGAGTTTGACAACTTTGTTCGTCTGACATTACACAGATGTGTGCGGCCCAATTCCATTTTAGTGTGATTGCTTTCGGACTTACTTATCTATTTATTCACCAGTGGTGTTTAGTTAACCACAAAAACCGTTAAAAACTACAGTTCTTACTTTGAAAAAAACCCGGCCAAGTGCGAGACGGACGCGCGCACGAAGTGTTCCGTACCATTATCTATAAAAACGGCAAAAAATCACGTTTATTGTTTGGGAGCCCCCTTAAATATTTATATTATTTTTCTAGTTTTTTTTGTATTTGTGGTTATAGCGGCAACAGAAATACATCATTCAACTGTCTAACTATCACGGTTCATGAGATAGAGCCTGGTGACAGACGGACGGACATATAGACAGCGGAGTCATAGTAATAGGGTCCCGTTTTACCCTTTGGATACGGAAACCTAAAAATTACTGTTACTATTTTAACGTATTTAAAAATGTCAGTATACAGTAAAGTGTCCAGTTTTATAACAAAGGTTACATTAACCATATAATATTATTTGCAGTTCACTGCGTGTGACGCGCAATCCAATTGCCAGTCCATCAGACTATGCAACAGACCTACTTGTATCTATGTATTTGTGTATGTACCTATGTTGTTATTACGAGGCGAGGTGAATTCTGTTCATTCCTGTGTTGGTTTCCAATTACTGTTTGTTACTTGGAGGAATATTTTGATAGGTAAAACATTATTAATTTCCGAGTAGGTACGTAGTGGAACAACTTTATGTCTCGAAACACACTGAACTAGCTATTTATTTCATACATTTGTGACTGCTGTCAAATGTAATATTCCGAATTTTGTAATATTGAATAGCAATGAACTCTATGAATCACTGTTTAAAGTATATATTATATATATTGATGTATATGCAATAAAGAATTAAGTACCTGGGCGATCGAACTCTGCTAGGGTGAAAATAGAGAAAACGAGTTTTCCCAGATAGGTATGAAACCTAGCTAGATCGATTTTTCTCCCCCGTAAACCCTTATATAGCAAATTCATCGAAATCGTTAGAGCCATTTTCGAGAATGTGAATACAAATATAATTATGTACAAATATGGCTAGTGAGCCATAGCAGTGAGCAGCAGCCCCTTGATACTGGCATAGGTACTTTAAAACGTGGGTTGTCTTCAAGAGTTGCAAACACCAGCTGCCTTTTCAACCTAAAAAAGCAACAACTATTATAATGACATGAAATTCTTCCCCATGACCATGACCTCCCCATCATCGCCGTCTAGTTATCACCACAAGATTACTGAATATTGCAATTCCTTGGAGAAGTTTCCCCAAAAATTCCCCAAAAGAATAGCACATACTTTTCATACAATCCAATAGATTGTATGAAAAGTATGTGCTATTCTTTCTTATTAATTTTTAATTCTCATTACAAATGAACGGGCTCGAGAAAAAAAAACATTTCATAGAACTCCATAATTGCAAGTGAAGCTTTAGGAAAACATTTAAAAAACATTAGCTTCTTAGAGCCTTATAATATGAATAATTCCTGTGGCACCCCCGGGAGTGTCCTCCAGGGTGCCTTGGGTCCGGAATTAAGAAACTTTCACACAGTACACGTGAAACTTTTTAGCACCAAACGTTGAAAATCTGTATGACATTTGAAACGTTAAAGGACCTAGCGTTTCTCAATATCTCTCATTCATAAACCCGTATGAAAGGGTGTCAGGATCTGAGGCAGCCTTTGACCCAAGTCTAGGAAATATGATTTCCATATGGATTTGCAGTCAATATAGTTTTGAATAGACGGATTTATACGCCCGCGTGAATTGAGAATATTGTGTGGTGCAAGTCAAAGGCGGAATGTCTTAGACGCCTTCGAAGAAGTCTACCTTATTTTTGCATTCATAACCTTCACGTATTTTTAGACGATAGAAATTACTTTCAGTGGACCTGATCGGCACCCTATTATTTTTTTACTAATAAGTCTTTATACAGCGTATAAATTCCATTTTTTTTTTAACTGACGGGCATGTCATTCCACTAAGTTAACTGTGTTCCACTGATTATTAAGGCCCATGGCCCACGAGTGTTCAAGAGTAGCGTCGTGGATAGGCTAATCAACACTTACGTGTTACAAACTGAAATCAGCATTGAGTAGCCAAAATAAGTTCCCTTCAAAATGGTTGAGCTGAATGGTGCTGATCCATGCGTCATGTTCGTGAACGGGCGCCATCAGTAGGGACTGGTCATCTCTTAGCTACCACGGCTTATTTTAATTCATTAAAATTTTTGAATTGTTTTGTTTCTTTTTTATCGTTTAATTACGGACGCTTTTAAAGTGCACGTTTCTTTACATTGGACTCACATGTATAATTTCAACATAAATGATGTAACCAATATATTGTAACAGCATTCTGATTTAAAAGAGTGTCCGTAGAGTTACTTGCCCGTTCTTCTACATAGGAAACTACTACGCTTTGGAATGGGGAACTAGCTTCATCTTTCTGACTGACCTACCCCTTGACAATTCAAAAGTGCGTGTAATTGGTTTATTTGTAATAAATGCTTTGAGTTTGAGTTTGAAAATGCCACAGTTTTAGTATATCAACTGCAATCCGTACACGACGCGACTTATTACGCGTTATTAGTTTGTGATTATTTATATCGTGTGCAGCAGTGTTCCATTGTTTATTAATAACAACAAACTACGATCGGCTACTGTGGATTTTAAAATTATTTTATTGACTTATCTGTCTGTTATCATGACGATAAGGCACAGCAAACTTATCACTCTTCCACTATTTGCCCCTGCCCGCTTACGCTTATCACTTGCGTAGATACAAATCGTGTACAGATTTCATTTTGAACTCATCGCTGACGAAAGGCTATACTGAAATGAAAATGTTCTGCCTTTTACATACAGTTATTGAAATTTTACTTTTATTTTATTTTGTAGCGAAATAAACGCGGAGCTGTAGTTATCGGCTCTACATGACATACAATCTAATTACTTACTGTTCGACTGTTTCTATGAGTCGCAATCAAAATAGGAATAACTTTTGTTGAAATAAAATGTTAGGGCAGTATGAAATGATTTTAACGTTTTAATAATATTACCTACCATTTTGACTGATAATAATAAAGGTGTTTAAAACAAAGGCGGTTTGTTTATAAACGTTGCTTCAAATTAAGGAATGATTAGTGACTGTTTAACTATATGTTTTTGATGTTTGGACGTCACTTAACTTTAAGCAACGCTTGTGAATAAACCCCTAAATGTTTTACGTTTTTACAAAGTAAAGATTTGCCTAAAAATGACTTAGTAATTTTTTTATGACAAATATTTCAGGCGGCATCTGAAAATTGCCACCGAAAAAACAGGAACAGAAACTAGATATTTATTTATTTATTTTATTAGGGAAAACAAACCATAATACATTGTATATTACATCTAAAATCACAAAATAATTAGAAATGGGTAAATGTACAATCCACGACGTTTCCACAGATCCCTACACCTAGGTACCTAGATACATAATTATGAATTACATACAAGATTCATTACTGTGACGATAACAAAATGTTTAACATCTCTAATAAACACATTTTACGTTAAGTTCCCCATCTCTGCCTCATTCATCAGGATCACCAAAAGTACACTTCAATACCTTCACCCCGAATGGATTAAATAATCTTTTTAATTGTAAAACTTTCACCCCCTCTCCCTGAGTATAGGGTGTGAGGGGGTGAATGGAGAACTGATTGCAGCCCTTACTGGATTAACTTGGAGTAGCGCCGAGATTTGAAAGGCTTGCGTCTGATTGATAGTGCTAGTTGGACCTCGGGTCCCGGGTTCCGTGGCTGGGGTCCGGGATGCGGGGTCGGGAGGCTTATGTGGTGTTAATTAGTAAATGTGATTACCTGTGAGATAGTTTTTTGATGAGGGTTATTGAGACAATTCGGTGGTAGTCAAGCTCTGTTTGCATGTTTTGTAATGTATCAATTTTAATTACGTAGTTATTAATTTTACAGCCTCTTCACTAAAGAACAGTTCACTGTTACTTTTGAGTTAGTAACCAGAATCTCGTGGCAATAATATCAAATCTCTTTATTCATAAGCTTTCAATACGCGCAATACTCATAATATCGCGCACCTTTCATAAACTCACTTATGTCAAATATTGTCGAAACACAATAACCAAAAAGTAGTATCAATAAAATGCAATACGCCCAAGTTCCATTTAAATCCACAACAGCTGTATACACACAAACCAACAACATACAAACATAGATAATAGTAACTTTTTATTGAAATGTAGCTTTTAGTCAAAACATCAATATAGAACGGAAAGCGCTCGTGAAAGCGCTCGAAACTCCAATTTTCAGCTGTATTTCATGTTAACGAATCTATATTGCCTAGGTTTTAGCCCCACCTTGAATGGGGTGGGGTAGGGCGGGCCTAATGTTTAGAGAAACGGGGATACCTTTATGTTGGGGAAACGGGGATTTTAGAGTAATACGTTATGGAGGCTTTAGAGTAATATTTGGATGTGTTAAAGTTTTCATGTTTGATGTTTTAGTGTTTTACATTTTGTTCTGGTTTTAACTAATAACTTTAGTATCAACAAATATTTGTTTCTTTTTTTAAGTACCTACATAATTCTATCGAAGTTTTGAAGTGCAAAGTGCTCTGATTTCGCTGTGATGTAAATTAGGAATACATGCGACGTAGTAGCATGAGAAATGGCTTTTCTTAGATTCGTTTACTTTTGCAAGAATGATTTAGATATTTCAGTTGAATTATGTTTGGGATTAAGTTTAAAGACACGGAGATGTACCTACCTACTCATTCGCTATCTGTTTGCGAGCAAAAGTGCATGAAAAACGTTACAACTTTTAGTAATTTTTCTCACGAATTTCCATCGCACAAACATTTATTCGGTTCCATTATTAAGATTTCAATATCATATAATTTGCATATCGAGCGCTGCGTACACCGTGTGATTACTTCATTTATATTCACGAAAACTCAATAAAGGGCCCCAATGTAATTGTATGGGAACGACAATGTTTGACACACGGACACGCGATTATTACGGGATTATTAATTGTATTATTGGGAAAAGGAATGTTATAAGTAGCCTAGGATTTGATATAAGGTAAATGATTTTGCGATATTGCATGAAGGGTTTTCCGAAAGGAAAGTAGAGTTGGTAGGTATCCTAATAGGCAATAAGAGGTTGGTTTTGTTTGAAAATTGGTAAGTTTGGTTCGGCAAGTAGCAAGTTTGCTCGTCCCATCATAGGCCTTTATCCATTGCTTTCAATCAGGCGTGATCGTGGCCAAAACCAGGCCCACTCACCAATATTTTTTTAAATAAAGTTTTAGTTTTGATAATAGATGATGGAAGACAACGTCCTCCAGTTTGCAAATAAAAACAAATGACGATCACTAGTCTGTCTGCTAAGCATGATGATTTATTTAAAACAAGTTCTTACTCTTTTGATCATGGGTACCTAATTACCTACCTAAGGAAAGTGTTGTCCAAACTTTTTTCAAAAAGCATAACAGGCTCAATTAAGCTTAGTATTCCACATAATAATACATACACTACAGATGGATGTTTCCCGGAGATCGTAAAATGGCCGACTATGCGTTTCCGCACGGAGGCTTGTCTTATGGAAGATTGCAGTGAAATTACAGCTTTTATATACTGAAACTCTTCTTGAATATTTCTAATATAGCTTGTGCATTGTAGGTAATTGTCCGTTTCGTATTGTAGTGGTAGCTTCTAGAAGGGAGAAATGCTAAATTGTTATTTATTCGCTTTGGCAAATAATCGTCTTACCCTTTTTGTTACTTAGTAGAAAGTAAACCTTACTGTTAGTAGAAAGTAAACAATGAAAAATAGTATTGGCCCAAATTAGTCCATTCAAAGAAGATTCACTATTTAACCATTTTTGTGTTGCTATGTTAGCGCAGCGCTAACTTAAGCACATCCCCCATACTTTTAAATAGTTTTAATTTCCCTAACGTTATTGAAACCTTTTTTATTAAAGTTTAGGTACCTATATAAGCTTATGAAAAAAGCGTTGTTTTTGATAATTAAAAGTACCTAGGCAATCTTTTTCACAAAAAAAAAGAGTTAAACTAATAAAGTAACAACTAAGTACTTAATTAACCCTTGCTACTTCTAAATAGTGAGCGAACATCTAATAACGAAGCTCGGTACAAATAAACTGGCAGTGAGCAATAAATAGCCCCGCGGCTTTAATGGGCACAGCTCACGGTTTTATTGTGAAAGGGTTACATTGGGTATGGTAGGGTTAAAGTGCTTTTGTTTAGAAGGTAAATAGGATTTTTTTGGATTTTTTAGGCTACGGACATTATTTTTTAAAGCCTGTGTTTGTCGGGGTAGAAGGGTAGAATCCGGAATGGTAGGTATTAGTCTACAGAGTATTGAAAAAATAGGAGCAATTCTAGAAAACAAACAAAAGGGTCCCTTTTTCCATTATTATATACCTATCTATCTAAAAACGGTGAAGGAAAACATCGTGAGGAAACCGGCATGTCCTATAATCAAAAATTCGAAGACATGTGACATCTACCAACCCGCACTGGGCCCGCGTGGTAGATTACGGCCCGCTCCCTCTGACAGAGAGGAGGCCTGTGTCCCAGCAGTGGGAACATTATAAGCTGATTTTGCTTATGTATGTATCTAAGGGTGGCTTTTAGGTATAGTGATAGTATAGTCTGAACAAGAGTACTTATTATAACAAGTTTTAGTAGAATGCTAGGTACCAACTGTTTTTCTTTTTGAGATTTTCTCAACCTATTTAAATAAACCTTTCCTACACATAGATAAGGTAGAAATCGGCTATTAAAAGATTTTTCGTTTGTTGAAAAGGAGTTGTTGAAAATGACTTAGCGCACACACAGCCAAAAAAAAACATGTTTCCGTCAGCTTTTCCTTTTAAAATCGACAACCGATACAACATGTTTACCTCCAAAACAAACAGTAGAAGCAATAACGTTTCGTCTAGAAATAGAGACGAAACAGTCTTTGTAAACATTCGTTCAGAAACTAGTCGAAAACTGGCTAGACACATTTTGTTCTGGGAGATAAACCTTTGAGCTCTTGTGAGCTCCGAACGGCCTGAACGAATGGTTTATATAGAAATAAAGAAGGCTCGGTTGTTATTGGGATGCAATCGATTTGGTTTTTCGTTTCAAGATTGTATCTATTATTATTAATGTTAGGGTGCTTGCTATCTGTTTTTCCTGCAGGCACTTATTGCAAATTAGATAAAATGTAGAAAGATGATCAAACAGAAGTTTAAATCGCTGTATCAGCATTGCATTTCAATACAGAAATATATTTTTTAAATGTTATTCACTGTCTTTCATTGTGACTGCCATTAACTAAGAATTATCTCAAACTATTAAATCTTGGGAAACCTTCTACCGTAAGCCATTTGAAATCAATATTCATGCCACGCTTGCATAAACTACAGGGAAGTCTAGCAAGCGCCTGACAAATTGCACGAGCAACGAGACGCAGGAGCGATACCGACCCAATTTATCTTGCAGGCGCTCCTTTACCTTGAAGAAAACGCCTTTATCTTAAACAAACCATGCGATACCCTTTGAATATTATCTATAATAATACATAATAAAATCGTAGTTTAAATTTAGGTGCTTCAACTAGGAGTCGATTTTTGCGCCGTTTCGGATTACGTCGAAGAGATTGTCGCCCCCTATGTTGTCGTCGAGTGGGTTTTGACGTCATCAGTAAACCTCTCGAGCCCTTTGTCAGTAATAGACCATGTCTCACCTTATAGGAATGACGTCACGGACTGATAGCATTAGCAACTGTGTATAGGGTTAGGTACCTACCTATGTAGTCCATAGACAGTGAACTGTTTTACTATTTTACGTAAAAGGTTGTGCCTACGACTCCGCACGATATAAATAATTCGATAAAGGCGTAGTACCTAAATATACCTATGAATTTAAAAACCAACTACGTTAATCGGTTAAGCGGTTCTTGAGTTACAATATCAGTAACGAACCGACGCATTCTGAAACAACACATGTGTAGGAACCAAATTGCAAATGCATGTTAGTACGTAGTGCAGGTTAATATTGTTAGTGCTTTCCAAACTAACTTTGAATCCACTAAAACTGCAGCATATAGAGGTACCTACTTAAGTGCCTACAGCAGTTTGTTTGTTTGTTCAATTTTGAATATTTGCTCGCTACCTGAGCTTTACTTTTCTAGCGTATACGTTTATAATATTTGCAGCAATATCTATCCTTTTAAACGATAACATTAGGTGTAAAATCCAAATGTTCTTAGTTTTCCCGAAGCAATGAATTAGAATGGCGTAATTTCAGTTTTTCCTATCGTGACTTTTGCAAAAATACATAATATTCTAATTTGAATAAATTAATTTGATTTTTGAGTAATAAAAATAACTCAACCTGCATGCATACTAACTGTCTATGTCCATGGGGTTATATTTAGTATAGTATATATACTAAATATAACCCCATGCATATATATAAATATGGCATTTTATTCGGCTGGCTACCTGTACACACAGACTGCACATTGCACAAAACCTTTTCAAACAAAAAAGGAAAGTTTTCTTTTCAATTAAAATTTCATCGTTGGTTGCCTGGCTTTAAACCCTCCATTGATAGCCGGATCAGCAGACAAAGGGGCTCCATATGGGGCTTAACTTTTAGTCGCTATTGTCTGAGGGGGTTATTAGAACCACGGTTCGAAGGCTTATCTAATTCTAGAAACATGTAGTCTATCCATTTCAGCAGTTTACTTTACAAATTTTCAGCGGTCCTCTCCGTAGGTACTAATGAAGTCTTAATTATTTGTAAAAAAAAAACCAGGGACGTGCGTCGGTCTCGCACACGAAGGGTTCCGTTCTAAGATTGAGCAAAAAACACCGATAAAATACGTTTCTTGTAACTTTATTAATTTTTTATTAGTTGTGGTTATAGCAGCAATAGAAACACACAATCTGTGAAAATTTCAACTGTCTACGTATTACGGTTCATGAGATACAGCTCTCTGACAGACAGACGGACGCCGGCTTAGTAATATGGTTCCGTTTGGCACCCATAGAGTGCGGAACCCTAAAAAGCAATCGACTAACTACCTAAAGGGCTAAATACTTAAAAAAAATACATTTCTTCCTGGTTGTTAGTTTAACAATGTAGATGTTAAAATATCAACTCAGTACCCACCGATTAATTAATCAATCACCTAAACAACAGTTCAGTATTTTGTTGTATAAAACGCAATGAAAATAAGTTTTAGTATTTTATTATTCCCTTAGACACCTTTTTTGTATATAAATGTATAATTCTACACCATCACATTACTTGTATTTTCCTTACAATTATTGTAGGGATCAACCGACAAGCAATGGACACGCAGTAGTTTTCTCTAATAGCCTCAATAACAATTATGGAAAGTAATAATGCGTTAACCTATCAATTGAACAGTAAACTATAGTTATTGTATTGTTATTTTATAGTTATTGTATTGTCTATTGACGCCTTTTTTTCATTTAACTGAAATAAATACCAGATTATTTTGAATAAATACAATTATGTCGAAGAAAGAATATACATCTAAATCTATACGTATTATTAATTTCGCGAATCATATTTTGAGTAAGATACAACTTGACACTGACCTGCAAATTGCAAAAAAACGTAGGAAAATTTGAATGTCGCGGGCTACCACTGCGGATCCACCTAAACTGTCTGAAAACGATTATTTTCTTTCTAATGTGGATTTGATTCGGTCTAGGTCGTATTTTACTCTAAAAAGATTAAAGTAATAAAAACTAAAACCCAACTACGACTAAAAACCACCACCAAAAGACACCACAGACAGACAAATTAAAAATCCGGAGTCACACGTAATCTGTTCGATTTATAGCCCTAACACGTGTGACTCCAGATTTTTAATTTGTCTGTCTGTGGTGTCTTGTTTATACCTTTTTAGTCGTAGCTGGGTTTTAGTTTTTATTACTTTAATTTTTTTTAAATTCTTTTGGGTTTATAATATTTATATTTTTAAAATGTGCTCATTAAGCCCTTTCATTTGACACCCAACATGGTTCGTACCATGTTGGGTATCGATTAAACAATATTTTTTTTTTAGTTCCTGACTTTATGTCCTCTAGAGGGCGCCATTTTTAATTTAATGTGACGTCACATAGCCTATAACCAGCGGATGATCAAGACTCTTCCAACGATATCTCATTTGTCAAATTGTGATGACTCGTTTAGAAGATATGAGGGAACAGATGAACATACATACATACATACCGGTCAAAATCATAAACCTCCTTTTTTCTTCGCCGTAGTCGGGTAAAAAATAATAATAATATCAACCTGTACCTATTTAAACAATAAAACGCCACTAAAATCAGTACTTCAGAACTTGTACAAGACTTTCATGAAAACAGATAAAATCGTAAGAACTCTTCGATAATATACCTCCGGTACTAAATCGATACCAATCGAAATGGCACTGTAACACGTTGACATAAAGTTTGTATTGCTGTGGCAGGTGGACGATAAAGCCGGCAGTAAAACAGTCGGTGCTGATAGTCGTAAAGTTTATGATATTCGAGACGTGCAAGTGGAAAGTCGGAAGCGGTAAGAATATATTCGTTATTTAGTAATGATTTTTTGTAGATTTATAATACTTACAGGTAGCTAACATAGGTCAAAAATGGATTAAAAGCTTTTCAATACGAAGAAAAGCAACGTTGATAGAAATGTATATTCTTATCAACGTTATCATATATCACAAGAAACCTAGAGGCATTGTTTCGTGCGAAACGTTGACTCGCCTTATCTACATAATTATGTCAAAATATTTTATTTCACTAATACCTTATACCTACATGGGCACTTATGAAACGTCAGAAGCTAGGTGCACGGTTCCAATTGATCGTTTCATATGGATGAAGATGATCACATATGGTGGAAGGCGTCTTAGAAGGTATACCCATAATGGACTATTTAGTTTGACCGAGACCACTGTGCCGCGCCGTGAATGGAATGTCGGGCGAGGCAGTGTTGACGAATGAGCGGCCCACGCACCGTGAGCGTTGACCAATGAGCGGCGTGCACTGCCCCCCGTCTCGCTGCGCACATGCCAATGCGCGGAACAGCAGTCTCGGTTAAACTATAACAAAATGATGAAAGCAGTTGCCAAAGTGGATATAAGGAATACTGGCTGTTGAAAACAACAAAAATTCTTTCGATTATGAATGCACTACGGACAATGTATACATACAGTAACACGCAATGGTAAAGAATCACTTAAACATAAACGCTTTCCAAAATCCCATTACCGTTCCATCCTTAAAGCATTTTCCTTATTCCCCAAGGAAAATAAAGTAAAAAAACCTATTCCTTTACGAAGCAATAAGCCAGGCTACATAACAAATTGTTATTAATTGTCTTCTGGCTCGAGCAATTACTTCGGCGCGTCGATCCGTACTAATCAATTGAGTGTCGTCTCTTACCTTCCAGCTTTTGTTTATTCTTTGTCCTATTTGTGGTCGATTGGTCTATATAATCGTAATGGCGCGAACAGTTCGTGCATTCATGTTATTATAAAATCGCATAGGAATTGACACTACTTAAAACGATGAGTGTACTTAATGTTTGAATAGAGAATCCCTTCTTTTTTAAAGAAGAGCGGAGAGCGCTCACAGTTCTTCAAAGATAAAAATAATACCCATTCACATGACTATGACGAATAGGGTATCTAGATTAAGTACCACAATAAAGATTGCCCGCTCTATATTCTGCGGTACAGACAAAATTTCACCAAACCGTAATAACAAACCATTTGCCATCTATAACACTTACTTTTTATCTTAAAAGATATATGACAACTGAGTTTTGCAGCTTCACAATTTCACAACAACTGGGGTTATACAATGAATGATTCTCGACAGAGATACTCGAAGCAATAAAACTAGCGAGTCCTACTCTGCTGCACAGACAAAAAAATTCCGTATCAAACGATTTGCCATCTATAACAGCGACACACACCCCTTACTTTTTTATCGTACAAGATATATGACACCAGTCTTACATCCTCACAAATACGTAAAAACTGCGGTAATACATGAACGATTCTCGAAGGAGATACTCGGAGTAATAAAGCAGGTCAATTGTGGTTCCGTAAAAGAGAAAAGGAAAAAGTTTATTATTCTTAAGAGATATGTAGAGACTCGTAAGGGTATGTGAGTCCATTTCCCGAGGGTGTTCTGAAGAATGACTATAGTATTGTTTCAAACACGAAGCCACATTTTCCTGCATGTGAATTATTATGACCTTAAATTTAATTCCAACTGAATCAGTATATAAAAGAGCATAACACATGTCCACGTTTTATTATGAAAAATATGGATATACCACTACGACTAAATGGAAATACTGAAACAGCTGCCTAACTGATCCGTGCGAAACTCAATTCATCAATTCACCTAAGTAACTTCAGCAACAAATCGGCTGTTCCAATCTATAGAATTAAGTCCACCTAGTAAAACCATGGCCTTGTTCTCTATATAATTCAACCACCAAAAACTGATTCAGAATCCCTAAAAACCCATATTAAAAACGTATCAATTTCTAAGCCGTTTTTAACGTTAAATCGTTTTACAAATCTGGGACGCGAAGCCCCTTCCCCTGCTGTTGAAAGACGTTAATAGTCTTATGGGCAATATGAGGGCGGATATGATATCCAACACCAATATCGGTATTACAATTTTAGGGGTTCGCCGTTCTGTTAATCGTTTTGTCATTTTATGATACCTATTTCTCGAATTCCTATTCCCAATAAAACCTGTCTGGTTTAGGGCCTTACACCTTGAGTTGATGCTGATTGATTCACTGATTACTGATTGATAGATTTTATTGTTAAAAGTATTATTGCATGATGAATGAGTGCACGCGGTATGAATACTATTTGTGTACTGAGTTGGCGCAGGTATAATGCTGACATATTGATATGAAAACTATGCTGTGCTTGCACTGTACAAAACCATTGGTGTGTTTAACTTGGTTTTTGGAGATATTGAGGTTTAAACAGTTTTATCGTAATATTTTATATGTATATTTAAACATAATATTCAAATATACTTATTCAATAGTACTTAAAAATAGACACATAAATAGAATGTGACAAGTAGGCAACAAGCCAAGCTAATCATAAGCTTCCTAATTTGCTTCTACGCAACGCCAAATACTCGTAACTTCCTACGAGAATATTTAACTTGCAATTATAACACCATGTAATGTCATCCCTTAAGTGAATTCCGAAAGTCATCACAACACCATGCTCCACCAATCCTGCCCCAATTTGATAGGAACCTGGACCACTCCTGTGAATAGTAAAATTTCTCCAATCCTCCTCCTAATTCCTAATTCCTCTCTATCGACACCAACCAGCCAACGCCGAGATTCTCCGCAAAACACACGCTCTGTCGCCTTAACATCGTTATATCAATCCACGTACCAGAGATATGTCGACACTAGGGCGAGATGCGCTTTGCCCGCACATTCACACGGGTGACCCGGATTCGAGTAACGAGGCGACATCTGTCGTATAATTGTGACAACTCCACTTGAGAGCGACCTCCGTGAAAGAGAATTGCTTTATGCTTGCTTTTAAAAATGTGTGCTCTTTTTTATGAGCTTTCTGGCTTTTCTAACTTTAATTTTCAGCATGAAAATATATTTTTTTAGCATTATTTTTAAATGTTTACAGCCTTTACTCGGGTTTAATTTTTCATTAAAGTTAAAAAAAATATATGTAGGCAATAATTTTATGAATATAACATTTCTTGCTGATCCAAAACTCCTCAAAATATCAAAATAAAGGACCGAAGAAACCAAAAAGAACAAATATAAAGAAAAGGTTCACAAGGTCATACGTATCAAAGTATCAAACGCTTTAGAAAGGTCGATACTCCTTCACAAGCTCCGCAAAACCTTAAAAATGAGTTACTTTCTTTTCACTTTCTTCCAAAAATATTTCAGCCACTCTTGGATTTATTCAGACGTTGTCCCGCGAATTATGGGAAGCCTGAAACGTACACACACAATTCAAAAGCCTTTTTTTTTAAATATGTAGGAACTTTGCCTCGAGACCGGGTAAGAGGATAAGCTCATACATTTTTATGTTAATAAAAGCTCTTTCGAAACTTTGTTAATATTTAAAAGTCAAGCTTATTTTAAGAATATAAAATAAGTGGAGCTATGTGTATTATTTTAATGGTCTTTGTTCAAATACAAGATTATCTGAATATTTCGCGGCTTATCTTTAAGCGTTTTCATCCAAACGGTTCTAATTTCTAGTGTTATCTGGGCTTCTAATCAGTTTTCTTGTCTTTGCTGTTAATGTCGTCCTGGTATTATTTAGTCAAATAACATGAACTTTTTATGATGTGAATATGACATGTGTATATTACTCCCTTACCGGAATTCCACATCCATAGCCTGAGCCTATTTACTATTTTTCTAAAATCGGTCTAAAACTAGTAGTAGTACTAGTTTTGCTTGCTTGTGAATTGTAATCACCAAAATAGTGATTAACTTTAGAAAACTCACCAAAAGATGAGAGCTTCTTTACAAATTCAATCAACATACTTCCAACATCTCTTTTCACCACTGTCTTTTCTATAGAATGCACAACTCTGTAGTATCATCCCGGAGCGATTGCCTTGCGATACAATCAACGTTTCAATTTGAAGCGAGAATTGCTTCACATGGCACACCTATCTGTCCCTAGGGTTTATTCGATACAAATGACGGATCGATATCGGAACTTATTACTATCGGTACTCGTTTTATATCGGCATCGAAACATTAAACATCCTTGAGATATGTTTTCGATTCGATTCTGCACTCAGACTGTTATTTAATTTCTGTATTATTATTTTTATTATCTTTTCACTTTCTCTATTTTCATTTATAAGTATCAGTTTTTTTTAAAGGATTCTGGTCGTTTTTATTTTTCATAATATATTATCATTATACTAAGTAAAGTTGTTCACTATAATATGAGTGGATAGTAATCCCTACGTATACAACTACTCATTATGATCCAATACCACTTGATTCACTACTTGTATTAATACTAGTATTGATACCAATGATACTTGAATCGAATAAATATTCGTTTTCACTTGAATCAAACCAACATAAATACCTACCCTCTGTATAGTAATACTTTTACCTTTGACCTTAAAACTTTTTGCAAAGGAATTTCCATCGGAAAAATTATACGCCTCTGGTTTATTTATAAGATAAATGGTAATTACTGAGATGAGAATCTTACCTTTGGTGTTGGAAAAGTTAATGAGATTGAAGATTCTTGGTTTAGATGGTTTGTGATAATTTGTTGGCCTGATATTATTTAGTGAAGAAGTTATACGCTGCTGCAGCTGCTAAGACTCTCAAGCGGCGCAAATACAAATACTTATGGGAAACTACAGTTCTGACCCGTTTGGGGTCGAAACGCTCGGGTCATGGGGCCCGAGTACGCGTCTCCTTTTTAAAGAAATTTCTTGCCAACTGGTCAACGCATCACGTGACTAGAGGTCTGGCTTGTTCTTTGGTCAAAGAATCAGCATTGCCATTCAACGAGGCAATGCTGCCAGTCTTTTAATGTATGTATATGAAATAAATAAAACTAGAAGTTATAGGTATATAGATAGTGAAAAATCTATTTTTTTATTTCTTTCCCTTTTTATTTCGATTCAAGGCGTGTCACAGATTATTAGTAACTAATTTTATTACATTTTCAGACCTCATAAATAATCATCATGTCTGTGGTTAATATCTTAATTAAAACGCTCGCGGCGGTTCAATCGAATTTTCCAGTGCAATTGATTATTGATATATGTATAATATGTATATGGTTAAGTATACATTTTTGCATACCGACCATATGTGAATCAATATCATATAATTTGATAATCTTTTAAACAGTATTTCCTTTTTTTATCTTATATCAACAGCTGAAATTCCATTTTCTTAAAACACGTCTACTTACGGAGGTCAAAGCATCAGTCTGGCTCACTCATCCAAGTAAAATTAGACTCAAAGGAAACAAAATCAAAGAAAAGGTATCCAGGAAACTGCATTCGTCAGTTAGAACCTTATTACCGTTTAGAATTTCACCATTGAAATCCAACCTTCTAACGACAAAGCTTTTGATACACAAAAGCCTCCATATTGCGATTGTACAATGAGCTCTTTAACTTGGTATAACTTTGTGAGGAGAAATGGTTCCTCGGATGAAATTTAGAAGAATTCCAAGGAACGTAATAGACTGGAAGCATTTTTTTCGGAATCCTGCGCGAAATTGCTATGGATTCAGAGTTTATTACCGAAGTTTATTATGCGGAGTTTGAGGATCGGCGCTTAGTAAAGATCTTTATGTAAATACATAAAGTGAAGATACTTACAATGTAGAATTTTGAATTTTGTAAATGGGCACGCTTTTACAGACACTTATACGTATTCGTTTTTGATATTTGAGATAAGTATAAAATGTTTTTTCAGTGCATGTATCATGTATTATAACTGTTACTTAATCGAACTCTATTCTACTAATTCTACCTCGATTAACTTTATGTGTTTTGAGTGTATAACATATCATATAGTTACCTAGTCGTCAATTTCCTGTACCCATTTTGATAGACCTTTTTTGTAGGATATCCCAAATTCTGTCATAGCCACAAAGCTGTCATTTCCTCATGATTTTATTTCTTAGGTAAAAGATATCAATAACATCACAGGTATATAAAAGATCCCCTCCGTTATAGAATTTGTAGATTCAATTGGCACACATCATAATTCGTGATTCTTTAAGTATAAATAAAAAATCTCTTTTGATCTTGTGCGTGAAATCTGTAAAAACAGTATCCGTTGTGAACTTACGCATATGGAGAAATGCTGAGCTTATTTCAACATCAGCCGTTTCTATCAAATAAATTGATTTATATACGTGACTGATTGATTTTCTTCCTCACCAAATCTACAAATCTCTATCACATTTATTATAAATGTTCACAGTTTCGCAGAGAAGCTTTGCTCTAGACAGAACTTGCTTTTGTTTCACATTATCTCATTCTTCTGGTTGAATAGGATTTTCTCCATTCTTCGCAACAATTTCAATTTCTCAGAAACCAATTTCCACCCGTCCTTGCTGTCGTAAGCGCAAATTGCTCTACAAGTGTGTGTCAAGTGTCGTTCCAAGGTGTACGACACTCGCAGACGACTCTCAGAGATATTTAGTGACACTATGCTGCATAGTTCTGACGTTTAATCATGGATAATATAAGTAAGACGTGGCGGCGTAATTCGCGAGACGGGATCTTATTAAATTTATACTCAGGCGTATTATGTCTAGACTGTATACAATCTTATGTAAAGGCTATATGTTTTCACTTATATTTCCGTTATCTGTTCTTTCGTTTCTGATGGGGTTGAGCTAAGTTCTTCAACAGATTATGGTCCGCCTACAGTCTTTCGCGATATGAGTATTATTCTTTTTGTTCTAAAGCGTCTTCTGTTGGTTTTTAATGATGAAATATGAACCTTACTGTAACGAAGACATTTTATATTTCGAACAAGTTTTATGTTCTTAAAGGATATTAGTTTTCTTCATAATATTTCCTTTAAGGTTCTAGTACTGTTTCATCTCCTTGGGTTTCCAATTAAGTAGAGTAAAAGGATCTAGAAAAGGATAAAGTTATTATTGAATTAAGGTTATGTTAGAAAGTAGAGACAACGGGACTGGCTAGATTTGTGACGATGGGTCATAGAACAAACTAAGGAAAGGGTCAAGACATAGAATTTTTCATCAGATTAAACTTCATAAAAAGTGAAAGGTGACTGGTATTATATTACCTACCGAAGCAAATGGTCTCCAAAACAAAACTGGACAATTTATCAACTGCAATCAACACAGTTAAAATCTACAATATCCAGTTCTATTTAATTTTCTCCATCGTCGATCCAGCTCGCTCCATTTTCCACACTGTTCTCTTCGTAACATTTTATCGTGACGTCCCCTGGGGCTAAGGCTATACATTTTTTATTCCCCGTCCGCAGCAAAAAATATCTAGTCGGAATCAGGCTTTATTCCCACTGTTTTAGCATTATCTTTGGTCTCTGGCTGGAGATATAACATTTTCGTTTATTTTTATTAAGGGACTGCTGGATTTGGGAATTTATATTATTTGTTATTTTCTATTGTTTTCATTTACTTTATTGACGTGGAATGGGAGTGATAGACGAGTTGGTAAATATCTAAAGTATTTTGTCAGTATTGAATAATATTAAAATAATATTATTTCAGATTATTATGATTCAGCTTTTGAACTACGAATACCACAAAATAGCTAGTTGTAAAATTGGTTATAGTGTTCCATTCAAATGGTACAGATGCTGAGATAGAGGGATATTGAAAAATAACCTTGGCACTAGAAAGCTTTATTAACCATGTGTTGAGTTGAATTGCTAGAATCTCCATAAGAATAACGCATCAAACAACTGTCTTGAAACCAAACCAAAAATATTAATACAAAGGAAAATAATTTCCATTTCCATTATAAGAACATTAAGTTATTCTTCCACGTTCAACGTACGTGACAACACAAAAGACGTTAATGTTTTTAACCATTAATTATGAATGTATTTATGTATTTTCACATAAAATAGACGCCGTACCGTGTAATGTATGCCTTTCTTCATGTTTTCGAGGCCTTTATGTTCGTCGTTAGCCTCTGGAACGATGATAACCTAAATTGTAACTTGAAATTCAAATTTTAGACCCTTTTTCAGCCTTGTTGGGTTTTATTTTATTAATTAGTAAGCTTATAACTCCGGTGTTGAGTTTGGACGAAGAATTATTATGATAGAAATTTTGTAGCGTACCGTGTGGATGTGACTTGTTGACGTTAAGTAATAGCCGGCTGTTGTGGCACTTCAAAAGTAACTTTTGTGTCAGTAAAAATGTTTATTTCAGTTTTATGTTCCTGGCTTGTTACACAGAGTCAAAGGACTCTCTCCACTTCTTTCTTCTTATTTCCGCTTGGATTAGATAAAAACAAGCATTACAATAAAAGCGACAATTAATGTAGTTATGCTGTATTTAAAAGATAGTAAGAAGATCTCTTTGCCTGTATTTATTTATTTAAGTCACTCTTTCTGAATCACTCTTGATTAGTCTATCTAAAAATCAAGGCGTCATTTCAAGAAATCACATTTAGAAAAAAAATATTAGCTTAGCACATCTTCTGTATAAACATTAGCACGTATTTTACGAAGGGACTAAAATCCACCTAGTACAATTTTTTATGATCCAAACTGTCATAGCATCATTAATCTCACCTTCTAATTAAGGAGAGTGGTTATTTTACAGTGGCAGTAAAGTAATTGTAGGCATAGTCATGTCACAAATATGTAGCGGTGACAAATGCGCGCCGAGTGCTTCCTCATTAAATGCCATTGTATTATATCATGTCTTCTGAACTACGTTAGTTTTTTTTTTCGGTTTTGGGCTAGAGACATTTACTACGAATTTGTATACAGATAGATTAAGAAAATAAACTGTATTTTTTTTTAAAATCGTTTCAAAATTGAAAGACACATTCAAATTCATTTATTTTATAAACATAGGTTATATACAAAATGTTAAATAATACAGAATTCATCCATGTCCCGCCTTTATGCAAATATACAGATCAATACATTAAATACGATTATTTGAATTTTATCATAAGGTACATAATTTTTTATACAGAATCACATTTATCCGTAGTAGCTAGTGATAAGAGAACAATTACACTAAACGATTTATTTACACCAGCTTCCAGAGTCAAATTAACAAATATTTGTCTCAAAGCAGGAATAGTAGTAAATATCTCAAGCAAAGAGAAAGCAGACGGTCCTAATTAACATTTAAATAGACCCAGACGACTAACGTTCACTTTGAAACTAGCATGTGAAATACGGGGACTATTCTCTGTAATTGCTTTTAGAAGCCTCTCTTCAGTTATACTGAAAATATCTTAATGAATATGTTTTATTTTTCGACGTTGGTAAATATAGTTTCTGCCTCTTTTTCAACATACAGAGATTCCCTACCATCTTTAATTTATTTATAAGCACCCCCCTGCAGCCTTTCCTGTTCCCCTGTTCACCCATTTACGTTTCCCCTAAATGTCATGTTATTTACGATGGTGATCTTTGTTGCAGGTAATACTCATCGTGATTTATAGCCACCATTGTTATCTTAAGAATGAGCTGCAACATTATACCAAGGTAAGTCCCTCCTCAGGTTCTCTAGCGTCCCCAAGCTGAAGACGAAATTCTCGAAAGCATTATGTAACCATTCAAGTTACCTAGAAGTTTCTATCTACTGCAGTATGAAAATTGGGTTTTTAGCGGTACTTATTATTCCCTAAGACTTCATTTCTCTTGATATTAGCTTGGTTATTTGTCAATATTACAATTGCAAAGAATTCATTTAGTCAGAAAAGCCATTTTTGTAAAACTCTTTGCTTCTGAAAACACAATCTTTTACATCAAACATTGTTCCAATGTTATTAGTAATAATTTCCATGGAGATAATGAAATCTAGCCTGTGCGCTTATCAGGAAGCGAAGGACGAAAATAAGCGTGTCAGGATAAAAATAACAGTATCATTAAGTACACCTTTTCCTGTCTCACCCAAGATTGCCGGGAAATTATGTACGTGATTCTATAGAAAAAATCTTTGTGCAATTTCCTTGACTGAAAATAATTTCTACTTTAACTAAATCAAATAAAAATTATTGTGTTCAATTACTGAGACACTTTTTCTTTACATTACAAGGGAGTAAACAAGTAAATAAATAATACATTATGGCTGTATTTGTGTTTTGCGTGTGTCTCCAATATAGGTCAGGCAAACAATAGAATTTTATACCTTGTAGATTTTCGCATACAAGTTTTCATCACAATATCATATTTCAACAACTATTGTTGTAGCGGGTAGAGGTAAATAAGGAAAAAAATATATGTATTTCTTTATGATATTGTTCTTGTATTAATTATAACAAATAGTAACTAGCTAAAAGAATAAAAATAAAGAATAAATATTGTTATAAAAAATCATCAACAATGAAGGTTGCCACGTCTATACCATAGCATAGCTATTTAAGTAAATCACTAATCATATTAATATAAAAAGCTCATAATATTAACATAATAACATATAATCCATTGCCCAATAGCCACTAACCCAGTAAACATCCCAGTCCACGATATATTTCCCATTACCCACGACAACACAATTACTCGCAGGTGGTTTAACCATCATAATTCTCCTGAAGGCATTATAACAACGTTATTAGGGTAATGGTAGGCAGTCACGGCAACTCTCAGGTAAACTCTAGCAATAATTCTGAAGAGCTCTACGGGGTCTCCACTCTCATCTGTACAATTTTCGAGACATTTCAAGAGCTTCACAGGTACTGTAGGCAAAACGAGAAAACTTTCAAGTGAATACTGAAATATAATTGGCAAAGTATATTTTCAAGTTTGATTTATGAATAGATTTGAAATCGTTTGGGACTCAAAGGGTTTAATTAACGTGGTATCGAATTATCATTGTTGGTTCTGAAGAAATTGTATCATTTAATTCGAAGTTTTCAATTAGAATTTGACTGGCTTGGATAATGTCACGATGAAGGAAATTGTGAAATGTTAATTAGAAATTCTGTTGAATAATTTACGAATCTTGCTGGAGTACTTTTTTAAGTTAAAACGTTAAGAATAAAAAAACAAAAATATACAAAACCAAACGAAAATAAACCACAGCGTAAAATTATAAAAATAAGCAACCTAAACTTGCTTTAAATTTTTTAAATACAATTATGTTTTCATAAATCTGAAAGTTTCAAACCCGTCGCCGCTCCATTGAATTCCTGTCAACTACGAGGTAGAACTTGACTAAATTTCCAACGTACACAAGAGGCCGTGTAATAACTTTGCAGCCACATAAGCAATTTACATACTGAACTGAATTCTGAACAGTTTTCCATGGAAGCTTTACGTACAATAGGTAACGAGAGCTTAAATTAAGAATAGCTGTATTGTTCAAGGATTGCTGCTAGTTTATTGTAGAAGTTGATAATGTAAAGGATACCGTAGAATAGTAAAGTTATTGTTTTGAATTCAGATGTAGAAGTTGTGGTTCTTTGACAGCAACTAGTTAATTGTATTGGTCTAGTTTGTTAGGTTTAGACTATTTTGTTCTGAATATGTAGAGGTTTTTTATTATTTCTTTCTGAAACAGGTTAAATTAGTATTTGTTTAGAAACATGAAAGTTAACGCTTCCTAAAAAAAATAACAGTAATACTTTAATCTTGAAAAGAAAAAGTGCTAAAGATAACACATCCAACAGATAAAAATATCGTAAGACTTACAAAGAAGCTCAAAATTGATATTACGAAGGTTACGCAAAGCATAATTTGACTACCATAATTTTTTAACGCCAACATCACACACACGCTCGCAAAATATTCGCATCAATTTATTGTACACGGCCTACCGACACATTATTTTGAAAAATTCAAAAACACCCAACATGAAATCTTACTTAGACGCAAAAAGCGTTACTTTTACGCAGTCATCTATCATGTCAGAGCCCAAGAATGTATTACATTACACAAATTGAAACCGTAATAATCTTTCGGGTGAATTTCGTAGAAATTGCGCGCAATTCCATCATCCGGCCTCGGGGCAGTCTCTCGGATACCGTCAAGTGCCTCTGTAATGCTTTTTACTTCGATTTCTTCATTTGTAGAATATTACGTGAACATTTTAGGGTCACGGGAATGCCCCAGCTGGCTAACTGAAAACATCCCAGCCATATTTATTGCGAGAAAATATTTTCGTGATAGGAATTGTGGTCGCGGTTGATTTATTTGGATGATATTGTTATTGCGGCGCAGTTTGTCGTTGACGTGGGTATGTTATAGTGCTGTTTATTTATTATTTGTATTGTATGCCGATCTATTCAAACGGATTTCTCTTTTGTAGAATGATGGAAATGGTTATTCACTTTTCTACTTCATTGGAGATTGAGGACATGTTTATTTTTAGCCCGTACTACCAAACTACTGCGCAAAGGTCGTGTGTAAAACTTTTTCCAATATAAAGTAAATTAGTTTTTTTTTTCGATACAACAAATATACCATAGACATTTCGGCCACTCGATACAAGAACAAACAGTTAACTATGTTTATATTACAAGCTAAAAGGACGTCCCTCACATGTCCAAGTCCGAAGAACTTACGAACGAACAGTATTTATTATTTAAGTCGTCAGTCGACTTCTTGACATCGGTATCGACAAAATAGGTTCTGTCAGTAAAACTTTTATGTTAAGACAGACGAGATCAAACTTTGCCCAATAACTAGTTCTTTGAGTGATCGCCCACATAGCCCTCTTATATACCTCGATATGTACTCACATACTCAAGTCGAGTACTTTTGGCGGATCTAGTTTCTGATATCTGGAAGCTTCAAGTTGAGGAGAAGGGAATCTTCTTCGCGCGTAACTTGATAACTTTATTACGGTCTGTATAGAAGTAGGATATATACCTATGTGGAGAGGTAGTTACAGGATCGGTCTAGTACTTTGTTTTGAAGAGGTTGTAAGTTAGTGACGTGAATAAGTAATTTAATATTAGTTCAATTGAAAGGGCAATACTGTTTTATAAATTAACAGTTTTTGATACAATATGCAATCATGCTTAGTGACAAAGCATAAATTGTGCAGGTCATTTAAAAGAAAGTTTCTAGTATAATGGTTATTTATTTTACAAGATGTTGTTTTTCAAAGGAAAACTGTAATTACTGCAATGTGTAAGATTGATTTCTGCCTTTAAAGTTCTTTGTTCATTTTTGTCTCCACTAGTAGTTTTATTTTATGTTCTAACTCAACGGCCTCCGTATTTCAACATTATTTATTCATTCAGACCTTTTGTTAGTAAATCCTATAAATTCGCGCTTAGACATTTGATTTCCGAACAAAAGTGGAGGGTTCAGACATAAATCAAGTGATATTAGACAGTTCGATCCTCATTGTTCGTTATCTGACATAACAAGGTCATGGCTAGCGACGAATAATTCTTTTTTTTTTGGAAATTGGCTTAGTTTTATGGTAGAGAATAAAGAATGGCCGATTAATTACTCACGCGATATAAGAGAAATGAGGTATAGTCTACTTACACTGTTGAAGATAATCGATTTTTCATTAAATAAACTGTAACTGAGACAAATAACGTAGAACATTTACAATTTAGAAAATCGTCCGTCATGTAAAATTTCAAAGCTTCCAATCTCTATATCAGTGAAGGCGTCTAATTATTTCCTTAGCGAGGAAAAAGAACTCGACAGAAATATTAGGATCATTCGTAATTTTATTACCAGCATTAATATTTCGCAGAAGGGAGCCTCCCTCATAAGCAGTTCAGCATTAATCTTGGCAGTAACCAAAAAATAATTTTCTCTTGTTCTTTTCCTTCGCCTTTCAAGACGTTGTGCTTACTAATTTCCACAATTTCATCTCCAAGTGTTAAATTGCTGTTAAGAACTGTCATGAAGCAAACGATCTCTTTAAATAAATATTCATTAATTGAATAAACGTCTTTCAAGACGCCTTCAGTGCTTTTGTCTTTAAGCTTAGTGAGATTAATTATTATGAATCTTCTTAAGACAATATTTGAATCGCAGATTTTGAACTCGTGTAAACAGTTGAGCTTGTCTTTAGTAACAGTGATGCTTATAGAGCAACTTGTTATAAGTAGGTTAGTGGAGTATTGACTTAACAAAATTAAACTGAAGGAATTGGGTTATTGTTTGGTTTACGTAACGGGCTCAGCTCACCTGACACAAAGGATTAGGTAAAGGTTGTTGTGATATTGAAATGCAACTGGGTTTGAAACAGATATGGTTCTCTGTCCTAAATGTATTAGTATAACTTGACGCAAACTTGGAATTCTCAGGGGATGGTCAGTAAGGCGATTCTCGGATTTCATTCCCAAGTCAAGGCGATTTCGTTATTGCCGCACGTCCTTATGTATCCTATAAAATGGTGACATTATCTAGAATCATGTATTCTCAGTACAAATATATAGAGTTACATCACGATTACCCATTACTGATTACTTATTCCTATATAGCAGAATATTTCTTTCTAAATCTATCTGGTACTAATCCACAGTATGTACACCACACAACACTTTTATTACCCCTACTCCATAAATCCTACAAAGTTTCCCTCACCACCTTATCCATTTCCTCCAGTACATTATTATCGGCTAACGAACCACTTCTTGAGAAATAGTTCTCCTATACAATATCTATAAAGTCCCTGGTTTCAATTACTCAGCTTACTCCAGAGACGTGCGGCCGTGAATTATGGCCGATTGGATCGGATTGTCAAGAACTAGACAAATGATTGTGAAAGATAAATGGTTGTGGGAGAATTGACGGTGGTCACTGCCTACGAGATGACGATAGAAATGCTGAATTTGAAGATTTATGTGCTGAAGATGAAGTGGGAATAATGGTTGAAATAGAAACGCATGCATGGAAAAAGAAGAAATAGAACTGAATACTAGGTTATTCAAATTATAGGAATAAATTCAGAGGACCAAATTCTGATAGCAATTTTCTGATTAATTTTGTTTAAAGGTCTTTTCATTCCCTTACATGTTAAATGTTTATTCATACCTAACCTTTAATTTTGTCGTCCCGTTTTTGCTAACTTCGTAAAAAGGGAGAAGCCAAAGTAACTTAATCAAACTCGGTCCAACATTCTAAATTCGGAATATTTTCTTGGTACTTATAATGTATACAGGGTGTAAGGGTAAACACTCTTGTCATTAAAACCATGGTTGACTTAAACATAAAAATAAATGACCGAGTAACAACAAAAAAAAACGTTAATTTCATTAAAAGATTTAAAAAAGTTTCTATGCGACAGCGTGCTCGCTAGCGAAACAGCTGACTGACTGAGAGAGGGGTTGAGATCACGGCCGGTCAGGTCACGTCCCACGCCCCCCACCTGTATTGAGACGCAAGTTCGTTGCCCTAGCGCATAGGTAAAAGGGTCGAATACTCTAGTGGTAAAAAGTAATTTAAAAAAGTAGTAATTTTCCATTGATTTTACGTTCTATAGATGACACCAAACCACTGGTTTCAAGGATAACGGTGTTTACCCTAACATCCTGTATATAATGCTAACCCAACATACCAAGTATATTTATTCAAATGGGATTAGAAACTAAGCCTCTTCAATCCGACAATGAGTGAGGGGCTCCCGAAGGAGTACCTATATGAAAGTCGAAACATAGTATATAGAAAACTTTTGCCTTGATAGACATTGAAGGATCATTTTTGTATACGCCGTGGTTATTCTTCCGATTAAAGGCTGATTCCATTTGAATGGCAAGACATTTCTCAAGGCAGAATACCCTTTTGAAGCCATATTTGTAATCATAATCGGTATTGATTCTTGCCATGCGAAAAGTGTATAGATAGTTGCCTGTTCTTTATCGGATTTAGTTTTAAGGATTTGACATACTTCTTTAAACAAGAAAGTGTTATAAATTAATTTTACAGAAGTATCAAATAAAATTTACTTACTTACTTACTTACTTATGTAAGTGGTATCCATAACAAGTGATAATCTACTCTTACCACGGATATCTATGACTCGTACCTTAGTCAGATAACAATCATAGCGTAGCAAATTAGCAATATACACAGAGCTATAAAAATATTAAGAAACAGTATATCATACATGGCTCTTTGAAACTGATATAATATTCTCCTCAAGTATTTCGTGCAAAACATATAAATGACGTCACATACACAAATCGCACCGCAGCACTTAACAAATAAGGCACCTACATGGGCTTCATGTCCCGTGTGTATTACACGGCCATCTTGAATTCAACGCCACGAGCTATACATTGTAAAACTTTCCCTTGACAACGCTAAAGTTAAATTATAATTTGCATACTCGCATAAAACGGTTTAAAATTACATTGTGTGAGGAGCCAATTAGCTGGTGATGAAGCGCCATGCGACGATGAGTTTTAACACTTTATTATTTCGTTAACTTGTTTACGGTATGCGGGAGGAAAATATATTAGGTATTTGTAGGTTGTTGAGAATACCAAGCTAGTTAGTAGTATGGTACTTTACAACGAACCGAAAGGTGCTAGATACTGCTCAACATGATGTCTGGCATAGCAGGTTCATGAACTGATAATAAATTATGACGATGTTAAAAACCAATGCCCTGATATTTTGCCTTTTTGTAACTCTTTCATAAGACTCGAAAATGGAGAAAAGCGTTTATTATGAATTTGCTTAGAAAGACTCAAAATTCAATACAATTCTTATGCCATTTTTTGTCCGTAACATCATTTGGTATTGTAAGGCCGTTTGTCCACCGCCTCGTCAACGGGACGTCAACAAGAACGAGATGACGGTGCCGAAGCAACGATACACTGTCCACCGCACGTCCGTCACGTTCGGTTCGAATAATCTCGTTTCTCGTCGACGTCCCGTTGACGGTGGCGATGGACCAATCGCTGTAACATTGAATAACCCTTACATACTATTTTTTTATTACCTACCATAACTTAAATCTTACAAGGACATATTTGCCCATTCTTCTTGCGGTTAAGTGGCCTGTCCATCAAAAATTATTTGAATAGGCCGAGCAGGACTATAAGGATATTTGAACCGCCTCATTTTCATATCTGCCATAGGATCCGTGACTGATGTGGGTATGTTTTTATTCATATTCTATTTTTGCGTCATCTTTTTGATGCGCAGATTTGCTTATTAGTAGAAATGGATAATTTTACGCTAAAAACTTTGGCACGCTTCCTGCTAGCATCATTTAAAATTTCTAAAACATATTTACGTTGCGTTTTGTGTTCAAACTACCATCAAGATTATAATTCAGTTTCATTTTAGCTTTGGCTTTTATTTTTACACCTAAAAAATTAAGCCCCCAAGTTAAGGTTACCCTAATTACAACATGCGATTTAACAAACATTTTGGAGCTGACCCTTCCCGTGATAAAAGCCATTCATCATCAGAACGACGTCCGTAATCTATCATGTTGAGGAGTGCAAACATTTTTATATTCACCCTCATATTTGGTGCAGAATAGCCTGGCTTTTCACGGCTTAGAGAGCATAGATTTTCGGGCATTTTGTTGAATCTTTTTTGTGAGTTACAAAATCTTTTACTATAATTAATTGTGTTAACATACAACAATAGCAGCTAAAGAATTATGCCAAAATATAATTTGTATAAACTATATCCAAAGTGATGGATTGCCCCTTTCCAATCAATCATAATAACACGCTACAGGAGCCTAAAACTACCTTCTTTTTGTGAGAAAACTGCCTCTCTTTATTTTTCCCTAACATCATTAATATCTTTTGCTCCCAAAATTCTTATTCCTGTCCTTAACCTTACTGAAACAAGACACGACAATCAGCAATAAATAATAATTACTTTCTAAAATATAGTCTGATGTTTCTTGCGAATTTCTTCCCACAGTTACGCGTTGCTAGAGAGATGTTCTCATCCATCTTAATTCCCGTTGCTTTCAGCTGGAACACTCAAAGCCTCATTTGAGGCCCTGGATCTAGGTATTCAGGTCGTGCAAACACTAGGACTTTCTTCTGACGCCCCACTTTGGTTCGAAGACTGGTTTGGTCTAAGTTGTTAGCGGAAACTTGTGACATGGAGACCTGACTTTATAATTTGGTCAGATCAAAATGAACAGACACCTGCAGTAATATCTTGTTCCTTTTCTTTTTTCCCTTTTCGGCTTCCAGTCTAACCGGATGCAGCTGAATACCAGTATTACTGTATATTTCTATTATAGTGTAAAATAAAGTGCGCTCAGTTCTTCAAAACTATACACAATGGATTTTGATGCGGTTTTCACCATCATTTAGAGAATTCATTTCGGAAATTTTATGTGTTTATTACAATAATATTATCTCGCCAAATCAGTAGATGATTAATAAAAGTTAATATTGGTTAAAAAGTTGTCTGATGAATACTGATGAGTGAGTGAGAGATAATAAATAGTGATACTACCCAGTATATGAATACTGGGTAGTATCACTATTTATTGAGCAAGCGGAAGAAATGGCAACACGGTTACTTCTTGCGTGGTTGATTTTTACTCAACTATGGCAAAGCCAGAAGGAAGGGTCATTTTAGGCTTGCGTTTGACTACTACCTCATCTGATTAACTCAGGAATACGATATTGGTACTATATTTTCTTTTGTCAGTCATGATAATTATGAGTAATATTGCGTGTACAAAAAATCATAATTTAAACAAAATTATGATTTTTCCTTTGTTTCAAAGTTTAAGTAGTCGATTATTTACTTTTGAATTTCAAAAGTAAATAATCGACTACTTTGAGGACAAACAAAATTATGATTTTTTGTCATGTTACCTAAACGATACGCAAAGTTAATTATTTCCAAAATATCTGCGTTCAGCAGACTTTAAATTAAAATGTTATAATATCCAATCCCACGCTCCTTTGTATTAGTTTTTCTATTAGCTTTTCTAAGAATCAATATCGTTATAAATGTTAAAGCAGCAGTTTCGGGCTTAATAAATATATCCAAAAAGGGTTAACCTTATTGAAACCCAATAAATTGCTGTCACGGTACATTTTGAAATTCTTAGAAACCATGTACCTGACATCTTTATACTTGTATGGGTTTACTTCTTCAGCTTTATAAAGTATCATTTGATTAAAAAGCTACTTTCTTCAACAGCAGATACTAACTTGTTTTTTAAGATTTTACTCAAGTCCTTTTTAAATGTTAGTAACATAAATATTGGAGTCATCGACGCAACCAACAAAAAGTTCAATGATATTGTGTCGAATATGTCCCTTTTACAAGTTCTTTTTTCTTTCAGTAGGTAGGTATTATTACCTCTATAATCTTAAACTAACCGCCTTGTTCTTCCAACTTGTATCAAACGCCAACATTTCATAAGCGCATGTACTTACGTTCGTCAGGGACAGAAGTGCTAAACGCTACTTGATCTAATTAAATCTGTGATAATATTTCGAATTTTCGCGAAAATGTCGCTTTGAAGGAGACTGAATTAGTGTAAGTGCCTGTCTCTAGGAAAATAATTATGGATGATAGTTTTGACAGTATCTTGTGTGATGTTTAAAATGTTCGTTATTTATTAATACATTAACGTCTAATATAAAGTTCTTCATTAAAACATTCGTTTATATAAAACTCCTATGTTGAAAATCATGGACGTTTTACTTAAGCCAATGCGGGACTTAAAACTAAAGTTGGCCTTATTTTTTTTTTTTATATTATAAACCCATAAACAACCATAACAGATCTTATTAATTCTTATTGTTGTTCTTTAATAATGGCTAGACTTACTGAGCTGATAATGAGCAAGAACCAACAATAAAATAATAACATAAACAAAATAAATTATCTGCAACAATCGTAAAGATTATCTCTGTTTCTCGTTTTCGGAGAATAAAACAGGAGTCGTCAAATTTTTATTGGGACCAAAGTCATTAGCAATCTCTGGAGAGCCTTCATCTGATCTTGGGTACAAAACTTTTTGGTGAACAGTCCGTAAATAAGTTTTAAGAAGAAGAAAAAAAAAAAACTTTTACTCATTTCGTACTAGCGACCCGCCCCTGCTTCGCACTGTTTTTACAACTTGACAAAACATCGAGATTTTTTTATTATATATTATTTATAAGGTGGTATTATGTTTCTTTAATAGGTTTAATACATATAAATGTATTAAACTCATAAACCTTTCGGATTAAATTCTCTAAATAATTTTGAAAACCGAATTAAAATCCGTCGCTTAATTTGGAAGAACAACGCGGTGACACAGTACACGCGACAAGCGACATTCTATGCATAAGTACATACATACATAGATAGATACATAAACAAATAATATAATTGAAGTATCTGTTTGTAATGTCAACATAACAACATTTTATTAAGTGCTTATGAATGTTTATACAGTAATTATTATAGCAAAAAAATGTTTTTAACATATTTGTCTTTTTGTATGTCTGCCTGTTTGTTCAGGCTTATCTCTGAAAGGGCCGGTGGCGATATTCATTCTTATACACAAACATGCGGTTCCGGCGCCAGGCCACGCCGCCGCGCCGCCGCGCATCGCCGGTGCGGCGCCGGCGTCATGTACTCTAAGCCTAACAAACAAACTCACAATCGTATTTATAATATTAGTTAGGATTATAGTTTTGTTTGTTACGAGTATATTAATCAGGGGTACCTATGCCCTCAATTTCTTAAAGAAATTAAGACTTGATTAATTTAACAATAACGATTGCATTACAACACACAACAAAAATGTCAATTATTATTATTTACATTTAGTAATTTTCTGAAAACCTTTATCAGCAAAACTAAGAACTAAGTTTCTTAAGCACTCGCTTAAAGAAGTTGTAGATTGGGTTCGGGCGATTATAAAGTTCGCGATTTCGCGGAACATAATATATCGAGTTTCACAGATTTATATCAAAATTCAAAACTCTTGAAAGATGTGGCTAAGAAAGCATTTAGAATTATCTTTGAAAGCGACAGTTTACTTTCGCCTCGTTTCTCTTACACAATATAATAACTGGGTATAGAAGTTTTCCTATAACATTGATAACAAAAAAAAGAAGAACTGAAAAAAGAATTACAAGTATTCTTAAAAACTATTTAAATCCTTTTGAGAGCACACTAGTTAAGTTTCTCACATTTATATAAATACTGAATTTAATTACTTACAGAAGTTTTACTCATTTACGTAACAGATGACGTTATTTTAAAGACGTTTTCTATTTTAAGACGATAAGTTAAAGTTATTTTTAAGCGGTTTGACTGATTAGTATTATATATCCTATTATTTAAGTATTGATAACATAATAGTTACTCCACACAACCATTGTGTTTAGTGACAATTTCATCACCAATGGCCGTTAAATTTAATATACTTTCAATCTTGAAAGGCTGTTAAAATGTCGACCTCTCTAGTAGCAAGTTGCGGGTTAGCGTTCTGCGTTCTGTGTTCTGCGTTTCAACAATTTTATAATCTGATGCTGTCAAATACAGAATACGGAACGCAAGACAGTTGTCTGTAGCTTGAACCTTCTTGCAAAATTCCTTCCTAGATACAATCTAATCTGTTAACCTGCTAACAGACTTGGATAAAGTCGGGGTTTTTAAACACTACTGCCTCATTCATACTGCTTACGAAAGAATGAATTACATAGAGTGCTTATGTTAGGTGGCCTAGACCAACGTGGCTGGGTGGCTTTCGTGGACGACTTACCTACATTTTGGCGTTCATAGCGCTACTCAGCCTACATTTTTAACCCTTAAAAATCCAATAAGAACTCTTTGAAGAATGGTTCCACTATAAGTGGTCATGATTAAATCGTCATGGTTTGTTGAATGTGATTATTAAACCATAAAATAGATTGGAATTTTTTGGATTTGATCTCATTTTTAAGATATTTTTGCATGCAACAATCTCGAAGAGATTACGGTATTTGCCCTATATAAATCTAGAAACGAATTATTTACTATGTTTAAATATATGAGAGATTTCTCATGCAACTAAACATGCAATGGTAAATGAGACGATCGTTTTGTGTATGAAAATCGGGCATTTTCCGTTTTTTAGACCACTGACAATATGAGTTCTAGCTGAGAAGCTCACTGGAACTAGCACACAAACGCTATCCTTAACCCCAAACCACTATTTACCAGAAAGCCAGATCAAATCATTTTAAGTTCAACGCAAACTGTGCTCTAGTTTACAACACGAGCAATAGCAAATGGCGTCGAAGATAAACGTCAAACTATTCGTCGCATCCCCGCTCGCCGGCTTAGGGCGGACGGATAGCATTCAATCTGGCCACTTGTTCAAACACAGGCGATTCAGAATTCGGCATTCGGTTCGCGAAATTCTGGCCTAAAACGTTCACAGTAACGTTCCTACTTGACTGTGACATTCGTCGAAATTGAATTCTGTTTTTGAATTTGAACTTTTTGCGTTGATGCTTTGTTTTTGCGGTTAGAATTTGGCTTTGCAGTCGTGTGTATTTTGTTCCCGGAATTTGGTTACATTCATGGGTTACATTGTTTCGTTTCAAAAATCTGTTTTTAATTTCGCATTTGTGCTAGCTGCATTGATGTCAATGTATGTGTTATAACATGACACATGTTTTAACATCAATTTATCAGCAATTTTATTTCATCATCTGATCAACTCTATTCGCTTATCAACTCCATTTTCTTCGCGCATTTCCCAAGTTTCAAGGGTTACCTGTAAATCATTAAGTAGCATAGTACATGCTGCGCCACGTGTGGGTCCCGTAGCAGGTATAATGTGTTTGGCTCAGAACCATCTTGCAATAATAATGATGTTGTTACATCGTCGCTTATTGACACCACAATATCATTGGGAACTCCATTCAAGTTTAGTATTATGGCTCCTACATGGCCCATGTTGGCATACTCAATGTTGATCGCTCTATTCATACTATAAAGGTGGATCAGCTGAGTATTTAGCCGTTTTCTTTGAAAATTATTGTTAGCTTGTTTCTGCTAGAATTACCATAATAAGTAGACTGACTGTGTACTTTCTCTATCACACTAATAGATACGATTACCAAAAATGTCTACCAAGAGTCTTGTAAATGCTAGTAAAGCTATATCTCTGATAGGTACAAAAAGTAGTTTCGCATTTCTGGCATCGCATGACAAAAACAAAAATCCGTCTAAGTTGTCACAAAAACCCCCCAACTACCGTCATACCAAAGCAGATAAGACAGACTTAACCCTTTTTTCGTTCCTGATAAAAGAGCACAATTTGAAAGTTGGCATTGTTCTAGACAGGCCGTAAGGGTGCGGCTAGACGAGCGATCGATACGCGGCGACCACGTCACTGCCGCCAGTAGGTCCGCAGTACTGTCTAGTTTTTTTCATGGCTACTCAATTTTTTATTGGACTCATGATGAAACTTAGAAAATTCTTACAGAATAAAAATGAGTAGGTAAAAGGTATGCAAGAATGTGTGATTGAAATACATTTTCTGATACAAATTGGTCCTGAATATTGTAGAAGAAATAATTTCCATCATGGTTCGGGCCGGAGAAAAAATACAATATCATTTTCAGATCAACCTTATACATAACGTAAACATGAGATCAGAAATTAGATTCAGTATTTTCAATAAAATTCCTGTTTGTTCAATTTTGGGCAAATGAGAAAATAAAAGTAGGTACCTATTTACCTTTAAAAATGAAGAAAACAACAATACAAATATTATCAATTTTACGATCTGACATTACAGACGTTCCTGTTTGGCAAACGTCAAATTTAATATTTCGTTTAGAAGTCGTGTTCAAAGTAAAAACAAGGCGCGGCGGACTGAATGCGTAATATGACAGTGTTTGTCGCAACATAAAGAATCTTTAGCGTGGACACAACGGTGTTTTGGACACAAAATAAATGTTCTTTCATTGTGGGCTTTCAACTTTTTCAAGAATAAGAATAGTGTGTCTGTCATCTAAAATCCGTTGATCCTAAGGGATGCATGTCCTCCTTTAGATAAACATATTTTAATAAACAAGTTATTGTAACAACAAATTATGCTAATTATTTATGATTTCTAGTGATTGGGTACCTAACTAAAAAGCAAAGTTCTTCTAATAAGCTTATAAGTTTTTTTAAAAGTGTTTGAATTATTTTCTATTATTCTATTAGCACCAAGATAATCTATTCCCAACTCCAGAATTCCGAATTTATTTAGACTAAAACAAAGTTTAAATTAAGACAAGAAATTCAACTCCTTGAATTTCAATACGACCCAATAAATTTTTAGGGTCAACCGAAAACTTTCAAATGCCATCATTTGTAACTTGTTAGGTATTGCAGAAATTTTGTCATTTCTGCCCTTATTATTCGGTTAATATACTAAGTCTAGACTTAGACATAAATGACGCAGTGTCTGCCTTTTATGCCAGGGGTCGAATCCGACCCGCATTAGAAAAAATATTGACCTGAGGTTTTTTGGCTAGATGCTTTCTTTTGAGCCTTCGATCGTTTCAAATTTCATTAGGTGGATTAGATGAAAAAAGATTAGAATTTTTTCAGAAAGGAATATAGTAATTTCTGCGCCGCTATCCGTTGGATTCATAAAAATATTATAGAACATATTATAGTACCTACAGATATTTTCTGGTCTGAATGTTGTGTTTCAAGAGGATAATTGTATAACAATTCACAGTTAACCCTGAATTTGGCAAACATATGCAACATAAAGTAGAAACCAGACGAATTTAACTCGAAGAAAAAATCGAAGTAAAGGGCAGAGGTTCCAAACGGTAATAAAAAGTGAGAAATAGCTGTGCTTTTTCCTGTGCAAGCCGTAACAAATGTCCTTTAATTAACTTTTAAAGCTTCCTTCGCATTTCTTTAGTTTACGTGGGCAAAGCCCCATGTTCTACCACAAGGTGTAATTATGTGCAATTTACACTTCCTTTCAGTGATTTTAGGGACTTTTGAATTAGTTAATAGATCTCCGGGGTCGGATAATAGCTCAGCCATCCCTTCTGCGTGAGGCGTGAATTTAAATTTTGTTATGTAGCTTGCCTAAAGAGGAAAATTAAGTTAGAGTTTGGGAACTTCTAGCACATTTTGGTTTCTTGAGCATGTTTTTTGATTAGTATCTCAACAACTGGAAATAGGCCTAAACCACAGATGGTTTGGGTCTAGTTTATAAGTATTCTACTCTTCGAAATTCGTAGTAACAGCCCGGAGTTTGGAAGTTGGCGGTGTGATACCCCCGTGCCTCGGAAAGCACGTTAAGCCGTTGGTCCTTCACCTGATCTCTCTGCGGTCGTGTCGGATTGCCGTCTCATCGGACTATGAGAGTGAGGGAAGAGAGAGTGCACCTGTGTCTGCGCACACACTTGTGCACTATAATATCTCTCGCGCCGAAGGCTAGTCTCCGTTGAGATTGGCCGCCGCGGCCGAAAATACGGTCAGGAGGACTATTATTCTACTCTTGAAACACACCCTCTTTCCTCTCCGATCACCAAATTGTTAACATCGTTACGAGGGACAGTCGCCTAAACAATGTCTTGATATATTTCGAGTCACGTTCCCAACTGATCATCTCCATCTTTAGGACCTTTCTGATAAATATATTCGTTACGTGTTTCGTTTCTAAGTATTGCGTTAACGTAATGGACAGTATTGGCAGTTTCTGCGATTGTGTCTTAGTTTGTTACAGTAATAATCATTATGTCAAAGACGATTGCTAGATTCTTTCTTTCTTTTATACCTATTTTTCCGTATAACATTCAAAGATTGCCGATTGTCAGCATTTTTACAAATTATTATAGTTTCATTTGTATATTTTACCATTATAGTATTAAATTCCTTAGTTTTCTCTGTCTGTCTCCAAATTGTATCTGTTTTTCCAAATTGTATCACAACAACAATCGATCCTTTTCCTCCCACATCGCTGGATTATGTTCGGATTAGGGCCGTCTTATCCGAACTCAATCTAATCGCGTTCTCTAGAAATTGACGTGATTGAAGGATTATATCTTGAGCTTCAGTATTCTATTTAATATTGATTGCAAAATCAAAATCAAAAGTCATTTATCCAAACTAGGCTGAGCATCAGCACTTTTCAAACGGCTAAATTACATAAGACAGTCACCCAAAACGCCCACCCTTCACCACTTCCTAGTGCTTTAGCTGGGAAGAAGTGGCGCAACAAACTCCCCAGCAGCACAGCTGTCTGTTTAGTTAGAAAAAAATGATTCTATTATATGTATGCAAAATCATTCACATTACGGAACAAAAAAATTAAAACCGATTGGGTATGTGATTTCCTAATTACCAATGAATAGATTTTAGTTAAATTCAGTAAGGAAGATATTTTGTGTTATTAAATGACAGCCTGGTGGAAACCCCTGACTTCTGTTAAATGTCGTATCAAGTGATTTAACTATAAAGAGGTCTCGCAAATGACGGGCAGGTAAATAGGTACCTAAGCAAAATATTTTGGCAAAAAAATAAATGGTTCCGTTGAACCCCAATTCCGAGCATCCATTAAAATACATTGAAGCAATTCCGGACAGAGCCGGGTAGTAGTGAGTCATTAAGGACAGCACACAGTCACACAGATCGTTACAGCAGTTCCGATGTTGACTTCGTGTCAATTTGATTACGAGCCGTGTTTGTGTGTCAGTCCGGGATTCGAGTGATGATTTTGCTGGGAAGTTTTAGTGTTGGTCGAAAAGTCGGAGTTTCCCAGTAGGGATATACAGTATGTTAACTAACAAAGGGCGTTCAACCAGCAATAGTATAGCGTCCATAAAGGCAAAATTATGTAGTGAAATATTCACCAAACTACTAAATTGATACGTAAAAGAAACTCTCTGTATACGCACACTTGTATTTCATCGTAAAAAGACAAATATGCGTCTACAGAGTGTTTCTTTTCGTATTATTATAATATTTTTTGAGAGTATTTTACTATAAAAAAAGGCTTTCCCAAAATGGATAAACGACCTGATAAAGTTTTGGGTAGCCGCCTGGTTGCAAATTACTCAGAATCGATCTTTGCGGACATCTATGAACGCTTCCAATTGGTATGATTCTTCACCCCTATTGTTGATCTATGTAGGCAATACGATTTGTTATGTTTGGCTTTCTAAAATAGCAGATTATGACCTTCGTCCATTGTGGAGTATAGAAGTTTTATGAATGAATGCCTTCACTAACTTACAATATACTAGTTTTTCTCTAAGATTCTCGCAGGATATTGTTCTTTTGAGAAAATTGCACGTCTCCCTCATATGCAGCAACAAATATTTATGTACTAAGATTTGCATCAAGTTGCAATTTTTACTGCTTTGTTTTTGAAATTCAAATTTCATCTTGGCTACATGTCTTATTCTACACAAGACGTATAATAAATGTTTTTCTTTGCTACTGCAATACAATATGCATACTAAGTACGTACACTGTATTACCCTTTAGGTACTTGCTTGCGTAAAAGAGTTTCTATGTTTTTTATTGCAATATTGGTGAACAAATGCAAAGACAATGCAATCGTCGTAAAAGTGAACGTCTGACTCGCATACGAAGGGTTCCGTACCACCGTATTTATTAAAACACTTTAGTTTTTTTAACTTTAATTTACCCTTTAATTTTTAACTTTATTTTTACTATTTGTTGTTATAGCACCCATAATAGTACACTCTGTGAACATTTCACGTGTCTGCCTATTACGGTGCAAATGATACAGCCCTGTGACAGACGGACGGACAGCGGAGCCTAGTCACAGGGTCCCGTTGGGTACGGAAACCTAAGAAACCGTAATGTTTTTACTATATTCACTATTGGCGGATTGAAACAGTTTGCCTTTTACCGACTCTTCTGAACTCAAACAAAAAAACCCCTTTGCAACTAAGAACTAGTAAGTTTTTCCGTAACCCTCGCCTTGGCTTGAAATGGTTTTACTTCAAATAAAACCTGTCAAGTGAAAGGCGCTTAAAACTTAACCTAACTTGGAAGTTGTAGCCTTCGGCAGTATTTCAGGCGTACAAAGGAAAAACTTTTATAGAAAATTCTTCGTTTTAAAATGCGTTTTGTTAGTGGAAGAAAAATGTGCTACGAACACCAAGTGTTTTGACGTGCTGTTAAAATTAAATGGATGTTTAAGAAAATTGCCGTTGAGTTGCCTTCATAGTTTAAGTACAATGCTTTACTGACTTTGGTAAAAAACAATCGCTATTTATTATTACCTACAATCAAATCAATTTACCAAAGTTATTTTTATAAATTATTTAAACCATCAATCGTGGTCCTTTAAAAATACTTTATGCAACTGAAGGGTTATGATTAACACAAACCTCAAATTCCCCACAACACATCAACACAAAAAACAGAAACACTTCAACAAAACTCAGTTATGACAAGTAATCAAACAAATGACAACTGCAAACTACGCCCGAGGTCCCTAAGGTCCCAAATAGCTTCCACAAACAATCCTGATGACACTTCATAACAACACTCCTCTGGACCTCCCAGAGGTCATAAACTGGACATTACAGTAACCGGAGTAATAATCGCAACCTCCCATAGTTTTTTCAGCCTGTCTGGCAGACCTGGGTAAAGGCAATAAAATTTGGACCTAAAATTTAGGTCCCAAAAGTGTAGTTGTTAGGGGCGGATAGGTGTAATTTTAATAACAATTATATTACACGTGTGTTTGTTGCCAGAGATAAAAAAGAAAAATTATACTTTTTGCCAGTGGCAACAATAAAAGAGTAGGGACCGAATTTTCTTTTTGGAGTTTGAATTTAGATGCTCAAGGCTTAACAGTTATTGGGAGCAATATCAATGAAAATATATTTCTGTTCTCGCTTTGTGTGAGAAAACGTTACAATAAGAGGCAACTGAAGAAAATGATTATTGCGGACTACTCAGGCAATTAATTTTCCGCCAAGCATCGTTTTGTGGTCAATTGTGTGGACAATCGCTTATTATTTAGGTCCTGGTTTGTCATTTTCTTATTTCCGACTCAACATAAAATAGTGTCCTTTGTTCCATTGGAGTAATTTCTTGTTCTATGTCTAAGATACGGCGGATTCTGTTTCTTTTATTCTTGTGTAATAGAAAATACTAAACCAACAGTATCAACTAGATCCCTATTTTAACGAAAAGCAAATACCCTTTTCTTCTGTCAGCCTAGTAAGGACACAAGATCTTCAAATAAGCGGGATGACCTTGAATTCTCAAACCTCTTTTTGATATACCTACACTGTTTCCCCATTACGATTAATAAGTATGCCTTTGAGGTACAGAAATTTTAACGCCTCGGTTCTCCTGGAGGAGAAAGTTTGGGGAAATATTAAGGTGATGGAAAGTTGAGGTGTGTTGGGCTCTAAGCGAAGCGTTGGCGGCACATTTTTCGGCGACATGTGGCTGTTCGGAATGAGTAACGATTTTGAGAGATAAGAAGATATGTTAATGTACTTCAATTTAAACGACTAATAATAGTTGTTGATAAGGAAGCTAAGTGAAGTCACGGAGGTTGCTTTTAGTACAATACAGGTGAAGTGAAACAAAACGATTTACGAGAACATCATAACTAATATAATAAATGCGAAAGTGAGTTTGTTTGTCGGTTTGTTTGTTATGCTTTCACCCTAAAACGGCTGAAAGGATTTGGATGAAATTTGGCACAAGGGTAAACCATGACCTGGTGAAGGACATAGATTCATCCTGTCTAGTAATAAAATAGAGAAAAATCAAGCCTACTTCTAAGAATTATCAAAAATAGCAAAGCTTGCTTGAATCCACAATTCCAAAGAACATATTGTGACTTTTGTGAAAATTCACGTAACAGTAGCCGAATAAATAAATTACCTACTAAAAACATCCACGACATTCCATTATAAAACTCTAGCGACCCATAAGAGGGGTATCGCGGGCGTACCTTACTATCTACTAATACCCCAACCGTCGTCGGGGAACGGAAATTAAATCCCCCATTCTACCCACAGTTGGGGGTCTGATGGGGGATTAGTGTGTCTGGAACCGACGATACTAATTATGTATTTATTGCTCTTTTTGTCTGCAATAAAGGTCGAAGAGACGGTCGAGATTTTAATCGTGTTAGTGATAATAATATAATTTAAGTGGTTTTGGTATTTATTTGTTTAGCTTGAAGTAATTGGTTTTAACGGTAAACCTATTCATTTCGTTTATAAACATTTTTTCGTGTTCAACAATAAATTATGCATGTCTTTGAGTGGCAGATTTATTTAGGACCCTTAATTGCTGGATTAGTACGAGTGCCCATAAATTAAACAACGCGAAAACGATTTTCATCATTCAGGGTTCAATGTTACGGGGATTTAAAAATATTCTGTTGTACCTATTATAAGACAAATAACAGAAGGTAAGTAGTTTATCAGCTCTAATAAAATATGCGTAAAAGGTAGAGTATTTGACATTCAAAATAGCGTATAGGTGCGTTGTATATTATTTTCGTTCTTCAATCGTTTTGAGACCAGGTGGCTCTAAAATAAGAAATAGTGCCTCAAAATAACTTTAATAAAACAGAAGCATTTTCCTTTATTTCTGTGTAAGCATTAAAGTTAGTACCAGTTACAATATAAGTACCTGTTATTTTACGATCAAATCTGTCTACGAAATACCTGGTACACAATATTAATACCTAATACATCGCTTTTTATTCAAGCACTACAATCATTTTCATTTTATGAATATGAATCGAATGACAAAGACTTTCTTGAGGTACCTAATAAATAAATTTAAAGCTTCTTCTATATGTTATAGTTTGAGATTTTACTTTGTTTCTATACTTTCCTACCATATCTTTATCGCTTTCGTATTCATAGCGGGAGAGTAGTAACTCTATTACAATGACTAAACGCTTGTGCTCTTATCGATATCTTGCGGTTCAAAGGGTGTAAGGGGGTAAGCGTTAATGCTACTTAAACCATTTCGAGGTCCAAAGGTATCAGCATACTTTGCATTAATTTCTAATGTATTGGATTCTGATATGATTTTGGTAAGGTGTCTACGATTACTATCCATACTAATATTATAAATTCGAAAGTAACTCTGTCTGTCTGTTTGTTACCTTTTCACGCCTAAACTGATGAACGGATTTCGTCAAAATTGGCAAGGATATAGATGGCATCCCGGGGCAGGACATAGGCAAATTTTTGTCTAGTTTATGGTGGAAGCTAGTTTAATATAAGCGTTTGCTATTTAACTTTAAAAATCTTTGAGTTAAAGTGTCAGCCCTCAAGTAAAGCAAGCAATTTCTTCCACTTCTTCTTATCGCTATAATAAACCGAGTCAATAAAAATCGGCGCTTAAACTGGAGCAGGATTTCTATTAAGCTATAAAACACACTTGACTTTTTAAACCTCTCTCATTGCATCTAATGCTCGTTTAAACCGCTCCAAAGCCGCTCTTATGGCCCCACATGGCTAGAGGTGGGATAAATAAAATATCCCTGGCTTCGTCTTTTATTCATTGCCTTGAAGTAAGAGTTCTTTATTGGAACATTTCCCACCTCTAAGTGTCCTGGATACGCCACAAATGGGTCACAGAATCGTAGTTATGTGTGTGGAATAAAAAATAGTTTTTGTGAAAAAGATATTTCTCTATAAATATTTCGACTCATTATTTAAAAAAAAGTCTGGAATGAATTCTATTTGAAGGAAATAACTCTCTTTCAATAGAAGGTGCAAGGGATTGACAATTGATACTATCAAACACAGTACTACATTGTGTACCATAAGAGAAGCGTTAATAAATGCAAAATTCAGAAGCTTGGCGCAGTGAAAAGCATAAACAATAACAATTAATAATGTTGATGATAAGCAAAGCCATAAACAAAGATTTACGTTGTATTTTCCAGGGCACACAACCGCTCATAACCACATCCAATATTCAATCTACCATTAAATACATTATTCAACGTACACCAACATGCTAACAGAGTTTGGGCAATAAAAAAATGTCGAAGCATAAAAGGGAAAAAATCTCGGGACTTTTTTCATTTATTGCTGGCAACACTGTATAGAATGACGTCACTTTATTAGAGACGACGCGTCTCGCTCTCACATTGAATTATGCAAAACGTCGCGCTCAACGGTTTTAATTTGAAAAAAGTAAATTACGCGACTGGGTTGCCAGTCGGGATATTAAATTTTAACGGCGTGTAAAAAATATTAGTAGCGGTTTTCAAGTGAAATTTCATCGTAAATATTATGATGCTAAATTAATTAGAGTCACGCGAGTATGGAAGTACTACACGTAAAATATTTCACAAGTACGTGTTTACAATAGGACGCTGCTGTGGAAGCTATACTTATCATTATTATGTTTATGCTAGAATAATAGTTATTATGAAGATTTTTATATGAAGAATAGGTGGATTAGAACAGGCTAAGATTAAGATGAGTGAAACTCTCTCACATAAAAGATAGAATCTTTTTAGATCCGCGCAATGAAAAGCACTCTTTTTCACACTTACCTTGAACTAGTGAACAAAGATTTAAATATTCTATCAAGCATAATCGCTGACAGCGATTATGCTTGATACAGTATTTAAATCTACGCGCCGGATTTGATGACTTAGATGTCAAAGGTTGTTGTGGGTCACGTGAAAGTCAAAAGCATCTAAATACGTATACACAAGCTCATAAGCATGCAAAATCCCTACTAAACACATAATTCACAGTAAAGACTTAACACGTCTAACAATGTTTCTCCACACAAGATTCACAATAACTAGACCCTCTTAACGAAGACTTAAGAGCCTATAAACTCACGCGCATGTAAAATATTCCGCTTTACGAGGCTGTAAGCGATGTAGCGATGTTTTCATTAAGCGCTTTAAAGCGGGATTTTAAGCGCTTACGTGAATAATTAATAGCACTTCGTTATTAAGGAACGTGTTGTTTGTGATCGATACGAGTTTAAGGTCATGTTAGCATTTAAGGGGTAGAGTTAAGAACAAACAATGTCTATGGATTTTAAATGTTGTAGTCTTGTACATAGTTATACACGGGGCTTATATCTGTATTCTTAAAAATAAATAGAAAAGACGAGTACTAGCTACTTTCTATAAAAAACTATAACCATTTGATCTAGGAAAATTAGGATACGCGAAATTGTTTTTTTTTAATAGGTATAGTAGGTACACAATTAAATAGATAGACACCAAAATACACCATTTCTTCACCAAGTTTTCCAAAATACGAAGGAGTAAAAATACAATTTGCTAAATAGGAAAAAGGTTTAATTAATACGTAGATCAAAATAACAGGATATTTTGGTTTCACGTTCTCCCACACAACATACGCACTAACCTAAGCTAACCTTATCAACAACCCAGAAAACAATCCATCACAAGAAACACATAACTTATCGTAACAAAATCTCAACAACAGTTCCATTAATTACCCATTTCTTATCGAAACAAAAAGGGCGCCTCCACCAAACTACCCGCCTAGCAATCAACAAAACATTACGAACAAGAACGAAGGAGTAAATTATACGGAACTATTCCGACGCCAAGCGCCATATTGTGGCGCTGAGAAAGTTGGCGTATTCAAATCAGATGGTAATGGAATGGAGGCTGTCTTCAGAAAACAATTATATTTGTGAGGGAAGAGGATTTTTTGGGGCTTTTTCTGGGCAGGTATATTTTTAGGCTTTCACTTTAATGCTTCTAAAATTTGTTTGTTTTTTTTTTGGTAATTTTTGCATTATTTAGCATAAAAATGGAAGTTAAAGATGCTACTGATAATGATTATTACAGTAGTAATATAGCTAGCGTTGGGTTGGCATATTAAGATTAATATTAGATGATTGAAGAAGCATTACCTACTTAGTATGATTAATTAATTGTTTATGTATAGACATCGGAACAACTGCCTCTTGACTTCTCCAGAATTTCGGTAGATCAATTCAAAAATATTTAAAACAGATAAAACCGGCCAAGTGCGAGTCGGACTCGCGCACGAAGGGTTCCGTAACATTATCTATAAAAACGGCAAAAAAATCACGTTTGTTGTATGGGAGAACCCTTAAATATTTAATTGATACAGCCTGGTGACAGACGGACAGACACTCAGACAGACAGCGACAGACAGCGGAGCCTTAGTAATAGGGTCCCGTTTTACCCTTCGGGTACGGAACCCTAATATCTATTATTGTACGCATTCACATAATAATGTAACAGCATAGGTAAATCTCACAACATCCAAAGAAAATGAATGAACCGAAAAACCGCAAGTTTCTTAATTTCTTTAATCCATTTCAAGCTTGCTCTAAAGCACACGGCTGTTGCACTGCATTTCCCTTAACACCCAACAACAAAATAAACATTTTAATTTCACACACATTCTAAAAACGACACACAAAAGAGGACAAACCGACTTAATAACTTTATACACAAGAGGTTTCTAGAAAAAATAGAACGAAACGAGATCTGACACTAAGGGCGATGACCCCCCTCTTTGTTTAGGGATAACCCGGTCAGAGGTCGAGACTCCCTCCTATTTATACACTCTCTCCCTCCCAACGACCTCTTTTCGTATTTTACCACAATTTTGTTCTATTGACAGCAGCCACTAATGAATAAATTGCTATTAGGCTCGACCAATGAGAAAGATTCGTCTACCAATGTCTTACTAATATACCCTCTAAAACGACGGAAGCTTTAAATTCCTCACCCAGTGTTTCAATTGATTTATTAAGAGCGAACGTTCCAGGCTGCCCGGTTGAATTTCAATTTAAACATATAAACCCAATGATAGTCATAAAAGCATTTCGGCAAATAAAAATCAAATTGACCGAAGATCTATGGGGATTATCTATCAAAGTTTGTGCATCCATAATTGAGACTATAGCACCATATTTAGCTTTAATATTTAACTTGTGTGTGGATCAAGGAGTCTTCCCAGATTTAATGAAATATAGTAAAGTTGTACCTCTTTTTAAATCTGGGAACAGTAAAGACACCAACAATTATAGACCAGTATCCGTGTTGCCAGTATTCAGCAAGGTGTTCGAAAAGGTAATGCTAAATCAGATGCTTAATCATTTTAATACCAACCAGATCTTACACGATCAGCAATATGGTTTCACCAAAGGACGTTGTACGACTGACGCCGGTGTCACCTTATTAAAACACATATTTACAGCGTGGGAGGAGGCGCAAGATGCCATAGGAATCTTTTGTGACCTCTCCAAGGCATTTGATTGCGTAAATCACGAAACCTTACTTTTGAAACTTGCGCATTACGGACTAGGTAAACTTGCGCTCAGTTTAGTAAAATCTTATTTAGACGATAGACAACAGCAAGTTCAAATAAATGATGTCCATTCAATCGGTTTAAAAGTAAAAATGGGTGTTCCACAAGGCTCGATATTGGGTCCTTTCCTCTTTCTAGTATATATTAATGATCTACCCCATTTATTAAAAAACCAACCACAAATGGTGTTATTTGCTGACGATACTTCATTAATTTTTAAGATAAATAGACGTGCATCAAATTTGGACGACGTAAATAACGCCTTACTGCAGGTACATAGTTGGTTCACTGCTAATAATTTAGTATTAAATGGGAAAAAAACTAAATGCATAAGATTTGCTTTACCGAATGTTAAAAGTAGTGATTGTGACATAGTATTGGATAAGGAGAAATTAGAATTCGTCGATAAAACTGTTTTCTTGGGGATCACCCTCGACTCAAGGCTGCAATGGGGTCCTCATTTAACATCTCTTGCAGGACGGCTAAGTTCAGCAGCATATGCTGTGAGAAAAATCCGTCAGTTTACTAATGTAGATACCGCGAGGCTAGTTTATTTCAGCTACTTTCATAGTATCATGTCTTACGGTATTTTATTGTGGGGACGGGCTGCAGATATCGAGTCTATATTTATTCTGCAGAAAAGAGCCATCAGAGCAATATATGGGCTCCGCAGGCGCGATTCTTTAAGAGAACTGTTTAAAGATATTAACATCATGACGGTACCTTGTCAATATATCTATGAAAACATCATGTACGTAAGGAAAAATCTAAGTCTTTTCAGTAAAAGAGGTGAAAGACACACTTATAGGACTAGAAATAGGGACCAATTAGTTCAACCGGGTTTCAGACTGGCTAAAGTAGACTCATCCTTCATGGGGTACTGTTTAAAATGTTACAATAAAATACCTCCCCACATACTTCAACTGAATGAAACGAAATTTAAATCTTGGGTAAAACGCACACTATGCCGCCAAGCATATTATAAATTGGGGGATTACATCGCTGACAAAAATGCTTGGCTTAGCGCTGCTCCAGCTCCACAAGGACGCATAAACTAATTGATTGGCATTCGAAAATATTGTTGGAGCTGCTGAATATTGTAAAGACTATCTTGACATTGTATAAATTCAATCTCCTAGTATTGTATAATTTCATATCACATATGTGAGCACTATGTACTTACCTACCTTAAAGCTACCATTTACTAGGTACGTCGTTCATTGACTTGAATGTGCCCTGGCGGCAGAGAGTATGTCATGCTCACTCAAATGTCTCGCTGGTGGTGGCGTGTGTGTTGGATCATTAAGTTCCCTTCAAAATGGTTGAGCTGAATGGTGCTGATCCATGCGTCATGTTCGTGAACGGGCGCCGCCAGTAGGGACTGGTCATCTCTAAGCTGCCACGGCTTATTTTTAATTTATTTTAATTTTTGAATTGTTTTTTATCTTTACGGACGCTTTTAACGTGCACGTCTCTTTTTTTTTTTTTCTTTTTTACATTGTTCTCACATGTTTAATTTCAATTGAATGATGTAACCAATATATTGTAACAAAATTTTGATTTAAAAGAGTGTCCGTGGAGTTTCTTGCCCGTTCTTCTCCATAGGAACCTACTACGCTTTGGAATGGGCAACTAGCTTCATTTTTTTTTTGACTGACCGACCCCTTGACAATTCAAAAGTACCTGTAATTGGTTTATTTGAAATAAATGCTTTGAGTTTGAGTTTGAGTTTGAATGAGAGCGCTAGTTTTAATTCTCATTTGGAATTCGGGACTGGGGTTGGTGGGCTTGGAAGTGAAGATGTTAATTTAATTACTTAGACGTTCAGTGTTCTAGATTTTCGGGAAGACTCCCGTCCCGACTGTAAGTTGGAATGAGTTCTATATGCCTTATTAGCCATATTATTCTCAAGACCTTTAAATAAATAGGTGTATGGGGAAGGCCCATGTTTAATTACATAAGTATTTACATAAGGGTCCAAGTCTGAAATGTTAAGGGCACACATTTTTAGTTTGACGAAGCTCCATGCTGCTAACTTTTTTTGTCTGGAATCTTGTATTACTATTCGATATGACCCTTCCTTAAACACTTTCAGTCCACATATTCCCTGAAGAATTTACAAAGTCGTAACTCCTACTTCGTGGTAGATTATTGCACAACAGGGAATTCCAGCTTCCCCGTCACACCCAATGAATTTTTAATAGTCTTCAACGCTTCCAAACATGTTTTAAAGAAACCGTGTCAAGTTTTTACGAAGCGTGTCGTGTCGATACTAAAATAAATAAATCACAAATTAATTTATAAACGACTCTATTAACGCTGAATTTTTTCCTTAAATATTCATTAATTGTTTGATGAAAGCATACAAAAAACCTGCATAGTTATGTGCATACATGTACATACATAATCAGCTGGATCCGAATACCAGATTTGTACACGCGAATTGATTTATTGTGTAGTTAACGTTAGTTAATAAGGTGAACGAATTTTCTTCGAAACACCATGCATTAGCAGTGTTTAGTTTCGTTTGAACTAATTAGGGAAACTAGGTTAAGTAAAGAAACTAGATTTTGATCATGCCTACATTGTGTTTGGGCAAACAAGTGACAAGTGCAATGTGGTACATTGTTTTAAGCCTATTGAGATCAAAGTTACCAAGCCCCAAGTTAGGGCAAATAATTGCTGCTCTTTTGTATTCTATACGATTATTTCAATGTCCTATGTAAAGCAATTTTCAGTGGATACAATGATATTTTTGTATCATTCATATTAATCATATTTGACACCCACATTTTTTGTTTTAGGTAGATATAGGTACGGTCAAAGAATTTCCAAACAATTTTATTTCCCACATAGCCAGCGAATGTCACCTTTTCAAACCGCAATTTTCATTCTAAAAGTAGACAAAGAAGTCAGCAAAATAACAAGTAAAAATCACATAAGGTGCTTAACATAATGTATATTCCTTACCTGTACATAATTCGGTCACTGTAGGATAGTTTTCTTGGCCATTTTCGGACACAGTCATGGATGACTATTTCAGGATACAGGTTAATTACTTGATAACAATTTAGTAATTAGTAAATTTTTAATTGGTTAGCATTAGTCACGCGACACTTCCGCAATTGAAGTAAAATGCTCAAAAACAATCGTTTTCGTGTGTAAGTATGCAAATGTAACTGTTCCACTAGGAAGTATTTATAATAATTTTTATGTGCTTTTTAATTGGAACTACCTACACATCAGCTTCAATTAGTGAAAATCGATATTTTGTCAACAATTTCTGAGGCAGGAACTAGTTGATTTTGTTCCAAAAAGAACTAAAAATCAAGTCAATGAAAAAAAAAGGCACATTTACATTAAATAGCTTTAAGAACTAAAATATGTGTTGATTATTTGCCTGCACTAGGTTGAACCTGTGCTTCAGGATAAAAAGTGTGCTGGCTGTGAATGTTATGTTATGAGTTAATAAATTCCACCACAATTTATTTGAAAATTTAATTTCTATAGAAAATTATTTGATTGAAATTCTATGAATAGATTCAGCAGTTTTCCAACAAATGGGTCATAGTTGAGCTAAAATCTGCGTTATCTAGGCAGCCTAGTTAGCGCGTTAATTAATATATGAGCCGGGGTTTAACGAACGGCCAGCGCTGCAAATTCTGTGAAATATTACGCGTCATCCTGGTACTAACTAGCGTGTTATAAAATTAATTACGATATCGCTCTTGCATATTTAAAAAAAATACTTTCTGAGAAAGTTTTCGAAAATCTTCAGATTATTTTGCCTTTTTAAAGTGAAAAGACACTAGCACAATAATAATGGTCGAATAACGAAAACCTAAATCATACAAATTGGAACCTTGTCATATTATACGATGAAAATGGTGACGAAGAAAAGTTAGCATTGACAAGTAACGAGTTAAGAGATGCAAGAATTATAACATCTTCAACTAACTAATACTAGGTGTTCTCAAATTCTCATTAAAAAGTTCTCTAGAGTCTCCTATTTAGTTATTCCAACCAAGATTTTAGGTTAATGTGGCTTCATCTGGAAAAGTGTGCTTTAATTCCAAAACTTCAGAGCTGCATGCAGCTTCTAGGAGTTATAACGCAAATGCAGTCAGTCGTAGTTTATTCACGTTTCAAGATTTATGCATGAAACCTCCTTAGATATTATATTTTAGCAACACTAATACTCCGCACTTAACAAAATTCTCTTTCGTTGCCGTTCACTCAGGTGTGGAATAGCTTAGGTGCCGTTCGTTCGTGTGGTTGAAATAGGTGATCTAAGTGGAATACCTCTTCCTTGGAGGTCCTAAAAAGTAAACTCCTGTAACAAAAAAGGAACGAGTATTTATCAAACATCATAAAATGTAATTTGCTTTGTTTCCCATGCGATTTTAGATCATTGAATCAAGTCCGTACGATGTTTTCCTTCACCATAATGTTAGAAGTGTCTAAGAGCCACTTGGGCCACACTGAGATGTCTATAATTACCCTGACATGCCAAGCTGACACCCGAAAATGTGTCTTGTCTTCAAATTCGAGAAACCGCTACGTAGTTTGCTCACAAACTATTGCCCCACACCACAAGGCACTCGATATACAGGTTGGTTCAACTCTCAGTTAGGAACATTCTCGCAGTATCCGGTAGCGATGCAACAAGTTCACAGCATGTTCACTTCGCTGCCTTCAATTAACCCAGTTCCGGTCACCTTCGACATTTATTTCACCTTTGGGGTTCAGGGACAGGTGTGTTCACATGTGTTTGGGATGGGGTAATAATAGTATATATCTGTGTAGTGGTAAGATATTACTTTTGAGTACCTCTAATTAAAATTATGCTATGTTGATTGATTCTAAAAGCGATATAGTATTGTAGTTTGGTGCGATCCGTTAGTAGATGTAGCTAGATGATTTTGAAATACCGATGATTTTGAAAGTGATTCCTCCTTTTTTCCTTTTCTTGCACGGAATGAGCTAAAAGAATGGTAAAGCTTACTAAAAAAAGTCTATGCTGAGTAATAAATACATCCATCTTTATTATTATCTTAGTAATTAAACAAGTTTAGTAAAAGGAAACAGACTCCCTAGACGATATCAATTTCTCACAATAATTACATAATATATGCCCAGAATACAGAATTGGTAATGCATACAAAATAGCACAATACTTACAAGAATATAAATAAACTATCAAACAACGTAATCCAACGCTCCAAGACTTCCAATAAGCGACTTGTTTTTAACTTTTGCGAAGTTTGTGACCTTTCTGCAGAATATATAACTATGGCAACACTGATAAGGGCAGGACCGGGATACAATTAGTTAAGTAGTCGTATTTGACGTAAACATACTTTTTTAGGCTTAGGGAAACTTGCCAGACTTATTCCCGGTGTCTTAAAGGTCACCAGAAAACAAAACCAAGCCTCATGTTATTATTATTTATTTACTTAATCATTTATGTCCACACATAATAAACAGACAAGAAGGAAAAAACAGAAAAAAAACGTACAAAGTTGAGTTGCTTATTTCTAAAGAAATCTCTTCCAGCACACCTGCGATAGGAAAGTAGATAAGGGATGTAGACACCGTGTGTAAAATTCGTGAGAAAAGTGAAATACATATAATCAAAACAATTCACTTAATGAACTAAAACAAATAATATGATCATACACTTACATACAAATATACATACATACCTACTTCATAAATATATTATTTAATTATGATGTAATTTAAGAAATATATATATATTATACAAATGTTAACTATTTTGACCCTGCGTCCTTTTTAAAAGCGATCTTCACGCGAATATGCGATACTCGCGTGCGTATATATATCACTTTTTGATCGGAAAACTGGAAAGCACCCTCTGTCGGCGCGTCTACGCTTTGCACGCGACCAACGCTTAATCGCGCGATGCGATGGTAGCTTTTAAATACAACGTGGTGTAACTGGTTGACTGAAAGAACAATAGTCAATAAAACCTAGGAACTTTGTTCGACGACACTACGTTCCGCATCGCTGCTTCCCAGCGCCTAGGAGCCCCATATTGTACTCCTCATCGCTGTCACTGTGGCGAAGTTGTCAACAGCCTCGGACACCACGGCCTGTCATGCAGCCGAAGTGCGGGTCGCTTAGCGCGGCACGCTAATATTAATGACATCATCCGACGAGCTCTTGTCACCGTCGGCGTTCCAGCTGTATTAGAACCCAATGGCTTGGCACGCGACGATGGCAAAAGACCGGACGGCATGTCCTTATTCCCATGGAAGATGGGTAGGCCTTTAGTGTGGGACGCAACGTGTGTCGATACTCTTACGCCATCCCATCTTCCTGGCTCGGCGTGCTGTGCTGGCGCTGCCGCTGCGGCTGCGGAAAAGTATAATAGCCTTATAGACAATTATATTTTGCCGTTTGGGGTTGAAACCCTAGGGCCGTGGGGTCCGAGTGCTCATAGTCTCCAAACTTCAGTGAAATCTCCAAACGGCTGCTTGACACTTCCCGTGACCCAAGGGCTGGCTTTTACCTTGGTCAGAGGCTAAGCATTGCCATTCAACGTGGCAATGCCGCCAGTCTCTTGGGTACATTACCAGCCGACAGCGATGCGGAGGAATTTTCCGACGCCTTACTTTAGTTATACTTAGTTAGTTCTTTAAGTTTTAGTGTTTTATGTAAATAGTTAGTTGCGTTATGTATATATTGTCTAAAAAAAAAAAAAAAAAAACTATAAAACAAGTTAAATTGGTTTTCAGAAACTGACGGTTAGTATGTAGGCTTCACAAATCAAAGAGTAGTTTTAGCTAAGAATTTAGCAGATAACGAAACAACACCAACTAGAAAACTTCAACTTCCGGTTTTAACATTATTTGTACATGAACATTTCTTTGGTGATCTAAAGTTAATGCTTCATTAACATTTATGAGTGTTTCCAGATGGTATGGAACGATTAAGATGAAAAGAATGTTGTATTCAAAATGTCCACAGCGGAACATGAAAACAGAAAGTAGAAGTATAATTGAACCCAAAACCTTCGAAGGAATCCAATTTCATTTTCGAAGAAATGTCTAATTAGGAAGCTAAAATAAAATCTTTTCATAAGAGCTTCAAGGAAAACGTTTCAATTTCTTCTTAGGTAAGTAACTGTTACATAAACATGTAATTTTGATATGATTTAAAAAAAATATATATTTGAACTTATGTTCAATAACTTGTGTTCAGTTACATGTTCATAAGACGAAACAGTTAAATGACATTCGGATCGTAATCTAAAAGCATTAAACCTTATGATCGGGTGTTTAGTGGCGCCCATATAAGATATTTAAGTATACATAATTATGTAATGAAAATAAATATAAAAGATTAGACAAAAGCACGTTGTAACATTTTTTTTAAGACGTTCCATGTTACTTTTATATCAACAAATTAGAACTATTAGGTATTACAAAAAAATCCTTAGCTAACTGAAACCATTTTCTACTTCTATACTATTTCCATAACAGCATTGCGTGTTCTTCAAAAATACCCATTAGAAGCCCTTTAAAGTTTTCCATTCCGTAAACTTTTCCTACAATAGCCCTCGGGGTTTCAATCTGCGACCTTTTTGGACATTTTCCACGATATCTTACTTTAGAAAATGTTATTTTTATGCCTTTTATGTCTAAGTTTTAGGTATTGGATTTTTTTTTTCGGTGTTATTCTTATTTCGGACTGAAAATTGAGTCTTCTTTGAACGTAGAGTAATTATAAGGTACCTATTCGAAAAATCGTTTGACAATATTTCACGATCACTTGCTTTGGTAACCGCTTTGTGATCGCCAATACATCATGGTAATTTTAATATACCTAATGTTCATTGTGGGGATCAATGTGATTGATTATTGTGAAGTTAAGCAGCTAACGTTTAACGGCTAATAAGAAGACGATTATGTCGTTGATTAATTTATTTAAGTACACTAAAACCTAATTATAACATCTGTTACCAAAACCTGTGTCGATATCGACAGTGGTCAAATGTCGTAAGGGACAGGGATTTAAATGGCCCTTACGACATTTGACCACCGCCGATATACCTAATACCCACCGGCCCGCAAAAATGAGACCTCTAAAAGTACATCTATAACAGTTCACGTATCGATGAAGGCATTGTAAATAACTATAATATAAACAAAAGAACATCAACTAACATTAATATAAATAAACAATCTAAACAACATAACAAACCAAACATCCATCATACTGTATATTCATTACTCGCTGAGAGGCACACAGAGATCCATCACTCTAACGTTTAGTGAAAATTAATTGCAGCCCCGACCCTAGTGTTAGTGTATGTTTGTTATTGTTACATCAAAGGCGAAAAAAAAAAAAACCTATTATTTATTTGCGCTAAATGTGAAAATTTAAACAAGAACACGACATAATTATTCCCCATATATAAAATTATGCAACATAATATGTTGCAAATTAAAATTACTGTAGATAACACAACTAACTATTTACATAAAAAACTAAAAATAAAAGGACTAACTAACTACACCAATAAATATGTTGCATATAGCTATAAATAAATGTCAGGTAGTTGTCTAGGAAAGACTCTACCTCGCTTTATTTTAATTTTGGTAATTATGATCATAGTTAAATTTCGCTTTCGCTTCGGCTGAACGAACGATTGACGAAAAACTTCAAACTTATTCGCCTGAATAGTTTTACTTTCCAGCTTCTTGACTAAAGTAATCAACGTTGGAAAAATGTCTTACGGTATAATTAAAATAAATATTTTCACTTTGAAATTGAGACAGGACCTCTAAATCCCAACGTGATTTTGCTAAGGCCTAAGCCCCCATGATATGCCCAGCAATGCCACTGGACATAAAACTTTAGCTATTTTTATCCGACATAGATCCATCCACAGAGGTTTAATTAAAACGTATTGCGGCACGACCCTAGTGCCAACTGTTTATTGTTTTATTTCTCTGTCTGTATGTGTGTCCCCTGGAGATATGGCCGGGTTACGATACGAATGTGTATTGCCTAGAGTTAGGGCTTTTGGAAATAGACTAGGTTATTATGACACACTTTTGTGATATGTTAAGCTGGCTTTATTTTTACTCGTTATTCACTTCATGAAATCAGTCTTATTAGCCGATGTAAAACAGAGGAGTTTTTTTATTGAGATCAATTAATACTGTACATTTATTTGTGAAAAATTGAAACAATTGTTATTTTAATTTGACATTTCTCAATGTGTCATATGAAAACCATCCAATCCATTTAAATAATGTTTTTAAAAGATCGCTTTTCGCGATAAGGCCGCCCATTGTGTCACCCATGTAAAATGTTTACATTTATATCTGTAATTCCCATGGTGTACATAATAAAGAGTATTCGGTTATATTCTATGAAAACGTCAAAATAAGTCACATTTTACAAAAAATCCTGAAATATATATTTATGGAAACTGTAATTGACAGTCAATGGACAGATTACTCAAAAAAATTACGTTCAAAATCTTCAAGCATCGTATAATAAGAAAGTACAAAGATAAACCTATCTCAAAAAGAAAAGGCACAAACTTGTCCCAGATAGGCAGATGAATAAAAGATAAAAAAAACCTTCTGCCGTCGAAGAAAAGACGCAATTGTCTGAATAATTAAGGAGAAAAGGAACAGAAAAAAGAGAAATTGCTCTGGACTGATATTAATTTCAAAGTGCCAGTCTGTAAGTCTTCGATTTTCATGGTTTATTCATGAGTTACTGTTTAACAATCAGGCAATAATAATTGATTGATTGACTGTTTTGATTCATGTGAAACACCCATAATATACTAGAAAGTACACTCGCGACAATCTAAGAAGTCCGTTTTGACGTTTCGTTCTCGTACATTTAATAAAAGAATCAGTTTTAGGCAATGTAGATAAGTCGTTGATTACAAACTCTCTAAGTATGTTCAATCGATATGTCTCGAGAATCAGTTTATAAGAAACCATTTTTTTTTTCATCTCTACACAAACCATTTTTATAGCTGTTGACACGAAAAAGAACACAGACACAGGGTGACACTTAAAAAAAAATTACACACATAAAAATATCAATCACCTTGCTAGAAAAGCCTGTTTTACAGGGTTCATCATCAATTGTTTGAATACCTACAGCTATGTAAGCATTTCTCCAGTTCTTTCGAGATATAGGTTGTCTTAATGTTGAACTTCACTTCAGTTTCAAGTTACGTTACTTATTCTTTGTCTATATTATAGTTTCTGTGCATTATTTGTTGAGCTAAAGTGTCGGTGTAGATTCTTCGAGAATTCTTTAAAAAAATCCTTCGTCATTTTTATTTTTATATTATAAAACTATTTTCCAAATAAAAAACCTAATCTCCAAACTGTTATAATAAAAACGAAATCCGAATGTTCAATATCCATTAAACATTTAGGATGAGTCTGAAAATCTTCTAATCTAAAATGGCTACCATCGTCAAAAAATAACAGATTACTTTCTTTAAAACGGTTCTTAGAATCTGATTTTGTTGAGTCTCTTAATATCCCTAATTTATTTGTTTATCATTTTTATCTGTTTGCTTAGATTTCTTTTATTCAGAAATCCTTTGTTTTATTTTTTCTGAAATCCAGCAATTTATTATTCTCATTTTATTATTTTACGAATGGACTATCTATACAAAAATAAGCTTTAACTGATCATATTAATGTAACTACGTACAGTGTACACTATCACGTCAAAGTTTACTTCCATTTACGCAACCACTAATTAGGGATGTTTACCCTTTTCATCACGTTACAATAAATTGTTTCTTGCAACACAATAAATACGCTACCCAGCCCTATTTCGCTACACACCCCTATATGCTACCCGCCCCCATCCCGCCGTACACGTGCTACGTACGTATGTACCCGAGTGCATAATTTCCTTCATTACTTCCTCTAGGGCGTTGCAGCCTCCCACGTGTATTTAATTTTAAATTCTCGCATATTTATGTTCTCTTCATATTAATGTTGTGAAGGTGTTTTGTATGAGAATATGATGCTAATGCAGTTGGAGGGAAGTTTTAATAAGTTTTTATCTGGAATTATTTACGAGTCATGATCAAAGTTATTTTGCATTTTATCCCTCTCATTAGTAGGTATTGTATTATAGTATATTAGTTTTCGTACTTAATGTGGTCAAGGCTTGGACAATCTCGCGGACAGTCTTTTGTAAATATATTCTTAAAACATCACACATCGATGAAAAAAGCATAAAATACTTATCACAATACTCAAAAAGCGAAATATTGCAATGTAACATTGACACATTTGACGTGAGCAGTTTCTCACTAGAATTATATCGACGGGGGTGTGGTTAAACATTTGTGAAATTGTCATAGAATTGTATTGACGAAACAAGATGTCCATTTTAGTGCTGATTTTGGTCACACACCCAAAGATCCTTGTACAACTATACCTTTAAGTGGTCAACAGCGACCTGCATACGTAAGCTTTACGTCATACATACCACACCCTAATGTATTCCTTCATTGTTGCAGGGCTGCTATCATGGGACTCTGGCGAGCACCAGGTCGACTTGGAGAAGGAGCTGGCCACCCTCACGGCGCAGGCACCCGAGGGGGAGGAAGCTCGATATGGTACGTACCTTCTTGTTTATTGGAAATTCTAGCTATAATAAACTGGCAATCCCGTTCATAAGTAAAAAAAAGCAACTGAGTGAAAATAGTTGGTTTTACGTCTTTGTAACTGACTTACAAAAACAAGGTGTTCTTGTGTAAAGCTGTTAAATGAAACAAAATACGGATCCATAAACATTTTTAAAACCACTGGGAAGTCTATCCCACAGTCACTTGATTTAGTTTTTGGGGACTGAAAATCGGGTACGAATTGTTTCGAACAAAATGGGTATTCCGGAGAGCCCTAAGCGAGAGGCTTCAAAAATCGTTTTGAACCACTGTAAACGGACAATCTAGTAAAATGATCATCTCGATACTTTTACACGATAATGTTTTTGTGGACTTTTAAAACTAGTTTTCGAACTGACAAGAAACAACTTGAAGTGTCCCTCTTACCTATCAGAATCTGTTAATATATATTTATTACAATATTTCCTGGTATTTAATCCTGATTAATGGTTTAATTAATTGAAAACAAAAACCAATAAAATATATGCATCGTGCAAAGCAAATTATGGTAATCAGCGGATGATAATTAATTATCAATGAGTGTCCGTCCATGCATCAATTAATACAGTTTCCGATGACACTCTCCCTTGCCTTAAATAATAATACTCATTAGCATTGTCCATATCGCAATATAGTAAACTGATTCTGGTTAAAAGCTTGTTGCATCATTGTTTTAATATGACGTATTCAGTGCTCATCTAGCTAAAGCAGAATTTAATGAGTTTCAGGAAACCTGTAGTTATATTACGGTTGATTTTCTGGTAAACTACTTTACCTATGAAGTAAATCTACTATATTAAAAAAATCTGACAGAGAAACATGCAATTTTTGTACAAAACTTCCATACATATCGAAGGTGAGCAATAAGGTTGGATTTTTGAAAATTCGTCCCATAGAGAGATTCAATAGAGGATGACAGTTTGTATGGAAGTTTGTCATTTTTGCCGATAAGAAAAATCTCATGGAGTACTTGACTTGTATCTAATAATTATTATCTAAGCTTTATTAGAGATTGCCTGGGCATGACATTCATAGCTACCAAAAATAAAGAATCGATCGAGTCAAATAAAAACTAATAATTTATTCATCAAACACTGAGAGGCTTTTACTGAGATAATAACGAATTTAAATACAGATTTATTTATAGAATGAAGAGAAAATAATAAAGAAATCTTTTTTATTCGGATAACTACATTTTCTGGGCAAACAGACAGCTAAAATAATTGCGTTAATCTTAGACCGGTAGCAAAAAATACAGGCGTTGGCATTGCAAATTAATTCAAGAAACAGCATTTAAAATTGTATGTTATATAACACTTCCGCTGTATACCAACTTATACATAACATTACTTATTATGTAAACTAAATTGTAGACCACTACAACCCCTGTGGTCGTCTGTGACCACAGACAATAGAAAGGGCTCAAAACTTTGTAAATTAAATTTTCAACGTAAAATACTATTTAAAGTTGGAGTTTAGTTTCAAACACTAAAATTTGAGGACTTAATTAACAGAAATTGTAATTGGGCAAACTATAACTTTAATAAAGATTTTAAACTGTTCAGAAGCACTGTTGGATCGTAAAGTTGATAGATCGGTCATCGAGGACACTGCAGTGCTAACCTTATTAACAAAGTCAAGAAGTGCCTTATACTTTCAATTTCACCAAATCTCCAAACCAGAATACTAAAAATATCCTAAGCGGTAGTAAGGTTCAGTGCTAGTACTTTTTCAAATAAGCCTTACTATTACTGAATCCTCGAACCAACCGCTAACTTGAGAAAAATGATTTGAGAAAAGCTTATGTTGTAGAAAAAAATTATACAACCTGTCCATTGCTTATGTAGATTGTATAAACATCAAAAAAGAAAATAATATCCCTATATAAATACCGTTTTCTTTTAGTTATTGTTCGGGTGCCGATAACGAACAATACTTGAGGGAAATAAGCGCTTATTGTATTCCGCCGCCCCAAGGCTTTGTATCAAAAACAAATTCACGCTTATTTTGTTAGACTTGGAAACAGGTATTGTCTTTTTTATTGTGTATTATTTGAAAAATATTTGATCAATTTGTTTCTTTTGGGAAAGCTTTACTCGTCCTTTAAAAAGTTAATTAAATACTGGAGATCGCTGCTTTCGGACCATATTGTTGACCATAACTCTTCAACACATTCTTCTTATCTTCTATGAACACGAAATATGTTTAAATGAATTGTAAAAGCCGTGGTAAAAAATATTAACCACTCGGCAAACTAAATGACCATGGTTCAACAGACGTACATTTAAGTATTGTCACTTATTGTGGAGTCTTTTAAAACACACACGGGTAAAGAAGCTTAGCCTATTCTATTATACATATTGTACGTCTCTCTCTAGCAATATTTTATCTCTCTATTCGTAATTTTCTGCACGATTACATAAACGTTTATTCCTTCAGCCCACAATTTCGTAACAAACTTATTTACGGTCTAGTGGAATCTCTTAGTTTTATGCCTTTCATAACAACCAGTGGGTATCCTTCCCCAATTGATTTAATACCCAAATTGTTTATGGAGAGCTTTTATATCTGCATTAATTATGTGACTCTTTTAAACATGGAGTTCTCTTCTATTATTTTAAGGGTATGCAGGAGGGTACGACACCCGCATATCGCTAGTTATGTTATTTCCATGTAATACAGGGCTATTAGCCTATTGCCAATTACAGGACTAAAGTCTAGAAGTTTTCAATCAACAGTCAACCAACACTTGATTTGTTGTCTTCTTAAACCCTAACTTTATTACTACAAAACCCACGTTGAACACGTGTCTAAGGTTTTATAGTAAGACTCTAATATTCTCATAATCACCAGCCTCAGTACACATACGGACACTATCAGTAAGCCATCTTTTACTATGTCTACAAGGTACAATATAATACTGTATTATATGGTATTTTGACAGTTGTGTGCTGCGGTGCACCCTAATACACACGCTAAAGCCGTTTCACTGCAGTATTAGTAGCCCTATGTTATTCACCTGTGGTCTGTTAGTCCGTATACTACTAACTGTGGTCTGTTACTCTGTTACCACTAACGCCCCACAAACCACACATTGTGGAATTTCTCCCCTTGATTGTTCTTTGTAGTGGTTTGTATTGTATGTCTACACTGGAAAGGCATTTCTCAGGTTGGTTGGTGTTAGTTTATATCTTAATTAATGGTAAAAAGTATTTTTTTTTTTGGTATTTTTCACATTCCATTATTTTCCTTTGTAAGAAATACAAACAGTATTTTACGTTCAACACCTCACTAAATGCACACGTCATGTTAACGAAACCGGCCTCACGTCACTGTTGCCAGCGCTCTGTCTTGGTTTTTTATTTGGTCTGAGCTATACATTTAAATTAAAGGCGCTCTTCTTGTCGGTCTGTGTTACTTGCGGTATTCTTCTGAACTATGCAACGGATTTTGATGCGGTTTTCAACATAATTTAGCTTTTTTCCCGGAAGGTGTTACATTAGTATTAAAACTTAATTATAAACAAATCTCGAAATTTTTTCAAGTCGTAAAATACGTGCGGAGCAGGGTTGGGTCGCCAGTTTTACTATGTAGGTATGTTTGTGTAAGTTCCCATCTCAATCTGGTAACCACTACCGACAGTAATAATAATTGCTGGTCGATTCGTCAGCGGCGCGGGTCGGTGAGCAATCAATCAGTCGCACCGCGGCTCGGTCGAGGCGCTGACGTGACTGATTGCTGTACCTACCTGTACCTAACTGTGGCTGTAGGATGGTACATGGCTACAGCATTTTTAGGAAATGTTGGAAATAGAGCACTATGAAACCAGCCATTAGCCATTTATCAAGCAAACGCGTCTACGATGCTGTTGGTATCTACGGTGCCAATAAAAGCCAAGAAACAAAAAAATTCTACAATTTGAGTGCACTATTCATTTGTTAAAATCAAGCCAATTTTGACCAGTCGTAGGTATATTTAATCTATGTAGCAGAAAGACCAGGAAAGCTGACCGCACCACCATGTGGGATACATAGCCAAGAAGAGCAAAAGGGAGTAGGAGTAAGAGTAGATGTAATTACCAACCCATTAAGAGTAACGGTGGTGATAATCTTAAGAGTTAGTCACCCCATAGAAGTTAATAATCAAATGTAACTTTCAGATAGGGACATATTTATTTTATTCTCCCACATTATTGCATCAATGATACATATTATGTAATAGTAATGTTATTAAAAGCAATCAATCTGTTTGACGTGGTACATATGACGCGATGACGTGAGCGAATGACGCACCTGACGCCCGCAACTTAATACTGGCTAGGGTGGGGTTTACATAGCAAGTACCTAGTTATTGAATAAATAATACTACTCCTAACAGAGATTCAGAAATACAGAACAACCTGGGTTTTCATACGTAAGTATCGTAGACCGTCGAATATGATCGGATCTCAGTGAGATTGCCAGTACAGTGCGACCAGTATCTATGGGTTTGTTGGTAAAGATTTTTGTGAAATGTATTATGTATAAACAAGATGGCAGCGTAAGTTCCAGCTATAACTGCCAAATTTTCAATGAGGAAAAGCCACATCTAATACACGGAGTTCATCCATCGCGCCACTCAAAACACTTAAGTCGGATTTCCAGTCTTGAAACTTTTAGGCCATGTATAAAGTCCTCAATCTTTGTATAGCACATGTAAAATTGGGGTACACCGCAAAAACCAGGAATAAGCGCGGAACGATTAATCCTATTACAGAACTTGATTAATTTAATTATGAAACATGTAAGTTGGTTAGGAAAAGACGTCATATATATACGAATATGTAGGGAAACTCGGATACGTAATTTAATTAATCTCTTCAGAGAAAACCCGTTTAATGTTGATCCTGTTCCTCCAAGCAAAGAAAACAGACTAAGGAGGATTGCCTTTTTCATTTACTTCTTTTTTATTCTCGGAAAATTAAAAGCTATAGGTTGACAGCTGTTTGAGTTCCCGCACTAGTTTTAAATATCGAACGAGGGAATGGGGCTCCCAGTCAAATTATTGAGCGCCTGCCTTATTTATTATTCAGGTAGGCTATACAAACTTCTTACATATTTATATTGACTATTATTACGTCATACCTACTAAGTTGATTAAAAAATTAAAACAGAACATAATATCAAATAACATTTTTGAATCAATATTAATTTAGGTGCCCTCTTCTCTGTAAAGACAAAACCTAGATCATAGTCCTTCTCGATAATTTTCCGAGTAATGATTCGATCATCGATCTCACCATAAAAAAAGCCTTTTACAAATATCAATAGACCGTCCTATTCACACCCATATCCATATTGATAATGCCATTTAACCACATAAATATATTCACCCCTTCGGGCCTTTTTCAATGCCAGGACGAGGAAACATGTTAACAAAACCTTAGATAATATATTTTTTGTACCCTATAAAATGGGTGCGTAGTTGTATTACATAGTAATTTCAAGGAGCGATCGTAAAAACCTCGTAAACTTGAGATTTTAAGCAAACGCCAGATAAGCGGCTACAGCTGAAATATTACTTAAGTTAGGCTAGATTTGCGGGAAAGTGCATGTATAAGTTTCAAGAAATGATAAAGATTTTTCATTTCCTTTGTCATAGGAAATGGGACGAACTTTAAACGTAAAAAGAGAGAACTTTGGTGGACCAAAAATAGTAATAATGAACATAATATTATGGAATGTAAAGTGATATTTAGTTTGGCTTAGTATCTAAAAATAGATAAAAAGTCACCTTCCCTCTTTCTCAAAGGTGTCTTTACAAATGACTAAGATAATGTCAAAGGCTAAGGACAGGTTCATCTTCGTGTAAATTAATACTAATGAAGGTAGGTACTGCGAATGCCCACTCACGAAAGGTAATGATTATTTATAACCTAAAGGTTGAACAAGGGAGAAAATGCCTTATAATATTAGGTTTTTTTTTAATAACACTAATACGGATTTTTTCCTAATAAATATTCAATAATAATTAAGCTCACACTGTATTCCATCATTCTTGATGAAGAATTTAATATTCGAATATTGGAATAATTCAGAATCACTAGTTCAGTTACGTTAAAAAAAAAATGCGTCAGCTTTATACAAACCGACCCAATTTATTAAGACCCCAGTTTTATAATTAATTAGAACTTACGCTAGCACAAATATATTTTAGAACAGATCAGGCATACTGAAATGTAATAACTGAATTAAGTATGACTTAGGTCGCGTCGCAGTTAGGCCTAAAATTAATTATTCCACCTGCGGCGCTACTCTCACACAGCATGCGACGTTCGTGACCCGTTGGTAACTAATTTATTACTTTTATTACGAAATAAAATTACATGGGTTTTAAGGCATATTACCATACCGTAGGCGCTGGAAAGTTCCATTGCTTCAAAAATCCTGGTCGCCAATCAAGATGAAGAATGTGAGAACCCTGGCTATGTTTCCTCACGACAAAACAAGCATAGCATAATTATGCGATCAAAAAAAAAAACCCTATTTTACCCATAATATTCTAACATACGATCTAGAAAAGAAAATATCACACTAGATTCTTGTCCAATAGCGTATGAAAATATTTCCATTTGTTGACTTTTATGAGTCAGGCACAAGCATTAGATAACGAGCGAATATAATATTATGTGATATTCTTATTATGAGCTAGTTCGTGCCAAGAAAAATTGTCTTACAAGAAAAAGCTTGTTGGAAAATTGTGTAGTCTTGTTTGAGTTTATTATTTCTTATTTATCGTTGAGAAAACTTAGCTGTTGTTGATTTAATTTTGGCATAGACACATGATCCCTATCCTAGTTTAGTTTTTCAACCCATTTTTTGGAGATAGACCTTTTTCGAATGAAGGTTTTCGAACGAATATAGGAAAAGGGAGTCTATTGATGGAATCTTTTAAATACCTATGAAGTATTAATACCGGGATGATACTAAAAGAACTCAGGCCCCTACGCTAAGGTGATTATTTACGTTGAATAATACGAATTATTGTCAGTAGCACACTGCCTGCATGCCTATTTCCAGAAGGCGAATTACGTCAATTTCACGGAGCTTTCAATTCCCAGAACACCTAATTCGTTGAACGTCTGATTCGCAAAATACTCGCTTCTCAGACTTTTATACTTCTAATTCTACTTATCCAAGTCAAACATAAACCAGTCAAATATTTAGCCTTAAGTTTATCACCTATTGAAACGTAAATATAATCATTAAATTCGCTTTATTAACCAAATGTAGGCCTCGAAATGAGCGAAAGTTTAAGCGTTGACGGTTTATCGGAGTTTCTGGCCCACTGGCTCGTTCACGATCGAAGGAGCGCACCGAATGGTAACAGATTTATGTGTTTATTTTTTGTGGTCCGAAATATTTCGATGAGAAACTTTGGGTTATATCGACGGAGTTATTATTAGTGGGGTGATAAATGGCTGTAGTTACGTTTATGACGAGCCCTTTTCTCAATGATGCGTGCGATTAGGAGTTGCCAGTAACTCTTTGCATAGAGATAAAAATCACAACATTTGTGATCCTTGATTCACACGATATATTAATTAAAATTATATGAATTAAACCAAAGTATAACAAGATTTGATCTTGATAATAATATAATTTGTAATACTTTGGTATCGGGTTTTTTATCAGGAATTTCTCAGTAGCATTCCGAAGTTTGGATATTTGTGCCCGGTTGATGACAATAGGCTCGGCCCCCATTACAGAGGACTTAAAAATAACTGGCGAAAAGTGGGGCCGAAGTTCTTTCCGTACTTTGGCAATCCTTAATTTTATTGGAGCTTCATTTGTCGGAAAACGATGGAAATAGGGGATTGAGTGGGTAAGATTTCCCCTCGAGAAAGGCCTGATTAAATACCTACTAGAAAAAAAACTTAGTATAGAAGCAGTATTGAAAGTTTCAAGTAGTCGAGAAGTGTAGCTAATGGATTTAAAAGCTTTCCTTCACAATAGTCCACGTTCGCATATTTTCAAGGCTTTGCTAACTACTCTAATGGATCTCTTCTATGCAGATGGAGCTTTTACACTATTTCAATAAGCTGAATAGTACTATTTAAATAGAAGAATAAATTACCATGAAACACCTAATTACAACGAAGACTTGGAGTCAAATCAGTAAAATACGCAAATCATTAATATTATTATTTGTTTTTTATCTGTATTTTCTTGCTTCTTACGTTTTTGCCTCTAATCCCTTTTGGCATTGAATTAATTCTCATTTTTATCTGCTTTACTCATCCAATTAATTACAAAACCGTAATTCTAATTTGTATAATGATCAAATCCAGTAAACCCACCTGGTTTTCATATTAATTACTAATTGGTATGACCAATGGAATGTAAAAGCAAAGGTTCGCATAATCCGATTACATTGAAACATATTCCAAAATGGCGGATGTATTCTCTCGTATAAATTCATTAAAAGGGAAATCCATTTGATACGAAAATAATCCGTACACAACTTAATTTAATTTAGTAGTTATTTGAGTTTATTATTGTTCTAACATCGAAAGGTCACGTTATATACGGGTCCGGTATCTACTATGCTTTGGTCATCAACTTAGTTTTGCTGATTATATATCATTATATTAAGGTACAAGTAAGCAAAATAAAATAATTTGATCATTACATACTTACAAAATATGTATGTTAAATCTAGGAAAAGCCAAATTGTCCGTAGGTATATCTAATAACAACTATCACTCTTCGAGATTTATATGAAATGCCTATAACACGGCAAATTAACGTAGTGTGTCAATTTGATAAAACAATTGGTTTCCCCGAACAGTCGGGGAAACCAATTGTTTAAACTACTACTTAGTACTTTAAAGATCTTTTTCTAAATTCGTGTCTGTACACGTATTTTAGATCTTTAAAGTACTTAATGACTTCAAAAAATATTATCAGAAAAAACAATTATCTCGTAAAGAAGCTCTTTATCACTTCACAACCATATAGCATTCCCAACTTTATTCTCAAGCGTCTTTTAAAATAAACAAGACCAACTGAAACCGAACTCCAATTATCTCGGGTAGACATTGTGGGTTCAGTCAATACACCGGTGTTTATCTCCACTGCAAGTGACCGAGGATTTGCTCAGCAGCTCCATAGACCCTCAAGTGATTTCAACGAAGCTATTGAAATCGTGGAACCAAGTTAAGAAAGACTTTTAAAATGTTCGCTGGCTTTTTATATTTTTTATCTCGTTGGAGGATTTATTTATTGGAGTGCTAATCGGATCTTTTTGCGATGAGAGAATGAATTGGAATATCATCAAATCTTCTTAACAGGTTGTTGCAGATTTTGTCGTGAACAGATTTATTTTCTTTATCGAATACATTATTTCTGCAGTCACACGAGCTCAAGCCTTACAAATACTCGATTGGACCAATTTAGTAACTGAAGCTTCCATTAACATCAAATACAATTTCATTCAAAAAAATTTTAGTCTGGTCATTAGACAGCCAAATATTACCTACCATTCTTCATTCTCAAAATAAAACATCGTTCTTGGTCTAATGATTAAGGGTGGACGTAGCATATATTCTTCCATACGTACTATACCTATCAGCCGTCTTCTCAGAATTCCACTACTACTTTCTATTTTATGTTATATGTAGTTCTTATTAACTAACACTAGTTTAAAGCCTCAACTATATAAACATCAACCTACTCAGTAGCTTCCCAACACTGTGAACTACATTCCGAAGGTCGGATCTCTCGTGTGGTGTCAAAGCCGACGGGGCATTGTCACAAGTCCTCTCTTCTTTGTGTTTATGTGAACAAAACGCTTTGTTCGTTGATGTCATTATTTTTCACTCTTCCACCTCCAAGCTTTGCGACATTAAGGTGTGATTCAACAATGAATATTTTTCGCTAAAAGATTTTTTGGCGTTAAGGCTGTTACTCGGGTTTATGTATTTTTTGGTTGGTAGCGTCTGTTGTCACAGAAAATGAAATTTTATTAGCTTTTGTCAGTTTATCTTCCAAAACCACAGTGAAGACACTTCTACATTAAGGATACCATTCAATCTTCAGCACGGTGAACATAATTTTAGTTGCCAAGAATTTCAATTAACAAAATAATATTATTATAGTTACAGATTGCAGACTTGTTTATGCAACAGTCCTTACTCAAGATCGAATAATGGAAGTTAAACAACCAATTAATTAATTTCAATACCATTTCTAAAATATCCAGTCGTTATTCAAAATCTAATATTGTTCCTGAAAGTTGTTCCATTCGGACTGTTTTAACAAAATTCGGACATTTTCAACTTTAAAATAAAACGATCAGGGTTGATTGAAATTCTACTTTCATTTTGTAAAGAGAAAATTTGGGAGTGCCCTAGGTGTTTTAAAATTGTTTCAGCGGAGAGTAATAATGGTCCTAATTATGTTGTTAATGGGTACATAAAAAGCTTTTAGGAATTTCATTCAGGATGAGGAATACTTTCTTATTTATTTTTTTAACCATTTATGCACACACATATAACAGAAAAATATAGATAGGAACAGAAAAATACGTACAAAGGGCATGCTCATTTCTAAAGAAATCTCTTCCAGCATACCTGCGATAGGAAAGTAGATAAAAGAGATATAGACAACGCATGTAAGAGTAGAAATATATACATAAATAAAAAACAATTCACTACTTAAAATATAAACGATTATTTATTTTCACTGTATTGTATTCTATCGTTAATCTGTGAACAGCGTTGTGGGCTGCAATATTGTCTATATGTTTGTGTAATTCTTGTTTCTATGTTATATGTATATTGTAGCTGTTTGTTGTTCCTCTTGAATAAAAATAAAATAAAATAAATATACAATATGGGAATATTATGATTTCTTTATGTTAGATAATGAAAAAGATTTTACCTGAAAAATTCTGAAACTTCTTCTGGCATTTTTTAAGGTCTGAGATACACATAGAGCAACAAGTATTCTTTAAGGAAGCAAACACCAAAAAAAAAACAAATAGCACAATTTAAAAATAAACAAATTCTGAGAAGACTAAATAAAAACAGATAAAAAAAAACAATAAATATGAAAAAGATCTTAAGGTCGTCTGAAGGTCACATGTAGAAGTTTTACCCATCTCAACTGAATATTGCCTATCAAATTCAAACAATGCCTCCAAAATTGAATTCCCGAAGCATCTCACAAGTACCTGCTCTATTGTTAAAATCTCCTAAAGTCACTCAGAACTATTCTTAATTAAAAACACATACATCTATACCGACAACTTTGTTCGCATTACTGTCTTTTGTTATACAAATGTTCTTTCTACTATATCACTTTCTTTTGCTTCATTCTTACTTAGTCTTTTATATATTACTTGTAACTACACGGTTTGGTTTATTTCATTATTTATACAAGGAAGTTGTATTTCCTTGGTTGGATCTTCAAGGCAATCTGAAAATGCATCGTCTAACTAAATAGACTAGACTATGTCTTTGGTTTTCATCAGATAGTATTGTATTGGTTTTATTTACCTGGATGACTTTAATAGGTACGTATGTTAAAAGCATTATATTAAAATCAACCATCACTAACATTTGGTTAGAAAAAGATTGGTGTGATTTTAAATCCTACACTGTTTTAGACTTTGATTGCTGTAATTTTAGTTATTTTTCAAAATTCTATCTTCCCAGTTAAAAAGTAAGTATCTAAAGCTATAAATAATAAATCGGCTTTTTGTAAGAGGCCACCGAAAAATTCGAAGGCCTTTGACATTCAGGTAACAATAGCTAATAGCCGATGTTATTAATTGGCTATCGATCGCATAAAAATTGGGCACTAATTGAAAGTGATAAGCTAAGGTTCGTGTGAGGTTTATGTCTCTTTACAGAAGAGTATTAAAGCTCTCTCTATAGTTTTACAATGATTTGCGCTAGTTGGATATACTTATATATATAGCACTCTAATTATGTAGCATACTTTCAATCACAATCCGATGGATTTTGAAGGAAATATGCTAATCCAACATCACTCTATGAATTTTCTTGAATTTTTAAGATAAAAGGCACTGTCATTTTAAGTGTATTACGCAACTGCCGCGCAGATAAGCAAATAGAAAGAAAATACGTTTATTTGCGACAAACATCACGCTAAGAAGGGATAAATATACAAAAAAGCCAAGCTGGGGGAAAATATGCGTCACTTTCACGCAAAACGGTCATCGCTCAGCTCAGACAGATCCCCAGCGCTGGCTTTCAGTGACAGCCAGCGTTGACGTATCAATAACAAAGTAAGAAATAAAATAAATACATTAACTACATGTTCCGATCCGTTTCTTTCTTACCTGAAGATTCAGAACACGGATGGTTCTGCCAGACAGACAGAAACCTCTAGGTCTTGTTAGGAAATCAGAATCATGTTTCGGTGCGATAATATTGGGTCCCCACCTATGAAATTGGCGTTTTTTTCTCACACATAGAGTACCTCGTCATTTCTATGATTTTAAATATTCATCAATTGTTTGGTATTATATCGAATAATGACCATCATAGTCATCATAGTCTACCAATAGTAAAAAAACCTTATTACTTATAGTTTTCTAAACATAAAAAATACCTTAAAAATAACTCCTCATTTTGTTGGCAGAAATGACCACTATTTTTTTTCAACTTAGCTATAACTTATTTTTGTCGCTTAATCTCAGTGGCATACGTCTTAGTTTTTAAACATTACTCCGTAAAAGTTTTAAAACATTAGTGTTCATGGTTGTTATATAAATTAAGAAAATGTTAGTATGAAAAATGCAAATTCTTTAAAATTCCCCATACAAAACACCAATTTCATAAGCCTAGGCATTTCACCTAAATTATTGCCACATTTTACACGCTCACGGACAGTTTCTTTGTCCTAGGTTTAGGTCCTTAACTCCATTACAAAAATTGGTCTTCTAAAAGCTAAACCAATTAGCATTAACAACATTTTCTTTATAGGGTTAAAGTAATCTAACGACATTGCACCCCAGATCCTATCAGGTACACCTCTAATTGTTGCTAGGGATGACAATCAGATAAAACTAATTCACCCCCTTGTTCAGCTAGCAACACCGTAACACTTAACAGTCCAGACTTTATCACCCTGTCAATTGCTCACTTAATTCCCCACACACCACACGACTAAAACAGCGCAGATAAAGCCAAACACGAATTATATTAAGACGGTAATCAAATAAACGACGTGGAATTGGTACGTAACGTGGCGAGGTGAATAGCGATGAATGGGGGTGAATAAAGGCTGAATGGGGGTGAATGGAGACGTCGATAGCGAATAACTGTGCTGGTGAAATGGCGCAATGCGGAACGTTTTTGTCACCATGGATTTAATATTTTTTCTTGAACGCTTTGTGGGCGGTTCAAGGTTGAACGTATGTGTCAGCTGAAAGTTAATAGGGGTTGGCGCTTGAAAATTATGTTACGATGAGACGTGACTTCGAAGCTCTGAAGGGCGACCGTTTTGCGGTTATACCTTGTAATAATTGTGGTAATTCAATCATAAATATTTAATTGAGGAAACGTAACAGAGTTAACGTTGTAACCTTTGGGTAACTTTGCACATCACGGCAAGTATAAATGATTTCAAATTTTAACTAAAAACAATTTTCACACCGTCATAAACGTCCATTAATTTTTCTCCTAATCAAGGGAAAAGTGTTATCGCTCGAGTTTACGAGGAAAGCTTAGCTATTTTTTTAACTAACAAAAAATGGGGCCAGATGTAAAGAATTGTCCCAGCGTAATTTTATGTGCCCACAACACGCAATATTTTACTTAACCATGAAGCATGGATATAATAAGGAAAAGTTCTTTACATAACTACTAATACCGTGTGTAGCAGTAATGCGTGCTCTTAAGATATTTTTATCGCGATAACGAGCTTTATCTCATGGGGAAAGTTGTTCAATTTTATGGTCTGTACTACACTCTTATATATGACCACTCATTTCTTATACATGAAAATTCAGCGGATTTGTAGGTCAGGTACAAATATTACCTGCTTACTGGAAGAAAGGAGAGGACGAGTAATGAGGAGACGATTCAATCAAATGGCTTAGCAGAGTGTAGATCCATCAATAAATATCGTAAATTATAAGCAATAAGAAAACGTTTAAACAAATAACCAGTAAAATACACCAAATTAGAACAGCTACTATAATTTGGTGCATTAATTTAATAGGCTTGCCCCCTATTTCATGGGACTTAAACATAACTGGCGAAATGCGGGTATACTATATGTACACCTCCACCCAACCCTTCGGAGAAACAAGGCATGATGTTATGTTATGTAATGTAATTCTCAAGTTAGTTTTACGCAAACTCAAAATATTTAAAATTACAATATCAAAATGTTTGTTATTCGTGACGAAAACATAGTAAGCTATAATTTCTAAGAACTCTTGAAGAACAACTACCCAGTATAAACTATAGTATTCTATGACATGACGTTTTATTTTTAACATGACAGAATTTTGGGCTTCCGTATAGCACTTGTAATTATATACCTCTATATGACACAGTTGATCATTTCAAACCCGACATAAAGAAGCACCCTCGCCCATCCTCTAGAACACTCTATGTAGATTTCTCCAAGACTAACACCTCCTTTTATTTCCAGGCGAACGCCTCATCCAGTTCGCGTCAGAAAACCTGGTGACAGAGATCCTGATTCACCCGCAGATGAACACGCTGATGCAGTGCATGCGCAACTTGCTCAGCTCCTTCACGCGACACAGGCACCTTGTGCACGCCGGATATACATTCGCTGGGAACGGCTCCTGGATCATGCAGGTAAGAAAGATAGATGGTAATTCTACTTATAGTTATAACGATTCATCTTTATTAGTAGGAAGGAGCATAGATGATGGTAAAGTGAACCAAGATCTTTTGAAGAAATAGTCTTCAAATAGTGAAGAAGTTACTGACAGAGAAGACGATAATGATAAAGGAGTAAATCCAAATAGAATAAAATACTATTCAACAATCAAAATTGTTAACTGCCCCGTGAAATGGGACAATATGAAAACATGAAAACTAAGTTAGAATATTCAAATTAGGAAAAGGCCTAACCAATAGTTCCCACTTATACACAGATCCACAAAAAGCCAACATCACTTAAAACACATAAAGCAAAGACCAAACTAAATCAACATTTATGAATACTAAAAGCTTCCAAACCACGAGCCGAAGTCAGCAAAGAGAAATTAACGTATTTATGTCACCACCAATCAACGGATCAGAACCAAAATGGGACGCCATTTGCGACAAATTAAGGTACATTATCAAGGGAACGGCTGTAATGTAATAGAATACCCTGTTCCCATTACGTTTGACTAAATTGGAATTGAAAATGTACTGAAGATAATTTGGAGTTCTGGTTAAATTCGAGGAGGTGTATTATTAGCGTACAAACCTTTATTTATTCATGAGAATTTTGTTGGAGCGTGAGTATCGGAAAAGACGTACCTAACAGATGTTTTTCTCATTGTTATAACTTAACTACATGATTATTGGGGCCTTAAAAGACTGCTGGCTGGCTTGAAGTACCTACAAACTAAGCAAACCATGTAAAAATAAATAAATTGTGATAAGCGTATATCACGAATTATGTAAATTGTAAGGAATTTAGTAGGTATAACTCAGAATTTTAATTGATCACGCACTAAAAACGGCTATCTTAAAACAATTTAGATAAAGTAAAACTTACGTAAGATCGTATAACTATAGCGACCGAAATTCTTCACTCTCAAAGTAATTTAATATCGCTGTTATTTGAACTCTCCAAGTTTCTTAATTGGATAAAGTTTTTATTTATTTTTCGCGGTACGAAACGTAGCAGATGAAAAACAAAATTTGAAAACTGAAAAGAAAAAAAACATGATATTTTTAAGAATTGCTTGAGAATAGAAATATTATAAAGCTGTTGAGAATTTCACGATGGTTTACCACAAATAGTAAGACATTTAGATTGCCTTGTCTTAATTGTGAAGCGTCTTTGCCAGCATAACTCATTTATTCAGTAGACTCTCTGTAAATGTACATACTTACCAAAATAATTATATTTGCGAAGAAGTAGTGTCTAAAACAAGAAGGATTTTTTAATCCGAAATGTTCTTCAGCTGCATCGAATACTCGTATTTGATTACTTTCCTATCACACTCTTCCGGATTTAAACTACATTTCATTACCTTCACCTAGTTTCGAAACTCCGTTTGATTTAAAATGAAAATGCGAAACTGATTCGAATTTCAATTTCATTTGGACAGAAATCTTTTTCATTCGGTATATCAATAATTGAAATAACGAATTTCGGAATGGATTTCGCACCCGTAAGCTGGTTCTTTCGCAAACGTGTTATGAATGGACGTACATTGAGTGACATTTCCTTCCTAGAGTCGACGGAAATTAAAACTACAGGCAAACGTGGAACAGGATTTCATCGGTACATATTATAGGATTGCTTCGTGACGGAAGGTGTGGATAAATCATGCCACCGGTTACATATTTATTGGAAAATGACAAACATACGAATAGATTGATATTTCTTCTGTCGACGGAAATATCTACAGAAAAACAAAAATACGAACTGACAATACAAATCTGTTCGATAACATTGCCTTATTGAAAGTTACCTAGAAACCAATCTTTACAAATATGAAAACGATACTTTAAAACATTACGCAGATTTACAAAATAAATCGTTTACACCATCTGTAACAAATCATCTAAAAAGTCCAATGATATCAAATCAAAACGAACTTTAAAATGAATTTTGAAAGAACAAAAACAATTAAAAACACTTAATGAATGACATATTGAAAACGGTACTAGCCGGAATTCAAAATTAATTCATTCCCAGTATATTGACAATGAGTTCAAATATTTTTAATTAAGTCCTGATAATGACGCTTAAAAAGCGAAGCGAACTGCTGCACGGTAATTAAATAAGCGAGGACCATAAAAATGTTGACTTTGGAACAATTGCCATTGTATGGCTGTGAAAAAGTGTAATCCCTTTGTTGAAAGACCAGATTATGAAGATCCCTGAATAGGAATACTGAGAATTATGAGGACGTGGTTAATGTTAGAGGATTTTGTGGAAATATGGAGTATTATAGAGATGGTAATGTTTGAGAAAATGGTGATAGAGAATGCAATGTACAACGACAACTTAACAGAGTTGAAACTGATGAAACTTTGTGCTGTTGTGAACAATCCATACTATACATTTTTACAGACAAAGAATTTTTACAAGACATCGAAAACGCTTATACTTTTATGGTGCATAAAAGATAATTATTTTAATGATGAAAAATTTCGTTTTTGCCCCACCCGTAAACCAAAATGATGTTTTTTTTTGGACAGTTGGACACGTATCTGCTCTGCTATTTGTAGCAATAGATATCGATACTAATGACCCAAGTAGGACACATGTCACACTTGATGGATGGATCGCTAACTACTTCAACTCTGATCTCTGGCATACTAATGGAGCAATAGCTAGGACTAGTGTTGTTTAAGTTAGTGCTACAGTAACCATAACTGAAATGTGTAAAGATGGGCATTTGGTTGAACAATGTTTTTTTAGAGTCATCTGGATTGGTATCAAATCCGCAATTTCTTTGAACACTTTGAAACTACATATTTAGTCCACATGTACATTGCACAATCTTTATCTTGTACAGTCTTACGACTGACGCGCGTAGAACCGTACCGTTTCATACCTGTATGTTTTACATCTTGTTTTTTGCACCTTTCTCTTAACTGACGCGCGTAGAACCGTACCGTTTCATACCTGTATGTTTTATATCTTGTTTCTTGCACCTTTCTCTTAGTGTAACCAATCTTTTCTTGTTTCAGGACGGGACCTTTTCCCTCGCTGACTTCACTGATGCTTACCAAGAGAACGAGGTTCAGCGCGTGATTCGCGCCTATGAGAACTCGATCTCCATTGATGTTCACTGCTCCACGAGCGGCGGCGGTGAATGGGCTAAACTCCCTGAGATGCCCTTCGTCAAATACTGCAAGATTAGGGTCAACCCTACTGATATACTAGACTCTGGCTCTCAAGCCATCAAGGATTTTATTGGTAAGTGTTTATTTTAATTTTATTCGTATTTGGTCGGTCTTCGGTCATTGTTAAATACCTGGACAAAAAAACTCATGAATATGATCAACTTTGCCATGGAACCAACTCTGAAAAATATGATTTTTTTAAACACAGCTGTTCAGGACATTTCGATCACATTAGTATTACACTTTTGTATGGCACAGCAGATTTTTTTTTCTAATTCAACATTATATTTAAAATTGTGTTCAGGAATTTTATTTGGAAGTTATATTTGAGTCCTGTTTAGATTTCTATTTAAATTGTAAAGCAATAAGTTTGCCTTACCTCGAATAAAGATCAACTACTTGAATAGAATCAGTCCAATTATAGGACTAGGTCGGTCGGAAATCTTCCTCAATGTAAAGATGGACGGAATAGGCGGAATCAAATAGAATTTACGGTTTAATCTGACATTGGACTACCTTCAGTTAGAGAAGGTCTCTTTAGTATTATTAGGTTAGCTTACTTAACTTAACGAGAAAATATCGATAGAACGTGTACTAATAAAAGTGTACCTTTTGTTAAAGGTTCAATAAATAATGTTAAAATTACAATAAAGAACATCTTAGGTATTAGTTCCGATAAAGACAGAAATACCACGCATAATTCACAGTTTTTGATTTATCTTAGCTCACTTAACTGAAATAAACTTAAGAATACTATTTTTCTGTCGATTGCCTTAATTCGCCAATTTTAATGCCTCTGTACTAACATCGACGTGCTCGACAAAAGAAAATAACGCCATCTTGAATTATTCATTGTCTGTCTTTATTAGAAGTAAGTAATCAAGTAAGGTAACTAAATCAATATGTCTGGATTACATCTAATCCACTCCCGTTAGTAGTCGTGATAGTGTCTCTAATTGTGTTAGTCTCTAGTGCTATCGATGCGACGCAATTTAGTGCTGTTTACCTAATGAAGCTGTTTGCTTGTTACGAGTATAATGTGTGTACTAAGTACATTAGGTATACATGTCAATATTATCTCGTCTCTGGGGATGTTATTAGGCAATAGTTATGTAGTTTCTTGGAGTAATTTGTAGTTATTTTTCTAAGCAATTCGTATGGATCTAAACATCTGAAGATTTATTAACAATGATTTTGCAATATAATAAATAATTATTGTCACCAATCGGACTTGAATTTCCAAAGTTTTATAATTACTGTACAACGCAGAGTGCAAAAAAAACTCTCAAATATTAAATAAAACTAAAATCTAGTAATCAGGGTTCATAAAAAAATCAATTATAATTTATTCACAGTAAAAAAATATAAAGCAAAACATGTCTTCTAGTTGTCCTTTGGTGTGTTGTTGTGTTAAAGAAAAACAAATAAATAAATGGTATAATTTTACAATCTTTCACGGTCAATATTAACAGTTAGGAACCTACTAGTTTACTACAGTTTAGCTACAGTTAGTTAGTATTTCACTACTTATTTTACCAATACCTAGAAACCTACCCTTTCTCATCACAACAAACTGCAATTAATAATCCGTTAATTAGTAACCATGAAACTTTAAACTAACTGAAACTTCGGATATTTGGCTTCAGTACCAAGTTGTGCAGCAACTTGCATAAGTTTTGGTTCAGTTTGTGCCATTCACGCGGCACTAACGATGCCATTTGTGCGCCAACCTGGGGTACTGGCACGTGCATGTTATACGGTCACCTGCTTTATGGTGGGATAGACCTTTTTTTTTTTTGTGGGTGGGAAATCCTCAAATGACTTCTCCCGTTCTGGGCGGAGCGCAAGGGCGTGTCAGACTTTTACTCACTAAAACCGACCCGTGTTCCTTCAATTGCCTGTTGCCAAGGTCCCGGTATCCCTTTCGGACTTTCTCCCACCAAGCGGGAAAGTCCGAAAGGGATAGTCCTAGATTATTAATGTAGGTGTAGTGAGTAGTATTTTATAAAGAGATTAGAGTGAGAAGTACACAAAGTTGTGCGGAACAGATTTTTGGCAAGAAATAAAACAGAATAATTCGTAAAATAACTGCTTGTATTTTCAGAGTGAACTTCTAGTTTGATAAATTATTCTATGGCAACAGAAACGTATTAAGTAATAGGTTTTCATTAAAAATAAAATGCTACCATCTCTTCCAGACCAGTACAAAATCGTTTTGTCTGGCTTATTCAAAAAATCCTTAGAGCCATAATAGGAGCTTATAGTTCACTAAACTTCGAAATCCAGCCTAAAAACAAAGCACATTTTCGCTCTAACACCTTTAATATTAACTCTATTACCTCTCTTACAGTAAATTAAATTTAGTAAGCACGTTTGAAGTGTTAACGGTAGGTGTCTGAGCTAACCTTTGTCGGCGTTTCACACCGGGCGGTAAATCCTTGTAAATATTTAACGAAGGAATCCCTTACTCAATGTTGAGGGATCTTGTTTCGAACGGATTGATATTGTTTTGTGAAGTTATTTGATTATTTTCTGCTTTGGAAAAGGTCCTGTGTTTTGAAGGGTAATTTATTTTGGGGTTTTGGTACGTATACATATTTGGTTAGGTTTAGTAAAACAGCTTAGCTAATGTAAACAAACACGCTGGATACTACAATAATAAGTAAAACGAAAATATTCTAAAACAACAAAATTGCATAATCCTAAATATTACAGACAATCTTAATAATTTCCCTGAAACGTTAGTCAGCCTACCGTATGCCGCCCACACTGCTGGCAATGACAAGCGGTTTGTAAACGGTAAGCAAATCAGCGTAGCGCCGTAGACAAGTGCTACGAGCTGCTACGCGCCTGCTACGCGCCTGCTACGAACTAGCTACGGCGTAGCTTTGCTTTTTTTTCAATATGTGCTTTTGTTGTTTTAGTTATTGCATGTTGGGTTGTTTGATTACATAATATTTATTTATAATAATTAGTAAACTGATTGAATTCACATTAATTGGTACACTAGGTACTACTTTTCGAATTAAAAAAAGGTGAAAATAAAATATTTAAATAGTTTTGAACTTTTACTTTTTTTTATTTATTCGATTTTCCTATACTTTTTGACACTTATCTGTGACAAATAAGCCGACAGAACAGAGGTTTGTCATTATCTAGATTGGAAAATAGAAGTCACAAATAAAAACATTTTTAAACTCCAATCAAAATTACTTAGTAACAAATTGACACTAAAATTATAAAACTTTACGACTACTGGATTTTAGTTAAGATCGTTAAAATTTTAGTACACTCCTTCCATTAGTTTATTACCTCTTAACTATAAAAGTGGGCGAGCTGCGTGTTCCAAACTATTACGACTTCGTATTTAAACCTAAATGAAGTAGAAATAGGTCCAAATTGTAGGTTTTGTTCTAGTTCTAGATAATTATGCGATAAACTATTTATTAGATTGGGTGGCTCAGTTATTACTTTAGGCGGAACTTACTTAAATATTATTGCATTTTGTTCTACATTAGTAGGTTAAAAAAAAAACAAGATAACTTATTGAAAAACTCGAGAAGACTATTTATTCATCCAAAATTATCCAGCATTAAAACTCCTTAGTCGTAGGTAATACTTTTATCTTTTATTCTCCTCGCCCCTTTATAGGTCAGCTTGCGGTGAATCCTGCCTGCATTATACTTGCATGATAAGTATTATTCAACAATTTGAACAACTTCTAATTCAGAACCATAAAGTCAAACACTCAACACCCTAAACAAATCCTTTCAACAACATCGAAATTACCTCAAAAACACACAAACTTTAATTTACTCACACAATTTACCTTTTAGAGCTACAACGTACATTTGTAGCCACTTTCGCTGCAAAAAGGGGTAATAAAAACTCTTTTGTTGATGTACAGTGAGGTCGGTTGTCACATGCCAAGTTAGTCGGTACAGTCGGCACGGTAGGAAGCTGTATAAATACTGTGCGGAGTTAATTTGACGCTCACGAGTTGGAAATTGTTCGTACCTAACACTGAAGTTTGCTGGTGGGTTTGTGTGGGGTGAGGTATGAGCGGAGCGGAGCGGTGTAATGGGTATTGAGGATGGGACACATTGTATTTAATCTGCATATTACTTTATAAAATATGCAGTTCATATTGACTTCAGTAGAATAACATATTGAACGGTTTTCAAAATAAATAAAATCGTAAAATATATAATTTAAAAAAACCGCGCCGTTCGCTAGTAAGCAAAGCTGCCTAGCCCACTGCAGAAAAAAACGCTTTCCAATTAATATCCAATATGAGGGCATCAGTTTGACTCAATAGATAAGAAAATAGTACATTACACAACAGTACAAAATAGTACATTTCAGTCGTGTAAAAACAGTAAACAATCAAAATTTTCCTTCATCTTTAAATCGCAATAAAAGCCCAGGATTTAAATAAAATTACATCAAAGAAATCAGATTTAACAAGAAAATCTCATCTTCCTACACTTTTCCACTTTTCCTTTTACTTTTATTTCAAAACATCTCGAACCTTCGATTTACAAATAGAATATAAAACGTACCGAGGTCTTCCTGTTGACGTCGCCTTCACAAGAATATATTATCTTTGAAATATTTTCTTCACTTCTACAATATATTTTTATCGGAAACACAATTTCTGTTTGCGATTTTGCTTATGGGGTCGTAACGAAATCAAAATCAACTTATGTTTACTATTATTTATAAAATTGAATGAGATAAAAAACTTTTTAGTGCTATTGAGACATTTTACTTTTAATGATAATCGTAATTATCCACCAGTAATATGAGTTTAAAATATTTTCAAACGTACGTAATAGCATTTGTGATATAAAAAATTCTTCCTAAATTAAAGAAAACACTACCGTCCATTTAGCGATATACTTCTCTCTTTTTTAACCCACTTCTCTGTTCCCCACCGGCTTTATACTGTACATTAGCTACTTAACATCATCTGCTTAGCCTTTTTCCAACTATGTTGGAGTCGGCTTCCAGTCTAACCGGATGCAGCGGAGTACCAATATTTTACGTAGAGACACGGCCAATTTAACCTCCACAACCCAGTTACTGGGTAAGACGACATTACATTTGCTATTTTTAACCTCATTATATTCACATACCTACTTCTCAAATACGCAAATAATTTCCTACATGAAACCATTAATGTTGAACAGCGGAACAAACTTGTTACTCCCAAGTAATACATATTTAGTCGTGTCAGCTGTTTCCACAACTTGTTACAACTTTAAATTGCTTTCACAACTTACACCTATTGGTTATCGTTTAAAGTTTTATTGAAACGCTTAACGTTTTGGTAAAGAGAGTAGTTTTAGAGAGAGCCTAGGTAAAAAACGAGGATGATGATAAAAGCGCGGGCAGTATCATAACGAAAAACAAAGATGGCGCTTACTTTTAACTCCTCACGATGTAATGCGAATATAATATGAAGAGAGGATGATAATAATAACAGGATGGTCATCAGCATCTTTTTAAATGCATTTGTCTTCTTTTGTGTTTGTTTTTTGTGTGTCTTTTGTACCAACATTGTGACCACCAATCCCTTAAACCACTATGGTGTTCAGGGCAATATTCCTGTATTGTATCGTCCTATCGTGTCTGCTGTGCGGCTTAATTTTAAGGCATCAAGTAATTTATTGGTAGAACAGGCCACCAATTGATAGACTTTCTTTTGTTTCTACTGCATGGCGGTTCATGGATGAATTTGGGGATATCCACTAGAAATGAGGTGGTTACCACTCCTCTATGTATGATTGTGTCCAGAATAATTTAACTGTTGTTAATTAAAACGGTGACACCAATTTAATTAACATAGAGATTTAAACAGGTATAGTAAACAAAAATATGTCAAATACCAACATATAATAGGGGACAATTAACCTAGCATAAAACATCAGACATACACGCATAATTCTGCACCATTCATCAGCAAACAGATCACACTCAGGATTGGTGGTCAGGAGGGCGTTAAGCACCCTTGAAAAGATAGCTAGAGTAGCATTAAAACCATATAAGAGTCCAATTACAAAACCTAAAGTTAAAGGTCACACTCTCTCTAAATTCGCCTTCATCAAAAACTAGTAATTAACAAAGAAGAAGTTCCGAGCAATAAAACCCAAAACTTGACTACCAGACTAAGCTGACATTTTAGTCCCCTCATCAAAGAAATTACATAAGATACTTTCATTAAAGCTCTCGGCGAAATAATAAGATCTTCAAGAAGGTACGTACTTTGTAGGACAATGGTTTCGGTCTGGTCTGGTCTGGGTACTAATGGTCTTGACTCAGGAAATAACCCCTAAGTGTGTCTTGAAGTGGGCAACGAATTATTGCGCTTGGCTGTAAAGAAGACTGTGGAGTGGTGGAAGTTGTAAAAAAAATCAAAGTTTTAATGTAAGGACAAGTGGATGAACACACCAATAAAAACCTTTACCAATAAACGTCATACGATCCAAAACTACTCATGACCAAAAACTCCAACCGTATCGGCCCAAATATTGAAATATATAAAAGCATTATTAGTGTGTATTGGCACATCGTCCTAGGAATTTTCAATAAGCGCATTCCGTGCCAGCCCTACAATAGCCCCGCCATTTTATTGTTTACTCACATACTCCGTGTGCTCCAGCTCTAACCTTTGATCGAGCTAAATTAAAATCTGCCATCTATTGATGCTGGACGCCTCGGGACAATGTAGGCCCGAAACTAAGGCCAGGATTTAATTATTTTGGGACAATATGTGATGAAAATTGAAATTGGAAATTTGTAATCCTTTAGTAAACTTTGATGGTCGTGTCATGTCTTTGTTTAGATATTATTGTTTATTTTGGAATATACACTGCTGAAAATAAGCCTCCGATTAATTTGGCAAACATATCTCTCTAACTCTGTTTTATTAATAGCAAAATAACAATTTCAAGGTAAGGTCCACTGCCCTGTTTACCTCAGAGTGACATTAATTAGAAGAGCATCAACTACACGGAAAATAATTAGCAACATCCTTGAAATCAACCGGGTCCACTCAAGTGTGGCATCAAATCGACCCCCGTCGTTCAATTTTAATCTTTACCGTATAGGGTGTAAAGTTTCAAATGCGTTGATTGCTCAGGTGTGGGAGTTATTAGGGCGGGTAGATCCCAGGTCATTGATTGGGTCGTAGTGGTGGATGCAGGCTGTTGGGCTAGGATCTAGGTCATGGCAGCTTGTTAGTTCTCCTTGGTGTTGTTAAGGTTGTATAAAATGTAGGTTAGTTGGTTGAGACAAGGTACACGTAGGATAAAATTATATTTAATGCAATTATGTAGTTGGGGAAAATGAGATTCTCTCAGTTAATAACTCCTTATTACCTAGTGATAAGATAGTGCAACCATTTGGGTATTACAAGAGTACACTTGAAGCCAGTTTTCTTTAAAGCTTTGTATCATGTTGTAGACGGACAGTACTGGTACTTGTTGAAAGGCCACTATCCTCTTACACTATTATTTGGAAATATTGTAATAGCCAATAATTTTTATTAAAAGAGTAACCGTGGAATTTCTTGCCGGCTCTTTTCTATAGGAAGCGACCTTGTAACCACCTAGCTTCTGAAGTTTCATAAGGGCCCATGTAGGTTTAAGTGAAATCAAATATTTTGATCTAGATTTTTGAAACTGGTATTATAACTTTCTTCATCCTAATGAAAAATATTTTAGAATTATTTTAATTACTGTGAAATAGCTACATAGAACGTTGTTCCTCAAAGAAATTAAATATAAATCCATTCTTATTAAAACCACCTGCACTAACTTTATCCACTCTATACAAATACTACAGAGATCCATTGACAATTGCAATGTTTCGCCCTGTATATTCCCACTCCTATTACCATAGTTGTGCATTCATACTAAAGCCGACTATTCACTGCACTGCAGTATTGTGCTGTTAAACCCAGTGAATACTAGGATTTAGCTCAAATCTCTGCGCGCATAAATGTTAATAGGGTCTATTATACCCTGAGCGCGTTCGCAGGTTATGTCTCTTTGTTCGTGGTGATAAATGGGCCATATTTCACTGAATTATTTTATATTTTAAAATATTTTGGATGAAAATAGTGTTTTGTGGGTGTAATAATGTCACACGCTTTTAGCGGTTTAAATGAATAGTTATGATCCTAAAATATAAAAACAATTATTTTTAGTCTAAAAATAATTACGGTTTTAATCCTGAAAAATAGATAGATTCAAAAGAGAATATATTCTTCACGTGATGATTTCAACCATTTCTAATCTGCTTTTATTATATACTAGCTGCGGCCCATGGTTTCACCCACGTAATTCTCTATCGCATGAGAATATCGGGATGAAAAGTATCCTCTATCCTAATCCAGGTTATGGTCTACCTATGTGCCTAATCTGTTCAGCCGTTTTAGCTTGAATGCGTTACAAACAAACTCGCTTTCGCATATTATTTAAGATTAGGATATCTTAATCTTCTCTTACGATACTTAACGAAACAATAAGACGCCAGTAGTATCGATATCACAATAATTATTATTTTTAAATTATACACAAATGGTATATTTGTGTATAATTTAAAAATAATAATTATCACCGCGATTCATAATTCCTGCTAATTAAAAAGATAAGAAAAATCTTCGTAAACTCCCAAAACATTTGTCTCGTTAATCCTTCGTTAATTACTGATAAAAATCTAATTAGAACTTGGAACAATTTGTCGGAAGTTTTAGCATGAAGTGTTCGTTTAATTAAGTCTAGCATACAGTTAGTTATTACTAACCGTTCCTTTTCAAGAATTTTATTAAAAGCGCAAGTTAGTTTTTAAGTGGTAGCACTAAAAGTAGAAAAGGTGTGAGAAAAGTTATTTGAATTCTTTTGTAATGAAAATGAAAGTCCCTTTAAGGCTTTCAATTTTATGACGGAATTAATAACATGGAGCTCAAGTTGGACTAAAAAAAATTGAGAGAAGATAATACCTAATCAGACAGAGTTACGATAGATATATCTCTTACAATCGCATCGAATTCAAGAATGTTCTGTTCATAAGTGACGTAATTCATATTCTTGCAACATAATTAATTGGAAACCACCCAAGGCATAATAATTAACAATGTCAGTCTTTTAATTAACCGAATCATGCATGGTTACTGTTTCATCTTTTGAAAATAAAACGATTTCCCATATAGAGGTATAAGGAACAGGGTGTAAAGTTCACTCATCATCTATTCAAAAGGGAAGATCCTCCGGCCAGACCGGTGTTGTGTCTGCTGGGCTACTACCCGATGATGAAAGTGACGACGTTGCATATAATATATGCTAATCGTGTGGTAAACTCTGCTTGCGCGATGCAATTTTTTTTTTTGAATTTAGTGTGATGCGTACTTCGCATGTGGTGATGTAGCTGCCGCCACACCCACATTTGATTCGTCAAGGGTTAACATATATGCTCTTATCAAAAAAGTGAAATAGCATGCAAACAGTCACCTTGACATACCCTAAAATACTTTGCAAATAATGTGTATGCTACGAGCTCTATAGTTGCGTTTAAAACTACAGAATGCCAGAAACCCTGTTCATTAAAATCATAGACATGCCTAATAAACCTAATATAACCATTTATCTATTCTCCACAGCATACCTGGACCCCTACGTAGTGCCAGCCAGCCTGGACCAGCTCCTGGTGTCGAGTGACGTGGTGGGCAACATCAGGTTCACCCACCCGACGCTCTACGTGTTCCCGGGAGGACAAGGCGATGCTGCGCTGTTCGGCATCAATGGATTTAATATGCTAGGTGAGTCAATTAGAATAGAATAGAATATATTTATTTTCTTTAAAACTTGGTACATTTCATCATCATCATCATTTCATTTTCAAATAGTTGTGATCTTACATGTTTCGCCATGGACTGAGGACTGGCAGACAAATATCTAACATGTTAATTACATGTTTATATTTTATAGAACACATTTATTTTAAATTATAATTATAACATGTCTAATAACATTGGTTAAATAGGGTTTCGTATCTACTTGAACACTTAACAATAATATCTATATAAAAGTACTTAATATAATACTCAATAATAAATATCAATCGACAAATAAGTAATGCATGATGTGCTTACCTGTAAGAAATTGGTACACTAGTCTATAAGTATTGGATCTATCTCATATCTTTGTATTGGTGTATTCAATTGTTTGTGAGCCAAATAAATAAATAAATAACATAATATCTTATATTTATCTGTTACTTTTTTATCTAAAAAATCTTTTATACTTTAAAAACAATTACCAATTAGCCATTTGTGTAGTTTGGATTTAAAGTGTTATAAAGGGAGTTCCCTTATTTGTTTTGGAATATTATTGAATATTTAAATTGCTGTGATAAAGCTATTTTTATGACATAATGTAAATTGAGGAGGTCTGAGGATAGGTCCTTGTGGTACGCTGCAGGAATTCTGTTGGTTGCTCATGATTGAAGCCTCAGCTAAGAATAAGAGAACCGCTATGAAATATTGGCTTGGTTGTTAAAAAAAAAGAGAAAAAACATTGGAGGCCTATACATAGAATTGTTTAGTTAAGTATCCCAATTGGGCTTATTCCCCGGATTACTGGTTTACAACAATAATTTGCTGCGGTGAAAAAGTGGAGGTAGATATAAATATGGCCCCTTTTTATGATAGCGGATAATTTTCTCTCAAGGGGTGTCATTCAGTTACATTTAATTTGATAGTAACAAAGTAACTTCATCTTTATTCCATTAATATGTAACAGTACTTTTACAAATAGGTCAACGTAAGAAGGCTACCAAGCTCCTCGTTAATCTAATTGATAAATTCCATTGCGAGCAGCAAGACGCTAATGTTTCCTCGGGGACTCCACCTTTAGCCGAGAAAAATCGAGTTGAAAATAAAAATAACTTAGTTCTTTTCCCCAAAGACTTACATAACCGAGCTGACTAAGGTTCGGTAAATACAGTGCCCCCGTTTACCACGTAAGTCCGACACGCCTGAGGCTCTGGATGCGGATTTTTTCGACTGTTCTCTTTTCATTGGCGTGCTGCCAAAACTCATCTCTTGGTTACATTGGCAAGATTACTCTGTGTACTTCGTTCAATGTTGAACATTTTACAATTTAGTTTTACGGGTGTTTTGTTGTTTTGTCTGCTTATGGTTTTACTCGAATTTGGGTTGGAATTGTTGGAAAAAAACTGTTGGAATTTTAATGTTTTACTGCTTGGTGGCTTGAATAATGTTAGTGTTCAGGGTGTGTTGTGTCTGTAGGATTTACGACCTTATTTTGTTTCAAATGTATCTTGAACTGAGAAATAAGAGAAAGTTCTTTGGATTCATCCAAGGCATCAAAATCTTGAAGACACTTCTTCAAAGAGCCATGGACAATAATTCTCCTACTATATACCACATTTCAACATCAAGATTCTCCACATAGTTTCCTACGAAAACCATGTTTACTAGAAAATTCCACAACCAATTGACTTATAAAAGTCGAACCTTGACACAATCTCAGAGGCAGTACAGCCACTTAGAAGTTGGTACTGTGCCAAAGAAATATTGGCTGTCTCCGGTACAAAGAGGCCTCCGAGCGCTCGCTGATGGCCTGTCAAATTCACAATGTTATATTGTTTGCAGAGTTTTGGATCGAAACGTCTCGAGTATTTAGATAATTGTTTTGTGTATTGTTGTTTTTGACTGTTATGAGAGTTTGTTTTGTAATTTCTTGTGAAATTGGCGATAAATTAAGGTCAAATTTTGTCAAAGAGCTTGACTACGTAAATAAATTTATTGTATGAAGGCTCCTCTACCAACTTGTGATTCTGTAATCACCATGTTTTTGTTCCATGCAGTGTTTATAAGCTGTCAAATTCTAGTATGCGTTCTTATTTCTTATTACCTGTTCTTATTACCTGTGAATACACTTTCAGAGGTACTACTGTATTTATTATGTTCTATGACACATTACTCATATCCCACGATAGGACCCTTTTCTGAAATAACAAAAATCTTAGTGTCTTCATTGTTGACTTTTGACATTTCAAAATTTTCAGTTCTAGTACTAAACTCAACATAGTTACGTAACTCAGTATTCTTCCGTTGACCTATCCACTTTGCATTGAATGAACATTTGCTGAGTCACCCGATCCATTTCTCTGATTTCCTTCATGAGATATTGAGTTTGAATAAAGCATATTTCTGCAACGTGAAATAGTAATATAAGATTTAAAATATATATGACTGATTTATGGAATTGGAATTGAACTTGACAGAAGTACAATTTAGTAAATCAGCAAAAGTATTATTGAATTTACGTTTGGGACGATACAGTTGAAAAACGTTATTTTTAGCCTCCACTATACTACATTTAGATTTTATGACAAATTCATAGGGTATTTGTTACTTACTAAGGAAACATCATCTTATGTCCGACAAACTACATTTTTTTAAAGCAACCACTGTCACGTCAAGTCAACAGCGTGACGGTGCTCTTTCGTCACGTTCTGGGCCTTTTTTTGCGGCATCATAGACTAAATTAATGTCGGTTAACATTCTTTCCGATTTAAACAGAAATACTCTCTGTTTATGCCGAACATTCATAGAGTATGAAGAAGAGCAATGAAAAAAATCATTCTATAGATTCCATAGTTATATATACTAGGCCGTAAAGTTGGTACACTTAGTTCAGCTTAAAATATAGGGTACCTAGATTTAACAGCTGACGCTAGCTGCTAGGTGAATGTAAATAAAGTGTGTCCCACAAACAACGGTTTCCATTAAGCCACCGCACACGTCAAGCCAAGAGCGTGCTATCGTGTTACTAAGTAAACTCGCCGGGACACGTTACTGTCACGCTGTTGGCTTATCTGCATGACGTCACTGCTTTTACGTCAGGAGGAATAGAGCTCTTAAAAGTAATTGTGTAGTTGTTTCATTGAAAGAGGTGCTGTAGTAGAATGAAATTGTCTGAAGTAAAAGGAAATAACATAAATGTTAATTATTTAGTTTCTTTGTTGTGAGTGCTAAAAGCTGATGATAGTTAATGTAAACACAATATAGTAACACGAAAAGTTCCTACTCTCAAGTGTTTTTGAGATCAAATCCTTATCTAGCCGTCTGGCTAACAAAACATCTTCCTAACCTACTCTTACTGTTGGTAATACCTACTCTCAAGTAAGGCGGTACAAAAACTATTTCACAAACAATATTTTTCCATTAAAGCCTATGCCTACAATGTCACGTCTAGCCAACAGCGGGACCGCGGCATGTTGAACAAACACCCACAGGGAAACGTGACTGTCACGGTAGCGAGATGGTTTACATTGAAATATTGAAGTTTTGTCTTTGGGTATCATGCTTTAGATTACCTCTTATTTATACATTTTTGGGAATTTTAGGAAGAATACAATGTGATGCTTCAAATATTAACACAAGTGAACGGAAATATAAAAACCAAAACAGGATCAAGTCTTTATATAAAAAAATTGATTACCTAGATGCCAATCTCAAGAAAAATATTCAGCCTTAGAGGTTGAATATTGGATTAATTCACACATCCCTCAAACCGAATTATGTCAAACCGGATAAAAACGCAGAAATACACCACAAACAGCATTTCCCATTAAGCCTTTTGTGTCACGTCACGGCCGAGAGCGTGCAGCGTCGTATTACTAAGTAAACTCACACATGTATAAACACGCTCACTACTGGAAGTGTCACCTCGTTAAGTCTCTGTGTAATAATTATAATAATGTTGGAGTGTTATTAGTTGTGTTTGCATTTCCTTTTGATGTAGTATCTTATTAAGACCAGCACTTTTTTTAAATGGAATTTTGTTGAATATATTGCATAGATACTGTAGGAAATAATTTTAAATGGCGACCCAAATAGAAGATTTATTCTATTTTGATATTATTTATGATAGGTATATAATTTATTTGGAATTGGAAATTAAGGATTTATGTAGGCTTAGTTGTAACAGCCTTAGAATAGTAATGTAGTCACGTAGTTTATTTTGCTGTTTGCGGAATATTTTCATAAATTAATAATAGAACATTTTAGTTATTTATGCAACTTGTATACTAGGGGGTATTAAAACAATGTGGGTTTAATTGTATCACATGAGTGTTTTAATACCTAATTATGTACAGCTGTATACAAGACTTCATCTACACTCATGATATGAATCCTCTATAAAAGTTGTAATACTAATATCGAACAAAAAATGGCGGGATACGACGTGAATTCGAATAACCTATAAGTTTTTGAACAAAACGAAAATAGTATAGTTTTGTTTTTAGTGACACGTTTTAAGAACAAAAACAAAAAAAAACCTTCTTTATACCCGACTACGGCGAAGAAAAAAGGAGGGTTATGATTTTGACCGGTATATGTATGTTCATCTGTTCCCTCCTATCTTCTAAACCACTCATCACAATTTGTTAAATGAGGTATCGTTGGAAGCGTCTTGATTGTCCCCTGTTTATAGGCCATGGGACGTCACATTAAATTAAAAATGGCGACCTCTAGAGGACATAAAGTCAGGAACTAAAAAGAAATATTGTTTAATCGTACCATGTTGGGTATCAAATGAAAGGGCTTAATGAGCACATTTCAAAAATATTTATATGAAATTTAAAAAAAAATATGATTACCCAAAAAGAATAAAAAAAATAATTAAAGTAATAAAAACTAAAACCCAACTACGACCAAAAAGGTATAAACAAGACCCCACAGACAGACAAATTAAAAATCCGGAGTCACACGTAATCTATTCGATTTATACCCTAACACGTGTGACACGTGTGAATTTTTAATTTGTCTGTTCATACCAATTTCTAACCCTACCAATTTCAATTTTATTTTGTTCCGCAACAACTGTCTGTCTACATTTTTTCCCGCCATCTGCAAACAAAATGGCGCATGGAAGCGTCATTCTCTGTTCAAACAAAAATGCACATCGGCACCCATTCCCTCTCCAATTTATTTTTCAATCAAGTGTCGATCGGACGATTTTATCTATCTTGTTTGAGTTCCACTGTGTCAATATTTGAAGGTTGAAGTGCCATATGGTATTAAATTAGTTTGGTAGCTATACGACGTTTGATTAAAGTTGTTGGGAATTAAATATTATTTTAATTATATGATATTTTTAGGCGATTTTTTGATTAATCAGTAGATATTAAATGAAAAACGTCACCACGCTCTTTGCAAGGACGTATAAATGTAGATTTATAATTTTATAATATACTAGCTTGCCGCCCCGGCTTCACACGGGTAGCACTAAGTACTTATCTACGGCTATTTTAGGTATTTTTTTTACACCTTGGGTTACATTATTGGAGTCCTAATTTTTTTGAAAATATAATGTAGCCTATGTCAGCCGGGGATAGTGTAGCTTCCCAACAGTTAAAGAATTTTTCAAATTGGTTCGGTAATTTCGGAGCCTATTCAATGCAAACAAACAAACAAACAATCAAATCTTTCCTCTTTATAATATTAAGTATAGATTTTCGACAAATAAATAAATACTACCAAAAATAGCTACACCGCAACGGGAATTAAAAAGCATAAAATGGCCAGTACCCGAAATCCATTAAAGTCCATCAATTGCCAAGCACACATCAAACTGACAACCAATTAAAAACTTAACATTTTATTTAAATCAGCATTCGACCTCATTCGACTACATTTCCCGAATCAAAAGCTCATTGGCAGAAATCATTGGTTCAGTGCCTATAGAAATAAATTAAAAGCAATATGAAACAATGCAAGCCCGATTATTGTTTACCGGGAGCTTCATTTCAAAATTGGAGTTTCGCTTCAGTGACTATTGGGGATGTTCAAATCTCATTGCGTATTAGATACGTGTTTGCGAACACGTTTGTATAGCGAGCCGGCGATGTATGCCTGACGGCCAACTCTGTGTAATTTGTATGCTGATTTCTGAATGAAAAGGGGATGAACTGTATTCATGTGATTAGATTTAAATGGGGTGATTGTTTGGTGTGAATACTTGAATATGGTTTTGGAATTTATGCGAACTGCGGTGTCTGAACCACGTACATGAATTAACTCCTATTGTTAACCGGTATGACGGTCTGCTCTTTTCGTGTTAGGGTGGCGGTTTGATTAAGCCTTTTCAAGTAAGCTGAATATTGGTAATAATAACGGTAATACCGAGTGACAACAAACAAGATATTTCACGCGAACGGAGTCGTGGGCAACCACTGAACGAATTTCGATGAAATTTGGCAAGGAGATAGATGGCATCCCGGGGAAGGACATAGACTTTTTATCGACATACCACGCGGGCGAAGCCGCGGGTGGAAGCTACTATAAAATAAATGCGAAGCATCCTTTAAAATCCTGATTTTCTGCATTTAGCTAACCATATAATAAATCCTCGTTATCACAAACGACAAATCCCTAACTTTAGTCTCCGAACCGTTGAAAACTTAGCTACCCACATAAACATGTTAGAATGTTCTAGAAACACGCTACCTCCGTGCCCAAGGGATGTTAGCAGACAATAGCGCAACGACTGTTACGCTGACTGACGATCAAACGGTCGCGGGCTCTAATCCAACCTCGTAAAACGATTGCGGTTTAGTCTCTAGTAAAACATATGGAGATTTATATTTAACTCAGAGTTAAATGTTTTAAAGCTTAACACAATAAAAAGGATTGTTAATTCAGTAAACGTTCTAGCACTGTTATATTTCGTATAGTTATTGGAAAAAAACTTTTAAACAAACAAAGTCGGTGTCTTAGCTTTTCAATTTCCGGTTTTTGCCACCGACTTCCGAAATTAAAGTAATTTTTCACTTTTTTTGTGTTTTTTTGGAAGTCGGTTGTTTTTTTTTTGTAAAAAGTTTTTATTTTTCACTTTTTAGTTGTGGTACCTACCCCACACAAATCCGAATACCACTACCTGCTATGTAAATAACAGTGAAGGAGTCAAACAGGAAATCGTCTAGATAAACTAAGTGGGAAAAATACGTAATATTGAAGCTAACTCAAAAATTACGCAAGCAAAGTTAATAAAATTTATATGGGATTATTATATAATAATTACTAAACAAAAAAAGAATCATCAAAATCGATTCATAATTGGCGGAGTAATCGCGTAATAAATATACAAAAAAAAAAAAAAAAACCTACAGACGAATTGAGACCCTCCTCCTTTTTGAAGAAGTCGGTTAAAAATAGCAGTCGCGTTAAAAAACTTAGGGAATCAAGAGGATGGACCTCGCGTCGCATCCTCTTATCTCATAGTCATAAATAGCAATATTACGTGCTAATAACACAATCAAGTACTTATAAGGCTATCCTTTCCTATCTTGAATTGCAGACTGGCAATGGCGGCCGAATAGTTGGGAGCTTTATTTCCTCCCATTGCAATTGGATGTCACTATTATTATGAACCCAATGTTTATTTTAGTTGGAAATGTTAACAAGAACATCAATTAATGAACTTTTTACTAAAACCAAATTGATTACATTTAAAAGAAATAATAGTGATGGTGGCAATTTTCCCGTATTGTGTTAATTAGAAATTAAAGAGTCAATTAAAAAAACTATCAAATATTTTATCTCTTCCAAAGCATAACTTAACAAATACTCACCAATTTATTCCCAACCTTTCAGTTGACGGAGGCTTCTCCCGCAAGGCATGCTGGTGGGATTTCGCGCGCCACCTGGACCGGCTGGACGCCGTGCTGTTCACCAGGATCAACAACTGCTCTATGTCAGGCATGGCTTCGGTGCTGCGCAGGAAGGCTGGAGCTACTGTATACCCTCAGATTGGACACTTCTTCTGTAATTTAGAGGTGAGATGAAGTTTATTTATTTACTCAATTCAATATTCAATATATTTAGGGCATTCCACAATGTGAACTTAGGTGTTAGGTTTAGAAAGACATGATCATTGTGGACCCTGTCCGGCACAGCAACGTAGGAGAGAGTGATAAATAAATATATTATTGAATAATTTTACAAAACATGCATGCATGCATTTATTAAACTTTATGCAACATATAAAGGTGAATGCCTTGGGCATTCTCTACCAGTTAACCAGGGCTAGTGAAGAGAAAAGTTGCTTAGTTTCTGGTGAAGGCTAGGGGAAAATGTTCAATTTCTGTTATGAAAGTGAAGTGTAAGTTACCAATTGGAATGGGAAACAGAGTACTTACTTATCAGAAAATAATATTATGCTTGTTAGATATTATACCAACTGGGAAAGCAATTTGACAGTAAGTTCACTTACTTCATATAAAAAAAAAAGTTACTTAATAGTAACTTTGGGTTAATACCCAACTCGAATTATATCGAAGTCCGCATACCTTTTTCTAACACCAAGACTGTTTTATGAGGTAATCTGCTTGACATCTTCAATCTTCAAAACTATTAACTCTCATCACCAACTAGAATTATATCAAGAACTTCCTACGACATCATCAATGAGTTATCCAACAATGGGAGTAGGGTACCGGCGCCACAGAGACGCCCTCACAAGGCCGACACCTGACACTGCGCAGATACACTTCATTGGGCACACTGCTTACTGTTTGTGTGCCCTTTAGAATCTAGTAGAACAGAGTTAGTAAAGTGAGTTTGCTTGACTAGTTGTGCCTATGGCTTTGTTTGCGAAAAAAGGTTAAAGACTAGCTTTGGCCAGCGGCTTCGTCCGTGTGAAGGTCTCAAATTATCCTACGGGAACGTATTACTGGAATATAACATATCCCATGTCCCTAACCCAGATCAAGGGCTATCCATCGAAATCCGCGTGGAAAGGTGACAGACAAACCGATAACCAGAAGTACTTTCGCTTTATAGGAGTATAAATTCGTACCTAATAGTGATGGTTAATTAAATAATCTAACTTTACTTCTTCTCTCGTGTCGGCAAGATCTTTATTAGAATAACTAATGCCATAGAAAAAAAAAGATATGCTGCGTAAATTGCGCCGAAAGATATCTTTAATATCATGGAGATTCTATTATTGTTCGAAAGAAAAGGAGCATGATGTAAATTAACAAAACCAATGCAGTTCACATTATTCTATAATCTACGGTAATCACTGACGCGTGTAGTATCACCTTCCAATTAGTTTCTCGCGATCGATCGTATACCACGTACGGCGGTGTTGTATTGTCGCAGTGAGTCTCACAAAAAGTACTGTAAAGTGATACATTTTGTGTTCCTATAGTGTCCTAAATCAAGTGATATTATGTGATGTGTCGGGGTATGTAATAATACACAATAATGCCATAAAAATTTCATTCATTCTCTCAAAGGATAGCTAGGTAGGTCTTACTGACTGATCTGCTAAAACTGACATATGATACATACCTACTAGGTTTTTTTTGCAAATTGTATTTATTTATCTTTTTTGGGTAAAATTGCAGTTTGATGTTTTTTTCGAAATACTAGATAATTAATTAGTTAGCCAATTCTAACTGCATCATCATATCCGTGTGTGCGTTTGGATTGAGGAGCCATGTCTCATATTTAAACGCGGGTACTGCCAATATTTAGTAGAAAATTATTCGATTTTGTAGCCACGATCCTGGATTTTTTTTAAAGAAAAAAAGTTACAGTGCATTTTAAGGTGGCTCCGCAATCTATATGCACACAAATCCGTTGCGTTTTTTAGAAGAACAACACGGTTACTCAGACAAACACAAAAAAGACTTTGTTTTATAATATTTAGAGATAGAGTTAAACATAGAATCAAACCGAAATATCCCTGTTTCCAGGAACGCCGCGCTCTCGCGAGCCCCGACGGAGACAAGGACGCGGACCCGCTGCTGGTGTCGCTGCTGCAAGAGGGCTCCGACATGATGGCCGACCTGCGCCACATCAACCTCAAACCGCAGCACTGCTACAGAAACCCCGAACCTGTCAACCTGTACCACAAAGTTGGGCATGGTACGTTTAACTATACTCTACTTTTAATAAGCCTGTTCATATTACTTGTTATATGTTCATTTCACATTACCAATTTACCGCCTTTTCGGGTTAGGTACATATGAATGATCTGGTTTGAGGTCCTCGATAATCTCTAGATATTATTTAATTTATTAGACAAAGTTATCAATTCATGCATTTATTCTTTAAATTATATTATTCTTTTATTTGTGTTCAGAAACAAAATATTGCACCGATATTGCTAATACATAAACTTAGGCTAAGAAACCTCAGAAACCGAGTGTTAGTCAAGTAATTTAACTATATCTATCGTTCCTTTATGTTATCTATGCCTACAAATTCATATTTCTGTTTAGTTTACTTTCTTTAAGGTAATTTTAATGAATTCATTTGATACGTATCAACTTTGTATAATAAAAGTACTGTCGTAAATTACAAGGGTAATGTTCACAGTTAACACTTAAAATAATAATATTATAATACCTTTTTTTCCATTCATTTCAGGAACCCTAGACATGTACGTACTGAATCCGTCCAAGGACTCTAAATACGTTCGTGAATTCCTAAAACGTTGGCACAACAGTGAACAAAAACTATTCGAAGGCGCCAGTGTATCCGGACAGTTCAATTTCCCGATACCAAACTTAGTATCGATATGCGCGTTACTAGTGTGGCGCCCAGCCAACCCTGATGATACGATTACAAGGATAATGTTTCCAGGATCGACTCCGCAACACAAAATATTCGAAGGCTTAGAAAAGCTCAAACACTTAGAATTTCTACAGCACCCTACTTGCACGGGAAGGCAGATGACTCCCACAACGCCACCCGCCACCACAACGACATCTGCAGTCACAACTACAAAGACTAGCGCTAAAGCGACAACTAAATCTAGCAAAGAAAGAAGTATAATTACTGAAAAGACGAAAGAAGAAAAACTCGTTGAGCCAGAACCTCCCCCGAAGGACCTCAAAGAAGGAGAAACAAAAAATATTATAGACAATAAATTACTTAGTGAACTCGTGGACGGAGAAGATAAAATGGACTCCGTTTTACACAATGCTATCACTGCGAGAATAGAAACTAAACTAGATGATAAGATTGCTCAATACGAGAGCACTGTGATAGACGGTCTGCCTAAAAAGAAGGAAGTTAAAAAGAAGGCTGTGGATAAGAAAACGAAACGCGTTGATAAGACTGATGAAGTTAAAGACTCTGTAGTTAAGGCCGATGCTAAAAAAGTTGACGCTGAACCGAAAGCTAAAGGAGAGAAGAAAACACGCGTAGACACTCGTAAATCTGAAATGACGTCATCAATGACTAGGAGTAAAATCAGCCATCGTGCCACGCGGGCCGTTTCAGAAAGAAAAACAACTGTGAGCACTGATAAAAAAACAGGGCCGGAAGACAAAAAATCACCTCCAACTACACCCAAAAAGGTAGTTGATGCCAAACCTACTCCATCCGCACCAGCGGTTAAAGACAAAATTAAAGCCAAAACCAGAAGACTGAGCCCCGGTAGCACCCCAGCCAAAAGCACCAAAGAAGCGAAAAATCGCATGGTTGTTGAATCAAAATATAAACAAGCATCACCTAAACGAGACGTTACAGCAAAACCACCTGGAAAGGTAGAAACTAAAGCTAAACGAGAACCTATATCGCGCCGACCTAGACCGCTATCATCACCAGTGAAAGGATTAAAAGCTATGAAGAGCCCAACTAAATCAGTGAAGTCAGTTAAGGCTGATTCTTCAAAGTTAAAGGGGTTACAGAGAGTTAACTACGAAGATATTCTAAAAGATGCAAAGAAATCTGACGAAGAAACGTCAAAGTCCATCGATGATATAAAACAGCAAGAGTTAGATGAAAGAGAAGAACAAGAAATCGTACGAGAAATAGAAGCAGTATTTAACAGGGATAGCGAAGCTGAAGAGAAAATTGAGTTTGTAGGACGATCGGATATCGAAAAAATTACTTGCTTGTTAGATGATACCAAGACTGAAACGACTGCCGACGGTGAATTTGAAGAAGAATATCTGATTATTGAAAAGGAAGAAGTTGAACAATATACTGAGGATTCCGTTTTGGATCGAGAAGATAGCCATGACCATGAAGATGAATTACAAAAACACGCTAAAGACAAAGAAGAATCAGAGAAAAAGAAAGATTCAACAGTATTAGAGCAGGAAAAGGAAAAACCGGAAGAAACTCAAATAAAGACTGAAGCAATTATCGAAACGGAAGCAAAACAAATTGAATCCAAGGAACACTCAGTGAGTGTTGAAGAAAAACAAGATATAAGCAGTGAAAAGAAGACTTCTGATAGTAAGAGTATTCCCAAACCCAAAGATTCTCTTGAAATGCAGGTTCAAGAGTCTCAACCGGATGAGAAAATTTCTACTACTATAGAATCTGGAGCCACAACTGCACCCACTTTACCTGAAGATGAACGAATAACTCTTGATGATATCAAAGAAGATCAACTAGTTGAAGAAAAACACATTCAAGAGGAAACAAAGGAAATAATACCACCTCAAAGCTTAATGGATACAAAACCATTGTCACTTGAAAAAAGTACTAAACTTGAGTCCATACCAGTGCCTATTAGAGAAATTGTCAAGACACCGGACGAAGTAGCCGACCTACCTTTGCACGAGGAAGTAGATTATAGAACCTACGTAGAAAAGAAAACGCCAGAAGAAGAATTCACTAAACGTAAACCGGAAGAAATTAAAGTTCCTAAAGACCTACCTCTTCTAGACCAGGATGCGGCTATATCTTACAAAGGAATGAGAGCAGTCCAAGATGACGTTGTAGTTAAAACTGTTCAACGTGCATCGCATCCTGAACTCGTTACTGTGACACCTGGTTCAGCACCAGAGTCCCCAATGTCCCACGAACAAATGAAAGTTTCATCAATTCCTGATAAAGACTTACAACCCGTTAAAGAATACGATGATGCTGAGTATGATTATGGTCAGTACACTGAAAAATTAAGAGAAACTCATATCACGACTCTTGATTCACCAATTAAAGATGATATTATTGTAATCGAAGAGATTCCAAGTATGCCCGAAAAGATCCCATCAATACCTGAAGATGTTGAAAAAGAAATTGAGGAGGCTCGTAAGCTAGAAATGGATAAACCCCCCGTAAGTCCTAAAGAAGTTGAAAAAATTGTAGCTGACGTCGCTGAAGTGCTAAAATCAGAAAAGAGCTTAGAAGAAATCATGGCTGAGAAGTCGCCTTTATTAAGTAAATCACCTGAAGCCTTCCCAAGTGTGGACAAAACTGTAAGTGTTATGGAAGCTACAAAGATGCTTTTGTCAAGTGAACAAGATATCAAACATGATTTGCATGAAGTTGTTAAAGAAATTAAAACCCTTGATGCAAAACCCAGTCATGAAATTGCAGAGACTGTACAGAAAGAAGTATCACCAGTGCGGTCAATCACATCAGAAGATGTCAGTGAGACTTCAGACAAAACTGTACTAAGTGAAGGTAAGCGACTAAAACGAGAACTTCTGGAAGAAAAGATCAAAGATAAAGTAGAAGATATTAAAGAGATTTCAGACGAAGATCACAAAATTGAGATTACGGCAGCACAAATCAGTACAGATATAACCGATCATGCCACAGCAGATGTTGCAGAAGTATTAACTGAGAGGAAAGTCAGCACTACATTAGAATCAGCTAAGACTCTAGAAAAACTTGAAGAAAAAATAGCTGATCTAAAAAGAAAAGAAGAGAAAATTCTACAAGAAAAAACGGATACAAAACCGTCTGAAGTAAGTGAAACTAAAATACTCGAGGACGCCACACCAGATGTTTCTGAAAAGCGAACCAGCTCAGACGAAGCACATGTCGAACCGAAGACGGAAACAATTCTAGAGAAACTTGTACAACCTGAAAAACTTATCAAAGATGAAACACCCATTGAGGAGAAACCAATAAGTCCTGAAAAGGAGCTCCCTAAGAAAACATTACTACAAAAAGCTGAAACTAGAGTAGAAAAAGTAGCTGGAAAGGTATCCGCTTTCAAAGATGAAGTGTTCGGATTCTTTGGCAAAAAAACTGATAAGAAAGAACCTAGCCCCGAGAAAGAAATCTCAGAAAAGGCCATAATAAAGGAAACTGAAATAAAGCCAACTGACAGCAAGAAAGAGCAAAGTCCCGAAAAGGATTTAAAAGTAAAAGATCTGATTCCGGAAAAGAAGGTTCTCGAAAAGGCTGATATAAAAACACCTAGCCCAATCTCGGAAGCACCTTCAGAAGAGGTAGAAGTAGAGTTATTTATTGATAAACAACATGAGGAGAAGCCAGAAGTATCCATATTTGACGAAATGAAGGATCAAATTGCCGACACTACTGCCAAGTTGGACTTAAAATTAGAAAAAGTAACTCCGGAGAAACAAGTCAGTCCTGAAAAAGCCATTGTGAGTGAGAAAGTGTCTAGCTCACTCCAGCCTGAAAACGACACAACTACACCTGTTAAGGAGACACCGGAAGATAAAGTCCCTAGCTTAATTTATGATGTAGATCAAGAGCTGGACATTGAAGAAAGGCTAATTGGATTTGAACCAATTGGAAAACCAGAAGAAGTCTCTACTACACAGTTTTTGACAATTACCGAGAAAGGTATTGTTATGACAAGGAAATCTACAGTTACCACTATCTTACAGGAATATAGTAACATTAGTAGGACGATTGTTAGATACAAAACTACTGTTTTAACAATTGAAGATGATCAACTACCTGATGGTACAACAACTGGGAGAACTTACAGAAAAGTAATCCTTTCTCATGAACGACCAAAGCTCAGTCCAGTCACTTCAGATGAGAAACGACTAAGCCCAACCAAACTAGACGAAGAAGTACCCAGCCCAGTAAAACTTGACGAGGATCTTGCTTCTCCAGTGAAGTCTGACGAGAAAGTGTCAAGTCTGACTGATTTTGAAGAAAAAATTCCAAGCCCAGTTATTTCAAAGCCTTTAAGTCAAACACCGGACGATATACCAAGCTTAATTTACGATGAAGATGAAGAGTTAGAAATTGAAGAGAGACTTATGAGTTTTGAACCAAATGGAAAGCCTCAGGAAGTCACCACAACGCAAATAAAAACAATCACTGAAAAAGGTGTCTTAGTACAAAGGAAATCAATAATTACGACAATCCTCCAGGAATATGCCAATGTAACTAAAACAACATCCAGATATAAAACTACTGTGTTAACTATTGAAGAAGATGAGCTACCAGATGGTTCTAAAGTAAGTCGTACGATAAGAAAAGTCACGCTCGCATATGAAAAACCTAAGCTAATATCTCCTACAGTTGATGAAAAATTACTTAGCCCAGAGGAACAAATAACTGATGAGAAGCCCATTAGTTTAGCAAAAGAACCGATAGAAGGAAAATCTCTGAGTCCTGAAAAGGAATTACCGATCGAAAAAACTAGCCCAATGGAACTTCATGAAAAAACACCAAGTTCACCTAAGCCTGAAGACATAACACCAGCTTCAGAAAAGCCTGATGGCGAGATACCTACTTTGATTTCTGACGAAGCGCAAGAATCTGAAATTAATGAAGTGCTTAAAGAATTTACACCTTTGGGCAAAGCAGAAGAGTATACGTCTGGTAAAGTTGAAACTGTCACTGAGAAAGGCATCGTTATAATGAGAAAATCTCTCATTACGACAGTTATTCAGGAATATAAACATGTTACCAAAAAAATTTTCAAGTACAAGATTTGCATTATGACCATAGAAGCGGATGAACGTCCTGATGGTTCCAAATACACTCGAGTTATTAGACAGATGAAACTTGTTGATAAAAGGCCAGACCCCATTCCTTTTGAATTCGAAGATAAATTACAAGCAGCCGACGACGAATTGCCCGTAACTAAGTTTAGTTTATCAAAGGAGCTATCAGAATACGAAACAGAAAAGGCACCTAGCCCCATAATAATTGACGACAAAGCACCTAGCCCATTACATCCTGACGATAATGTACCAAGCCCAGCCAAGCCTAATGAGAAGGAGCCAAGCCCACTCAAAGCTGATGAGAGAAAGCCAAGCTTAATTACACCAGAAGAAAAGGCACCTAGCCCCGTCGAGATTGGAGAGAAAGCACCTACCCAAATCCATCTTGACGAGAAAAAGCCAATCTCAGTCAAACCTGACGGGGAAGAGCCAAGGTCAGTCAAGCTTGATGAGATGAAGCCAAGCCTTGTCACATCGGAGGATAAGGTAACTAGCCCAGTCAAGCCTGAAGAGAAGGCTCCAAGCCTAATTCATGTTGACACAAAGACACCTAGCCCCATCAAGCCTGACGAGAAGGAACCAAGCCCAGTCAAGGTTGATGAGAGAAAGTCAAGCTTAATTTCAGCAGAAGAAAAGGCTCCTAGCCCCGTCAAGCCTGACGAAGAAGCATCTAGCCCAATCCATATCGATGAGAAGGTACCAAGCCCAGTCAAATATGATATGAGGAAACCAAGCCTAATATCACCAGATGAGCAGGCTCCTAGCCCAATTCATCTTGACGAGAAAGAGCCAAGCTCAGTTAAGCCTCATGAAAGGAAGCCTAGCCTTGTTATCCCGGAGGATAAGTTAATTAGCCCAGCCGAGCCAGAAGAGAAGGCACCAAGCCCAATTCATCTTGCTAGCCCAACTAAAGCTGATGAAAAGGCTCCGAGTCCAATACAGCCCGAAAAGAAGGCACCAAGTTCCACTGTAAAGCCTGATGGAGAGGTACCTACCTTAATTTTTGATGAAGGTCAGGAATTAGAAATTGATGAGCTACTGAAAGAATTCGAACCTTTGGGTAAGTCAGAAGAACATACTACTGGTAAGGTAGAAACTGTTACAGAAAAAGGTATCGTTATATCGAGAAAATCTCTTATAACAACAGTTATTCAAGAATATAAACATGTTTCCGAGAAAATTGTAAAATACAAGATTTGCATTATGACCATTGAAGCAGATGAACATCCAGATGGTTCAAGATACACTCAAGTTATTAGACAGATGAAACTTTTTGACAATAAACCGGACCCAATCCCATTCCAGTTCAAAGATAAATTTTCTAAACCCGAAAATGATTTGCCTGTCCCAGTTGAGGACAAAGTACCTAGTTCGGTCCAAATTGATGACACAGAAGTAAGCAAGGTTGATTCTGAAGCAACTAGCCCAGTAAAGTCGGAAGACGTAAGTCAAAGCACTGTAGAAGAAAAATTACCCAGCCTGATATACGATGAAAGCCATGAAAAAGAAATTGAAGAAGCACTTAAATCTTTTGAATCATTCAATAAACCCGAAGAAGAAACAACAACAACGTCTGTTATTGTAATCGAAAAAGGTATTACAATACAGAGAAAAACTATCATAACAACAATTATACAAGAGTATTGCAATATTACAAGAACAATATTTAAATATAAAGTAACAGTCTTAACTATCGAAGAAGACGAACTTCCCGATGGCTCCAAATTAAGTCGGACTTTCAGAAATGTTACACTTGATGATAAGAAGCCAAAACAAATCATTATACAAGAAGTAGAACAGAAACAAATTCCAGTGAAGCCTGATGAAAGAAAATCGAGCCTTATCACCCCAGGTGATAAGGCACCAAGCCCAGTACTTCTTGACGAGGAAGAACCAAGCCCAGTCCAGCCTGATGAAAGAAAACCAAGTCTTATCACCCCAGATGAGAAGGCACCTAGCCCGGTATATTTTGACGAGAAAGAGGCCAGCCCAGTCAAGCCTGATGCAAGGGAATTAAGCCTTACCACAACAGAAGAGAAGGCACCTAGCCTGGGATATCTTGGCGAGAAAGAGCCAATCCATGTTAAGCCTGATGCAAACGAACCAACCCCAATAAAACCTGCTGTGGAAGAGCCAAGTCCAGTCAAGCCCGATGAAAGGAAACCAAGCCTAAGCACACCAGAAGAGAAGGCACCTATTCCAGCACATCTTCACGAGAAAGAACCAAGCCCGGTCAAGCCTGACGAGAAAGAGCCTATCCTAGTTAAGCCTGATGAGAGAAAACCAAGCCTTACCACACCAGAGAAAAAGGCACCTAGACCAGTTCATCTAGACAAAAAAGAGCCAAGCCCAGTCAAGCCTGATGAGGAGGAGCCAAGGCCAGTCAAGCCTGATGAGGAGGAGCCAAGCCCAGTCAAGCTCGATAAAAGGAAACCAAGCCTTATCACACCAGAGGAGAAGGCACCTAGTCCACCACATCTTGACGAGACAGAACCCAGCCCAGTCAAGCATGATGAAAGGAAACCAAGCCTTATCACATCAGAGGAGAAGGCATCAAGCCCGGTACTTCTCGACAAGGAGGAACTAAGCCCAGTCAAGCACGACGAGACAGAGCCAAGCCCTGTCAAGCCTCATGAAAGAAAACCAAGCCTTATTACCCGAGATGATAAAGCACCTAGTCCGGTACATTTTGACGAGAAAGAGTCAAGCCCAGTCAAACCTGATGACAGGAAACCAAGCCTAATCACCCGAGATGAGAAGGCAACTAGCCCAGTCAAGCCTGATGAGAAAGAGCCAAGCCCAGACAAACCTGACGACAGGAAAGCAAGCCTTATCACAACAGAAGAGAAGGCACCCAGCCCGGTACATCTTGGTGAGATAGAACCAAGCCTTAGCAGACTAGAAGAGAAGGCAGCAAGCCCAATGCAACTTGACGAGAAAGAGCCAAGCCCAGTCAAGTCTGATGAAAGGAAGCCAAGCCTTATCACGCCAGCTGATAAGGCAATAAGCACAGTCAAGCCTGACGAGAAAGAGCCAAGCCTTATCACCAGAGAGGAAAAGGCACGTAGCCCGGTTCATTTTGACGAGAAAAAACCACAACCAGTCAAGACTGATGAGAGAAAACCAAGCTTAATCACACCAGAGGAGAAGGCACCTAGTTCGGCACATCTTGACGAAAAAGAGCCAAGCCCAGCCACGCCTGATGAAAAGAAACCCAGCCTTGGCACACCAGAAGAAAAGGCGCCTAGTCCAGCACATCGTGACGAGAAAGAACCCATTCCAGTCAAGCCTGATGAAAGGAAACCAAGCCTTGTCACTCGAGATGAGAAGGCACCCGGCCTGGTACATCTTGACGAGGAAGAGCCAAGCCGTGTCGAGCCTGACGAGAAAGAGCCAAGCCCAGTCGAGCCTGACGAGAAAGAGCCAAGCCCAGTCGAGCCTGATGAAAAAGAGCCAACCCCAGTCAAGCATGATGGCAGGAAAACAAGCGTTATCACCCCCGGTGATAAAGCACAAAGCCCAGTACTTCTTGACGACAAAGAACTAAGCCCAGTCCAGCCTGATGAAAGGAAACCAAGGCTTATCACCCCAGATGAGAAGACACCTAGCCCGGTTCATCTTGACGAGAAAGAGCCAAGCCCAGTCAAACCTGATGAAAGCAAAACCAACCTTATGACACCAGAAGAAAAGGTACCTAGCACGGTACATCTTGGTGAGATAGAGCCAAGCCTCATCACACTAGTAGAGAAGGCACCTAGCCCAGTACATCTCGACGAGAAAGAACCCAGCCCAGTCAAGCCCGATGAAAGGAAACCAAGCCTTATCACACCAGAGGAGAAGGCACCTAGTCCGGCACATCTTGACGAGAAAGAACCCAGCCCAGTCAAGCCTGATGAAAGGAAACCAAGCCTTATCTCACCTGAGGCGAAGGCACCCAGCCCAGCACATCTTGATGAGAAAGAGCCAAGCCCAATCAAGCCTGATGAAAGGAAAACAAGCCTTTTCACACGAGATGAGAAGGCACCTAGTCCAGTTCATCTTGACGAGAAAAAGCCAAGCCCAGTCAAGCCTGATGAAAGGAAACCAAGCCTTATCTCACCAAAGGAGAAAGCACCTAGCCCGGTACATCTTGACGAGAAAGAGCCAAGTCCAGTCAAGCCTGACGAGAAAGAACCTCGCCCATTCAAGCCTGACGACAAAGAACCCAGCCCAGTCAAGCCCGATGAAAGGAAACCAAGTCTTATCACCCCAGATGAGAAGACACCTAGCCCGGTTCATCTTGACGAGAAAGAGCCAAGCCCAGTCAAACCTGATGAAAGCAAAACCAACCTTATGACACCAGAAGAAAAGGTACCTAGCACGGTACATCTTGGTGAGATAGAGCCAAGCCTCATCACACTAGTAGAGAAGGCACCTAGCCCAGTACATCTTGACGAGAAAGAACCCAGCCAAGTCAAGCTCGATGAAAGGAAACCAAGCCTTACCACACCAGAGGAGAAGGCACCTAGTCCGGCACATCTTGACGAGAATGAACCCAGCCCAGTCAAGCCTGATGAAAGGAAACCAAGCCTTATCTCTCAAGATGAGAAGGCACCTAGCCCAGTACATCTTGATGAGAAAGAGCCAAGCACAGTCAAGCCTGATGAAAGGAAACCAAGCCTTATCAAACCAGAGGAGAAAGCACCTAGCCCGGTACATCTTGACGAGAAAGAGCCAAGCCCAGTCAAGGCTGATGAGAAAGAGCCAAGCCCAGTCAAGGCTGATGAGAAAGAGCCAAGCCCAGTCAAGCCTGATGAAAGGAAACCAAGCCTTATCTCACCAGAGGAGAAAGCACCTAGCCCGGTACATCTTGACGAAAAAGAGCCAAGCCCATTCACGCCTGATGAAAAGAAACCCAGCCTTGGCACACCAGAAGAAAAGGCGCCTAGTCCAGCACATCGTGACGAGAAAGAACCCATTCCAGTCAAGCCTGATGAAAGGAAACCAAGCCTTGTCACTCGAGATGAGAAGGCACCCGGCCTGGTACATCTTGACGAGGAAGAGCCAAGCCGTGTCGAGCCTGACGAGAAAGAGCCAAGCCCAGTCGAGCCTGACGAGAAAGAGCCAAGCCCAGTCGAGCCTGATGAAAAAGAGCCAACCCCAGTCAAGCATGATGGCAGGAAAACAAGCGTTATCACCCCCGGTGATAAAGCACAAAGCCCAGTACTTCTTGACGACAAAGAACTAAGCCCAGTCCAGCCTGATGAAAGGAAACCAAGGCTTATCACCCCAGATGAGAAGACACCTAGCCCGGTTCATCTTGACGAGAAAGAGCCAAGCCCAGTCAAACCTGATGAAAGCAAAACCAACCTTATGACACCAGAAGAAAAGGTACCTAGCACGGTACATCTTGGTGAGATAGAGCCAAGCCTCATCACACTAGTAGAGAAGGCACCTAGCCCAGTACATCTTGACGAGAAAGAACCCAGCCCAGTCAAGCCCGATGAAAGGAAACCAAGCCTTATCACACCAGAGGAGAAGGCACCTAGTCCGGCACATCTTGACGAGAAAGAACCCAGCCCAGTCAAGCCTGATGAAAGGAAACCAAGCCTTATCTCACCTGAGGCGAAGGCACCCAGCCCAGCACATCTTGATGAGAAAGAGCCAAGCCCAATCAAGCCTGATGAAAGGAAAACAAGCCTTTTCACACGAGATGAGAAGGCACCTAGTCCAGTTCATCTTGACGAGAAAGAGCCAAGCCCGGTCAAGCCCGATGAAAGGAAACCAAGTCTTATCTCACCAGAGGAGAAGGCACCTAGCCCGGTACATCTTGACGAGAAAGAGCCAAGCCCAGTCAAGGCTGATGAGAAAGAGCCAAGCCCAGTCAAGCCTGACGAGAAAGAACCCAGCCCATTCAAGCCTGACGAGAAAGAACCCAGCCCAGTCAAGCCCGATGAAAGGAAACCAAGTCTTATCACACCAGAGGAGAAGGCATCTAGCCTGGTACATCTTGACGAGAAAGAGCCAAGCCCAGTCAAGGCTGATGAGAAAGAGCCACGCCCAGTCAAGCCTGATGAAAGGAAACCAAGCCTTATCTCACCAGAGGAGAAAGCACCTAGCCCGGTACATCTTGACGAGAAAGAGCCAAGCCCAGTCAAGGCTGATGAGAAAGAGCCAAGCCCAGTCAAGCCTGACGAGAAAGAACCCCGCCCATTCAAGCCTGACGACAAAGGACCCAGCCCAGTCAAGCCCGATGAAAGGAAACCAAGTCTTATCACACCAGAGGAGAAGGCACCTAGTCCGGCACATCTTGATGAGAAAGAACCCAGCCCAGTCAAGCCTGATGAAAGGAAACCAAGCCTTATCTCTCAAGATGAGAAGGCACCTAGCCCAGTACATCTTGATGAGAAAGAGCCAAGCACAGTCAAGCCTGATGAAAGGAAACCAAGCCTTATCACACCAGTGGAGAAGGCACCTAGTCCGGCACATCTTGACGAGAAGGAACCCAGCCCAGTCAAGCCTGATGAAAGGAAACCAAGCCTTATCTCTCAAGATGAGAAGGCACCTAGCCCAGTACATATTGACGAGAAAGAGTCAAAACCAGTGAAGCCTGATGATAGGAAACCAAGCCTTATCTCACCAGAGAAGAAAGCACCTAGCCCAGTACATCTTGACGAGAAAGAGCCAAGCCTAGTCAAGCTTGATGAGAAAGAGCCAAGCCCAGGCAAGCCTGATGAGAAAGAACGAAGCCCAGTCAAGCCTGATGAGAAGAAATCAAGCCTTATCACAAAAGAGGAGAAGGCACCTAGCCCGGTTGATCTTGGTGAGATAGAGCCAGGCCTCATCACACTAGTAGAGAAGGCACCTAGCCCAGTACATCTTGACGAGAAAGAACACAGCCCAGTCAAGCCTGATGAAAGGAAACCAAGCCTTATCACACCAGAGGAGAAGGCACCTAGTCCGGCACATCTTGACGAGAAGGAACCCAGCCCAGTCAAGCCTGATGAAAGGAAACCAAGCCTTATCACACCAGAGGAGAAGGCTCCTAGTCCGGCACATCTTGACGAGAAGGAACCCAGCCCAGTCAAGACTGATGAAAGGAAACCAAGCCTTATCACACCAGAGGAGAAGGCTCCTAGTCCGGCACATCTTGACGAGAAGGAACCCAGCCCAGTCAAGCCTGATGAAAGGAAACCAAGCCTTACCACACCAGAGGAGAAGGCTCCTAGTCCGGCACATCTTGACGAGAAGGAACCCAGCCCAGTCAAGACTGATGAAAGGAAACCAAGCCTTATCTCTCAAGATGAGAAGGCACCTAGCCCAGTACATCTTGACGAGAAAGAGCCAAGCACAGTCAAACCTGATGAAAGGAAACCAAGCCTTATCTCTCAAGATGAGAAGGCACCTAGCCCAGTACATCTTGACGAGAAAGAGCCAAGCACAGTCAAGCCTGATGAAAGGAAACCAAGCCTTATCACACCAGAGGAGAAGGCACCTAGTCCGGCACATCTTGACGAGAAAAAACCCAGCCCAGTCAAGCCTGATGAAAGGAAACTAAGCCTTATCTCTCAAGATGAGAAGGCACCTAGCCCAGTACATCTTGACGAGAAAGAGTCGAAACCAGTGAAGCCTGATGATAGGAAACTAAGCCTTATCTCACCAGAGGAAAAAGCACCTAGCCCGGTACATCTTGACGAGAAAGAGCCAAGCCTAGTCAAGCCTGATGAGAAACAACCCAGCCCAGTCAAGCCCGATGAAAGGAAACCAAGCCTTATCACACCAGAGGAGAAGACACCTAGCCCGGTTCATCTTGACGAGAAAGAGCCAAGCCCAGTCAAACCTGATGAAAGCAAAACCAACCTTATGACACCAGAAGAAAAGGTACCTAGCACGGTACATCTTGGTGAGATAGAGCCAAGCCTCATCACACTAGTAGAGAAGGCACCTAGCCCAGTACATCTTGACGAGAAAGAACCCAGCCAAGTCAAGCCCGATGAAAGGAAACCAAGCCTTATCTCTCACGATGAGAAGGTACCTAGCCCGGTACATCTTGACGCAAAAGAGCCAAGCCTAGTCAAGCCTGATGAGAAACAACCCAGCCTTATCTCTCAAGATGAGAAAACACCTAGCCCTGTACATCTTGACGAGAAAGAGCCAAGCACAGTCAAGCCTGATGAAAGGAAACCAAGCCTTATCACACTAGAGGAGAAAGCACCTAGCCCGGTACATCGTGACGAGAAAGAGCCAAGCCCAGTCAAGCCCGATGAAAGGAAACCAAGCCTTATCTCTCAAGATGAGAAGGCACCTAGCCCAGTACATCTTCACGAGAAAGAGTCAAAACCAGTGAAGCCTGATGATAGGAAACTTAGCCTTATCTCACCAGAGGAAAAAGCACCTAGCCCGGTACATCTTGACGAGAAAGAGCCAAGCCTAGTCAAGCCTGATGAGAAACAACCCAGCCCAGTCAAGCCCGATGAAAGGAAACCAAGCCTTATCACACCAGAGGAGAAGGCACCTAGTCCGGCACATCTTGACGCGAAGGAACCCAGCCCAGTCAAGCCTGATGAAAGGAAACCAAGCCTTATCTCTCAAGATGAGAAGGCACCTAGCCCAGTACATCTTGATGAGAAAGAGCCAAGCACAGTCAAGCCTGATGAAAGGAAACCAAGCCTTATCAAACCAGAGGAGAAAGCACCTAGTCCGGCACATCTTGACGAGAAAGAACCTAGCCCAGTCAAGCCTGATGAAAGGAAACCAAACCTTATCTCTCAAGATGAGAAGGCACCTAGCCCAGTACATCTTGACGAGAAAGAGTCAAAACCAGTGAAGCCTGATGATAGGAAACCAAGCCTCATCTCACCAGAGGAGGAAGCACCTAGCCCGGTACATCTTGACGAGAAAGAGCCAAGCCTAGTCAAGCCTGATGAGAAAGAGGCAAGCCCAGGCAAGCCTGATGAGAAAGAACCAAGCCCAGTCAAGCCTGATGAGAAGAAATCAAGCCTTATCACAAAAGAGGAGAAGGCACCTAGCCCGGTACATCTTGGTGAGATAGAGCCAGGCCTCATCACACTAGTAGAGAAGGCACCTAGCCCACTACATCTTGCCGAGAAAGAACCCAGCCCAGTCAAGCCCGATGAAAGGAAACCAAGCCTTATCACACCAGAGGAGAAGGCACCTAGTCCGGCACATCTTGACGAGAAAGAACCCAGCCCAGTCAAGCCTGATGAAAGGAAACCAAGCCTTATCGCACCAGAGGAGAAGGCATCTAGTCCGGCACATTTTGACGAGAAGGAACCCAGCCCAGTCAAGCCTGATGAAAGGAAACCAAGCCTTATCTTTCAAGAGGAAAAGGTGCCTAGCCCGGTACATCTTGGTGAGATAGAGCCAGGCCTCATCACACTAGTAGAGAAGGCACCTAGCCCAGTACATCTTGACGAGAAAGAACCCAGCCCAGTAAAGCCCGATGAAAGGAAACCAAGCCTTATCACACCAGAGGAGAAGGCACCTAGCCCAGGACATCTTGACGAGAAAGAGCAAAGCGCAGTCAAGCCTGATGATAGGAAACCAAGCCTTATCACACCAGAGGAAAAGGCACCTAGCCCAGTACATCTTGAAGAGATAGAGTCAAAACCAGTCAAGCCTGATGAAAGGAAACCAAGCCTTATCTCTCAAGATGAGAAGGTGTCTAAAACGGTACATCTTGACGAGAAAGATCCAAGCCCAGTCAAACCTGATGAGAAAGAGTCAAGCCCAGTCATGTCTGACGAGGAAGAGCCAACCCCAGCCAAGCCTGATGAGAGGAAAGCAAGCCTTATCACACCAGAGGAAAAGGCACCAAGCCTGGAACATCTTGACGAAAAAGAGTCAAGTCCAGTAAAACCTGATGAAAGAAAACCAAGCCTTATCACACCAGGGGACAAGGCGCCTAGTCCAGTACATCTGGACGAGAAAGAGCCAAGCGCAGTCAAGCCTGATGAGAAGGCACCAAGCCTTATCTCTCAAGATGAGAAGGCACCTAGCCCAGTACATCTTGACGAGAAAGAGCAAAACGCAGTCAAGCCTGATGATAGGAAACCAAGCCTTATCACACCAGAGGAAAAGGCACCTAGCCCAGTACATCTTGAAGAGAAAGAGTCAAAACCAGTCAAGCCGGATGAAAGGGAACCAAGCCTTATCTCTCAAGATGAGAAGGTGTGTAGCCCGGTACATCTTGACGAGAAAGATCCAAGCCCAGTCAAACCTGATGAGAAAGAGTCAAGCCCAGTTATGTCTGACGAGGAAGAGCCAACCCCAGCCAAGCCTGATGAGAGGAAAGCAAGCCTTATCACACCAGAGGAAAAGGCACCAAGCCTGGAACATCTTGACGAAAAAGAGTCAAGCCCAGTAAAACCTGATGAAAGGAAACCAAGCCTTATCACACCAGGGGACAAGGTGCCTAGTCCAGTACATCTGGACGAGAAAGAGCCAAGCGCAGTCAAGCCTGATGAGAAGGCACCAAGCGTAATAACAACTGAAGACAAGGAGCCAAGCCCTATTGAGTCAGTGGAGAAGGAGCCAAGCCCTTCTGAGTTGATCGAGAAGGCGCCCAGTCCGGTCAAATCAAGTGAGAAACTACTCAGCCCGGTTCACCTAGATGAGGCTGAACCTAGCCTTGTAAAGCTAGAAATAAAAGAACTTTCACTTGCAAAACCAGGTGAAAAAGAAGGAATCCACATCAAGGCTGTTGAAAAATCAGTAAGCCCAGAAATTATTGGAAGGGATAAGCCTGGTGTAATTGAGTTTGATGAGAAAGAGCCAAGCCCAATCATGACTGATGAAAGAAAGCCAAGCTTAATTACGCTAGAAGGAAAGACCCCAATTACAATACAGCTTGGCGAGAAAGAGCCTAGTCTAGACAAACTGAACGAGAAGACTTCTAGCCCAGTCAAGCCGGACGAAAGGAAGCCAAGCCTTGTCACGCCAGAGGAGAAAACACACAGTCCAATAAAGCCTGAAGAAAAGGAATCAAGTGTTTCAGAAACTGATGAAGATGTTTTGAGTATAGCATCTGTTGAGAAAGTGACAAAATCTGTTGATCTTAGTTTTATTACAAGCAAACCTGATGAGAAAGAACTAGGTTCCGCTAAACTTGATGAAAAGGTACTTAGTGCAGTCAAACCTGATGAAAAAGCGCCTAGCCCAGTGAAGTCTGATGAAAGAAAACCTAGCATAATCACATCTGAAGAAAACGCACCAACATTACATCTTGTCGAGAGAGAACCAAGCACAGTCAAACCTGACGAGAAGGAGCCAAGCTCAGCCGATCCGGATGAAAAGTCACCAAGCTTAATCAAGCCTGATGACGAAGAGCCAAGCCCAGAGAAACCAGATGAAAGAAAACCTATCCTTATCACGTCTGAAGAGAAGGCACCGAGTCCATTACATCTTGACGAGAGAGAACCAAGCCCAGTTAAAACTCACGAGAAGACGCCAAGCCCGCTCAAGACTGACGAAAGAAAACCAAGCCTAATCAAATCTGAAGATGTGAAGCCAGGCTCAGACAAACTTGATGAGAAGGTCCCTGTTCTTGTGAAACCTGGTCAGAAGGAACCTAGCGTTATTGAATCTGAAGATGAGGAGTCAAGCATAGTCAAACTGTATGAGAAGACGCCTAGCACAATCAAACCAGATGAGAAAGCGACTAGTCCGGTCAAACCAGAAGAGAAGGCAGCTAGCCCAATCAAATCTGACAAACTTGATGACAAGGCGACTAAGCCAATTGATCTTGATGTAGTGCCAGTACTTATTAAGCCTGAAGAAACAATAAGCTTAGATGAGCCTGTTACTCATAAAGAAAAGTTACCTCACTTGATCTTTGATGAAGACCAAGAATTAGAAATTAACGAAAGTCTTAAAGGTTTTGAATCGGTAGGAAAACCAGAAGAAGACACGACCACTCATTTCCTAACAATTACTGAAAATGGAATCGTTATAAAACGAAAAACTATAATTATGACGTTGATCCAGGAATACAGCAATATATCTAGAACAATTCTATGGTACAAAACGACAGTTTTGACTACTGAAGAAGATGAACTTCCCGATGGCACTATTAAGACCCGAACTATTAGAACTGTTACCCTTGCCGATAATAAGCCTAAGCTCTGTCTAAAGAAAGGTATATCTTTTCCGAAACCAGATATTGAAGATACCGATGCAAATACACCTCAAGTTGAACTCGTTGCGAAGATAGTAAGCCCAATCAAATTGGACGAGAAGGTGCCTAGCTTGGTCAAACCTGTTGAAAAGGCAGCACACCCGGTCAAGGCTGACGTAAAAGAGCCCAGTCTAGTCCAGCCTGATGTGAAAGAAGAAAGTCCAGTTAAACGTGACGAAAAAGAGCCAAGCTCAGTAGAACCTGTCGAGAAAGAGCCCAGTCCAATCAAGCTCCATGAAAGAAAACCAAGCCCAGATGAAAAAGAGCATAAAGTGGTAACACCTGATGAAAAGGAACTTAGTTTTCCTACAACTGAAGAGAAGACGCCTAGTCTAATTAAACCACATGAAATGGTAACCTCCATAGAAAAAGATAAAAGCGTGCCGATAGAAATTGATGACAAACATAAAGAAAAAAAGGAAGAGCACTTGGACGAAGATGGCTTTGTTCTCGTTGACAAAGATCTTCTTTATGAAGCTTACGAAGAAATTGAAACTTTGTCTACAGAAGAGAAAGTAGACGACACTAAAGAGAGTCCAGTGGAGGAACCTAAACCGTCCCATATTTTGGAGGCAGATAAAATAGACAAACAAAAAATCACCATCGATGAGAAACCACAACTCCTTACAATTTCTGATGCCGTTCTCAGCAAAGTTCCTGTAAAAGAACCTAGTCCAGAGAAAGAGGCTCAGATAAGGGAAGAAGTGGATCAAGGTATCAAAATCAAAGATGACCTTACACATGAAAAAATTACGAAGGAACTCACTATTCACACCGACACACAAGAACAATCTGAAGATGAAATACCAAGCCCTGAACTTGTGCTAGACACAGTGAAAGACACTGAAAGAAAACCGAGTCTTGCCAAAGTCACGAAGGAAGCACTAGATATCATAAGTGCAGAACGTGATTTGATTACCGAAAAGGAACTTCTTGACGCCATGATAGATAGTCATTCAGAAGACTTGGAATCACAACGAGTTCCAAGCCCATTATCAGCCAAAGAAGATATGAAAAAACTGATTTCCGAAAAAGAAGAAGATGAAAAAATTACCGACAAAGCAACCGCACACAAAACAATCGTTCCATTGAAATCAATTGATTTCAAAATCAAAGATAGTACCGAACTCGGATCTGACGATTCTATTGTTACAAAACAAGACTTAAAACCAAAAGAAAAACTTGATGAAATCACGAAAAAAGATATCATTTCTGACAAACTTGATGCCAAGCAAGTTGGTCTAGAAAAAGATATTCATGACATCAAACAAATGAAAAAGGAAATCGATGGTGAAGATTTATTAAGTAAATCTGAAGAATTAGCAGTAGAAAAAGTAACAGTCACAAAAACTCTATTAAGCAAATTTGAAGAAACTATTGACAAGACGAAAGAATTTATATCCGATAAATTACTTCAACATGAAAAACCGGAAGAATTCAGTCCAGAATTGTATGAAGGTGAAATAAAAAAAGTTGAAAAGAGAATATCAAAGGAACCAATTCCAGTCTTGACTGAAAAAGAAGAACCTAGCTCGTTTCCTCTCCACTATGATGAGGAACCTAGGCTAGATAAGCTGGATGTTACGGAAGTTAGCCCAATCAAACCTGATGACAGGGCACCAAGTCCAATTAACCCTGACGAGAAGGCGCCAAGCCCAGTCTTGATTGAAAAAGAAGAACTTGGCTTAGTCAAGCCAGATGATAAGCTATCTAGCCCAGACAAGCTTGATGAAAAGGTACCAACCCCGACCAAGCCTGACGAGAAGGCACCTAGTGAAGCAAAACCTGATGTGAAGTCCTTGAGCCCAGTCGGACATGATGAGAAGGCCCCAAGCCAAATTTCAACTGAAAAAGAAGAACTTACCCAACCAATCAAACCTGATGGGAAGGCACCCAGTCCTGAAAAGCTTGATGAGGAACCTAGCAAAGTCAAGCCTGATGAAAAGGCTCCTACCCTAACCAAACCTGATAAGAAAGTGCCTAGCCCAGTCTTACTTGAAAAGGAAGATCTTAGTTCTGTCCGGCCTGGAGAAAAAAAAACAAGCCCAGTTAAATCTGATGAAAAGGAGCTCAGCCCCATCGAGCCTGCTGAAGAGGAGCCTAGCCCATTAAAGCCTGATGAGAAAGCACTTAGTTCCGTTGTGGGAGAAAAAATAACAAAGCCAGTAGAGCTAGATATTATAACTGTACTTCCCAAACCTGATGAAAAGGTATTAAGTCCCATTAAGACCGATGAGAAACCAAGTCCTGCAAAATTAGATGAAAAGGCGTCTAGTCCAATAAAACATGTTGAGAAAGAACCCAGCCTTGATAAACCTGATAAGAAGACACCAAGCCCAGTTTCATCTATGAAAGAAGAACTTAGCCTAGCAAAGCCTGATGAAACGGTACTAAGCCCAGTATCATCTGAGAAGGATGAACTAAGCCCATCCAAGCCTGATGAGAAGACATCAAGCCTAGTCAAACCAGATGAAAAGGCACCAACCCCAGTATTATCTATGAAGGATGAACTAAGCCCGGTCAAGCTTGATGAGAAGGTGCCTAGCCAAATATCATCTGTGAAGGATGAACTAAGCCCAGTGAAGCCAGATGAGAAGGTGCCTAGATCAGTATCATCTCTGAAGGATGAAGACAAGCCAGATGAGAAAGCCCCAAGCCCGGTACCATCTGTAAAGGATGAAATTAGTTCGGCGAAATTAGATGAGAAGGCACTAAGCCCCGTTTTGTCTGTGAAAGATGAACTAAGCCCATCCGAGCCTGATAAGAAGACACCAAGCCCAGCCAAACCAGATGAAAAGGCATCAAGCCCAGTATCATCTGAGAAGGATGAACTAAGCCCAGCCAAGCCTGATGAGAAGGTGCCCAGCCTAGTGCCATCTGTGAAAGATGAACTAAGCCCGGCCAAACCTGATGAGAAAGCGCAAAGCCCAGTCAAATCTCTAAAAGATGAACTTAGCTCAGCCAGACCTGATGAAAAAGTGCCCAGCCCAGTACCATCTGTAAAAGATGAACTAAGCCCGTCCAAGCCTGATGAGAAGGTGCGCAGCCCAGTATCATGTGTGAAGGATGAACTTAGCCCAGCCAAACCAGATCAGAAGGCACCAAGTGTAGAAGCATCTGTAAAGAAAGAAGTTAACCTATTCAAACCAGATGAGAAGGCACCAAGCCCAGTATTGACTGAAAAAGAGGAACTTAGCCCAGTCAAGCCCGTTGAGAAGGCAGCAAGGCCGGTGTTATCTGTAAAGGAAGAAGTAAGCCCAGTCAAACCAGATGAGAAGGCACCAAGCCCAGCCTTCATTGAAAAAGAAGAACTAAGCCCAGCCAAGCCCGGTGAAAAGGAAACACACTCGGTTCCATATGTGAAGGAAGAACTAAGCCTAGTCGAGCCTGATGTGAAGGCACCAAGTCCAGTATTATCTGTCAAGGATGAACTTAGCCCGGCCAAGCATGATGAGAAGGTGATCAGCCCGGTGCCATCTGTGAAAGATGAACTAAGCTTAGCTAAGCCTGATGAGAAGGCGCCCAGCCCGGTGCCATCTGAGAAGGAAGAACTAAGCTCAGCCAAACCAGATGAGAAGGCGCCCAGCCCGGTGCCATCTGTAAAGGCAGAATTAAGCCCAGGCAAATCAGATGAGAAAGCACCAAGGCCAGTATCTTCTGAGAAGGCAGAAATTAGCCCAGCTAAGCCAGATGAAAAGGAGCCTAGCCCCGTAAAGCCCGAAGACAAAGAACCTAGCCTTGTCAAACCTGATGAAAAAGCAGCTAGCCCAATCAAACCTGATGAAGAAGCAGCTAGCACAGTCAAACCTGATGAAGAAGCAGGTAGCCTAATCAAACCAGAAGAGAAGGCACCGAGTCCAATATCATCACCTGTAAAGGGGGAACTTAGCTCAGGCAAGCCTGATGAGAAGGTATCAAGCCCAGTAGCATCTGTGAAGGATGATCTAAGCCCAACCAAGTCTGATGAGAAGGTACCCAGCCCGGTGCCGTCTGTAAAGGATGAACTAAGCACAGCCGAACCAGATGTTCTGGCTGCACCAAGCCCAAAAGCACCTATAAAGGATGAACTGAGTTCAGCCAAGCCTGATGAGAAAGCACAAAGCCCAGTATCGTCTGTGAAGCATGAACTTAGCCCAGCCAAACCTGATGAGAAGGCACAAAGCCCTGAAAAGTCTACTAAAACAGCCGACAATCTGGATGAAAAAGAGCTAAAACTTGGTTTAATTTCAAGTTTCAAGACACCAAGTCCAGTTGACTCTGATGAAGAAGTACTCAGTCCAGCTTTAATGGATGATATTGAGTTCACAAATGTAAAAGAACTATCCTTAGTCAAGTCTGTTAAAAAAGTAGCCAGTCCAATCAAGCCTGATATCGCGGCAACCAGCCCTGTCCACCTTGATGAGAAGGCGCCTAGCCCTGCCAAACCTGATGAGAAGGCTCCAAGTTCAGAAAAACTAGATGAAAAAGAATTAAGCATTGCCAAGTATGATGAAAAGAATTTATCAATTTTAGACATAGAAACGCCAAGCCCAACTCAGGATGAATTAGAAATCGAAAAGAAATTACAAGGATTTGAACCGGTAGGTGAAACAGAAGAAGATACAACGACTCAGATGGTTACTGTTACTGAACATGGACTCGTTATTAAAAGAAAAACAATAATAACTACAATAATTCAAGAATACTCTAATATAAGTGGAACTATAACCAAATATAAAATCACTGTAATCTCTATGGAAGCAGACGAACATACAGATGGTACAAAATCCAGTAGAACCTTTAAAGAGGTTTCCATTGCTGATATGAGGCCTAAAAAGAGCACAGTAAAAATTGAAGTGAAAGAACCTACTCCAGTAACGGATGAAGATATAACAACGGGGCTTGGATTAACGTTAAGTAAAGCTCTGCCAGATACAACATACGAAAAGAAAGAATCAAGCCCCGTAAAGCCTGACGAGAAGGAGCCTAGCCCAGTAAAAACTGATGAGAAGAAGCCTAGTCCTGTTAAACCTGACGAGAAGGAGCCAAGCCTTATCAAACATGATGAGAAGGAGGTTAGCCCAACTGATGAGAAGAAGCCTAGTCCTGTCAAACCTGATGAGAAGGAGCCAAGCCCTATCAAACCTGATGAGAAGGAGGTTAGCCCTATCAAATCTGATGAAAAAGATCCTAGCACTATCAAGCCTGATGAAAAGGAGCCTAGCCCTGTTAAGCCTGACGAGGATTCTAGCCCTGTTAAGCCTGACGAGGAGCCTAGCCTCCCCCATTATTTTCCCAGCTCCATTATTGAAGAAAAACTAACTAAGCCGTCGGAGCTGGCCATTGTATCTGTTGTTTTAAAACCTGACGAACAGGTACCCAGCCCCGCTAAGCCTGATGAGAAGGAGCCTGACCTAGTCAAGCCTGATGGAAAAGAGACTGACCTAGTAAAGAGTGACGTCAAGGAACCTAGCCCCGTTAAACATGATGAAAAAACTGCTAGTCCAGTCAAACTTGGTGAGAATGAGACTAGCCCCGTCACGCCTGATGAAACGGAACTAAGTCCTGTTCTTAAAGAAAAGCTAACAAAACCATTAGATCTCGACGTTGTATCTGTACTTACCGACATCAAAAAAGAAGCGCCCAGCCCTGTTCAGACAGATGATAAAGAGCCTAGTGCCGTCAAGCCTGGTGAAAAAGAAATTAGTTCCGTTCTTGAAGAAAAACTAACAAAACCATTAGATCTCGACGTTGTATCTGTACTTACCGACATCAAAAAAGAAGCGCCCAGCCCTGTTCAGACAGATGATAAAGAGCCTAGTCCCGTCAAGACTGGTGAAAAAGAAATTAGTTCCGTTCTTGAAGAAAAACTAACAAAACCATTAGAGCTGGACGTTGTATCTGTATTTACCGAACTCGAGAAAGACGCGCCCAGCCCTGTTAAGACCGCTGAGAAAGAGCCTAGCCCAGTCAAGCCTGATGACAAGGAACCTAGCCAAGTGAAGCTACATGAAAAGGCGCCTACCCCTGACAAACTTGAAATAAAAGAGCTTAAACTTATCAAGTCTGATGAAAAAGAGCCTAGCCCTGTCAAACCTGATGACAAGGCACCTAGCCCTGTCAAACCTGATGAAATGGAGACTAGCCCTGTCAAACCCGATGAAAAGGAGCCTATCCCCGTAAAGGCTGGTGAAAATGAAATAAGTACCGTTCTTGAAGAAAAACTAACAAAATCATTAGAGCAAGAGCAAGACGTTGTATCTGTGTTAACCAAACTCGAGACAGAAGCGTCCAGCCCTGTCAAGACCCCTGAGAAAGAGCCTAGCCCAGTCAAGCCTGATGACAAGGAACCTAGTCTTGCCAAGTCTGTTGACCAGGAGCCAGGCCCTGTCAAGCCTGATGATAAGGCACCTAGCCCAGTGAAGCTAGACGTAAAGACGCCTAGCCTTGACAAACCTGAAGAAAAGGAGCCAGGCCCTGTCAAGCCTGATAAGGAGGAGCTTAGCCCAGACAAAACTAAAGAAAAAGAGTCTAGTCTTGTCAAGCCTGATGAAAAAGCGCCTAGCTCTATCAGGCCTGATGAAAAGGAGCCTAGCCTTGATCAACCTGAAGTAAAAGAGCCTATCATTGTCAAGCCTGATGAAAAAGAGCCTAGCCCTATCAAGCCAGATGAAAAGGAGCCTAGCCCTGTTAAGCCTGATGAGGAGGAGCCTAGCCCTGATCAACCTGAAGAAAACGAGCCTAGCATTGTCAAGTCAGATGAAAAAGAGCCTAGCGCTGTCAAGCTTGATACCAAAGCACTTAGCCCGGTGAAACAAGATGAAAAGGCGCCTAGCCTAGATCAACCCGAAGTAAAGGAACCTAGCCCTGTCAAGCCTGATGAAAAGGCGCCTATCCCTGGCCAAACTGAAGAAAAAGAGCCGAGCATTGTCAAGCCTGATGAAAAAGAGCCTAGCCCTGTCAAGGCTGATGACAAGGCACTTAGCCCAGTGAAACTAGATGAAAAGGCGCCTAGCCTTGAAAAACCTGAAGTAAAGTCTAGTTCTATCAAGCCTGATGAAAAAGAGCCTAGCCCTGTCAAGTCTGATGAGGAGGAGCCTAGCCTTGATGAACCTGAAGTAAAGGAGCCTAGCCTTGTCAAGCCTGATGACAAGGCACCTAGCCCAGTGAAGCTAGATGAAAAGGCGCCTAGCCCTGATAAGCCTGAAGTAAAGGAGCCTAAACTTTTCAGGCCCGATGAAAAGGAGCCTAGCCCTGTCAAGCCTGATGAGAAGGAGTCTAGCCTAGCCTTCCTGGATGAAAAGATACCAAGCGTCACAAAGCCTGAAGACAAAGAACCTAGCCCAGTCCAGACAGGTAAAAAGGCGTCTAGTCCTGATGAATTTGAACTAAAGGGTCCTATCTCCATTAAGCCTGATGATAAAGAACCTATTCTTGTCAAGGCTGCAGAGAAAGCAATACATACTGCAGAAGAAAATCTTGAGGAAAAGCAAGCAAAGCCTATAGAGCTGGACATTGTATCCATACTTACTCAATCTGATGAAAAGGTAAGTAGTCCAGTCAAGCATGATGAGAAGGAGCTTAGCCCAGCGTTGCATGCAGATAAAGAACTTAGCCCCATCACAGCACCTGAGAAAGAACCTAGCCCTCTCAAGACTGATGATGAAAAACCTAACCTCGTCAAGTCTGATGAAAAAGCAGCTAGCCCAGTCAAGCCTGATGAAAAAGCAGGTAGCCCAGTTAAACCAGATGAAAAGAAGCCTAGCTTCGACAAAGCAATTGATTCCGTTTTTGGAGAAAAAGTAATAAAGCCGTTACAACTAGATGTAGTATCTGTACTTACTAAACCAGATGATGAGATCCATAGCCCTGTAAAATCAGATGAGAAGGCACCTAGCCCAGTCAAGACCGATGAGAAGATGCCTAGCACCGCGGAGGTAGATGGTAAGGCACCAGTCGCTATCAAGTCTCAAGAAAAAGCATCAATTCCTGAGAAGCTTGATAATGGGCACCTCAGTCCAAGTAGCCCAATACAAGATAAATCTTTCTCATTCTTCGATGATCTAGAAATAGAAGAAAGACTGAAGGGTTTCAAACCAATGGGTGAATCGGAAGAAAAAACTATTACTCAATATCTTACTATTACCGAAAAAGGGGTCGTTATTATGCGAACATTTATTATTACTACTATTGTTCAAAAATACTATAGTATGACGAGAACAACAGTGATGTATAAGATAGTGATCGTTACTGTAGAAGAAGATGAACTACCAGATGGTACTAAAGTCAGCAGAACATACATGAAAACTTCACTCAGTGACTCAAAACCTACTTTAGAGCAACTAATGGAGCTTTGTAATGTGAAGACGCCAAGTGAAGTACAGCATAAAGAAATTACAGAGAAAAAAGAAACTAAAACAGTGGAAATTGTTGGAACTTCAGCGTTTACCAAACCAAATGAAAAAGTACCAACTCTAGTGGAGTATGATGATGAAACGCCAGACAAGCCTATCCAAAAGGTGACTAGTCCGAGCAAGCCCGATGGACAAGAGCCAAGCCCAATAAAGGTTGATGAGGAGCGGCCAAGCGCAACATTGCATGATGACAAAGAACCTAGCCCCATCAAGGCAGCTGAAAAAGAAACAAGCCCCGTCAAACTAGATGAGAAGGAACCTATCCCATCCTTAATTGATGACATGAAGACTGATGCGAAGAAACCTAGTCCCGTCAAGCCTGATGCGCTCAGTCCTGTAAAGCTTGATGACAAGGAGTCTACCCTAGTCGAACCTGATGAGAAGACAAAAAGCCCCGATAAGCCTGATGAGAAAGGACCTAGCCCAGACCAGCTCAATCAGAAGTCTGCTAGCCCAATCAAGCCCGATGAGAAGGCACCTAGCGCAGATAAGGCAGCTGAAACACCAGCTAGCTCAGATACGCCTGATGAGAAGGCAGCTAGCCCGATCAAGCCCGATGAGAAGGCTACTAGTCCAATGAAGCCCGATGAGAAGACTGCTAGTCCAGATAAGCCCGATGAGAAGGCTGCTAGTCCAGACAAGCCCGATGAGAAGACTGCTAGTCCAGACAAGCCCGATGAGAAGGCTGCTAGTTCAAACAAGTCCGATCAGGAGACTACTAGCCCAGTCAAGCCTGATGAGAAGACCGTTAGTCTAGACAAGCCCGATGAAAAGGCTGCTAGTCCAGAAAAGACCGATGAGAAGACTGCTAGCCCAATCAAGCCTGAAGAGAAAGCAGTCAGCCCAATCAAGCCAGATGAGAAGACCGCTAGTCCAGACAAGCCCGATAAAAAGGCTGCTAGTCCAGACATGACCTATGAGAAGACTACTAGCCCAATCAAGCCTGATGAGAAAGCAGCCACTCCAATCGAGGCTGATGAAAAGTCAGCTAGCCCAACCAAGCCCGATGAGGAGGCTGCTAGTCCAGACAAGTCTGATGAGGAGACTGCTAGCCCAGTCAAGTCTGATAAGAAAGCTGCTAGCCAAATGAAGCCTGATGAGAAGACTGCTAGTCTAGATAAGCCCGATGAGAAGGCTGCTAGTCCAGACAAGCCCGATGAGAAGACTTCTAGCCCAATCAAGCCTGATGAGAAGACCGCTAGTCCATACAAGACCGATGAAAAGTCAGTTAGCCCAATCAAGCCTTATGAGAAGACTGCTAGCCCAGACAAGCCAGCTGAAACAGCATCTAGCTCAATCAAACCTGATGAGAAAGCAGCCAGCCCAATCAAGCCTGATGAAAAGTCAGCTAGCCCAATCAAGCCCGATGAGAAGGCTGCTAGCCCAGACAAGACAGCAGAAACACCAGCTAGCTCAGACAAGTCAGCTAAAACAGCATCTAGCCCAATCAAACCTGATGAGAAGGTAGCTAGCCCAGTCAAGTCCGGTGAGGAGACTGCTAGCCCAATCAAACCTGATGAAAAGGCAGCTAGCCTAATCAAGCCCGATGAGAAGGCTGCTAGTCCGGACAAGCCCGATGAGAAAGCTGCTAGTCCAGACAAGCCCGATGAGGAGGCTGCTAGTCCAGACAAGCCCAATAAGGAGGCTGCTAGTCCAGTCAAGCCCCATGAGAAGACTGCTAGTCCAGACAAGCCTGATGAGAAGGCTGCTAGCCCAATGAAGCCTGATGAGAAGACTGCTAGTCTAGATAAGCCCGATGAGAAGGTTGCTAGTCCAGACAAGCCCGATGAGAAGACTTCTAGCCCAATCAAGCCTGATGAAAAGACTGCTAGTCCAGACAAGCCCGATGAAAAAGCTGCTAGTCCATACAAGACCGATGAAAAGTCAGCTAGCCCAATTAAGCCCGATGAGAAGACTGCTAGCCCAGACAAGCCAGCTGAAACAGCATCTACCCCAATCAAACCTGATGAGAAGGCAGCTAGCCCAGTCAAGTCCGGTGAGGAGGCTGCTAGCCCAATCAAACCTGATGAAAAGGCAGCTAGCCTAATGAAGCCCGATGAAAAGGCTGCTAGTCCGGACAAGCCCGATGAGAAAGCTGCTAGTCCAGACAAGCCTGATGAAGAGGCTGCTAATCCAGTCAAGCCCGATGAAGGGGCAGCTAGCCCAATCAAACCTTATCAGAAGGCAGCTAGCCCAATCAAGCCCGATGAAGAGGCAGCGAGCCCAATCAAGCCTCATGAGAAATCAGCTAGCCCAAGCAAGCCTAAAGACAAGGCATCAAGTTCAATCAAGCCCGCTGACAAGGCTGCTAGCCCAGACAAGCCAGCTGAGACAGCAGCTAGCCCAATCAAGCCTGATGAGAAGGCAGCTAGCCCAATAAAGCCCGATGAGAAGGCAGCTAGCCCAGACAAGCCCGATGAGGAGGCTGCTAGTCCAGTGAAGCCCCATGAGAAAACTGCTAGTCCAGACAAGCCTGATGAGAAGGCTGCTAGCCCAATGAAGCCTGATGAGAAGACTGCTAGTCTAGATAAGCCCGATGAGAAGGTTGCTAGTCCAGACAAGCCCGATGAGAAGACTTCTAGCCCAATCAAGCCTGATGAAAAGACTGCTAGTCCAGACAAGCCCGATGAAAAAGCTGCTAGTCCATACAAGACCGATGAAAAGTCAGCTAGCCCAATTAAGCCCGATGAGAAGACTGCTAGCCCAGACAAGCCAGCTGAAACAGCATCTAGCCCAATTAAACCTGATGAGAAGGCAGCTAGCCTAATCAAACCTGATGAAAAGGCAGCTAGCCCAATCAAGCCCGATGAGACGACTGCTAGTCCAGACAAGCCCGATGAGGAAGCTGCTATTCCAGTTAAGGCTGATGAGAAGGATGCTAGTCCAGACAAACCCGATGAGGAAGCTGCTAGCCCAATCAAACCCGATGAAGAGGCAGCTAGCCCAATCAAACCCGATCACAAGGCAGCTAGCCCAATGAAGCCCGTTGAAGAGGCAGGTAGTCCAATGAAGCCTCATGAGAAGGCAGCTAGTCCAAGCAAGCCTGAAGACAAGGCACCAAGTTCAATCAAGCCCGCTGAGAAGGCTGCTACCTCAATCAAGCCCGATGAGAAGGCAGCTAGCCCAGACAAGCCCGATGAGAAGGCTGCTAGTCCAGATAAGCCCGATGAGAAGGCAGCTAGCCCAATCAAGTCTAATGAGAAGGTGCCAAGCTCAATCAAGCTCGAAGAGAAGGCAAAGCCTGATGATAAAGTACCTACTCCAATTAAAACTGTTGAGCCTAGCCCTCGGAAGCCTGATAAGGAATCACCTAGCTTTGTGACGACTCAAAAAGAGAAGATAACTCCAAGTAATCTAGAGGAAAAACTTACTAGTATGTTGCTGGATTTAAAAGTTCATTCTCCATACGAGGCAGATGAAGACGTACCTAGCCCTGCCAGGCCAGATGACGGAAGTCTTGAGGTAGTACATGAAGCTGATTTGAATCTAGAAAAACCAGACGATGATATCGAATCCACTCCAATCAAATCTAAAGAAATAGCGCCGAGTTCAACCAAACCACATGCGAAAACTTCCAGTCCATTGAAATCTGGAAAAGTACTCCATCCAGAACAGCCTCGTGACCAAGAACCTACCTCAGTGAAACCTGTAGCGGCTCCAAGCATACCTAAACCTTATGAAAAAATGGGAAGCCCTGTTCAGGCTACTGAAAATGATTTACCAGAAAAATCTGAAGTAACTAAAAAGGAAATTGAAACCAAATCAAAATATGATGAAAAAGACATTGATGAAAAGGAATCTTTTAATGAAGACTCTACGTCCATTACAAGTGAACAATCAACACGTGAAAAAGATCTAACTGCACAAAAAGACGATAAACAAAAGCAAATCATCGAAGACAAAGTTGTCCGTAAATCAATGAGTCCAGTAGCAGCTGAAGACCTCAAAAAAGCTGCAGAAGAGAAAATCGAATTTCAAGATTTAGACACGGATGAAAAAGACATTTACGAAGACGGTGAATCAGTTAGTGAAGATAGTCAAATAATTGAAAGAATTGATGTCAAAAAAGACTCACATATTCAAGTTACAGCTACAAAAGTACAATCTTTAACGAGTCAAACTGAAGAAATGCTACAACAAGAAAGACAGTTTGTTTCCAAGCTAGAACCTACCCTTAAGGAAACTGTCAGCAAGCCTCATGACATTAAGAAGAGATCTATTCCAGATGATAAGTCCACTCAAGATTCTCTTGATAGTATGACAGATGGCCTTACCCCCATACCTCATGGTAGTAGTTCCGAAGATGTGTCCAAGGAAATCAGTCTTGAAGAAAAATATAGTTTTGAAGGCTCTGAAAAATCGGAAAAGAAATCACTTAAAGATAAGCTATATTCTGATGATACTTCCAGCCAAAAATTTGAATCACTCACAATTGACGATTCAATTACATCAACGTTGAAAGATAGTGATTTGACTAAAGTTCTTGATGACAAAACGCAGGTTCTTGGATCACCTAAAGATGAAATTCATCTTTCTGAAGCATCAGACTCGGGAGTGCACAGTATACCTATTGATTTAGGAGCAAGTGATGACAAAACTGTATCACAAGCAATGAAAGATAGTGCTGTACATCTTATGGAGTCTATACATAAAGCATTTGGAGAAGATACTGTACAGCAAGGTATTAAGACAGAAAGCGTAGAATCTTTGGTCAGGGTATCTACTCCCCCAACGGTTCCAGTCAGTCCACTCCCGAAGACTCCTAGTAGCTTCCAGGACGTGAAAATCAGTGATGGAGTCCAAAGTGAAGTTACTTATGATAAATCTGATGGTAGCGAAGAAACAATCACTAAAGTGGTTCATGTTGGAGATGACGTTCTTACACAGAGAATTTCTACATCAACTGAGAAAGTACCTAAAAAAACAACTGCGCTAGTAGACGACGAATCGGATCTTTTATCTTTAATGCAAAACGTAGGAAAGATCAAAACAGAAACCGACACCGTTACAAAAATCATTAAAGAAGGGGAAAATGTGGTCACACAGACTATAACTACTGTCACTACTAAAGAAGTAATATCAAGAGAAGATGGCACACCGCAAAATATTAAGACTACAATAGAAACAACCACTCTTAGCAAAGGATCTGATGGTTCTACAACTACAATAAAAGATACACAAACATTACTGTCAGAATGTTCTTCCAGCCTTAGATCTACCTCCTCCATGGATTTGTATGCCAAAGACAGAACAGATAAGGAATATTTAGAAAGTGAAGAAAAGTTTGAAATTAGAGACTTGACTGACAAACGCGAGTCTTCCATACCTAAAGATGTAGAACCCCTCAAATCCTTTATAAGTGAGACTGACGAATCAGATGATAACATTGAAGATACGATCATCGATACAGATGTCAGTAAACGAATAATTAAGGAAAATAATAAGGATATTGTAGAAACTATAACAACAACAACTAAAAAAGAAACCATTAAAGTCAGTGACCATAAAAAGATAATTAGAACTACAGTTGAAACAAATGTCACTAAAGAACACTCCGATGGTTCAAGAGATGTACAGAAAAACGTTGAAGTTAAGACTGAAGAAATTATTTTAGATTCTAGCAGTAATTTAGACAGTATACTCAGTGACTTTGCAATTTGTAGTGAACCTGAAGAAAGTGTCACTACAACAACAGAGGAAATCAAACAGGAGACCTTTATCATCAGGCGAACAATTGTTACAAGAATAATGAAAACGAAGTATGCTGATAAACAAGGCGTGCCGAAAAAACTCAAGACTGACACAACCATCACTACAACTGATGATTACCCTGACGGTTCATCTCGTACCAAAGTTGATAGTAGTACATCTCTGACAGATATTGAAGTAGAATCTGTAGAAAGCCCTGACCTTCAAGATTTAACAGTAGTGGAAGACAAGGCAGTTGAAACAGATAAATATGAAAAAACTGTCACTATTAATGGAAAAAGTGCTCTGCAAATTGTAACTACCATTACAACAAAAGAAACCTTGAGCTCAATCGATAGAAGTAAAAGAAAAGTTAAATCTACCGTGGAAACTGTGACAGAGACAATGCTTCCCGATGGAATGACAGAAGTCACTAAAGACGTTAGAGTATCTGTTTCAGACATCGGAATAGATGCTGTAGATGAAAGTCTCGAAGGCTTTGAATCAATTGGCAAATCCAAAGAAGACACTACAACAGAAATTGAAACAGTTACGGAAGATGGTGAGAGTATCAAGAGAACAACAACAATAACTACTACTATACAAGAATACACGAATACTTCTAAGAGCATAAAGCGAATTAAAACGACAATCAAAACCGTCGTAGAAGATGAACACCCAGACGGCTCCGTAATAAAAAAAACCAGCGAAAAAATATCACTCTTAGATGAAAATCTGATGGACATAGAAGATGAAGAAGCCGATTCTGAAAATGAAAAAATAGAAGCTATTCTAAAGGAACTTGTTCCATCCGAGCCAGAAGTCAGTGAAAACGTACAAACAGAAGAAATTAAAGAAAATAATATTACTATCTATAGAACTATTATTACTAAGATCGCTAGGACTAAATACTGTGACAGTCTAGGATTATTACAAAAACTTAAAACAGTGACGACAGTCACTACAAGTGATAAATATCCTGATGGTACTACAAAAATTACTGTTGATACGAGCACCTCCATTACTGATATAAGTATTGAAGAAATACAAACAAAGAAAAAAGTACATACAGATAAAATTACTATGCCAGAACCAAAAGAAAAAACTTCACCACAAATTGTTAATGGAGTTCAGGAACATCCCGAGAAAGACAGAATTATAGAGGACAAAACAAAAACTGGTTATAAAATTCCTATCGAAGACGGATTACCGTCAACTGATGAAAATGGTAAAGTAGATGCTGCTCTCAAAGAGTTTACTCCAGTTGGAGAACCAGAAGTTAGTGAATCCATTGAGACCGTGGAAATCAAAGAAAAAGGCATTACTATCAAAAGGACTATCGTTACTAAAATTGTCAAGACGAAATATTCTGACAAACAAGGCAATCTTAAAAAACTGAAGACCGTTACCACTCTCACCACCACCGATTACTACCCAGATGGCTCAGCACGAACCATTGTTGAAAGTAGTACTTCAGTAACAGACATTGAAGTTGAAACAACCGATGCAATCGAAGAAGGATTTGATACTATTGGTGACCCAATAGAAGACACGACCACTGAAACTAAAACCATCACTGAAGATGGCATTACCATCAAAAGAAAAATCACCATTACGACAACAGTACAAGAATATGCCAACATTGACCAAAATATTAAGAGAACTAAAACCACAGTCAGGACAGTATCGGAAGATGAATACCCCGATGGGTCAGTTGTTACAAGAGCTAGTGAAAAGATCTCGTTAGTAGACGAGGGTCTTAAGACTATCGAGCCCACTGCAGAAGAACAAGCTGAAATAAGAAAATTAGAAGCTGCGCTCAAAGACTTATTACCTTCGGGAGAACCTGAAGTAAATGACGACACAGACATTAAAAAAATAAAAGAAAATGATATTCACATCAGAAGAATTATCAATACCAAGATAGTCAAAACTAAATACGCTGATAGTCAGCACGTATTACGAAAATTAAAGACAGTTAAAACGGTAACAACAACAGATGAATATCCTGACGGCGCTGCAAGAACAACTGTGGACACCAGTACATCGGTCTGTGACATAAAAGATGAACAGCGAGAAGTTCCAAACCAACAGGTGGTAGGCTATGAGCACATTGGAGATGTGCAAATTAATGTAGAAACTAAAAATTATGTGATAACTAGAGACGGTAAAGAACTTGAACAAATTATAACTATTAAAACAACAAAAGAGGTTCTTGAGTCACAACAAGAAGATGGGAAGAAGAAGGTAAGGACAACTGTAGAAACTGAGAGTCAAATTGCATTACCCGATGGCAATACAGAAATCACAAGAGACAAAAAAGTGACACTGGATGATTACAAAATAGAAACATTCTATGAAAATCTTACGGGATATAGTGAAATCGATAAACCAAAGGAATCAGTGCAAACTGAAGAAGATTTAGTTATCGAAAATGGCATCAAAATCAATAGAAAAACTACAGTAGTAACGATTAAACAGGAATTCGAAAATATGGTAACACGTTCTAGGAAAGTCAAAACTATAGTCAGGCGTGAAACTGAGGATGAACACCCTGATGGTACTGTAATTACCAAGAAGAAAGAAACAGTCACTATCACTGACATAGCCGGTTACCCGCAAAGATTAATGGAAGATGTTCCTGAACGTCCTGAAGAATTACACATAGGTGACTCTGAAATAGTAGAAAGTCTGACCGAGGATCTGGATGTTAAAAACGAAGTAATACAGCGAGGTTCCATCACCATTAAGCGCAAAATTACAATTGCAACAAAACGTGAGTTCTTGGCTAGTAATGATGTAAATATCAAACGCGTGCGAACTACGGTTGAAACAACTACTGTGGATGAATTCCCTGACGGAGCAACAGAAACAACTAAAGATGTAAAAATAACTGTTTCCGAATTCCAAAAGACATCAGACAGTGACTTACAAGCTGCGTTACAAGGATTAGTCCCCACTGGGAAGATCAAGACATCCGTTGATAAGAAAACTAACATAATTAAGTCAGATCATGGCGAAAAAATTACTCAGACAATTACAACTAACGTGACGAAAGAGGAACTTAGCAATAGTAAAACAAATGACGTCGCAGTTAAAACAGTTACCGAAACTGTTACTGAAAACGCGAAAGATGATGGCACAGTCGAAACAACAAAAGATGTACGCACACAAATCACGTATTTACCTCCAGGAACCGGCCTTGACGATTGGTCTCCAGAAGAACTTGAAGAAATAGAAAAACAACCAGTTGCACAGGAAGATAGACAAGTACTTGATGATAGATCTATCAATCAACTACCGCTTGAATCGAAGGAAAAACCAGAACAGAAACCAAAGAAGCAACGCTCGCCAGTGGGAGAAATAACTACAGAAACAGACACTTACACGAAAGTAATCAAAGAAGGTGACAACGAAATCACACAAACCATTACTGTGGTAACAACTAAGGAGGTAATTAGTCCAGAAAAAATCAAGATTACTATCGAAACTACTACAGTTAGCAAGGGCAGTGACGGTGTCACTAAGACTACTAAATCCACAAAAACTACGATATCAGAGTTCAGAGAAGAATTTGAAGAAACCGTTGACACCGGCGAAAGTGAAAAGTCGTTCTCCAAGCTCTCGTCGAAGACTGGTGATATGCGAAGTTCGTCAGCAGCTAGCGATGATCTAGATCACCCTGGCATCTCTACTCCACCATCAGATATCAGCTCCAGAGGTTCAAGGGCCGCTACTCATGTTTGGGGCACGGAAAGCGGCAGCGGAATGTATTATAGTGATGAAGATGGCCAGGGCAGCCCCAGCAGTACTAAATCACAAGTCGCACACTCACCGAGATCCAATCTTAGTTTTGAATTAGACACTGCAAAGTCACAACAGGACCTATTCGACAAACATGAATCAATGTTAGACAAAGATATCATGTCAACCTCCGTTTATGGACAACTCCCTGAAGATGATTCATACAAATCATCATCACATTCCGAATTAACTACGACTGAGGTACTAACAGGCTCTACAACAAAAATAACGGAAGCCTTCTTAGCTAAAGAAAGATCTGAACATTTAAAACACAGTGACGCTACTTTCTTAAAAGAAGCTGATGAGCATTTTGAGAAAGCCATCGAAGAACACAAGAAGGTTAGCGGATCTCAAGTTATTTCAAACATAACAGCTAAATATGAGCTTGATTCTAAATTCCATTCAAGTTCAAGCCATTCTTCAAAGGAAAAAAGTACCATCACATTGAAAGACCTTAAATCAGAGTCAAAGAAAGTAACCGAAAGTAGTTCATCAAGCAAACAGGAAACTAAGTACGAAAAATCTGAACTTACCAGTGAAACTCGTAAACCTTCCAAAGATCCTATCGAGTCTTGGGGAAAGCCACTTGGTCTGCCAAGTCCTATCGGAGCGCCAACTCAGGTAGACGGGAAGAGTACTCCTAAGAAGCAAGCAAGTTCAACCGTATTAAATAAAAATAAGATCAACCAGGAGAAGAGCAAGGAAGCAAAGAGTCGCGCCTCTGAGTCTCCCAGCAAGAAGAAGGCCCCTGCGCCAGTGTACATGGAGCTAACTTACGTGCCACATCATGGCAACTCGTACTACTCCGCCATTGAATTCTTCAAGCGAGTTCGTGCACGCTACTACGTGTTCTCCGGTACTGAGCCTTCGAAGGAGATCTACAATGCCCTGCTCGATGCCAAGAAGACATGGGAAGATAAAGATTTAGGTAAGTTACGTAATTTGTTTTAAAATACACATATATAAACTCACGCCTTCTTCCCATGCAAAAACAACAGAACGCCAACTACTACGAGCCCTACATACCTACTCATTTTGTCTTGTTCACGTTCATACATCTGTTCATACACGCACGATCGCACGCCGGTTGCAAGTACTACACACCTGACCTCTCTGAAGAAAAATAGGGTCACTGTCCTCATAGGGCGTTTTACCCATTAATTTTACCCATTTTTTTCACCTCATAAAACGGACTAACCACTTAGTAATATGCTTACATTTAGGATGATATTGGTGCCGACTCTCTTGTACACGGAACTAAACTAACTAAACTATCACTAAAATTCCTTAATTTTGACTATGGGAATCTTTGAGCTATTCTGTCAAATAAATTCTCTAAATTTAAAACTTATTTTGACACAACTAAAATCGAATTTGACAACCGCATGCCTCCACTTGGTACTTGTTTTCCCTACCCCGTGTTTTTATTTTAGAGCCAGAGGCGCGCATGCACAGCAGCCTCGACGTGTTTTTAATGGAGTTTTTCAGTTTTGTATGGAAAATAACGAAAAAAAATAATTACTAACATGTTGAGAATTATGGGTTTAAGGGTATCCTAAAGGGGGTCGAAATTTTCATTATTTTTGCGATAGGACACACCGTTTTCGAGATATAAGCAAAAGAAAATATAAAAATACAGTACGGTTTTTTGTAACTGAAGTCGAGGTGTTGGTTTGAATTTTAGTTCATGACATCTAATTTTTTTTCCACACATTTTTAATCGCGATTAAATATAGTCAGATTTAGTTAGAGGATTTTAGATATAGGACAACATTTTAGTTTAAATCGTCAAATTCAGAATAGCATTTTCACTAAACTAATCTCAGTGCCATCTTAGTGCTGTCAAACTAAATTATAGTTAAGTTGTGTCATTTAAAGTCTATTTCAGAATGAGTTTGAGCGTTTGACAGGACTAAACTAAATTTTAGTGATTTTTAGTTTAGTTTAGAGAATTTTGTGACAAGAGAATCGGCACCATTATTAACTTGTTTAGTATTATTATAACAAAAATGGAATGTACACAGATATATTGGGCGAAAGAGCTCTTGAAAATAGTAGCATATCTCTTATAATTATTAACCTTTCTGTCTGGTCCTTGCAGAAGTCACCATTATCCCTACGTACGACACCGACGTGCTTGGCTACTGGGTGACAGAGAACGAGGAAGCTCTCGAGAAGTACAAGATCGACCTGTCGCCGTCTGCCTCGCGGTGCACCATCAACCTTCAGGACCATGAGACATCGTGTGCGGCTTATAGACTCGAGTTCTAGGTTTCGGGTCTATTTGTAGCCTTCTCATCGAAAAAGTGAGCCCCTTACACGGAGTCGACGCTTACGAACCGAATGAACCAAAGAAAAGTGTAATTGTTGTTGTAGAAAAAAAAGGCTGTGATAATGAAAGAAACGCTCGTAAGCATTGACTCTTGAGGCCACTCCTTCGTATGAGAGTGTTTGCAAATAGATGCTGTGTTTTTGTGATATATGAATGCAATTAACAGACTGCTATAAAGAGTTTGATAAAATCTTAGTTAATAATGAAAGTAACGATAATGAAAACGAAAACGAAAGTGCTGGTGTCAAAATGTGTTGTGCAAACTACGGCCGATTCGTAACTCCCAAACTGACAGTGTCCTAACCACATCCAATTGTAAAGTCAATAACCAATTCTCGACCTAAGAACAGAGACGTCCATTTTTTTCTAAAAACAACTGTTTTCTAGTAGCTTGCCATTTAAAATATATTTCTGATGATGTTTTAAAATTTGGTCTTATACAAAACTGTAGTGCTTTTATACATGATATTTAGCGTAACCAGTCCATTTTGTTTAGCCAAAACACCGCTTTGCGATCAAAATTTTTGGGGGAAAAGAAAAAGATAAATTATTTTGCTATCGCCATTTGTAATTTACAAATTGTACAAAATGTCTTAGCGGCAATTCTTTTGTTTAGCGTAGTCGCTTTAAAAGGACGTGATTAACACTTGAATGTCATGATAACTGACGTCAACATAAAACCTGATGGTACTTTTTTAAAGGTTTAAATAAAGATATACTTATAAACAAATATTGTCTTAAAAAGACGTTCTTAAATGTAAAGTCGCTCGTCGGGCTATCGCTACGTGCGCTAGTTTGTATTCATATTTGTTAGATGAGACTTATTATTACGACTCTAGAACGACAAAGATGACTTCTCGTGTCAGTCTGTACCTCATAAGTAATTCAGTTAGATGTAAGGAGTGACGTTTTCCACATTTGATTTCAACTCGAGCTTATTTCCCTGCGATTATAAATATACGAATGGTGGCGATCGATTGTAGGATTGAATGTAACTTTATATAGCTCCAAGAGATGGTGCTGTTACGAGATCAGGTTCTACATCACGCTAACGAAATTTATCTTCTCAGCTATTTTAAAATAAGTTGCGCATACTATCACAAGCTAACGCAACATTGATCTATATTCGTAACGCCATTTCTAGACGACTTTAATACAAAGATATAAGATATTAGATACAGAGTCAATTATAATTGGAAAAACCTGCAACTCCAATATTAATAGAATGTGTGTCAAATGTTCTTATGTTTCATTAAAATATAATAATACTGCGATCGATCGAAACTGTAAAACTGAAGACATCTGTGTTATTCTAGACCAACAGTGAGCCTAAAACGATAGAGAGCTTAACCATTATAAATAATAAATGTTTTAGTAGAAAACTATTATTAAAGAATTCATTATATTTACCTCTGTTTAAGTTGATACTTGCTTGTTGCGTCGAGGTATAGTAATATAACATAGTTATAATTACGTGTTATATAAAATTTACTCATTTCCAAAAGATAATTATTAAATGATGAAACGAGATTATTGAATCTCTATTTTTATTATGTTGGCATCTATATATTTTCTCGGTCTGTTGTATTTTTGTTTGAAATTTCTAGTCGTGGCGACCCAAATACTTATAAAAATGGTTATAGTCTTTAAAAATTCGTTCCTATTCAGATGAATTGTTTTTTTAAGCGTTTTTGTAATATTTTTTTTGTCGAAGATTAAATCCTCATGTAATTATAGATAAAGATACCTACTCCATTAGATTACAGATTTGTTTCAAAATGTTATGTTCGGATGTGAGCGAATGTGATAATGATCCATAAATGATTCAGCATCTAGCGTGTAAGCTGTCGTCAAGGCTTTCCTCCATACACCGGCAGAAGCGAGCAAGTTTGCCTTTTGACTAATATTAATGTAACATCTACTACTTAGTTAAAGCTCACCTGCTCGTATCCACTGTTATGTTGTCCTTATTTGCCAAATAAACAATGAAAATGTTTGAGTCAATTAATTTTAAGTCATCCATAGTTATAAGTGGATTAATGTCACACAACAATCGCTTACTTCGCCAACATTTCTTAATATAGAAAAAAATATAGCGAGAACAATTCGTATTCTGAACGCACCAGCACAATGTATTACATATAAAAATCTTTTAAAAATTGTAAACGAATACATAAAGAATACTTTATTTTATTTTATTTTTTATGTATGTCAACGAATGAGTTTTATTTTATAGTTTAAAATACATAATTAATATAGTATGTGTTACTGTGTGTGGATTGATGTGAGCACAATATTGTTTCATTATGTGGTTTATGCTTTAGGTAGTTTGGATGGGACTAAACAGGGATGTGAGGAATACCTTGTGGGTGAGGTCTGAACCGATGCCACGCCGTTGTGACCACCATTGGCTTCAACAGTCAATTTTAGTAATAAGCAGCGCTTTCACATCTCTACGTTGCATGCGTGTAAATCTACAACCGTTTTGAGGTCGCGCTGCTCAAATCGTAGTGATGGATTTTGGACAGTTGTGTGAGCATAGCAACCTCAATCGAACAAGATTATTGCTAAAATTTACGATTAATAATCATTACAAGTGCATCGGTGATGACGACTACAAATGCTTCGAACAAAAAAGATTTGAGTATTTTTATTTGAATAGGCTTTGTTATTTTCAGCCAGCCACCACTGTCTAGCTGGCCATAAAGCCTGACCCTAAAGTTTACTATTGTATTTTATAGCTAGAATTCTAATTAATGCATATTATTAGGAATATTAAAAATGTTATTAAAATTAAGAATTGTATCAGCTTAGTGAACATCAATAGCTCTGAGAAATAAACCATTATTGAAATTATTAAATGTTGTATTCTTCCAACTGTGGGTTACTTTAACATGTTTAATTGTAGTTAACAAAATATTTACTGTTTTCGTTATAGAATATAATCATGACTGTCAAAGGCTGGCAGACAGCCATGCGGCTTACCTGAGTGAGCTTGTCAATATTACCTCAACAAGACATCAAATAAAACTGATCATTTTGCCAACTTAGAACCTGCTTTACCTCAACGCCATCTAAAGATGCCTAGGATTAAATATATATTAAGAAAATTCATTTTGACGATGACATTAACTCAATCAAAGATCAGGTACACCGTATGACTGTTTGTCATCACTCAGAATTTCATACATTAATAATAAAATGAGAAGGAATTGGAATGTTCGAAAAGTTCGGCTTGAGATGATAATTATAAATAGAGGTCTCAAGAAAAAACATCGATTTAAGGAGTAAAATAAATGGAAAATATGGATTTGTAGGTAGGTATCAATGTGGGATATTGGTTTTAAAGTAGAGCGTGGTAGAAAAAAAATTGTTGTCAAAATACCTACTTTCACGATTTATTGTGGCTTAAGTACGTCTAAAATCCAAGTCAAACTTGGCCTGCCATTTTAAACTATTTCAAATAGAATTCGATCACTATTTCACCTTTTTGATGTCGTAGGTATTTAATCATGACAGCAAACATTTCTCACGCTCTATTTTATTATTACGAGGTTGAATGCTTCAGTGGTGCTAGAAACCGATGCGTAACAATATTAGTATTGAATGTTTGCATCCTGTAAATGATGAGGGTGGAAATAGCATAGTTGATAACAAGTTTATCTCACACGAAACTCATTATAAACACAAATATATAGTTAAAGTTTAGGATTTTCGAGTCAAACTGAATAAGTTATTTAATCATTCATTAAATGAGAAGGATTTAAATTTATTTACCTCAAAGTGAGTCATTGAAACAACCTTCCTTGGAGAGCCACTGAAATTACGTCACAAGAGAGGAGAGTTGGCGTGTTTTTATGTGGGGCGCAGCTTTATTAACGTGTCTGGCCCGTCCTTTTCACTAACTCAGTGTACTCGATTACATAGACTTACTGACTTTTAGTGCGAGACATACATTTGTGTCCTATGTGTCCTTTTCACTTGAAAAGTTCCACTGTTATCGTTTACTTGGGGTGCAAGTAACACGCTTAGTGGTAAGTAAGACTGATCAGATTTGTTGAACAGCTAAACTCAATGCTTCAATCTGTTGCAAGGTAAACGCTGTATACGCCTAAATTATTAATTATTATTAAAGGATTTGTTACGGGAATGTTGGATTAGGAAAAGGAAGTTAGGTGCATACGACATTCTTTCATAAAATGAGAATAATTATTTTACTAATTTTTGGTGCAACTTGATTGCGGACAAATAAAGTCGATAGGTTGATGTAGATCCCCTCAAAACATAGTCGCTGGTTGATCGATGAATGCAACTCAGCTGCTAAATGGTCGATATCATCGACGTTGACCGCAATCTAGGCTCACATTATAGGTTTTATCGTATGCACTTAAATTATCCTTTACATTGCTTGCTTGCTTTACTAACAAACCTGCTATTTTAAAAAGATGTTTAATAATTTAAATAATGTCTAGCCCTTAAGGGCAACTAGGTGCATATTTATGATTGTATGTAATATAAAGTACTCATTAATTATCATTGTATCAGTCACGTCGCTATAACCCATTCAGCGTGTTTGGTGGTAATGTATGAATCATTATGAGTAATAAAAATGTTTGAAAACGTTATTGGTTTATTATTTTTATATAATATCCCTTTTAGTTTTACATTTTTGCAATAGGCTATTTTTATAAACTCACGAATTGTTTAAATGCGACATAACAAATAGAGAACACCAACATATAATTCTATGATAAAAAATCAAAATAAATTCAAATTATTATATTTTTATATATTATTATAAAATAATTAAAGCGTCTATACCTCAAGGGAGTGCAATTGGATGCCTCATACCTACATTTAATGCACGACATGATCATGTCTCAAATGCACGTAGTGGAATGCAATGATAATGTTTCAATTTCACATTGTGGAATGCAATAGACATATTGAGGATTAAAATAGGAAAATAACTAAATTATTCAATTTGAAAACATTTATTAACAGCACATTTTTCACAATTTAAATGCATTATACAATAAACAGTCGTATACAATACTTTTTGGTTACTTATTTCTAAATGTAAAGACTACAGACGTAACCCTTCCTTGGCAGACCGGGTACAAAGTAATACAAACTTAAAAAATCGCTCTGTTTAGAAAAAATATATAGAATTACAAAAAAAAACATTTAAATATGTATTAAAAAACAATTAAAAATAAGGCTTTACTTCTTGAATCTATAAATTATGTACTTATTGGGATATGATTCAAAATGACGCACTTAATTTATTGTGGGCATAAATACTTAATTAAACATTTAAATATAGCATTTTGGGACACTATCTGACATTAGCTAGGCTATGCACTTAAATGTGGCTGAAATTGTCACCCACGCACTTAATAGGGGCTGATTATTATTTTCTTAATTAAAAATGAACACAAAAAACGACGCATTCGGATACCGCTTAAAGGCTCGTGCAAACAGACGCGATATCGCGGGCGCGACAGGCAGCGGCACCTTTGTCGACAAAGGTACCGCTGCCTGTCGCGCCTGCGATATCGCGTCTGTTAGTACGAGCGTTAACAAGTGCTATTAAAAAAACGGTACTTATTTAAAACCTATAATTGACTTAATCTGGAATGACTATTAACTATTTTATAAAAAAGTATACTTTGTTGAAACACAACGCGCAAAGCATTCGGCACAGCCAAGAAGAAAATAATTTACATTGTTTATAGAAATTATGCCTTATGTGTCATCAAAACTGGTTTCTAGTATTCAATCAACTCAATCAAACGAATAGATACCGTATTCATTTTTTAATTATTGATAATTGTGCATCTCTATTATTCTATTAATAAATATACGTCTAAACTCATTAGAACTACTTACTAAAAAGCTACTAAACTTTGGAATGTTATAGTAATCACAATAATGTTCGTTTATTACTTACGTACTTAATTTACGTATCTACATTAGCTTACGAGCACTTACTTTCTAGACACATACATAAATACAGATAATAACAATCATTATTATTGATATTGTTAAAATATAAGCTAAAGGCATTCATACAATGGACGATAAATAATAGAAGTTTAACCATTGCTATAGCCAAACCTGGAATTTGTGAAAATCTGCAGTGATTTAGCTAAAATACTCTTATATAAATTTATTGCGTGATTGTTCTTACACTGCATAAAACAATTTCTGAGAAAAATTGAACATTTACGAGATCTTTTTACCATCCAAAATGTTATTAATAACTCTTTACCGATAAATAAATAAATAAATAAATAAACATCGGTGAATAGTTTCGTAATAGGTTTGATACCACCAACTCAAATCAGATTTAGCAAAATATATTCTTTATAAACATTTTTTATTTTATTTAATTTCATTAATTATATTTTTAAATATTGCATTTTTCGTTATTAAAGACTAGAATTTAAAGTTGAAAGAAAGACTTTAAAATAATTGCATTTTAAAACAATTGAAGAAAATTAATAGATATTAGTTTAGCCATCTACTAATATTAAATTATTTTCTTAATTAACAATACACTCAAATGACAGCAAAATAAAGCAATGTTCAATTTGAACACGAAAAAAATAAACTACAGGAATGTTTATTTATTACACACTTTTGTGTATTAAATAATTATTTAAATTACTACCATTGTATGACCATACTCTTGTCTCCTAATTAGTCACTCATTTCTCACAAACCTGTGTTTTTGGAGGGACTTTGATACTGAAGAAGACTTTCGATAAAGTCCTACATTCACTTAAGAGAAAATAAATTATTCACGAAGAAATATTCTAAATATTTCACTGTTTGTTTAGAAGAAACCCAAATGCTACTTAAATCTCATATCATCTGGTTTCCTGACAAAGTACGCCACTTTATCGATAGGAACTTTGTACTCGTGCATCCAGCGGTTGCCCTTGCGCAGTGACCCGTCGATACCGTCTTGCCATAGACCAGTTGGGAGGTATACTGAGAGCAGAAAAAAAAAGTAATTAATTTATGATCATCTAAACAGGCGATGCTTGGGGGCTTGTGCCCAGCACGCGTAGCATGAACACCGTAGAAACGAAACTCACGAAAGACAAACTGACCGATTGTAAAAAGATTTCTACGTCGCGATGTCAAAAATGAAGAAAAGCTTTGCTTCAAAAAGAATTTGTCTGTAAAATGATGCGTGACTCTACAGATCGTCACAGGCTCAAGCAGAAGAGATGTCACGAAGAGACATGCTACGCGTGTAGAAGGGGGTTCATTCGGCTATTATTTTTATGAAATTAAGAATTAAGAATTTAAAATATTATTTTGCTTTAGAGATACAGCACAATCTATTCATCGCTACAGTGCCAAACTCCCGATAATGACACATCACTCCACTTTCACATTTAACCCTATACCCTATTAGCAATCAAATGAAAGTACACATACCGTCTCTACTCGTCTGGCCCCGTTCCAACACAGGCGCGACGACGATCTCTCCACCAATCGCGAACTCGTCTTGTACAGGCATTGGTGCAGTGTCACTGCCGCTCAGTAGCCATAGTGGACGGATGAGAGGCAGACCTTCTTCTAGGGCCTCGCGTTTGTACTTCAGAAGAAGTGGAGTCACCTGGAAAAGAATGATAATATATATAGAAAGGTATTTGGAAATATGTGGTATTTATTTCTGTAGCTACGTTTATGGAAATCTAAAAGTTCATGTTGTAATAACAGTCATGTTCAAAATTACTAAGCTTGATGAATTAAACAGATATTTTAAACTACTAAGGTAAAATAATACCACAGAACAACGTATAATTCTAAAATAATGGAACAAACTCGAAACAACATTCTTACTAATATAAAACAATGTTATAAATACTACTACTATTCTACCCTACTCTTATAAGTATCTTTACTTACCATTCTCTGTCTCAACGAAGTCAAGTTCTTCGCCATCTCCAAAACTCTTTCATCATTATACTTGCTCGGCAAGTGAGTGAACTTCATCACAGGTAAGAACGTTGCCATTTGCAGCCATCTCATATACAACTCCCTCTCTGGCAACTCTATTCCATTCTCTTGAGTAGCATTCGTTGTATCCACCAAACCTTTCGAAGATGGTAGGAACTGCTCACTTCCAGGCCAGTAGATATCACCTCCAACTGCTCCCGGCATTATAAATGGAAAACCATTGACTCCGTAAGTCAGCATAGTTGGTATCACAAGTCTTAAAGCCTCCCATGTCGACTCAAAAGGCGGTAGGGATACAAAGATTGGTGGACGGGGCAACGAAACTGCTGAGGATACTCCAATAATACTCAATAACTTTTCAAAAGTCTTGGTGAAGATCTTCTTGTATTGATCAGGGTTAGTCAGAAGATTTTCGCAGCGGAAGTAATGAGGCATGTCGTAAGCAGTTCCTAAATCCAAAAAGAAGGAGTCTATGTGGTACTCATCAATTACTGCTTGTAGTTTTTCCAAAAACCAGGGTACTGATCTGTTGTTTGTGATATCTAGCACTCCAGCGCTTGCCAATGACTTGAACCGAGTCAAAGCTGGTATACGTCTATCACTATTCCGTTCACTGATCAGCAATCTCCTTTGAACACATTCTGCAAAGTTTTTACTCTCAGTACTAATAAACGGTTGTATAGTAAACGCCACTTTAAATCCTCGTCTATGCAGTTTATCTACGGTAGTGTTTAATGTTTCAAATCGACTCGTATCTACTGATAGATCACCTATTTCATTCTGCCAATGCTCATTGATCAAGACGTGTCCTTGTTTCAAAAATCCTAGATTGATGACGTCTTCGGTGTATTTGGAAATAGTTTCTGCTTGTAATTCCTGTTTGAATCTGGGAGCTATTAGCCAAACCGGTTCTGATATTAGAGACTCTAGTGTTTGCATATCCGCGGGTTTCAAACCATCCCACAATGGGGCTCTACGGTGACTGTGAATTGAAGAATGCAATGACGCCATATCTTCCGATGTGCAAATATTATACTTCATTTCAGGGAACTCAGTCAGTTTGTTCGGGTAAGCAAACTCATGGTACATAGCTTTCAGGCAGATTTGTTTGCCTCCTTTGTTGACGGAGACATGAAGAGGCGTTTCATCATCAATGATGATGGCAGCCCCTTTGGAGTTGATGAAGTACCGTGTGAGGACGTTGCCCCATTGGGACTTCTGCATATCTCCAGTGATGAACGGAGTGTAGTCCAATGACCCACTATCTAAAGGCCAGGTTAAGTTTGAAGATTGGCCTCCTCCGTACCAGTGAACTTTCGTAGCACTCCAGTCGAAGCAGTCATTTGGATAGACGTCTGTAAAGAAAATAATAATAATCAGGAACTGAATTTAGACGTTAGCTTCAATATGCTTTCATTTGTTTACGATAACATTGCCAAAGATAATATGAAACAATTAAACAAAGACGCAAGTATTTGACGCAAGTATTTGGCAAATTCCCAAATACATACTTACCTATATTTTTTTTAACATATTAAAAAGCTCGATCCTGTATCGGGTGTAAGGGACAGCCCTCCTTAAACTGATGGGATGAATTCAGTATAACATACTAAGACGGCCGGTACATGAAATTATTTCAGGAACGTTATGGGAATCCAATAAACCTGATTTGTTTTATTACCTCACACGCAATGTATCGTTACCGTGGCACAACCCACAAGGCCGTACTCTCCATGGCAAGGAGGGCGCGCTCGCGCCGCGTTATTTATCAATGTAAATTTTGAATTTCACGCGGCGGTCGATAGAGTATTTCAACATCATTGCTGGTTTTTTTATTTTAGCTGTTTTATTTACATAGAAATAAAAATTAAAAAACTGAGAAAAAAAACAAAAAAAAAACATTTTCCTGAGAAAATTTTCGGTGGAATAGGATTCAAAATAAGGAGCTGAATGCCCCCTGTTAATTTGTGGAGGGCTGTCTCTTACACCCTGTATAATTATTTACTAACCAGATCTCAACGCCTTCCAATGCACATGGTAACAGGTAGTATTATCAACACCAGGGTCATGTGGTAGAGACTTTAGGTAAAAGCGGAGGGTGTGTAGCCACTCTAAGCATTCGGAGCCATCTTTGCGCCGGTGTTCAGGCAGACATGGATACGCGTTCACTTTGCCTTGGATGTTCGCAGCTGAAAAAAGAATATGGAGCAATCAAAGATACAGTATATCGTATGTAGAAAGAGGCAAAAAAGGGAAATGCATCTAAAAGTTTTATTGGAAAGAGATACACAATTTTTAAACTAACTACTACGATAGAGAAAAAAAGTCCAACCCTATGTCGAAAACTATTCAATTGAAGAAACGTACTAGTAACCGTGATAAGTCAACGATAATCAGATTCAGTCAGAGGTGATCATAGAAATTCAAAAAAGATCCTGATAGTAAAAAATATTAAGTCACTCACCTAAACTGGCTCTCAGAATCTCAACATCATCCTTATTATAGATCCTGATGAGTCTCTTGGGCTCGTTGAACTGCACGTTGTCGAAGTAGGCCTTGGTTTGAGCTTGCTGGTGGTACAGGACGTACGCGAATCCAACGAAGAACACGATGGCTAGGAACATGAGCCCCACGAACGCACGGAGCTTGTAGTCTGTCGGTTTCTTGCGGATTTTCTGAGGGATGCTCTGGAAGGAAAACCAATATCTTTTTTAAATTATGATAATGAGACTCAAGAACAAGAAGGTTCACGAGTTCATAATACACCACCAATTAAAGTTCAATTTCAAGGCCTAGGCCTTTGAGAGTTGGTAAACATAAATTAATTATAATTATCATTAAAACGTTTCATCCACTTTAAATTGAAGAGCTCTAAATCTAGGCTTACATTATCAATCACTCAAGAATACTGAGACTTATCACGTTGCATTTTTGCTCTGTGTAGGTATGGTCAACCGCAATTCAGTGATAATACTTGAACTTCGAGAACCAGCTTTACGGCAACGAGATAAAGGTGGCAGTACAAACATAAATTATAAACTAAATTAGATGTATGATACAGTATGATAACTAAGAAAGGGCGTTCCCCTTAACCCGCAATAGCATAGCATCCATAATTTAAAAAAAAAGGTACAAAAAAAAATATATATTCACAAAACAATATATATATATATTCCTAAAAAAAAATATATATATATTCACAAAACTATTAAATTGATACGGAAAAGATTTTTTTTTTTTTTTTTGCGTGTATATACGCTGTACACCTTTCGGTAGATAACATACCCTATATTAGATTGCCTGTAGATCAACATCATCGACGAAACAGCACCAAACATACCTGTAGTTTCTCCCGCAGTAGACTGGCGAGTGAGTTGACTGAAGTGACGGAGTTACTGGGCGAGTAGTCATCATCGTCCATGCTGAACTCCGACCGGCCGAACCTGCGGGGAGCCGTTGATTTGCGTCGGGGGGAACGGAGGGGAGTCCTGGAGTAAAGAGACAGAAAGTTATCAGTATATTAATTTTTTTTATGGGGGGACGATGGCTGTTATATGCGCAACTTTTATGTTCAAATTACTAGTTAGGTGGTCCACTACAAAATTAAGAGTTAATAAAAATGGTTTCGACATAGCTTAATTAAAATAAAATAGATCATTTTAAATATGTTTACGTATATGAACCTACATATTCTTACAAGCAAAAACAAAATAATCTTAGTACGCTTTTAAGATGAGAGAGACACAAAAACACAAGACATTGTAAATATTATTCAAACAACAAAAAATGTGGCATTTAAAGAATCTGTGCTTCCCACACATTTCCAACGAACAAATCTTAATACAAATAAAACTGACAAAAATACCTGAACATGACGTCACAAGCTGAGATAGCGACTGACAACACGAAGATGGAGTTAACAAACTGTCGCATGCCGCGTGGTAATGAGGAAACTCATTTACGTAGGTATATGATTCGGTTGACACCGACAATCACTTGAGGTTATCATAATGGACACTTGGTTTTCAAGCTTTTGGAGGTCAAGAATTTGTAGGAGTAGAGGTAACATCAAACAGCTAACCTTAGAGACTAGATAACTATTAACGAAAAGGTGTAATAACAGTTAACTATAGGTTTGCCTCTTAAGATGGCAAGCAATATTCTCTCTATTGTATATAGTGAAACAGAAGACAATGATGTGTTAGTAAGAAGACCTACAAGTCTAGCAATGAATATGCAGCAGAAGAATATTCTCATAAAATTATGCTTTCATAACAGCAGTCTGTGATCACTAATCCCATTGGCAAGCATGCAGGTTATTAGGCGGATCTCCTGTACACCGTAGAAGGTTACTGGCTGAAATGATAATGATGATACTCTAATTTTCAATTGCATTGCTATGCAGACCACTATACAGCTTGACTACCTACTCAACTACTTACCTAACACTAGATTCGACGAGACTCAAGTATGCATAAATGGCAGATATAATCTAGCCGGATCATAAGTCTGCCAAGAGACTTATGTAGTCTTTATGTTCAAGGTGAACTCTAGTTTTATCCTTGATGCCAATAACTATGAGTTCACTGAAGATAAAATAAAATACTTAAAAATTTACTTTGTTTTCAGGATCATTCTCATTAGAGCCTATTGTTAAATATGAAATAAGCGTTTAATTCATCACAAAACACAATTTTTACGTATTTGTTAGCGGCAATCTACCTACCTCCAAACATTACTGGAGCTAGATCACCAATGCTAGATTAACCTCCCAATCATCTAGATCTATTGCTCTAACCAAACGTGGTTTACTCTTAACAAATTATATTGATACCATAATAATGGTATAATTTTGGGTCGTTACGCTTTCACTATGAAATCGTAATGTTTAAATGTTACTCTTTCTCTCTCTGATAGTTGATTCATTATATTACTTTTTCATTGTTATCGGTGTCATATTAAGATACAAAAATAGTGTTAATTACACTCGTTTGATTACCTTCATTTGATTACTTCTTTTATCTCAGTTTTACGATGCGTCCAATTCCACAGTTTCATCTATAAAGTAGGTCATGGTTACGACTAAACTGCCAGCTGACTCTTCTTCCGAAATCTCTATTTATAAATCTTTTATCGCTCTGAAATTGTCATATATTTCTACATGATCTGAGGGATCTACTCATGAGTAGAATTTATGAATTCTCTTCTCTAATTCTTTAATTATGTCAAATTGTAACCCAATACCTATTAGACCATTCAGCTTAGCTTTTTAATTTTCTAAATCTGTAAGACAGTTTAAAATCATAGCCAAATAATGGAATAATCTAAAAGAAAGAGTACAAAGATTCGGTTTATTCGATTTAAAAGATTTCAATTTAAAATCGCCAGTTATGTTTTAGTCCCATGTATAAGCCTAACTATTCGGGGATTACAGGCGTGATTTTATGTAAAAATATTATATTGTAAGTCCTTAATTGACACTTATATAGCACCATAGATATCCGTCGATAACACTTATGAAGAAAATATCCAAGAGAAATGCAATAAACGTCACATAATCCACGACACAATCATTAATGCTAATTACTACACAAACAGTAATTAACACAAGTCTCACTCACAATCCGCGTTAAAGCTGTAAAACTAATCTCATCACACACAACATTATCTGGTTTAGCGTAAGTAACCTTTCATTTTATCCGAGAGTGTTTACTTATTTCATAAATCCGTTAATAACAAAGAGAAAAGAATGCAAAACAAAGTCATCTAAATGAGCTTCATGATTGCCTTGACCTTACTAAAGACAGTGATGAGTATTCTCAAAGACTTTAGTAGTTACGATATTTCTAATCTCATAATACTGACCTGCATCAATACTTGTAATATTATGAGTCTCCGTTTATAATTTTTTGGAAATGGAAAAGCTAAAATGGACAACATCTTACAAAATATTAGAGAATCGTAAGTAATAGGGAAGCAACGGGAATACGCTATCTTGCAAGGAAAAATGCCCTTCTCTACCATGAAGGAGAGATAGATACAATACAATGGAGAGATACAATAGATAAGAGTATATATTTTTGAATTCCGATGACTAAAACAAGTCATAATTAAAGAACGAGAATCAATTCGATGATAATTGGGAATATATAGAGCTCACGAATACCTATTTCCCTAAATAATGTATATCACAACAAAGGGAATCTGTCTGCGATACAACTTTACGAGATAACACCGGGTCAATGTTTAATTATAAATAAATAGTACATAATTATTGCCATCGCGGGTGGAACCTGATGAGGCTAGCACGTGGGTGGATATTGGCACAAAATAGGAGATGCCGTCGCCCAGCAGTGGGTAAAGTCGGACTGAGGATAATGATGAATTCTGTTCGACCTGGCATTCTGTAAACGAGAAGCTAGTACCCACAAATTAATTATACAATAAAAAGAAAGTGTTTGTACACACTTCATGTCTCAAGCTAAAAAGAGAGTACATTATTAAGAGAGTACAGAGAGTACATCTCAAGAAAATACATTAGTATTTATTTATAAGCTCATAATTTATAATATGGCGAATAAACTATATACTTATTTTCTACTATTAAAATATGGCTAGCCTGAATGACAAAATCACTTATTTTGTTGGAAAAATGTATTCGCTTCTTATAATTTATCTAAGTTTTGTTCATGTTTTATTAGTAACGTGTTTTTGTCGTATATTGTACTATCAGCTAGTGGTGAAGAAATATGAGCATGTGTTTACGTAAAAAAAGGAACTTATGTGTCAAATTACGTGTCATTAACGTATCATACGTGGGAAATATAAGGAATTTGAACTTTTAGTCAGGCTTGTTGTTTACTTGACTACAACGAAACTAAAGAAGACTAACTATGTAGTTCCGCGGATTTGTAAATACAAACCAAAGTAGATGATGGGCAAACAATTACGACTATAGAAAAAATTAGTTAAATTTTTTTTTAAATAAAATATATATTATAACATTTTCTACAAAACCATTTCACTGTGGGATATTAAAATAATTTTGAAAAAAAAATACAAATAAAAATACCTTTTGCTACGACGTTTAGTGCTCCAAATAAATCAAGTAAATTCACAAGTTCACAACACTATGACTACTACGACAGACTTGCTCTAAAACTGACGAAAGATCTATGGATCTTAGATCGGGTTGCGCAGGAGTCGCTCGGAAGCGCGTACGAGTTATACTGGCTGGTGATTTACAAATGCGCGCGCGATGAATACATGCGCCAAACGAGAGTGCGTGCTTTTGTATGGTCGATGTTTTCAATGGGAAAATTGTCTTGGAAATCAGGGTGATAAAGTGATCATAATAAAAATAGCCTACCAAATAGTATTTTTAATATAACAATAACACATTTTTTTTTCTTTATTCGGGCAGCCAAGACTCTCACAGAGTGTTAGTAATTACAAATGCACTTGGAAAACGCAGTGAAAAGCCGGTTCTTTAGTTTAATTAGTTATGATGTTAATTTTATGCAGAATTGAAATTCCTATATACTTGAGTAAGATGCAAGTAACACGGCCACACGCGCTAGTTGCATTGCGTAAATAAATGCACGGGTCAGTGATTAAAGCTCAATTCACACAGAAATGGCAGCGGCCGGTAGCGATTCGGCGAGCAGGTTTAATGACAAGGCATTATAAACTTTATGTGCAATACATAAAAATAAATAATACGCTTGATATATTAGAAAAGAGAGTCGGACCGCGCCGCGCGAGCCTACACGAGCTGCCGCGAGACCTACTCGGCGCTTTCTATTATCTCGGCATGATTTTTTCCTACATCTTCAACAATCATCGTCATATTTCAGCCAATTCACACAAAACCCTAATGAATTAGGTATACACCCAAAACTTCCCTAGAAATCACTCCGTCCATCATTGGTGAAAACCGTATGAGAATCCGTTCAGAAGTTTTTTGAGTTCATCGCGTTCAGACAGACCGACACGGCGAGGGGACTTTGTTTTATGTAGGGATTCAGGATTGGTAGCAATTCTTTCGTCGTATTTATCTGAACGTAGATTTAGAGCAATATGTTAATAAACGACATTTATAGACATCTTTAGAAAAAACATCGTTAAAATGGGCGATTGACGACATAAGTTGAGTTTGAGCATCAGTGTGTTAATAAACTGGTGATGAAACTATCATTGTAAAAATATTTAATTTATAGAACGTCGCGCATTCATTTAGCGAATGAGTTGCACTCTTTCATCGATCAAAGGTAATGCGACTACTTGTGCTAACTAGGCAACGGAAAGCTATGAATATTAATATTATGTAAGTATAATGTCGTCGGTAATTAAAATACTAGTGACTGTATACTGATAACAGTAATTATTAGTAATTGAAATGATTTACCAATTTACCTTAATTTTAGAACATACTTTACTAAACACTTTATTGTTTAAACATTGTATTATTTATTGAAATCATTTTAAAACTTGCTGCAGCTGGCTGGTTATACATTAGAAGAGAATTTAAATTAAAAAAAGGAACGTACCAACTGAACTGGTCAAGTACCTAATGCTGGAAACCATAAGTAAAAGTTTTTTATGAAAAAAAAAATGCTTTTTGAACAGCACATACTCGAAGCTAGAAAAACAAAAAAGGTAGCCGTTGCGTAGACACACCATACTAAAAATAGAGATTTTAACCCAACCATTGCTTTACAAAACAGGACCTTTTAACAAGTCCAAAAATACTAAGTAGTCAGTAAGTAAAAATACTAAGTACTGCAAAAAGATCACCAGATCTGCCTGCCTATCTTTGTAAAGCCTTGTGCAGATTGGCACGACGGCGTGACGCGACACCGGTAATTGTTATACCGATACCGTGAAGTTTTCTTAGAAATTGTTTTGTTAGAGTCACTCGCGCTATCGCGTCGCGCCAGTCTGCACGAGGCTTAAAACGTCAGCAAGATAAGTTCCCACTGTCTGTGTGGACAGTCTTGGAAAGTAAACATTACCCGAGGAACACGTAACCCGACGCTTACGTGAGATAACGACCCGTCCAATGAGATGTTTTTCACTTTTAGTAACAACATGGCGGTTATGGACACTGATATCTTAGTTTATATCCTCTGTTTCTGGAATAATTTTACAAATATAAGATGTTTTAATTAATCGTGATTATTACAAACCAATCAATCTGCCTAGCCTTTTCCCAACTATGTTGGGGTCGGCTTCCAGTCTAACCGGATGCAGCTGAATACCAGTATTTTACATGAAGCGACTGCCTATCTGACCTCCACAACCCAGTAACTGGGTAATACGATACCCTTGGTAAGACTGGTTGTCAGACTTTCGGGCTTCTGACGACTCGTAACGACTGTCAAAGATCCACAAATGACAGCCGGGACCAACGGCTTAACGTGCTTTCCGAGGCACGAAGGAGTCTCGATATGTGAAAATGGTCACCCATCCACGGACCAACCCCGGCAAGCGTAGCTTAACCTGATGGATCGACCCGAGCGGCTGTTATTACTTAGCCACGAGCTCCTCGTGATTATTACAAACCATCTGTGCAATTTTCATGAATCAACTCGAACGCTCGTGACAGGCTACATAAAGCGGTTACATCAAAATTTTGTCACAAGTTGACTAACCAGCTTTATTAACCAACAGGAATTCTATAAGGATTGTTTTATATTGTAAATGTAAAGAGATGCGTCTGAATGAGATGCGTCGCGAATGCAGAAGATACGTCTGCTACTGTTCGGGTCTCGTTAATTCCTCTTACGCTGATGTCGGTCGCGTACGTCGCTCGTCGGTCGTGCGTATATTGTGTTCTATTTAGCACCATACTACGACGCTGACGACCGCGGCGCGTATTACGTTGCTACGCGTACGCGACCGACATCAGCGTAAGAGGAATTCAGGCCTTAGTCCTCATAAACAAAAATAAGATAAGAAACAGGATGGACATTCATTAGCAAAACTTTTAAAAACTTCGCACTTTATTAATAACTAGATTCTGCCCGCGACTTCATTCATTAGGAAGTCGATAAAATACAACCCATGTTACTCGCTGATAATGTAGATTTAGCTTTATATAAGTGAAAGAATTTTTAAATCGTTTATAATTTTTTTATTATATTGTTGATAATCGAGATCAATTTATTAATCTTGCATATAATTTATTAGCCACCCCAATGCAAGTTTTTATAATTTCGGTACGAATTGCTATTTTTATGAAATTATAAGTACACCCGACATAAAATAACTGTTAAATAACCGACCTCTAATTGAAAGCAAAGAATTCATAAACACTTGAAAATACATACATCAGCAGTAAAGTCATCTTATTAGCCACTGGGAAACACCGTTTATACGTTTTCAATTAATATAATAAAACTATAATACGTACACTAGTGGGTACTGCATAGAACAGCAGTTAAAACCTTACTGATTTATTTGCGACGTACAGTAGATAACAGGTCAGATATTAATTGATTTTGTCGTAAATGATCCATTATAAGTCAGGCTACCTACTTTGTATCAAATGACGTATTACATAATTATTATTGTCAGTCCAGCAGTAAAGCCTTATTTACTAAAAAATATAGTAACTACGGGTTATAGTCGTATCGTATCTTGACACTAAAATTGTGGCTAATCAATTGATAGACTAAATCTACGGTTTCCTAAAAGAGCCGTCCGTCCGTTCCGTCATGTTTTAATGGCCATCAGGAAAATCGGTAATTTTCACCACAAAAAACAAACGTTGATGTGTCAAAAAACACTCTGTTTGTGGACAGCCGTTGTTCACCGCTTTTAAATGTCTGTGATCTACCGTTCGCGTTGTTAATCTGTTATCTAAATAAATTGGCAACTCGTTTCCTTTTCTTTGCATTAGTAGGTACAGTTCGATTCAAACTTAATGGCAGCTCGGAAAATGAGGCGAGTCCCTGCGCAGTAACAATTTCATGTGCCATCGGGGGTGAGGAGTGGGGTACTGCGCAGCAGTGGCGATCCTTCCATAGAAGCCCAAAAGCCCGGCTTGCCTTCAAAATTAAGCCTATCAATAAAATAAAATAAATAACACTATATAATAATGGTGTTACCATGAACAACATAGAAAATCCGTTAATCGCTCACTTGGCTATTTTTTTAAATCGTAAAAAACCTGTCTGTTTGCCCTGATTTTGACCCTTAGGCACGCCACTACTGCGCAGCGAGTGGCTAACTTCTGGGCCGCCATTAAGTTTGAATTGAACTGCACCTACAGCTGTAGGCACATGATTTCCTCCACTCTCCAACTGGTTTGATCATTTACTCCATTCAGAAGTACTTAGAACCACTGTAATATATCATGTATATGTTATGGACCAAGTAATAAATATGGGCATTTTTCATAATACCCGCGCATTATGAATCACAAGCTACTTAGGGCGAAATAATTAATTATAATTTGAACTTCCTTATTTATCACATTGCCTCGTCATTATAAATATTGCCGTGTGGTCTTTGGGCAATCTCATAATACACAGGTATTTAATTATGGCAAAGTCATCATAGGTCAGCAGAGTGTCTACGAATGGAAAGATTTTATTTGATTTTAAATATTGATTCTACGAAATCAAAATAATAGTAATAAAACCTGGTTTTAATTGAGCTGCCCCATAGGTGACTAGCATAATAAAAAATGCCCGGTCGATTTCATTATTTCAGTAGTTGTTATCATACTGCCCTCTCATATTGGGCATTTTTCAAACTGCCCGGGCATTTTTTATAATGCCCTAATAATCACTTGGTCCATAACATATACATATAACATCTGATTACCATTATCGGGAAAACACATATCTAAAGAAAACATATTTTCCTTAATTTCTCAAAACCATCAATATCGTAGCCGTTCCCTAAACTACGTAAATCAATACGTGATACGTCATCAATTATTGATTACCAATTCTGAAGACGATTTTTTTTTTGCCATCGTATCAGCACTGTTATACATAATGCTGCCAGCCTTTTGGGCACTTTTTCCGTTTACAGCTTTGCGGACGAGTTTTTTTATGTATGATTCTTTCCCTCCCTTTTTTATAAACTTGAGCATATTATAATTTTAAGACTGTTAGCTTTTAAATTAAGAAAATATTATCTTGTGAATTAGACGATAACATCACGCCTGTATTCCCCGAAGGGATGCCATGTTTAAGTCCCATATAATATAATAGAGGGTGAGCCTATTGCCCTCAACCGGGCACAAATACAGACTCCGGGCTGCTACTGAAAAAATTCAAATGGAAAAACCCAAACACACTTTGCCTGACTCGGTATCGAACCCAGGGCCTCACGGTCATCAGTAGTGCTTGCGACCACTAGACCAACGGGGCAGAGGATATTGTGAAAGCCAATTAAGTAGGTAAAATGGAGTCCTAACGGCATATAATACCTACTCTAACACAAGATGTAACTTAGTAAGTGAATTGAGGAAAAACTGATTTTAAACCAAAAGTGATTATGCTACAAACTAACCTACCGTTCTAGAAAAGGATTAGGCATGAATTACCCTTACCTAGTATCTTGTGTGTTGACTTGATGGTTCAAGTGACCATTAGCGTCAAGAATGACAGCTAAAGAAATACAAAACCTAACTAGCTGCTGCCCGTAGCGTGGAACCAATTATTTTTTTCTAAAATATAATTAACCTTAGTAACTATAACATCAGCTATCTGCCAGTGCAAGTCCCGTCAAAATCGGTCCACCCGTTTCGGAGATAAGCCGAAAGAAACAGACACAAAGACAATTTTTTTTTTGTCTTAACTACCGTATATACTTTTGTTATTTTGACATTACGAACAGACACTTTAATTTTATTTATTTGTCTACAGACTGTTAGGGTAAACACCGTTATCCTTAAAACCAGTGGTTTGGTTTCATTTATAGAACGTAAAATCAAATGGAAAACGTCAACTTTTTTTTTAAATAAAATCTACATTCGACCACAAGATTATTTCACCCTTTCAGCCTAGGGCGCCCTAGGCTGAAAGGGCAACGAACTTGCTTCTCAACAGGGGTGGGTGGCGCGGGACGTGACCTACTGACAGCCCCGAGCGCGACCCCTTCCTCAGTCAGTCAGCTGTTTCGCTAGCGAGCACGGTGTCGGATAGATACTTTTAAAAATCTTTTACTGAAAATAACGTTTTTTTTTATTGTTACTAGGTCATTTATTAACCGACTTCTTCAAAAAGGAGGAGGTTCTCAATTCGTCTGTATGTTTTATTTTATTTTATATTTAAGTCAACTACCTACTGTTTGATTGACAACGGTGTTTACCCTTACAGCCTGTATATGTTTATGTATATAAGTACTAATAGATGGTGCTAGTAACTAGTAACGACGAAAGTAGAATCAGATCTTCATAATTAGTATAAAGATATTAATCTGAGATTAGGTATATAATTTACCTTGTATTGTATGTAGGTACATAAGGACAACATGTAAAGTAAGGTAGAGTCCCTTGAAATGGGTTTTGTCTGGGGAAGTACCACAGGTATATACTTAAATGCTACTAAGTAAGCAGCATATGTTGCAAGTATTTCCTCAATTGGTCAATAAGATTGTATCAGTGGGCCTCGCACGAACGCGCGAATTAAACGGATGTGAAAGATTTTGAAGTGGAAATACTCGTTTCACACAAAAACATTTATGTAGTTCGAAGACTTAATTCATATCTATGGGTTTTTACAAATTATTTAAGGAAACCAAAATGCTATAGGTTAGTTGTATTATTGATTCTGCAATCGATCGAATTTACGTTACGGTTAGTTACAGTACGACACAACTTAGTAAAATTTGCACTCATTCATTTCAATTTTACGAATTTATTTGGTTATATAACTTCACAAGTTATTGCGTTTGCATAAAGATCATTTTCATCTAAAACAGTAATAAAGATTGGAGATGCTGAAGGCGCACTCAATTCGGATGGTGATCGGTTTTACGAATTTTGCCGATGCTACATCTAAGTTGTGTCGTACTGTACACAGTTGGTTACTCCTAGCCGCTGATCTTAAAGCACGATACTAAGCTACATACAAGTAGACTCTACAAGATCAAATTCTGGCATAAAATGAATCCTGAACGTAGAGAAATAGACCACACAGCAGGAATCATTCAACAAAGCCCGCTCAACAGATTCCCTTGCCACATATCCATCTTATGCCCTCATTGTGGCGCACACAATGAGCGGCGACTGCGGTGACAGGCCGACATTTCGCAATGCATCGGTCATCGTCCGCACTTCCTTATTAACTCCTGATTTGATGCAACCCTCGCACTAAGAGGACCTAGATTTCAAATGGTCTCATTGAGGAAGGAAATGGAAATAGGCTTGAGAATCTATCTATTTGAGGAGTTGGAAATTTTTAAGTGTTTATGAGTACCTACAATGTCTAAATATTTCATTATTTATTTATTTATATTACTATTTTTTCGCATTGAATCTAACCTGTTCAAAGCTTCTAAGGTTTTAAATTATCAATGTCCTGTTGGTAATTTGAACATAATTATGAACAAAGCTAAACTAAATATTTTCCTAAACATAATACACAACTATTTAGTAAATAAATAAGTATAATGGGAATTACTACGTAGTTTCCCATTTCAAGGATTTAGTTCTTTATGTTTAAAGTTTTTACTGAAACTTTTGACTGAATTCGACGCATACGCATATCTGTAACTTTACAAGTAAACCTGTCGTTTCGGCTCGCTATTATTTTGAGGGCTCTAAAAGCCAGGTGTTTGCAAAAGCAAATGAGTATTTACTAACTTGACTCTGTCATCATCTGACAGCACTTCGGTGTGGTCATCCGCCGTGTTGTCGCCATCGCTGAACCCTGACGCCGTGCTCTGGTGATGCTCTGGGATCTGGAAATTAATAAAACAGCCATAAGTTTCGAGAAACAACTTCATTGAATTTGATTAAGCATTAACTTAATAGAATTGATAAGCTATATAACACGTACTGCCAGTTTCATCGCATGATGAAGCTCACCTATATATTTGTTAGATTCGATTGCCTCTCAAATACATTAAGGCCGTAAAAACGAAAGATATCAAGAGCAAAAGAATACTGAACATTGCCAAAGGCCGGTCCCTAACCTATTACTAGTAATGTGTAAAAAATTACAGTAATGACTATCAAGTAACAAGCAATCCCTGCGTAACTCTAACCTCCACTTAACAGTTATCAAAGCAGACGCTGCCAGCAACACGAAAATTGCGCTTTGTTTCCGCTTAGCACTCTCCGTTATACCTACATTATTAACCAGTAAACGACACATTGCATTGGTAAATACGAGGAATGCTTGGCTTTTTACGATTGGTGCCCTGATTGGAAATCGCTTCAGGTTTTAGACGCAAATCTATTCAGTGGTGTATGACCTCGTTTTGTTATCGGTGTGCGAGTTAAGGCAAGGCACTTTCCTCTGTCCAAAAACCTATTACCCTTCTGGGGCAGTCAGGTAAAAACATGCGCACATGTCGTCACCCACATTAAAAGCTACCACCTGGCGAGTATTTCATTATGGGCTTTTTCGGGCTCTCTCAGGGCGGAAGATATTCCTGACGGAATTCCGAAGATGAAATTCAAAAACTTATCTACAATAAACTGGTCAGACCTGAGTAAGAGGTATGCAGTCGAACTCAACCTTTCGCCTGGATCCTCGCATGTTCACTTATCTTGCACTACTGCATGTGCACTATGACCGAGTCAGACCAGTAGTTAGTTCAATTGTAATTAATTTATCACATTAATCACCACAGAGGTGTCTGAGAAGCGTCTGATTTAAGGATGCCTCGTAGAAGATGTCGCTAAAGAAAAATTAAAGTAGGTCGTTTGATTATTCAGGACTTCAGAAAGTACAAAACCTTTTAAAATCGTTTTTCCCAAATTGAAAGGCTTCGAATCTGATGCTCACACACAATTTACCGGATGACGATAATATGATGCCTTTTTACAATTTTCAGCATTATTACTAAAACTGCAGTACCTACTTCTCTACCTGTGAAAACCTATCCAGCAATAGCCTAAGGAAAACCAAATTATATACGACAACTACAGCAAATCACACACGGCAGTCGATCTGTAAAAATAACAAAAATACGATTGGGTATTGTGTAAAATCAGCCGCCGTTTATGGCCTAGCTTAGGACCTTGTAGCAGCCCTGTGTCTAGAAATAATAGACTGATAATCTAAAATCATGACACAGGTGTCATATAAGTATTTTTAGATTTAGGTGCGTTGATTAATTAGGTATATGAAGTAAGGTGACCTTCGCGCTATACCTAGTTCCTAATTGCATAAGTATTATCAAATTATGACAATCTCAGGATGTTATTGCTTTCTTATACAGGATAAATAAATCACAAATAAATAAAAGGTTTCGAAAAGCAATAACTAAAAAGTAAACCATTAAAAATAATTATTATGAATTATAAAATCTTACGAACATGCGACTAGTGACATCTGGTTACAGCGTTCAGTACTATCCTAACTTATTAATATTGAACACAGCGCCATCTAACAGTTTCAGTTACTAATGCAATGTACTGACAGTGTAAACTACTCCCACAAGATAGCGCTGTTAAAAATAATAATAAAATGAGGATTTTGAAAATACGCCGCTGTTCGAAAAGTTACAAATTGTGGCAGATTTTGGCGGCAAAAAATGAGTTTTGCTATACCTTTCCCTGCATAAGTAGGTACATAACCTAAACCATAATTATGATTATATCTATACCTACAGCTAAAGGTTTTCTAAAGAAACTGCAAATTACTCAGCAACACAACTTTTCTTTACGTTTTAATAGATACTAATGAAACGTGCTGAAAATGCGTGAGAACCTAATTATTATGTTCATTTATTGGTTATGAGTCGCAAAAGCTATAGGTAATACTTAATTAACATTCTGTAATGAGGTAGATGAACGGTGTATGAAAAAATTGCTACTTATAAGTAGGTAGCATTTTTTTCTTATACTTATATTTTTTCCGTACCTATATAATCATCGATGATCGTGATTATAATCATAATGTTTGACTGATGGATTTGAGCTCGTAGGTAGCTAGGTACTTTGTTTTTATTGGCAGACTAGGAGGACGCTGCTACGAATCCCGTTATCAGGATCTCTTTGGCAAAAAAACATCGGTGATCCATGACCAAAAGAGAGGATCGATAACTTGGATCAAAGTAGGTACAATATTATTTTTCTAATTCTTCAGCGCAAGCAATTCGCCTGACAGTGCTTTGATAATCGCCCTTTGATAATTCATTGTTACATGAATGGTTTCATTGAGAAGCCCATTTCCAGCTTTGGGGATTTAACATTCTTATAATATGTTGAGCACCGAAAAAGCATAAAAACAGCAAATGAGCAGGACCAAACACGATATTAATATGGATGAAATTCATGAAACAACAACAACAAGATACAACCTTGGAATCCAGAAAGTTGTTGATACTCCCGGAGCTATCACTGCTGTGACAGGCGATGCTATCATCACTGTTGCACAGACCACCGTTACCACCATCACGAGAATCTCGGGAATCACTCGACTTGCTGACGTCAGAGTCCGACTCGATCCACAGCGGTGATCGATATTTGAACTTGTGAGCGAACGCACTGAACTTTGATTCGTTGTTCATTTTGGGGAATTATGTGATGAGACGGGATATTATAGTGATGATAGTAACAGAAGTTTTTGAAACGAATAGCGATAAGATTGACTTTTGAATTGTGGCTTTTTACACTGTTGCTAACAAATCTTGAGAAAAACCCTTTTGTTTAAAAATATTATTATATAAATGGAGTTTTGGAAAATCGATTTTTACTACGATATGTAAGACTTTACCTACGATGTTTAAAAATACCAAACGTGAGTAGTTTTAAACACAAAAAAAACGAATTCTATTTTAAAATGATTACACTGTTACACTAAACGTAGTAAGTGATCGCAAAAACAGATTTAATTAAAGGCACTTTATCTGAAATAAACACAGGGATAACAATGGTTTCTAATAATTTTGTTATTTAAACTAATGTTGTGATGCAATATGGTCTGTATAGGTAGGGGTATGAGACGAATCTGTGTCTAAGATCACGGACAAATCCCGACGATTTGAATGTAGGCAAATAGGTCGAGGGACTTGCATGTTGCGACTATGAAGTACGGCAGTTGTTTGTTTTTCTTTATTGACGAAAACGAGGAAAATGTATGGTGAAAAGAGATTGTTTAAGCATTTTTAATAGTTTTTTATCTTTAAAAAAAAAAACTTTAATTATAAAATACCATTTTGAATTCGCATTGGGCTGGTTCCTCTTCTTTTTGTGCCAGGCGTGATTAAGTTAGTAGAACATTTTATTGTTATAAAGGAAGAAAAATTTGATTTTAAAAAGGTAGAAAAACTTACCCGCTTTTTATCTCTTTGTCTCTAAATTTTTTAGACAATTCACATGCTGTTAAATAATCATAAAACCAGTTTAAATATCTTGTAGATTATCTTTAACTTTATCGCGAATCTACCAAATTATCTAAGGCCGTTAATTTCCGATAACATTAATTCACACAAAGTTTGTTAGGTGAGTAACCACGTGACGCGATGACGTCACGTCATAGGTCATATTTAGGATTAAACCAAGGGTTTTACAATACAGCCTTACTTTAACTAATTGATCCTAGTTTTCTGTATGACTCATTGTATTCAGTGCATGACTAAGTTTGACGATATTTTTTTTATAATTATGACTGAATATCCTATGTACAAAATAATATATTCAAATAAGGCAATACTTATTATTATTACACAGAAGTTACAAAAGTCTAATACCTCTGTTGGTTATAAATTTACATATGTGTCTTTGTTACTGAGGTAAACCTCGAACAAACTCCCAACAAGTAAATCCTACGAAATGAAACTGATACCAACACTAACTGTGGGTCTAAATTGATCGTCCCGACAGGACGTCGCCATTTATTAGACGCTTCTTCGCTTTCAGTGTCACAGTAGATTGTTACGTATCAAGTGATGGTAATAGTCCTGACTCCTGGTGTCCCCTCGAGCGAGGTGTGATGAGAGAAGAACTTGTGAGAAAGATGAAAGGTGACCTAGAATACTAATTCGGTCTTTTTCATGTCTCGCTGATCTAGAAATAAACGTTCTTAGAGACGGGCAGACATATCTGGAGAAAGAACATAATTTAATAAATAATTAACCACTAATAGTTCAACCAGCCGTCGTTCGTTTGAATTAACCGACTATTGGGCGTTATTGAATATAAAAACACGACGGAATATTTCCGAGTATCTATTTACACTACAACTTTATCGATCTGATTCCCACAGGGTAATTGCAATGGGTTTCATTTTGACAGTTCACATACGTTCATTGCGTTTTTTACGTTGCTATTGTTGCTAAGCAGACGATTTTTTCAAGCCTATGAAGCAATGGAGTAGCGGTATCCTTCAAAACTCTGAGAAAGTGTGCTACCCAATTAGGGTGGTGATTAAATTTTTGTAATAATTTGCACCTAAACTTAATTTTCCTTTAAAAATACTTGGAATACGTTATTAGCTCTAACACCCAGGTGTACTACCAGTATCGAAATAACTCACATTTAGGGCATCCTTCTTAGTTCCTGTTTCACTATCATCCCGATCATTTCCAACAGGAACTTCTACTCTATTTGCCTTTCTGTAAACGACAGGACTTTCAGCTAAAGGAGTGTCATCCTTCGACTCTACTTTATTATCTTCCACTTTCACGTCTTCAGGACCCACGAATCTTACTTCAGGAGTCCTAGTTCCTTCTGTAATATCATCAGGATCACCAATGTTACTCGTAGAAGGAGTATTTGTATCACCAATGCTTGGGCTGAGACTAATTCGAATTACTTCTTCTATTTTCTTCCTGGTGTCAGGTGGCATTTGCACATAGTCATGTGGATATGACGGTATGTCAATCCGAAGATCTGGCTTCTTCCGCACCCTCATTTTGTCACTTTATTCACTCACTGATAAGATACTTAATTCAAGGGCATCGAAACTTTCCTACTATTTTTAACACTAGCATTATGATTAAAGACTGTTAATTTTAGACACTCATCTATTACCTAATGTATCACTTGTAACACTCGTTCTTTAATTTAAATGTCTTATAACCTCGTTTTTCACTATAACTTGTACGGAAGACACTATAATAAGATATTTTTTGGTAATGTTATCTAAGAATTTTTCTTTGCTTTGTTTTATCAAATTCGCACCAATAGTAGCGATGTAGATAAATAGCACGTAATACCAGATTATTATTTTATTGTCATATGATCGGATTAGTTATCTTTCGTATGTTTTGAATTTTATCATTACCGGGTTAGACAAAATCAGATCGTCAGATGACGATGTTGATGAGGATGGGGGTGGTGATGGTGGTTAGTCATTTTGCTACGGCGCGTATTTTTCGAACTAGCATTTTGCTTTGGTGGTCTATTTATTTAAGCACAGTAGCAATCATTACAAAATAGTGTCAGTTCGAGAATAGAATTTGCAATACTTCGACTCACATCTTCTTTTGGGTTTTATATAGGTACTTAGGTGATTGTGACGGGAACTTAACAATCCAGTCCATTATCAATTCCTCCTCCGCTTTCATAATTATTTTACTACCTACTAAAGTCTGTGTTCTTGGTGTCTTCACACGCACTGTCTTTAACGTGCCGCAGTCCACTGATAATATCAGTTCCAAGTATAAAATTATGCAGGGTTTTACCAAATCTTTGTGATTCTTCTAAATTCAGCTTTTATTATTATAACATCATCAATAAAAACAGTTTCTGTGATAATATTATGGTAAAATATTACTTACATAAGTCAAAAGTTTGCCACATAATATACTTACCTACTTTATTAACAAATTTAAATATAATTCTAAATATTCCCTAACCAAAGGTATAACGTATGGGTATTTCCTCTTCGAAATGTTGTGTTGGTATAGGTCGTAGAATATTAATGAGGCTGTTACTGTCATATATTGTTATTGTCTGTTATTGAGGAGCTCGTGGCTAAGTAATAACAATCGTTCGGGTCGATCCATCAGGTTAAGCTACGCTTGCCGGGGTTGGTCCGTGGATGGGTGACCATTTTCACATATCGAGACTCCTCCGTGCCTCGGAAAGCACATTAAGCCGTTGGTCCCGGCTGTCATTTGTGGATCATTGACAGTCGTTACGAGTCGTCAGAAGCCCGAAAGTCTAACAACCAGTCTAACAAAGGGGATATTACCCAGTTACTGGGTTGTGGAGGTCAGATAGGCAGTCGCTCCATGTAAAATACTGGTATTCAGCTGCATCCGGTTAGACGACCCCAACATAGTTGGGAAAAGGCTAGGCAGATTGATTGGCTGTTATTGTCATATATTGCCGATATATTAGATCACCGATGATGCGATGGGCGTATCTAAATGGCTTTATGTTAAACCGTTAGTTATCATTCGTATACAAGTATATTATATAACTGCCATCTCCATCTCTTTGTATAGAATCAACACAAACAGTTCCTTGCTTTTGTTCTAGACCCTCTGAAATTATTGATAACTATAATCCTGCTACAGTCATCACTTTTTAAACGTTAATATAACGTTTCTTATTGACAGTAAAATTGTATTAACCTAGACATCAATACACTGCCTCATTGGTGTAGTGGTCGCGGGCGCTACTGCGTGGCATGAAGTCCTAGATTCGATTGCCAGTTCGGGCAAAATGTTATTGGATTTTTCCATTAGGAATTTTTCAATAACACCCCGGAGTCTGGATTTGTGCCCGATTGATGGGTATAGGCTCGCCCCCTATTACATGGGACTTAAACGTAACTGGCGAAATGTGGGTGTACCTACGAGGCCACCTCTGCTTAACCCTTTGGGGAAAACAGGCGTGATGTTTTATTGTTACGTCCATAAAACACCCACCACTTCGCTTTGCAAATGTCGATGATACTGCTAATGCTACTAATCGCCATTTTGGACACACTAGCCAATGCCAACTTTAACAGCATGGTATTAATAACATCCGTATTTTCGTTTACGTACCTACAAATAAAAATATTTTGATTTATGTCATCATCATCATCATTTTAGCCGAAAGTCGTCCGTTAATTTGTGTAAACATAGAAAATGTCAAGATTTAGGAACTTAAAACTAGAAAACCCGGTTCTGTTTCGGATAAAGATACACAAATATGACCAGAGATTATTTTGGTTGTTCTTTAACCAGAGCAAGGTTGTTAGTGCTCAAACAATTGGGATCATCGTGTGTAGATTAAGTTCGAGATAAGCCTTCATTGTGTTTGTTCCGATAATACAATCAAAATAGGTTGTTTTATTACGACTTTCTTTCGAGATGCCGCGATTCTATGCGTTTATTTTAGGTGCCACAAAGTATGGTAGACAATTAGTAGTAGCATAGACTCAAACTGACTTTCTGCTGTATGAGTAAAACTGAGATGGCGGTGGAATAAAAGGGATAACGTTACAACCGAATACGGTGAAGAAGTGGGCACTATCACTGCATGTTTGAACTATTCTGACGATTTCCCATATCCGATAAAACTCCGGAAGATTTAGTCGTGGGATTGTGAAACGAAATTCAATAATAAATCAGGCGCTTGCGTCTAACGATCAATTCCGCGGGCGCCACTCGCGAAAATTACATCGCAAAGCAAAACAAAACGCACCCGAAACTTGCTATGGTCTAACTACCTTAGGTTGTATAAATTCAACACAACATTATAGTTTAAATAATAATAATAATAATGAATCTCACCTCATCCTGCGGATTATTTAAATACTGCTGCTTCAGTACTTCCAACTCCAAGTTTTGCAGCGTCGGCATCGATATTGAGTTCCTCCTCAAGCTCATCTTCCTCTGTTCCATAGCCTCTCTCTCTTTCCTTATCAACTCATCAGATTCCGCTGCTCCGAAACTCTTCGAAGTACTCGGAGTAACTTCTAAGTCAGTAGACTCTGTTATAGGACTGGTAGGTTTCGAAGATCTCCCAGAATCAGGCTCTAAAGTAATATATAGAGTCCCTTCTGGGGTATTTACTATTATCGTATCATTATTTGGAGAAGAATGAACTTCTCCCAAATCTGAGGCATGCAGTTTTCTATCCTTTTCTGCCGCAGGTGGTTGTCCATCTTCTTTCTCATCTTTTGTGCGCTTAGGACGTATAGGTTCGTCGGGTTTGACTAGATTCAGTTCGATGAAATCATCTACGAATGGAATGTCTTCGTTTCTTTTCAGTTCAGGGGAGTTTAGCCCTTTTTCTATGTCTTTTGAGACTTGATCCTTGTTTTCCATTATTCTATTTCATAGTAGAGATCTGTAAATAGAAATTTACTTATTGTAGAATGGCTAATTGCTACATTTATTTATGAGACAGGATGTTATCATTTTCAAGCAAGTCATCTTCAAACTATTCAAGTGCCTTGAGGTTGTTTTTTATTTCACATCCATCGAGAAAAAGAAACTTTATGTTTTTTGTTACAACCACAAGAACACATTGTAATTAAAAAAATAAGTTTGTAAAAAAGGGTTCGTTAACCATTTTGTTATATCATAGTATATTATAGGTAGGTGTGTATATATTGGCGTATTCTTTGCCTCATTTTTTTTCCATATACGAAGCTAGTTGGTAAACTTTGTCATGGGACGAGTCAATGACCTCAAAAAGACTGCTGGTCACGACTCGAACCAAGATGGAGAGCCACAAGTGAAATAACATTATTTATTTATTTATCGCTTCATTCCAATAGATGCTACACCCTAGTGCTGGCTGGTGACAAGCTATTCAGAATTGGATTTTGTTATACTTAAGTTAAATCCGTTTTTTCGACAACACTACATAGATAGAATACAATGTTAAAAGATGCATGTCGCACAACTGTGTTAAATGGTCTATTTACATTTATTTTCATGGTTAAATTACCAAAGCAATTTGAGGTACCTAAGTAATGATTTTAGGCAAAGCGTTTTATATCTGAAGAAGGGCATATCGATTGTGGGACATGAGATTCGGAGAAATAAGGAGCATGCGACAAGAAAAGTGATATGATACGTATGAATGACGATTCGATGGCTAAAAGAAAAAGGCTTGCCAAAGCTAAGATGGTTGATGAATCATGTGATAGATGATAATAATATTATGGAAACAATGAGATGACTGATGGCTGTAAAAGATGTTTGGAAGAAATAGATATTTTTTTTTACATGACCACAATCGAGAAAAGGGCTCCCCAGTATGATGAGACAAACATAAAAGCTTTTCATCCCCAGAAAAGAAGATTTACAGATAGACAGAACTGCGTGAAATTATAATTATATTATTATGACGTAGACTATTTCTTGGTAGTTTGAGCAGGCTATGTGACTTGGTGTCTAATGTAGACATTTGACAAAGTAGTGACGCAAATAGAGCCTCCCGTATACGTCTTGACTTCTCAAGCCTGAGTCAAACGACGTTGATTTATTACCAGTATGTGAGAAGAATATTCATATACATCGTTGTTACACATTGTTGTAATTAAAAAGAGGTGCTGTCGTAAATTTGGATTTTATCACAATTTTATTTGACTGGTACCTATTTGCTGTCAATGGGTCTGTCGGGGTGATCAATTAATGATAATAATTATGTGACTACTACATTTATACGTGAAATAAATTATTCTTGGTTTGTTTATTATTTTGTTTATTAGAAAGCAGAACATCAGGGTTTTTCTTTATCCCTGATTATGAACTCTACCGTAGGTAAGTCGTTTATTTAAAAATAAAACAAGGTTTTTTTGTTTAATTGAAATTTAAAACGTGTCAGTATAGTATGTACTTACCTACCTTTCGTTATAATAAAGTAATACCTTTTTATTCTTATTATATTTTGGCAACAGGAGACTTAATGGGACTAAGAAGGCTTGAGTTTATGTGTTTTTACTAAGAAAAAAACAGCCAGTCCACTGAATTTTGGCAATTTTACAAACCTCACGTTTCCAACTGTTCTTGTCCTTTTAATTTTCAGAGATTTTTTATAATACAAAAACAAAAAAAATAACCAATAAATATTAATAAATCATAAAACCAAAATCACTAAACCACTTATAAGGTTTACAATATTGACACTTGAAAACTTATGACCACGCGAGGATACACTCTTGCGCACCGTAAGGCTCGCCACACACTGGCACAAGGCTACTCACACGTCCATGTTTACTATGAGATTATCGCGTGATTAGCACTGCTTACTTTTTGTATATTATGACGTCAAAACCCGATGACCGTAACATGTTTAAAAAAAAATGTTTAGGGACTGATTAAAAAGTTTTTTGTCAGCAACATATGCTGTCAGTATGTCCTATACATACTTGTCTCAAAGTTAAGTAACGTAAGGCACATAAGTACCTACTGATTCACAGACGCGTCTAGTTAATCTGAGTTAGACCGAAACCGAAACTAAACTGGTTAAATTTTGACTATATTATGTATCTTTTTATCAGAATTTATCGATGATTTATCGGATGAAGTCTCAAGAGTTACGGTTGAGGTTAAGATAAGAATTTGTCTCATTTGAGTGCATCCTGATCAGTGACAAGTTTTTTAAATCTTAAAACGGTGAGTTTCGTTATTGGATTTCAAACATTAAGACCCTAGACAAGTGATAACTGGGCGGACCACCTAACAAGTATGAAAGTACTTTAATATATTGTGTGTACTAGTAATGACCGATGAATTTGGACATCGGCATAAAAGAATCGTCGTAGATGCGTCGCCATTCTAGAGACAAAAACTGAAATGGCCCATGAGCCTGTAATGACACTGGCATTGGCACCCACAACATTAACAACACCGCGAAGCTGCTTAGCGGCAAAAAATACGAGTTCAGATAGTCCGCAATGAATTTCGGATACTTTCCCGGAAAAATTTCGACACTACTAAGGCTACGAATTTATGAATCAATGTTAAGTAGTTAACTTAATATCGATTTAATTTGCCAGTAAATGAGTAGGTGCTGTTTTCTTATAATAATCTGCCAAAAACCATACAGCGTACGCAGATGTAATAATTCGCTACAGCTGATTGCAACGTAATACTTAATTAGAAATACCAATAACATCGCTTGACATTGACATTGAATAAGAAAGAGTTTATTGGTCAGTTCGAGTTGAAACACTCAACAGTGGAATGTATGTTATTTATATAATCATAGCTTGAAATTGGTGTTGTGAGAGCTGTTTTTAAACGTCTGTGAGAACGTACGTATAACATAACTCTTGGAAAGGAAAGATATTAAAAGCAAGTATCGCACTGGCAGCATTTTGATTGCTAAAGGGGTTTCAAAGAATATAATCCTTACTAGTCCTTACTAATTTTATAAATGCTAAAGTAACTCTGTCTGTCTGTCTGTCGCGCTTTCACGCCAAAACTACTGAACCGATTTAAATGAAATTTGGTACCCAGATAGTCTAAAGCCTGAGAAAGGACATAGGCCACTTTTTATCGACATACCAACGCTGGCAAACCGCGGGTGGAAGCTAGTTCTATATATCTACATGATAGGTAGAGCAGGGGTTGCACTTAGATCTCGACATAGATAGCGATCGCTTTACGACTGAATTCGGTCGCAAAGTCCTAATGGGGTCTCTAAACGGTAAAAATTGCTTGACAATTACTTACGTGATTTTTTCGTGCTTGTCAAGCAAGTCGTAAAGCGATCGCTATCCGTGTCGAGACTGCAGCCCTTGGAGAGCTGGGTTATGCACCTGGCAAGGGTGGTCTTCAATAGACTGTAATGTCTCTATAGCTAAAGGGATTTCGATGCAAAACAAAAACCCTGTTCGATCCGAAAGGGGCACATAGGTACCTACAGCAATATCATAACCAGAAAAAAGAAATATTGAAAATAAAAAAAGTTATTGCAATTTGAAATTCACATTTTTAGGTACCAAAATTACCCCAATTCCATTACTTATAAATTACCAAATACTCCAAATCTACATAAGTTATGACTTGTAGACATCCACTAAATGACGGCCGCCCGCGCCCAGTGTAATAAACCAGTAAAATTCGCCATCGAAAAGAAATGGGGCGATTTTTTTTTCCTCGTTTTGCAAAAAAAAACCACATAAATAGACTCTCAATATGATTCTTAACAACATTTTCACGGATTGGACAGTGTTTTGTTACACGCTGTATACAATATAAGTCTAGTCGCGATATGTACGAGTAGATGCAGATAACTGACATTCCGTATAGGACGTTCTATTAATATTTTTGTAATTACAAAATCTGTTGAACATTGTTTATTGATTACCACTTGACCTTTTTCAACCTCTACCACAACTAGTTAATAAAACTTTACACGGAAAATCGAATTACAGCGAACAAGCAAACTTAAATCAACATCAGAGCTAAATGCCTATTTAATTTCAGATAAGTCTGTGTTAAAAGAATATTTACCTTTCACAAACAGGCCAGCTACGCAATCATAAAGTAAAGAAATATTATTAGCAGTATTAGAACGAACGCCCCATACAGCAGATAATCCAGGTGCTCTAAGCACCATAGCCAGAACACTTTCATGTGGGTAGAACAACACTGAGCCATCTTTGTTGCTTTTTTACAATGATTAATTGTTTTTCTTCAATAAAATTATTTACACAGTTCAAATGTCAACTAGTTGTATTTGACAGCGAATCAAATATAGAATCAGAAAACATCGGATCACTTTCAATTTTGTTTTTTTTTTTCAATTCACACTTTTAAACGAATAATCATTACAGGGATGCAGAATCAATGATGGCGAATTAACACCACACTAATGAGAAAACCAACTCCAATTTCAAACGATAGCACTTGTGAATGTAATTAGAACTTATATTTAAAACAAGTAGGTAATGGTTAACGATTACCGCGTGACTTGGTTGAGTAGTTTTCTTGCTCTAAGTTTGGTTGCTAGCCTGACGCGGCCGAATGGCGCTAAATGACGCGGTAATCCGATAAACAACACAGTTAATTATGTTAATTACTACGTTGGTTTGAGTACAGGCTCAAAATTTGCCGTTTACATCCAGGAAGTCGACAATATGGGCATAAAATACGGAAATTACCTTAGTCCCAACTGATGTGTGGCTCTGGGTCCCACCGAGTTTGTCTGATTCAAAAGTCGAACAATTCTAATTGGAGCTGGATTTGTGCCTGGTGACTTGCCGAAGAGGCTCAGAGTGACAATGATCATGGAGGGACAATCCCTGGTTTATTGGTACTTCTAAAGTTCTGAATTTCATAAGTCCTAATTAAATCTGAAACTTCCGTGAAAGCTCAGTATAGGCATTGTCATTCCGACTACACAGAATTTGAGGACAATCAAAAAATCATCTTTTGTGAGTAGGTACCTATTAGAAACAAGCCTTCCTTCCAGACAAATAATACTGCTGAAAGTTAAGAATTTAATAAAACAAATAACTTATTAAGCACCTACAGTTCATAACAGAAGGTAATCGGTAACTACTTAATTATTAAAAAATACAGAAACAAAGAACAAGTTAAGGCTCCCGCAGACAGAAACGATGTGACCGCGCGACACGATTCTGATAGAACAATTTCCATGAAGTTTTCATATAAATTGTTCTACTAGAGTCGCGTTGCACTGTCGTGTCGCGCGGTCGCACCAGTCTGCTCCAAACTTGACAATATTAAATCGTTTAGTTTAGTGTTGAATTAGGTAAGTATATAATATACATATTAGTAGTTAACCAAAATATAATTTGCGCAAAAATGTTATTAGTAATTTAATTATGTTGTTAATATCAATTACTTAGTATTACTTAGGACATCTAGCAGTCATCCCGGGCAGTTCAAGCTTGGCAATGAGACACCACATAATGAATACAATGTGTACGTTCACTTAAACAAGACTAAAGTTATGCACAGTGTCTGATAACGATAAAAATTATTCGGCATTTTGATGACTTGGCTCCACTTTTGTGTAGCAAAAGTGGAGCCAAGTCATCAAAATGATTGCAAATCATTACAGCGGCTGTCCTAGAGACAGCAGTTGTAGTAACGATGAGAAAACAATAGATCTACCATTTGTGCTAAACTGTTTCAGCACAAGTATTCTACATCTTATTACATGGTACAGTTCAGAAGGTTCGTCTTGCTAAAAATGTGCGCTGCTATGTATGGTGCCTACGCATTGGGTATGGCTGAAAAGTAATACACCAATGATGGCCATCGCAATGACGATCAATCACAGTAGATTTTTGTACTAAGCTACTTCTTGCTAAAAATCAAACTGTAATATTGTGATGCATCTTCCCATTTAGCGCCGAAACAAAGGGCGGAATGCTATAATCTGATGGATAGAGCTTTTACGTACCTACTATATCTTTATTTTGATAGGGGACAATCAATAGGTAGAAACCTAATATCAGCCTTGTAAATTGCTTCACTAGGCAAGAGATGAGGACTTTTAACAGAGCGGATTCTGAAAATTTTAATAAAAAATCATAATATATTTATTCAAATTAGGCTCATATTCAGCACTTTTTGAACATCAAAGTTCAAAAATATCAAATATTTTATTGGAACAAAAACAGTGTGACAATTTTTTAGTGTTCGTTAACAGCTACATTAGTTTAAAAACTGTGTTGCAGCTATTAGCGCCCACCACCAAGAGAGGAGACGTTGGCGGGCGTTCTAACATTTATAATAATTATACTAAATACAAATAAAAAAAATGTTATAAAAGAACCTAAAGTAAAAGTAGGTACATTAACTATTTAACTGAAAAAAATGTTTAAATATAATTACACTTACATATAATTACTATCATTTATATTTTTCGTTTATTTATGTCCATAAATAATTACATTTTATATTACAATGAATGATTAAATTAAAATGATAATTTAAGAAAATTAAGAATTACATTAAACTGTCCCCAAAAACGCCCGCCTTTCTTTCTTCATCAACGGAAACAGTAAGCACTGCTATGAACTACCAAAGCCGACACAAGAAACCTAATTCAAGGTAGATAGGTACAATTTGTGGCATCTAACTACAGTGGAGTTTCTGCATCTCTTTATTTCATGTGAAAAAGTTTCATAACTACGTAGTTTACAGTATTTTACTGTGATCGTTTGCGGTTGTTAAGATAAAGATCTAAATATGAATATGACAGTAGGTAGGTACAGAGAGTTAAAAGAATTTTAATTAACTGCCAGAGGGTTACAGAACTAGCTATGTGGTTAAGTGTGAATAATTATGGCGACTCTATGTTATCTTGTCCGAGATGTTTGAGGTGGATAGGCTGAAACAGTCATGAGACTTTTCAACTACCTATGTATGTCTCTTTTTGACAGGCTTTTTGTATATGCAGAGGTTTGGGCTATGTGCTAGAAGGAACAGTTACCTTACCAATCAAAATGAAGATTCTGCTGGACAAATACATAATAGATAATTATGCCACTTATGCCAAAACACGACTCCTAAATTAAAACCATAATAAAACCGCGCTGTTGGATTTTCAATTTTCAGCGCTGAGCCGAACGTTGAAAATACAACAGCGCAGTCTAGTGTTAGTGACAACGGGCATAAGTTTTCATAATCCTTACGATAAAATCGTGCAGAGATCTTGTGAATAGACCCTCTCGTTATAACAGTACCTAATTAGATACCCATCTACCTGTAAAAGGATTAGCTGCTACCACGTCTGCATAAACTATCAGACAGGTGATGGAAAAGGTCGTCCCTTGGGGATAATATCAATAAGCTGAGACGCTGTCATGTCCTGATGGGCGAAGACAATTATCTGGTCCCTTTATGTACCTATGTTGTTTAAAGAGCTCGACTCAAGGATAACATACACTTTTACAGCGATAAACTTTTGTTTGGTAACTGAACTCTGGCTTCCTGAGACTTTTTTGTTTGATACTACCACTTAGTAACTAAACCCTCTAGTGTAGTACCTAGTAGGTAAGGTAGTTTTGGAAATTGAGGTCTATATAATATCTCGTTCGGGGAAGCAAGTACCGCAGTAAGTATATTGAGGTGTACTTAGGTACCTTTATCTGCCGCAAAGCAACATTCCAGTTTGGAGGTTCCAACCAGTGAGATACAAGCAGGTACTTATTTACGTCGTATGTTACTATATTTGTCTAATAATGGTACTAGTTTATAATTTGGCACATTCCCGATAAGTCAGGTTGGCCGAGTGGTCTAAGGCGCCAGATTTAAGCTCTGGTTCCCGAGAGGGAGCGTGGGTTCGAACCCCACACCTGACAATACATTCATCATGTCTTTTTACTAGATCATCACGTCTCTGTATTAGAAATACCTTTTGGATCGATAATTTAAAAGAACATAGCTTACAAGTTGCAACAATTTTAGAGCAAATCGGTTTCTTTTTCTTTTGCTAAATCGATTTGTAAAGTTTGTTTTTTAATCTCGTAGACTAATTTGACAGGAGCAAACTCCAAATTGTAAAAACCAACAACAATCACTTACAATGTCAAATTAGTCTATTTACATCCAATATTTTTACAAAACAGCACAAATTTCTAAAAATACGTGGCAATTTTTTTTAATACTATATATATTTACCACTACATCTCTGCCTATCCCTTTGGATCGGAGGAGTATGAGCGAGATGTATGTTCTTTTTGCCTGAAATTCATAATTGATTTCAGTAATGACAAAGTAAGTAGGTATAGCCTGCAACCTTGTCGCGCTATCCATACAAAGCCACTTCATTGCGTCTCTTCAGTAGCCATTCAACTATGAGTGCAAAATCAATGCAAATACGACCCTATGTCATAAATAACTACAAATGACGTCATCAACGTATAAGAACTTCATTCACAGCCGGCAACCCTGTGCCCACGTGCAAAAGATATGTATCACGGATGATCTTAATTAGCATGCTAATTAGTCCTTGTGCTAACAATGGGCCCTATTCATTAGCTGTATGTACTTTACATAATACGTTTTATGTGCAGTGCGTTCCCTATGTAACTACATGTGGTGCACTTTATAAAATTGTGAGGATGTTATATATCGATTGGACGAAACTCAAAACTGAATCAAATGCATGGTGTTCCTGTCCTGGATTCGATTTCACTTTCGAGAAAACCTTCCACTAGGAATTTATTCGTCAGTGGTAGCCTGAAATCTGGATCTGTGGCCGGTTAATATCAATAGGGTCTCCCCCATTACATGAACCTATAAAATACCTGGTTTACCAATAAAATAACTGGCGAAATGTGGGTGTGTATATTTTACACCTCATCAGCGTACCTCCCTATTCTTTGTGTTTTCACTTAAGAAGGCTGAGAGATGCGATGAGCAAAAATTATAGACCCTTGTCTTGCGATTCCCTCTTTTAGTTGATAATGTATAAGTACCTCCAAAAGTTGACCTACAAACTAGCTGGGATATCAAAGCTAATCCCGCTGTCAGATTACTAAAACACATGCATTTTTATCTAAATAAGGTTTGTCGGCAACTATCAGAGAGATCTATCAGCTACCGCTACATAGATTGTTGCAGATAATATTGATAACTGTATCAGTAATTTGTAAAACAAGGCCATGACCTACTTAATTCGAATATTTTGATACATTTGAATCGGGCAGATGGTGGACAGACAAACAGATATAAAGATATCACGAAACTATACGTACCTAGGTACCTAAGTAAAGGTCTTTGCTAATCTGGTCTGGCTGAGGAATTAAAAAAAAAACAATTCAAATTGTGAAAAACAAAGAAAAAGTTAACCAGGTACTGCCAAGACTGACATTTTTAGGTAGGTACGTACCTATCTACTTACAGCATTCGGAGTATCTTCCCAAATTCTACTACTTTTTGAGGTTCCGTACCGAAAAAGCCCCTTATAGTGCGAGTTCGTCTGTCTGTCAGGAGGCCAAGTCTACTAATTTACAAACGTGTCAGTGGTCTCACAATGATCAGTTTTTGACAGATATGCCATACAAAATCTGTCAAAAACTCATCATTGCGAGACCACTGACACGTTTGTAAATTAGTAGAATTGGACCCCTCTTCTTTACTGGATAAACGGAAGTTAAATGACGATCCTACATTTTAAAGAACTGAGTTATCACTTGGTATTGAGTTAAAACACTTAAATTTTTTGTTCACAATAACAACAAAACATTGTTTACATCATTTTTAGATGATAATCGCGAATAACCACTTGTGTCAGTTATCATATTCGAATGAAAGGTTATCACAATCAGTCCACTGAGCCGCTATCTTAATGAAATAGGGAAAATACTCAAAACAATATACCTACACACTTGAATTTTATATTCATGTTAAGTGATTCAACGAATCATTGATGATTTGACAAGGAAAGCTGGGTTTGATTGGCCAAATTTTTGAGGTTACAAGTTATATTTAATTCAGCTTGTACCTAGCCAACTGCATGGTGATGAGCAAATGTCTTATCTGGAGGTTGAAGAGACTTGATTTCGGCATATTCTTATTAAATGGTGTTGATGCGAAGAGTCTGGTCAAGTTCATGGCAAAAATATAATCCATAGCAGTGTGTGTTTAGGGTATGATGAGACTGTTAAACGCATTGCGATCGATCACAAAAGTATCTAATTAATAAAAAAAAGCCTCTTCCATCAGCGGAAAGGAAAGTCGTCACGCAGCAGTGGGTACTGGGTAACCGTGGTTGTCTATGGTCCTTCCTTCTTAGACTTTTAGCTAGTACTAATGCTAAAGTCTATCTTATTTCGACGAGCAATTTAATTAAAAATCAACATCGGTTCAGCCGTTTGGCAGCTACGATGGCGCAGACAGACACACAGATTACACACGTTAAACTTATAACACCCATCTTTTTCCGTCGGGGTTTAGAGAGGTAACAAGTCAGTCACATTCACGTCGCAACTTCTAACAATAAAAATTAATCTTTATTTCAGACATAACTTGTTAATGAATTAGTAACAGATTTTGCTTACGTACCTATAGATAATGCTTTGCAGGTACCATCGTGGACACTGGCTGTGAACCACTTTTCAACCAAGTGTCCCTTACACTTGGTTGGCAACCAACCACATTATAAGGGTGAAAACTGGCCCACCGCAAAAGTCCGCGGTTGTTCACGTACAACTTAACCCGGAGAACTGGGCACACCTAAATTTTGAAGGAATATACCAAAAATAGGATCAAAAATATTCTAAAAACATTCGTATTCTTTTCACTAATCCCTCGCACAGTAAATATACTTAGATCGTGACAACTTAATAAATAGGATGTTAGGTAATGACAATAAATTCTAAAATTGTTTAAAACTACAGTCGATTACAGAAATAACAATAATTTACTAATTTTGTAGGAAGGACGACATTACGAGATAATTCAAAAATTGCACAGATTTTCATAATTATAGAGACACAATCATAAATAGATTTACGTTTCAGCTGCGAGTTGTTTTTTGCAATACTTAGGGCTGATTTCATCAAAGTCAGATTTATTTTATCCGTGGAATAAAATTGCCGTCTGACAGTTTTCGTATGGAAAAACGATCAAAATTTCAAAATTTATTCGCAGGATAAGACTTATACTCGGTATAAAAGTTTGGTGAGATTCGCCCTTAGTTAGAAAAAGAATAAGTATCGCTGCCTACACCGGTATTGCCTACAGTTAGTATTATATAATATTTGAATAAATAATTAAACGCTCATTTAAAGAATATTAACTTTGTATTTTCATTGACATCTCATCCAGAACAAAATCTTTCAAAGTAACAAAACTAGTTGTCATGCTTAAGTCATAGACACATATCCAAAGAATTTATTATCACCTATCTATAACAGTTAGAGACAGACAGACAGTCGGCGTAGGGTTTATATGTTACGTTATACGTTATACGTACGTTGTATTTTAGGAACCTAAAAATGTACATAATATGATATGTTATCCAACTGCGGGAAATGGCGGGGACAATTGCGAACTTTCCTGAAAATCCATCGGAAAAACCACCTGAAAAACCATCCATCATTTTGCCTTGATTTCATTACGGGTGGGCAGGTTTGATCCTACAGTGTGAGCTGCGAAACGACCAATTGGAACTGTGCACCTAGCTTCTGGCTTTTCATAAGCAGGTTTAAGTAGGTTTTTAGCTTTTCTTTTTGCTGGATAGTAGCGCTTTCAATAGAGTTGTGCCAGTTCTCACTAGCACTAGACGAGACCATAAAGGGCCGCTGTTGGATTTTCAACGCTCAGCTTAGCGGCACGCTTTTGTAAAAAGTAGTAAACTAAGGTCCGTATTACAGAAGGTAACTCAAGTATTGATCTCTGTTTAAAACTAGTTTTAAGTCCGCTTTTAATTTTAGAACGTTGCTCAAGCATAGATTCATTGATCTTAGTTCAACTGAGTTTGGCTTTATTTTAGATCGTTACTCAGTTACTCAATCGAACCCAAGCAACGATCAAATCTGTAATCACCCAAGTGTGGTCGAGACCGCGCTTGAGCATAGATTGTCATGTCAAATTGTCAATATTTCTTCTGTTCAAATAGTTTGTTGTCGAGTTCTGTTGATATTTTTAAATATTAGGTACCTACTAACAAAATCATAATCAAAATGGATATATTTGAAGAGAAATTTCTATTAGTAGGTATTTTTTCCAAAGTACCTACTAAAATTTTTCTTCCGTCCTGCCATTTTAAAAGTGTTAAGTAATATGAATAAAATCAGCTAAACAAATAATTAAAGTTGACAAACAACAAACTTAAAACAAACTAATGTTTTTCACGCTGATGCTTGGACATACTGACATTTTAAATAGCTTACCTACTTATTTAATTAAGGCCACAAATACAAGTCTTTTAAGCTTGACAAATTTGCTTACAAAAATACTATACTTCACTTCAAAGAGCTTTACTTCAATAAATGGGGCATTTTACTATTCAGGAATGAAATAATAACGCTGATTTCCTAAATAACTGGGCTTCTATGGTGTATTTTAATATTTCTAATCCAGTGAAGATCGTATCAAAGTCGGTTATTATAATAAATCGTAAACGAAAACAGGCTGATGCATAGACAATACACATCTCTGCTTGAGGCTCGATTTGAGTCTCGATTCAGCTGAGTATAGATTGATTACCGTTCTGGAATAAGACCGATGCTCAAGTACTGATTCTATACTCAAACAGTGATCAACTGATAGCAGATCAAACAGGACTTGAGGAACGTTCTGTAATACGGACCTAAGAGCGGTTATGGATCCGTATCCGAGAAATGTCGGTCCGAAGTAGCCATAGTACCTACTATTTGTACTTATGAGGGGTTGCGCACTAGATCCGGAGTCTGTCCGTCCGAAGTGCTAACACCAAATTTAGAACATTCCTAATTCGAATTGAACTCGGATGCAGTGCAGAACCGCTCTAAGGAGGCTAAGCAAAGGCTATAATCATAATGAAATTTTAAGTGTCCGTATGGATTGAGAATATATAAACATGAAAACTTATTCATTCATGGTTTACGACTCCATAAAACTGTTATGGTGGAGCAACTGCATAATATCCTTCCCAATGAAAATTACGTGTGCTGAACAAAGTTATTTGTATGAGCATTTTATTGTGATTAGGTGCTTACATTATTTATTGTTTTAAGACTTGCGGCAGCCTCTTTGTACATAGAAGAAACCAGAAACGTGAACAAAACGAACCTATTATCCAACATGACCAGGTCTCATGTCAAGAAGTGGTGCAGGGTCCTCCGGACATCATCTGTTTGCCTTTAATCTATCCTTCTTTCGCACCAGCATAATCTAGTAGGTAGGTAGAGGTACCTATAGCTTCAGCTGTCCGCTAGATGGTAGTATACTCGAGTCACTTTAACATGGCACTAGCGATCATTGACCTTTCCCTAATATCTCTCGGTAGGAACCCAAACAATAAAGTTTTATGGATTTAGTTATGTGGAACATGTTGAACATCACGATAGATATTGGTTCAGCCTTTTTTTATACTTATCTACTTTTTTAACCGACTTCCAAAAAGGAGGAGGTTCTATGTTCGTCTGGTTTTTTTTTTGTATGTACGTCGATATTATCGCAGTTGTGAACCGATTTACGACGAAATAACTTTAATTTCGGAAGTCGTGGCTTTGTTTTTCAATTTTCGTTTTTTGGCACCGAATTCCGAAATAAAGTTATTTTTCACTTTTCTGTTTTTTTTTTTTCGAAAGTCGGTTGTTTTTTTTTTGTTTTGTTTGTTTTTTATTGAAATAAAGAATGCTAGCAAAGTAAGTGGATCAATGACCGCTATCGCCACACTAAAGCGACTTGGTTATAGAGCTAACTGCGCATGATCCGTTCAGTGATTGATTTACCTATTTTATTTGTTTAGTGATTGAGTAGACAATAGATATCAGATTTTGTTGTACCTAATGGTCATGTCATTGTCTGTATACCTACTTATTGGTGGGCTTTGGGGCACTCCCGTTTGGTCTACCTCCAAGGAAAATTTATAAGATACGTAGATAACAGGAAAATAAATGCTGTTAAGTTATTCAAAAATGTTACCCGCACGCCCGCACCCGGCTGTAGGTACCTAGTTATGATAAGAACCGTAATCTAATAAATTAAAAGATCAAGAAATAGGTACCTACCTACTGGCGGTAAGTCGAGAAACCGATGAGAGGAAACAAGGCCTAATCTATGTTCGTTTATTTTTTACTAGCTGCACCCCTGGTTTCACCCGCATAAGTATCGACCCCGTGGGAATATCGGGATAAAAATAGCATACCTAATTATGTCCTTTTCCAGGTCTACCCCTGTGCCAATTTAATCCAAATCCGATCAGCCGTTTTAGCGTGAAACCGTAACAAACAAACAAACTCACTTTCGCATTTATAATATTAGTTAGGAAGTTAGGATTGTAAATAAAATCTTGTTTTTTTCTTTTTTTTTTTACGTTTACACTCGCGACAATCTAAGAAGTCCGTTTTGACGTTTTGTTCTCGTACATGTAACAAAACGTTAAGCTTTGAGAATCAGTTTTAAGCATAAGTCATCGATTACAAACTCTCTAAGTATGTTCAATCGATATGTCTCGAGAAACAGTTTATAAGAAACTATTTTTTTTTTCATCACTACACATAGCATTTTTTTTGCTGTCAAAACGGACTTCTTAGATTGTCGCGAGTCTAGTAGAATAATCGTGTGAAAACCTTTCAGTGATAAAATCTGCTTAGATGTAGGTTGGTATAACCCCGGGAACTACCAGCCAAGTTACACTAGAGCACCTTATTTAAAACAAACCCCTGTGATTTCGCAGGATGATAAACTGCTATGAAAGTAGGTAGGTATTAGCCGTTCATGTTGTGTGACGAAAATTTCTAAAATCATAGTTGTTAAAAGGTACCTACTTTGTAAATCACAGATCTCATTTTATTCTACGTAAGTAGGTACTTAGGTACTATAATTATTATCTATTGTAATATCAGTAACATAATCAGTCATGTAATATCTGTCTGTGATAGATTTGACGTTCTTAATCATAAATTGATATTACACCCACAACAAATTCATTCTATTAAGAGGTAATGAAAACCCAGCTACCTTCAATAAGTGCGACTGTAAACGTCAAAATACTGTCTCACTTATACTTTCTTCCTTTCTTCCAAAATATCAATAAAAAAAATTAAAAAGAGGTACATCGGTATTAAAAAAAATATAACTCATACTCACAACCACACAAAAATACAAACTCACTGCAAGAAAAACTTTTGAAAAAATCTACATTCGAAAACTCACTTCACTTCATCAACAACCAATCACACGCGTTCTCACCACTGATGCGCAGGAGACGGTTCGGGGGCGCGAAGTACACTGTTCATTATCTGCGTTTACCCGAGTGCCGGCAAACTGAGTAATGAGTGACGACAAACACACGTGAGGATTTCCTCACGACTTGCGTCAAGTGGGTAGGCTAGGTAGGATACCGCAGCAGTGTTTAATTAGGCAGTTGCATTTTATAACGTATCATTTCGCATTAGACGCTGCTCCCACGCAGGTAATTCAAGCATGCGCAGGATTACTTAAAGGAGTTGCTTATGGTATGACTGTATTATTTTATTTGCGCCTATGTTTGTCTGTGGCGTCATAGCTCCCAAACGAATGAGCAGATTTTAATGTTTTAAAAATACTACTTTATTTATAGCTATTTAAAGTTCCCTTATGTTTTACAAAATAAATCTTTAAATAAATCTCTGTTCATATTAGCGTCTTCGACCCGATGAAATACTTAAGTAGGTATATTGTTTTTTCACCCGGTGAACTTACAGATCAAAATTAATAGATAGGAATTATCTACAGTTCATTAATTTCCACTGAATGTCTCGTGTCGCTCAGATATTGCTACAATTTATTATTATTACTTGCTTAGCTGATAGGGTATTGCTGCCACAGACAATAGTCATTATAATCAAGACCCGTCGCGGATCAGACAAAATAGGTAGGTACATATAGCTGGGCCCATACTTGTTGAATATATATGTTATGGACCAAGTGATTATTAGGACATTATGAAAAATGCCCGGGCAGTTTGAAAAATGTCCAATATGAGAGGGCAATGTGATAACAACTATTGAAATAATCAAATTGACCGGGCATTTTTTATAATGCTAGTCACCTATGGGGCAGTATAATTAAAACCAGATTTTAATACTATTATTTTAATTTCAATCGTAGAATCAATCATCATTTCAGCCGAAAGACGTCCACTGCTGGACATAGGCCTAGTATCCTGCCTTTTTGCCAAAAATTGTTTGGCAGATTATCACTTGCCAACCAACGTTTCGCCGATGTTTCACTTTGACAACTAACGATTAGCAAATTTTTGTATAACAACGTTTCATTTGGTAGAATTATTGTAATGCTGATTATTATAATTTGGGACATTTATCATTTGTCAAACATTTCAATCTTAGGTTACGATATGTAAGGTTAGGTTAGAGTATGACTAACAACGCACGAGCCGAGTAAGCGAAGCGAGCGTGCCGCGGCAGCGAACGGCGATGTGCCAGAAGCGAATCGCTTTTGTAAAAGGAAACAGTTAAGTTAGGTTACATCACATTAAAGATAAAGTAAAAAAACACTCACTCACTGAGCACTCTTCAATACACTCACTCATTTTAATTGAACTCTACTTGAAAGTTGCCATTCTGCCACTTAAGTTTGGAAATACTTCGGGCTATGTCGGACATGTCGGTTACCTTGGTTCTCCTACGGATCTCTTCATTTCAGAATCAATATTTAAAATCAAATAAAATATTTCCATTCATAGACACTCTGCTGACCTATGAAGACTTTACCATAATTAAATGTTAAACTGTTGTTAAAACTGACTGGTCGGACTGGAGCGGGCGCGGCTCCGTAATGCGAGCCCCTACCCCGCGCGATACCCGCACCCCGTGAAAAATACCTGTGTATTATCAGATTGCCCAAAGACCACAGGGCAATATTTATAATGACGAGGCAATGTGATAAATAATGAAGTTCAAATTATAATTTATTATTTTGCCCTAAGCAGCTTGTCATTTTTCATAATGCGCGGGCATTATGAAAAATGCCCGTATTTATCACTTGGTCCATAACATATATAACTAGCTGTGCCCCGCGGTTTCACCCGCGTAGATGTCGATCCCGAGGGAATATAGGGATAAAACGTATCCTATGTCCTATTCTAGGTCATGTATACCCGTGTGCTCATCCTCTCCTCTCTAAAGTAGGGAACGTCGCGGAGGCGCAGCGCCGGCGTCGAACGGTTCGTGTATTGCATTTTTATACTCGTGATATCTTCCAAATTAAATGTCCGATTCGAATGAATTCAAAAGTATTTTACTGCTACATAAATACCCTTGATGTTAAAACTATTTATTTGAATAAGAATAAATATTATGTCGATAAAACTCCTTCGCAAATAAAGCATTAACTTCGAAAAAAATTTATTACCATAAAAAAGGTTATAGTGAGTCAATCTTAAAAGATATACTTAAGCTGTTGCGGACTTTTTTTTAGAACTTTTAAAGAGGAACAATTTCATCATACATGATATTTGCGTAACTTAAACCGTTTACGCAGCGCACGCAACGGAAGCTCTCAAAAAGGAATATTATTTCCCGTTTTTGCAACATTTTTAATTTATGCTCTGCTCCTATTAGTCGTAGCGTGATGTTATATAGCCTATAGCCTTCCTCGATAAATGGACTATCCAACACAAAAAGAATTTTTCAATTCCAACCAGTAGTTCCCGAGATTAGCGCGTTCAAACAAACAAACAAACAAACTCTTCAGCTTTATAATATTAGTATAGATTAGTAGGCCTAGTCTCACTTATTTATATTTGCATCAGACCATCTAGCTAAGCCAAGTTCAAATGTCCGAATTACGTTAGGAAAATCAGAGGGCATCCTATATCGCATGTGAAAATCTTGCAATTTATGTCACTGGATAACTATAAATACAATTATCCTCTCCTATTTAAAGAGAGATCTCTGAACTAATGCAAAATCAAGTCGTTTATTCAAATTAGACTGAGAATCAGCACTTGTTAAACGTCATAATTACAGACATTCCTCCAACGAAAAAGAAACTGGCACAACAAACTCCGCAATATCACAGCAGCACATCTATCTGTTATGTTAGAAGAAATCGATTTTATACAGTAAATACCTAATATGCAAAATAATTATCATTACAAAACATAGCCAATGGGTAATCCCTTCAAAAACCTTTTGCCCTACATTCCCATCCGTAACAAGTAGGTAGCTCATAATGGGTCGTCTCCAAGTCTGGAAGAAAACATTAACGCCACAATAAGATCCGGCGCCGCGCTAACTGGCTGGCCTGTGATGCAACGAGGAATTACAAGTACCTACCTACTGTACACTTCAGTTTGTATGTACAAGGTAGTTATTGAGGTAGATACCTATGTACCTATATTTAATTTATTAGTAACGACCTGGGGGCTTAAAACGGTCACTTTAGCAGAATCATAATATGAAAATATTATGAATCATCGTAAAATGTCACAAACTGACAATTCATAATATGATCTGCGTGTAATTCATAATACGAAATAATTCATCTGTTTGACAGTTTTCTATGGCGATTCGTAAAATGGCCAACAAATTATGAATTGCTTTTAAGTCAAATTAGAGGAATTGCTAATGACAGCTGGGATTCAGGAAATGAACTGCTTTTAGAGGAATTGCTAATGTGGCCGGTTTAGGCCCCCTGGTGCTCTTGACTGCTTCGTTGGTCTTGTGGGACCACTACGGCTGAACTTAAGGTCCTGGGTTTGATTCCCAGTTCGTACAAAGTGTTATTGAATTTTTTATGGGGAATTTCTCAGTAGGATCCTGGATTTGTGCACGATTGATGGTAATAGGCTCGCCCCATATGACTTAAACTTAACTGGCAAAATGTGGGTGTATCTACTATAAACACACCTCTGGGGTTTACCTAACCCTTCGGGGATTACGAACGTGATGTTGTTATGTAATGATGCTGTTCCTCTCGACTTTGATCTCATACAAAACTGAAAGACCTATGACTGACTGACTACCTATTTACTTAAATACAAATACCTACAAAGTGGTTTGTAAGCTGCCAATCAGTGTTGTCTATAAATCAACATGTCCACTAATCTCCTGGCTCGGCAAGGTTATTACATAAACTTCGAGGGAGAACTGGGGGAGTATCACCCCCTTCATACCTAATTTCAGCAACTAAGCAGCAGCAACAGCAGAATGTTGAAAGACCTATCTATCACCAAGTGAAAAGTGTTTGCCCTCGACATGCCTTCGGAAATTAGTCCATTAATTACAAAATAACTTAGAAATTAAATAGGTATCATGTCATCATATTTCCTTCGCGCTTCGCATTTATGGAAGCACACTAATCTTTTAGACAAAATGGACCAAATTATCCGACATACATTAACTTTGATCCTAAATGTGGCCATGGACGACCGAGCTTGGGCACAAGCTACTCTTCCCATCCGTATGGGAGGCCTCGGCGTCCGCAAAATTTCTAGTATTAGTTTACCGGCATTCATATCCTCGGTCCACGGTACTGAGAAATTAATCAGGAAAATCCTAGCCTCCACACTGATTAATTTTGACGTGCCGTGCCTCACCGAGGCTATGGATGCCTGGAGACTCGCTTGCCCGAATTCAGATCCGCCCGACAATCCATCTTCCCAGAGACGGTGGGATGGGCCGCTCTGCAGAGTAGTACAGAACAACTTGCTTGACACGTCTGCCACTACTGCGGAGCGCGCGCGCCTGCTGGCTGTGGGTAAGTGGGAGTCGGGTCTGTGGCTTCATGCACTGCCGTCATCGAACCTAGGAACTTTGTTCGACGACACTACGTTCCGCATCGCTGCTTCCCTGCGCCTAGGAGCCCCATGTTGTACTCCTCATCGCTGTCACTGTGGCGAAGTTGTCAACAGCCTCGGACACCACGGCCTGTCTTGCAGCCGAAGTGCGGGCCGCTTAGCGCGGCACGCTAATATTAATGACATCATCCGACGAGCTCTTGTCACCGTCGGCGTTCCAGCTGTATTAGAACCCAATGGCTTGGCACGCGACGATGGCAAAAGACCGGACGGCATGTCCTTATTCCCATGGAAGATGGGTAGGCCTTTAGTGTGGGACGCAACGTGTGTCGATACTCTTGCGCCATCCCATCTTCCTGGCTCGGCGTGCTGTGCTGGCGCTGCCGCTGCGGCAGCGGAAAACCTCAAGCGGCGAAAGTATAATAGCCTTATAGGCAATTATATTTTCGAGCCGTTTGGGGTTGAAACCCTAGGGCCGTGGGGTCCGAGTGCTCATAGTCTGTTCAGTGAAATCTCCAAACGGCTGCTTGACACTTCCCGTGACCCAAGGGCTGGCTTTTACCTTGGTCAGAGGCTAAGCATTGCCATTCAACGTGGCAATGCCACCAGTCTCTTGGGTACGTTACCAGCCGACAGCGATGCGGAGGAATTTTTCGACGCCTTACTTTAGTTATAGTTAGTTAGTTCTTTAAGTTTTAGTGTTTTATGTAAATAGTTAGTTGTGTTATGTATATATTATCTAGTATTTCTTGTTAATTTAATTTGTTAAAAGCAATAAATTTAGTTGACCCAAAATACATACAATAGGTATCAAACTCGATATTACTCAATGCCTACGTGAAGAGTCCGTCATCATAAATTATGATCATGAATTAACAGAAGGGATCGTGATTGACTACTTAGCGCCACTACTCACGTGAGCTAGTTTAGCGCCATCATTATGTATGAAACTGCTAATATTTTACTGAAATTATCTAAGTTTGTTAGCAGTTTTTGGTGTGCGAACGGTATAACTTATCAATCGGTAACTAACCGCCCATTGGGCTTCTGACTTCAAAGAAATCATCATGTCCGCAGTTTCTTTGAATTTGAAATATTAACGGTATATTTCTTTGCGAGGCAAAACAACACATATTACTTATTTCTAGCCCAGGTTCTGAGGCTTGTTTTGACAAATTTCCATCTGCCATGAGCCATATCTCATCCATTCTTAAATATTCTACTATTTAAGAGATTTTTTTCTCGTCTGCAAAGCCAAAAAAATTGTCCAGTTTTTCACACGTGTATTATGTAATTTACCAATTTACGAATGGTTGAAGCACTTCAAGCAAATGGGTTTGTCTTGCGTTTCAATTCAGTTTAGGAAGTCTGAATTAAAAGGATATTTGAGGAGTCATGCTATGGTATTGACCTAAATAATGCAGCGAGTTCAGCTGGTTACTGACGCTCAGGGTCGCAGGTTCGATTCTTATCAGACTCCCGTTTGGCCTTAATCGCCGTTTCGGGGTAAGCAATTTGGGGATTGGTTTTGTCGGTCTAATTAGCATGATGTTTACATTGAAGTAATCATAATTGTTATGCCCGGTACCCGTATTTCATGTTACGTTTCACCAATCTGTACCGGGCATTTAGTAATTCAAGTTTTCGTAGCCATATTAAGTACTAGCCCCCGCCCGCGACTTCGCCCGCGTGGTATGTCAATAAAATTTATGTCCTTTCTCATTCTCTAGACTATCTGTGTACCAAATTTCATTTAAATCGGTTCAGTATTTTTGGCGTGAAAGCACGACGGACAGAGTTACTTTCGCATTTATAATATTAGTAAGGATAGGAAATCAAAAAACGACTAACGGCGGTCCTCATAGCGACATTTTCTGGTCTCGTGGTAGTAAAGATGGAACTGTTTGCATGACTTGAATATTAGAAATACGACTGTTGTAGGTCTCATCTAGTTGGAACTCTAAAACCTGATTTACACCGTGTAATTTAATTACCTGTGATACACCTTAAGTTCAAGCAACTATAAAAGTTGCATCGTCTAAACAGTGCTTAGACGATGCAGTAATTTGTTGCTTCAACTTTGTTAAATGTCACAGGCAATAGCTTGCATCGTTTGTAATAAAAAAACATTATTGAATACAATTTTATTTATTTAAGCGATATCTATACATACTGATTTTATCACACAAACACTGTGAACAACATACATTAATTACATTTATTAATTAAACTGAAGTTGGGCGACTTTTTAGATAATTGTGTCATAGTAGCCAGCGCGAAGGGAAGAGAGTGGAAGACAGAGATCTAAGCCTTGTCATTACGTAGTACAAGAACGCAACTAAATATTGGGCAATAGTTGCCCAACAGTTGGGCGACACTTTCGGAAAATAGTTGTTGCATTCCTCAAGAATAAATAGTGGATTGCAATAACTATCACTAATGTCACAGCAAGATCCATCAAAATAATGTCACCTCAAAAATAGAATTCAAAAATACTCTTTAGTAGTATTTTTTAGTATTTCGATATTAAAATATCAATTCATTTTCATTGTTTAGTTTATTTATAAGCCACTAAAAAGTTGCCCAACAATCACTAAGTATCGGACACAGCGATGTGAAGTGAATCTATGCTATGATTGGAATGTATTATTATACAGTAAACCACACCTACAAAAATTGGCCAGCCAACACCAACTTTTTCGTCCAACGTGCCTTTACTGCTTCCATAGACATTGCATTCAAAGATTGGCCACCAATGCTTGTAAACGCCGCAAGAAGTAGTTACATTAGAAAAATGAGATTTTAGTCTTATACTATAATTATACTATCCATAATAGTACACTGGAGTGCAATAAAAAGTTTAAGTTATTTTTTTTTTGATAATTCATGACCTCTAATTGGTTAAAATTGGACAAGTTTCAATTAGTCACAAAAACAACTAAAATTTTATTTAAACATTGATTTTTAAAATTACACATCAGACAAAATAATTATGATACATATAAAAATAAACAAAAATTAAAATTATTCTAAATCATTAAAATACTAAGAATAAAATTATATTTAATATGGATAATATTCTATTAATTTGTAGTTAGACATGTCAACAGAAACATGCATGCGAGATAGCATATTTAATATGTTACATCGCTTTTTTATTAAAATATGCAAACAGCAAAAACTATAGAGCCTCGCCATAAAGCAACTTTTTTTTTTTTAAACAAATACCACAGACTATATAACCTCTTTCTCAGTCCTTCGTGCAATGGCACCTTTTCAAGCCAACAACTATGCTCTTTTAACGAAATATACATTATTTCATGTTTTCTAACACTTATAAAAACACTTTTTTACATCTACCTTCAGAGCCAACGTAATTTAAAGCACTTATTGCATTTTATAATTCCATATTCTTGGACACAAGCCAGAAGTTGCATCTTAAGAACTTATTGAATTTATACTTTCATAGAGCATTGTTCTAATAAAGTTTTTGTTTACAAAGATGCAACTTCTATCTTGCGTCGATACTTCCCAAAAGTTTAATCCACACAAACCCGACACAGGAAATAAATAAGTAAGTACTTGTCACTAGTTACCAACTTGTCATGAGAACCTACCTACCTATTACCACTACTGAGATTATTACACTGACGTGCAAAATTACCTATCCCCCGTAACCGCAAACTCATATTTACATAATTCCTATTTGAACAACTACAAAAAAAATCTCGAAATCACCGATAATTTCTGCTATGGTAATTTTCATTCCTGAGAAATTTATATTCAATACCTACTATGCTATGTACGAGGAAACTTGCAGAGATAAAGAAAAATGTGTGACTTTAGACTTTGTGACTCGATAAAAAATGTATGAATAAAATCTAATCTTAAATCCAGATCTGACCAACATTTTGCACGTCATTGTAACACGATAAAATTTCCTATAAACATAATTATACGTTAAATTTAAAACGCAGCTTAAACAACATAAGATTACAATCACAATAGGACGATACATTATATTTATAGCAACATTTAGACGATATCATGCGTTATACATTTTTAAAGTGCATCAACTTTCCTTGAAGAGATAATTTTGATTTACTACAAAATAGTAAGGTTAGTGTTGTGACTGTGTCCTACCATACATTTGCAGAAGCATTGACATAACGGGATTGCAACTGCCCATAGGAAACAAGCCGCATGATGTGATACCGCGTTCGTCTAATATCAGGATTTTTATGACAGTTATATTCAGGCGCTGCGATTTCATATTCCTTTGTATCGATATGTGTCAAACCAAATGTGTAATATCTCTGACGTTTTAATTCTCTTGTAAGCTAGTGTTGTTAATGTTATCGATACTTTAACTTTAAAATTGGGGACAGATGCTATCGACATTTTTAATTAATTTATAAATATTACCGTACCACTTTCTTTCTGCTATAATTATCGAAGCCTCTACTCCATTGACGATTGATTTATCTTTAATACCTTCCTAGGGTTCCTAACAACACTAGCTGTACAATTTAAACGTTTTATGGCACCAACAGTTATTCCATACAATTAATACTGAACTGCACTTTTGACAAACAAATTATAGCATTTAAGCCCGATCACATAGCTATGCGAATGCTATACACGGGCGATAAAATTGATACATCTTCTTATAAGAAACACGCCCACGTTCGTGGTTGCATGATAAAAAATTCTGTCTATTATTCTTCACTTATTTGTACTAAACCTTCATGAAACATTTCGCTGCCATCAATCAATAATTATATAAAAACACGATCATATAAAATCTATTAATATAATGTAAGATAAAGGTATAATAATAGATATGTAAGAAAGGCTTAAACTATTAGAATTAACTTTTAACAGCAACAAACATTAATACAGTTATGCTGATGGAAACCACCTTTTTCATAGCTTTTTCTACAATGGGATCAAGACAGGAATTCTGTAAAATTGCAGCGACACGTCACACGTCACAGCTTTTTGTGTAGTAAAGTCACCCTCGTAAATTCGTTACCACTTTGGGCAAAACATTCTAGTACAAGGTTGTAATGGCAATCATGTAATTTGGTTTAAATAGGTTTTTATTTTTACACGACAACGGCAAAGCCAAAAGGAAGGGTTTATTATTATTTTATATTTTGTGAATGTGAGGATGTTGTAGGCTTAATAGACTGTAGATGTGTAGATAATATTCTATTTTGTTAAGTACCTGGTACTTGTCGACAGGCCTACTAATTGGTAATTTGAAAACATTGTAAAAAGCCAATTATTTTTAAAAGGGTGACCGTGGAGTTTCTTGACAGCAAAAGATCCTTGTAGCATTAAATTGAAACTTCACTGAGGTTGAAGCTTGTTTAACTGTCTCATAGACAAATAGACATTGTTGTTTTAAGAAGTGCAAGTAACATTCAACCGTAGGGTGATAAAGTAATTACGTGGTTGACTATACTTACTTTTTACGAGTGACTTTTGTACTGCAATTTTACTTTCAACTTTTTAACTGGAAATAAGCTTTCCTCTTTGACGACAAAGACTGTTTAAATATTTAGAGGCCATTTTAGGATAAATTGTCGTAGTTAAAATTACTTTTAAACATGTATCACTTATACAGCCACGAATAAACCCTAAAAAATGATAATAGTATAAAGGCGGTTATTCGAATACCTAACACATACACCTCACAAACTATATAATTGATTTTGCTTACATCGTATTCATGATATTATTCGTGATTATTTTGTTAAAAAATATTTATTTAATATCTTTCAAGAATTTCACTTGCGCGATTCAAGGTTGCTAATAGTGACATCTAGCGGTTCTGTTACCAGCAATATTTTGATTAGGCGCCATCTATGATTTTTATAGACACTTAATTAAATATTTTTTACAAACACATTTTAGTACACAATGAAGATTACTTATTTAAAGTTAATTTGTAATATATTTTACATTATCACGGTAAATGCGTTAATGATTCACAGTACTACGATCACTACACGAATACATTAAAAATTAAAAATATAACTAAATAAAATCGTCTTATAATAAAAATGAGCTTTTAGCTGCTATTATGATGCGTATATTAATTTAAAAAGGAATTTCTAGATATTAAACTATTATCGAATAATCGATTCAAAAGCTATTCGATCAATGGATTTGTTAATAAAATATTAAGAATATATCTATTTCTGTTTAAGAATACTAATTTCGCTACTAATATTTTCAATTGATTAAAAAAATAACGAAATAGTTTGCGTAAAGCCAAACTAATGAAGCAGATCTAAATAAATCGTATCATAATATTGTAAGTACATAAAACCTAACTTAGGCTGAGAGAGACCTTGTGTTTAGGGACAGTCGACACTAAAGAATGTTGGGAGATACGATGATCGGTAAATTACAACGAATTATGGTTATAATTTGTTTTCGCGCGTATTGATATTGATCAAACAAAGATCGACGAGTGCCACAAATAAAACTGAATATCAGTAGCAATAACTTGGAATTGGCATATTTAAGGCCATTTTTATTTTAGTATGTGGCAGCAAACTATCGGCAGTGATGTATTGTCGCTAGTTTAAGAGCAAGCTGTACTTAGATTTTCACAGAAAATATTTCTTAGCTACAACTTGGAATGGGAATATGTTGGGACATAAATGACAACATTTTTAAGTATAATTTTAAAATGCTAAGACTTCATCGAACCTCCCAAAATCCCACGAAATTGGAATCTATGTAATTATTATTACGCTACAAATAAACCTTTATAAGCATAGTTTTAAAGTTACTAGTATAATAATATTAATCTACAGTATCCATTTCAATATTGCGACCAAGTCCGGAAGAGATGATACTACCTTTTCTTAATAACCATTAATGATTGATTTTCATAAACAAAACGTCACTAAAAAGTAAAGGTTTGTTTTTTGTACACCAAATAATATATCTAGGATGTTTTATGCTATCTATAACCCAGATTTCTGAAATCTTTTTCAATAGATTTGTTGTGAAATCTTTTGTCAAGTGATTTGATTGCCCCTTGTTATTTCATTCAACCAATCACAGCAGCTTACTTAAGATTTGTGCGACGATTTATTGATTAGGACTTCTAGAAACCGGGTGTGAGTGCAAAATTTAGCTAAAATACTAACCACCACGATTTAGTGACATTTTGTTCGATAACCCTGATATAAGTGATAATTATCACTAGAAAGTAGGTTTTGAAAAGTACATAAATAATTAATATTAAATTTTACATTAGAATAAGAATAACGAGCTAATACTCCCGCGCCGCTAATTTGGTAGAAATTCTATTTTCGTGGGCAACATTTGAGATATTGTTTCCAGTTCCAAAATATTTTTTCTACCAAATAGTGCGGTACTGAGGTGGCATAATACCGTTTTCGTGGCTTACTTCCTATGGTGGGTGTAGAGTTGTGACGTCATCTATTCGCCGGTGTCCACCCAGTTTGCCTCTTCGGCTATTCTGTCCATGCAGTTGCATAGAAACTGGTACTGTAACAAAGGTGTAAAATTCATGATAACTATAAGATGCCACAAACTAATTAAATTTACTGCAGTGAAGAAAAAGTGAATCACTGTTCATAACAATGACTGTTCGTGATTTGAGACTGTTGAACACGGCTTTTCACTTTGTCATATTTAAACGTCGTTCTGGAACACGTGGCCGAGTTCCCTATTATGTCAGAAGTTTTTGCATCTAATATTTTTCTTTTCGGCGCAATAGTTAATACTTAGGTAATTAGGTTATTCAATCAAACGACGTTTTAGCGTCGTCGTCAGTAGCCTGTTGTGGTCTGCCCGTCGCAGTAGATACTCACATAGGGCGTGAAGAGCGCGACGGTGCGCGTGAGGTTGTCGTGCCGGCGGTAGGTGAGGCGCGCGGCGGCCGCGTCGTCGTCAGTAGCCTGTTGTGGTCTGCCCGTCGCAGTAGATACTCACATAGGGCGTGAAGAGCGCGACGGTGCGCGTGAGGTTGTCGTGCCGGCGGTAGGTGAGGCGCGCGGCGGCCGCGTCGTCGTCAGTAGCCTGTTGTGGTCTGCCCGTCGCAGTAGATACTCACATAGGGCGTGAAGAGCGCGACGGTGCGCGTGAGGTTGTCGTGCCGGCGGTAGGTGAGGCGCGCGGCGGCCGCGTCGTCGTCGGCGCGCCACTCGCGCACGGCGCGCCAGCTCACGTCGGCGCCGGCGCCGGCCGCCGCGCCGTCGCACCACGCCGCCAGCTTGAGGCCGGACCAGCCTGCGGAACGAACGTGCTCCATTAAACGAATAATGAAGACATTTGTATAGAACGTAGACATAACAAACACTAAGCATAAAAAGACAACTAGCACTCAAAATACAGCAGCAGAGCTCCGCTTAGGTGATTTTTATGAAATGCCCCCTGATAATTTACATTTAGAAACCTTCAATGATAAGTTTTGGACCGAAGTTCTTTTACGCTACTGCCGCTATAGCCGATGGTGGGGTCAAAATTAAAATCCAAGATGGCGGCAGCGAAAATTTTCAAAATTTTCGTTATTGGGGTCGTTTTCATAGTTTTCGAGAGTGCTAAAGCCGATAGCGGGGGCAAAATGTAAATCCAAAATGGCAGCTGCCAAAATCTTAAAATTTTCATCATTGGTATCGTTTCCAAAGTATTCGAGAGTACTAAAGCCGATATTAAAGAAAAAATGAAAATCCAAGATGGCGGCTGTGAAAATTTTAAAATTTTTCTTTAAATCATACGTGAGAAGGAGCGACCCCCCGACCCGACCAGTTTCTTTTTAACAGCACGGCTATCGGAGTTTTTGTATGTATGTCGTAGATTAAGAAAGTTGAGCGATAATAGTCTCTCAATTGATTATTGTAGTACTAAGGTGAGGGTAAACGCCGTGCCGCGCTCGCTAGAGTGGGGCGTCACGTGGACAGAGTCGTGGTAAGGGAAGTGGCTGACCGACGAGTGGGGCGTCACGTGGACAGAGTCGTGGTAAGGGAAGTGGTTGGGCGACGAGTGGGGCGCCACGTGGACCGAGTCGTGGTAAGGGAAGTGGCTGAGCGACGAGTGGGGCGTCACGTGGACAGAGTCGTGGTAAGGGAAGTGGCTGGGCGACGAGTGGGGCGTCACGTGGACCGAGTCGTGGTAAGGGAAGTGGCTGAGCGACGAGTGGGGCGTCACGTGGACAGAGTCGTGGTAAGGGAAGTGGCTGGGCGACGAGTGGGGCGTCACGTGGACCGAGTCGTGATAAGGGAAGTGGGTGGGCGACGAGTGGGGCGTCACGTGGACCGAGTCGTGGTAAGGGAAGTGGCTGAGTGACGACTGGGGCGTCACGTGGACAGAGTCGTGGTAAGGGAAGTGGCTGGGCGACGAGTGGGGCGTCACGTGGACCGAGTCGTGATAAGGGAAGTGGGTGGGCGACGAGTGGGGCGTCACGTGGACCGAGTCGTGGTAAGGGAAGTGGCTGAGCGACGGGTCAGTCTTGTGAGGGTAACGAACTGATGCAGATCTCCACTTCTCCTGCAAAACTGTTGGTTTGTCCAAACGTGGAAAGTAGTGCGAGATCATTATTAATACCTACTGTGATGATTATTCTGAAAGTGAAATGAAAATACTAACTGATTTGCTGCACTATGGAGTCCGCACCACCGAATCGACGCTGACGCCGTCATGTATAATAAAATAAATGTCATCAATATCATTAACCTTTTACCTGTAGGGCGTAGGTCTCTGTGATGGCTCCATCTACACAATGTTCCTACCGCCTTCGTACTGAATTAAAAAAATCAAAATAGCAAATATTTGTCAAAGAATACATACCGATAGAAATAGCAAGCGCGGGCGTGGCGCGGCAGTCGGTGCGCGCGGGCGGGAAGGCCGCGTGGCCGTAGCCGGGCAGGCTGCGCGCCAGCGCCAGGTAGTCGGCGGCGCGCCGCACGTCCTGCAGCGCCTTGAGCTGGTACAGGCGCGCGCCCGCCACGCACACGCCGCGGTTCACGTCTTCCACTGCCTGTGCGACGAGAAAAAATTATAACAACAAGTTTCAGTCGTTTTCATGCCGCAAAACTATGTCGTATAAGGAAAGGCTGAAGAAGATAATACTGGATTGTGTATAAACTTGAGGTTTTAAACCGAGAACAGTATAACAGTCCGGTGATTTATCGCTATCATAATCTATGTACCCTCACCACAAAATTTCGTGTTAACAGTCTATTTTGGCTTAGTGCGCAAGTGGAAATAAATTTGTTAAGTATAAATGTGGAAGGAAATTACAGAAAGAACAACAGTGATGACAACTGACAGAGAAGTTAAGATGTATGGAAGAAAAATCATTCTCTGCTTTTAAATTAATTGGGATAAAGACAAGGATGATAAAATTGCAACAGTTTACTATGTTATCTTACCTGCCAGAATATAAAGGCAGCGGCAGTAGTGTCCTCGGCGACGACGGATATCTCGGTGCGCGGGTTGAACAACCACTTGCGTATCGATAGACAACTACTTGATGCTGTAGAGTAGTTCTGTATGTAGAGCGAGTGAGGACACTCATTCGGTTGGAGTTTGCGTTCTGAAAGAAAGATATTTAATTTTATTATTCGAATCTCGGCTCGGATTTTTTTTTGGTTTGGATTGAAAGTAATACTCTGGAATAGAATCCCCGCCTTTCACAGAAAGTTTTCGAAATAATATATCGAATCGAAAATAATGTTTCGTGGACTCTAATGAGTATAAGTGTGATATTTGTCTGAGCAACTCTTTCAATGATTTAAGTACGTTATTAGCAGCGATAAACTTCTTATTTAGATATATCACACACAAGCGATAGACCACGATCCCACCGATTGCAATGTCATCCTTATTACTTATATTTTTGTAATATGATTTTTTTTAAATAAATTTACAAGTCTTAACAGATAACAATAAAAAAACACAAATCACTCACCGAAATTGTACTCCACAATCTCGAACAAATAGAAATACTTCTGCACCGATTTTGAAAGCCCGATCTTTTCGCACACGGCTCTATAAACATCATCAGCGTTGGTAGATTTGAGTACGCTGACCGTGACGACCTCTTTGTCAGGGAGTAACACCTTTAGGTCCACTGGTGTGGGGTTCGAGGAGTCGTCTGAATCTGTCAGGAACTCCTGGACAGCGTCTGATTCTGCTATTACTCGGACTGCGCATACCTGTGACGAAATGAGCAGGGTTAAAAATGACTAGCGTGGATTTTAGTAGTGAAGTTAGAATTGGTTATTATGTTGGTTTGACTGCATAGTACTATGAAAATGAAGTAATCAATAATTGTCCGCCCGGTATTTCTCTTTGCGTTAAGTTCCTTAAGTTTTATTAAAGATAATAAAAAAGTTGTCTCAAGAAGATGGGTAGAGCAACATCTTAAATACTAATCATAATAATTATACTGCCATATGTAACAAATCCGTTTGCGAAACTTTGTGACTATGCCGAAATTTAGATAAAGATAATTAATTGCAGTGTAGGAATTTCGTTCAATAGGAATTAGAACAACCTTTTCTAAATACTGTTCCAGTCCTCTCCTCCTGGCATCCAACTGCTGTTCGCTCAGTGTGAACGGCCACTTGCCTGGTAGCTTGGGGAAGTTGAACCCTGAAATTCAACATTACTTATAGCATTACAAAGACTTTCTTAAGAATTTTAAGAATAAAAGTATTTTTTATGAGTTCACAAAGACTTTACATTGCGTTGAATATAATATACTTAACTGTAAAGTAAATGGTTAGGGATTGATTGGACAAGCTTTCGGTTATGTATTTCCCTATGAATTAAAAGGGCAGCAAAAAGTTAGTGTCAAAGGCGTCACTTGTTTAGTTTTTCTAATTAAAAGGGCAGTACCCCAAGGTTCAATTCTTGGCCCTATTCTAAACTTACAACAGCTTTATTACTAACCTAGAAACTCCTTCCTAAGCGTATGATGGAGCGCCGCAAACTCTCTATACCGTCTGCTACATAGGTGTCTCCCAGCCATATGAACGTTGAAAGCCACAAAAGACCTTCCGGTATTCCTCTCCATCACGATCCGGTAGTCCGGTATGGACACGGGAAGGGAACGTTTGTCGGTATAGTCGTAACGTTGGTAGACGGTCGCGCGGGAGTTGGCCGCGCCGCCTATGACGCCAACAGGCGCTGAGCCGTCGTCGCATGGCTCTAGGCGTTCTGCTTCCTATAAGAGATGAGGGTTAAAGTAATAATATGCTAAAATATTCATGCAATATTTTTCACAGAAGTCATTTAAAAAAGTGTTGAGTATGGACAGATATAGTTGACTTTCACGACGTTATTATCAGTTACTGGCTTTGAAGTTATGAATATGTCGTTAAATTTTTTTACACATAGTCGTATCCGGTAGAATACGAAAAGCACTTGCTTCTACCAAAAAAAATTAAGCGGTTTCATTTATTTTCAATCGAACATTTAATTTGATCAATTTTAAACCTTCGCTCAGTTCGCAGCGCGGTTTATAAACTTCTATAAATCGTGTTGTGTCACAACAAAAGTGAGATCATTATTTTCTTCTTGTTGGTGTAAGATGATTAAAGATTATGCCAAGAGGATAGGAAACAACAAACTGCGATCAGTATACCAAGCGTCAGTCTGACGTCCCAGCGCTATTTTAACTGAGGATCACAATTTAAAGTAGAAAGCGGATGCGGGCTCATACTTAAGTGAAGTAGGACTTACTCTTTGTGTGACAGAGATGACAGTGAGTGTGAGACAATCGCCCCCAGACTTGATGAGATCTACCACCTGCCTGTGGGTGGAGCCTTCCACGTTCACGCCATTACTGGAACAAACAAAAGAACACGTTAGTCACCTACAAAAGCAAGTTAGCTGATGAACTGGAAAAGACCAATAATGTTAAGGCAGGTTTATATGAGGCCAGTAATGTGACAGTACAGTAAGTCAGTCCAGCGGTGACTTCCAACTGGGCTGGTAGACACTAGTTTCAACCGAGTCCAGTGCTGACTTCGCGCCCTCAAGACAGTACAGTTGACTAACCTACCCGTCTATTTTCGGGCCCAGTAGCGTCCCCCGCCTGACTTACTGACATACCGCCGATCTCGTCTACATTCCGAGTCTCTGGGTCCAGTCACTGCCATCGTATAAACCAGGCATTTGGTATGCTGATAACAATATGTTTTCAAAGAGTCATAGGTCCTCTTTTAGACCTATATTAAGAAAGTCCGTAAACCAAGCGTGCTGAGGTTATAAGTGCTTAATTTTCACACGCTCCGGCTGCCGGGCCCCAAGTAACTGGCTGAAAATTGTATAATAAGCCGGCTAAATTATGCCTGAACGTGTAAACACTTTCATAAATTTTAAAAAGGAATCCTAACTATCCTAATATTATAAATGCGAAAGTGAGTTTGTTTGTTTGTTTATTACGCTTTCACGCTAAAACGGCTGAACGGATTTGGATGAAATTTGGCACATGGGTAGACCATGACCTGGAATAGGACATAGGATACTTTTTATCCCGATATTCTCACGGCATAGAGACTTATGCGGGTGAAACCGCGGGGCGCAGCTGGTAATCATATTTTGCCAATTGAAAAATGGATCCTCTGTTGCGTATTACTTATGTGTATTATTTTTCGAACAAACTAAAGGTTTGTATTGTTGAGTAATAATATGTAGGTATGGAACTGTATGATGCAGCATGATAAAAGCAATAGGTATTAATAGTAACGATGTTAACATTATTTAAACCAACAAAGAGCGGCCGTTTTTTACTTTATCATTACCTAACTTGCTAATAAATCATGATTAAACAACTTGTAATCGATTATCATATAAAATCCAGATGTTGTTTTTGTACTGTGTGCATTTTTGTAGAACATAAAAAGCATATCGGTAAAATGTGCAATCTCCGAGGTTACTATGAAGATACCCAAATTTATCGAAAGACATACTCACTGGAATGAAAAATTTGTACGCAAAACTATTTTTTGATCTCCTTTTAGCAGTGATTAAAGACTAAGAACCTATGCTAAGGACAAAGACCAAGAGAAAATAACACATTTCAGCACATACATAGACGTAGTATCAGTATTTTTAGTCAGCACATTACATCATACACTGGCGGCTTGTTTACAGGTAGCGCCACAAACGGCCACAGCAAACGAGACATGTATACCAAACAAAGTTTGTATTAACCAATATCTGTTTATATTGGGCTTTGTATTGTTTCTCTACAATTATCTGGTAACTGATAAGAGAAATTAAATTGGACATTCGTGCTGGCCTTTTTATGTTGTTGGTTGGCAAACCGACTCGTTTTTATTGATGAAAAGTGGTTGCTAGCGCTTGCATTAGCCAGGGGATCGCCGACTTTAAAGACAAACTGACAATGAGCCTCCAATTAGCGACACGCATTGCTTGGCATTAGAACTGGGTTTGATGAAGATGTATTTACCCAGATCAACTGTTTTATAGGGAGCTCTGCTACTAGTCAACAGGATTTTAGTCTAATTAGGTATAGCATAGTGAGAATGATTGTATTTGTTTTTGGTTTCATTTCGGTCCCTCTGACTGAAATAAAACAAAACCACAGATTTACACCAGACCTTTACTACATGAAACTACCAAGCACAATATTAATCAGCTGAAAGTAAACAGGTCAAGGCCTAAAAAAGTTAATTATGAATATGATATAACAGAACATTTTAATATCTGTTCGACACAGACAGATAAGGTATTCCCGCTTATAGTATTTACGGATAAACTACTTTCGGAAATCATTACTCATACGCAACTATGATCTCCATAGCTAACACGTTGGTCCAGCGTGAAGCTGTAAACAGATGCATCGACTAGAACGTTTAGAAATCGGAACTAGTTGCAAACAAAGCTGGTAATAGCCACCTTATAAGTCTAGTGATAGCAAATGTACTTTCAATTGAATCCCTGTACATGGTCATACTCGTAGTGTGAGAATATTTATGAATCTAAGCAAGACTGACGAGAGTTTTAACTTGTATGACAGTTAATTATCCTCGTGCAGTTCAATAAATGGCTATAAATTTGTCTATCACAATATAATGATGACTACAAGCATACAGGCAAACCAACGAAACGACCCAACTAGCAAAAAATTATCTTACAAATATCCCAAGACCATATTTTTTTCAGTCTTATATCACACTTAAAGACACATATAAGTGTGGATTTGGGCGCACTTTATAAGTATATTCACCCTTACGATTGCCTTGTAATGGTCTCGCGGAATGTATTTTCAAACTTACAAACCTCTTGCTGATACTTTTATAATGAAAAACAAACTTACAAGTGTCTTACCAGGACATGCTTTAAGGGCAAATAACCTTAAAATCCTCTTAATAATGGTATTTTAAGTGTAATATCGCTAGTAGTCCTCTTTGTGAACTCCTAATAAGAGTGTAATCACAATCCGCCGTGAGCTAAAGATAAACTTTGCAAAAATAATAAAAGTTGCGTAAAAACGTAAGCATTATATTTTATTTCATTTTCCTACAAAACGCTAGAGTGTAAGCTATTGTGTGTAGATTATTAGGTTGCGAAGTAGTTTTTCTCGATTATTTTGAAATTTGAATAACAATATTTTCACGGGCCTATAAAAAAATGTGTATTTTATTATATTATTATTTTAATTATTTATTTATTTATTTATTTATTTACAGACTTTGGAAGACTTACAGCTAAATACAATGGTGATAAATGACAGCCAATTACAGGTCTTCACGTCACATTTAGATATTATTTGTGAAATAATATCTAAATGTCGCCATTACGACCAACCACGACTCATAAGTGCTTTATCAGAACAATATAAGTCCAATAATCTTGTCTATGGTTTATATCGTACTCGTAAAAGTCAAAGTAAACCTAAAACAATTGTCTACACGGCCATACTGCTCATAATTTTAGGGTTCTTTAATAAGTAAAAGCAAGCCAAACAACGTCACTATAGTTATAAGTAAATAATTAATCCCCAACGTTAATTCAATGTAAAGTATGTAAACACGCTTATATTATGGTTTGGGACAAATATACATACAGTATGGTTGCAATTATTATGGATGTCGACTGTTTCATAAGTAAAAAAATATTTTGTACGGAACCATAAAAAATATTGTATGTGTCAGTTGCACGAGATGCTCGGAGAGACACTGATTTTTGTATTAATTCCAAGTATTGTCTACGTATTTTTCTTCGGTGCTCCAATTCTCTTAAACCGCTTCCATTTTTAGGGTTCCGTACCCAAAGGGTAAAACGGGACCCTATTACTAAGACTCCGCTGTCTGTCTGTCCGTCTGTCACCAGGCTGTATCTCATACCGTGATAGCAAGACAGTTGAAATTTTCACAGATGATGTATTTCTGTTGCCACTATAACAACAAATACTAAAAAACAGAATAAAATAAATATTTAAGGGGGCTCCCATACAACAAACGTGATTTTTTTGCCGTTTTTATAGATAATGGTACGGAACCCTTCGTGCGCGAGTCCGACTCGCACTTGGCCGGTTTTTTAAACCCATTAAAAATTCTCGTGTTAGACACAACAAGGAAAATAAATAACCCTTAATAGAGAATTGTTTAAGACACTTGTAGGACTTTTAAAGTGCTACTACTCTTTAATATTTCTTAGGTGAGATAAATCACACTTTTAAAACACTAGTTTTACAGAAGTCTAATAAAACACTTAGTATAGTCACTTCTAAGATTGAATGTACTTATAAAATGTATTTATAAGTTTTAATTAAGAATCAAAGGCAATTAGACTTGAAAAAGGGCGCTTATAATGCCACTGCTCTTATTAATATTATATAACGTTTTCTTATATACGTCTATAAGAATAATGTTAAAAGTATGAATGCTCTTAAAACTTAAATAGACTTATTAAATAACACTATTAGAGTTTCTGGCTTAATCAGACCACATATAAACCTTATATGAAACCATAGCTCTTACAAGCTTTTGTTTGTAAGGGTATTAATGGTTCCTGGCTTAATCAGAACACGTATAAACCTTGTATGCAACCATAGCTCTTACAAACTTTTGTTTGTACGGGTGTTTTGCTAGTTGGGGATGCATGGATGAAATATGTGGAATATGATAAGGCTAGAAAATAGGAGTGAATACTTATACGTATGGCAAAAGAAAAATGCACAAACAAACCTCAAATAAATTGACTTAAAGATACGAGAATGATGTTCGCTATACAGGTAACTTAACTGTCAATTCCTCCGCGGATCACACGACCAACAAGAAAACATATTCACCTAGTATTCTTTGCAGAGTCCTCAGTTTCCAGATCATATATTTCGAAGTCCGTGTTTGCACAATAATAGAAGCAATACCGAAAGTCACCGACGCCGCCCCTTTGGACCGACATTGTGACACACACTGGCACATTGACACACACACACCACAAAAGTATTAGTAGAGATTTGGTTTTAGAACCTTAGATTTACGAAAAAAAATCGTGTCTTTTGGGGTGAGATCCGAAAAAGTTTGAACAAAAAATCGGCTATCGGTGTAAGGTTTCCAAGTGAAACCTCTAAAATTCCTCGCAATTTTTCGAATGAAATATAGCTTTTATCTTAACACAAACACTTGTACTTTAATTATACTGTAGCTCAAAAAGTCCTTAGAATTCCAGATAATTTAGAAATAAAACTAGTTATATTTCTATATGAAAGGTATTATATTAATACGCGTTCATTTAACACGCGCAAACAGAAACACTAACAAACTAATAATGATCATTAATTAGATTTATTTTAACAATAAACATTGATATTTGAATTGCGACGTTGAATTATATGGGTCACGTCCGTTGATGACAGTTGATTAGATGCAGTTCTGACCTCTAACACATTAATAGGTTATAAGGTAGCTGTTTAATAGTTGAATTGGATATCATTAATTGAATACGCAATTTTCTTGCGTGTTTCATCACTCCAAGGGGTCCGATATAACCTTAGAAAATGGCGCTATGTTAGTTTTGCTATCGATATTACGTACGATATTGACATTCAGTTGTCTATTTTAATTACTAGTAGGTTTATTGAAGCCAATTTCCTTGTTTATCAGGACAATGATTAATTAATTGAGTTTACAGTTTGTGTTGATAAGGTAATTCATGACTATATGTAACCTTTTCCCTAAACACTTGACGGCATTGACAAATTTTACCTCTAAATAATGATGTATAGTGTTTTCTTTGGTTTGCGTGTCACCATTTTTCCACCTTTGAACTTTAACCCTTAAAATGCTAACATTGACCTTCTCATTTCAAGTTGGGCGTTTGATCCATGTTCAGCTGTGCGAACCAAAAGGCCGAAAAGGATAAAAATAATATTTAAAACCGGACCATTTTCCCCTACCGAAATCAAACGAAACAATGACCGATAAATTATGGTACAAATAAACAGAATCAAACACGCTAACATTAAAGGGAGTGTTAAATTTCTTGTCCGCCAGATAACGGATAAAATAGGTTATTAGAGTAAATATGCAGTCATGAGCTATTTCGTTAGTGAACCGGTTATAACCCGTGGTTACCGTGAACTTTGATTGTGGGTACACGAGTACTGAGTACTGGGTGGATAGAAGTTTAGGGCTGATAACAGTTGCTGGCGTACACCGGAACCTCATGGGGTTGGATACACATGGCATTAGCATTATACATTAGGATACAAGACGGTTGCAGGGCATTGTCCAATATGTACATTCGCTACAAAAGCTGAGACATGCGGCAAAGACATACATAATATTGATATATTGTGTTGAATTTGTATTTGAAACAGTATTCATAAGTTCGGCTCGTAGACTGCCTAAAACCAGCTTTTGCCGTTGAAAGAGAAACTTTGACAATAATGAAGTCTTTATATCAGTAGCAGAGGACAATTAAGTAACTAACTTTAATATGTAATTACACCAGACATCAGAGATTACGTGTCGCTGTCGCCGGATAGGATGAAGAGGACTATAATTGTATGTATACACCGATCATATAAAATTATAAATAAATACAGTCAAACACACGTACAGCAGTGCGTAATATGAAGTTGCCAACTACGTATATAGATATTAGCAAAACAACATTTGTTAGGTACAAGGAAATTATTGATAAAAACTATAAGTAGTTATGTTATAATAACCACAGCTATTTCCGTACTTAGCAAGTTATAATTAATAACGTTTGCGGTTTATTGTGATACCTATCGCATTTATTGCAGGTTTAAGACTAATTGTTTTTTCTCGCGTTTCTCTTTAGACACGTGATAATTATAAGTCATTTTAAACGTTCATCAATTCATCATCTTAATGCTAGCTATTATGAACTGAGGATTTTAATAGTTAGTTTGGAAATACCTTACTTATACGACGTCAAAATAAACCCCGCTTTTTTAACCGACTTCCAAAAAGGAGGAGGTTCTGTGTTCGACTTTATTTTTTATCCTTTATTAATGTTATTACATTATACGTAAATATATTAATGCGGTTGAATGTTATACTTAAACTTTTTTATGATGAGAGAAATTAAATTATGCTTCGAATAATTATGCGTAAGCTGTTATGCGTATAGTTACGATAAACAAAAGCAATGTCTTCAAGTTTTATGCAAATGGTTAGGGAACCCCCTCAAGATCAATAAATCTACCAAAATTAATTGTAGATTTAGATACAGGATTTGCTGATCCCAGATTTAATTAGGCTTATAGAAACTAGGGCAGGGACACTACTCCTAAAGAGGTCAGGCTCGGACCCGAACTTATAAAGAACGTAGCGTAAGGATAATGTTTGTTTGAAACTGGCGGCTCTTCGAGCGGATATTGAAAATGTGGGCGTTTGGAAACGAAATCTTACACATAAGAATGTTAGATCCGCGCAGTTACCTAACGATCGGGCCAAAGATTTGGTGCTACTTGCGGGTACGCTAGCATCGTGAATACTTTCTAATTGATCGTGGCAGATAAGCGCTTGTTGTACACCTACTGCAATCCTAACGCAAGATGCATTACAACTGTTTCAGCAAAGACAAAGATGATTTTTCGAAGGATACGATAAAAGGTTGGTGGTAAAGGTGAGTTCAGTACACATCGACGGAATACGAATATTTACAATTAACATTACACAGGAATATCACACATATGAAACCTAAGTTATACTACAAAACACAACTACATTAGAAATCTCCCCTTCCTAACTGGGTTTCATAAAACGCGACTAAAGAATTGACTTAAATCTTCCAGGATGGACATCAGCGTTGTCTTATCTGCTGGTAACAACAAACAAGGAATCTCAACTCATCTGGCTGATTCCATAATGATCGTTCATTGGAATGCCTATGTTCAGGAACTAAGTGCAAAGGGCTTACTGCAATTAGTGGTGAGTAAAAGGAACTCTTGTAATAAGAGAGCACTAGTCTATTGGTAATTCACTTTATCAGTAAGACTCTCAAAAGTTGTACAAATTTAACACTTACCTAGAATCCAGCAGAGTGTATCTTCCTTTCTCGTCACCATTCTGTCGAAACTTCGGCTCGTACAAGCAATGCATGTTGTTAAACATCGTGTATCACCTCCCTTTACTATCAGGATTACCCCGTTGCTTCAGATTCTTCAGCACTGATTGGTCAAATAGGATCACAGGTCGCTTCGAATAGACTGAATTGGATTTTTAGAAATCGAATATGCACGATTGGAGCCACAGGACGTTTTGATTAGCTGAATTCAAGCGAGTTCGTTGCTCATCTTGTTCCGGTGTCAAAGCAACTTTAATACTGCGTTCACATGATTGAAACTTGGACAAAACAAAGTTATGTAACGTGAGACCCGCCTGACTTGATTATCACGTCATGCGTGTATTATAAAATAAAAGAAAGTTAGTAATACCGTGTAGGTGTTGATGTTTTTTTGCGTCATATTATTTAGCTTAGGCAAAGGTCTTGCTAAAAACGGGCAAAAAGAGCAATTGGGTTTTTCTGAGAATTCTGTAGTAGATTAGTTTATTGTGTTTGGTATTGTGCGAGGTCTTTTAACATTATAAGAATCATACAATAGGTCAACTTTGTACCGAAGGACCAAATAAATAAATAAAGGTTTACGCCAACCAGGAAAATCATTGGAGAATTTGGATAACACAAAAACGAAGAAAACGTTTTTCTTGACCTAGTAATAACAATAATTTCAGCCGAAAAAGCTCAAATTGAATGCCTCTTGTGCTAGAGCTAGCCAAATGTAGTAAGGAAATTCTTCAAACAAGGAAAATAAAAGCTTCATGTATAACAATAGTATGCACATTCTTTGACAACAGACTCTTATACTAACATCAAAGTCCTTATGAAATTGCTGACACAGTAGGTAGATCACAATATAATAAAAGAAAAATAAACCCGGTTTGAAGGACCGTGTAATACGGAACCACTTTCACACATGAAACGCTTTCTCTGGCGACAATTATATTGTTGTTGCGTTGTCGTACTAAGTATAGTGAAATGTGTGTATAAATGGACAAAAGACTGTAATAGTAGGTAGGTAGCTAAATGAGTCTTTACATACAATGGACGTTGTATGTGAGTATAAGTAGCAAGCTAAGCAGAATGATTGGCGGTGATTACAGTAGCCACTTTGCGTTTTGTCATCAATCCGTAGAAGCTTTCCAGGCGAGCGGGGCCTACAGCCTTTCCATCATCACATTCGTCACCTTGCCTTTTCTCTACTTTTTGGAGTCAGCTTTCAATACGCTGCTGTTCATCGTCTTTTTCGCCTAATGAAACTGCTTTCAAGGTCATTTCATAGCTAAAAATAGATCTGGTCATCATCAGTGCAACCTGATCATCATCATCATCCTCCCAAAGCTTATCTCAATTTATTTGTGGTCGGCGCAACGTGTCTTTTTCTTCCACACTTCTCTATTAGTCGTCATCTCGGTAGTCACCCCCTTTCTAGCCATATCACCTTTCACACAGTCCATCCATCGTTTCTTTGGTCTTCCCCTACTCATATAGCCATATTATATAGTAGTAACCAAATCATTTAAAGTATATTAAATAGAAAGTAGAAGAACATGTTCAGCAAGCGTTATTAATATAAAATCAATACAATTTGAGTAAACACATTACCCCAGATAGACTTTAATTAAGTACCAGTAATTATACTTCAAGTTTGTCAGTTATTACATTCGAAAATACAATGGATAAAGCCCCAATCGATAAGTTTGGTGCTTTATTATCTAATAATAATGTTTCTGTCAACATAGCAACGAATATAGACGAAATCGAAAACAACCTTCAAAGTTCTTCGAGTTTGACTTCCATAAAGTATCGGATATGAGAACAACTTCAGCTAATTGATTGCTCGCTTTTAGTAAGATTGTTACACACATCAAATACATTAACTAGAGTAGGTACTAGAAAATACTGAACTGGTCGATAAAGCCGTAAAGGTGCGAAATACTCTGAGGTCTCCTAATTTTCATATTCAGTGGAGCATTGTTAAAATAATTGGATGACAATGGATGACATATATTATAAAGGATGAGAATTATGGAGGTCAGTTACTCCGTGAAGAGATTCAACCCAGAAGCGAAACAAGTTTGAGGTAAAATATTTGGGTATTGCTGATAAAATTAGTTTGATTTTCAAACGAGGCCATTTGACCCTTATCATCCAAAAGTTATTAAGGATCCAAGATAGCAGTATTCTTACCATTTTACAGACGACAATGATGAAGATTTTGCAGAGACAAGACTTGCATACGAAGTTGAACATAGGAAGACTTAAAATAGCCCTATCCCAAATACACTTATGCAATGCACCTTTGAACTCGATGTGTGTGTAAAAGCGGCGCGGCGTGATAGTAGATAGGAGAATCAATTAAATAGCTTTAAATAATAATCAATTAACTGGTCAGTATTCTAAACAGATAGAAACACGTGTTGAACTACTATGCAATTGTATGACAGAGTTTCATTCTTGTGTTATCATCATTCAATTACTAGTTTCAACAGCACCCTATCTCAATTGATGTACCTAGGCAATGTTATTTCATGCGAACATGGTTATCTACTGACTGTTTCTAATGAAAAGGGTATTGTGGCACAAATTACAAAGGACACGAAGATTCCATCTTTTCATTTCATTCTCATCACATCTACACAAATTTTGAGGAAAAACAGGATTAACAATAACAACATTTCATGAATGAGAAAGCCTAACAATATCTAATAGCCAAGGGGCTTAAAATCACTAGCCAGCTTGCCAAACCAACAACGGGCAGCAAGTGCTTGTCATGTAGGGAAACAGGACGAAACTCACAAGATGGCCACATTCATTTGTAAAAGGGACAACACCAAAATTAATGAAAATACTCACAATGAATCAATACGAAAACGCAAACAAACAGAAATGACTTAATTAACAATTTGTATAAATAACACAACAAACAGTTATAAAGTTAAACAGAGAAAGTGACCAGTAGCGTCCACTGATAGGCATGCACTATTCAACATTATCACTAGCTATTGTTGTTCCAATACTAATAGATATGTTTTGCAATAAAAATTGAGTTATTTCTGTTAGCATAAGTACTTGGTGTAAAGGATTGTGTGTCAAGTGTCTGATAATATTATTTCCACTTTAAATATAGAGAGCACCTGTTGATAATAAAAGCTCTACCTTCGATAGACAGTCATATAAAACCGTTCGCCAAAGATTGTGTGATCACAAAGAATCCTAATGTTCTACTGAACCCATTATTCTTTACTCCACCGTCATTCACATAAAAATGCCATCCAATTCATTTACGACGATTCTGTTCCTTTGCAGATAGTCTTGCGACGTAAAAAATGCTATATTGTGTCAAACATATGATTTTAAAGGGCACTAAACAGATTATAAAATGATATGGAAAGAATACTCTTTATTAAGAACTCCATAAAAATTATAAAAATATAACTGCTGACTGATCATACATCTTTTGGAACTGCATGTACTTCAATGAATAGAATATTATTATAGGTATCGAGTATCGACCATGACCCCCGCAATCACTATAGCAGCGTGGAATTTTGAATTCCATTCCAACCATTCGTACCATTGCCAACAGTGCATTGGCACCAATCAAAAGCACGTGCTTTGATATAGGGTTCAAAGTGCTACTTGAATAATCCTACATGGTGTTGGTCACGTCTGCCGCTGAAGAGAACTGCGTTGGAAAAAAAAAATGAATGGAGCAACGCCAAGAGAACCCCAGAAGACGTTGCGGTAGGCCCAGAAACAGTTTGCGAAATTTTAAACATTTGACTATTGGATGGATTGGTCGAGAAAATATTTCAGGACGACCTAGAATACGGCCGAAATTACTTGACAGGTCTGAACATAGACTCTACGAACTTTCGCGCATGTTCTCTCACTCACACTCGCCTCATGTCATCGTTAGGTTCCTAAAAAACGTTTCTACGCAGTCCTCTGCGCGAAGTTCGGAACTGCCAAGTTATATCGACCGTTTCGTACATATCGCTAGTACCTTAAACATTCCTGATATTAAACTGAAACAGCCCTGTACAATATCGTGCGTACGACCTTTATATGTTTGTAGGTCTTATTTATAGCAAATTTTTAAAAGGATCCTCAATCAATCTTTCCGACGTGAAAATAAGCGACAATAAAATCTGCCCAGTTGTTCTGGAGTTATGGGCGAGCAAACTGACAGATAGAAAAAGTTTTATGGTTTAACAATACAGGCGTTGTGTTTGTTATAGTTTGGTTTTAAATATAGGATCCTCACACGGCTCACCCATGTGCCTCCTACGAACGTTGATTCAATAGTAACGTGCTAATTGACTTTGAACTGTTATTTGATGTGGGTTGGGAAGGAATGGAACAACAAGCTTTCAAATATACAATTCCTTGGCACTGGCAAAGTTCTGTTATTTCCATTGCCATTTATTAAATTAGGGATTGACTTAGTAGGGAAGATTTTGCGAAGTTACGAAGTTCGTCCTTTTCCCTGAGAGTTCTGGGATTCAATTATCGTGACAGTTTTTAAGCAGAAACTGAACAGAATGACATAATATCATCAATAAGTTTCTTCTGCCAAATAAAACAAGATGTCTGCCTTAGGCGAAGCTAGGAACGTCCGTTTTTAGGGATTCGTACCCGAAAGGTGCCAAACGGAAGCCTCCGCTGTCCGTCTTGTCTGTCAGCAGGCTGTATGTATCTCATGAACCGTGTAGAAACCGTTGAAATTTTTACAGATCGTGTATTTGTATTATCAAAAAAATAATAAGAATAAAAAAGTAAAAATTTTAAAAATACATTAATTGTTATATGCCTTATACCCATAAGGCATATAAGACACGTGTTTTTTTCGGCGTTTTTGCTAAATATTGTAGGTACGGTGGAAGTTGGAACGACACTCTTCATGTCAAATCGCACTTGGCCGATTTTCCTATCATAAAATTGTTTTTTAGATTTCAATGAATTGCTTTTTACATTCCAAAAAGGCAATGGACGCCTACTCTATGTTACGTTGACGTCAACATTTTACTACCCTTCTCTTTTAATGTCTTTCTCTCGTAATAACATTTTATTAAGGAGTTACAGTCGTCTCATAAAACGTAATTGTTACTGGGAAGAAATGTTGTAGCTGAGTGAGTAATCAATGGAATGTCATCTTGCGGAAATGGTCCATGTTATTGATAGCTGTTTTATTGTTCCACGATAATATTGGCATATCGAAACACTGAATTACTTTTGCATTGTCTGACTTTCATACAGTGCAATGCATACAGGGGTCGTAAAATCAGGTATTTATAGTAAATAGGTATCAAAATATCCGATATTTTATATATCGGCTATACATATAATCGTGTGTGTGTATGATTATTTGACGTTTTTATTACAAAAGTAACAAAACATTAGAGAATTATTCATCATAAAATAATTATCAGTCTTTTAACTATTGGGGAATACCAAACCCTATGTTATAGATATAGATAGGTTTTGAATTTTAATAAAAACCGAACTGTACTTGCACCTTATTTGGGGAATCCCCGAAATTTATTAGATTGCCACTTCGGGAAAGATATAGTATAGTATAAAGTATTCCGAATTGTAGTTTTTTGTCAAATGTTGCTAGAGTAAACTTTGAATCTGCAAAATATCTAGTTTTGACAATACAAATCAATTGATATAAACAGATAATATATTATCATGATATACATATATCCACTGATATACATATATGAGCGAAGACTGGCAACGTCGCTTCGAGACTTAAAGCATAGATCGCTAGGAAAAAAAGTCTCTTAAAACCCCGGAACGGAGAGAAAACTTAATGACTATTGATGATGATGATGATGATGGCACTCTTAACCCTAGTTAACAAGTAACTTGATGGCACTCTTACCTCCCTAGTTAACAAACAACTAGTGCCAAAATGCTGGCAACATTATGGGAGCAACAAACAGCTAAATTGTTGGAATGATTGACACAATAAGTGTTCCGCAGCAAATTAGGGATCATAAAGCGTAACGCTATGGGCCTTTGTACTGTGTCTGATATAAAAATATAACATGTACTTGAAACAAACTCATCTAGGCATTCTAGGCTACTCTCATGCAAGTGGGAAGTGCTAAAACTAGAACGTCACTGATAAATCTGATAATGCAATAAAACATAATGCATGATTGTGAAACTATGCTGCTGCATTGGCGATTGTGTAAACGAAAGAATGGCGCTTGCATTTCTTTGTAGTATGGCTTCTTAGACTGTATCGGTGTCCTGGATTCCATATGGATTTATGTATTCATGCACAGCCTTTCAAGAGGCTTGAACTTCGTTGAACTACACGAAGGTGATTCATTCAACCGAAAAACTCTCTTTTTGACTCTCAAAGTCGCGAACATACGTTTTCGAGAAACAGGACCTACAAGCATTCTTATATACGAAAATGAAATGGTCAGAAGATACATTTTGATAACCATCTAAATTGTAATTAATTAGGTACACCTAGCGATTTTATGATAAATAATATAGTTCATAATATGGAGTTGAAATTAGATCGCAATCGATCGATCCACATACAAGCCTAACTCCCGAAAACTACTTACACAAAGTTATTGGAGCGCTTGCTAATGAAAACCGACTGAACAAACTGGGCTTATTAGTTTGAGCCGTGCGAGTAAAGTGAAGGCAGGTGACCCGGAAGACTAGTGAAGTTTTTGCTTTGGTCCCGTGTATATTAAAGGCAGCTTGTTGTCTCGCTCGTTGCAAAGTCGTTAAAGACCCGTATATCTTAAAACTTCTCCAGAAGTTTGTAACTTGACAGATTAGTGAGAGATAGAGCACTATTAGCACTAAAATAGCTTTCTGTTAAAAACTGGCAACCCTAAATGCAGGCGTTACCACACATGCCCCAGTTAACAAGTGCAGTGCAGCAATAGTTGTATTGATTGATATCGTTCATTGCGAAACAATTACCAATCATAAATGCCCGTCCTTTCTATATGATTGCAATTTAAACTATTTGACACATCGTTTGGTAGCCAATAGCATTGTATGATACTGATGCTCTGCCATCTCTGGTTATCGGGTTCACTTCATAAGACCTGGCCAACATAATGTCTGGACTTTAAAAGAGACTGACCTCTGAGTGTGTTTCAGTGTTTCTTCTCAGAGTAATCGGATCACCGACGTCATCTAATTATATAATTTAATAGTTTTAAAACATCATTTATATTTGACGTGCAAAAAACACTTGCACTTAAGGGAATTATTATAATTTATCATCAAGGATTGGTGCATGAGTCTGTTTGATCATAAAGATATCTTGTACATAAAAAAATGTCGCAGATGGATTGTCGAATCCGCTGTTTAACATAACCGCTAGTTGTTTTACAAAACAGCTTCGTTACACACAAAAATGAGCTGATAGTCTGGTTAGCCAGGCTCAACTTCCTCGGAAAAAGACTAGGATAATGGATGGAATTGCGGGATGGAATCCCGTAAAGAACAAACATTGACAAGTAGACACGACCAATATGACTTAAATTTCTGTATGTTTTTAAATTTCACTTTGGTTTCATATTATAAATCATTGTCCTGATAAATTACAATAAACTGTGTGTGATGGATAAAGGAAAAGTCGCTACATTTGTCACGAATCAATTTGTTGGATTCATTGTAGTAATGGACAATTACGATCAATATAAAGCGATTGGTTGCCTGTCTGTTACAATTACAAAGTAAGCACACTCTTGTTCATCTATTCCTTTTCGAATCAGTTCCAACTTAGATGTTAAATAAAGAAATTAAGGGGACCTCTGTTACCAATTTTGGACCCCTAAAGCCCCCAGAACACGTTGGGCGAGCCCGTCACTCGGCCAACCAATACTGCACCTTTTTGCGTGATTTGACGTTTGATTTACGTGTATTTTGCGTTGGCCGAGGGCTCGCCCAATGTGTACTGGGACCATAACAGATGGATTTATAATTCAATAGTCGAAATGTAGGTATGTTTAACCTTTCGGGAAAAACAGCGTGATTGAATGTTATCTTTATGCGCCGTAGCTATTATTCAATATAGTTAGGTACCTACTCTTAAAATAATGTTTGTGAAATTACAAGGATTGAGCGTATTCTGCGGTCGTATGTATATGCACAAAATATTGATTACTACGGATAAAGCGGTAAAATCTTTATCAGCAAGCCAATAATAATTACTGGATGAAATGAATTGAATAAGTTGATGCAATATATGTTTACTATAAAATGATTTAGGTATTGATCAGTGAAAATTAATCAGTTATTTCATCATTTTAGTAAACAATAGTAGAAAACGGATCTCCTAGTAACATATTAATCAAGTTCACGCGTCGCCAAAATTAGATTGACGAAGATTTGAACATTGATTCAACCTTTGGGACCAGTGATTCCTGGTGAAATAATTCCTGGTGGACCTGGAGTCCTGAAATACAGGGCTGCCCTAGTTTAGGCTCCAGTCCACTCCATTTTAATAATGACTGTAATGTGTTTTTAATTAGTGTGGAAAATAAATGATTTTTTACTTTACTTTAATAATAATGAAAAAGTGGCTCCGAAAATGACCTTGTTTAAAATGAGTAGGTAGCAAATATAGTTTAATCTTCTTAGCGTTTCGATGACAATCTAAATACAGTCGGCCCAGAATTTGGCTACGAGTTGGACACCATTAATTAAAAAATGGGGTTTACTTAGCAGTAGAAATAACAAAGTTTCAGTCACAAAACGGACCAGCTCTTACTAGACCACTTTTTTAATCAAATAGGTACAAGACTGTTTGTAAGTAGAAATGCTGATAACTGAGTCAAGGTTTATTGAGAGAAACCTTACGAATGCCTGTACTACTTACTATTTGCTAGTACTTGTTAACTGGTACAAATTAGTATCGGTCTACAAACTGTTGAATGTATTATGTAACATCATCACTCGTCGCGTCGGTAAGTAGGTTCCTATGGTCTTTTTATTTGTTTACCATTTGGGGTCGGCTTTCAAGATAACACTGAACTGAAGATCAGTAAATATTATGCATCTAAAGGCAATTACAATCCTTGTTTCCAATTGACATTATTTCCAAATATTAAAGTACTAGTCATTCTAAATTGATTTTAGAATGACAAGTACATTTTCAAAAGTCATGTTTGTCGAAGTTGTAGCACAAACTGAATCTTATGTTACTCATAGTAATTTTTACAATTAGTTTAGTACCTTATTTGATTACATTTTTGTAAACTAAACTCCGAACGCAGTATAGTTAGTTACCTACTAAAACAGCATTCTACTAAAAGTACGTCTATTGCATCCAGCTTGGACTCAACCCTTTCACCATTATTCAGTGACCTATTCCCAAAGAACCATACGGACATAAAAGAAGATGGCGCAGCCGCCTTTAGATCAATGCAATCGAAAATCGCATTACGGAAGACTGGCTTCTTAGGGCCCGTTCACACGTAACACAACCACACCACATCGCAGCGGCAAAATGTGGGCAAGCATGCCTCATGTTGCGTTGCCGCTAGTAGTCGCGATGTGGTTACGTTGTGGCTAGTGCAGAACAGACAGATAGTTGTGGTTGCGTTGTTCCTGTGACTTGGTCGGTATCGCCGACACGGTTGATTTTGGCAGCAAAATGTGGTCCGTCCGTGTGAATAAGCGAAATTTTCAAACAAATTAGTGCCCAACCAATGTTGTCGTTGTGGTGTGGTAGCAGTTGTAGTACATGTGATGGGGTCGGGGCCTTTATACTGTTTGTATAGCAACCGAGGCCGACGGTACGCCCACCCGACCTCTTTGAGACGACGATTTTGTGAGTTCGATTTAGTAACCGGGACCGATGTCGATACACTTGTAGATGAATGAAAACCTTTAGAAGATTGGACTGGAGTAATTGAGAACCTCGCAAACCAATTTGCGGGTGAACTTATTTAGTTATTCATGTTTGTTTGGATATGTGATGCTCTCAAAGAGAGCAGGCCTGCCTGTGTCCCAGTAGTGGGAACATTATCTAAGGCAGTTTATGCTTATGTGTGATGCTACAGCTATCAATAACAACATTAATAGTCAATTATTGGCCTATAAATGTGCATTTTGAATGTCATGGTTACAAAAGATGAGTCTTAAAACTGTTCAAGGTTTTACCTTTTGGTTTACAATAAAAACAAATTGTGTCTTCATCTAAAGTCATTAATCTTCACTTCAATTTAAATCATCAATGAATTGAGAGGAATAGCATCTTATAGAAAAAAAATGTAATTCTGGTTTAATAATTCTACTCTCAGACCAGAAACAAGATTACCAATGGTACATAACATCAAGCCTACTATCACGCCTTGTTTCCCCAAACAAAGGGTTGAGCAGAGGTATACATGAAGTACACCCACATATCGCCAGTTATGTTTTTTTTAAGTCCCATGTTATTGGGGGCGAACCTATTGCTTTCAACAGGACATAATTCCAGACTCCGGGCTACTACTGAAAAATCCCTCTTGGAAAAACACAATAATACTTTGCCAGACCTGGGAATCGAACCTAGGACCTCATGCCCAGCAGTAGTGCTTGAGACCACTAGACCAACAAGGCTGTCCAGTTCAAATAAGAATCATATTTATATTACACAATAAGAAACAGGTTTAGCTTCAAAGCAGGTAGGTATGTTAATTTGAGATGTATACATATAAAAGACTATTCCAGCTAATCTCGAGTCAAATCAATACACAAATACACAATATGATTTTTTATGATACAATACTTGAATTGAACTTTAGATACTTACTAAAGTTTTTCTTAAAGACAAGTATTTCCTCTCAAGGAATTATTTATAACATACACAATGACCTGGCTTTTAAACGATTGACATTATAAGATTGATCATGAAATCACAATCTTTTTAAGGTCAAAGTTCAAAAGCAAATCAATTTTGTATGCAGAGATAGCAGGAGATCAAGCATAATGTAAGCAAAGAGTTTGTTTTTTTTAATGATCCAAGCAATGTCAACAAGTCTTTGAATAAACCTTACATACTTAAGGAGACCTGTTTTGACCAGAGGGCCAAGTCTACTAATTTACAAACATGTCAGTGGTCTCACAATGATCAGTTTTTGACAGATACTTTTGTAAGTACTTCATCTGTAATTTTTCTATGCTAACATCTTAATTCTCTATCCATATTATAAATTATTGCTTTCTGTGTTTGTCTGTATGTTCGCATTGTTCTTCTACCACGCAACAGGTTTTGATGAGGTTTTCACCAATGTTTAGAGAATTTATTCAGGAAGGTTTATATAAATAATACAGTCATATTAAAGTTACATATAACTAAGAAATCTCAATATTTTGTCAAGTCGTAAAAAACTGCAAAGCAGGAGCGGTTTGCTAGTTTTGTATAAAATATATCCTAGATGTGAGTTTCTTCATAGCCTTTGTTAAAATAAAATAGCAATATGTGTTTATTTTGTGTTTAATACAGTTGAGATGGATCAGCAGTTTAGAAACTTACAACATTGTTGGAGTGGTGTCAAGTTGCTTAGCAATCATTGCAAGTATGAACATACTTACTGCAACTGATTGTTACATAAAATTTTACTTTCATATATTTGTAGAAATATCTTTACTACTTGACGCTTGCTTCTCATTTAATTTAAACAATTTTAGAATAAAACTGTCCTTATGTAATTGTGTTGTAAAATATTCAACATGATGAGAATTAATAAAACATCCGTTTTCTTAATTACAAAATGTCCTTGGATAATTTATGAGATAAATTATAATTATGCCAAATGAATAATTACTTACTAATTTTTTTGACTGAAAAAAACTTGTCTTTTTTCTGTCTTAAAAGATGAAAACAGGCAGCCAAACATAATGGCAATTTTTATGCCAAGTTAGCGTTATTAATAGGTGTATGTGTCACTGAAACCATTGACCCTGTTGAGATCAGTCATTCACAGCAACCTTTGTATATGTGTGGCTAAAGTTACTGAATTATTCCAAATAGCATAATATTAAGTATACACTGAAACATGTACATATTTGAACCTCAATTACAAAAATAACAGCTCATGTACTGATATCGTACGCAGATACAATCGATTCCAAACTCCAGCGACTGTCGTTAACAAAATCAAACAAGTTTTGAATGAATCACCTCAAACATTATGTAAATGAGTTTGAACGAAAATATCTTGTAAACTTTTGGCTCCTTCTCATGAGGAATAACATTCCGAGAAGTGTTTAAACACAAAGCACCGGCGGGAAATGTGTTGCTACGTTAAGTAACACAAACAATTATGGGAAAATCCAATGGGAACCAAGATTGTTCAATCAAAATGTTGGGCGGTGGAAAACATGTTATTCTAAGTACTTACACTTCAAGTATTCGGTCCCCCTTTCTGATCCCGGCTTGCTCCGCCGCCCCGTTCTCCAGAACAGCACTGACATGCTGCAGAGGAGCATAAAGTTCACCGTTAATCGATCTCAACTGCCCACCTTCAGACACTTGACCGCGCACGTTGAAACCAAATCCGGTCTCAGTTTTATAGATAGTAACGCGACGGGGCCCATTAGCAGGCCCTGTACTCTTATTATTTCTTTCGGTTCTGATAATACTGTTATTATCGGTTTCTGTCTCAGCCATTTTGAACAATTTTCATCACAGAAGATAAATAACAATTTGACGTTTGCGGGTAGGGTGACCAAGTCCTAATTTGAATGCAGAAAAAAAGTAAAACTGCCACATACTGATATTCTCGAAAGTTTGAAGCAAGATCAATAAATATATTTACGTTTCACAAAGCTTTTTTCAATACGATACATAAAATTCTGTTATGCACTATTTTCGTAAAATAACATTTTAATCTGTTTTTTCATTGCTGTGTAATTTCGGTTTTTCTGGAAATCATCTGCGCTATCTAGTGCCACAATTAGAGCAACTCTACGCTCTTACGATAAAACAGTATCAAAGTTTATATAATTATTCGCTAGAGAGCGGTGGCATCGAAACAACGTGGTACAAAAATTTCATTTTCTTTCACATCAAAATCAGCTGTGAACATCAGTATGGCCGCTCCATTATCTAAAAAATAAAATTGTTTTTGTAAAATCATACAAAAAAATAGTAAAGTGCAGTTTTCGTACTTACACCGTCTAATTGTACATTTGCGAAAAGTGTTGATGTTGACGAAGTGTTGCGTCATGACAGAGACCTCTCACTGACAAACAAATACAATAAAAATTGTGACTCGCTTATTACGGCGACTTATTGTAATTTCTATTTTGCTCGTATAACGTTTCTGTCGTTCGGTTGAGGGCTGATGTTATTACTGAATCGTTGTCGAAGTTTATATAATGAGTAGTGTTAGATTGAGTTTCGTATCCGTGGGAAGGATAGCAGTGAGAAGAAATTCACAAATATCAGGTGAGTGCATATAATTTCTCTATATAGTGTTGTTTTTTGCTGGTTGGCGTTGATCCAGGCTCGTGTCGCAGTATCTAGCGATGTTCTTTGTGTTCGAATGCGTACGCGATTAGGTGTTTGATAACAAAACGTGATGTTTTCTGTTGCTTATCTTGCGTGGTGCAGTATCCGCTCAATACACGCGTGATGGCGCGTGTTTGGCGGCTGGACATTCTCGTAATTAATTCGTTGTGAAGCTGCCTTCCTTCGATTGCGGTGAGCAGGCCCTATCAAGGCGAATGTGGAAGCAAGGTCAAGGGAGTCACGTGTATGAATGATACTGGCCGTATATAATTAGTAGAAACTGGTATTTTATTTTGTAATTTCTAATATGAACTAGTCACACACATTCAAACAATATTGATAAACACTAATGATCTTCTCTGAACTTGAGCACCAGTGATTAGTCATAATCCAATTTTAAAAACAACAGGTTTAGAATTACCCCTGTGCAGGTGCACTGTAAGATAAAGTGGTACCAAAATAAGCAAAATGTTTAATTGAATAAGAAAAGAAAGTTGTTATGCATGCAATAATGTTGCGTTTTACTAGCGTGCGGATAAACCCATAAAAATTCAAATTATCCCCTTACAAATGTCCCCATTCCGTGGAAACTATTTCAATTGTTAACTTAAATTATTAAACATTATTGAAAACAAATCTGAAAATTCCTCAATGGCAAAGATAATAGATACTATTATCATAATTTTTCATGACCTTATGCATAACAAAACAACCTGTCTGATATTGACTTCATAAAACTTGTATTTAATTGTGACATTTGCTGTCTTTGTAGAATCAAATTTTATATTGGAAATTTACATCTGCTGTTAATTTAGCAAGGCTAACTACTTGATATTTTTATTCTTTATTATTGCAGAGAACCAATTTTACTTTGTAATTGGTAAATAAAACACAAATTGATAGATATCTGGCTGGATAATTAACTATAGTACTATCGGTGGCCGGTAAAATATGTCTCTTGCTTTTAGAATGTTTTTTATTGATATTAAAAGATAACTCCAACTATAGACGAAAAGGAACTTTCATAGTTATGTAGAAAAGACTAAAGCGAGTGAGTCTTCAACAGTGGCAAAGCCAAAATGAACGTCCGATGCACGTACCAACTTGTTGGCTTGCTAATATGTTTTACCAATGTGCCCAAACATTGGTAAAACTATTTTTAGCAATTTTTTTCATGTTAGTTTGCATAATAGAAAACAAAAACTGCATGTGTTCTTCTTCAGCCGTTATAACACACAGTATACTATGTACAGAAGCGAACCTAATGCATTGGTTTAGGTAAATTATACTCTACATGTTCTTACTGATATCAGCTTACCTACCTTAAGTGATGAAAATTAAATTGATTAATATTAAAAAAAATACTTTTGCAAAATTATTACTTACTGTGACTGTGGGACATACAAGTTTTTGTGCAGCTGTGTCAAATATAATGGGGTCACCAACCTGAAAACCAATACATATAAAATTAATTTTGTTGATGCCTGTAACAATTAAACAGTACAGTAAACAAAATTTTTTGCAATCATTTTGTCAGATACCATCACTCAAGATAATATTTAATAACATGCATTGAAATCTGTTGATTCAACCATCATCATTTGTCATACAAATACATTACATTTGTCAAATTTCCCATGGGTCTGTCACAAACTGGATACTTGCGCAATCCAATGAGAGGTTGTTACATTCAAATAATATGACTTTATTATCATTATCTGTCACCATGGATTTTTTTTTCTTCTTTCTCAGTTAGTTTGAACGATGGTCTGGCATGACTTTTATTTTGAGCATGATGCCATTCTTCTGATTTTCTTTCTTTTTTTAAATCTGATACTGAGCTAAAAAGCAGAAGCCCTTTGGACTGGACACAATCGCAAACAAATCGCCTGATAAGCATTTTATTAAACCCAAAAGAGACTGGTTTGACAACCAAGTTGACAATTCTGGTCACTTAAAAACTTTACTTAGTATTGGCAACCAAAGGAAGGCTAGATGAAATCATCTGATAAAAACGTGACCCAAGTCCCTAAGTTCGGCCGCAATTTTGTGCCTCCTGACCCTGACCGAATTGTCTGAACCTGCTAGGGGTCTGCCCACCTTATCAGGCATAAACGATTACATAGACAACATACGAGGTGCGTTGACATGAACTTTTTAATGATATCCACGTGACTAGACTGATAAGTTTTATCTTTGAAGTGAAAACAAAAGAAATAAATGTTTGGATTTGTGCATAAGTAATTTATCTGATGGAAAGATGAATAATTTGTGATATTGACACGTAAAGTAGAAGTTCCCTTTACGTATACTTAGTAACATTTTCTTCTTCGCACATACCCGGTCCATTGTGTATTCGCTAAGCTCCAGTCGTAAAGTTCAATACAATATAATGTGCATGAATTATTTATTCACGATGTCCTCGTTAAATCGTGCAGAAAAGGTGATAGAAGCTCATCGCAAGCGCTTAGGAAATGTAGCAAGTGATCAACGAGAGTCGCAAGAGCTTCTGGGCAAAACCAAGTGGATAAACAGAACAACCTTCAGTAGGCTTAGCCTAAACCTACACGAAAGCAGGGTACTACCTGCATAATCTATTGTTTATGTACTTAATCATGTCAAAATCGCGAGTTTCGCTACACAATAATTATATCTTTGATCTTATCCTTGAGACAATAAAAATAACTACTTTGTAAGTACTTAATTAAAACTAGTTTCTAAAACAATCTTATCAGATTTATAACAGCAGTAGGGGTGGTAACTACAATCAAGATCTTATAAGTTCATTGGCGTTGCTATTTAATCTGATTAGAAGACAATGTTTTAATTAAGTAAATTGGTAAGCCGGTAACCAACAAGAATCGTAGCCGAAAGCCGTGAAAATACATAGCTAAGAGCTAAAAAAAAATGGTTGGGCAACAAAAAATCTAACAATAGCAAAGCCTTTTACAGCAAAATTTTATATTTCCAAGGAGATCTATACATAAAGGGTTAAGAAAAAATTGGCTAAACAAAGCAACGCATAAAGATTAATTAAATGAATCAATAAAAATATTAGGATTTCTAATCCGGTTCAAATAAACTTAGAATTTTATCTCAAAGTGCTAATTTTACAGAATACAGATTTCTAAATGTACAGTCCGAGACTACTCCGTTTTGTCGCTAGCTTCGTTTCAAGTAAAAGTTTATAATTGCTTTTTAATTTGTCAAGGGAAACCAGACGCTATAGGCTATGACTTTCTATGCCAGTGCCTTCTAAAATAACAACTGTTACATGCTGTTACGCATATTATCTTCAAATATGATCAGCTAATGTATAACACAGTTCCGAGACAATCGAATTTTATATCTGTGGCCTCCCAGAAGTCTTTAGAGAATAATGTCTCTGGACGGTCGAGCGACGGTCCTTTTCCCTTTATATGGCTACCCAAATCTATTTACTATCACGGTCATGTCAGTGTATAATTATTCTTCAGCAAATAATCATACAAATATCAGGCCGAAATTGCACCAAGGCAAAATAAAGACCTTTTCAAACAGTGAAGGAATGTTAATTCTAACTAATTGGTCAAAGTCCCAACCTAAATATTTAAAATCAAAATACATTTATTTCAGACTAAAAACTGTCCATATAATGTTAGTAACAAAGGTCTTAATAACAATAACCGATATGTTCATTCAACAGTATGATAACAACTCATTATAAAATCGGTAAATAAACTCAGACACTTTGAACGTTTCCTACACCCTGTTGCTTATGTAACTGTTTCACACTTTCTTAAACAACGATCGTTTTATACACTCCATTGATTGTAAAGTGTGTACTTAATTAGATATTAAAGGTAAACTATAAATAGGGCACTCTTTCCCGAGGGCGTAGATAACACACGTGTGGTTAATATTAGATGAGAGGAAATGGTACTCTGTCTGTGATTGTCTATCCGACTGCCAAGAGCGGTCTTTATTGACCATGACTCGCGTTTTTGTTGCAAATACTCGCAGTTCCTTTCGTTTGAGAGAACGATGAAAGTGGTCATCGATTTATGCATCTCGATATATCAATATCGGCAGTTTTTGCACGGTTCATATAACATATAGGAGGACTTCTTCGCGCCAAGTGTCATCGAATAACCTCGAGTGATGCAGTATATGTTTGTAAGTATCTGCACAACGACAGAGGTATTGTTACTGCTCTATATGGACACTTCCATGTTTTACTCTCTATGGTTTTTTAGCATCTGAAGCTTTCACAGTAGCCACCTCAATACCAGACGCAAAGGTACCTTAGCCCTCCCAGAGACAAAGCTGGAATCTCTGATGCGCCTTTAAACACTCTCTATTGCACAATTACTAGTTACAGCATTGTAAACTACTTTGCGGGACCCAATTACGCTTTGATTCAAGCATGACTAAACCAACATCATAATGATAATAGCTTTCGTCTCACATTCGCTGGCGCCACTCATTCCGTATTTCTAAAGCTTACGTAACTTGCTCTTATGTTAATTACTTCATTGCTATCGGTTCCTGAACGATTCGTGCAGTTGTGGCAGCGAATTATGCGTTGTAGGTCGTAGGTTCGAACCTAGACAGGCGCTTTACTTTGTGTAAATTATGTCATCACCGCTGCTCTCAAAAGGGTGAAGGAAAACATCGTGGGGAAACCGCTTGTCCTAGAAGACATCTACCAAACCACACTGGGCGCGTGGTGGATTACGTCCTAACGAGAGGAGGCCTTTGTCCCAGCAGTGAGAAAATTATACATCGATTATGGGTCGTTTCTTATTGTAGTTTGTTAAACTCATTAATTAGTGGAACGTTGTATACGACCTTCATAGAACTGATCCACAGCCCCTCAATCCCGAAGGATCAATCGGGAGCATTCTGTATTGTTGGGCAACGTATTTCGGTATCGTCTCAAGACATTATAACTAGGGTGAACTAACGTTCATGATTGATCTCCTCAAGACGCAATAACGACTAAATCTGTCCTGGAGATTAATGCCAGGATGTATGGTCCTGCAAAAAGTTTAATGCCTAAATGTCATATCAAAAGGATTAAGGCGGAAATAACGGGCAATCAAAACTTTCCTTTATTGCATGATCTTACTCGTACTACAACTTCATGTGCATCTTATAGAGCGCGATTATCACAACATGCGATGACCTCTGTAAGATTATGTTTAGATGTTACATAGTATCTGACGCGTACTGATGTCAATACTGCGTCGTAGCATTCTACAGCATCAGTAGAAAGGCATGCAACGCGTGTAGTTGGGATTAAAGATTATTATTAGATTAGAGGTGCATGAGCGATGAGCCCTTTCTTTCGACTCATCGATATGGTTCATAGTATAAAAAAGCTACCAAGTTTGGCAAATACAATGCATTGTTGATGGACACAATATTCGTGAGGGTGCAGCATGATGCGATTGCCTCTATGTAATTCCCTTTTTGTTAAATCTGTTAACCGTAGTAGCCTATTTTGGTCTGATAAACTCATGTCTAAACAGTGATGATAGAGTTAATTCTAGAACTAGAAGATATTAACGATCTGTGGAAGAAGCTGGGCCCCCAGTAATAAACTTCTTTCGCTTGTATTAATGATGATGCTGAAAACTCCTAATCCAAAGTTACCCACCAGTCTGATCGTATTATCAAACCTGAAGAACAAGAACAGTAGATTACTTTTACTCACGCATTGAAATCAGCATGCATTGGCAATAATACCGCCCCAAGCGATCCGAACTCGTATCTCACGAGATAAATATCCGCATTAATTCAACAATGTGCCTTTAAATCACAGTTAGAGAGAAGGCAATGGCAGTGAAAGATGATTGACATAGCCGAAAAAAAATACAACACGGCCAGAGAAGAATTAACAAGCAAATTCCAACTCTAAATTGAGCCATAAAAGCCCATTTTACCTTATTGTTTGATAGTTAAGTTTTATAGTCGGCGAGCTGCACATAACATTTGTAACTTCACCTAGATTATCTAGAATGTTAGGAAAGTGAAAGTAGTTACGTCACGCCTATCAGTTTATTACATTGTATGCAAACTTTTATACATATTTTATCATACGAGATTCGGATCGATTCATTGAAACTTGCTTTATGTATAAATCGATCGGTGCACGAGATTTTTAGCGACTGTATTTTTTATAACTCGTGTTGCAATATGAGAATAAAAGCGTTTTGTTGCGTAACTTTTTAAAACATTTTTGGTCTGAATCTACTTTCCAGTTCATAACTGTTTAAATTATTAGTTTAAACGGTTTGATCGAGGTGATAAGCTGAAAGTAATGTAGCAGTTTTATTCGTGATTTCTCGTACTGATAGGGAAATGGAAACTTTGTTTGCAGGAAATGACGTGAATATTATGGGCTAGGTTCAAATGAATCCGTAGGACTTGGAAATCACCGTGGGAAATAATTAACCTCGAGTGTTCATTGACCAATTTTACATGTCTTATCATCTGAAATGCTGTAATGTATTAGACGACTTCAATTGCTTATACAAGTAGTACCTACCTAGTTTTTATTAGTAGATTCAGTTCCGTTTCCTTCCCAGACACTCGGTTCAATAACACGGCTTAAGATCAAGGAAGCAATGTTATGTTTATACGCATTTTCTCGCTACTTAGTAAAGATTTAGGCGACCTAGCGTGTAACAACAGTGGGTTTGTTTCTTTTATCGCTAGACAAATGTGCATACGACATACTGGTTTGTTTAAAATTCGCATAGCATAAGCGCCTAGTAACTGTTACTCCGTGCAATATAGCGGTTTCTTTAGTATTGGCGGGTTTAAGGTTGAATTGACAATGCAGAGTTCAATATGGGACGCTAGATTGACTCACCTTACCATGCAATCCTTGCAATTGCATGATTGCATTCTCTGTGTTGTGTTGTGTGATTAGGAAGCTCGCTTGCTTAAATCCTAGGGTATTCCCCGTAAACTCCTAAATAAAGGCAACTGCTAACCAAATAGATGAGTAAATCTTAAATCTTCTGTATAAAAACATATTTGATCTCGTGTCTTGTCTATGGATGAATGAACTTAAAAGACCAAAGTTGACCTTACACGATGATAAGCCACTGTTTTAATATTAAACCATCGCATTTAAAAGTTAATAAACAAGCGTTTTATCGAAGTTATCATCATAGGTTTAACAATACTCGCGATAAACCGAAAACACACTAGATTGTTTTAATCGCGTGTTTTAACTGTCATTATGAATCGTTGTCACTAGCGTAATGTCCTATATTTATATTTCCCACAATTTATCAGAAGTTCAGACTATTATAAAGTACTAAAAAGCTTTAAGCATAAAGCTAGCTATGTCACATAAACTGCACGAGTCAAACAAAACCCAGTTTAAGCGGTTCTCTTCTTCATATTTACGCCAATCCGTAAGGTGTCGAAAACAAAACGCTTTGCAAGGCCGCTAATGAGAGCCAATATAAAAAATATACTTTTAGTTCTTTCTAAAAATAACTTCAGTGTACCAAATTACAAAATCCGTAGGCAGTTAAGGCCATCAGTACTCTTCAATCCTTGTCCGTAAAAGGCATATGAAAGAGTTTAACCCACTTGGACTTACACAATATCATCACCTTGACACGAAGCTGAAGAATAATAAGCAGTAACAATTGCGATTAATGGATACGCTCGTTTTATTGACCATTATTTCCTTTTCGATAATTCAAGACATCAACAATTCTAGTAATTTCTTAATTAATATTATTATGCCAGAAATCTACATGTATAGTGAAGATTTCTGGCCAGTTATTCTCGCCTGGAATTGGGTCAAGGCTGTTTACTTTTTTTTACCTTGTCAAGCTTAAGTAAGTTTTGGTGGAGCTTAATGAAGTGGTTTTATAACGGCGTCTGCTTTAATAAGACACCATGGATGGTGCATCTCACGTGCATCATTGCCAATTTTCCACCCATCTGTGGGACAACACACTTTACCTTGCGATCAATAGTTAGCTAAGCTTTAAAAGCATAAATACGTTCTTGATATTTATTTACCATGGCATTTTTGTTTACGATGAATTCAACCAAACTTGTTTAGATGGTCTGCAAGATAGCAAACATCTTTAAAACATCGATAACGCTTCTGCGAAATCAAGTTCTGACAATGTATGACCTTGTCGCAATTAATAGACATTTATTGTGGTATATTTTTTTACAAATCTGGTTCTCAGTTCAAGTTCAGTTGTATGATTATAAATAGATTGACGCATACCGAAGGTAATATGCAAGCATACATGCAAATAATTTTCAAATGCTTCGAAAGCGACTACGAGTTGTTCGTTTCCTGAATTAATTTACGTATTATTAAGCCTAAACATGTTTATGTAAACCTCCCTATTTTCTTTATGTTATTTTGAAACCGGTTTTGCTACAATTGCCAAGCCTACTGCTGTATAACACTACTCTCTTATACTCTCAAAAATACAGTAGTGAAAATCATTTACATTAGAAAAGTTGTGCACAGGTTCTGTTTTCACTATTCAAGCGCCAACAATGCTGGTGTTAATAAAGCAGGAAAGTAAAATGACATGGACATGAACAATAGTGCCTATTGTTATAACAAGTTCCCAGAGACCATAGTCATCAACGGTCTTGTAAACTATGCATAATTAGAGTGAAAAGTTATCGTAATGATGGTTTCCTTTGTCCTTTGTTCAACATTATTTTTCTCCGTCTTGCATGCATAGCCAACATTCTTTTATGAAAGTGACAGCAAGATGCGCCACAAAAATTGGCAACTTGGCTCCTAGACTATTATTGAAAATTGATGTAGGCGACATAGTTTTTCTTGTAATAGGTAATCGTTATTGCCAAATAATGCTATTGTGAAAACGTTGATCATTTTTCGCCAATTTGATACATTTAAAGAAAGCAAGAGTGGATATTACGAAACAACTATTAAGTAATCAGTGGCGATATTTTAATTTTTATGAATCATCAATATAAACAAATAAAATGATTTCGCAACGTCCAGGCGTGTGGTGGCGCCAGTTCCATTTCGAATATTGACAGTCGTACAACTCGTATATGCTCTATGTAACATAGAACATGCTAAAAGCTTTACTTGGTTTTAAACCTCCGTTTATCCTTATGGAAAGTTGCCAAGTAACGCTTAATCCTTGAAATATTATACCAAGTTCTCTTGTGTCATTCTGTTGCAATAATTTGTTGTCAATCCAACAATTCTGTTTTCTGATAATTGGGTCATGCATTAAACTGAAAGCCTCAATTTACGCTTGCACACATTTGGTGTGTAACTGGGATTTCTTCCTATTACATTCAAGTTCTCAGATCTTACAAACGATGATCACCTTACGTAAGCGTCAAATCTACATAAGCTCAGTTTGCTACCTGAGGAATACTTAACTCATTAAAAGCCATTTCAATGCAAGTAGCGGTCAGCCAGTTAACTCTAGCACCCTTCAGTTTTATTCCGAAGTCCATTATTGTTTGCCTTGACGTTTTTGAATGTCAAGTTCAGTACGATGCAAATCTTCTAAGCTGACATAATTATGTATTTATTTAATAGGAATAAGTTTTGGATATTGATCTCGATTATGCAAAATTCGAATGACCTACAGTACGATATTATTAACCTTGCTAGTCTAAACATTTGTGATTTTATAAATTTATAATTAGAATCATAACTAATAAGTAATTTATTTTCTTGTTGCTTGTTTAAATTTGAATAAATTATGGCTTGGTGTACATTGTGGATAGGTTGTTCCTTCGGTTTTGTTAATAAATTGTGACAGTTAATTACTTAGTATGTGCATTCGCATATAGAAATAGGCCGAGTTTTTGTATAAGTATAATCTGTAACAATTTAAAGTTGGGTTGAAAGTTAAAATTAAACAGAAAACAACGATTTGCAAATTGTAGTTTTTGTTTTATGAAAGTTAAATAAGTACAACTTTCTACAAAAAGGGTAATTTCAAACAAAAACACTTTTGTGAAGTTCTTAGCATCGCGTTTCTCCTAGTGTAGCAACCACAGAGCTTTGTTTTTTTTTGTAAAGCAATTGCAAAAGCATTTATTTTCTTTCTCTTTAGTTGCCCAGGTTTGAAAACTACCTTGAGATGGTTTAACCAGTTAAAAAATACCAACGTGAAACTTCAGCCAACGTGAACTTTGAATTTCAAATAATTTAAAGTGTAGGAATAAAGTAGAGCACGACAGTGACCCTTGCACTTGACCATCCATCAACCATCCACGATCACAGCGATACTACTGGCGATCCTAATATTCACGTTAGAAAAATCTGCGTCGGTCTAGTTGTCGCAAGAGCTACTGGCTACTGGTCAGCGTGAGGTTTTGGGTTCGATTCAGTTTAAAGCAATAGGTTAGCCCCCTATTACATGGGGCCTAAACATAACTGGCGAAATGTGGGTGTACTACAGGTAAGTACAGCTCTGCCTAATCTTTCGGAGGGAATACAGGCGTGATATGTTGTCGTTATATCTTCATCTTCAAACCTTTCGCACATTGCTTATTGTTCCACATGCTCATAAGATTTTTTTCCATTGTCACCAGGTGTACCGCAATGTCGCGCTCTACGACGGACGTGCCCGACGCGCGGGCTCAGCTCTTGTTCGGTGATGTGCAAGAGCCCCACCGAGCAGCCGCCTGGACCGCCGCATGCACACCCACCTAAAGAAGCTGCTGCTGCAGGTGAGAATAATACCAGCTAACTCTACTCTTTCTTTGTTTATCTTGGGAATTACTGACATCGATGAAGGAAACACATCCTGAACCTGGACTTATAGTCTGAAATCGCCAACGCCACGTCTTGAACAAGCGTGGTGGTCAATATTCGTCTCTTCTCTGTATGAGAAGGGGTGTTTACCCCGCAGTGGGACATATTAGGCTGGTATTATTTATAAGGAACTGCCCCAGAAGTACAATTACTCGTCAGAGGACGCTATTAACTAAAACCAATAATAAAGCAATTTGGCCCCGGGTTAAAAGGCGATAGGCTTTCAGAAAGGGAACTTTTGTATCTTCACTGGATCGTCTTGTTGTTATTAGTGCAGCCAATCTATAGCATCAGTGCTGTTACTGCCTCAGCAAGTCAGCACTGCAACTGGTGTGTGGTATTTCAACTGGCTAGTTAGCTGATTTGTCTTCTGCGACACAATACAACTGCCACATATTGCATCAAGCATCAATAAGTGGCATATATGGATCTAAGAACTTCGCAAAAGTGTTTTTGTTTGAAATTATATGGCATATATGGCTGCCGTACTGCCAATCATAATTGGCAGTACGGCAGCCATCAAGTCAAGGTTGCATGCTTAACCCCGAAGGTCATGTCTATAGGATGTTTATTTTTACTTGCATTAGGTTTTACTTCACCAGAGCTTATGTATATCAAAGGGTTATTTAAAATCATTGTACAATAACAAAATTATAGTTCAATGATCACTGTTTCGTTACAATTATTCACTGCGGTGACCTAGAGGCGACTTAGGTCTCTTTCTTCAATACAATGACCATTGCTCGACTTATTTGGACTGACCAAGGTCACTTAATATTAATTTAGTGTAACTACAATGAAAGGAAGCCTGCATCGATTACTTATCTTTTTGAAGGTTGTTTTCAGGCGGTAATTGACGGAAATGGGTTCCGTGCAATACTTGTAATGACTGTCTCGTTAGATGGCAGGCGATCGCACGCTAAATTATTTATACATTATAATCTTATAGTTCATTGCCATTTAATGATGTGTTATGCAATACTGTTTATTTGAATAATATGGCGTTTGTTGTTACCTTGCTTTGCGGTTTCTTGGTACTTAATTGGTTAAGTTTATGCAAATTCTTGTTTATTTGTATCATTTCTCTAGCTAGCCAAGGCTTGTGACTAGTCTCCATGTAGTACTCCTAGAGAAAGCTACACTACACTTTCCGTAGTAGGTACTATTATTTATTATGTAAGTAGTATCGTAGTACGTTCACACTCCACACACAGAAAGCTCAACTTTCGCCAGAACTGCTGTAAATCCACGGCTTTTCCCTTTAACTTGCCCTGCCAGTTAGTGACCTATATTGATAGCGTCTATAAGAAATGGCCACAGATATTACTCTCTTGTTTCACCTATCGCAATTCCCTTTACCTCCTCAGGCTCAACATCAGGAGGCAAGAAGTCAGGGTCGGGCAACAATGGTATCCTCACGTGTCCCAAGTGTGGGGACCCCTGCACTCATGTGGAGACGTTCGTCAGCTCCACACGTTTCGTCAAGTGTGATAAGTGTCACCACTTCTTCGTGGTCCTCAGTGAGGTCGACACTAAGAAGAGCATTAAGGACAATGTGGATAATAAGTCTGGATTCTACAGGTGAGTCCATGATGTTTTAGGTAGGTTTGTGTGCGTTGATTATGGTAATAACGAGAATGGGACTGTTGAAATTGCTGTTATTAGTATCACCTACCATAAATCTGTTGTTATGGTAATAAGGTGGATAAGGCTCTTTTGAAAGACAATGACTTAAGTACTTCCATTTTGGAAAATGTGGTATAACTAAACTACTACTAACTAACTAAAATAGTAAGAAACTATTGATTTTAGATTAATTTCCCCAAAATTACATACAGCTAAATATTTGTTGATATTTATATTGGATAGCTCATGACCTAAAGAGGTACTTATAGAATATAAATAAAAAAATAAAAAAAAGTAATTCTGCGAAATTCCGCGGGTTTAAAAGCTAGTGTTCAACAAAATGTTGTTAATCAACCGGTTGTCAAAGTTTATCGACACGGAAACAGAATAATATTATGCATAGTACCTAATGTTTACGGTATTGTATAAATGGAAATAAGTTGATAATAAATACTAGATTTTACATTATGAATATTATGTAATCGCAGTAGAGTTATATCTAGAGGAAAACGGGAAGTTATAATGATTGATTATATAGCAGTGTAAATGTTTCTAAATGCTAGTGATAAAATTAATATTATGTAAGTAATGGTGTAATTCTTTGGTGTAATACTTTGTAATACAGGTAAGTATCAGTTAATTAACACCAGTTGTTTAAATAAAAATCGATTGAACTAATTAACAAGACTCGTTCAGTCCAGTTTTGTCGCAATAAATAACATGTTAGTGTGAATGTGTCATAAAAGGTAAACAAGTACTGTAACTATCTGCTTCTAACCATATAACCAAGTTAACCTCTCTGAACAAGTCTACTCAAATTAAACCTACGTTTTCGAGATAAGATAGCTAATCCGTTTAGAAATTTCGCAACACCACCATAGAACACGTCCGGATTGACACAGAATCGTGACTACTCGCGTAGGTACTTACACCGTCGTGTTTTGTCAAACAATAAATTACACTGATTTAACGTGGAAAGTAAGATAATTCTGATTCAAACTAGATACCATGCTTTGCGGGTGAATATGCATACAAACTAGATTCGCTGTTTTGGATTTCAAAATCAAAAGGTATTTTTTTCGAACGTCAAAATTACATAAGACAGTCCCCCAGAACGCCCACCCTTCACCACTTCCTAGTGATTTAGCTGGGAAGAAAAAGTGGCGCAACAAACTCCCCAGCAGCACAGCTGTCTGTTCACTTAGAAAAATAGTGATTCTATACTTAAAACATAAAATATCAATTTAAAAAAAAAATACGGTTTCCTAAAATGAATTACTTACTTAAGTAGGTACTTACTAATAAAAAAGTTACATTGTTGAATCAAATACTTAAATGTTTTAAACATACCATCTTAATCTAAAACAAAATGCACAAACATTTTTAGACTGCTGCAGATAGATGTGCATCATTGTCAATAAATCAAGAATTTCGTTTCAACACAGAATATTCAACCCACGCGCAGTGATAGCGTCTAAAGTCAAATCCAGACAAACTGCCGCCATATAATTGGCCAGCTACAAATAACGAATATAAAAATTGCCAGAACACACACAGAGGTGTGAAATACATATGAATTATGTATACGTTGTTATACGGCAACAATGACCAAGCAATAAACTCATATATCTTGCTTTTACATCGGAACACTGTTAGACTAGGGTTGCTGCATACATAGAGCTGTCAATTAGACTGGAAATTCGTCAGAGGCCAAACTATTTGATAATATCCTTATATTAGAAACGTAGTTTCAATGCCCATAGACAACAATTTACCGCCGCGAAGCAGTTGATTACCGTAATAAGGCAAGCCAACGAGAGCAAACAAATATATCAAAAAAATTATTTTTGGGCAAACAAATGCGGGAAACTAATCAATTTATACTCGCGTTGCAAGATGGCTACGAATTTTTCCTCGATAAATAGAAGCCTATCTATATACTGGGTGTTAGGGTAGACACCGTTATCCTTGAAACTAGTGGTTTGGTGTCATCTATAATATACTTTATCTATGGGACCAAACTCGAAATCGCGAAAAAAAAATCAGCTGTTCCATACATTTGTGTTCACTTAAATCGACAAAATGTATGGAATATCTGATTTTTTTTTTCGATTTCAAAGTTTGTCCCATAGAAAAAGTATGTTATAGATAACACCAAACCACAAGTTTCAAGGATAACGGTGTCTACCCTAACACCCAGTATAGCCATAGACTTATAGATGATGTGACCGATGTTTAACGAGTATTTCCGATTCTGAAAAATGTCACTTGTCAACCCTATTACAAGTTACAACACAGCTCTGAAACAAAATAAGTTCATTGAACGTCCCCACTTATCTTGACTTATCAAGACGAAGGTTTCCGAAACATTGCCGCGATACGCTAGTTTTACTAAAAAGGTCTTTGCACTCGAATTTTTGAGGAAAATGTAAATCTCAACAAATTGTATGTAAATATGTGTGACTAATGTTACACTTGTGTTCCATTTCGCCCCGTTTCACTCGGTTTGGCTTTTGTTTGAGTATGGTTCAGCTGGTTTTGAGATTATTTGGGTCACGCTGTATGTTAAAAGTTATTAAAACTGCATTAGGTACATTATATTTGATTGTTATTTAGTGGTAACCGGTAAAGCAACTTGTAATAAAATAAAACTAACCTATGTTATAAATATAAAACAAATGGATACCTACCTACTTGTTAGTTTCACATAATGACTGCGGAAAATGCACAATGCATAACAGAAAATCGATACGCTGCCGTATGAAGTATGCAACACGAATAATTTATTCAAAAGCTTTAAATAAATTAGTTTCTTATTTCTCTGCAGAACTACCTTCAGCGTTGATTCAAAGTCACATTGAATTGATAGCAATTTTTCACTTAAACCTTGTCGTTGGAAGCCATCGACCTTTTACTGTTGTATTCGTATAGTTTACATAATTTAGAGTATTCTATTCTATTCCACTGTATACATATTGCCTATTGTTTGTTTTATTAAAAACGTTACATTTATTTGCATTTTATTCACTGGAGAAAAATTACATAACTAGCTATTGGGTTCAAAAATTGATATACTTATACTCCATTTGAAATCAGTCCGTTCAACCGATTTTGACTTCTATTCCATAGGCATAAGGATGGCATTCAAAGCAAAAAAAGTTACACAATACCAACTGTCTACTGCAGCCGCCATTTGTCATGCCACCAACGCAATAGAAGTCAAAATCGGTTGAACGGACTGTAAAACAGGCTTATTTAAATGTCTAATCTTATTTCAAATGGAGTATAAATATATTGATTTTTATAATTTAATTGATGCCAAGCTGCACTAATTTTGATTCAGTATTCTATATAAGTAGGTACTTACATTATTTAAATTCTTAACAGCACGCCGGAAAAATCGCGACATCCAACTTAGTTTGCAGACGGGGATTACCCTGGAAACCATTTTGACCTCCTAACGACGCGACATCCCATCTGACACTACGAATGTATAATTAATTACCCTTTAGATTAGTTTGCATTGAAGTTCGCGCTTTAATATTATACTACTACTATTACGCTATCAAATAAAATTGCAAAACCAACATGTAAATTTACCCATTGTAAGAGCATTATGTTAATATTATGTAGGTAATAGTGTTTGTAAACACAGGTCACAGAGACTATAAATATTAATGTTTATCAACAGGGCCGTTTTAAACCTTTTGGAGGCCCTGAGCACTTTAGGCTACTGGAGCTATGGAGAATCTAGGATGCAAGACCGAGCGAAGTGAGCTCGGCATCCTGCCTCTGATTGCCCCTAGTTACGATGCCAACGCTGGCAGGAAATATGGCGCCCCATGAATCGCGCGGCCTTCTGGCCACTTGCCTAGAGTGGCCAATGGAAAAGACGGCCCTGTTTATCAATACATTGTCAAACAGCCTTACGACCGCGTTTTCATATCATTCTGTACTTACCATTATCTTTGTCCTATTGCAAAAATAATATTTAAGTAAAAGAAAAATAAATACAAAGGTAACACTCCATCTCAGTGGTTACAGAGTAAGAAAATACAGAACGCTAACTGCTGAAGGGCAGCCCCCAACATATTTATTTTCTAAAAAGCTTCTCTTAAGTATTTTCTCCATTCTATCTCCACTCTTGAAACTTGCAATAACATGCTTATTCATTTGTGACGCTGACTGTGCCTCTATGTGCCTTTGTGTAAGGGCAATATTCACAGATTCCACTTTACTTTGACTTCACATTGCAAAGTAAGCATCGCATACGAATATGAACATTATTCGTCCATATTCGTATGGAACGATTAAGTAAAACATTCACCGTCTTTGAATGACTTAAAACCTTTAGTAAGTCATTGCAATGTAACTCTCATCTTATTGTAATAAAGTATAAATTAGAGTGATTGGCGTGAGTTTGATACAACGCTCTGCAAACATTCTAATTTATACCTTACTTTACCGAGATAATCTTTCCGAAAGATCTTAGAGATCTTTAGCAAAGTAAAATCAATGTAAGATCCTGTGCAAATCTCACATAAAGCTCACGTAGGATGTTATTGTTTACTGTGATGTGGTTAACAAAATCTGACATGATTTCTTCGTCTCATTCGCTTTCCAAGTTCTTTGTTTTAAAGAAGGGAAGGCACTCGTGTGTCATGTTAAAAGGATTAAACTTTCACTGTCGCTCGTTAAATGTAGGGCCTGTCCTTGTCACTGGACCCGTAAAAAATTATCTGGGTTTTTTTTTCTTTGTGTTTTTCATACATTTTTGTTGCATCATCAGCATCGTTTAGTGTGGGTGCAAAGGAAAATAAGTTGGTGAGAAACTTAAGTATGTAATGGATTCGCTCATAGAGAAAATTTCTTGGGCGAACGTGAAGTTCTATAAAACTCTCGTCTTATACATCCATAACTAGTCACTATAGTAAAGACTGTTTCTTGTTTTTTAACCGACTTCCAAAAAGGAGGAGGTTCTATTCGCCTGTATTTTTTTGCGTATGTTCATCGATATTTTCGCCAACCTGAACCGATTTCTGAACCGATTTCAAAAATTCTTTTTTATTTCGAAAGGGTATACTCCCGAGGTGGTCCCATATAAATTTTATTAACTTTGCTTGTGTAGTTTTTGAGTTAGCTTCAATATTACGTATTTTTCCCACTTAATCTATGTCGACGAAGTGCTAAGTGACTCCCGTCACTGTTATTTACATACCAGGCAGTGGTATTCGAATTTGCAAAAAATAAAAACTTTTTACAAAAAAAAAAACAACCGACTTCCAAAAAAAAACACTAAAACAGTGAAAAATAACTTTAATTTCGGAAGTCGCTGGCAAAAAACGAAAATTGAAAAACAAAGCCACCGACTTCCGAAATTAAAGTTGGTTATTATTCACATTTACTGTTTTTTATTTTTTTTGGAAAGCGATTGTTTTTTTTTTTCACCGTTCTTAATATAATAATGTTGAAAATATTTAAGAGTTTCATACACTCTGTAGTTACTATTGTAGACAATCTATAAGTTATGTACTTGCGGACCTTATACATGTAGCTCTAGACTGATAACAATTATGTAGTTATCTGATAACGAATAGGTAATGACAATGATATCTAAATCACTGTTTGATTTGTTACTATTTTTGGGATGTAGCGGTCCCACACTGCTGTTAAAAATGTTTACAAACATTAGTAAACATTTTCTAAACAAACATTTATTTTGATCACTTGACTTGATTTGATGTAAGTATTAGTGTTAGAAAATGTTTGTAAATATTTACATTAACAGCAGTGGAGGAGCACCTTAACAGTCATCAATGAGTTTCTCCATCTTGTTATAATTCCTCCATTCTGGTTTGAAAACTTGGATCAGTTTAATAAGTTCATCATGCGGCTCTTCATCGCTCCAGTTTTTTTTATTTTTCAATAAGTGTATCCAAACTACGGATACGGTTTTCACCATCATTAAGAGGATTTATTCCAGAAAGTTTATGTAATACATTAATATAAACTTATATAAGTAATATATAGCCGTAAAAACCATGCGAAGGGTGAGTCGCTAGTTTTATCATAATATTCTCCGACTTATTAAACGCGTGGTAAGCAAATCTAGTGTTCTAACGTTTTACTTTCTTTTCTCACCAGAAAACCTCCGCCTCCTCCTAAGAAAATCTTCGAATACCTGAACAAGCACGTCGTGGGCCAAGAGTACGCTAAGAAGGTGCTGTCGGTGGCCGTGTACAACCACTACAAGCGCATCTACAACAACGTCACCAGCGGCGCGCCCGCGGATGCGCACCATCCGCTACATCATACACACAGAGGTGAGCGTACCAGTACCCTAATTGCGTACTTAAGAGGAAATAGGGTGTTTTCTCCATACAAAATGTCATAATTCGAAGTTCGGCTCTCGTCTATTTCCTCCTCCAATATTGGACCAATTTAAAAGATATGTTATAAATTGAACAAGAAGGATATTTACTGTAATTAGCAATACCGTGGAGTCCTCGGTATTGCTAATTAAAGGAAAGTATAAAAAACAAAAATGTACCATCCGATTTCTAAATATTTATTTAATTCAATCTGAACTGTCAACTTTTCTTTTATAGTTGGTAGAGGTTTCTTTGCGCAAACAATTACAGCAGCTAAGTAGAGATTTTACAGCAATTTATGTACTAGCTGTCAGAAATAAGGCTAGTTGTAACGGCGTGGAAACAAATTCAAATAACTAAGCGTCGAAAGCGAAACCTCATTTAGACTAGATCACCGTAAAAGCGCGTCTCAAGCGCAGGTGCTTTTTACTGAAAACTATTGTCAAAAACGGCGTGAAAGTGTGACGAATGCCTGAACAAAGTGGTCACTACGCCTCAGTGGGCTGGTGACCTTATGACAGATTTTTTCTTAGAACAATCTATGCCTGTCTCGTTACGATTTTCACGGTCCTGATTTCGTTCGTATTGATTTAATTTGGTTTTGAGAAAGTATTTAGGCAGCAAGTTAACTATGTTGGAACATTCGAATCAAGCCTTTCTTATCAGCCAGTACAATTGTAGGTTGCTTACTGCATAAAACCTTACAGTACCACGTGATAGAATCAAAGCGGTAAATTGTGCCCAGGGATGCTACACAAGTGTTCCATCGGCGTGAATCGGCACAGGCCGGGCGGTAAACTCTAATGTAGGTTAGCCAGCCGGCCGCGCCGAAACAAACAGTACACAAACATTATGCTAGGTTCGTAGAAAAAAAAAAACATTTACAAAAATCGATATTCTGCAATGTGCCATCTTTGCATAAAAAACAACAAACTGAAGATCTGTATCGAATCAATAACAACTGATGAGTCAACCATTTCACACCATTGTCGTTTGTCACCTGTCTTGCGAAACGCGCAACGTGCGCGGATAGCCTAATCATTGTTTGATTAGACTCTGAACGATTATCTGATATTGAATGTGTTTGAACAGTTTTAAAGATGAACTAGAAGAATGTAGATGTGACCGAAAGGTCGAATATATTATTTTTTAGCTGACTTTGACAAGTCAAATATAGAATCAAATAATTGTATGGGGATGGGACAAATGTAAACACTTTACTGTGGCGTTGGCCCAAACATTTATAATCAATTTTTTTACAAACACATCCATTGTATACTGTAATCATAGGAATCAAAATACACTGCATCTGAATATCGATTAATAGAACTAATAAAATAATAAAATTATATTGGCTACAAAAGTCCTATTGCATTTATACTAGACTAGCTGATGCCCCGCGACTCCGCCCGCGTGGATGTTTTGACAAATTATATACTAAAACCTTCCTCGAGAACCACTCTATACGTTAGTGAAAACAGCATGAAAATCGGTGCAGTAGTTTTTGAGTTTATCGCGAACAGACAGACAGACAGACGCGGCGGAGGATTTTGTTTAATTATGTAGTGATGGGGAGAAGCAATTATTCAGTAGTTGGTTAATTTTCTCCCAAAACCAGTAATGTCCGCTCTTCTAATAACATAATAAAATGCACAGCAGTTCTAAACCCCTACTGGGGTGGTCTTTTTTGAAAAGGCGCCGCGCATCCACTTCAACGTGGTTTTATTTCGTCATCATAAACTCCTAAGCTACATATTCACTGACGAAGCTATGTACAATGTTCCAGATCTCCTCCACTTAAGTCACGGCAGTAATAGCGGGGGCGCCGAGGTGCTGGAGCGTCAACATCACGAGCTGAGGCTCGACAAGAGCAACGTACTGCTGCTGGGACCTACTGGATGCGGTGAGTAACCGTGCGTCATGCTCGAGAACATCTCTTAGCTGCCACGGCTTCTTTTAGCCTTGATTTGTTTTTACTCTGGACGCTTAGAACATGCACGCCTTTTTACATCGTTATCTCATAAAGTATAAATTCAACATTAAGGCCGTACCCTACCTCAGATTTTATCTCGCTTGCACCATACTACTTCCGGCCTGAGTGAGAGCGAGATGGAGTGGGGTGCTGGCGACTCTCAAGCCTCGAATAGTGTAGGTAATTGCTTTTACGTAAAAATATCGGTAATCTATACTAATATTATAAAGCTGAAGAGTTTGTTTGTTTGAACGCGCTAATCTCAGGAAGAGTTTTATCGACATAATATTAATTCTAATTCAAATAAATAGTTTTAACATCAAGGGTATTTATGTAGCAGTAAAATACTTTAATTCATTCGAATCGCACATTTAATTTCGAAGATATCACGATATAAAAATGCAATACGCGAACCGTTCGACGCCGGGCGCCGCGCCTCCTCGACTTTCCCTACTTTAGAGAGGAGAGGATGAGCACACGGGTAGACATGACCTGGAATAGGAAATAGCATATACGCGGGTGAAACCGGCACAGCTAATTAAAAATAAACAACTGCTTTATAGTGTTCGGTTATTATGCAAAGTTTCATGATCTAATTTGAAGTATTTTTAGACCGATTGTCAGGCTTTTGGACTTCTGGGCTTCCCGTAACGACTGTCAATGATCTACGAATTACAGCTGAGACGTATGGCTTAATGTGCATACACACATCGGCGGACCGACCGCGACAAGTTTAAATTATTAAAATTCCATGTAGTCATAATATAAACATCAGTACAATGGCATGCCACAGTTTTAATATGTACATTTCTTACATTAATTACTGATGTACAAGTAAAAAGTCAACAGACCCATACTATGTGAGTCAATAGACTTGCCCAATAGGTGAATCGTGGCATCATATAACGCGTGAGTCATGTAAATAGAGTTTATTTAGCATTTCCATCTTAATTTTTGCTAAGGAACTTTGTGTTCTCAGGCTTGAATAAAATTGTAATAGCCCTGACATTATGGTGTAGGAATTCAGGCTGCAGCCAATGCAATAATACATAGCTAAATTGTTGTCAATGTCTTGGATAATCTATTGCATTAGCTAGCACACAAGTTCCTTTCTACCTCGTTAATCGAGTAATCATTATATAATAACTACATTTGATAGTTAATTGTAATTGCAATAACACTGTGCAATCATATAAATCTGGAAGACTCGTGCTAAGAAACGGGTCTCCTTTCATGAGAAATCACTGATTTTCACTGACGAGACTTCTGCACAGAAACAGATGAAACACAAATACATACTTACTGTAGTTATAATCTAAAATGGGTAAGGGAAGGGATACTAGTATCTACAAGTACAATAACACATAATTAATGAGCTATTACAACATCTATCAAAAGAGATTGGCTGAAGGAAACCATTGAAAGTAATAATGAAACTAACATGACGCATGCTTAAGTCCTATTTGTGTAGACAAATGTTTGCGGAGCACTCGCGTAGACTGTCAAAATATGGAATTATTATCGAGCATAAAATATACATGGTCATTGCTTACTTTGCCTATGTATATAAAAGAGCATTCATCAGTGATATAACAGGCCAATTTTGTATTATATTTTGTAAATACAACAATATAAAGAAGCCTAATGCTTTGGTGTAGCAATAATGCTGGCAAAATGGCTAAAAATCAAATCGTCTATCATGTCAACTGAAAAACTAAGACTGCCCCTAAAAGTAGTGAAACGACTAAGTCGGTACAGGGCTTCAGGGGACAAATGACAAGGCTAAGCACACGGTTATTAATTATTTGTGCTGCCACAAATATTATTCCATTAAAGTGAACCAGATCCAAGGTCACTGTTTCAACACTTAACTCTTTAACTCCTTACCCGTTCGCTCGTGTGTGGGATGAAACTCGAGATCAGAATGTTAAACGAACTTAAACTGTTTCGTATGCCGAAAGCGAAAAGTGCAAATTAAAAGATTCTCATTAAGTTTGCACCGCCACGGTTATGTCGCAAAAGGTAGAAGATGGATTTTATTAGTTTTTAAGTATTTCTTATTGTTTTGTAATGATCTATTTTTTGCGACTGGTTGCGATGGTTGCTAAATGCAGTAGCTGTGTAGAGGTGTTTCGGCTAGACAGATTTAGTAACTGGAGTTGGTACATAATAGATTAGTTCTGTTCTAAGACTCGCCTTTGTCAGTCTCTAAGATACTTGTAAGAAGGCTCGAAATAAGAATGAATGACAACACGATTTGACAGCTGTCCCTACTCCCGATGTGTTTTTGCTCGTCCAAAAAATTTAATTTGACAATTGTTTATACGGATCAACTACTTTCGGAGTTGCCCGTGTCTCTTACTTTGTTGACGAAGTTAGAGAGACCCCTTACATCTTTGGCTTTCTGCAAACGCAGTAAGTATACGAGAACATAATTGTTTGTCTTGACCTTTACATTATTACCCCTGACCTGGACCCTGGCTATTAGCCAGAAAACGAGACGGAAAAGACAAATCGGCACAAAAGGGTCATTTGACAAGAACTCGTAAAGTTACACAAACAATAAATGAGTAAGCACTCTCGTCTGCAACAATTTCATAACACGATCTCAACAGTTAACAAACTCGCTACATTATTCAACGCACGTCCTGCCCCGCCGCAATTACACAAAATAATGAGCTTTCTGTATGACCAGCATGTGTTGCCTGTTTAAAAAACACTATTTTTAAACAAAATATTGGGCAACATATTTTTTAATTAGGTACTTTTGGTTTTTAGTGAGATGAATGCTGAATGCAAGGTTGGATTTAATTGGATTTGTTTTTTTATGCTAATTTAAAAGTTAATGTAATCGGCCATCTCTTTCTTTATTTGGAAGTATGGCATTGCAACTTCCAAGTATAATAATAATTATATATTAAAATAATAATATAAAAGGTTTTTCCTGGAGCTAATGAACATAATTATTGCAAAATAATTCACTGTAGCTTAGCCGATGTCATCATAATTATCCTGATATTTAAAATAAACCTTTAAACTAATTTAGAACAGAGATCTATTTTTATCATTCTCATATTTTGTTCCGTACAGAAAGAAACCGTACGTTTGTTCTGTAAACGCGATTAAGGGATAACATAGTATTTATTATCGTCCTCCCTATCCACAGCAGATCCATCTACCAGACGTGTTCAACACAAATATTCAATGACTCTTTTGTTTGTAACAGAATTTGAAAGCCTGCGTTCAACATTAAACTTTTGCGAAAAGGTATCATCGGTCTGTCTGGCATAATGTTGTTAAACATTCAATATTGGTTTTATATTTGTATTTGATATTTCTATTCTATTTGTGGTGGTCCAGTGGTAACGGCCACGACTTACGAGTAGTAGGTCGTAGGTTCGAACCCTGACAGGCGCTTTACTTTGTGTAAATTATTTCATCGCCACTGCTCTCAAAACGGTGAAGGAAAACATCGTGAGGAAACCGGCATGTCCTAGAACCAAAATTCGAAGACATGTGACATCTACCAACCCGCACTGGGCCCGCGTGGTGGATTACGGCCCACTCTCTCTCACACAGAGAGGAGGCCTGTGTCCCAGCAGTGGGAACGTTATAGGCTGATTATGTATTCTATTTCTATGTTTTCTCGTTAACATGGAGGAGCTCGTGGCTAAGTAATAACAGCCGCACGGGTCGATCCATCAGGTTAAGCAACGCTTGCCGGGGTCGGTACGTGGATGGGTGACCGTCTTTACATACCGAGACTTCTCCGTGCCTCGGAAAGCACGTTAAGCCGGTGGTCTCGGCTGTCGTTGGTGGATCTTTGACAGTTATTAAGGGTCGTCAGAAGCCCGAAACTGACAACCAGTCTTACCAAGGGGTATCGTATTACTCAGTTACTGGGTTGTGGAGGTCAGATAGGTCGCACCATGTAAAATACTGGTATTTAGCTGCATCCGGTTAGACTGGAAGCCGACTCCAACATAGTTGGGAAAAGGCTAGGCAGATGATGATGATTTGTATTTGATATTTCACGATCTGTTGCCAAATAAATATTAGGTCTTTACCTATGAAATTGCCGTTCTGCAGTACTGGCCATTTCAAATCAAAATAATTTTTGTTTGGCTAAGAATTCTAATTTCAAATTAATTTTATTTTAAAAACATGGTTTTTTTTTTCCAAAATCAAAATCAAAATATTTTATTTCACATAAACCTACATGGGCACTTATGAAACGTCAGAAGCTAGGTGCAAAAGTAGTCATTTCTTTATTGATTAGTGTTACATTTTCATCGCATTTCAATCTGTTTCGTCATCATGGATACGTTAAAAATTCGAGTAATTATGGAATATGAGTACCGTCGTGGCAGCAACGCGGCACAAGCGGCACGCAACATCAACGACGTTTACGGAGCTAACACTACAAACCAACGCACCACCTGTTATTGGTTTGCTCGCTTCCGTTCTGGAAATTTCGACCTGAAAAATGAACCTCGCGGTCGTCCGAAGACTTTGGTCGACAATGACGAATTAAAGGCGTTGTGGAAGCTGATGATACACAATCTACGGCTGAATTAGCAGCAGCTTTCGACGTTAGCGTCAAAACAATATTGGTCCATTTGCGTCAAATTGGCAAGGTAAAAAAGCTTGACAAATGGGTGCCCCACGAACTCAATGATCGCCAGCGCGAAGTACGCGTCGAGACGTGCCTTGCACTGCTCAACAGACACACAAATGAAGGAATTTTGAACCGCATTGTTACCTGCGATGAAAAATGGATTCTGTTTGATAACCGCAAGCGCTCAGCAAGTTGGTTGGATCCTGGTTCAGCACCTAAACAATGCCCTAAACGAAAACTTACCCCTAGAAAAGTGATGGTCACTGTTTGGTGGTCTAGCGCCGGTGTGATTCATCACAGCTTCTTACCAAACGGGGTGAGCATTACTGCAGATGTGTACTGTGAAGAACTGAACACAATGATGGAGAAGCTGGCGCATCTCCAACCAGCATTGGTCAATCGCTCGTCTCCGCTGCACCTGCACGACAACGCGCGACCTCATACTGCACAGCAGACGGTCTCCAAGTTGCAAGAACTGGGGTTGGAAGCTCTCCGTCATCCGCCCTACTCACCAGACCTTGCGCCTACAGACTACTACTTTTTCCAGAATTTGGATAATTTCTTGGCGGGAAAAAAATTCAATACCCGAGAGGCAGTACAAAATGCCTTTGAAGAATTTGTTGCCTCCCGTCCAGCTGATTTTTTTAAGAAGGGCATCAATAAACTGCCACTGCGATGGCAAAGATGCATTGATTGCATGGGTGATTACTTCGATTAATACAAATAAAAATTTCATGAAAAAATATCGTTTAAATTTTTTCATACAAAACGGCAATTTCATAGGTAAAGACCTATTATAATTCCTTCTCTTTCCAAAGAATTGGCGTAGCATTATTAATAAAACAAATGTTCTTGTTGTTTACAGGTAAAACTCTACTAGCACAAACGATAGCGCAATGCCTGGACGTGCCGTTCGCGATCTGCGACTGTACGACGCTCACGCAGGCCGGCTACGTCGGCGAGGACATCGAGAGTGTCATCGCTAAGTTGTTGCAGGACGCCAACTTCAAGTAAGTAACACAAATACAAGCCATGTGCTCGATGGGATATCCCATCGACAAAAATGTCGAATTTCCTTGCATGGAAATTCGACATTTTCATCAGTTTCATCCCCATATTTAAATGCCTAGGGGACGAATTTTCAAAAATCGTTCGTTTGATAGACGAAGCTTGCGCGGTGGTCCAATATAAAGGGAATTGATCAGTTTGTTCGGGTGCTCTGGCTCTGGCCTAACATGGACATTAACTATAACAATAAATTACTTGCGTTTTAAATATTTATTACTTAAAAGAAATTAAATATAATAATACGGTTGCAGCAAGTTACAAAAATGTGCTATTTCTGGCATTCGTAATATTGTGATCTTGTCACAAAAACTTATTTTATAAGCATTTATATTACAAAATAAATAGTAAAAAACTAAATTTTTTTTGTAAAGGCGTGTCACTCTTGAAAAAAAAATCCGGTAGGGTTCCTCTGACTCTGTTGACTCTGATTGATACATGTGCTGCTACTGGAGCAGTTTATGGTTAGAAACCTCCTCCTTTTTGAAGAAGTCGGTTAAAAATACGACGTACGACTTGAGGAGCAGTCCATTGTCGAATCACTGTATTTGAACAAACTCTAGATTGCGTCTTCTCCGATGCATATCATCGATGCCACAATTGACCCATCGCATATATCCTTCTTCCCCATGCCCACTCGAGAGAAAAAGACGATGTCTAGGAGGCCTAGGAGCGTCCAAGTTCGCGCCAAGGTTCTCGTTTAAAGCCGGTTCGATGTACAAAATAGCGCCAGGGTCAACGTTAGAAGCAGATTGGGTGTCCATGAGTAAGGCTGGGTCTTCGTAAGGAGCCGAGTCGAAGTCCATTATTATCCACAGAAACAAACGTTTAAAAAGAAATACCCGAGACAATATTCACAACCTCTCACAACAGCAAGTTTTTTCTCATCGTTGACAACCGTAGACAGAGCTCGAGCTCTGTCTACGTTGACAACAGATAATGCATACGGTGTTGCCTAGTAATAAAAAATAAGTAATTATTTTTCTTAAGAATCGATTTATGGATTCGATAAACGAAACAATAATCAGAAACAAAATGATTCGATATAGGTGTTTTGTTTGTTTGAATGTAATAAAGTTAAAAATCTGTACCAAACATTGAGCTATTATACATACAACACATAGAGCGACCACCACGAACACATTTTTCCGGCACGCTTATAAGTAATGGACTGCTTCGGTCTTTCTTCTTACTTCTTAACTTCGGTCTTTATTTACGTTCAGTGCGACCCACACACCCCGCGCCCGGCTTGGCGCTAAGATATTATTCACACTTTACGTAGTAATAATAACTTAACGGTACCATATAACTTTTATAAATAACGATTTCTTATACCTAAGAAATCGATATATAAGAAAACATAAAGTGCATTATCTGCGGTCTGGTAACCTTGCGACAAAAAAATGGCGGTGCTTTGGGCTCGAAATCAAAACGAATACTTATTATTACTACTTTTTTTTAAATAAAACTTTCCTGCAACGAGGTTCGCAACAATATTTATTGTAGAATTAATTATATTTATTTGTTAAAACACTTTTTACTGAGCAGCTTGTCCGCGTCAGGCCGAAACTGAGCGATACCCTTTATTAACTTTTCTCAGGACGCGCAGGTAGTTTTTGAGTTAGCTTCAATAATACCTATTTTTCGCACTTGACACACACAAACCACACACCACTGTTATTTACTTATCAAGTAGTGGTATCCGAATTTATGTGGGGTACCACAACAAAAAGTTGAAAAGTAAAAACTTTTAACAGAAAAAACAAACAACTTGACTTCCCAGAAAAACACTACAAAGTGAAAAATTACTGTAATTTCGGAAGTCGGTGGCAAAACACGGAAATTCGAAACTAAAGACACCATCTTCCGAAATTGAAGTTATTTTTCACTTTGTAGTGTTTTTCTTAGAAGTTGGTTGTTTTTTTTGTAAAAAGTTTTATTAACGTTACTTCCTATTAAACTTGTGGCGGAATCTAAAACGCCACATGCGAACTACGTATGACACTAACGTCACGCAAAATCTTGCATCGCGCAAGCTTTTACCGCGCGACTAGCATATATCGTCAGTTAGAGTCAAAATGTATAAGTATTTTGTTTTTGTTTACAGTGTTGAGCGAGCACAGACGGGCATCGTGTTCCTAGACGAAGTAGACAAAATCGGCGCCGTGCCGGGCATTCATCAGCTTAGGGATGTTGGAGGTAAGCACATAAGGAAATCTTCCAGTTTTATTATAATACTGAACTATAGTGACGGAAACATTACCCACATAAAATTTATCTAAAATAATAATAGTCCTGCCTACTGATAATAATATGATTGCTTTGGTCAATGTTGACTGTGGTTCCTTTCCAATAACTATTTTGTTTTGTATCCTTGTATAAGATTAAACCTTGAGCCTTCCTTGAACCTTCTTTGAAAATAACAAACTTGTTAAACTTCTTATATATATTTTTTATTTTTTCAATCACGCACGTTCGTCTTTTCGTAGCCGTCGTCCATCTTCTCTCGCAGTGTTGTCACTCATCGTGTGTGTTGCCACTTTATTATTTATTATTGACTCCCACCCTCGTGTGTGTGCCCCAGGCGAGGGCGTGCAGCAGGGCATGCTGAAGATGCTGGAGGGCGCGGTGGTGTCGGTCCCGGAGCGGAACTCGCGCAAGCTGCGCGGAGACGCCGTGCAGGTCGACACCACCAACATACTGTTCGTGGCCAGCGGCGCCTACAACGGTCTCGACAGGTGCGTGCAGGAGTAGAGTAGCTGGGCAAGGGCAAGGGGTCCGTACATACGAGTGTGTGACTGCAGGCTGGTGCAGCGCCGCAACAACGAGAAGTACCTCGGCTTCGGCGCGTGGGACCCGCGCGCGGGCCGGCGCGCCGCGCTGCAGAGTAGAGTAGCTAGGCAAGGGCAAGGGGTCCGTACATACGAGTGTGTGACTGCAGGCTGGTGCAGCGCCGCAACAACGAGAAGTACCTCGGCTTCGGCGCGTGGGACCCGCGCGCGGGCCGGCGCGCCGCGCTGCAGAGTAGAGTAGCTAGGCAAGGGCAAGGGGTCCGTACATACGAGTGTGTGACTGCAGGCTGGTGCAGCGCCGCAACAACGAGAAGTACCTCGGCTTCGGCGCGTGGGACCCGCGCGCGGGCCGGCGCGCCGCGCTGCAGAGTAGAGTAGCTAGGCAAGGGCAAGGGGTCCGTACATACGAGTGTGTGACTGCAGGCTGGTGCAGCGCCGCAACAACGAGAAGTACCTCGGCTTCGGCGCGTGGGACCCGCGCGCGGGCCGGCGCGCCGCGCTGCAGAGTAGAGTAGCTAGGCAAGGGCAAGGGGTCCGTACATACGAGTGTGTGACTGCAGGCTGGTGCAGCGCCGCAACAACGAGAAGTACCTCGGCTTCGGCGCGTGGGACCCGCGCGCGGGCCGGCGCGCCGCGCTGCAGAGTAGAGTAGCTAGGCAAGGGCAAGGGGTCCGTACATACGAGTGTGTGACTGCAGGCTGGTGCAGCGCCGCAACAACGAGAAGTACCTCGGCTTCGGCGCGTGGGACCCGCGCGCGGGCCGGCGCGCCGCGCTGCAGAGTAGAGTAGCTAGGCAAGGGCAAGGGGTCCGTACATACGAGTGTGTGACTGCAGGCTGGTGCAGCGCCGCAACAACGAGAAGTACCTCGGCTTCGGCGCGTGGGACCCGCGCGCGGGCCGGCGCGCCGCGCTGCAGAGTAGAGTAGCTAGGCAAGGGCAAGGGGTCCGTACATACGAGTGTGTGACTGCAGGCTGGTGCAGCGCCGCAACAACGAGAAGTACCTCGGCTTCGGCGCGTGGGACCCGCGCGCGGGCCGGCGCGCCGCGCTGCAGAGTAGAGTAGCTAGGCAAGGGCAAGGGGTCCGTACATACGAGTGTGTGACTGCAGGCTGGTGCAGCGCCGCAACAACGAGAAGTACCTCGGCTTCGGCGCGTGGGACCCGCGCGCGGGCCGGCGCGCCGCGCTGCAGAGTAGAGTAGCTAGGCAAGGGCAAGGGGTCCGTACATACGAGTGTGTGACTGCAGGCTGGTGCAGCGCCGCAACAACGAGAAGTACCTCGGCTTCGGCGCGTGGGACCCGCGCGCGGGCCGGCGCGCCGCGCTGCAGAGTAGAGTAGCTAGGCAAGGGCAAGGGGTCCGTACATACGAGTGTGTGACTGCAGGCTGGTGCAGCGCCGCAACAACGAGAAGTACCTCGGCTTCGGCGCGTGGGACCCGCGCGCGGGCCGGCGCGCCGCGCTGCAGAGTAGAGTAGCTAGGCAAGGGCAAGGGGTCCGTACATACGAGTGTGTGACTGCAGGCTGGTGCAGCGCCGCAACAACGAGAAGTACCTCGGCTTCGGCGCGTGGGACCCGCGCGCGGGCCGGCGCGCCGCGCTGCAGAGTAGAGTAGCTAGGCAAGGGCAAGGGGTCCGTACATACGAGTGTGTGACTGCAGGCTGGTGCAGCGCCGCAACAACGAGAAGTACCTCGGCTTCGGCGCGTGGGACCCGCGCGCGGGCCGGCGCGCCGCGCTGCAGAGTAGAGTAGCTAGGCAAGGGCAAGGGGTCCGTACATACGAGTGTGTGACTGCAGGCTGGTGCAGCGCCGCAACAACGAGAAGTACCTCGGCTTCGGCGCGTGGGACCCGCGCGCGGGCCGGCGCGCCGCGCTGCAGAGTAGAGTAGCTAGGCAAGGGCAAGGGGTCCGTACATACGAGTGTGTGACTGCAGGCTGGTGCAGCGCCGCAACAACGAGAAGTACCTCGGCTTCGGCGCGTGGGACCCGCGCGCGGGCCGGCGCGCCGCGCTGCAGAGTAGAGTAGCTAGGCAAGGGCAAGGGGTCCGTACATACGAGTGTGTGACTGCAGGCTGGTGCAGCGCCGCAACAACGAGAAGTACCTCGGCTTCGGCGCGTGGGACCCGCGCGCGGGCCGGCGCGCCGCGCTGCAGAGTAGAGTAGCTAGGCAAGGGCAAGGGGTCCGTACATACGAGTGTGTGACTGCAGGCTGGTGCAGCGCCGCAACAACGAGAAGTACCTCGGCTTCGGCGCGTGGGACCCGCGCGCGGGCCGGCGCGCCGCGCTGCAGAGTAGAGTAGCTAGGCAAGGGCAAGGGGTCCGTACATACGAGTGTGTGACTGCAGGCTGGTGCAGCGCCGCAACAACGAGAAGTACCTCGGCTTCGGCGCGTGGGACCCGCGCGCGGGCCGGCGCGCCGCGCTGCAGAGTAGAGTAGCTAGGCAAGGGCAAGGGGTCCGTACATACGAGTGTGTGACTGCAGGCTGGTGCAGCGCCGCAACAACGAGAAGTACCTCGGCTTCGGCGCGTGGGACCCGCGCGCGGGCCGGCGCGCCGCGCTGCAGAGTAGAGTAGCTAGGCAAGGGCAAGGGGTCCGTACATACGAGTGTGTGACTGCAGGCTGGTGCAGCGCCGCAACAACGAGAAGTACCTCGGCTTCGGCGCGTGGGACCCGCGCGCGGGCCGGCGCGCCGCGCTGCAGAGTAGAGTAGCTAGGCAAGGGCAAGGGGTCCGTACATACGAGTGTGTGACTGCAGGCTGGTGCAGCGCCGCAACAACGAGAAGTACCTCGGCTTCGGCGCGTGGGACCCGCGCGCGGGCCGGCGCGCCGCGCTGCAGAGTAGAGTAGCTAGGCAAGGGCAAGGGGTCCGTACATACGAGTGTGTGACTGCAGGCTGGTGCAGCGCCGCAACAACGAGAAGTACCTCGGCTTCGGCGCGTGGGACCCGCGCGCGGGCCGGCGCGCCGCGCTGCAGAGTAGAGTAGCTAGGCAAGGGCAAGGGGTCCGTACATACGAGTGTGTGACTGCAGGCTGGTGCAGCGCCGCAACAACGAGAAGTACCTCGGCTTCGGCGCGTGGGACCCGCGCGCGGGCCGGCGCGCCGCGCTGCAGAGTAGAGTAGCTAGGCAAGGGCAAGGGGTCCGTACATACGAGTGTGTGACTGCAGGCTGGTGCAGCGCCGCAACAACGAGAAGTACCTCGGCTTCGGCGCGTGGGACCCGCGCGCGGGCCGGCGCGCCGCGCTGCAGAGTAGAGTAGCTAGGCAAGGGCAAGGGGTCCGTACATACGAGTGTGTGACTGCAGGCTGGTGCAGCGCCGCAACAACGAGAAGTACCTCGGCTTCGGCGCGTGGGACCCGCGCGCGGGCCGGCGCGCCGCGCTGCAGAGTAGAGTAGCTAGGCAAGGGCAAGGGGTCCGTACATACGAGTGTGTGACTGCAGGCTGGTGCAGCGCCGCAACAACGAGAAGTACCTCGGCTTCGGCGCGTGGGACCCGCGCGCGGGCCGGCGCGCCGCGCTGCAGAGTAGAGTAGCTAGGCAAGGGCAAGGGGTCCGTACATACGAGTGTGTGACTGCAGGCTGGTGCAGCGCCGCAACAACGAGAAGTACCTCGGCTTCGGCGCGTGGGACCCGCGCGCGGGCCGGCGCGCCGCGCTGCAGAGTAGAGTAGCTAGGCAAGGGCAAGGGGTCCGTACATACGAGTGTGTGACTGCAGGCTGGTGCAGCGCCGCAACAACGAGAAGTACCTCGGCTTCGGCGCGTGGGACCCGCGCGCGGGCCGGCGCGCCGCGCTGCAGAGTAGAGTAGCTAGGCAAGGGCAAGGGGTCCGTACATACGAGTGTGTGACTGCAGGCTGGTGCAGCGCCGCAACAACGAGAAGTACCTCGGCTTCGGCGCGTGGGACCCGCGCGCGGGCCGGCGCGCCGCGCTGCAGAGTAGAGTAGCTAGGCAAGGGCAAGGGGTCCGTACATACGAGTGTGTGACTGCAGGCTGGTGCAGCGCCGCAACAACGAGAAGTACCTCGGCTTCGGCGCGTGGGACCCGCGCGCGGGCCGGCGCGCCGCGCTGCAGGCGGCGGCCGACGACGCGTCGCCGCTGGACAGCGCGCGCGCAGAGAACGACGAGCGCGACGCCTGGCTGCGCAAGGTGCAGGCGCGGGACCTCATCGACTTCGGGATGATACCGGTCGGTCGCTATGTCTACCTCTAATGACAACATATTATTATATTTTCTTCTGAGTTTCCAGTTTATGTATGAAAATACTGACAAATTTTCAAAATTATTCCTCGGAAGACATTGGAAAAGTCAGCCCTAAATTACCCAGATGGAATGTCGATTTATAACCACCGACTTTTTGATATCCAATTGTAATACAAATGTGAGCTTACTACACTCGCGACAATCTAAGAAGTCCGTTTTGACGTTTCGTTCTCGTACATGTAATAAAACGTTAAGCCTTGAGAATCAGGTTTTAGCAAAGTAGATAAGTCATCGATTACAAACTCTCTAAGTATGTTCAATCGATATGTCTTGAGAATCAGTTTATAAGAAACCATTTTTTTTTCATCGCTACACAATACATTTATAGAGCTGTCAAAACAAATTTCTTAGATTGTCGCGAGTCTAATAATTTATTTTCATAAACTATTCAAAATATTCAACTCCTCGACAGTTTGTATATTTAACTGATGTGTGTTTTAATGACTTCAATTTCAATCCTTTTGATTCCGCAGGAATTCGTGGGTAGATTCCCCGTGCTAGTACCTTTCCATAGTCTCAATCAAGACCTGCTCGTACGGATACTAACAGAACCTAAAAACGCTATGGTAAGTTGAATTTTTGTATCGAATATTATGACCCTAGACTAAATTTTGAAGTAAAACTTGAATATTTTTATGATTTCATGCTGGATATAGATTTGTGAAACGTAAAATGACATGAAACGCAAATTAGTCATCTTAATTTATGCAATATGAAAAAAAATAAAACACTTGGCAAATTTGTTTCAAATGTGTTACATTTCACTAATCTGTACCCGGCATTAAATACTTGTGGATCTACATTGCCACATGCGAACTACGCACTGTAAACAGTGAATAAAAAGTACTTTTAATCACTGTTTTGATGTTTGAGAACAGACCAATATACAGCGTGTTAGGGTAAACACCCTTGAAACCAGTAGTTTGGTTTCATGTATAAAACGTGAAATCAATGGAAAAAAACAATTTATTTTTTTAAAGAAAGTCTACATTTTTCCAAAAGATTATTTCACTATACGCAAGGGCACCGAACCTCACTCGTCAGTCAGCTGTTTCGCTTCGAGCGAGCGCACGTAATGTAATGCCGTGTCGGGGGGATCGCGTAGCAACGAACTGGCGTCAACACAGCGGGCGGTGGTTGGCGGGGCCGGGCGGGGGCGCGGGACGTTACCTGACCGGCCACTAGCGCGCGACCTCACTCGTCAGTCAGCTGTTTCGCTTCGAGCTGGGTCGCGTAGCGCCGCCCGCTCATTTCTCGTGCGTAAATTATAATTGTAGTTATGTGATTATGTCTTACACTAATGAACAGTGCACTTTACGCTATCGCGGGTGATGTGATGATTCAGGTGAGAATTGTTGCCTGAAAGTGTGCTATATCGTGAAACTATCTTGGCGGCCACACAAAGGATGCGTAGCTACTTACGGTCAGTTCACCGTGCCGGCGCGGCCCACGCTCAGGGTCGTGTCAACCAGCAGCTGCTAGTTGATCTTCAAGAAAGAAACGAAAATCGAATTTACATGTAGGTAGACTCGTCCGAACACCTAAGGTAGTTATTTTTGCCTGTCCTAGCCTACCTAACTTCATTTTCCTAACGAAGTATGAAGGGTAAGTGGCATGACAGGGTCAGGTTATGTGTAATTGTGTATTTATTCATGTGTTGTGTAGGTAGAAGACTCGCGGCGACCGTCACAGTTTTAATACCTAAACTACGTCTCTTAGGCGAGTTTGTGGACGAAGCCGGATATTAACTTTTTATAATCTTTTAATGAAAATAAGGTTTTTTTGTTGTTGTTACTGTGTTTATTTTTATACTTAGGTCAACTACCCATGGTTTGAGTGACAACGGTGTTTACCCTTCCACGCTGTATTTGACCTCCATCTCAATGCTATACAACCTCCTTGCGAAAAATACTCGAAACAAACTCCGATTTGATTGGTCGACATTTTCGACAAGGAGTTTAGCATTAGAATAAAAACTGTTTTGTGTTCTTTGCTGTCATTATTAAATTGGTACTATTTTAAATACTATATGAACACAAAGTGTAGTGTTACTTTATAATGTGTTAACACCTGAGTTTATGAAAGAGAGGGCGGCTGATATAGAAGAAAACTTGCTATCCAACAAATCACGGCTGGTTTACATCACAGCCTACGATGAGTTTTGCAAATGGAAAAATGAAAATCAACCTTTGGCACATTTTCAGAATCTATTTTCTAGACTTGACTTGAACTTATTTTAATGAGTTTTCGAAGAAAAAGAAGTCATCGACATTATGGAGTATGTATTCTATGCTACGGTGTACTATAAAAACAAGGCATAAATAACATTGACATAACAACATACTCGAAATTGCAAGTTCTTTTTCAACATACTCGAAGTTTCATGGTATAAAGTATAGTATGCAATAATGCAACTCTTGAATAAAACGGATTTATATCGAGGGCCATGAATCACTCGCGTCGCTCAGGTTTCTAACACTTGAATCACTCGCTATGCCCGTGATTCAATCATCATGAATCACTCCCTACGGTCGTGATTCAATCGTTAGAATCCTTCACTTGCTCGTAATGCATCTATGGCTCTCGCTTTAAATCCGCCCATAATGGCTTGTTTTGTTACAGGTATCTCAATACAAGCTACTGTTCGCGATGGACAAGTGCGAGCTGACGTTCAGCGAGGACGCGCTGAAGGCCGTGTCCGAGCTCGCCATGGAGCGCAAGACGGGCGCGAGAGGGCTCCGGGCCATCATGGTGTGTAGCTTGTTACATTATACACGGTGCTATTGATATAACGGATGCAATAGGCGTAGCGGCTACACGGCCTTGTGTATGAAGGGCCTTAATGTTAGTATGACTGAACGTATTGAAACAACATTTACACTTCCAAGCTGAATGGATAGTCTTAGCAGTGGAAAGATGGTCAAGTTCCAATTCCCTTTTTTGGCGATTCCCTCTTACATTTCATTCTTTTTACAGGAAAACCTACTCCTGGAAGTCATGTTCGAGATCCCCGGGTCTGACATCGCGACAGTACACATCCACGAGGGTTGTGTTGTCAACTCCGAGCCTCCACAAGTGTCGCGCCGCAGAGAACAAAGTGATGCGCGCCCGCCTGCACACGACCTGGACGACTGGCCCTCGGTGCGGCTGCACAACTGTACGTAGATAGTGTAGCGTGTAGCACAGACCCGCCTGCACACGACCTGGACGACTGGCCCTCGGTGCGGCTGCACAACTGTACGTAGATAGTGTAGCGTGTAGCACAGACCCGCCTGCACACGACCTGGACGACTGGCCCTCGGTGCGGCTGCACAACTGTACGTAGATAGTGTAGCGTGTAGCACAGACCCGCCTGCACACGACCTGGACGACTGGCCCTCGGTGCGGCTGCACAACTGTACGTAGATAGTGTAGCGTGTAGCACAGACCCGCCTGCACACGACCTGGACGACTGGCCCTCGGTGCGGCTGCACAACTGTACGTAGATAGTGTAGCGTGTAGCACAGACCCGCCTGCACACGACCTGGACGACTGGCCCTCGGTGCGGCTGCACAACTGTACGTAGATAGTGTAGCGTGTAGCACAGACCCGCCTGCACACGACCTGGACGACTGGCCCTCGGTGCGGCTGCACAACTGTACGTAGATAGTGTAGCGTGTAGCACAGACCCGCCTGCACACGACCTGGACGACTGGCCCTCGGTGCGGCTGCACAACTGTACGTAGATAGTGTAGCGTGTAGCACAGACCCGCCTGCACACGACCTGGACGACTGGCCCTCGGTGCGGCTGCACAACTGTACGTAGATAGTGTAGCGTGTAGCACAGACCCGCCTGCACACGACCTGGACGACTGGCCCTCGGTGCGGCTGCACAACTGTACGTAGATAGTGTAGCGTGTAGCACAGACCCGCCTGCACACGACCTGGACGACTGGCCCTCGGTGCGGCTGCACAACTGTACGTAGATAGTGTAGCGTGTAGCACAGACCCGCCTGCACACGACCTGGACGATTGGCCCTCGATTCAGACTTCTTTCTTCGTTTCTTCAACAAGAATTCATTAATATTACATTTACGAATAAACATACAACTAGACTGGACAACAGGCGTTGAATACGTGAAAGGTTTCGTTTTGATTATAATTACGTCGCAATTTAATTTTGCATACCTAATTGTTCAATAGTTATTGCGCCACCGAGTTTTCCAAACAGTATAGGATAATTCAGTTAATTTACCACCTCCTGTAAACTAACCAGTGATTTCATGATCTCATCAAACGTGATAATTATGTTGTCCCAAGAAGCATAACTTATTATTATTCTGGGCAGTTTAAGGCGGAACAACATCAACAAATAGTACTTTATTTGAATTATTTTCCAGAATGTTGTTTCTACTGCGGTGTGGCCAAGATAGCAAAACGGGTGTTCTGTGTGTGGGTTTTATTTTCTTTATTTTTCTTTGTATTGAAATGTTCATGACTTCTCCGTATCAGAAGAGGTCTTTGCCCTGCAGTGATACAGTACTAGGCTGATATTATTTATTGAAATATAACGAAGTTTTGCTTACTATTCTTGAGTTCTTTTTTTATTTGAAGAACTAGTAGTTCATTTTTATACATGCAAGATAAAAGCTTATATAAATACCTCGGTTGTAACTTTAGGTTAGACTATTTAGAAAGCTTTCGAGATTGTTTTTAATTGTTTTAAAATTACCTCAACATTCTTGCAGTCCACGCAATTCTTCCGACCCATACTTTTTCGAACAGAGGAAAAAATTGCCTGCACCATTTGTTATTAAAAAACACAAGTCATCTGTCTCAGTAGTATTCGATACGACTGTTACAGTACGACACAACTTAGATGTAGCATCGGCAAAATTTGTAAAACCGGTCACCATCCGAACTGAGTGCACCTTTATGATCACCAATCTTTATTACTGCTTTAGATGAAAATGATCTTTATTCAAACGCAATAACTTTTTTGTTGCCTTAACTGGGCAAAAGCCAATTAATTTGAACCTACTATAAATGTGGTGAAGGCAAAAGAATTTTAATAGTAAACAATTATCCCGCTAGATGTCTCTGTATGTCTTTAATGTGTTCTCTTTGGCCTCTAAATAATTTGCAGAGTATCTAACATATTTACTTTGATATTTCTTCGTTACAGAGGCTCAAAGCGACAGCTACGCATCCACCTGTCACTCATTCGTGTGTGCTGTGAGCGGTAACAAGTATGGTGGTTACAAACGAACGGATTCGTCAAGTGCTAGTGATTACCCTCGACTACAGTACGTCTGACTGTATACGTAGTAGTTCATATTGTAGTAACGTAAGTAAATACTTGACGACAGTAACAACGCTCACGAATACAATCGAGGTTACAATTGTTCGTCACTGATGTAGGTCAGCAAAAAAATGCGGTGTTAAAAAATGTAAAAAAAAAATTAAGTGTTTTGTTTTAGGTGCTTTTTGTGAAATTTTACATTTGGCGTTCGGGAGTCCTGTTTTAAGACTTAGTATGCCTAACATAATCACTATCTGAGGAGTTCAAGAAACCTACTCATTTTACGGAGTGATTGGTTTTCTAAATATTGTTCTAACTTACCATCCGTAAAGTCAGTATTTTCCGTTGTGAGGTCTCTTCATTGTAGTAATGGTACTGTATGATTAGATAGATATACTTGATGTTACATACAAATGTAGTTTTTAAATAAAATAGATGTGTCCTAGAAAAGCATTTCGATTCAACAGCCAAGTTAAATTGTATGTTAAACTACTGTTTTATAACAATAAATTAACGATTTTTAATAAGGACTCCTGAGTAAGCATAGTTCCAGCTAGCATTTCATGAAAAACGTGATTGTTTTAACTGAAAGTTTTCAATACGATTTATTTAAAAAAAAACTCGATACTGTCTACCAAATTCAAGAACATAGAAAAAAGAATAATCGTATTTGTAAATTTTCATACAACGTCTGTTTTACTAGGTATGCATCGATACGCGTCTTGGCGGATACGATACTGATACCGATATTTATGAATACTTATCGACGATTCCGATACCGATACGGATGGTTAAATTTAGAGGACTGACTATTATAAAAAAACACATAATTAAATAGTATTTAATAAACTTAGACTCACAAAAATATTCTCAGTTAATAATTAACATTAACAAGTTTTTTTTTTACTATACTTTCTCCAGTTATGCGGAGAAAGACACTTTTGCAGTAGAAAATAGTCTCTCTGATGCGACTTTAGCGCTAATCTTTTATACGCGTTTACATGGGTTTTTTAAACGCGCGAAATTTGATTTTTTTATGTGCCTGTACACGCAAATAAATATCGTCGACACCGATGTATCGGAATAATCAAAATATCGCCGATACGTCGGTATCGGTATCGGATGCAGCCCTAGTTTAGACCTAATTTCAGGCCTTAGTGGTCTTACTATTAGTTCCTTACGTTAGTTTATGTTGAAAAAGAAAAAAAAGTTGTATCGTCCACAACCACCATACAACATACTCTTGTGATGTAAATTACTGTAAATAGTAATAAATAATAATGATAAATAGAAAACTGTTATTATTAAGGTTTATTAAAAAATAAAAATAGGGTTCATTATTGTACATCCCAGATAAGTTTTAAGTACGAAAAGTCACACACACAGATGTTGTTAGTATAAAAAATAGATATTTTTTATTTCGGCCGGCAACACTGAGAAGTAATGACGTTTTGACATTTTGTTAATTATTATACATAATTATTTTTTTATTTATAAATGAAACGTTGTGGTGTGATTATAGTAAAATTGTGAATATTTTTTGTTAAAGAACCTCCAAAAAGATTTGTCTAATATAGTTCTGGACTTGTGATAGGATAAATTTTATGGCATGTTGATATAATCACATTGCAACTCGAGTAAAATAGTATAAGCCTATTTTCAATTTAAAATATAAAGAAAACCAAATTCTATTTGTTTTATTTAAAATTTTATTTGAAATGTTTGTATGAAAATTCTAATTTCATCCATGATTAAATTTATTTATTATATTTACACACATTACAAACATGATCTGTTACTCCCTAATTCTAAACAGCTTGTTTTAATAAACATGTTTAAAGTACTAAAAGTCTTTCGATATAATATCATTTAAGTAAGTGTACGGGAAATAATTGAAAGAATACATGTATACTTTATGGAAAACGCAAGGGAAAACATGACTTGAGTAGGCTAAACAACATAGTTCCTATTCTTACCAATTAATTTGTAACTCTCGGTCTTAACAATATCTAGTAGAATCTCCACTATTTTATAAACCTCTTCATAACTCGTGTATAGCGCGGTTGGCGTCAACCTGATGACGTTGGGATCCCTGAAGTCTGGCACAATCCCTCTAGACTTCAACGCGATGCTGATTCTGTAGCCCTCATCATGTTCTAAGCATACATGACCGCCTCTCTTACTATCTTCTCTCAAGTTTCCAATAGCAAAACCGTAATCTATGAGCTTCTTTTCGATAAGATACATCAGATAACCAGTTATGTGTAGAGACTTTTTCCTCATATTCGGTATTCCAGCTTCATTGATGACTCTCAAAGCCCCTTCTAAAGACGCCATCGATAACACGTTAGGGGTTCCAATCTGCCATCCATTCGCATCCTGTTGATGATCGAACTCTTGACTCAATATAAACTGAGTCTCAATTTTGTTTCCATACCACCCCGCTAAACCAGGCAATCTTTTGTGGTTTCTTCTGTTGATGTATAAAGCTGCAGACGAACCAGGACCTCCATTTAAATATTTATAAGTACACCATATAGCAAAATCAGCATCTACTTCCTTCAAATTGATTTCTATAGCTCCAACACCGTGACATAGATCCCATCCTATAAGAATGCCTTTTTCTTTGGCTGCTTTAGTTATTTTTACCATATCTAATACTTGGGCACTTCTGTAGTACACAGTAGGAAGAAACACCAACGCCACATCATCGGTCATTGCATTTATAATTGCGTCTTCATCCATAAACTTCCCATTACTTTTGACGACTTTCACAGCATCTTTTGGCTCGTAACCCTGTAATCTAACTTGACTATCTACTGCGTAACGGTCTGTAGGGAAGTTGATGTCATCTACCAATATTTTGTATTTGGCTTTAGTTGGTTTATAAAACGTGCTGATTCCTTGATGGATGTTGATTGTGGTGCCGCCAAAGATGCATATTTCGTCAGGATCTGCTCCAACTATAGGTGCCATGAGTTTAGACAAATACTTGGAATATAAATAATACTTGTTGTCGTCGACCATCCATATCTTGACACCTTCATCTTTCCATTGTCCCATGACTTCTGACACGCATTCTTCGGCGTCCTTAGTGGCGAGTCCTAGGGAGTTCCCACACATGTAGATGTAGTCTTTCTTCAGATAAAATCGTTGTCTAAAGTGACCCAGAGGATCATTGTTATCTAATGATTTTGGATATTCGGAATCGTCTTGATATTCCACCTTCATTTTACTTCCTTGTTTTCGTTAGTATTGCAATAAATAAAATGATGATCAATCTAGCGGGAAAACCACTTTATGGAGCGAATACCGTACCCGATATTAAATACTTCCCTTGAAAACTTCAGCAGAATAGGGAAGCACCGTAAAGGTTCCCTTGGAAGCAGCGTAAAGGAAAATAAAACTTGAGATTTTTAAGGGCAGAGACGGTACTCAATGCAATTTTTGGCTGTCAAGGGACAACTAATTGGTTTTTAAATACTCGAAACCTTTTATTGTTTTGTAGCGTTGATAGCATATCATTGAGTTAACAGCAGGATTAAATTGCTTTACATATGCGAATATTGAAGGATCATTGTGCTTAAGTAGTGTGACCTAATTTTTGATAAAGTGTCGCCAAGATTTGCATTGCGTAAATTATTTTTCTTACAGAAATAATCAGTAGAATCATCATTACAACACTCTACTCTGTGTCTACTTTAGAATAGAGGCATCAAATGTCACGATTTCAAGAAATGGTCATTTCATTGGAGCAATTTGAACTTGAGAGTTGTATTGATGATTTTATATACGTCGGTAAATACATTTGATACTGGGCGCGCATATATTTTTATTGCCGCACCACACAACATACTTACTGAACTGCAAGGTAAGAATTTTTTTTCGAACTACACTTTATGGTAGGTACCATCTACCTACCGTAACCTAGGTACATACTTGATACCTACCCTCTTAGACGTCACGGGGGGAGTCAAACACCTCACTCCCCCCCTTGACCCGAAGAGGCCCGTGGCGGGCCGGCACCAGTCGGGGGTTGCGGAAGATTTTTACGTTCCCGCGACCCCGGCGTAGGTGTGAGTTGGAACACCGAGGTTGTTTTTAGTCAGTAAGAGTCTGACAGACCCCTGCGCCTGCCGCGGAGGACATCCATGAGGATAAAAAAAGGTACTTCCTTGATAACGAACGCTCAATGCATGTGATATAAGCATGCATGATTACTGCTGCCGCGATAAGCACCACGTTTGATACATTAAGGAAACTACTAGGCTGGTTCCTATTCTTACGTAGCCCGATTCCTCACAAGACAGAAAACACTGTCTCTTCTATTCCGCAAAATATAGTCACACGATCAAAATAATAAAGTAAGATTCTTATCTCCGATAACAATAACAAGTGCGGATTATATCATAAAAGTGATAGGTTGATACTGCAACCGCCGAAAATCAGTGATTTGTGTATTGTGCCGCGATTTTAGTCCTAACGTGGGAAAATAGTCTATGGGTGGGATTTTATATGTTGTGACATGGTCTCTCAGTTTACCCAAATCGAATATCTAGGTTACTTCCTTTCAGGAACTAAGCTGAATATTTAGCATATTAAAGGAACAATTACCTACCGCTATAACTGGCAAATTGAATGTGTGAAACCAGCATCTATTTTACATTTACTTACCTGTTTTGCTGATGCTACCGCGACTTAATGGCAACCGTCTGTGGTAGTCAGTATCATTCGCCGGCTGCAGATCAGTGACCATAGTGGGATTCAAATCGAAGATGGAATGTGCCTGTGTAAATTAACAATATTGTTATTTTATTTTTAATTTATTTCGCTCGACTATTTCGATAAAGACTTGTCCTAGATAGAAAGGAAGTAGATGGAGAGTACCTAAAGGGAGGCATTTAGGTAATAAGTACGCTGCTGATGGAAAATACAGGTTACTTACCTAAGTACCCTAATATTAATAAAGTAGTCCAGTGCTGCATTGTGTTAGCCCTTGTACTTAGGCCACTCGGTTTTCAAGATCTTAAGCACGGTTGGCGCAGTGACAGAGCGGTTGGATGCGCAGTTTGTGTGATCCGATTAATAAAACCGGCCAAGTGCGTGTTGGACAACGCACAATGAAGGGTTCCGTAGTTGGGATGAATGTATGCCAAGAACAAACTTAACATTGTAGTTGAAAAAGAGAACATATTTTTGCAACTTCAAAATCTGCTGTTCCATACATTTTGTCGATTTAAGTGAACACAAATGTACACAACAGCAGATTTTTTTTCGCGGTTTCAAGATTGGACCCATAGAAAAGTATATTATAGGTGACACCAAACCACTAGTTTCAAGGATAACGGTGTCTACCCTAACACCCAGTATACTACTGCCGTGATTTTTTTCACATATCCAAAACTAACCATATAGCTAGGGGGGGGGCGCTTGACTCTAATAAAAATGATCACTGTAAAGCTTAATATTCGCAAACGAATCTCTTACTCCACACTTACGTCACACACTCACAATATTTTTGAACGACCATTCCAAGAACACCCCACACCATGGGATAGACGAGAATAAAAAAACATCCCTGCTTTACGTGTAGGGGAGGTAGCAAAATTACAAAACCAGACAGACGGACATGGCGAAACTATAAGGGTTGTTGACTACGGAACCCTAAAATAGTAGGCTCCAATTTTCCCTCCCAAAAGCCTACAGCAAATTCGTAATCGGCGTGTTAAAATACACCCTGTACCCTCGCTTGAGTTGTTGACGACACACCTCGACCTTGTCACGATAATCTAACTAATAAACCTTTATAAATAACAAGATTAATTGAACTGTATAACTATCATTATTATTATTCGATAAAGACATAGCCTGATACGTTTCCATTCGTTTTAAGGTAAGTATCTACGGAAAGATCAATCACCTAATTTGATACAAAAAATTAATCTGTAGCGAACACGTGAGAGCATTTAAATATGTAAGTCTCAGAACTCTACAAACCTATGTGTGCTGTACATAGATATCCGTGGTGCTGTACCTACCTAAGTAGTTTTATAAAGGTGCTAAATATTTTTTCTTGAAAGCCAAATGCACAATAATGCATCACTATAAAATGTTGATTTGTGGATCAACAAAATAACCGTCATTGCCTTCGGATTACCGGAACTTCGCGCCAAAAAAACTATAAAAATCACACACTGATAGATAAAAAAAAACAGAAACAGCCCATAAACTCATAACACCTACCACCACCGCTTACAGCAGTATTATTTTTACTTCAGTGTAGGAAAGAGATGAAGCTCTACAGGCCGTATAGCTCCATCTCATTCCCACACTGAAGTAAGATTAAAATAATACTGCTGTAGGCGGTGGTGGTAGGCCCCCAGTAGTCGTTCTCGATTAAATTCTACCTTTTTGCTTACCAATGCCAGAGAGCAAGAGATTATTCTCCTTGCTCACAATCACAGAGTGCATACGAGTATAGTCATAACTACTTTCACAATACATCATTGATCTGACAAGTAATTACTGCTAATTACATTACAAGAAATATATTATTAATGCCTATTTCCTCCTATTTCTAGCAAGTTACGTTATGCATCATGTATAAAAATTATCATATTCCGAAACGTATGTTATCGGTGTCCCACCGTAACTGGGCTGTATGCGGCACCAAACCAGATTATGGTCCCGTGGAAGTGCAGCGTTCATGCCTGCTTAATGGAATAGGCGTAGCAGCAGCTAAGCCACTCGGGGGTACGATGGGTGCTTGCACTATTATGTATCAGGTAAAAAACTATGAATGACCTTTCTGAAATAAACCTAAAAACATTAAATGTGATGTCTTTTTTTGTTATTCGAAGTAATGATTGCGCAGGGTTAAAGGAAAACGGTTGGTTGTTGACAATATTCTGCGTAATAGGCAAAGCTTAATCACCAGTTCACCACCCAACCTGTACCCTAATTGCGTAGGTACCTAATGTACGATTGGTCGGAATTGGAATCGGTTCAAAACAAAAATGTCTAATCCATTAATTGATCCAGTAGGTACATCAGTTCATATGTTACCTACGTTGTTGAGCAGATTTTTTTTCGAACTTATGAAGCAATGGATTAGACATTATCGTTTCAAACCGATTGATTGATCGTGTATTACGCAATAAAGGTGCTGCTATGCAGACAGATACGGATTAGTGATCATTATTCATAGTGGTGCCGATTCCCTTGTTCACAAACTAAACTAAATTTAAGTTCAGTGCATCTTTTTCTTTCTATTTCATTAAGAAAAGGACAGAAGATCAATTTTAGTTTAGTCCTGTCAAACTGTCACTACTCCAAACAAGTTTAGACGCGATTTAAAACTTGCCTACTAAAATTACGTCAATTTATGTCAGGCGCTGATTAATTTGACAGGACTAAACTAAAATTTATCTTCTGTCATTTTCATAATGAAATAGAAAGAAAAAGATGCACTGAACTTAAATTTAGTTAAGTTTGTGTACAAGGGAATCGGCACCAGTGTTTATGTTACCGCGCATGAGACACAATGAGCGATCATGCTGTCACCTGCCAGCCCTGCCAGTAAACTCGATACAGCGATTTTTAAAATGATGTAGGCGATGTGGAGCGTATCTCCTGCCGCAAGTCTCCCGGTGTTCTCATACTGATAATCTGTTGTTCGCCACACAGGCAGGCTCTCGGTACGAAGTAGATAGCTCCCTCGGCGCGAGCCACTTCCTCCGAGCCGCGACCACTGCCTCCAGCTGTGCATTCTCCGGGTTCACTAAAATGCGCTACATGGCGCAAAAAGGAGCTTCCCTCACCTGCACCAGTGACAGGCAATCTATAGCATACACACTCAGATGCCCCGTTACTGCTTTTGCGGAAATGAAGTGCTTTTTGCTGGATACAGTTCTTAGGTAGAACCAATTTAATATAAGTACGTACTATAGCCGGGGAACGGGTGTAAGAGAAACGCAGGTGCTTCAGAATTACACTATAATCGTTCAGATACAACGAGTTACGAAATCACCTTACAATCAAACAGATCAAACAGAGTTCTTTTAAAGCGCAGGCACACATTCACTCGCTGACGGTAGTTCAAGGCTCACTGAATCAGCGTTGCCAACCAATCTCACTTGAGCTTTCGCGGGCGCCCTCCGACGGGCGGCCGGGTAACCACTCTGGGTTGCCATTTATACACTGCGGCACGCTATAGTACTTAAATAACTAACGTCACACGGAAAGCTGCTAAAAGTTTTGGGTTGGGCTGCTCAACCCAGAACAACATGGGCACGCATTATTGATTATTCTAGTTCTAGTAAATACTAATTCTTACCAGATGCTGCTTCCGAGAATGGGAGATGGATGACTTAAAACCTCTGATAAAGGACGACCTGCACCGCATCGATCCATTGCAACGTGTCATAGATTTAGCCCAAAAAGCGTGTTGGGCGGGCCCCCTTACCAACTCTTTGTTTTGCGAACCATCAAGGATACAAAGCATGACTGGAGAAGTTCTCAACAATTATGCTAATTACAACTTCAAGACTGATCATTGTTCTGTAGCCAGTATAGGTATTCCTTACGAAGAGACTATTAAGTTGGCGGAAGCGATCGAGCCTATAAGAGTTAGTGCACCTGAAATTTGTAAAATCCCGAGCTTGTAATAAATAATACCCTCAGTGAATTGCTTACATTCCTTTGTTTTATAGACAATACGGGTCACATGTACGGATTCAATATTACTTAATTAAATAGTCTGTAGTACTTTGTCTAATATTAATAAAAAATGCGTAATAATGAGTTAAAACGTAAATATCTAGAAGCGGCCAGAACCCAGGGATTGCATATATTCGCGACCGCGAGCAGGCTTCGAATACTACGACTTGGGACCTGACAGCGACACGTGGATATGCATCGTGGTGCCTGGCTGTGGCACTAATGATCTCTCGTAAGTGTCCATGAATACCTACTCTATTTATTGGAACTCTACAAGTCATATTGAGACACGTCGCACGTCTTGCTTAATTTTAAACGCACACCCATCAGAGTAGCGTACTGCGTAGGTACAGAGTAGGTAGTAAGTTCTGATGCAATTGAAAAAAAAAAACGCCAATGAATGTGATTCTAGCAATCTTTTTGCTTCCTTCTCCTTCCTCTTACTGTGTTTAGTCTGGCTCCATCGTATTCTACTGTTATTCAGGGAGCTAATCAGTCACTCGATAGTAGCTCATGCCTGTGGAACAACCAACGTACAACAAGGTAGTCATTCCATGGACCGCATGCCAGAACTACCACTCGGCCTCATAGCGGGAGAAGACCTGTACACCTCTTATAAGGCTTTCAACATATCGTATTATGAGACTGGCGTATTTGGTAAGATTTAGATCAGTTATTTTTATTATCTACTAGATAATGCCCCTGGCACGGTCGCAGCCCATGATTTTGGGGGGGGTCACCATGGGTGCCGAGGAATATTTTTAGGGAAATGATTACCTAATTGATAAGTACTCTAAACACTTTTGTATATATGCCCATCGGGGTCACTGTGGCTCAAAGACCTACAGTTTTTAGTTAGTAAAGCACGTAAATCATTCAGTCTCTCGGAGAACTTTGTTTTATAATACTTATGTACCTAAGGATATGGATCCCGATTTCCATTATTAATAATAATTTTAAATAGGTAAGTACTTAGACATTTATATTAGGGTAAACCGGGGTAATGGGAACCACTTAAGCGAGAATTCAAAATAAAAGCTTATTTAAAATAAAATCTTTATTGCAACCGCCTAATCACATAATTTACTTATTCATCTATCAACTGAGATCACTTTTAATCACTTTGTGTACACACTTTGGTCATTAAAAAAATAAAAAAATAAAACGGTTTTGATCCTCATTGCACCGAGGTGATGGCAATTGTGATCACCCTGTGGGAAATCAGGATCAAATAAAACTAACACATATCGCAGACATAACCATTGGCTGAGTCCCATCCGCTGCATTCTGCGTGAGCCCACAGCCCACATGAGGTACATCTGTACCACATTTCGTGATTTCTGCCGAATTCGCCACATATAAGACATCTATTTCCTGCGTCTTCGGCATCATCATTCTCATCATCCTGGCATAAGTCAACAGTGTTCACGCCTGATAGCGAAGAATCGTTCGATTCTTGTAGAACTTGCCTCTTTACTCTTTCGGGACCCTCCTTCTGTACCTTAGTCTTCTTTCCTTGGCCCTTACCTTTCCCTTTCTTTTTATCTTGCCCTTTGTCATGTTGAGATTTTTTAATTTTCTTATTTTCTTTTTCTACCAGGTCATCTTTAATTGGCGTTGAAGTTAAAATTATAGCGTGCTGCTTCTTTCGGCCCTGTCTTGTGTTGAGGGTAGGTGTTTTCTCCGGCATCTTAATAAAATCGTGGATTGTAGTAACTTTGGTTTGTGACGTTGATGGTTTAGAAACAGGTGATTTTGATGTACCAGGAACTGATAGGTCTACTTGCGATGCGCTAGGAATCGACCTTGTATCTTGCACAGTATTAGCAGCAGTACAAATAGATTCATCACAATCTTGAATTGTAATAGACTCAGGTTGCAGAATTTCAGCCGCAATAAAGTCTTCTTCAGAGAACACTTCCGGATTTATTGGAAAAATACCAGTTGCTCTAAATCCAGATACTCCTTTACTAATAGACGCAACATTATTATATGCTTTACTCACCAAGGATGCTACGTCATATGGAGTTATCTTTTCAGCATGATGGCTTTTCATAAATGAATCACATTCTTTTTTGAAAGCTGCTTTGAAAGGTCCAAAGAAAGAAACATCCAGAGGCTGCATTCTATGAGATGTGTGTGGTGACAAAGTCAGCATATGGATATAGTTCTGCTTACAAAATTCGAAGACGGGAAGAGAAATATGACTAGTATGATTATCTAGCACCAACAGTACAGGTTCATCCGCAGAGGGCTTAGCGTGCTGCTTAAAGTTGGAAAGCCATTCAAAAAAGAGATACTCGTTAATCCAACCGCTATCGGAGCATTTGTAAAGAGCTCCTGCTGGGCCATCCTTCTCGAGTAATGGAGTCATTCTTTTCCTGGGAAAAATGAACATTGGTGGGATAAATCCGCCTGCAGAGCTCATTGCGCACATCAAGGTGATGTTTTTTCCTCTCTCCCAACTTGTGATGGATCCCACTCGTCTTTGTCCCTTTGTAGCTAGTATTTTTCCCGGGTTTTGTACAGTAGAAATCCCTGTTTCATCGCAGTTAAATATGTTTTTTGGAACAAATTTATGCTTTTCCATCAGTTCTCCTAGCAGCTTATAGAACAACTGCACCTCTGTTTTATTAAAAGCTGTAATTCTGTTTATGCTTGTTGCTTCCGGCTTCCTAACAGAAATTTTATTCCTGGTCATAAATGCACTCAACCAATCACGTCCAGCCATTCTTGAAGATTTGTTGAAGTTGTGCTTTAAATTCTTGCTCTCAGCATAATCGAATGCCACTTTTCTTATCTCAAGAGCGGTACATCCATAGAAAATATTGGCCATATTTTTCACCGCATTTGCTATTTCGTCTTCTTGGTCACAACTGAACACAGTATGCCGTCCAAGACGTGGTCCCAAGTTAGTTTTATTTGTAAATCTCTTTTGTAAGCTAGTATATGGAATACCTACAGTTTGAGAAGCTCTTCTAATTGAGTAACCCTGTTCTTCTATCAGCTGAATAGCTTTTTGTAGACTATCTGTAGACCATTTAGCCTTTTCAGTAGTTCTGACTCGTACTTTCGGCATCTACAAAAGAAAATATCATTTATGTAGTTAACTCCAACGGTAATATCTGCGGCGGGTAATGGGGATCACTTGTGGGCAATAGGGATCACCTGATCCTCATTTCCCTTAACAACAACAATGTGAAAAAAGTAAAACATCAAATAAACTGAAAATTATTATCACAATTTAAGTTGCAAATCACTATTTTGAATGACAGACTAAATACACATAAAAGTCTCATTAAAATACAATAGTAAATTAGACCCTTACCTTTTGTTTTATTTTTGCGAAAATTTACAACAGCGCGTCGCAAAATCGACACACGGCTGTCACTCGGAAACGCGTGCGCGGAACTAAAGCGAGTCGATTGTAACAATGGCGGGGGGCACAGGGCGGGGTGCTGAGTCCTTTATGAGACTCTCCGATGTTTAGTTTTGTAGATGTGTGGGTGATCCCTATTGCCAGCTGATCCCCATTGCCTGGTCTTACCCTACATTTTTAAATATCCTAACTAATATTATAAATGCGAAAGTGAGTTTGTTTCTTTGTTACGCTTTCACGCTAAAACGGCTGAACGGATTTGGATGAAATTTGGCACATGAAATCAAAAAAATCAAAATCAAAATATTTTATTTCACATAAACCTACATGGGCACTTATGAAACGTCAGAAGCTAGGTGCACGAGTAGACCATGACCTGGAATAGGACATAGGATAATTTTTATCCCGATATTCCCACGGGATCGAGACTAACGCGGGTGAAACCGCGGGGTGCAGCTAGTTTGAATATAAAACCATTGTCCGCCAGTGTAATTTCCAAGCTACCGGTGGCTAGGCCTACTGCTGAAGCTGGAACCTCTTCACAATTTAAGCCGTATCTAGGAGTACTCCCTTCTGAATGAGGCCTTCTGATTGATCCAGCTGCCATACGAGAACCTCGAGAGATGTTGTTTGTTTTATCCCGGTATTCCCGCGGGAATTCACGGGATCGAGACTTATGCGGGTGAAACCGCGGGGCGCAGCTAGTGTTTTTAGTCCGCACGCATTATCCAACTTTAGAGGTTAATAAAGTTTTATTTTTTTCAGGCATCGTCGCAAAGACTCGTGCATGCTCAGCGTGGTACGTCGCGCAAGCTACCGTTCAGTTCCTGTCTAAAGTCGGGGAACTTGACTTTCATCAGATTGATATTGGCAAGAAGAGGCTTAGTAAGTACCTACGCCTAATTCACTATTCTGTATCTGGTTACTTACCGATTTTCGGCTCAAATAAGCCATCGTATAATTATGTACCTACCTAATTAAGTATGTAGATAGGAACCTAATACCTACTTTAAAAAAAATATTATTTTTTGAAATAAAGAAGTTACAACCTAAATTCGATTCGGACACTGCATCGTTACAATTTTTTTGTTGTTGGTCAATAAAAACGCCCTTACCCCGTGTCCTAATAGAAAGATACCGTCGCGCGAAAACGCGATTGTTTATATGAATTACTATCTGCTGCCTGTCACTTCACCCGCGAGATTATTTTTCTAAAATAAAAAGTAAGCCTAACTTAGATAATAAATCATCAGCTATCTGCAAGTGAAAGTCCCGTCAAAATCGGTTAGGCGGAGAGTCGGTGACGACGGCTCGGATCGGCGGCTATTTTAAAACGAGCGCGACAATCTCGTACTTCCTTGACAGTCGTTTTTGGCAAGGAAACGGCCAAAGAGAATTCAATCACCACGCCCATGGGCACACCAATCTATTGTTAATTAAACTGTTATTTACTACAGAGGTAAGCTTAGCAATCCACGACGACGATTGTGTGAAGGTGACTGAGGGGCTGGCCCTTCAGCTAGCCAATGGCTATCAAATAGACAGTGCAAAGAATTCCATGGATATGATTGACTCTATTCATAACAAGGACATAAGCAATACTGCAAAGCTTCTGGGTTCGAAAAGTAGGTCCAAGCAAGTTGTTATAAATACCTACCTACTTATATCTGATTATTTGTTTAGATACACTTGCGGCTGAACCCAATAACCTATCTATCACCAGTTTTGGCATACTGGAGATAGAAAAACCTATAAATATTTTTAAGGTTTTACGTTTTATCGTCACAATAATCTGTCACTCTTAAACTGTTTATCCACCATCAATAGCGATCTGCATTTACTGACAATAGGATCATGGGTTCGGCCGTTAGTGTTACTAGTTAGTTCTCTTTAGTATTTAGATTTTCAAAATGCAGATCGTCATTCGATCGTAAGATGAGATAGGTGTCTATCGCGCGCAAATGAAGGCCTGAACTAGGTAGGCACTAGGTAGTTCTTAATTAATAAGGAAAATTATTTCCGTCGGTTAATTACATAATTATCACAGTGCATTTGACTGTCCTCCAGAATAAAGTTCGTTTATTTTTTTAGCTCATCGATACATGGCCGTTGCTGTTGTAGGCGACATTGGACGTGTACCCATGGATACGGAGCTTATCTCACGAACCTAAACAAATTTTCACTAGACTATTTTATTGCTTTTAGAGTTACTTACATAATTAAAAAAATAAATGATGAAAATAAATATTAAGTACTTAGGTACTTATTTATTTACTTAATTAAAATAAAATAGGTACCTACGCCAACAGCATAAGGGTACATTGTACTTTAAAGTTAACAGGTAAGGGCTCGATTACGATTCTATATTGAGCAATAAGTAAATAGGACGGCGCTCCCACCAATCGCACGCGCACTAACACTCAACAACTTAAATATTCATCCTTATGCAAAAGGAGTTGTAGAAAGTCGTCAAAGGAGTTAAGATCGTAGCAGGTAGATAGTAATTCCATGTTGTCCGTGGTTGCCTTTGCCTATATAGGTAGTCTGTGGGCCATACTATCAAGCGTAGACAGAAGTCTATTGTCTATTAAAATGTCAACTGCCAAACTTCAAAGTGTCAGTGAATGAATGTCAATTCAATCGGGATTCGGGCAGATTCGTTCGGGATAGGTAATCAATTACCCTCTAAAAAAATGTTCTCTGTGGATTTAATTATTCAATTGGAATATATTTTAATTTAATAATCATTCGCTTCGGCTTCGCGATACTAAGAAAAAAATTGAGCCGAATAGTCGAGTCTTGGAATTTTGTAATTTGATTTGGGATGAATGTTATGAGATTATTATAACTCCATCCCCGCCCCTAAAGACGACCCACTGACTCACTGACTAAAACATTTAGGAGCATTCTCTATTTATTTACCTAAAAATAAGTTATTTTTTAATTAATAGCTACATTAATGTCATTAATGTTGTAACGAACATATGCGATAGGTTGCTTATGTACGTTTTATGCCCATCTAAATTATTTATTACAAGATGGGAAGAGTAGAAGCTTGTAGAATATGTTTAATCACTGATGTTAAAATGGAAAGGATTCAAGGCTCCTTGGAAACGAATATCAAGTCGGTTTTTGGGCATAACGTAAGTACAAAAACTTTCTTCTATTAGGTACTCCTCTACTTCCAGTTTTTTTTGTTGTATAAAAAGTCATATCGGCCTTTATTTTCATGGTTTATTATGGTCTGCTTAATTAAATAAAGATGGCCAAGGTATTATCTGTTTAGCATATTTCGAGTAAAGCGCTCAAATTAACGTGATTTATAGATGAATGTAAGACCAATGTACATCTCAAAAAATTGGTGCCTATTGGCTCTAGAGTCGAAATTCTGACTGGCAATAATTTTTCAGGTACTGTTTTCTTCAGACCTACCAGACTATTCCTGCTATGAATGTTCAGCATTAATAACCAAGTTCACTAAGTTTAGGAAAAAGTATTTGACGGCCCAGTCACTCTTGTTTAATATTCTACAGAACCATGGTGTGGTGAGTACCTACATAATCTTCTAATCTTATTAAAATTTATGTTTTCAGTAATGCTTTACATGTATTTATTATACCTTTCTTATTGTCAATCTTTTGAAGACAGCTCAAAATGGTATTTTAAACTTGACCATATTAATAATGGACTGATTGTTAGAGTGAGTAGTATTTTTTTAAGCTGGAGTATGTTATTTCTTTGTACAGGTCACAGTAAAAGAAATTAAGGACATTGATAGAGTAGCATCCAAACTCAAGTCCAACATGTCAACAACACTTATTAACAGTGACAAGCAGGCAGCAGAAATTAAAATAGAATGTGACCCAATGGAAGATGAACTGGATATGACAGTAGAGGATGAATTGGATAACAGTGGAAGTGAAGATGAGGTTCCTTTGCGTTCTCTGAAACAAATTGAGCATGTAAGTATCTTTTATTTTAAGAAGGAAACTCTCTTGCTAAGCAATCACTGTATGTCTTATCTACCAAGGATATTCTTGCATTGATTAAGTTGATAAGTCAAGTACAGTCCATAAAAAAAATAAAAACAAATGTTTCATTATAATTTTTTTTTTCTCAGTTTCATTATGGCCAATATAACTTGGCAGTTCCGAACTTCGTGCAGAGAGCTGCAAAGTAACATTTTTTAGGAACCAAATGGTGACATGAGGTGTGTGTGAGTGAGAGAAAATGCGTGAAAGCTCGTAGAGCCTGTCTTCAGACCTGCCAAGTTATATCGGCCGTATTGTACCCCTGATTTTGCAAAATCGTTGATCTTCATTCACATTATCAGGTTGCTGCCAATGACAAGTATGTTAAAAGCACAGTGATCTTCATTCACATTATCATAAGGTTGCTGCCAATGACAAGTGTCAAAATCACAGCGATCTTTATTCTTGTTACAATAAGGTTGCTGCTTTCAGAGGTAAATAGCTGTGAAAGGACTACACCTGAAATATCAACAAAACAAAATGTTGCTTGACTGAGAAAGAAAAAAAATTATATTGAAAATGAAAGTTCCCAAATATTTTCTTTCTATCTTTCATGATAAAATTGTTCTCTTCTTAATTATGTATAGATTTTTGCAACTATCTACATAGATATCAAGTCTGTTTGATTTTATTTCAGGTAAATGTTAATTCCATGAAAAATAAGCAACTCACATCTAAAAGAAACAATGACATGAATACTGAAAATGATTCAGGAACATCTAACAAAAGGAGAAAGTTACAAGGAAATAATGCCAGAAACGAAAAATTGCTCCAAGATTTCGATATTTCCAAACTCACTGTAAGATTGGCCCTTTTAGACTCCATAAAAATCGCAAGGAACACTTTTCCTATTAGATTTGGAGTTTTTTATCTAACTATTAATTGAATTTATTTATTCCTAGGATCAAGCAGATGCAAAAGGAATAGTATATTTACAAGCAGATGACTTTGACAACGAAGTAAGTAGATTTGTTTTCTGTATTATAAGAATTTAACTGAAGTAACTCGTCCTCTATCTATAGAAGAAATTAATGGGAATATTCATGTGTTTCAGCTGCCAGACATGGATAACGCAATCGAAGAATACAACCCATCATCATCTGAAATATCTTTAAAGATATTAGAAAATCAGAACTTAATGTTAAACAACCAACACACAATAATATCCAAACTAGCTGACTTCTCTGCCAGATTTCAGAGTATCTCTAAAACTGATATGTTAACAAGAACTTGTGCTACTTATAAATCATCAACACCCAAAGCTAACTCTGTTAATTCAGTTATTGAGAATAAAAAACAATTGGACGAGATTGAAAATGAACTCAATGATCCAGAAAAGAGACAAATGCTACGGGACAAATACTCAATACTATTTAATGGGAGAGGTGATGGTTTTAACTGTGCATACATTTTAATTGACGTGCTCTTTTCTAGAAAATTCATGACTCAGTGTTCTTGGGCTGGAGGTTCTAGAGGAGAGGAGTGCAAAATTCCATTCAGAGCATACAAAAACACAATAAGTTTTTTTCATGAGATAATACATGACTGTGATAGCAATTTCTCTTTGTTTGATTGCCACAATTTCTTAAGATGCATTTTAAAAAATTCTACACAAAGGTTTTCGAGCAAACTGCTCCGCATGTCCACCCATCGGAAACGACGAAGGAAAGCCGACATAATGAAGACGAAAGAATTACTTGGTTTAGAAGATACCTGAGAACATGATAGGAGTTGTCAGTACCCGGGCGGAAACGACGCGTCGCGCGTGAATGGTACGAGTGACATGACAGACAAAGCTGTAAAAACTAAAGCTTTTCTTTAAATGTGCGGATGTGCCTTATTTTCGGCCCAGGTGAAATGTTTCATAATTTGTCTTAAATATCTAATTTTATTAAATCATTGATTTGTGGCTTGTGCATGGAGCACCCATACCATACACGCAACTTGCAACAAGTTACTTGTATGTAAAGACGCAACTCGCGAGATATGCGTATTGCGTAAGTCACTGGACCCGCACATATTTTGATGACGTTGTTTACCTACACGATGCGTGTAACCTGCGCAAGACAAGTATTACACAGTAATTATTATTATAATAACATGCGTATGTTACCCGTGCCGTGTACAAGATCCCAGGTAGGTAGGTAGATAATTATGGTAGGTACAAAACCTATTTTGAATGATGAATGAGTAAATAATTATTCAGAATTAACTGCTTGTTTGATTTCATTCATGCCTGATACGTACGAAATATCATCTGTCGTTATGTGGCAAGTAGATAAAAATATGTAAAACATAACATCACGCCCGTATTCCGCGAAGAGAGGTAGGTAGGGGTGTTATAAACCTGCGCGTCGCTACATTGTTAAAAACTCAATAACACATTGCCCGACCTAAGGATCAAAATCAAACCCTGGACTCTGTAGTCGCGCTTTACGACCTCCAACAAGGACATCAAGACACCCAGTAAAGTAATTGTAAAGTGTTGTCAAAGTGAAAATTACTGTGTAAAAGTATAGCCAAGCTGTTAAGGCGGCCTTACACGAACTGCTTCAAGCAGTTGAGACCGACTGCTATAAGCCGCGACCGCGCGGTGAACTATAGTCATTCATTCGCTGCCGTACACACGACTGCTCGAGCTTTCACTACCGCTTCAAGCCGTCAACTGCATGACGAAATTCCATCGTGCCGTCGACCGATCGCGAGGCATACACCGACTGCTTGAGCCGTTGACTGCGCTAGAGCAGTCGACAGCTCTCCGACCTCCCCCCCTTCCCTTGTGGCCTCGCGGCGTCGGTCTGTCTCTCTGTCGTCTTCGCTTGAGCAGAAGCAGCAAAAGCAGTGCTTCATCGTCAGAATCCATGACTCGACTGCGGTAGAAAATCAACTGCTCGAGCGGTTGGTAGCGACAGCTCGAGCAGTCAACAACCGACCGCTCGAGCAGTCGACGCCGACCGCTCGAGCGGTCCGTGTACGTCGCTCAGCCGTTAACTGCTCGAGCAGTCCGTGTACGGCCGCCGTTAGATGCCCCATGTACCTACCTATGCTTGCTAAATTATATTTTACTCATAAAAGAAGCATCTTAACAAATCATGCTTATGTAGGTAGTCACTTCACTAGGCGCCAATTAGGTTCATGGAAAAACTAGACTTTCACTAAATAAAGAAACTTGTATCCCTTCAACTATCAAGTTACAGAATCCTAAACCTAACTAATATTATAGATGCGAAAGTAAGTTTATTTGTTTATTTGTTACGCATTCACGCTAAAACAGCTGAACGGATTTGGATGAAATTTGGCACATGGGTAGATCATGACCTGGAATAGGACATAGGATACTTTTTATCCCGATATGCCCAGGGGATCGAGACTTACGCGGGTGAAACTGCGGGGCGCAGCTAGTACATTATAAGTCCAAGAAGTTTTCTTATCTTTTATCAATAATCACACAACCAAAGAACAAACCCACATCTAAATTAAATCTACTTTAATTCTTAAACAATCAAACTAATCAAGCTTTATACACATCAGTATGTTTGTAGTTAATCTTCTTATCAATCCCCAGTAACTGTCTGATGATGAACTCGGGTAAACGCTTGTGCTTCCAGCGTGTTGGTAATGGTGTGTGGTTGGCTTTCTGCAGCTTGTTGGCTACGTACTGTTCTGCTTGAAACTCGTTGGCATCCTTCACCATGGCTATCAACGCATTCTGGAAGTTCTTCTCTTTGGTTTGACGGCGGTGCTGTTTTATCTGGAATTTAGTTTGAGAGGGATTAATTGTTTGGCTATAAAGCTGAAGCGAAATTCTCGCGGACTGCGGGACGAAAACGCTCCCGCTGATTTTGTCAACTAGCTTGTATGGAGCTTCACCCGTGTAAGTCTCGATCCCGTGGGAATATCGGGATAACAAATATCCTATGTGTTAATCCAGGTTATAAACTATCTGTTAGCCAAATTTCATCCAAATCCATTCAGTAGTTTTTACGTGAAAGAGTAACAAACATCCATCCATCCTTACTTACAAACTTTCGCGTTTATAATATTAGTTAGATTCGACACACACATAAACATATTCGACATAGTCGCGTATATAATAAATGACATACAAGTGACTCTTGAAATATCTGCTGGAATATCGTCTCAAGCTGTTAAATAGCATCATCACTATTCCGAGCAAATAATAAAATATGTGTAAATGTGTGTGTGTGAGCGTAGGGGAAGTTTTGGCATGTTTCATTATATTGTTCACAGTGCCTTGGTTTTTATTTGGTCTGAGCATTACTAATACACTTGTATAAATAACTAGCTTTTTCATTGCGGCTACGCTCGCCTTGAGGTCGGAAATTATCTCACAGGAACATAATACTAGGATAAAAAGTATCCTTTATCCTAACCCAGGTCATGGTCTACCCATGTGCAAAATTATATCCAAATCGTTCAGCCATTTTAGTGTGAAACCGTAACAAACAAACAAACTCGCTTTCACATTTCTAATATTAGTTAGGATTTATGTAACAATACCTATATGGCAATATTTAACAAAAAGCTTATGTTATTAACTCAATATCTTGGTATTTATGCAAGTACATTCCTGTATTTTATATGATTCTTATCTTTCTTTTTCGTGTGGTTAGTGACTACCTGGTGACAGAGTTTTTATGATGCCCATGGGCCTCTGAATAGGCTTCCCATGCCATTGAGAAATATGTGTAAAGCATGCCAGTTTCCTCACAATTCACAATCTTTGAAGCAAGCTATAGTTATACAATACGCACATTAATCTGAAAAGTCAGAAATGCATGTCTTGGGTTCAAACTCAAGATCTATAAATTGGCAGTCCAACGGTCACACCATTGCCTCACTGTTTATTATTCTGTTTTTCTGAGTAGTAAGTTTCTTCATAATTATCATTACTTATACAACAGAAATATCAAAACGAAAACTATTATGTTCTATCAATACACACTCATTCTGCTTTTAGGTGTACTAACCCTAGCCCAGGTGTAGCGCATCTTCTTCCACAGCTTCCTTCTCTGATGTTTCTTCATCTTCTTCCTCCTGATAACAATCAACCTTGCAGCCTGAATCTCCTCCTGACTGATTGATGGCAGACCAATTTCATCCTTTCTCCACTCTTTGTCCAGCAGTGGCAGGATAGAACGAGGATTTACTATAGGTATGTAAGGTATAGGGGCCTGTTTTATACCATTAGATCTTGGCTTATCTATGATTTCTACACCAATACTCCTAGGTGCAAAAGTAAGAATGGTTGGATTACAAACCAAGTCATTCTTAGCTTTTACAATGTTAGGGACAATAGGCTTACATTCTGATATGGTTTTCAGTGCAGTGTTGAGATTGAGTAGGCGAAATTCTGGAAGTTTAAAGAGAATTTTGTGAATAAATAAATATAACGTAAGACGTAACCTCAAAATTTCGAACGTACGTTTGATGGTGTTGTGAAGAGAGTTCATCGTAAAGCTTTCTTCTTTGTTTTTAATATTATTACATAATTCATATACTACTAGAAAGTAATTGGATTTAATGTAGAAAATAAATAAGAATTCTGTCCACAAGTTTAGTTGAAGATATTGACATAACACTGACAGTGACAGTCTGCAGTCTCTTGTGTACTCTGTGAGTCTGTGCACTCTGTGCTGGATAGGTGAGTGATAGACGTGCGTACTTAAAGTACGCGTTCTTTAAGTTTGCGACCTTACTCGGCTCGCCATCGGTGACATACGTGAAACTTGTTCAAAATTTCATTGTCAAATTGGTTCGCGCCTCGCGGCAATGACAGACAGGCGAGTAAGCTCGCCGAGCCATAAATACGCGTACTTGCTCGCACGTCTATCACCCCTTTTAGGCTTGTAGACAAAATTATTGCTCTAACGAAATATCGATATTTTTTGTACGATATATCGATATTTTAGGCGATATTTGTTATTTCGATATAAAACTAACAAGTATTGAAAATGTACCAAATACGATATACTTCCAATAGCAACACCACTGTGGCCACTGACTAAAACCTAGTTAGTCTTTTATTTTCCTAGTTTGGTATGTATATCCATTAAAAACTTGGATCTCAAAAGCCAAACATCGCAACCCTCGGTTGTCGAGGCCGCCAGTTATGCCCCTCTAGAATTAGTCAAATTCGCCGTCCGAGGCATTTTCTCACCGACCCAGAAGACCCCACCGTTGAAGTGCCAGCACGCGCAGCAGCTGAGCATGTAGTCACGGCCTCAGAGGTCAACTACGAGATCAAAAAAGGTCCTCAGAGGTCAACTACGAGTCCAAAAAAAAAAATGAAATTCACGAATTTTTTAGAGAATTTCACTGATAATTATGTATTATTTTTTTTTCGATTTATCGAAATCGCTCTAGATATTTTTGATATGATATTGATACGATTATCGGTACTTTTTAGCACTTCATAGATCCATAAATGGTTACGTTAATAGTGTTGCTCTTGATTTTGGCCCCGTTGTAATTTACTTGCGTTTTTCAAAAATTCTGCACACAGCTCTGTTACTCAGAACTACAATTTACGAACTCTTTGAGATTTTTTCATTTATTTTACCCCAGACGAGCAATTCCTATTATTTCCTATATTTTAAAGGGGTGATAGACGTGCGAGCATTTACGCGTACTTATGGCTCGGCGAGCTTACTCGCCCGTCTGTCATCGCCGCGAGCCAATTTGACAATGAAAACGAACGAACGTTCTTTCGCATTCGCAATCTGCCAAAACAAAAATACGATCAATTTACCAAAATTTTTGACAAGTTTGACACACTGCGACTTGAATGAGACCGTTTTGAGATTCAGATTGGCCTTCTGCGGGCAATTTCCCTAATATATCGTTTACATTCGCAATCTGACAAAAAAAAAACATAAATTTACCAAAAAATTAACAAGATTGCGACCTGAATGCGAACGTTTTGTGATTTTGCATCACTGTCAATCGTTGCAAAACAAATGTAAAAAATATCTTTTTGAATTTGATAGTCCAATTCTTGTCGAAGGTTATTTAATATTTAACATCACGCTACGATAAGCAAAGGTTCACTCGATCAACAGGTACCTACGACGTACGACATTAATTAATCAAACAAGCAGTTTATTCTGAATTATTTACTCATTCATTGACACTTCAGGTTTTTTACCCTAACTTACATTGAAAACATCGAAACTGCGTATGGGTTGCTCTATTCTCGAGACGGATGGGCCACGAACCATCCGCTTTGGCAACCAATTTAAACCTCTATTGGTTGCAGCTATACTTAAACCTTGACGTTCAAGTAAAGTTCAACCTAGGGTTGGTACCTAAAGGTGGTACCGAGGTCGATTATACATATTCATTCTTATGTTGTGTCAAGTATCATCAATAATTGAATCTGAACAAATGCGAGTCAGTCAGGCAGGGTTGACTTACTAAAACGATGAGTTCTGCCGCATTTCAAATACCCCCCGGCCGTAAACAAGGCACATTTTTGGAAAAAAAGATCGTCTTTTTAGGGTTCCGTTGTCTAGCTCGCCGTCTGATAAGGACCAGGCCCGGGTCGATGGCGCGTCGTGTTCCACGCGCGCCTCAAAGGTATGTCAGCACACCTGACGGGGTCCGTTAGGAACGATGCCTGCCAGGGTTGCGGGATAGTCCGAAAGGGATACCGGGACCCTGGCAACAGGCAACTGAAGGAACACGGGTGGGTTTTAGTCAGTAAAAGTCTGACACGCCCTTCCGCTCCGCCCAGAGCGGGAGAAGTCATTTGATGATTTCCCACCCTTATAGTTTTACTATGTCCGTCTGTCCGTGGCTTAGCTCAGAGTCTCTTAGTATTAGAAAGCTGTAATTTGAGATAGGTAAAGTGGTAAAATAAAATCATGAAAAAATTTTTTTTTTAGGTTACCTCCCCTGATCCTGTTTTTTTTCTCGTCTATCCCATGTTGGGGGATGTCGTTGGTAAGGTCGTTAAGAATTGTGAGTCTGTGAAAACCATTTTTAGATTCAGGGATCGGTTTGCGAAATATTAAGCTTCAAAGTGCTAATTTTTGTTAAAGTACGGGGGGTACACTTGACTGGGTACCTGCCAGCTAAATGGTTGGGTTAGGATATGTGAAGAAATTCACAGCAGTAGTATATATAACGAAATTTACAAGTTACCGAATAATAATCGACCAACTTACATTTGCAGTTGCAAAAACATGTTCTCCCATACATTCCGTATGGGAGAACAAGTTTTTCAACTACAATGTTAAGTTTGTTCTTGGGATAAATTCATCCCAACTACGGAACCCTTCACTGTGCGTGGTTCGACACGCACCTGGCCGGTTTTTGTATGTCACTGTGTACCTGTGAGTTTTTCGTAAGCGCGATGTGTCTTATTTACGTCGACCCGGGTTCTGTAAATGGCAAATAGCTTTACAACTTTCAAGTTGCCTCCAAACCAAGCAATTCTCTAGTCTTAACAATGTCAGACGCTTTCATTCGTCGTTTCCGAGCCGACATTCTTGCCAGTTTGCTTGTACTCCTTTTAGTGGAATTCCTTAAAATACATTTAACAAAACTGTAGCAATCCATCATTGAGAAATTGCTATCACAGTCATGTATTATCTCATGAAAAAAACTTATTGTGTTTTTGTATGCTCTGAATGGAATTTTGCACTCCTCTCCTCTAGAACCTCCAGCCCAAGAACACTGAGTCATGAATTTTCTAGAAAAGAGCGCGTCAATTAAAATGTATGAACAGTTATAACCATCACCTCTCCCATTAAATAGTATTGAGTATTTTTCCCGTAGCATTTGTCTCTTTTCTGGATCATTGAGTTCATTTTCGAACTCGTCCAATTGTATCTTATTATCGATGATGGATGTAACAGAGTTAGCTTTGGGTGATGATGATTTATAAGTAGCACAAGTTCTTGTTAACATATCAGTTTTAGAGATACTCTGAAATCTGGCAGAGAAGTCGGCTAGTTTGGATATTATTGTGTGTTGGTTGGTTAACATTAAGTTCTGATTTTCTAATATCTTTAAAGATATTTCAGATGATGATGGGTTGTATTCTTCGATTGCGTTATCCATGTCTGGCAGCTGAAACATGAATATTCTCATTAATTTCTACTATGGATAGAGGACCCAGTTTTGCACAAGATGGCAGAGGAAGAGTTACTTCAGTTCAATCTTTATAATATAGAAACCAAATCTACTTACCTCGTTGTCAAAGTCATCTGCTTGTAAATATACTATTCCATTTGCATCTGCTTGATCCTAGAAATAAATAAAATGAAGATCATAAAACCTATTCAGTTAACTCATGTTCAGTCAGCGCAACAACACACAGCAACAGCGCACAGCAGAGTTTACTAAAGCTTTAGTCACTCAGGTAAATAATAACCTGTTGCCTACTCCTAAATCACCTAGTCAGTGCTTTTCAGTTATTTGTATCAAGTCTAAGGGCAAAACTTATTAAAAAAATATAGGAGATAAATCTTACAGTGAGTTTGGCAACGTCGAAATCTTGGAGCAATTTTGCATTTCTGGCATTTCCTTGTAACTTTCTTATTTTGTTAGAAGATTCTCCTGAATAATTTTCAGTGTTTCTGTCATTCTTTCTTTTAGATGTGTGTTGCTTCCTGTTCATGGTATTAACATTTATCTGAAAAAACCAAACATTCAAAATAAACCATGGGGACAAATTCTACAACTTTTGAGTTAAGTATAGAGCCATTATAAGCTTCATGTTGATGTTTTTGTGTTGCAGGGATCGAAATATTCATTAGGAAACAAAAACTGAGGAACACTGTTTTCAGGAACTTTTGATGTTGCAGATAATGCGATGTTTTGCAATTGTTTCTCAAGTCTGTTTCCAATTAAGTAGCAATATTCTTATGAGGAAGTTGTGACCATATCATCCATTGTGTCTGCCAAGCTGCATTGGCTTGGCTTATTGCATGGCCAATGAGTTATTTTTGTTATAAGAGCAGCACGAGTAGCATGAATTCTGTAAAAACAGGTTTTGTTGATGGAAGAATAGACAAAATGACAGATAAACGATCGCAATCTGTCATTTTTATCTATTCTTCTGCCGACAAAACCCGTTTCTATGGCATGTGCAGAGCAGACATGACAGCTTACCATCAGAATGGCTTTTTGTCACTTTGGGTATCTTTCATATGCACACTTGACAACTATCTCACCTGATGATAAGTAAAGATACAGTCGCTAATGGTGCATATCTGTCTAGAAGTTACCTTGATTCCTGTCGGTTTAAAAAAAAAACCACCTAACACAGTTTCCGAATTGAGCATTACTTAAGGTGATTCCTTCAATGTAGCCTGTGATGTTCAACATTACTTACGTTTCTTGTAAATAATTTTTTAATTTTGCGGGTTTTCACCTTTAGTAATGTTAAACTAAGCTATGGCTATCAAGGAACACTGAAGAAGTCAGGAAACATTACCCAGATGATAAGATACTTACATGCTCAATTTGTTTCAGAGAACGCAAAGGAACCTCATCTTCACTTCCACTGTTATCCAATTCATCCTCTACTGTCATATCCAGTTCATCTTCCATTGGGTCACATTCTATTTTAATTTCTACTGCCTGCTTGCTACTGTTAATAAGTGTTGTTGACATGTTGGACATGAGTTTGGATGCTTCTCTATCAATGTTCTTTATTTCTTTTTCTGTGATCTGTAAAAAGAAATAACTTGGTAACATACACCAGTTTCAAAAAACATTTCTAACATACAGATGGCTTTATGAAGAATGACAATAGAAAGGCAAAATGAAAATAAATGTACATTGCAAACATAAATTCTCATAAAATTAGAAAACTCACCACACCATGGTTCTGTAGAATATTAAACAGGAGCCCTTGGGATGTGAAATACTTTTTCCTGAATTTACTGAACTTGGTTATTAATGCTGAACATTCATAACAGGAATAGTCTGGGAGGTCTGAGGAGTACACAATCTGAAATATAGTAAAATTATTGACAGTCAGAATTTTGACTCTAGAGCCACCATACATCATCATTTGCCTACATAAGTCTTACATTCATATAATTGACATTATAGAGCACTTCCACAAAATGCTATGTGTAATGTACAAGCATTGAGGTAGTTTTTAATTTTAAATAAAATTCTCTTTAATGGTAAGTTGGCATAATTTAGTGTCCTGGAAAATGTTAATGTTACAAGATCATAATTATCATACATTGTAATTATGATCTTGTAACATTAACACTTTCCGGGAAACTAAATGATGCCAACTACTATGATCAGTGTCTCAGCTACCTTCACCTGTCCATTGAAATGATGGTTGGATCCAGTACAGGTCATTCCATATTGCACAAAAGGGATAAGTAAATTAATATTGGTAATTTTATAGACCATCCTAACTAATATTATAAATGCGAAAGTGAGTTTGTTTGTTTGTTACGTTTACACGCAAAAACGGCCGAATGGATTTGGATGAAATTTAGCACAGGGGTAGACTATGACCTGTAATAGGACATAGGATACTTTTTATCCCGATATTCCCACGTGATCGAGACTTACGCGGGTGAAACCGCGGGGCGTATCTAGTAGTATGTTATAAATATTATTCTAGGGATCCAAAATGCTGCCCAGCCTTGGATTAGTATAAGGCCTTTGCCATCTTTTACAAAATAAAGCGATCTTCATACATGTAAACAAAAGACTTGAAAACACAGGGAAGATGAAAGTTACTGTACTTACGTTGTGCCCAAAAACCGACTTTATATTCGTTTCCAAGGAGCCTTGAATCCTTTCCATTTTAACATCAGTGATTAAACATATCCTACAAGCTTCTACTCTTCCCATCTTTTCTTTAAACTATAAGACAAGGAAATAGGATTTCTACAATTTTTTAATACAAATTAAATAATTTAATTGCAGTTATGTCAGGTTGACGTTACGTGTTTGACGCCACAGAGTACATTTTTATTTATTGACGCACGGCCACAGAACATGAATACTCAAGAGCGCACAGCACAGACTACATAAAGATGGTTTTACGTAAGACGTAACATAATAATGAAATGTTTCATAATAAAGGTAAATAAAAATTATAAAAAAGAAGATAAAAAAACTTTTTACAAAAAAAAAAACAACCGACTTCCAAAAAAAACACTAAAGACGTGAAAAATAACTTTAATTTCGGAAGTCGGTGTCTTTGCTTTTCAATTTCCGTTTTTTGCCACCGACTTCCGAAATTAAAGTTATTTTTCACGTTTTTAGTGTTTTTTTTGGAAGTCGGTTGTTTTTTTTTTTGTAAAAAGTTTTAATTTTTCACTTTTTAGTTGTGGTATCTACCCCACAAATCCGAATATCACTACCTGCTATGTAAATAACAGTGAAGGAGTCAAACAGGATATCGTCTAGATAAACTAAGTGGGAAAAATACGTAATATTGAAGCTAACTCAAAAATTACGCAAGCAAAGTTAATAAAATTTATATGGGACCACCTCGGAAGCATGACCTACCAAACAAAAAAAGAATCATCAAAATCGATTCATAATTGACGGAGTAATCGAGTAACAAACATACAAAAAAAAAAAAAAAAAACATACAGACGAATTGAGAACCTCCTCCTTTTTGAAGAAGTCGGTTAAAAATATTAATTAATATTATTTTTGCACCTTAGTAAATTGTTAAAAAATTTATCCACTGCCACAGCCAAACTTCACTGACTTCTTTATGTAAACCTTTCTTTATTGTTGATCGTCATCACAAGTTCACAACAATCATCATGGTTCAGCGTCAGATATTTTCAATTTTTACTGATCGTTTGTTTATTTTTTATTTATTTATTCATCAACAAATTTACATTTGTGTCGAACAATGGTTTTAACAATAGTGATCTATACATATAATAAATCTGTAGACGAGGCGTTTCTGTACAATGAAAAAAAAAAAAAAAAACGTAGGTGGAGTGTCCAAGAATAACCAACAGATGCCATTTCTACCATTTTTGGAATTTTTGTCTGTTTGTCTGTTTGTCTGGTTGTCTGTTTGTCTGTTCGTTTGTTTGATTGTTCCAGTATCACGTAAAAAGTACGAAATCAATATGGTTAACTTATAAACTCAAATATTGTGTGTACCTCGATGTTTCATTTAGTCTTTGTTTCATCGCAATCGCTTCAAAATATCAAAAGATATAAGAGTTTAAAGTATTCAAGAAGAAATTTTCATTAGGTACGTAATGTAGATACACGTAACGACATCTATTGACGTAAAATGACACTAGCGTAAAATCTGGTAGGTTTGTGAGAACGTGTGTAACACACGATTATAATCATCATATGTTCACATACTTCGCGCGGAAACATAACGCGATTCATTGTGAATTTACCCAATCTAAAGTTTGGTTAATTCAAGTTTTCCAAATCCATTGTTTGGTAGTAGTGCCATAGGTGGCGCTATCTATCTTTTAAATCATGATACAAATTAATCATGAAAAAATGGTGATATATTTTAATTTCTTAAAAATTGTAGATTGTTACATCGAGCAAAAAGTGAGTAATTAAGGCACGAATGCGCTTACTAAATTAACACGAGTGCATTAATTACTCACTTTAGCAAGGTACGTAATCTACTTTTCTTTCAACTACCAATGTACCTGCTGCGATAAAATATACCTGCTCAAGGTTAACTCAACTCAATCCAAATCAAGTTAGGTCAAGTCAGGTCAATTCAGGTCAAGTCAAGTCAAGTCAGGTCAAGTCAGTCATGGAACCCTAAAAACAATCTTTTCTACATAGCTTACAGAGTGTTCGAACGTTTTCCCATATATTTTGACAGTATCAATTCGTGCTCGATAGATGGCGTTGCTGAATCGCGGTGTTAAGAGTCTCCGTAGAAGAATGACTTTCGCCGAATTCATAATTATCGAGCATTTGGCTCATTTTGAATTGAACACATAATCCATACTAATCGATGCTTAAAAGTATAAATTCGATAGTAACTCTGTCTGTCCGTCTGTAATTCTGTATGTTACCTTTTCACGCCTGATCCACAGAACGGATCTCGATAAAATTTGGTAAAGAGATAGATGGCATCCCGGGAAAGAACATAGGCAATTATTTTCTCAAAAACAAATTTAAGGGGGGGCGGGATATAGGGGATGAAAGTTTTTATGGGAAACCTATCATTTTTAGAGTTCCGTAGTCAACAAGGAAGCTTTATAGTTTCGCCATGTCCGTCTGTCTGTCTGTCTATCCGTGACTTAGCTCAAAAACTTTTAATCGACCAACTTACATGTGCAGTTGCAAAAACCCAAACATTCTGTATGCGAGAACAAGTTTTTTAACTACAATGTTAACACTTTGAGGGACAGTAAACGCCCATAGACGTAATAACAATAAAACTTTGCGAAAGTTTGTTTGATAAATTAATTCATCCCAACTACGGAACCCTTCATTGTGCATGGTTCGACACGCACTTGGCCGGTTTTTTTTTTAAGTTAGGGCTGTGAAAATTTATGCTTTTTGTAACTAACAAAGAGTTACGTTTTTCTAAAATCATCCGTCATGAGGGTAAAAACCCTTCTTTCCCCTCTTGATTTTAAAATTCACATGTAAGTACTTATTATTGACATTTTTGCGGGACTCTCTTCAAGAGCGTTAAGGGATTGAGAATATAGTCATAGTCCGTATCTTGAGAATCTGTCCACTTAATCAAAAGTTATTACTACTTGGCTCTTGGCTTGGAACGAAGATTTTGAGTTTACCAGTGAGTACTTACTCGATAGATGGCGTTGTGCAAATGATGCGATTTTCTTAAGGGGGATGCGCCGGTAGCCCACGAAATTCAAATCTTAAGTTTTTTGCAATTTGCAAGTCAGTGTCAGGCAGGTTGTATGTTGAAATGAAATGAAATGAAATTGTTTATTCTGTAAATAGGTTATTGGAATCACTTTTACACGTCGTAATAATATCAAAAAAAAATTAAATTAAGCCAGATGAGGTCGGCGTTTCCTATCTGACTACTCTGAGAAGAAAGGCCGAAACAAACTCACAGTCTCTTTTAAAGTCCGGACATACCTAGGTCAGATATTGGCATATTAGTCAGGCCCTGTGAGGACCATGTAGATTAGAGTCTGAAATGGTCTTTTGAGGAATGAACCACACAGATTTGAGTGAACTTTTTTACAAAGTTTGGTTTTAATACAGCTTTTAAATCGTTTAATGGGTAAGTTTCGAATGTCAATATGATTAAAATATGATTCGCGATCGTAGCAAAAAGTAGCTTTACAGAATAATAACCATTAGATACAGAAATACAACTCCTGCAATATTAGTTAGATTAGATAAATAAATATTTGATACAACTGCGACTCATTATTTAGATCAACATAAAACTTGATACTGACCTGTAAAAAGCAAAAAACATAAGAAAATTTGAATTTCGCAGGCTCCCCCAAAGCTTTCGCCTTAGTTTCCATCGTCCATACACTATGCCATAGTTTTTTAATTAATCTTTATACAATATTTTTTCATTAATCTTTCCGACAGTTTCATACTGCTGTCCATACTATCCACACTATCACCACAATATAGATATGGACTACCACTAATATATAAAGTTACTGGCTGTCTCATGTCTGTTACTTTTACGCCGTAACGCCTAGGTCGCCTAGACAGACCAAGTGGGTTATGGGACATAGGATAATTTTATCCCGGTAGCACATTCCCGTGGGATAATTTCCGACATCCACGCGGGCGAAGCCGCGGGCAAAAGCTAGTTCTAATAATAAATGTAACTCAATAATTAAACAATATCGTAATGTCAAGAAAAAAAACATAAATTCCACATCGGTCACACTCGCAACATTGTTAGTCTTAATCATAATAATTTAACTTAATATTAATTCAAAATCACTATAAATTTAATTCAAAGAAATGTATGTCAATAAAATTCATTAATATGTAATGTCATAATAGAATTTGGATATATTACTAACACAAAAAATTAAACAATCATCGTAAACTCAGGAAAAAACAAACATTACATTCCACATTGGTCACACACAACATTGTTAGTCTCAGTCATAATAATTTAACTTAATATTAATTCAAAAATCAATATAAATTCAATTCAAAGAAATGTATGTCAATTAAATTCATTAATATGTAATGTCATGATAGAATGTTGGATATAATACTTAAGGTCATTAAAATATAATCACATATCAGTTTGAACTACTATTATCTTTGAGAAACTCTTCAATGCTGTAATAACATTTCCTCAATAACAATGACTTTAATTTTCTCTTGAATTCGTTTGGATTCATAGAGTTTTTAAATTGTACAGGCAATTTATTGAACATATGTACTGATTGCACTCTTGAGGCATGTTTAACGACATTAAGCTTAGGCTGAATGAAATTAGGTAGATCCTTTCTTCGCGTTTTTATTCTGATTTGCCTCTGTTCTTCTGTCTCAAACTTATTGATATTTTTAATAAAATGACAAGCAGGACCAGAATGTAGAGGCATGGTACTGTAAGAATGTGCAGTTTCTTAAAATGATCCCTACAAGACTCCGTTTGTTTAATGCGAAGCATAGTTCTCAAGGCTCTTTTCTGCATAACGAATGCAGCATCAATATTGTATTGGTAGCTTTTGCCCCAGAACTTTATGCTATATCTAAGTCTAGACTCTATGAGTGCAAAATACACCATTCTGAGGTGAGCAATAGCATCTCTAAGACTCCTGAGAGCATAGCAAGCACTACTCATAGTGTTAGTGACCACTTCTAATTCCTTCTTCCAATTTAAAACTGCATCTATTTGTACCCCCAAAAATTTTACATTGTCTACAATATTCACTTTATTCCCTAGTAAATGTACTTTGACAGTATCTATGGTCTTCACAGTCGATTTAAATAATAAACATTGCGTCTTTTTTAGATTTAGTTTTAGATCATTCATAGTGAACCATTTTTCAAGAGCACATAGGATAAAATTAATCTTCTTTTCTAAATTTTCCAAATTGTCGCTAGCTATAATAGCGCTTGCGTCATCGGCAAATACTACAAGTTTAGTATCATCTGAAATACTTTTCATGTAAGCTATCAGATCATTTATAAATATTATAAAGAAGATAGGGCCTAGAACAGATCCTTGTGGTACGCCTTTATTAATTATAACTGTGTCTGATTTGTGTAGTTTTTCATGGCTATCTTCTTCAACTGTTTTAATTTCGATATACTGCGTTCTATTATGTAAATAGGATCTGAATAAATTCAACACATTTCCCCTAATACCATAGAAATCTAACTTATTCAGAAGAATACAATGTTCCACTGTGTCGAACGCAGAACTAAGGTCGAGGAAAAGTCCTGCTACTTTTAGTTTAGCATTTAGCTTACCCACCACATCATCAATCAACATGTCAATAGCATCTATCGTTCCTACATTATTTTGATAACCAAATTGTTGGTCGGTTATAATTTTGTGTTTGTTCAAATGACAAACAAGCCTCACTTTCATAATTTTTTCAAATATTTTAGAACATACCGGCAATAAAGAGATAGGCCTATAATTCCCTGGATCTGTTTTAGAGCCTTTCTTATGTCCTATACATAAGAAAGGCTCTAAAACAGATCCAGGGAATTATAGGTAGTACTCTAGCTAATTTAAATTGCTCAGGAAATACACCTGTATTTACATATTCGTTTATTGAATCAGCCAAAGGGCTAGCTAATACATCAATGTTGTCTTTTATGATAGTTATAGGAATTTCATCATGGCCAAAAGACTTTTTACTATCCATAATCTTAACTAGTTTGAAAACTTCGATAGGTGTAACAGGTTCAAAGACCATATCCTCCTCTACTCTTATCCCATGATTTTGTAGATACTCTTTTGCTGTATTAATGTCACTCATGACAAAATTAGATTTGTTACAGAACTTTTCCAATAGGACATTAGTAACTTCTGAGGGATTATGAACTATTTTATTATTATCCGTAAGTATCAAATTGTCATTTACATAATTTTTAGGGTTCCTCTTACTATTTATAATTTTCCAAATAACTTTACCAGAATTCTGAGCTAGATTTATTTCCGTTCTTACTACTAGTCGTTTTGCATGTCGTACTACTTTCCTATAAACCCTAAAATAATTACTACGATATTTTATTATTGAATCGTCACAATTATCTTTGTCAACAAAATTTAGAAACCGTTTCATTTTACTAGCGACTCTTATTCCTGTGGTTAACCATTTAGATTTGTTGCTGCTTTTTATATTTATTTTTATTTTCTTTTTATTGAATGTATTAGAATGTAGTTCACTGAGTTTGTCAATAAATGTACTTGCGCACCAGTTTTCTTGTGACAACTTTTGCCTAAAACAACACTTGTTCCGTTCATTATACAGTCTTCTTTCAATGTACATACAACTTTGCACTTTCCTATAAGCCACTTTTTCCAGCGATAATGTACAAAAAAGGCCCGCATGCCCATCAGATAGACCATTATGGTCCGTGTCTATACTTTTAATAATTGTCTCATCAATATTAGTCAATATATTATCTATACACGAACTTGAATTATTGCGTCGAAATGTATCTGAGTAAATTAAATGTCGAAAGTTGTAACATGTCAGGAGTGATAGAAAAGAATGTCGTTTTGAGTCATCTTTTGATAAATTAATATTAAAATCACCACAAATTATACACCGTTTATTGATGAAATGTTGTAACAGCTGTTCAAGTCTCTGCATAAAACTATCTATATTACTATTCTCAGGAATTCTGTAGCAACAAATGATAAAAGTATTTGTCTCAAAATCCCTTACACCGCAAACTTCAAAACAGTTGATTTTATAGAGTTGTTTACAGATTTGTAGATCTTCAACTTTCTTGTCATTTAATGTCAAGATCAAAGTACCTCCACGTTTTTTATTTAATCTAGTATTATAGGAACTCAAATTATAATTAATTAAACTAAACTGTGCTGCTAATGATTGATTTAAAAAATGTTCACTAATACAGATAAAATCTATTTCTTTGTTTAATTCACACAAATATATTTCAAGGTCATCCTTCTTGCTGTTTACTCCACATAGATTTTGATGGTAGATAGTCAATGTTTTATGTTTATCGCTTGCATAGTCCTTACTATTACAATGACTACTCACGAAAAAAATGCAATGAACTATCTTGTTCAGAAACAGTTTCCAAATTTGTTCGTTCAATAGTGGTGGTATTAATTAGATCAATATATATATTTTCTAAAATAGTCTTATAAATATGTTTAATTCCATTTATATTAATTCCATTTCCATTTGCATTGAAATCAGTAACATAATAAGTTGCACATTCGTGTTTATAAATAAATAAAATGATTTATGTAGGTCCTGGGATAATTTCGCAGACTACCAAACATCCCGCTCCAAGGATGCTAAGCCGCTCATGCTCATGGCTCATGTAGGCGTCCCTTGTGATCTATTATTGACTACCTATAAAAAAAATGCGCGTATTTACCAAATCAAATCCAAAAAAATAAATAGGTAACGAACAACATTAGGATGGCGCGAGGTCCCACTGGTGGCGATTTGAAATAAGCTGTGAAAAAGGAAAATGTTGCAAGGTAACGGAAAGATACAATGACGAATTGACGATCTATCGATCTACATTGTATTATCCTCTCTCTCTCTTCTCCTAGTACAAGGGCCAGGGCTACACAGATGTTTGTGCCAATGAAGTGAAAATAAATCTAAATCAAATTATAGGTACTCTACGAAAACTAGATAAGGGATCGAATCCCTGGACTTTTTTATTAACTAGGTACCCGACCCGAGGGGCTCGTGGCTAAATAATAACAGCCTCACGGGTCGGTTGAAGGCGCTACTCTTGCCGAGGTCGGTCCGTGGATGGGCGACCATCGGTCCCGGCTGTTATTTGTAGATCTTTGATAGTCGTTACGGGTAGTCAGAAGCCCGAAGTCTGACAGCCAGTCTTACGGGCCAGGGGTAGGTATCGTATTACCCAGTAACTGGGTTGTGGAGGTCAGATAGGCTAGGTATTCAGTTACATCCGGTTAGAATGAAAGGCGACTCCAACATAGATGATGACTGCGCGACAACAAAGACAAGGTTACCTATTGTTTTTCACGCGTATCTATGCTCAGACGAAGTATTACTTCGTCTGAGTATCTATGTATGTATCTATGTATCTTTGTATGTGGGATTCTTTATACCCTCGAAGCAACTGAAAGGCTGGATGGATCTTGATGGTTGAGGTGTCTATCGACTCGTCTGGGTGCGAGATGGTCATAAGTAGCTAGGATTTGTTCAAAAGGCGGACTGTTAAATCAATAAGGCGGATTTTATTTAGGTAATAAATATTTGCTGTCGAATAGTCTTTGAACAAAAACCCTCCCTCCCAAAAACCTTCTAAAAACTTGACCATTTGAGAAACCCAGAGCAAATTTGAAATGTTTGGTTTACCTATCGTAAATTGAGACAGACCATCGTACAGCAATGGACTGTTGTAGATTGATTCGATCGATTGATTAAATTATTTTACGACAACCCTGAAAGGGATTACCCACGGGGACCCAGGTTAAGTATTTCAACTGCCAGTCCACATAGGTACTCAAACGGAATACAAACGATTACAAAACAACGTTATTTCTGTTTACATCTCTCGCTCCGCTTAGCTTTGCTTTCGTTACCGACCTCCGATATTTAGGTCGCTTGGCTGTCAAACGCTTTATTTTTTTCATTTTACCGGACTTAATTACAAATTCGGAGTTTCATTGACATGGATTAATGACCCCCTCGCATTTGAAGTCTATGGATTGTTTAAATTTTTTGTAGGTACCTATGTTTGCTTGCATCTAATTGATGATTGTGAATGAATTGCATGTATCCAAGCATTACCTACTGTGTTTGGGTCATAATGCTAACTAGGCAGGTAGGGTTAGGTACCTATAGGTAGAAATTGAATTTGTCATTTTTGTTTGTCTGATTTGATGAGTTGTTGATTGGGTGTTGGTGTGGCAGTTGATCGACGAGAGGGCTTTTTTTTTTTGTATTTGTAATCATCAAATGACTTCTCCCGCTCTGGGCGGAGCGGAAGTGCGTGTCAGACTTTTAATGACTAAAACCAACCCGTGTTCCTTCAGTTGCCTGTTGCCAAGGTCCCGGTATCCCTTTTGGACATTCCCGCAACCCTGGCAGGATCGACGAGAGGGCTTGGGTTCGATTCTTGCCTTGAAAGGTAAGATAATGTTTCTAGTGTGTTTTTTATAATTGCACGAAAAGATGCTGCTCATCATCCAGCTATCTATGACACTGAATACCTACTTTTTACAACACCCACTGGACGATAGAGCCAGTGAGTGTTGTAAAAAGTAGATAATGATTATGATCATCATCATCATCATATCCCTGCTGTATCGGCCTCCTCTTCAGCGTGGCAGCCACACCGATCCTTTGCTAACAGCATCCAAAACGAAGACATTAAAGAAACTGGAGCCTGAAGCCTTTGGGTTAACGGAGCACTATTACTTTTCTTTACGCAACCCTTCTTATGGGATTATTTACAGGGCCTTTATGTCCAATATAAATATATTATTCCGTGGTTATATTATGTCCCTATTCAGGGTTTGACCCCATTTACAATAGCTGAGTGTTGAAAATCTTATGTAATAGGGCTGGTGTGACCTTCTAATATTATTTTTAGGAGAACTTGCTTCAACGAATTCCGACCCTGGAAATGCTGAATTACATACCTACGTGCGTTACCTGCCTACGTCATTAATATCGTCTATTAATAGATCTAGTTAAAAACCTACCACAATTCTAAGTTCGTCTATATAAGTCCAGTTATAGGCGACATTGAAGACTTCAAAAGCCTCTGGAACTACACAGTAGGTAGGTAGGTACTTACCGAAAATACAAAAATATCAGCTGCAGCCAGACAATCAAAGAGACTCATTATACAGATCTTTCATGAAAGTGAATGGCGTTCAAATCAAAGCTGCGTTTATCTACAACATTGCACGGTTCACGGCGCCCTTTGAGCTGCTGACAAAGATGGCGGCTTCTTCAGGAACAGACAATCGATTTAATTAACTTTGTGCGAGGAATTTTCGAGGAAGATTTTTGAATTCTGTGTAAGCAATTGTCACAGACCAACATCTGTGGATAAGTATAGGTAGGTGCTAAAACTCAAACACAAACTCAAAGCATTTATTTCAAATAGACCAATTACAGGCACTTTTGAATTGAAAAATTGGTGCATAAAGGGTTTTTGGCACGGGTCTTCAGTTTCTAAAATGTTTCTATCTGCGGTTGCGGATGAGCCAGCGAGCGCCTGCGAGAGGTCGTAAGTCTCCACCATGAACTCCTGTATCAACTTTTATCTTCTACTAAGAACCTAAATATCCACATTTTCAGTCATTTCAAAAATTGTACTTAAAAAGCTTCCTTACTGTAGTTTGAAAATACTTGTAACTTCAAAAGTTACGGCCGCAAAAGAGACTTTGAAACATATGCAAATAATATAGGTACTGGATACTCAGACAGACCCGCAAAATTTTTGTTGGTCTGAGACTGGATATCAATAAAATAGATGCCTAAGTACCTATATAAAAGGAAACTCCTGACAACCTAATTTCAAAGCTGATTTATTTGCTCCAGCATCTATAAATTAAAGTAGGATACTATAGGCCGTATAATTTAAGCTCGCATTTAATCGAAACAGGTCAACACAGGGCCATTCATTTTGTTTTTATTCGATACATCTCGATGAAATCCGTGATAGTTCGCGCTGGCGTCCAATTTCCTGGCGACCGCGACTCGCGACCACCCTCGGCGACCCGCGGCGACCCGCAGCGACCTACAACCTACCCACGGACGGTCGCACGATCCGATTCTAACGTGTTTTACGACACTCCTCGGATATAAGAATGTTTATTACGCTATTACTTATGAATATTAATCTTCGAATCTTATTTATTTTCTGGGCTGTTTTTGCAACCTATAAGTGAGCCTATAAGTACCTTCGGCTAATAAATACGCTTTATGTCTCTCTAGTTTTTGTATTAATATTTTTTATAGTAATCTGTGGAAAACGTAGTGGGTAGCATATTTATCATATTTTATATGTAAGTCCTATTGTAAACATGTAATATGTTACTGTTTGTTTTTCCTAAATAAAATAAATAAATAAAGTGTTGCAAGGATAATTTGGCGCCTAACTGACATTGACAATGGGGCGTTGTTGGTAGGTATTTGTGACACCGTATTGACAAAACAAAAAGGCGGCGTTAGTTCTGATTTTGGCCACGCGCCAATATAACCTTGTAGCGCTGTACACAACATACGGTTTCTGGAACGAAACGTTAAAATTATACTAATGTGATTGGCTCTTTCTATAACTCAATGTGTCTTAATTAAGGCCGGGTACTTACCTCAGTACTTTGTGATAATTTACTCCTACACAAGCCATAGCCAACCACTCGGTAAAACGTAGATTCAGCAACATTATTATCAAGAAACTGTTTAATATTCGCCATCCGCATTACGAGCCAGGCTTCCCGAAAGACTTTAATATTTTAGCATAAATAACTCTATTCATTAACATCCGAGTCCCGGCTTAAGTTCCGCTAAATTATAACAAGTAAATTGAGATAATAAATGAATTTTGTTCCAAAAAAGCTGCTGGGTAGTCTGTGAATGGGATCCAATTATAAAATTGGTTTACCTTTCGGGAATTAAACAAAAAATTCACGCCTGTGTTTCCCGAAGGGTAGAGGTAGTGCTGACCTAGAGTAGGTTCCTACACCGACATTTCAAAGTCAAAGTCAAATAATTAATTTCAAATATGCACATAAAAGGTACTTTTGAAAGTCAAAAACTATGAAATAGAACTGATTCTAGTTGCCCCTTCCAAAAGGTAGTTTTCGTATGGAGAAGAATGGGCAAGAAACTCAACGTTACCCTTTTAAAAATGTTTTACAATCTTTTGTATACATGAATTATATTAATATGTGTAGACGATGCACCTACAATAAGATTACTGTACGACAAAAGGTAAAAAGAATTATAAATGTAAACCTTATAAACCTATTAAATTAGAATTATAAACCTTAACATGCGACCACGACTAGGTAAACCTTGGAAATCAATAACCTTATTATATAATAATAATAATAAAAAATCAGCTGTTCGACCCTACGTTTAATATTCGCGTAACTCGTCAAAATGTAAGGAACAGTTGATTTCTTTTTCGCGATTTCAGGTTTGGTCCCATAGTGAAAGTTGTCCATAATGATGAATACGCGTTTTATCTGCTCAGTGTTATTTTCAACTTATAGCAAATTTGGTAAAATATTACAGTCCCATTAAAAGTTTTCCCCAAATAGTTTTAACAAATAAACGTGTTTTCGACAAATATAATCTCAGTTAGGTAATAGTTTTAACGATTGAGTGAATAAAAACCTACTATAAAATTAACTTAAAAATAAGTAGTAGGTAAAGTCTTAAACTAAACCAAATATAATAAGCACTAGAGCTACCATCCCGCCAACGTCTGATTCAAGTAAAACCGATTGAAACCTGTGCCAATTGGATTTTGGTTTGCTTTCTACGGAAATTGAATAATTCCACTTTCCCCTGTCGCTATATACTCTCTTGCTGAGTCACTATACAAGAAGATTTAGAAGGCAGGCAGGAAACACCAAAATAACTCTTATGTCTTCAAAAAAAGATGGAATATAAATAATAGGCAATAAATTAGTGTATTCCTCCACAATTATGGGAGACCACAGCATGCAGAATAACGTTAACAATTAAGGTAAAGGTAACAAAGTTAAAATAATAATAATACACATACATACTTAAACTCACGCCTCTTTCCCATAGAGGTAGGCAGAAGGGTAGGTCTCCACCACGAGTGACGATACAAAAATTAACTGACAACTTCAGGTCCAGTGCAGTGTAGGGTATCAGTCAGCCTGCCACGCACCGGGGTGACTTAATTGGCCATAATCTTTACCACGACATGCGCAGAAGAAGTGAGTAACCGAAAGTGGCCAAGGTTCGAGGAGCTTCGTTGTCTGCCATTGGAGAGGCCCTATTTTATTTTAAGACGTAGACTGCTTTTAATTTACCTACGATGAACAAAATGCGATCACCATTGTGCCTGTCACTCGGGAATCAAGAATAATTTATGAAAATACAGGTGTTATCAGTTTTTCGGGTGGGTTTAGTCAGTAAAAGTCTGACAGTCAGTAAAAGTCTGTTCCGCTCCGCCCAGAGCGGGAGAAGTCACTTGATGATTTCCCAACCTCAAAAAAAAAAGGGTTTATCAGTTAAAAAAGTCACCATCCATTTTTGCATGTAAATTAATTTTACATCTTTATGTATTCATATTATAAATATAAACACATATTATAAAGTATTTTCGTATAGGTATGTCTGTGTGATCGCGTTGTTCTTCTAAACTTCGCAGCGGATTTAGATGTGATATTCACCATCATTTAGAAAATGTATTCCGGAAGGTTTATTTATATAATACGTAAATATAATTTACGTAGATAATAATATTTTAGCAAACAAACAAATATACACACTTTTGACTCTCCATTTTAGCATTATTTTGTAACATGTTGCATTCACGGCACATGTAGTATCGTATTAATGATTGTATGACCATATTTTCATTATTTGCAGAGAGTGAGTCTTCTGTGTCCACATAGACACTCAGTATCGGTAGTGTCCATTAATTTAATTTTATTCCGACCCCTGGACGTCGCGTCGGTGTCGCGACCGTCCCTGTTTTATTGGAATCTAATACGTTTATTTTGATGAGAAGTAATCTACTTTATTGGCTCCATTCGTTCTCTCTGAGTGGTTGAAGTGCGTCATCATCGTTGACGTTAACCACGAATGTGTTTTGACCCGGATACCTCGATTTTTCATTCGATTTGCCAAGAAGAATGGTGAAAAGAAAAGAAGACTCGAATAACGTTTCGATTTCCTTGGCATATCAAAATCGTGTCTAATAATAATATAATAATATAATAATCATTTTATTTCAGAACAAATATCCATAATTTGTTAGTAAACAATTTACCTTATATAACTATTTTAGTATACATGCAGATTTGACAGGTAATGAACGAGCGGGCAATCAAATTTTCCCGCAATGACACTCAAGAGACTGTTCGCGATGCCCCGGACCCTCTGCAGTAGCGAGGCGGCACGCTTACGTCTGATCGCTGCGAAGCCATCTGTGCGCGCATCAGCAAACATTCCTGACGCACTGCAGAAGCGTGGCAGCCCCAACAGCATCCTGAATGCATTGTTGTATTGAACTCAAACAGCATTGATGGCCTTCTGCGTACAACTTGTCCAGAGGCTACACGTGTAAAATGTTTGACAATATGCTTTAAAAAGCGTCACTTTCACCTCACACGTGCAACGAGCAAACCTACGGACAAGCATGTTGCATCGAACCGCCAATGCTCTTCGCTCCCTTTCTACGTCCAGATCATCTTTGATGCCCGCCGCTACAATATGGCCTAGATATTTAAATTGTTGAACACGGTTTAAGATATTACCTGCAAGTTTAATGGGAGGAAAACTTTCTGAGGACTTAGCTCCAAAAATAAGAACCTCACTCTTTTTGGCATTGTATATTAAACCATGCTCCTCAACATACCTCTCACATACATCTAAAAGCTTCCTCAAGCCTGAGACTGACGGGCTTAATAGTGCCATATCATCGGCATAGCTGATATTATTAAAAGCTACTCCATCTATAAAACAGCCGGCCCGCAGGCTACTGAGCTCACTAATGAGTCCGTCTATGTATAGGTTAAACAATATCGGAGAAGTCAAACCACCCTGTCTGACCGCACACTGCAGCCTATACTCATCAGAATTGGCCTCAGCCCAACGCACACTGTTCACCTGGTGACCGTACCAGTACCTAAAGATCTTTATAATTTCTAATGGTATATTTGCTTTGCTTAACTTACTTGTCATAATTCACCATATCAAATGCTTTTGACATATCAAGGATGCAGGAAAAGACAGGACTCTGATTAAACCTCTAATAATGGACCTCTTCTAATGGGACCTGTTTTATTTTAATTATCTTTTCTACAAAGTAAGGTTCTATAAGGCAAGGATATAAATGCAACAGAAATAACTTCGCCAGTACACAGCAGCCTCCTACCCAATTCGGAAATAAAGGGCGTTCACTCAAAATCTAAATACACGTCCAAATATTCTGTGGAAATTCAATTAACTTTTTTTTCAACCCGCAGTCAGCCTAAGGGTATACAAGAGTGTCATGAATATTCAATATATTTTTCCGCTCTTTCAAAGGGATTTTTATATTATATATTTTTTTCTGGCATAGCATAATGACGTTTCATAATTTTGAACTCTTGAAGTAATTCCTAGTAAAAAGTTTAGCGTTTATGGCATGGCGGCTCGTTAGTGTGTTTTTGAGATGGCTAGGCGAATATGTTAGGAAGTGTATTAACTTTAAAAAAATGTTTGAGCTCCTAGCTTCAAATGGTAGAGGAAAAATCTTGTCGGAATTGCCTTTGTATGCCTTTTACGATTACCCATGGATTATAAAAACTCTATATTTCGAGGTAGTTGTTTGTTTGTTAGGATCTGTCAAAACCACTTCGGCACAAATAAAGAGTACAATAAAAAAAATGAAGTATTTGTCTAAAGTAACACCGAGTTCAGTAGTTTAATATAACAATATCTAGCCTTCAATGACACTGGACTAAATAATATCCATTTATCAAGCCAGCATATTTACTTTCTACAGTAAACAATCACAAAATATAGCCAGATTCAGGCTAGAAATTTCAATTGACCTAGTTTGAACTATTACAATATTAGTGAAACTGCTGAATATTACTGAAAATGTCCGCCGTTGTGATTTGACCCTTCGCATAAATAAGCCCAGTTTGTAAGGTCCGATATTAATCTAAATAACTAAATCAATACTAATTTGAATTTAAGTTACGTAGCTGTTTGTAGTTTGAATTCTCAGCAGATTTGATTCAGATTTATCATAAAACATAATATCTCGCATGTATTCTCCAGAGGGTTAGGTAGAGATGTACCGGGCACAAACCCAGACTGCTGAGATAAATATTTAAGATTAATAAAAATATAAAACTCATAGAAGAAATAAACCGCGAACATTCGCTGCAGCGAATGTCCTGTGCTAGGCGGTTAAATCCGTATTTGACATGATCCGGGATGAAAAGTTGCCTATGTCCTTCTCCAGGTTAAGTTCAACCCATGTGTCAAATTTCATCCAAATCCATTCAGCTGTTTTAGCGTGAAAGCGTAACAAACAAACTCACTTTCGCATTTATAATATTAGTTAGGATTAGGATTACAGTTAGGATTAGGATGGAATGATTTATGAATCGGAGGACCTAAATGACTCCGATGAAAGCTGACAGTCATTCCGATAAACGTACTAAAAGCGCTAGTAATAGAATTACCATGCAGTTTGCACATGGTATACGGTCGTAATAAAATACACCGGTTCCGGGCAATTCATTAGTTTAGCACTGTTTACTTTGCTAGGCGACTCAGCTTACCTACTTTATTGCTGGCTCAAGGGAATGGCGACAGCGGGTTTCAAGATTACCTTACTTTTTTTGTACCTGTACTTTGAAATAACATCTTCAAATCTATGTAACAAAAAAATCTTTCGTCAGAATATTCGTTGGTGGGATGTACACTAACCTACTTAATCCACATTCCCGAACACACACACACACTACACACACACACACACTACACACACACATACACACACACACACGTTATTACACTTTATTATTAGTCTGTTGGACATTCACAGAGGTCCAAAATCGCTAATCGCGTACAAATAGCACTCCTGATAAATACGTATCGTTTTAATGTTACTATAGCCACATAGCGCTAAGCTGTGAATAGTTAATAAATACGAGTTAACTAATTTCTTTAACATTTAGATTGAGCCAATTTTAATCGGTTTTCAGCTTGAACTTGGGAAAACTAATAACAACGACGCGTACTGGAAATTATTTAATTATGAAATAATTACTTTTTCTAATATTTTCAGGAACGCAAGTTTTATAATAAAACTCAAGTCAATTAAGTAAAAATCTCAGATATTTATCACAAGATGTTATTAATAAAGGAATATTTTTGAAAAACTCGTCTTTGGTACAAAAATGTTAATTATTTAATTAAAAGACCCGCCGCTCCTCGGGATGCTTTCGCTAATGGCGAAAAATTAAAAGGTATGCTCTGTAACTTTGTATGTAGTGTAGCTGAGTTACAGTTCGTAAAAAACTAAGAAGTCATAACCTTTAAAAAAAAATCGACACCGGAAGACGTTCATTAAGTTTCAGGGCTGGTCCGAGGACATTATTAATACCTACCACCGTACGTGAGAAATGTGGGTGTGAAAAAAGTGTTGTGATTTTAACAAATTGTAAATATTCCCGACACATTCAAACGTAGTCTCTTAGGTAGACTACGTTTCGGCAAGCCAGTTGGTTCTTCAGGTGTCTATGGAGACTGGTAACAACATTTTATGGGCCTCTTAGAAGGTCCCTTGCGAATCTGTGAAGGTTTTTTATTACCGAATTACCTATTGATATGTTTGTTTCCGATACGTGTAAGCTCACCTCATAATCATCAGCATCAGTGTTTATATCTGCCTTGGTTGCTGCCCCGTTGGTCTCGTGGTGGCAAGCGCGACTGCTGAGCGTGGGGTCCTGGGTTTGATTCCCGGATCGGGCAAAGTGTTATTGGGTTTTTCCATTAGGAATTTCTTAGTAACAGCCCGGAGTTTGGAAGTTGGCGGTGTGATACGCCTCGGAAAGCATGTTAGGCCGTTGGTCCTGCGCCTGATTTCTCTCTGGTTGTGTCGGATTGCCGTCCCAAGGAACTATGAGAGTGAGGGAAGAGAGAGTGCACTTGTTTCTGCGCACACACGTGTGCACTACAATATCCCCAGCGCCGAAGGCTGGTCCCCACTGAGATTGGTCGAAATTCGGTCTGGAGGACTATTTTGTTATATCTCTATAAAACTATGACAGTGAGTGGTTCCCTGGTCATGTTATCGTTATCGGCCGCCTCGCCAGCTGGGCGCGCGCCAGCGATTCAATCACAAATTATTAAGCTATACAGTTTCCAAGCTTGCTACTATGGTGCGGGAGAAAATGCAAATTTTCCATTAGTCCTTTACTGTGTTGACTGGGAATTATCGAGTTCCATTAAGTAGATTACAGAGCATGCTGCCAGAGCAGATGAATTTATATGCCGACAAACGTTGCGAGAGACGTTCCCAGGTGGCGTGTGGTAATTACGGGTAGGCCTAATCAGCAACGGATTACCATAGGCTAAGTTCACAAGCCTCTTCAAGAAAAAAAACTGTGTAGTTTACCTAACACGTAGTATGTGGAATCGTGAATAGTGATCCCATTTGACTCATTCAAGGACCTTTCGTAAGGATTCTCGCGTACACCCTAAGAAGTAGGCACCGCCAACGACCGCGCGCACTAAATAATATTTTCATAAGATACAAGCTATATGTACACCTACGCTAGAATCGTAATGTGACCACGCTGTAATAAAGTGACAACTTGATGCTCAATGAGCTCTTCCTTTTTTTTTTTCCTTTGTTTACTTGTACATCCATACTAATCCATACTAATATTATAAATTCAAAAGTAATTCTGTCTGTCTGCATGTTACCTTTCACGCCTAAAGCACTGAACGGAACGGACGTGCTAGCTGACATATGGCTAATAATTAGATTTAAGTTTTATGTATGTAATGTAAATGATTTTGTATACTTTTGTATATAATAAATGTTTCTCTAACTGAACAGACAGCTGTGCTGCTGGAGAGTTTGTTGCGCCACTGCTTCTTCCCAGCTAAAGCACTAGGAAGTGGTGAAAGGTGGGCGTTTTGGGGGACTGTCTTATGTAATTTTGACGTTCGAAAAGTGCTGATTCTCAGTCTAGTTTGAATAAATGACTTTTGATTCTGATTTTGATTTTGGATGACATTTGGCAAGGAGATAGGTGTAGGCATCCTGGGAAAGGACATAGGGTACGTTTTACCGGGCGAGGCCGCGGGTGGATGCTAGTAATTTATATATTTTAGTGTTAGTGTTAGCTTGTATATTTGTATGAGATTATTGTATTGCTGTAATTCAGTCTAATAAACCGTGTTTTTTAAATATTTTTCCATTTTCCCTAACTTCAATAGGTGTATATTGAAGGCTACTAACCTCTGAGAAAAGCTTGAGTACACAGCAAATGAACAGAGCTAACAATGTTAGTTAGTGTTCCGTCATCAGAAAGTGAAACAAAACAAGCGAACAGCTGTTTGCACGCCGCCATGTTTGTCTTTGTTATCGTGAGTTCAGCTCAACGCAGCTCAACTGAGCTCAACTCACTGAAAAAGTAACACCGCGCCGACGGATTCTGTGTTTTGATTTTTGGATGTTTTTGTTTTACACCTCGGAGTTACAGTAACCTTTATTTGAAAAGTTTTGGCCGATGTGTGATGTTGTTAAATTAGGCTAAAACTTTTCGCGTATACGTTGCTTTTTATTAAAATTTCTTTCCGATTCGTGTTACGTTTACAGATTCGTTTTTAACCAACTTCTTCAAAAAGGAGGAGGTTCTTATTTCCTAGACAGAATGTGTAGTGCAGCAGTTAGAAATAACCCATAAACTGTCAACATCTTTATAATTATAATGTTGCTAGGAAGTAGGATATATTATTATACCACTAGTGACCCGCCCCTGTTTCGCACGGTTTTACGACAAGACAAACATCGTGATTTTAAGTATAATTATGTAAGTTTAATATTTATGTATTGTAGACATAACCTTTCCGGAATAAATTCTCTAAATGATGGCGAAACCGCATCAAAATCCTTAGCGCAGTTTAGAAGAACAACGCAGTGACACTGACAGACACGAAAAGCGACTTTAATTTTAATATTTATAGATATTTTTAGTAATGATATTATGAGACGATCAAGTTAATTTGGTTTGATAAGCTTAGCTAGATCAGGCACAAGACTGGCCCAGTCAGACACTACAACCGACCAATGATCGTATGTGCATAGTTAAATTAATTCCTTCGTTCAAATACAATTTCGATAGGTCCGTAATCGGATAACAGAGATCCCACGATAAATTACTGTGTTCCAATTAAACCGGACCAGTTGGGTAATGGAGGAGCAGACTGGCGGTTGACACGCTTAGAAAATTCTGGAATTCGATTTTGGATCAAGATTATTATGATAACATAACTGGCGAAACGTTGGAATACTATTGATACACCCTTTTAAATAACCCTTCGGGGATTACAGGCGTGATGTTACGTGGATATTATCATGTATGTTCTGAGTATTATAGTATGAGTATATTCCAACTATTATGTATAGATTTTGGAATGCAATAAAGTATTAAGTATTGAGTACAACTGACCTCGTTGGTGTAGTGGTGTTAAGGGTGATTGCTGAGCGTAGGGTCTCTGGTAACCTGGTCTGTTCAAGTCTGATTGGTTTTTTATATAGCAGCTGCCCCGATTTGTTCCTGTCCAATGCAGGCTCGCTCCGTATATACGAGGCTGGAACATATCTACTTATCTAGCGATACGTAAAAGTAGCATTTCAAATCGTGTAGGTTTTTATTTTATAGTAAACATTAAGTTATGGATTCAGGCAATACTTTGCGGGTATCCATGATAAGAAAATGTTATGCAATTTCAATATTTAGTTTCATTCCGCCAAAAACAACGAATTATTATTGTATAACAGTTTATTCTAAACACTATTGAAGAAATTCCATTATTGTCGGTGTTCCATTTCTTTGGTCAGAAAAATAAAGGAATCCGATTGTAAAAGCCTGACGCCATTCAAAGGAAAGATCAAAGGACACCGGTATCGCCCGTCTGCCGCAACTCCCAACGGAGAAAACTTTCATATTCCTGCCGTAGGCACAGTCAGAAAATAAATTAACGTTCTTACGGCGACCTTACGTGCCCATTCGCTCGATACACAGTGTTCTACATGATTTATTGTTTCATTTTCATATACCTACATTTTTTGTTCCACCCATTTAATGAAACAGTGTATTTGGGGTGTGTTTTCCAGCAGGAAATAACAGTGTAATTTTTTGTGAGTTTAAACTTTTAGTGGTTTTTAAGTGATTCTAAGCTCACGACTTACTTTTTAGTCGTATTGATATTTTATTAACTCGTGCACTAGCATTTATTCGTAAGAATGTATTTAGCTAGAATAGTTCGTAATAACAAAATCATCAAATTAAGAAATAGAAGCTACCGACTCATTATCAAGGGGTGCAAATTATAAAATGACGAATAACACGACAGGAAGTATTGACAACAGCTTAAAAACTACTTAAAACGTAACTGTTATGTTATGTTTAAACGATAAAATTGACAATGACGCCGATTCTGTTGTTCACAAACTAAACTAAATTTAAGTTCAGTGCATCTTTTTCTTGCTATTTCATTAAGAAAAGGACAGAAGATACATTTTTGTTTAGTCCTGTCAAATTAATCAGCGCCTGGCGTAAATTGACGTAATTTTAGTAGGCAAGTTTTTAATTACGTCTAAAATTTATGGAGTAGTGACAGTTTTACAGGACTAAACAAAAATGTATCTTCTGTCCTTTTCTTAATGAAATAGAAAGAAAAAGATGCAAAGTATAGTTTGTGAACAACAGAATCGGCACCAATATCTACTTTATTTTCACGCCTGCGCGATCTTTAGATACCAACCACAATATTTTAGTGAACGTCCATCACACGCCTTCAGGAATTAATAGAGCAGTATATTTACAATCTGAACCGACAATCAATAGCTCGTTTGATGTCAAACAGTGGATGTTTATTCAATCCGTCGCCGTCGCCGGTGCCGGCCCGGGGCGGTGCCGGTCCGGGTTCAGAACTACCTGCCTTCACGGGAATTATGAGGCTGTTTGTTTGTTTACTTTCATGTTGTTGTGTGACGTGCCTGGTTCAGCTTGTGTAGGTGTTGTGCATGTTTGAATAGAGATTGTAGCGGTGTAACTGCTCGTATAAAAGAGTGCAGGGCAGTATACGACCTTGCCTCTCTCGGCAGACTATTTTTTGAGCAACAGCTGAAACTAAATAAAGCAATAACGGTGCAAGTCAATAGGTACTCTCTGAAAAGAGCTCCTCTCTCTACCTATTTAAAAATTTGCTGTGCCCGACAGGGTCCATAATTGTTTCTATTATCTTTTATTTACCACCTATAATTTGTACATTATGGATTGCAATAAACGATTTGATATGAAAATATATTTTCAAAATAAACTTGAGCAATATTTATTTATTTAGATTAACTAACAATTGCAAGGCCAAATAATAATTAATATTCCGTCCACTATAGGTATTTAGGACAAATCACGCCTGAATCGGATAATCTAATTACGAATTTTAATATTTTCAACTTACCTAATTCTAACTATAACTACCAGCATATAATAAATGTGATAAAGAGAACTTCTCCACAGTTCACGTGTAAGAGCTTACAACTCAAGTATTGTGTCACGAAGGGCTTTGCACAAAAATCCTCTAAGTTAGGTGGAAGGTGCGAACAAAGCCTTCGGAACTAGTGTCCGGGGACAAACTGTAATCGCCTGTATCAATGTTGCCAATTCCAGTGATTTGTTATTTTAGTAGGTTACTTTGCAGGTAACTCGACACAGTTAACAAAATGTTTATGTTCACAAAACTATTATAATCAAAACCAATATTGTATTCTATTGTTATCAATTGTATTCTATTCTATTCTTGACAGCCACGTTGATCTAGTGGTCGCAAACGCTACTGTTGAACATGCGGTCCTGGGTTCGATCCTCGGGTCGAGCAAAGTGTTATTGTGTTTTTTCATCTGGAATTTCTCAGTAGCAGCCCGGAGTTTGGATTTTTGCTCAGTTGTTGGTAATAGGCTCTATTTTACTATCTCAAAACAAACAACATGTGCACCGATTCAAAAACGTCACAGACATAAAAAACCTCTATCCGCCATATTTTTCGTCCGGATGCAAACCGGAGCGCCGCCGGGACCGGACCGTTCGCTGTCAGATTAAGTGTAAGAGGATTTTTTTACTGGCGCAGCGCTAAACCACGTGTCTTGGGATTTCAGGGTGGTTTCCTTTGAATTATTTCAGTTTTCTGATTTAAATATTGAAATATGACCCAGTTGATTATTGTTTGTTGGAAACGTTCTTGCTAACTTGCTTACTTATAACAGGCAGGCAACCTATGTATATGATTGGTTGTGTATGATGGGTGCATCGTGTGTGTGTGTATGTGTGTAAGCATAATTATTGAATATATTGTAGGATTGACCTCTCGCTTCCTGAAATATGATTGAAACGTGAAATAGTTATGGAGAAGAGTATGTAGGAGAATGTAAGGGTCGCAGCAGGTGGTGTTCCGTAGTTTCTGCCCCATGGGAAGAAAACGTGAGAATATAGGTATAAAAACACAGTTTGTGTTAAAGCTTTTGTGTCTACAAGTTATACGAAAGACCTTTTCTCTGGATTCAACGATTTAATCCACGAGAGCGTGGAAAGTGTCAGCAGAGACATGTGAGTGACAAGTTTAAGCAATACAGCCAGTAACTCAAAGAACCGATATCCTTCAAAACAAATTCGACCTTTACAAAATTTCCTTTAAATAATGCATCACAATGCCCCAAGTTAATTGGCTAAATCAAAGCAATAGAACTTTGCCCAATCTCGTGCCCTTTCAAATTCTCTGAGGAGAGTTGTGTCTCGATTGGCAATTAGTCTCATAATCCTCGGAAGCCTTCCATCGCGAGGACTTGCGGAGACCAAGCAGTGATTATTTAGAGGCTTAGAAGTCATTAGTGGATGAAGGCTTACCTGCTTGTAAAGGAGAAGGGTTCGTCATTATGGGGTAACGAATCGGTGAGATATTACTATCTACACAAGGCCTCTTATGTAATGATTGGGTTGTCAATGTTGTCCGTCAAGTTTCGAAAAATGATTTTTGTAAATCAAAATGGGATTAAAACTGGATTGAATCTAGTTTCAAAATAACTTACTTGAGTTTGTGTTTGCTTTGCTTGGAATATCTCTGAGGGATAGAATCCGGAATGAAGTAATACGGCAGAGAACCAAAGTTGTCGACATAGCTCATAGAATAAGCAAGATGAAGTGGCAATGGGCCGGCCATATTAGCCGTAACACGATGACTGTTGGGGTAGACGTGTTCTTGAATGCAGACTGCCAGTCGGCTAACGTAAGGTAGGACGCCCTCCGGCTAGGAGCGACGATCTTCGTAGGGTGGCTGGTAGCAATTGGATGAGAGTTGCCGAGAATCGAGCTGAATGGCGTGCATTTGGAGAAGCCTATGTCCAACAGTGGACTGCTATAGCCTGATGATGAGTTTGTGTTTAATTTACGTTTAAAAAATTGTTTATTATTTTTACAAGACAAGCAAAGTAGGTAGTGATTGCGGAACCTCCTTTTCACCAAATAAGCCTGATAGCCCTTGGCCACGACATCACCGCTCGCGCGACCTGAGTGTTGCGTCTGCGTCCGCGCCGCGGCGAGAACAAATATTAGAAGTTATTGAGAGCGTGGCATGGAACCCCGCGCCGCAATACTCACCGCTCTATGTCGTGGCCCTGGCCTAAGGAGACTCCGCTCTTCCAGTATCTTAAATATGTATAAGATAACATAACATAACATCACGCATGTGTTCCCCGAAGGATTAGGCAGAGGTGTACCTATAGTACCTACATCCACATTTCGCCAGTTAGGGGCCGAACCTATTGCCATCAACCGGGCACAAATCCAGACTCCGGGCTGCTACTGAGGAATTTCAGATGGAAAAACCCAATAACACTTTGCCCGACCCGGGAATCGAACCCAGGACCTCATGCTCAGCAGTAGTGCTTGTGACCACTAGACCAACGAGGCTGTCCACGTATAAGTTTTTAGGGGCATGAGGACCAGGGCCCAAGTTCACTCATCCACCATAGAAAAGGGAGGATCCTCCGACCAGACGGGTGTTGTGTCTGGCGGGCAACTGCCCAACGATTGATGTTGGGTTCTTGTATATAGGTCCACTGCACGGTAGACTTTAATTGCGCGATGCAGAATTTATGTGACGTCAGGATTTTTGTGTGACGTCAAGTCTTTGATGCGTAGTTCGCATGTGGCGATGTAGATACCGCCATATCAGTAAAAAAACTTACTAACGTTACTTTAAAAAAATGACATAATATAATAATATTAAGAAAAGTTTAAAATAACGTCCTCTTAAGGTTGATGCGCTAGGGCGAAATTCAAATTTTATAATACAACTCTCTAAGTTCATGTAAGTGCATTGAATGAACGTCAGTCAATACACTTACATGAACTTAGAGAGTTGTATTGCTGATTCTAATGTTTATAATTCTGTAAATCCATATTTGTTACGGCCGTTAATAATATTTAGATCAACATACAACCTGATACTGACTTGCAAATTACAAAAAAACGTAAGAAAATTTGAATTTCGCGGGCCACCCTAGCGCATCCACCTCCTTAAGAAAAACCTTTTTTAATTGAGTCACTGGAGTTTCTTCATTACTTGTAAAGATAGTAGGTATAGTAATCCCCAAAGAAAAGATTCGTTATGAAAGAAACCCTCCGTTATCAATAGCCGTAATATAGTGACTAATAGATTGTGAGGGGATCATTATCTAAGGGTGTGCTCACACGAGCGAACATGGACATCGCGACAATATGCAGGAAATTTGTGGATATATTGCTTTTACGCAAATAAGACAAGTTCTCTGTGCATGCTGTAAGATGGTGATATTAGATATTTTAGTGAAGACTTCGCATAATCATGTTTTTCTCTTCTTGTTCTCACATACTATTGTCTACATTTCTTTCTCATTTCTCCTTTCGCAGGTCTGCTGGAAGAAATATCTTAAGAAATAAGCAGTACCTTTGTACTCATATTATAATTATGTCGTATCTCCATGTATTTTACTGTGTGTACATAAATAATAAAATAAATAAATAAATTGTGGAACTCACTTCAGCATTACTTCTCTATTCAAATATTGCCTTTCCTCTCAACTGTGATAGGTACTCACAGTTGAGAGGAAAGGCAACGCTCTTTTAAGCAAACATTTTTTTTTTAAGTATCCGGTGCCAGGTCCAAATAAATTAGGGCTAAGTAAGTAGCCGATGACCCCATCTATCCACCATTTTCGCATGTTCAACGTTCTGCCAAACACCCTGTATACCTAGTATAAGTATATAAGTAATTATGTTAACATATTTTAACTTTATGTAGGTACATATGTATTTAAGTACCTATATGTTAATTTATTGCGTTATTACGTGTAGGACATATTGTAGGTACATATTTTAATATATTGGGTGAAATTGAATTCATAGGCATCCTCTTACGGGGCCATTATACTTCTCACTATGAACAACTTTCATTATGGGACCAACGCTGAAATCGCGAAAAAAAAGCAGCTGTTCCCTACATTTTGACAAGCTATGCGAACATAAATGTAGGGAACACTTGATTTTTTTTCACATACATTAGAAAAAACTGAATTGTAAAGACGTATACTATAAACGCTACTTTTACAATAAGTTTTTACTGATGATGGGGAACTGAATACAATTGACTATGTTCGCGAGGATTAGTGTATGCGAAGACAGCGTGCGCGACGTCACAAAGTTCGACCGTATGCACAAGCCCTAAGACGTAAACCCGCGAGGCATCATAAAAAAGAAGCGATCCCTTTATCTTAACGATTAAGCTGTAATGGCTATGTTAGGCATGGGACACTCTTAACGGTATTAAAACGTTATTTTTTATATTTTTACTGTCCCATCAGTTCAAGGATCCCTTAGAAAGTACCTCATATTTTTGTAAAAAGACCGAAAGAGTCTTTATGTTTATCCTCCGGAGTCAGTGTAACTGAAACTACATAGCAACATTAGCAACATCACGCCTTACTTCTTTAAAGGGTTGGGCAGAGGTGCACCTATAGTAACACCCACATTTTGCCTGTTATGTCCCAGTCCCAAGTCCCATGTAATGCCCCCTGCACGCCTATTACCATCAACCGGGTACAGCCGAGATTTCGGGCTACTGCTGAAAAAAAATCTCTAATGGAAATCCTTTATAATTCTGTTCGACTTGGGAATCGAACCCAGGACATCGCGCTCAGTAATCGCGCTTGCCGAAAGTAGAAATTTTCATTCAAATTTCGTTTTGCACATACATAGCTGATATGTACGTGATGTTATCATCTGCCTGCCTTTTCCCATCTATGTTGGGGTCGGCTTCCAGTCTAACCGGATGCAGCTGAATACCTGTATTTTAAATGTCCCAGTCCCAAGTCCCATGTAATGCCCCCTGCACGCCTATTACCATCAACCGGGTACAGCCGAGATTTCGGGCTACTGCTGAAAAAAAATCTCTAATGGAAATCCTTTATAATTCTGTTCGACTTGGGAATCGAACCCAGGACATCGCGCTCAGTAATCGCGCTTGCCGAAAGTAGAAATTTTCATTCAAATTTCGTTTTGCACATACATAGCTGATATGTACGTGATGTTATCATCTGCCTGCCTTTTCCCATCTATGTTGGGGTCGGCTTCCAGTCTAACCGGATGCAGCTGAATACCTGTATTTTAAATGGGTCAGACCTCCAAAACCTAATTACTTGGTAATACGATACCCTGTGGTAAGACTGGTTGTACGTGATGTACGGCAGCTAATATTCGGTCCTATTACGTCGTCTTCTGCTGTCGTAATGACGAAGTTAAGTCCACATTTTTAGTACATGTTACTGGTGCACTTTTTCAGAAAATAAATAAAAAATCAGCCAAAACGTCTGCACGAAAAAAATAACACTTTGAATAACGGCTATAAATAACGGTTATCGGTAACGATCGCAGCACTATCGTTAATGAGAATAGGTGGCGACATCGATAGCCAGTAATGATATATAAACTGGAAGGGTGTTAATCTATGGGGTGGGGAGAGAGGGGCTATGTGAGCCAAGCAGATCGAGGATAACAGGGGTTAGGGACACGAAAAACGTTTTTTAGTTTTTTTTAAAGGATGTTATGTACTGAAGGATGTAGGAGGTTTACTGAGGACTTCCTTTAAGCCTGGAATATACAAGCTGTGTGCACACACTAACTTAAAACTAAGAAATCTTGATGTTTTGTCAAATCGTAAGAACCGTGCGAAGCAAGAGCGGGTTGCTAGTCCAAAATATACAAAGTTTACACCAATATACAAAAATCACGAAAGCTTGAGTGATTTTTTGTATCATTTTACAACGCTTGCCGTATCGATTAAAACATTTTCGAATCCGGGTGATGTGTTTTATTCTATTAAGCGTCCGTCGTCGTGGATCCTGGCGCTTCTATGTACTACGAGATGCGAATTATGCACGTAGCTAGTACATACTAAGAGGTAAATTATGCACGTGCTAGTAAATGCTGAGGTAAATTATCACTTCTTTTATAATGGACGGAAATCTACATATTTTGTGCAAGCAAATTACTGTCTGTCTTGGCTTTAGTCAGTATTTTTATCCTTAGTGGGCTGCTTCTAGTAATACTTTTATTTATAACCATTACAATCCATGTGTACGAAGGGATTTATGGGAAATATTACGAACTTCTATACAAACTTTCATCCTCTCTTTTACCCCTTTAGGGGATTGAATTTCTACAAATAGTTCCTTAGTGCTCGCCTTCGATATCTAAGGAACTTTTGTGTTAAACAAGCTTCTAAACCCAGGTTTAACTTGTGTCAATTTAAGATTTTTATTAAGTAGATTAGTAGGTTTTTGTATGCTAAAACCTAGCTTATCATGGCAATCTAGTGCCTATATATAATAAACCCCATAATTATTTAAGTAATCATTTTATTAAACCGAGGAAACAAACTCATTATCTCTCTTCACAAACTGTACGGATATCTTCTCGTCAGGCACGAGGAACATTCCATTCTTCTCAATTGTGACTTCGCTGGGTTTGGGGGTGTTGGAAATCACCTTGAACTCGTAGTTCAGCACGAGGTCTGCCAGGCCTTGTCGGATTGTCTGGTAGGCAAAGCGCATGCCTGGAAACATAGGCAATAGTACTTTAAAAAAAATGTTTTTTTTTGTTAAGTCAGGAAAATGAATTGTGAAACAAATTGACTACCAACTTAAACTGTCCGTACCTATATTCAAATCACAACTGTCATTTCTTGACGTTGGTATGAAAATGGCTATAAAACGGCAAATTGCAGTTAATAACAGTAGAAATCTCACCGTGAAAACTTAGGTGAAGTGAGCTGTCACTTCACCTGACGCTAGGGATTCACAGCTCACTTCACCTAAGTTTTCACGGTGAGGAGTTTACAGACCGGCAGTTCACTTCCTGGCTGTATATCAAAAGGATCTCAGTGAATCTATTCTTGAATTGGTTTTTTTTTTTAATGTACTTAGGTATTTTTTATAAGGTAAAAAATTGATAATAAACTCAAACTCAAAGCATTTATTTCAATTAAACCATTTACAGGCACTTTTGAATTGTCAAGGAGTCAGTCAGTCAGAAATATGAATCTAGTTGCCCATTCCAAAGCGTAGTAGGTACCTATGGAGAAGAACGGGCAAGAAACTCCATGGACACTCTTTTAAATCAAAATATTGTTACAATATAATGGTTACATCATTCATGTTGAAATTATACATGTGAGAACAATGTAGAAAGCACGTTAAAAGCGTCCGCAATTATAAAATAAGAACAATTCAAAAATTAAAATAAGCCATGGCAGCTAAGAGATGACCAGTCACAACTGACGGCGCCCGTTCACGTACATGACGCATGGATCAGCACCATTCAGCTCAACCATTTTGAAGGGAGCTAAATGATCCTATGCCGCATATCCCACACGCGCCACCATCAGCGAGACATTTGAGTGAGCATGACATATTCCCAGCCGCCGCCAATAAGGCACATTCAAGTCAATGAAAGACATATTACCCGGTAAATGATAGATCTATAGTACATAGTACTCACACCTGTGCTATGCAATTATACAATACAAAAGAGATTCAGTTTAAACAATGCAAAAATGTTAATTAGTTAGATGTGTTTGTGGAGCAGGACCAGCATTAAGCCAAGCATTTTGATCAGCGATGTAATCCTCCAACTTATATTATGCCTGCCTGCATAGTGTGCGTTTTATACAAGTTTTGAATTTCGTCTCATTCAGTTGAAGTATGTGGGAAGGAATTTTATTATAACATTTTAAACAGTACCCCATGAAAGATGAGTCTACTTTAGCCAGTCTGAAACCTGGTTGAACTAATAGGTCCCTATTTCTAGTACAATAATTATGTCTATCACCTCTTTTACTAAAAAGATGTAATTTTTTGTAAAAGTAACAATCACACTAATTATGTAGGTATATATATATATATAAATATTAATGTGTACTTCGTTATTATTATTATGTGACACTTATTTTGTTTTATTTTATTTAAGTAGGTATGCATACACACATCATAATATAAAACTGATTTGCATCCGTAACTTTCACACTTTCGGGTCCGGTTGAAAACCAGCGTCAGGCACTAGTTGTCTGGCATTTTTGCTGAACCTGGCCTTTTTGGCGCAGCCGTGAGGCACACTCCCCTGATAATGTCCTTCTTTACCTTCTCAATTTGGTTCTTTATTTTTATTTTGTTATCTACTGTATATTATGTATATTGTGTGCCTTTTAGTCTGTGCTGAATAAATGTATTTTCTTTCTTTCTTTCTTTCTTTTTTCTTACATGCATGATGTTTTCATGTACAGGGTGTGGCGTAAATAATGGATAAAACTATCGATTGGCCAGATTATCATCTATCATTTACCCCATTTATATCGCCATATGCCCATGGATGACCAAATTATTGATATTTTTGATATATCTTATAAAACAAAGTCGGGTTTGTTCAAGTACTTATAACTCGAGAACGGCTGGACCGATTTTAAAGATCTTTAATTTGTTGGATTTGTTTCCGCCCAGAATAGCAGAATAACTATTAAAACATCGGAAAAATTCACAAAAAAAAAAATATGCAGAAAATATATGGTAGGTATAATTTGGTTTAGGTATAAATTATCGGCCTATGGCGATATAAGTGGGGTAAATGATAGATGATAATTTGGCCAATCGACAGTTTCAGGGTTATCCATTATTTACGCCACACCCCGTATATACACAGTACAAAGTACCGTCATGATGTTAATATCCTTAAACAGTTCCCTTAAAGAATCGCGCCTGCGGAGATTATAAATGGCTCTGATCGCTCTTTTCTGCAGAATAAAAATAGACTCGATGTCTGCAGCCCGTCCCCATAGTAAAATACCGTAAGACATGATGCTATGAAAGTAACTAAAATAGACTAGTCTCGCGGTATCTATATCAGTAAACTGACGGATTTTTCTGACAGCATATGCTGCTGAACTAGCCGTCCTGTAAGAGATGTTAAATGAGGACCCCATTGTAGCCTTGAGTCGAGCGTGATCCCCGGGAAAACAGTTTTACCGACGAATTATAGTTTCTCTTGATTCAATACTATCTCACAATCACTACTTTTGACATTTGGTAAAGAAAATTTAATGCACTTAGTTTTTTTCCATTTAATACTAAATTATTAGCAGTGAACTAATTTTGGACCTGCAGTAGGGCGTTATTTACTTCGTCAAAATTTGTAGCACGTCTATCTACCTTAAAAATTAAGGAAGTATCATCAGCAAATAACACCATGTGTGGCTGATGTTTTAATAAATGGAGTAGATCATTAATATATACTAGAAAGAGGAAAGGACCCAAAATCGAGCCTTTTTACTTTTAAACCTAGTGAGTTGATACCGTTTATTTGAACTTGCTGTTGTCTATCATTTAAATAAGATTTTACTAAACTGAGCGCAAGTTTTCCAAGTCCGTAATGCTCAGGTTTCGTGATCGACGCAATCAAATGCCTTGGAGAGGTCACAAAATATTCCTATGGCGTCTTGGGCCTCTTCCCACGCGTTAAAAATGTGTTTAATAATGTTACACCGGCGTCAGTCGTGCAACGTCCTTTGGTGAAACCATACTGTTGGTCGTGAAGGATTTTTTGTGACTTTCGTTTGATTAATAAGTAAAAGGGTAATATTATAAAATGTATTAGTAGTAGTATTCTTATTGTTGATTGATTGATAAAAATATTTGAATGGAAACTTGTTCTTATTCTGTTTGTGATTTATTTAATTTTTTTGTGCGTCACGTTTTGTGTGGTAAATCTATTTTCTTTCAATTTTATCTTTTAAAATCATACACAAAGAAAGAAATACGAAGAAAAACTTGAGCCTCACTTTAAAAAACACCACTGTTACTCACCTATACAACTCCTGGGTCCTACACCAAACGGCATGAAGGTATACGGAAGGATGTTCCTCTCGTTCTCTGGAAGGAACCGGTCAGGGTTGAAGACTAGGGGCTCCGGGAAGTACTGAGGGTCCATGTGCATGCTGACCCCGTTCACGTAGACCGCGGTTCCGGCCGTGATGGTCAGCTTGTCGTCGATCTGGTAGTCCTTCCCGGCTATGCGGTCCAGCCATCCCATTGAGGGGTACATTCTGAGGGTTTCTGAAAAAGGAAATGGGATGTTATAGGCTGATCTTTCGATCATTTACCTTTTTATGTTTTTATAATCGTTATAATATACTTAAAAGTTGCAAACTCAAAGCTACAATTTATTTATCACCTGAAAATCGGAATCTCTCAAACGTTGAAAAGACACTTCTCTAACCGTGCAGTACAAGCAAGGAACTATACAGGGTGTACCAGAAAAGGGTGTGGAACGGAACATAAAACTGAACAATGTGGGACTAACATCGTAATCATCATCATACACCCTGTAGACACCGCAAATAACTTCTTTGCAACACAGACTTTAAACTTAGAACAATCATACAGCGGGGTAATTGCGTAACACACATAAAATGACAATTGATCGCAATTCATTTTGACATTCTTACGTTGTTGAGCAGTCAAATTTTTCAAACCTATGAAGCAATAGTTTAGCTGTATCCTTGAAACTCTCGGATTGTGATTGAAAGTGTGTTACGCAATTAGCGTGCTGATCATTCTAGAACATTCAGTTGGAGGCTTTAGTCCACATCCACATCTACACTAATATTGCCGAAAAAGCTAACTGATTCCTCTTTACTGCGAGATGATCGTAAACTTAGCATCATCCCTCACATAACATTAATTAGTGAAGATATCCTAGTTTTTCCTCGTAAGTATACATTAGTTCGCTATTTATTATTCATAGGTACATTATATGCGAGCTAACTGCGCAAATAGGTAAGGTATGCTGATCTATGTACTTAGGTTAAGAAACAAAATCTTACCTTTGATAATATTGTCGATGTAGTTAGCATCAGAGAGTATTGTTGCATCGAAATCGCGATTTCCAATCTTTCTTTTGAGTTCTAAGACATCTTGGTAAAGCCGTTCCTAATAAAATTGAAAGGTTATAATAACTTTGCAAAATGAACCGTTCCCACAGGTCAACTTAGAGCTTATGCATTGTCAACGGAATGAGCAATCACCAATCCTTCTTCCAAGCACGGTGATTATGGCGATATATTGGAACCTCATGACCGGCTCATGTTCAGCAGAAGACCTCCTCATATAATGTTTGTAGTATATCTACCTGATACTGCGGATTCCAAGCTAGCTCATAAACAATCCAGCATAGCGTAGTTCCTGAGGTGTCGAAACCACCCAATAGGAAGATAGCTGCTTGTGCCAAAAGCAAGTCTTCGCTTATATCTAGAACACAATATTTGTGAATGAGTTAGATGGAAAACAATTCCAACGGGAAATCTGGAAACTAACTCAATCTCTTAATTCCGAGACAAGCAATGCTGCTTAGCGCTGAGAACAGGCATGAAGGACGTTTGTCGTCGTTTCGGCGGACGCAACACATAGCTAAAATGCGTTGCAAAAAACTGCCATATATTTTTTTCCTGAATCACGGTCGTGAGAAAGAGGAGAAAAGCCTAACCTTCCATTGCTATGTCTATTAGAATCATAATAAACCAGTCAGAGGTCTTTTGAACTCTTTCGGGATGTTGGGAAGCGCTAATATCTGTAGAAGGTTATAAACTATGATCGACGGATTGTTGCGAGGATCTTTACCTTCATTTTCTTTAACAGCCTCCTGCTTGATCTTCAGCAGCGCATCAAGCAGATCCCGTGCATCTTTGACTTCCTTCTCATATCCTCCTCTCTGTTTGATCATAGTGCGGAAGATCGTACGTAGCAGCTTCATCGTCTTCTTGGGGAAGAGAGTGAATCTGAAAGAATGCCGAATGGATAATTAAAAATATGAAAAATCTGGCCGTTGACCCTGTAAGTTCACTAGCATCCTAGAGAAACTACTGTATGTACTCGGACAAAGTAGTGTTCCATATGTTAATTTACGACAAGGACTATCTGTATGTATGTCAGATCTCATTCAAATTCGTAACTCGTTCAACCGTTTTTGAGTGTTAGAGTAGCCAGATCTTTTGATTGGGTCTCGGAAAAAAAGGAGCCTTTATACAGACATCAGCTATCATTTGAAGATAAAGAACAAGATGTTATGATGTTTTTTAAGCAGATTGTCTATTCACGGTAGCGCGCTATGAAAAGGTGTTATGTTTCTGAACTTTCTGATGATGAAACTTACCTAAATATATCCACCAGATCTGGGAAGAAAAAGATGCTGGACCAGGCCAGTCCTCGATGCAAGTCGAACTCCATGAACTCTCTGGTCACCTTCCTCATGATGCTGTCTCCGTCTGCCAGGCAGTTGCTGGTCACCCCAAAGGCTGACTCTCCAATCACGTCTGTCGTGAAGTCGGTGCATATTTCCTGAAAGGAGTAAGTTTGTTATTGTCATGACTAATATTGATTCCATATAAAATGCACAATTTATAGCTTTGCTCCTTAAGCCCTTCAAAGGAAGAATTAAAATAACCTTCACGACTGACAATCTGTAGTCAGGCTCGCTACCATCTTATTGAGTGGCAAATATTTTTAGTCTGGCATGACCTTCTTTAATATAGGTATTTCATGTCAAAAGGAGAGCAGAAGATATACATACATGTATAAACAATCATGGATGACAGCGATGCGGATGAATACTTCGACGTCTAAGCGTCCTTTTGTTTTTATATTGATTGGTATAGTTAGCTAGTCCTTTTAGTTATTTTAGTATAACAACTTACCCAATGTTTTATATTTTATGATAATTAATAAAATATAGTAATTATTTTAAAGATACTTCACTTACTCTCAGATCAATAGGCACGTCCTTCTTGGAGTCAACGCCTATGCGATCTATAAGAGCCTTCGACTTGGAAATAGTGATTCCATTGAGACTCTTCAGTTTGGCAGCCGTGAACACTGACGTCAGCCGTCGCCTCAGACTCGTCCATGTTGGATCCTGCAACAAAATACATGCATTAAAATAACGGCGCAGTTTTCCAAACGTTAACTTAAACCTGCTGACATGAAATGGAATAAAATATGTGAATATTATGTGTTTACACGTACTTGTTTTTAAAGAAATTTTTTTAAGATTAATAAGATGTTTCTCTAAATGCAGTGAATATTCTTGTTGATCCAAGTTTTTATCAAAGTACATAGTTATAAAGTGGGTAATCTAAGCTCTATTTTTATACCTATTATGTGACGTAATTCGCGATAGTTAAGACATTCTGGGTTTTTTTATCAGTAAAACTTATAAACAAAACTGGTTATTACACTAATTGAACTTTAATAATTATTTGTGAAAAAAAAGACTAAAATTACCGAAGAATATTGGGCGCTTAGCTTGTGCTGTAACACTAAACTGATTTTCGGATGCTATGAACTAGGGATCGACCGCTAACTGATTCCCATCATGTCGCGATCATCAATTCGTTCACCAGTCATGGTCATTCATTGGGAAGTGATCCTCAGAAACCTTAGAACTTCATAAAAGCCCACTTACATTAACAGTAAAAATATTCAGAGCTCCAATAGGGTCACTCCGGCCAGAGCTCAGGTATCTGTTCCGGAAAAAGTCAGCATCCTTGACCAGCACTCTGCGGGCTATTTCAGGGCTGTTGATCACCAGGGCTGGTCTCCAGAACTGCCAGATACCCACGTAAGGAGTCTTGAACTGTTTGTATAGTTTGCGCATCCATAGCGACTGAGAACAAATATAATTATTGTGGTCAACACAGGGTTACTGGTAACTCAGTGGTTATCCCGAAAGCAGCGTAATCAATATTAGACTTACTAAAACTCCTACTAGTTTTTGTTCAATAAAATTGAAAGTAGCAACAAATATACTATGTTCTTTATCAAATATTGACCCGATCCATACTTTCTAGGCTTTTCGGAAGTTTTGTTTTTTGCTTCATACACATTGTTCGCCAAAAATACTGCATTGTGTTTTGGAAAAATCGCTGCGTCGAACATTTTCCTAAAAAAACAGAGTGTTGCTCCAGGATAGAGTGATGGGTAGATATTTGTTTTTTCATAGTATTCAGAATATAGACTTATAGAAAAATTACTAATTTTAGAAAATGTTATGCAGAAATATGAATTCGAATATTTTCCCTATGGCTTAAAAGTAAATACAGTTCCAGATAGGAGTACTGTATTCTCAGCTTGTGTACTGGTTATAGGTCCTTATTTTATGATTCCATTATCTGGGACCCGGGCCTGTTCTGCCCATCCTCTTGACATTACCTACACTTATGGTGGTCTTTTGGTGGAATACAGGTCTGACTTTTAAGAATAAATAATTCTTAATCTTATAAAATATTAGGTTAATTTTGAAAGCTGGTTTAGTGCCGTAGTAAAATGACTTACGGTCTACAAGCTCTAACAAACTTGAGCTTTTATAATAAAATAAAAACGTAATGTAAGTATTTAATTGACTTGAAATAATTATTTATTCCGATTTTTCAAGAAAACTGTCAACTGCGACGTAGGTAGTTGAGGTATTCCACTCAGACTCGGTTCTACAAAAATTTACTAAAGAAAGTTTATACTTACAGGATTTTCTCTCTGCAAAAAGGTAAGACTGCCGAATATGGGATGCGGTGGGTTATGAGGGACGCCCCTTTCTGACCAGTACCTTTTAACCCTCCACCATCGCATATACAACCACGCCAAAACGAAAAACGTCACTAAGAACAACATAATTAGTATCATTTTCGAATTATTGTTGGATCACAGAATTTTGTGTTCACTCCTATGATTCGAGATTAACACTGAGAGTTATTTATGCAGATTTTCATATCCTATAGTTTATATTTGCTTACCGATAATGTCGATTTTGTCGGCACTAAAAAATGCTTGTCATTCGTTAGTTGATCAATTATTGTTTTACAATACTACGAGTATTGTAAGTACTAAGAGTATTGTGTCTTTAGTTCAATAAAACAATACAATGTAATTCAACGGAAATATTTGGATTTTTCTCACAAAAATACTTTTCCTAAGTCTTTTGCCGCCGACTTCCGACATTAAAGTTATGTTTCACCTTTTAGCGTTTTTTTTTGGAATTCGGTTGTTTTTTTTTGTAAATAGTTTTTATTTTTCACGTTTTTGTTGTGGTACCTACTCCACACAAAGTCGAATATCACTACCTGCTATGTAAATCATAGTAACGTAGTAAGAGGCTTACCTTTACGTAAGTGTAAGAAGGACATTTACGCGAGACAATACCTAATGGAAAACCTCAATAACACTGTTCGATTTGGGAATCGAACTCAAGACCTCACGGTTATCGGTAATAATCGCAGCGCTATCGTTAATAAGAGTAGGTGGCGACATCGATAGCCAGTAATCCTAACAAAAAATTTAAGGGGGTGTACGAAAATGTATGGGAACACTCTTGAAAACAACTTGTAGACATGGCTCCGAAGTGAGGTCGGCCTATAATACTCAAGCAGGGCAATGTCGCCGTTTTTAAAGAGGAGTACCACCACACCTGAGTTCCATGCCTTTGGCGTTTTACCCCGATTATGACGGAATCGAACAGCTTCTGGAGGGCCTTGAGGATGTGTTTTCATCACTGCTTGTTGTTTTTAGGCTGTTTCAGACCCATCCTAATCTCGTACTCGAAAACACAAAAAACACATGCACACAAACCACTCAAGAGCATGCATGCACGAAAGTCCTCTCATTTTACATAATTTTATTGTATAAATTATTTATGCTCAAAAAATGGGTGAAGACACTGACTCCTGCAACACAGGTACCACCATACTCAGGACTCAGGGTTTCAAATTAAAATGCAACACGTTTTTTACAACCTGTGTGTGTGAAGGGGTTTCTCAAATTCTATTCAAACTTTCACCCCTCTTTGACTCCTTTTTAGGGTATGAATTTTCACAAATCGTTCCTTAGTGCTCGCCTTCGTTAAGTAAGGAACTTTTGTGTAAAATTACAAACTTATAAACCCAGAGCAGACGGTTTAGGTTGTGCGTTGTCTGTCAGTGAATTTAAGATTTTGGTAATCTAGTGCATAAAAATAAACCACTACCCATAATTATTTAAGTAATCATTTTATTAAACCGAAGAAACAAACTCATTATCTCTCTTCACAAACTGTACGGATATCTTCTCGTCAGGCATGAGGAACATTCCATTCTTCTCAATTGTGACTTCGCTGGGTTTAGGGGTGTCGGGGATCACCTTGAACTCGTAGTTTAGCAGGAGGTCTGCCAGGCCTTGTCGGAGAGTCTGGTACGCGAAGCGCATGCCTGGAAACGGACGTATCTTTTAGTATTAAAAACTACTAGTATTTGACATATTTTGACAGTTGCATGAAATTAAGTATATGATCTCTATTTTTACCCGAGCAGAGCTCGGTCGACCAGGAACTGACTATAAAACCGCAAATCGACGTAGGGTGTTAAGTTACTTAACAGTTTATTTCCCTGGCTGAATAAGTCAGAAATACCCAGGTATTTAGTTTTTCTTTTAATAATAAGTAGGTATTCTAGCTTGAGTCCTTCTTATTTTTTTTATTTGTTTGTGGTATACAATAAAGAATATATAAATAAATAAATATTTTGATGAAGGTTTTTTAATCGAAACTTGTTCGTATTCTGTTTGTGGTTTATATAATTTTTGTGCGCCACGTTTTGGTGCAAGTAAATGTATTTTCTTTAAAAATCATACCAAAAGAAGGAAATAGGAATGAAAAACTTAAGACAAAACACTGTTACTCATCTATACAACTCCTGGGTCCTTCACCAAACGGCATGAAGGTATACGGAAGGATGTTCCTCTCGTTCTCTGGAAGGAACCGGTCAGGGTTGAAGACTAGGGGCTCCGGGAAGTACTGAGGGTCCATGTGCATGCTGACCCCGTTCACGTAGACCGCGGTGCCGGCCGTGATGGTCAGCTTGTCGTCGATCTGGTAGTCCTTCCCGGCTATGCGGTCCAGCCATCCCATTGGGGGGTACATTCTGAGGGTTTCTGAAAAAGGTAATGGGAAGTTACGGTCTGATGTTTCGATCATTTACCTTTTGTCGACTTTATAAAAGTTATACTTAAAAGTTGCAAAATCAAAACTTCTATATTTATTCATCAGCTTAAATCTCTCGAACTTTAAAATGAAACATTTTCTAACAGTGCAGTACAAGCAAGGAACTATACAGGGTGTACCAGAAAGGTGTGGTACAGACCATCAGACTGAATAACGTTCTCCAAGGAACCAACATCGTAATCATCATATAAACCCTGTAGACGCCGCAAACAACTTCCTTGCAATAAGGACTTTAAAGATAGAAAAGTAATTGCGTAACACACATAAAATGACAATTGATCGCAATGGGTTTGATTTTGACAGATCACCCGCGTCATTTACGCGCTTTATTTACGTCGTTGAGCAGTCGAATTTATCAAACCTATGAAGCAATGGGTTATCAATATCTTTCAAAACTCTCGGATGGTGATTGAAAGTGTGTAACACAATTAGGGTGCTGGTCATTTTAGAACTCACAACATTCAGTTGGAGGCTTGAGTCTACATAGTTTTGAAATGCTAAGGATGAAGTGTTAATCCACATCTACAATACTTAATATTGAATCGCGAGATAAAACATTTGATCGTAAACTTTGCATCATCCGTCACATAACATTGTGATGTTTTTCCTCGTATACATTAGTTCGCTATTTATTATTCATAGGTACATTATAAGCGAGCTAACTGCGCAAATAGGTAAGGTATGCTGATCTATGTACTTAGAATATTAAAAGTGGATTTACAAAATAAGTAATCTGTTGAGAAATAAATCTTACCTTTGATAACATTGTCGATGTAGTTAGCATCAGAGAGTATTGTTGCATCGAAACCGCGATTTCCAATCTTTCTTTTGAGTTCTAAGACATCTTGGTAAAGCCGTTCCTAAAAATAACATTGAAAGGTTAATAACTTTGCAAACTAACTAAACATACAAACTTTGTTTCAACAAGTCAACTAAGAGGTCAAACGGAATGAGCAAAAGCGTCTTCAAAATGCAATCACCAATCCTTCTTCCAAGCACGGTGATTATGGCGATATATTGGAATCTCATGACCTGCTCATGGTCAGCAGAAGACCTACTCATATAATGTTTGTAGTATATCTACCTGATACTGCGGATTCCAAGCTAGCTCATAAACGATCCAGCATAGCGTAGTTCCTGAGGTGTCGAAACCACCCAATAGGAAGATAGCTGCTTGTGCCAACAGCAAATCTTCGCTTATATCTAGAACACAATATTTGTGAATGAGTTAGATGGAAAACAATTCCAACGGTCAATCTGGCAACTAACTGAATCTCTTAATTCCGAGACAAGCAATGCAGCTTAATGATGGGAACAGGCATGAATGACGTTTCTAATCACTTAAGACGTTGTGGAAGGGAATGCATCGGCGGACTGGCACGATCACGACGCAACGCATAGCTAAAATGAGTCGCAAACAACGTACTCCGCATTTTTTTTGATTTTTTTCTGGATTCACGGTCGTAAGAGAGAAGATAAAAAGGTCAAGCTTCTATGCCTATATCTTTTACAATTAAATTATTTAAACCCGAATTTCTAGTTGTAGCTGTGTTCAACGTATTGTTGCGAGGATCTTTACCTTCATTTTCTTTAATAGCCTCCTGCTTGATCTTCAGCAGCGCATCAAGCAGATCCCTTGTATCTTTGACTTCCTTCTCATATCCTCCTCTCTGTTCAATCACAGTGCGGAAGATCGTACGTAGCAGCTTCATCGTCTTCTTGGGGAATAAGGTGAATCTGAAAGAATGGCGAATGGATAATGCAAACTCTACTTGTCAAACTACTGTATGTACCCGGATAGATAAGTGTTTCTTGTGTTGATTAACGACAAGGACGTTCAGCCGTTTTTGAGTGGTTGAGTAACCTTAAGTAGCCAGATCTTTTGACTGGGTCTCGAAAAAAAGGGAGTTTTTATATAGACATCAGCTATCTTTTGAAGATAAAAAACTAGATGTTACTTTTTTAAGCAAGAGTTTTCTATACTCGGAAACTTACCTAAATATATCCACCAGATCTGGGAAGAAAAAGATGCTGGACCAGGACAGTCCTCGATGCAAGTCGAACTCCATGAACTCTCGGGTCACCTTCCTCATGATGCTGTCTCCGTCTGCCAGGCAGTTGCTGGTCACCCCAAAGGCTGACTCTCCAATCACGTCTGTCGTGAAGTCGGTGCATATTTCCTGAAAGGAGAAGGTATGTTATTGTCATGATAAATGCACAATTTTTTTTTATAGCTTTGCTTCTTAAGCCTTTCAAAGGAAGAATTAAAATAACCTCCGCGAGTGGCAATCCGTAGTCATCCTCGCTACCATCTTATTTACCGGCAATATTTTTAGTATGGCATGAGCTTTTTTCATATATTTCGTGACAAAAGGAGAGCAGAAGATATACAAACAAATACACAATGTATAAAATTAGTCATTATTTTAATGATCTTACTCTCAGATCAATAGGCACGTCCTTCTTGGAGTCAACGCCTATGCGATCTATAAGAGCCTTTGACTTGGAAATAGTGATTCCATTGAGACTCTTCAGTTTGGCAGCCGTGAACACTGACGTCAGCCGTCGCCTCAGACTCGTCCATGTTGGATCCTGCAACAAAATACATGCATTAAACTAATTGAGCAGTTTTCCAAACGACAAACTAATCATATATAAAAAAAAAACAAATTGAGTTTTTTGTTTCCACGTTTTTGTTCATGTGTGTGTTTACATACTCGTTTTTCAAGACGTTTTTTAGAGTGATTAGTACCATATTCTTGTTGAACATCAAGTTTTTATAAAAGTAGTTATAAAGTAATTTAAAAGCTCTATTTTTTTTTACTAGGAAACGTAATTCCAGACAGTTACGGCATTTTGTGGTTTTTTATCAGCAAAACTTATTAAAAACTAGTTATTACACTAAAATACGATGAACTTTAATAATTATTTGTAAAATAAGAGGACCAAGAAGAACATTGGGCGCTTAGCTTGTGCCGTAACACAAAACTGATTTTCGGATGCTATGAACTAGTGATCGACCACCAACTGATTCTCAAAGCCACATCATGTCGCGTTTATCAATTCGTTCACCAAGCACGTTTATTCATTAGGAAGTGATCCTCAGAAACCTTAGAACTTCATAAAACCCCACTTACATTAACAGTAAAAATATTCAGAGCTCCAATAGGGTCACTCCGGCCAGAGCTCAGGTATCTGTTCCGGAAAAAGTCAGCATCCTTGACCAGCACTCTGCGGGCTATTTCAGGGCTGTTGATCACCAGGGCTGGTCTCCAGAACTGCCAGATACCCACGTAAGGAGTCTTGAACTGTTTGTATAGTTTGCGCATCCATAGCGACTGAGAACAAATATAATTATTGTGGTCAACACAGGGTTACTGGTAACTCAGTGGTTATGTGGAAGCAGCGTAATCAATATTAGACTCACTAAAACTCCTCCTAGTTTTTGTTCAATAAAATTGAAAGTAACAACAAATATACTATGTTCTTTATCAAATATTGAACCAATCCATACGTTCTAGTCTAGGCTCCTCGGAAGTTTTGTTTTTAGTATTTTTTGCCTTATACACATTGTTCGCCAAAAATACTGCGCTGTGTTTTGGAAAAATCGTTGCGTCGAACATTTTCCTAAAAAAACAGAGTGTTGCTCCAGGATAGAGTGTAGTAGTGAGTTTTTCCATAGTATTCAGAATAATACTGATTATAACTACCTATAGAAAATGTAATGCAGAAATGTGAATTTTAATAGTTTTTTTCCCTGCTACATCTGGCTTGTAAAATGGCTTAAAAGTAAATACAGTTCCAGATAGGAGTGTATTCTTTTTAGCCTGTGAATTGGTTAAAATAGGCTATTCAAAGTTATAGCTCGTTTTTTTTAATAATTCCAATATCTGGGACATGGGCCTGTTCTGCCCATCCTCTTGACATTACCTAACCATGGTGCTCTTTTGATGGAATAACAGGTCTGACTTTTAAGAATAAATAATTTATGTTTAGTCTTAATTTTAAGCCAGTCTTTATGCTTATAAAATATTAGGTTAATTTTGAAAGCTGCTTTAGTGTCGTAATAAAATGATTTACGGTCTAGAAACTCTAACAACTTGACCTTTTATAATGAAATAAAAACGTAATGTAAGTATTTAATTAACTTGAAATTATTATTTATCCTAATTTTTCAATGTAAGAAACCTGTCAAGTGCGAGTTAGGAATTTAGTAAACAACAGAACAGGACTTTAGACTGAGACTTTAGACTCGGTTCTACAAAAAGTTATTAAAGAAAATGTATACTTACAGGATTTTCTCTCTGCAAAAAGGTAAGACTGCCGAATATGGGATGCGGTGGGTTATGAGGGACGCCCCTTTCTGACCAGTACCTTTTAACCCTCCACCATCGCATATACAACCACGCCAAAACGAAAAACGTCACTAAGAACAACAGAATAAGTATCATTTTCGGAATATTGTCGGATCACAGAATCTCTAGTGTTCACTCCTATGATTCGAGATCAACACTGAGAGTTATTTATACAGATATCCATATCCTATAGTTTATCTTTGCTTGCAGATAATTAAAGATTTGTCGGTAGTAAAAATGCTTGTCATTCGTTTGTAGATCAGTATTGGTAAGTATTATTGTTATCTTCAGTTCAATAAAACAAGGCCATGGAATTTAACGCGAATATTTGTGTGTAAAAAGCAAAAAGTCATTAATGACTGATTATTTAAAGCATCGATATAATGTAAATATTTGGATTTTTCTAACAAAAATAAATTGAGGGCTTTTTTGCGGGCGAAACGCGTTAGATTTTTTAAAGTTATCGTGCAGATTGTTGCTTACTTAAATACCACTTTATAATTATCTATAATTATTTTTATAAAAATATCTAGGTAATCGAGTTTATTATTATTTGCTACACATATATAGGTATCTATTTTTTATTTAAACATCTACACACACTATAAAACTGATTTACATCTGTAAGACGTCCTCGTAACATAAGGTCCAGTTGAAAACCAGCGTCAGGCACTAGTTGTCTGGCATTCATGCTGAACTGGGCCTGTTTGGCGCAGCCGTGAGGCGCACAATACTATTTTGATGTTCTTTGTTTTTTGCGTAAATATTGTGTGCCTTACCTGTGTCAAATAAATTTATTTCCTTTCAGATAGTTTCATGCAGATGAATACATAACCGAACTTCGACCAACCGTAATACGATTTTATTACGTATCAACTTTTTAGGCTATAGTTCTTGTGAAAAGAAATCCAACGAGTTCAAACTCAAAGACGCTATCTTATTTAGTTGAGGAGTTCCTATGGCCATCGAAATGAAATGAAATGAAATTGTTTATTCTGTAAATAGGATATTGGAATCACTTTTACACGTCATATAAACAAAACCGGCCAAGTGCATGTCAAACCATGCACAATCAAGAGTTCCGTAGTTCGAATTTATAAAACAAACTTAACGTTGTAGTTGAAAAACTTGTTCTCCGATACAGAATATATGGGAGAACATGTTTTTACAAATACAAATTTAAGTTGTTCGATTATTACTCGGTAACTTGTGGAGCCTACGTAGCGGTGATAGTTTTCCTTTTAATTTCGTTATTTATACTACTGCTGTGATTTTTTTCACATATCCAAACCGAACCATTTAGCTGGCAGGGGGGAGGACACTTGACTCTAACAAAAATTAGCACTTTAAAGCTTAATATTCCGCAAGCGGATCACTGAACCCAAAAATGGTTTTCACAAACTCACAATATTTTTAAACGACCTTTCCAACGATACCCCATACCATGGGATTGACGAGAAAAAAACCACCATCCTCACTTTAGGAGTACGGGAGGTACCCTAAAAAAAAAAATATTTTACAATTTTTTTTACCACTTTGTCGGCGTCGTTTATATGTATATTCATCGCAAATTACAGCTTTCTAGTACCAACGGTCTCTGAGCTAAGCCGCGGACAGACGGACAGACGGATATAGCGAAACTATAAGGGTAGGGGAACCCTAAAAAATATTAAAAATAAGCTAGATAAGGTCCGCGTTTCCTATCTGACTACTCTGAGAAGAAAGGCCGAAACAAACTCAGAGGTCGCAGTCTCTTTTAAAGTCCAGACATAATCTCGGTCAAGCTATACGAGGACCATGTAGATTAGTCTGAAATGGTCTTTTGAGGAAAGTACCGCACAGATTTGAGTGGACCTGTCCAGTCAGTGCAAGCATTTGTCAGTAATAGTGGAGCTCAACTCAGAAATTAAGGAGCTCAACGACTCCACGAACAATACCAAAGAAAGGACATTTGGGTAAGCCGCATAAAACATCTCAAATTGCCAGACCATCGATAAAACTAACTGAGAACGATAAAATATAAAAATAAAAATCATCATCATCTTCGGGCTCCATCATAAGACTAGCTCCATGGTATCATATTTTACGTTGTCAACGTAGTTACATGTATAAGATTGTCATGTTCAGCTCAATAGGATGACAAGAAGGGCTTGAATTACAAAAAAAAAAACAACCGACTTCCAAAAAAAACACAAAAAAAGTGAAAAATAACTTTTATTTCGGAAGTCGGTGTCTATGCTTTTCAATTTTCGTTTTATGCCACCGACTTCCGAAATTAAAGTTATTTTTCACTTTTTTTGTGTTTTTTTTTTTGTAAAAAGTTTTTATTTTTCACTTTTTAGTTGTGGTACCTACCCCACACAAATCCGAATACCACTACCTGCTATGTAAATAACAGTGAAGGAGTAAATAAGGAAACTCGTCTAGATAAACTAAGTGGGAAAAATACGTAATATTGAAGCTAACTCAAAAACTACGCAGGCAAAGTTAATAAAATTTATATGGGACCTCCTCGGAAGCATGACTTACGAAACAAAAAAAATAATCATCAAAATCGATTCATAATTGGCGGAGTAATCGAGTAACACACACAAAAAAAACAGACGAATTGAGAACCTCCTCCTTTTTGAAGAAGTCGGTTAAAAATAGATGACAATGCGACTAACTAGAAACACATACGAACGAAGCAAGCTGAATTATAAGGCTTGTAAAATCTATTTGCATAGGTGGGTTCTCAGACAAACAAACAAATCGAAATTAGTTTTATTAGTAAATAAAAATTCTCACGATTCACGTGTTCTGGAAATCAGAAATAGTGATGAGTACACATTATGTAGGTATCATAGCAAGCACTCTGTCAAAAATAATAATGCAATCCTAATTTTAAATTTGAGCAGTGGTGGTCCAGTGGTAACGGCCACGACTTACGAGTTGTAGGTCGTAGGTTCGAACCCTGACAGGCGCTTTACTTTGTGTAAATTATTTCATCGCCACTGCTCTCAAAAATTCCTCACGATGTTTTCCTTCACGAAAACATCGTGAGACCGAGAACCAAAAATTCGAAGACATGTGACATCTACCAACCCGCACTGGGCCCGCGTGGTGGATTACGGCTCGCTCCCTCTCACAGAGAGGAGGCCTGTGTCCCAGCAGTGGGAACATTATAGGCTGATTATGCTTATGCTTATGCTAATTTTAAATGATGTATATTAAAAAATAGAAAATGCATATAATCCTTACTATCCTTATCCTTACTAATATTATAAATGCGAAAGTAACTCTGTCTGTCTGTCTGTCGCGCTTTCACGCCAAAACTACTGAACCGATTTAAATGAAATGTGGTACACGGATAGTCTAGAGCCTGAGAAAGGACATAGGCTACTTTTTATCGACATACCACGCGGGCGAAGCCGCGGGCGGAAGCTAGTAATATTATAAATCCGGAATGAAAATAATCCTAACTTAAAATGCGAAAGTGACTTTATTTGTTTGTTACGCTTTTAAACTAAAACGGCTGAACGAATTTAGTTGAAATTTTGGCACTTGGGTAGACCATGGCCGGAATGACCTTTTTATCGATATTCCCACGGGATCGAAACTTACGCGGGTGAACGGCGGGGCGCAGCTAGTCATTCATAAAACATCTACGGTAGAGCGGGAACCATGTTGGGTGAGGTAGGTACCTTTAGTTTTAATTAAAAATAAAGAATGTTAGTTTTGTTTGTACACAATCGTGTAAAAATTGAAATAAGTTTGTTTGTCAACGGTTACTTTTGAAAGGGTGTGACTGTACCTACTATCTATGTTTGATAGGTAGAGAGATAGTTAGTAGTTATCTCGTATAAAATCGATGATGATAGCATTCGATTTTATTATCCTGTTTTACATAATTTATCTATTTATAGAATCTTGCTGTATCATTATCATTTCAATATAGATATATAGATTGGGTTTGAACGAATGCCTTAAAAAGGTTTTAAAAAATGACGCAAATGAATCTGATTCAGAACTTTTATTATAATAACATAATATCACGCCTGTGCACCTCGAAGGTTTAGGCAGAGGTGTACCTGTAGTACATACACATTTCGCCAGTTCCTTTAAATATGTACCTGCGAATCATTTTCTATTTTTTTTATGTTTACTGAAAATCATTGCTCAGTGCACTGAAAAGTACTAATTGGTAATCAATGACATGGGCATTTTACTGGTCTATTCTCAGCCGCAGTCTATTCTTGGTGAAAAATAAAAAACCGGCCAAATGCGAGTCGGAATCGCGCACGAAGGGTTCCGTACCATTATCTTTAAAAACGGCAAAAAAAACACGTTTTTTGCATGGGGCTCCCATACAAAAAACGTGATTTTTTTGCCATTTTTTTTGCCCTCAAATATTTATTTTATTCTGTGTTTTTGTATATTTTGTTATAGCGGCAACAGAAATACATCGTCTGTGAAAATTTCAACTGCCTAACTATCACCGTTCATGCGAGACGGACGCCTGGTGACAGACGGACAGACAAACAGACAGACAGACGGACGCTTACTTATGACTGATAGCGTTTATCTAAAGTTGACGTGTTTTTGTTGACGAATTACGCGAATCATTTTGGCCCAACCCCCGACAGAGGTAAGTAAGAAACATTTCATTAATCTTTTTACTGAACGTTTTTTTAAATTAATATTCTTTCATCTTCACGTTTCATCATCATCATAGTCACCCTTCACCATCCCACTGGGGGATAGCCCTCCTCTATTGCATGTCACCTACCCAGATCCTGTGACTTTTCCTTAATTCCCCATCAATCGATCAGAAACCTTTTGAATTATTATTTGCACCCCTACCCAGACAAAGGAATGGGTTGTTACTTTTTCTCTTACATTGTTGTAAAAGCTTACTAAAGTGTGTAATGGCTTAGGCTTGACACCTAGGGTAGCACGGTCCACCTAGAATACCCTCTGATTCCGAAAAGTTAAGACTAGTTGCAACTGGGATATAGAAAACAAATGGTGTCGCAGGTCTATGATAAAACAAAAATAATAAAAAGAATAGTGTCAAAGCTTACCAAATCATCCTCCTGACCTTATCCTCTTTTTTCGAGACCGGTGTTTCTTCCTTACCTCTATCCTTCCTTATCCATCAGCTTTCATCTCAGAATTCATCCTCTTCATAGCCAATACTAGCCAAGTCATCTTCCATCCATCTATCCATCTTTTGTTTGGTCTAAGTACTGTATACCAGTCTACCACAGCATTCGGGAAACGGCTAAGCTTATATGGTAAACATTATTCATCGTCATTCATTTAAACGTATTATTTTCTGATATCTACGTATAGTTGACGTATAATGATTTGAGTTTTTTTATTGTCTTCGTTAGATAATGTACTCAGATTGCGTTCTAATGTTCTGATAATATTCTTAACACAATACTTGCAGATGATAAACATTGTCTAATTAAGTATTTGTCATATGAGACCTGATTGAGTGACTTATCTTGTTCACACGATGTGCGTTTGTAATATGCGAGTTATTTATGTAAATGGCCACTGTCCACATGATTGATAAACGATAAATGATTTTATTTCTGTTAGTAGGTTTGCACTAACACTTTCATCATATTTTAATAAAAACTATATATGAGGTCAGCCTTACCTATGTGACTACTCTGAGAAGAAAGGCCTTTTTTAAAGTCTAGACATAATCTTGGTCTGATCATGTAAGGTCCAAATGGTCCTCAAAAGACCATTTCAGACACCAATCCAAGAGGAAAGAACCACAGAGATTTGAGTGGACCTATCTATCAGTCTGTGCACACATTTGTCAGTAATCGTGCAGATAAACAAGCCGTCTATGACGAAAAAGCTGATGTCTTTGTCCCTGTAATTAAACGCTGGGTAATTATCCGTAGGGCACGAGTTGTTGTCACGATTTTACCGTCATGTGACAATACAATAATAAGCATAAGCATAATCAGCCTATAATGTTGCCACTGCTGGGACACAGGCCTCCTCTCTGAGAGAGGGAGCGGGCCGTAATCCACCAGGCGGGCCCAGTGCGGGTTGGTAGATGTCACATTTCTTCGAATTTTTGGTTCTATAGGACATCCCGGTTTCCTCACGATGTTTTCCTTCACCGTTTTGAGAGCAGTGGCGATGAAATAATTTACACAAAGTAAAGCGCCTGGCTGGGTTCGAACCTACGACTCGTAAGTCGTGGCAGTTACCACTGGACCACCAATGCTCTGCACAATACAATTTACTTCCTTTTTACTTAGTTTCCTTCTGTGTTATCGTGATGGATATCCACGTAACGTCTTAGTATCGTAACGTTAGAAATTATATAAGCGCACATTCAGATAAGTATGTTTTTCTGGTTCCACTGCAATTAATAGCAAAAATAGGTAGGTATCTGTTAATACTAATACGGTTGTCCTTTGTTTGTTCGTTTTTGCTCGACTTGGCACTGCCGTGCTTCCAGCTAGAGGAATCAGGAACAGGGTGTAAAGTTCACTCATCCTCTAGAAAAAAGGGAGGATCCTCCGACCAGATGAGTATTGTGGCTGGTGGGCTACTGCCCGACAGTCGATATCGGGACTTTGTATATAGCTAGTCGCACGGTAAACGCTGTTTGCGCGATGCAGGATTTAGCGTGACATCAGTCAGATGTAGATGCCGCCACAGACAACAGACACACTATGTTATAGTATGTCTGTGGCGGTAGTAGTAGTAGACACAACATAACATCTTGGTAAGCATAATAATATTATAGGCTGTATTACCTAATAAGCTAAAAAAAACGAAAGTCATTATAAGATATTATGGTAATCAAAATATTTAGTCTCCATATAAATGTTATAACAGTGTTATCATAATTATGTACCTACCTAAACGTTTATATTTATACAAGCCCTATTAGCGTAGAGGTCGTCACATAGTGCAGTGCGAAAACCAAGGCAAGTTTTGGAAACATAAACTCAATCTCATACATAACAAAGTTCAAATTCATAGACATTTTATGCAGGGTGTAAGCTAAGTTTCAGCCCTTACAACTCGAAATCTTTACGCACTTTGTAAATGGAACTATAGACTGAGCAAAAAAAAAATATTTCACGTAAAGACCAGTGACTCTCGCAGTCTCCGAAGGTCTTTTTACACCCACCGATCAGTTCTTTCTGCAAAAATCTCACCGTGAACACTTAGGGGGAGTGAGCTATCATCCCACCTGCAAGGTAAATGCATAAAGATAAAGATATATTTATTTTTTCAAACATATATTTTTTTTTATTTAAGTTTTCTTGCACAACATTACAAAATAAGAATAATCCTCAGGCGTTGTACAGAACAAAATACAAATTAAAAAGTGACACACATACGTAGGTTGGGTAAAATACAAATCAAAAACATAAACTATAAACACGAGAAATAACAAAATTACGAAATAAAATTTATATAATTAACAAACTGCAATCAAAAGAAAAAATAAAATAAAAAATAACCTTATAATCATCTTTCATTCATCTTCTCACAAAAAATTAAACATTCACGACACACATCTATCCATTTCCCAGCAAACAAGTCACATTCCGATGTTGAAGTCAGAAGAGCATTGAGCATGGAAAGGGCCCGAACGAGGGGCGAGTTAGCTCGCGACACTGTGCGTGCTGACGGCACGGCTAGTAGCCGGTGACTTCGAGGCCTGAGTTGTTGTTTGGGCTCAACAGGGACAAAAAGCCTCACCAACTGCTCCACAAGTTCCTGGCAATCGTACTCACCCCGCATAATACGGCAGGCAGTAATAAGCAGGAAGTGCTTACGCCTTACTTCGAGAGAATTAAAATTTAGTACACCGAGTAAAAATTTTGTAGGATAAAGGAAGGGGTAGTAACCAAAGAGTTTTTTATATAGAAACCTAAGGAAGGTCTTCTGAACTTTTTCAAGAAGTAACGCGTAAGTGCATTCGTAAGGGTTTCAAATCATTGCAGCTGATTCGAGCTTACTCCTGACCAAGGCCATGTAAACAAGTTTAATGGCCAGTGGATTGTTAAACTCACGCATATTCCGGATAACAAATCCTAGTCTCCGGAATGATTCAGCAGCGAGCGTCCTCATGTGATCATGAAATGTCAATCTCGGGTCAAATAGTACTCCAAGATCTTTCATAGAAAGAACACGGGCTATTGGTTCCTCGCCCAGGACGTATTGTGTATGCCTAGGATTATGTGCACGGCTAACATGTTATAAGAATATGCACATAAAGGTGGAAACTTCAATTATAGCGAACCAACGTGTTTTGCCTCATTCGGCGTACAAAATGTTTATAAATGTTATTAATTAAATGGGCAATTATAGATTCATTTTTAATGTAACTTACATATTATAAAAAAAATAGAGTCACAACACACGTAATGATAATTGATCGCATTTTTATTTTGTCAGTTCAGCCACGTTCATTGGCGTTATTTACGTTTTTGAGCAGAGGAACCTGTGTACGCAAATAGAATGCTGGCTGAGGCTAGGTATAGATAATAGTCACTATTACAGCTCACTTCACCTAAGTTGCCACGGTTAGATCTAAGATTTTACGCGCGAAGTAATGAATACAATCATCTAACATGTCTTACTTCCTTCGCTTAAATTCTACGGAGATTGGTATAGCAGGATGGTAGAACATGCCTTTCTTCTCAATGGGGATGTCATTGGGAATGGGATACTTGGGGAGTGGTTTGAGCTCGAAGTTCAGCACAATGGCTGCTAAACCGTAGCGGACTGTGTTCTGTCCTATGCGTTTACCTGTAAATGAAAAAAAAAAGATATTTATAGCTTCACGAGTTCACGACAGTATCATCGAAAGGATGGCAGAGTGTACACGCACGTTTCACCAGTTAAGTTTAAGTCTCATGAGGCAGGGGATGCGCCTATTGCCATTAACCGGGCTCAAATCATTCTTGGCTTTTAAACAGAAATTCCTAATGGCAATACCCAATAACACTTTTCTCTTCCTGAGAATAGAATCTAGGACCTCATGATCCCCGGAGGACACGGTGGAGCATACGGTGGAGGTATGCCTGTGGTGCGGCGGTGCTTGGGCGGAGCACCGCCGTGTCCTCGTGGAGGCGATTGGCGGCAATGATCTCTCGCGTGCGGCCCTGGTCCAGGCCCTTGGTATAGAGCGAGAGGGCATGGGAAGCCTTCACCTCCTTCTGCGAAGCAGTAATGCTCGCGAAGGAGGAGGCGGAACGCGTGAGGAAGAGGCAAAGCTTGCGCCCTCACGCCCCTAACCGCCGCCGCTGGAGACACCCTGGGCGTCAGGAATCCCAGGCGGATTCCCGGCCACCATAGGCGCGGGCTTGCGGACGGCGGGCGATGGGTAGCTCGCCGTCCGATAACGACCAGACCCGGGTTGATGGCGCGTCGTGTTTCACGCGCGCCTCAAAGAGATGTCAGCACAATTGGCGGGGTCCGCTAGGACCGATGCCTGCCAGGGTTGCGGGAGAGTCCGAAAGGGATACCGGCAACAGGTAACTGAAGGAACACCGGTGGGTTTTAGTCAGTAAAAGTCTGACATGCCCTTCCGCTCCGCCCAGAGCGGGAGAAGTCATCAGTATCCGCGCTTGTGATCACCCGAAAAACGAAGCAGTTAAGAAACATAGATAGAATACTCTTTATTATCTCTTTATGCCTTTTTTTTAAATATTATTATATAAAGTCTGTCAGCTTCTATTTGTTAGTATTTTGTTTGACAATAAAAGTTCCTTTATTCATGATCAATTATTATGGGGTCGGCTTCCAGTTTAACCGGATGCAGCTGAATACCATGTCTTTAGTAAAAGTAAAATCATATGAATAACAGGTAATTATAAATGTGGAAATTGTAAATTGTGTCATATGGGCACACAGTGGTTGGTTAAGTCTTACAAGAAGAGCTAAAACTTAAACATTATCAGAATGTCTCAGAAGACAAATTATCAATTAATTAGGGAGCTTCCAAATGCGGTATATGTATTAATGCCTCAATCACTTTCGATTCAACCCTAAACCTTTATTAATGGCCTTAATATGACAGGAAATAATGACTTACGATCCCTCCGATCAATTTATCAACCGTAACAATTAATGATCAATTTAATTAACAATTAGTGAATCGAATTAACTCGAACTGCTGCCCAGTCGTGTCAAAAGTTGTCCTCTGGAAGACTTGATATTAATACCCTATAGATAAATTAATATTTAATTTATTGCTGGTCGTGATGGTCCGGAGACAAAGGGGCTCATTTGTCAAGTACGATGACGCTGGTTCTTGGCTCTGTCAGCTTGTTCAAATTCATGTATTCAAGTCAGGGAAGTTTCTTCTTAAGCTAAGTGACACACTTTGTAGATTTGCTAATGCTCGGTTCCTATAAACGAAAACGAATCGTTTATCTTACCAATGGAAACATTTTTAGTCGCCAAACTGGGCATATAAATAAATTCGTAAGCTAATTTTACCTGTGATAGCTACTTCCATATGGAAGGGTTTACTATGCAAAGCTATTAGGTTAGGTCTTTGCTTCATTAGATACAGGAGTTTTAATTTTAACCAATAACTGTCCGTAAATTATAGGAATCGGCCATAAGTAATTTCATACAACTGACTCAATGTGATTTGTGATCTGATTAACGAGGAATTTAGTTTGACAGTCAATTTCTTTATTAAGTTCTCAAGTTGACTTTGCTATGCTGACTTTGCTTTTCCTTTTGACTTTGACCTTTAGCACTGTCAAGTTGATCACGGTATTAAGAAAATGTATGTAACTCACCAATACACATTCTAGGTCCTTCTCCAAAAGGCATATAGCTGTAAGGGACGACACTCTTCGCGTATTCAGGCAAAAATCTTTCAGGTCTGAAGACTTCAGGCTGTGGGAAGTACGTGGAATCCCTGTGCATGCCGATAGCATTCACGTAGACCACTGTCTTAGCAGGGATGGTCAGTTGTTCGTTCACTTTGTAGTCTTTGAGTGCGAGGCGGTCCAGCCAGCCCATGATTGGGTATTTTCTTAGGGTTTCTGGAACAGAAAGGAGAAAAGTTAATTTATGCTTGCCGCGGTCGGTCATATCGCGACCCCTCGGGCCTCGTTTCGGGTATAAAGAAGCCCGAAAGTTTGACAACCAGTCTTACTACGGAGTATTGTATTCCCAGTAACTGGGTTGTGGAGGTCGGATAGCGGATAGGCAGTCGCTCCATGTAAAATACTGGTATTCAGCTGCACCCGGTTAGACTGGAAGCCGACCCTAAAATAGTTAGGAAAAGACTAGGAGATGATGTGGAATAGTAAGAGATGAGGAATAGTAAGTGGATGAGTCAGAATAGAATAGTACCCGGCTGTAAATATAACACATCGAGGTTTAGAAGAGTTTGGCTTCGTATAGTGTCGCCTTTGTCACTCTGTAATGGTCTCTTTTATGGCAGTCGTCACGAAAAGTCAAAAGGTTGAAATAAAAAAAAAATTACGAGGTTTGAGGTTATCTTATTAAAAAGGATATAATGTTGTATTTACCTTTAATTACAGCATCCAGATAGGGTAGTTTAGCTAAACAATCCGCGTCAAACTCTTTGCCTCCTAGTGCTTCTTTTGCTTCCACCAGTTCCTCATAAAGGAGTTGCTGTCAAAAAACAAGAAGCTGGTTAGTTTACCAAATATAAGGAAAAAGTATCGAACAGCCACATTTTACCATCTATTTATGTTATATAGCCTTAATTACATGCGGCTTGCATGTAATTAAGGCGAGCCTATTGACGGGCACAAGTCCAGACATCCAGCTACTGAGAATTTTACCATGGTAAAACTTAATAACTTTGTGTGACCTGGGAATCGAAGGCACTCAGCAGTCGCGGTTATAGCCACTCGACCATCGCAAAAGGCACGTGAAGTTACTTCTCTCCGTCCCTCATACCGCAGTGAGTCTCTTAGCTTAAGTGACAAATTAACTCTTGGATATATTATTTTCTTTATTAAATATTAGAATAAAAAAAAATATTAAAACATTTTAAAATATAAAAAATAGTAGCCCACCGGTATCGGGAACAGGGTCCAAGCTACTCGGATATATTATTTTTATCTCACGAAGTTTTGTGCGCCTTACTTGTGGTTACCACGCTGTGAATGTGCGTGTAAGTGCAGGAGCTCTCAGTTCCATCCGAGACAGTGTGGAATTCGGAAGTGTGTGTGTGTGTTTGTGCGTGTGTGTTGACGCTACTCGTCTTCTCACACACATTCACAGCGTATTTGTACACTTGGTTAACACAAGTAAAGCGCGCGTCGCTTCGTGGGATAGAAATGCTGTACTTGCAACAAGGAGCTTGGCAATCGAATGACGTTGACAGGGAGGCGCTGTTCGTAAACATTTGCCACGAAGGGTCGATATCACCTTAGTAATAGTCTAGTTAAAAAAACGCCACATACACACACTTTTATTTTTGTTATAGCGGCCACAGTAGTACACACTCTGCGTGAAAATTTAAAGTCTAACTATTGTGCTTAAAAAGATATAGCCTTGTGACAGACGGTCTGACGGATGAACGGACAGCGGAACCTTGGTAATAGGGAACCCTATTACAAAGGCTCCGTTGTCCGTCCGTTGGCACCCTCAGGGTACGGAACCAGGTTATTGGATGTGTTACCTGTTGTTCAGGGTGGTGCGCCAACTCAATTACGGTATAGAGCAATGTAGCAGAAGATGTGTCGTATCCTCCTTGGAGGAAGATCATTGCATTCGATAATAAAATGTCCAAATTCATATCTGGAAAAAAAGAGAAAAGTAAATCAATTTCCAAAATAATTTTGGTGTCTCACATGGAACCACGATAAAAATATAGGTACTTATGGAAAAAAATGTTAAACTAAATGATCTATAACTAAAATAAATCAGCCTGGATTGTCCTACTGTAGGGCAGCATAACAATATTTAAATAATATATAAAAACCACATAATATCTTAACTTTTAGTTAAACTAATTATTAGCCTTGTCAAAACTTGTGGTTTGGAATGTTATTTTGGTCGAGTAATTAATGTGTCAAGTAGGACATTTAATAAGATGAGTTTTGTGCCTGTAATTACAACATAAACACGAACGAGCTATTACATAATAGAAGTCCAACCCGCTGGAAACCAGCTGGCCTTGCACAACTGGTTGCAAAGGCAACTAGTTGTATTTTCCTTATTCATACACAGCACCAAAAAACTTGCTGGCCTTTCCACCAAGAAAGATTTATATATTATTTATATTTTTTTGTTGTTACCTTGGTTTTCTTTCTTGGCATCTTGCTTCATCTTCAGCAGCGCGTCGAGCAGATCTCTCTTACCATCCATCTCCCTCTCATATCCCCCTCTCTCTTCCACCATCATCTTGAAGACTTTCCTGAAGTAATCCACGGTATGTTTGGGCCAAAACGAGAACCTGAAAATGTCAAAAATTCGTATTTTGGTTCGAAGAGACACATTTTTATGTTTGCAGTTACAACCGCTTGGTTTGCATAGTTTTTTTGAAAAATAATATGAAATACAAACTTGCTTTTGCGGTAGGTAAAAATAATACTTACTGAGCATGCGTATAAATTCATCTACTACTACGTAACCCTTCACTATGCGTGGTCCGACAGACTTGGCCAGTATTTGTATGTTATTGAGTGGCAATCAAGCTGGCCGTCCAACTTATGGTAACTGGTCCACTGCCTATAATGGACTTCTAGAATACCAGAAGCATCCCAGATTCGACCACCTGGGAAGTCTCAGGCACAGAGACAGTCAGGTAGTTCGGAGATGAGGCTTTAAAGCTGGCTAGGCACATGAGACATGAAACATGCGGCATCCATACCCTTCAAAACGAATACTGCTCGGCGGCATAAATAGCTATGGGGACAACATTGCTTCTTGGGCCGATATCATTTACAAAGAGGTTTCATCAGCCCATTACAAAATGAACTTCGTACCTGAATATATCGACCACTTCTGGCAAGAAGAATATGGAGGACCAGGCCAGGCCTCTCCAGGCACTGTACTTCTCGAACTCTTTGGTCATCTCCCTCAAAGGACCGGTGTTATTCCTCGTCGCTTGGCATTGAATGCCGAATGATGACTCTCCTATGATATCTGTTGAGAAGTCCGCAAATATACTCTGTAAACAGAAATAGGGAATTAAGTCACATTGATATGATAAAATAATCAAACCAGTATTACCTAAAGTGTTATAAAAGTCGATTAACACGTCAGGTTTCATTGTTGAGCTAAATATATAATTACCTACAATTGGAATAGGAATAAAATAAAAATAAAAACATTAACTATATGGAATGCTGAAAAACAATGAATACATTAAATATAATAATTTTGTATCAATTTAAATGATTGTGTTAAAAACCGTGTGGCGGCACATGAGAACTACGCATCAAAGACCTGACCTCTCATAAAATCCTGCATCGCGCAATTAGAGTTTATCGCGCGATCAACATAATATACGCGATTCCAACATCAATCGTTGGGCAGTTGCCCGCCAGACACAACACCCGTCTGGTCGGAGGATCCTCCATTTTCGATAGAGGATGAGTTAACTGTACATCCTGTTCCTCATACCTCGAAAACCGTACCGACATTATCGGTAGAGAATACAGTCCCCTTTAGAAATATGGCACATCTATAGAAATCATAACAGAAGGGCAATGTGAAGTGTCTTCGTGTGTTGCCACTCATGCCTGTGTCATTGCGTCTCTATAAAAAGCTCAATCCAATATACTACCCAAACAATACCAATAATAATACAAAAGGTAAGTGAAGTAAAAATAAATACCCTCAAATCTATAGTCTTTCCTATCTCGTTATCCGAATCGATGCGGTACATCAGATCAGCCACCTTGCTTTGGTACAGCTCCGTCCAGCCTCTGAGTTTGGAGCCAGTGAAGACCATCGTCAGACGCCTTCGGACGGAACTCCATAATGGATCCTGAAAAGTAATTAAAGTTCGCTGTGATAGGGGTCTGATGGTCTGTGCTGAAACTATAGGGATATGATGAGTTAATACAAATAATGCTATAAAACACTATTTATTTGAAATTAAAGCCTGTGTACATGTACAAGTTATAATTTAGTTTGTGCAATTTATTCCATCATCACTGCTCTCAAACGGTGGACGAAAGTATCCTAATTGGCGAACCAAAAATCCTACCTGGGCCCGCGATGAACTGTGTAAGCCCCAATAGTGTGACTATTGTAACTGAACTGATTATTTTATAGAAGTTTCATTAAGCTAAAAAAAAAAAAAACTATATACCCTACTAATAAACTAGTTGTAAAGTTATGCTATACTTAAACCGCGTTTTTTTTTGGTAAAGCGCGTTTAGTAATAAGGGGGATAGAGCGCAGAGACTGTTTAAAATACTATAGCTTACATCCACAGTAAACAAGTTGAGGGCTCCCATGGGGTCGGACTTTCCTGACGCCAGGAGTCTGTTTCTGAAGTTGTCTGCATCCTTCACGAGGATCTGACGCGAAAGGTCGGGGCAGTTGATGACCAGGCCGCGCCGCCAGAATACCCAGATGCCCACGTAAGGCGACGGCTTGTGTTTCTGGTATAATTCAGTCAGCCATACCCCCTGGAATTAACAAGAAAATATATCTATTTAACAAAAACTCAAATCACTCTTGCCTCGAAGCGTTATGTACTATATTTTCCTATTTCGCTAGTTTGGTTTAAGTCCCATATAAAAGGGGGCAAGCCTATTACTTTTAACGGGGTTCCAAAAATCCAAACTCTGGGCTGCTACTGGATAAAAAATAATTACACTGACTCGGGGATCAAACTCGCTCAGCAGACGTGCTGGTGTCCACTAGAACATTGAGGCAGTCAAAGTCTTCACATACTTTTAATCCTATTTTTGAGCAAAATGTGTAAAAAATATCTATGCCCTGATTTCGCTGCTGCTTACATTCTCTATTCATGTTATAATATTAATGCGTACTAGATACATGTAGGCACAAACTGATTTGATAACATGACTACTAGCAGACTAGTCGCTAGGAAGACAAATGATTCCTTCAGATGACAGAGATAAATCTGTTGTGAGGGAACAACGTAACATTTGGAACAGGTAAATGTATTCAAAATATATTCATTCATCATATTCCTACCGAGTGATTTTTTGTGGAAAGAATAGGAACGACTATTTGACAAAATATTCCGTACTGAAGTGTCGTTTAGATTTTGACGTGAAACACAATAAACTACGAGTATCTAGACTAAGTGTTCGAGAAGTTAGATATTATACAAGTGTGCGTTTACTATAAAAACATGCCACTTGCATTGCACTTTTGCGATGATCAGTTAACTAAAAGCACCCGTCCACAAACCTGAGGGAAATTAACGACATTTCATTGTGACGTATTCCACATTGGGCACCCGCTTAAATGGCACCTGAGCAAATGGCACCTGAGGTATTCCACATACGGCACCTTTGTGCATGTCAATAAGATGCCAAACAAAAGATGATACAAAAGAGCATGATAACAACAAAAAACCGTTCCCCTCCCTTTTTTGTATTTGCAGATTACGCCCTGAGAGAAGCGGAACCGAACGAAGTGAAAGAACGTTATAAAGCCACGAAGGCCTTTCAGGGACACGACCTTCAGTAATGACGTACGTGACCAAGAAGAAGAAGTGGTGGACGATGGGCATACGGAATGTCCACTACATTAAATGTAGTTTTCAATCAAGACAACTTCAATGACGCATATTATTTAAGTTTCTAAAAATAAAACTCATTATAATTATAGATTACCTCTATGGCACCCCAACGCTGTGTTTCCAACATTTGTATTGATAATTTATGTACTAACTTAATTTAATAAGACGGAAAAATTATGTAAACGCAACAATGACTAATAAAATGATAATTGTATGTAGATATCACGCTAAACATATTGGAATACTCAAAAATTCCATATTAGCCCGGATCGATAGATCTGGAATCGAAGGAGCTGGGGTCTAGCCTGGGGAAGCCTTTAGATAGATTTATAGAATAATTATACTCTTTTACAATACATGTATTACTAATTCTATGGGTACAATGGTGGTCTTATCGCTGATAGTGATATCTTCGAGACAACCTTTAAATGGACTGAACGAACAGAAGGGGAGTCTAGTGTACTGCAAATGAATATATTACACACACAATAAATAAATATCAGCGGTGCCCAGCAGTGGGATGATCCAGGATGTATGTATTTGTGTGTGTGGAGTAACCAATAAGTATTAATATTACTGGATCATGATAATTGCCATTATAGGGAATAACTAATAGGTGTAATATTGTGTTAGGCATATATTAATTGTACGATCAATCAATGTCTGTATTTGAGCGACGAAAATAGATTTAAAAAGATTAAGATAAGTTGTTTTGTGACAACCTTATCAGGCTGATGAGGAACATTATTTCAACCAAGATTATTGCAATTATGTAACACCTACTATGAAAATAAATGTAATGATTAGGCATTTACATAATATTTAGTAGATTTGTTACTTAATGTTTATTGAGCAAGGTTCTCTAGGTGAGATCATAATTTTCTTATTTCAATAGCTTTCAGATTTTTTTTTACAGAAGTTATAGTTAATGTGGTAGAGCAAATATAATGCGTGGTGGTGATTCGTGATTCGGGGATTATCGATGATTATTAACTTTTCATTTACAGTCCTACAAGGTAATTGGTATAGAGGGCAAAATAGTTACTGCGATCGGATATGTGTGGGAGACACTTAATCGCAACATCATCATCTGCTTAGCCTTTTCCCAACTATATTGGGGTCGGCTTCCAGTCTAACCGGATGCAGCTGAATACCAGTATTTTACATGGAGCGACTGCCTATCTGACCTCCACAACCCAGTAACTGGGTAATACGATACCCCTTGGTAAGACTGGTTGTCAGACTTTCGGGACCAACGGCTTAACGTGCTTTCCGAGGCACGGAGGAGTCTCGGTATGTAAAGATGGTCACCCATCCACGGACCAACCCCGACAAGTGTAGCTTAACCTGATGGATCGACCCGTGCGGCTGTTATAACGTAGCCACGAGCTCCTCAGAACAGATGGCAGATTTAAGTAAATTAAAAAAAGAATACTTTTTGCTCAGGACTGAGGCTCAGCACTTGCGTAATACACGATCCATAAAAATCGGAATCGGTTTGAAACAAATATATAATCCAGTAATTCATAAGTTCGAAAAAAAAATCTGTTCGATAAGGTAAATAATGCAATGAATGTTGTTGAACTGTCAAAATGAAACAAATTACTCCTAATCGGTTACGAGAATAAGTTACGCAATTAAATAAAGGATTTTATTTTGAGGTGGCGATATAAGACATCAAAAACGAAGTTAAAAAGGGAAAGAAAGAATCAAAGATTACTTACCGTATTTTTTTTCTGCAAAAACGACATGCTTCCAAATATGGGGTGAACCGGACCTTGGGGCACCCCCAAATTGGTCCAATAGTTCTTCATTCCAATCCATTTTATGTACAGCCATATTAAAAATATACTCAACGGTATTACGAGCAAGATGTACATTATCTCTCAATGGCACACTAGTACTGCTTGTTATTATTATGTAGCTGATAATATATAGGAGGGCGTTTTTAAGTTCGCGACAAATTGAAGAGACAATTAAAAATTTGAAAAGACAATTAAAAATGTCGGAAATTGCTTCGTCTCAGGGTGAAGCGATTTTGGCCTAGGAACGAATGGGAACAATTTTGGCTGGAACCAAGTGAATTGTCAAGGGTCAACAGGGTCTTTTTAAACGGAGTAAAATTTGGTCTTAAAATATTAGCCACCAAGGTCGATTCACGAGCAAGTCTACAAGCTCTACAAGAGACGGTAAGAAGCTCGAAGGTCCTGCGCGGTACAGCAACGCTATTTGCCTTGCTGCCTGACTAAGTGGCTAAGCTTGCCTGTTCTTACCTATTATATGTCTTGCTCGTGCTAGAGACGATAAGACGAGCTTCGAACGTGAGAAACGATTTTTTTGATGATTTGCAGACGATACATTCGTCTGATTAAAATTTTGTTTGTAATGTTGTTATTTTATCGGGTTTGAATGTTTGTAGGTATTTAAACCTTTTAGTGGAAACATATTCTGGTGAGCATTTTTACACACTACCAATTTGACTTTAACTTATGGTGGGTAACTTTGTAAGAACCTATCTAATGGTTTAAAATCGGTAACATGCAGTGTAAACTTGTCAAGATCAATGCTAGGCTTGTTCCATCTTTCTATTACAAGAGAGTTTTGCATTCCAGAGAAATAACTACCGGTGTTTTTCTCGTGATTCCTTTCGTGATTTCCTTTTGGAGAATTGAGCCTGGTATATAAGGAAATATACAGCCTTGCTGATTGCTTACGGTGATGGTCTGTGGTGTGTAACGCACTTTTTCATTATCTAGATTTTATTCAATTCAAAACAAATATTAGGTGTTTCAAGATGATACCTACAGACTTGTCTGTTAGCCTTTGTAGATCACTATAGTTTAAAGCAAATATTGAAACAGTTTGGTATGTCAGTTGTGTTAGAGTATTCAAATAATCAAATCAAAGCATTTCATTTATTTAAATTTTCTTCAGATACAGAAACTACTTGAAACAGACCAAACAGAGGTATACTAGTAGTTACCCAAGTCCTTTATGAACACCTGACGATAAGTTTTCATTCTTGTAAATATTTGTTCTACCGTCCTTGTTTTAATAAGTTCTCTATGAATAGTTTGTACTGTTATTATTAGATTGTTTTATTTTCAGCCACAGAATTTAACCGTTTTCTAGCAAGACTGTCGCAGTGAGACAAAACAAAAACATAAATCGATTTCCATAATTAAAACCAAATTACTTTTTCGGTTCAAAGAAATTCACATTAATTAAAACCATTAAAAATTAATATTTCAAAGGCTGACTCTGGAGCCATTAGGAAGCCTTTTGTCTGCGAAGTGCCCATTGATCCGGTGGAATAATAGCGTTATTGTAATTCAATTAGCGGGGTCCTGGGTTCGATACCCGGCGCCAATTATACAGGGGACAATGGACTAAAATGATATGCTTCATGGTATCGTTGGTAGCTTACGTTTACGTTTAAATGACCTCGGCTGGAAAATTTGGTAACCACACGTTGTTATAGGTGCTGTGTCTTGTTTGTCGAAATTTCTAACCGCGAGCTTAATTGGTTCCCTAGAAACCTGGCCACCTTATCGTTATTGAATGTACTACGAACAAAGTGCTAGAAATCAATTTGAATGTTAACTGGTATACTTGTATGTATATAATAATATAGGTTGATAATATACGTTAATTTTTCGAGCGTATAAAAACACAAATGTTGTATTTGAATGAAAAACAATAATTTTGTTATTAGTGTTATTACCGAGAGTAATTTTATCTACGAAATAGTGTGCCCTCACGAACGACAAAATTCTGGTGTCGGTTCAAGGTGTCAGGATATAAACAAATCCGTTGACTAAAACTAGTTTAGACAACAAAAAGTAAAATGAGGTCTCATTCTCCTGTAACGAGGGCTGTAACGATACTGTTACAGAACTTGTTCGGCGGTCTGATACACCTTAATTTTTCCAACTTTTCAACAAGTTTTTTTTTAAAGTAATTAACTGGGCGGGCGTAATAGAGGTGCGTGTTCAAGTGAAGGGATGCGGCGAGTTACGCCTTTTGTTGTAATTTTTTTAGGTAAATCAGAATAATATCATTACGTTGTTTGTATGTAACTTTTAAAAGTTTTTTTGTAACTCTTTGTGGCTGGGAACTTGAAGTAGTTCTCAACCAGTTTTCGATTTCTCCCGATTGTTCGGAACTTAAATAAACTGGGTGGCAATTCCCGAGTTTTTAAGAACGTTCGCATATTATTTTCAGTCTCAATTTGTCTAAAAGTTAACTACTTTTTGTTCAGTTTTTCACATTGATTATCGCTCAGATGAGATTATTTGAATTTGAAAGATTTTGAAGTACGGATAATGCCATAGATATCCGTGGGTAATGCCCTTCTAATAAAATGTGGGTGTACTAGTACACCGCTGTATATCTGGATATACAGCCCTGCATACCCTTGTGGAACACAGGCTTATTATGTAAGCAAGTTAGTGTATACAACTAGATATTTGGAACTATCAAAAAATATATTCAGTCATATATTCCGTTCTCTCATCCCTTAGCCCCTCAAAGTAATATTGTAGACAGAGATTTTCCAGAATTGTTATTACATATAATAACCGGATAATGGAGGCCCCAACTTTTCACATTGAAGTCTATTTTTTTCTTAAAAGCAAGTAGGTAGGTACATTGCTTTAATTATCCGTATTTCTTACCTACATTTTTGTTAATCCTTGCTGTTGTAGGTGTTATGAAAGGTGATATTTCCACCATGTTGTTATTAAGAGGTGCTACACACAAATTTTCGGGTCGGTACATTCGATTCGGCAATATTGGTTGAACAACAAAGCCGACCCGATGCAATTACTATACATTCGGCCTTTCATTCGGCTCGTGACGATCGGCTTACTCCGTTCAGCATCTACCCTCCCTGGATCATGCTCGGGTCGGCTCGGCACAATTCGAGCCCTTATATAGGCATCTTTATTACAAACATTGTCTAGAGAATCTTTCAATAGTACCAACAGGCAGGTTTATGAGACAAAATACCTATCGTAGGTAAAACGATTCTTATAATCCGATATAAAGAAGCCTGACTTAAGGAAAGTCTAGATCTAATCTCTTCTTTACCTGTATAGAGATTACAATCACTAAAATACTGTAAAATAATAGGTATTTATGTAAGTTATGACTACGCGTCTGCTGCCTGTATGTTTTTGCGTAAACTTCGCATTCGGTTTTCACCATTGTTTAGGGAATTCCATCCGGAAGGTTTATATAATACATTACGGCTGTATTCCCCGATGGGTTAGGCGTGGTGTACCAATAGTATACCCACAGCCGTAAAAATCCTTTTTTAGGGTGCTAACATAGTTTACGCTGAATAAACCGATATACATCAATATTAATGTAAAATAGGTATTTGAAAGGTCTTCAGAAAAGCCCCAGGTATAATATGTCTCTATTGGTTTAATATTATACTTAATAAACCAAAAAGACGCCACATCACCGTGCAAAGCCTGGGTTTATTACTATTGATACAAATATAGTTTATCAGTACATAGCATTGTATTGTCATTTTAATTATTTAGGATCGGCGTCAATATAATCAGATTACTTGAATAGTTTTGAGTAACGTTAACGTTTAGCTTGACGATACAGTTTTCTTCGGAGTAAAATGTCCACTCATGTTCTGATTTTTTCTTGATGAATTAAATACCTATCTACTGCAGGTGTTGCTGGCGCTAGTAATAGTTTCGTATACCTAAGAAAGTCGGGTAATGGTAATGTAACGGGTATAACATAAAATCACCACGCCTGTAGTCCCCGAAGGGAATAGTGGTCAAGGCAAGGCAAGCGCGACAGCTGAGCATGAGCTTGTGGGTTCGATCCCTACGTCAAGCGTTCTGTTATTGCCTTTTTTTGCATCGGTAACTCAGTAGCTGCCGGCGCCGGATGCTGAATTGGCTTCCGGCGCTGACTTTGGTTGTCAGTTTGGCGTATGGAGTAGATAGTGCAGTATTTCCCTGCATAAAATCTTCGAGCTTGGATATTTTTATTAATTTTCTGGCCATCGATGTTGTCGTCTTAAATCTTCCGATAATTTCAAATTTTTGAATTTGAATCTGACAATGAAAAAAAGATGAGCAATCTTTTTAGGCGGACGTCAGTCGCGGTTCTATTTTCTTGGTGATAAACATCTCTGTATTTTTAAATAATTTCTTGGTGAACTATGTGGTGGAAATAATAGTAAATTATCAGCAGTGCACTTTCGTGAATATTTTCTGAGTTTTATGGTACGTATCGAATTCTATCTGTGCTACATTACTCGCTCTTTCCCCAAGGTATGTCTTTAGTCTTTTCGCTGGTCTAAAACCATCTTATTTGTCATAGGTGTCAGAGAAAAGGCCTATTTTGGCTTTTACCGGCAGGGCATTGGGAACCCTGATCCAGCCTGATCCAGTGTTTCGTCAGCGGTCGTGGACCAGGCACTCCGGCAGTTCAGTTCGCAGAACGTCGTGGCACGTACCGTCCCCGCTTGCCCACGAACCTGGCGGCCCAGCGTTTGACCAACTTACCCTCAATTTATAACTTAACTTTAATTTCTTCATTGCGAAGCGTCGAGCCTCCGGAATTTTCCCTATTGAAGATCATAAGAATTCGGCTAATCGATTTAGGTGTTTTTTACACGCAAATGATCTTGTAAATAAAAATAAATTACGTCGGTGTCAGGCTAACATTCGGTTGCGGTCCTTATTCGGCGCGTTGCGGTTACGCGAATAGAGTACGGATTATAAGCGTTTGCAATTGCTAATACACACCGAACTCCGACGCGTTACTAAATTCACCTGAGATTACTCCGAAAGTTTTCCTATACTAATCCGGCCGTAAATTTGACCTAAATATAAATAATAGTAATTACATAAAAGTTTCTTTAGCCGCGACTTGATTTGTAATATTTTGTATTTTTAACGTCCCGTTTTTATATTTTCGGCAGTGTTTTTATATTCTTTTGTATAAGCGAAATTATACGTATATAACGAAGCAACATGTTTTATTTCGTTACAATAGGCAGGGTAGGCATAATTAAAAAAACATGTAATAGAGCATTATTTTTTTCATATTCCAGTAATAAAGTCATAAAGTACAACCCGAAACCGAACTAGTAAGATTAGGTTTAATAATTTTAATCGCAAAAAAGGTTAGGTTAGGTTAGGTTAGAACTGTGACCCCCTACGACTAGAATATGCAGAAAAACATATTTTAGTTACAGTTAGTTAGTTGGGGTTCTGAATACTGGAAGGGTTTCTATAAACGCCGCGGCGCCGGTGTCCATTATGGGAGCCGGCGGTGACATTACTGCCGGCAGCCGAGATTAAAAACATCGGCTGCCGGCAGTAATGTCACTTCCGGTTCCCAATGGCGTTATTTTTGGGAGCCGGCGCCGGCTGCGGAGGCACTCCCGAAAAAAAAGCACGTAAATCGGCCTAGTAATCACGGAGAAATCGATGAACATCATACATAACATCCCCTCCATACAAATTCATAGAACCTCCGCACACTCACCTCAGAACATAGAACCTACTAATTTTTTGAAGTCGATGGAACTTTAACAAAACTGACGAAATGTTATAGGTGTTTAAAACAAAAATCGACGGTAACTAAAGATGCATTAAAAGTAATTGGATGCAGATCGCTATAATTTTCTCTTTGAGCGTGTAAAATTAACCGTGGAAGTTAATTAACGGTCGCTCGGATATAACGTAGTAACTTAATTATATTTTCTGGGGCTTTTAATAAGTATTAATGCACCTCGTCTGCAGCAAAAAAAAAAACTGCGGTTTAGACATATCAGCTCAGTTTCATATATTTTGATTGGGTAGTTGAATAGTAGCTTTTCTATACAAAATTAATATCTACCGAATCAAAGTGCATAGCATCATGGGTACTAATCATTCACCCCACAATATTTTGCACTAATTTTGTTTGAGGTTATAATTTATGTCTGTACTATTTAGGTTACTTTTCTTCACGCCAACGCAAAAAGAGGTATACGGCATTTACGCAACGGATATTCATAAACAGACGATATTTCGGTCACAACCGGGAATGAAAAATCCGGGTAAATCCGAGTGGAGAGCAAAGGAATCGATTCTCGCTATATCCTAGACAGGCATAAATCGACATTGGGCTCGGCTAGCTTTTAGGAGTCCGCAAAGACTGCCTGAAAACACCCTGTTACTATCCACATCGCACATGTCATGTCATGGATTTGCCAAATCACTAATAACTAATAGTGCTGCTTGTGAAATACTTTGACTAGAAAAGTAAACCCACTGTTGCAACGGCTAAACAATTTTTTTTGTTCTGTTAGTATTTCCGGCCACATGAGTTTTGGTTGGGGTTTTAACCTACTTCCATCAAACACAATCAGATTTGAGTTCATCTCATTCATTGACTTTAAGTAAATGCAGCGTCTTCATTTGTCAAAAGATAAAGTTCGCTCAACCTTTGTGCTTTAGAAAAGCGAAACTTAAGTATATCTCACCAATGTCAGCCTCTTGGCAGACCGCCACCTTGCTAGCTGACTAACCTGAGATATATTCGTATAGGTATTCTCCATAAAATAATCTTTTTAACACCCGCAGACGTGAGGCAAAATTTTGTGTTTTTCGATTTTTGGCTGTTTCTTTGGGTTATCCTAATTTTTTTTTTCCTAAACCAACTTTTGAGACGATCAAAACAAAGTCATTCGGGCCATTTTCGATTATTTGCGAGACTAACGCACGGCAAATGATTTTTTATATATGAATCTATATATAGAAGATTGATAGATTTGCCACTTACCTACAGCATAGCATGACCACCGTAGAAACGGGTTTTGTCGACGGAAGAATAGACAAAATGACTGATTGCGATTGTTTATCTGTCATTTTGTCTACTCTTCCGTTGACAAAACCCGTTTCTTGCAGGACACATCTACACACAATATAATTTTTGTAACACCTACCTTGTACCTCTGTGGACAAAAAAGAATTTGGTTGATTCGATGGCACAAAAAATTATATTATTTTAAACACAAAATAAAGGACGTATCCTTCCTCTCCCAAGATAAGGAACTGCTAGGCTGGTGCCAGGCTCCCTCTTGGCATGGCGATTATATTCAAAGGCTGGGCGGGCCGCGCATATTTCATTTCGGTCGCCGTCGATAGCTCACATGATATACAGCCGCAGAGGTAACTATGAACGCTGTGTTTAAGATATTTTTATGTTATATGTGGGTAGGTAGAAATGATATTATAAAAAATTACGAGGTGTATGTGATATGAAATGTTTCATTTCCGTGTTTATGTAGAACTTGGTATGATTAGTAATTATATTCTTATGTCCTATATAGGTAATTTAAAAAAGAAATATTGTTTTTTATAATGTTTGTTTTATAAGGATCATAAATGGTCTGCAGTAAAGATTTTTATTATTTATATTTTATTTAACTAATGAAATGCACATTTCAATGCTGTAGCTTGGTCTAAAATATTATTATGATCTTTTTCGGTCAGGTATGCTTAAAACAAGGATTTTCTTCACCGTACAATTTTTTTTTGCAATAGGTTTTTGATTTTTTCGAAATTAAATTTCTACTGCTCTGGCAACACCTATTGATCAATTTTAGTTGTTTTTGTGTTTATTTTGTTGACTCCTTCCAAATCCGTTGGATTTTTAAATTGAAACTACACAGGCACTGAACTGTTTCTCACCCCTTTAATCAAATCCACTAGTTCAACAAGGACATCTTCGATCGTAACCAAAAAATCCTAACGTTCCATTTCCTTACAACAAAACACAAGGAGCTTATACTTACTAGATCTATAAATTATTCACAAACCAAATTACCTCGGAGTGTGTAAAAAACCTACCAGAATTTACCTTCAGCATAAAACGGAACGCTTAGTTTAAAATTCAAATTTGGAAGCGTCTAACACGGCAGCCGCTCAGTCGATTTAAGTGCAAATACGTCCGAGTTACGGAGTCCCAGGCACTGGACATTTGCCATGGTAATGAGGGACTCCCACCACTGGACGGTTAATTCTATTCATGGCTACAATAGTACGAATGCACAGTACAAATAGCGAATTACGCCCGCACTGAATAAAAGAAACGTGTGGTTTTAATTTCTTTTTCTTATTTTCTTCCGATGCAATCTGCGTTGTTAGATTTCCATAAGTAGGCTCGGAAGAACTTACATGGTGGTGGACAATAAGGTAATGACTGAATTATACGTTAGGTGCGGCTCGAAAGACTAAGTTTGGCTTCGAGTCATAAAAACCCGTTTTTTTTGTCCTTTAATTTCCCACTACAAAAGTCCTCTTAATCGAATTTTTCCTTCATTTAAATTCCGCCTCATGAAACAATGTGACGTGTTAGTAAAAATAAACCGCTACGGATGACGGCTCTGAAAAATGCAGCTGAAAAATTCTAAAAATCTCTGTTGTTATCTTCTAAACGAAATCAAAAGTTATTATGGTAGAGATAAAGTCGAAAATTGAATGTGTTTTATAAGAATTAAGTCGCTTACTCGCAATTATGTTCGGCATGAAAACGGGAACATTTTGTGTCGGTTGAACAAAACATATTTAGAATAAAAGTACGGGAATGTACTGGCAAGCACTAGTTACGTTCGCTCCTGAACAGGAAGAAAAAGAACTCTTTGGTTCTCTGTTTTGTATTGAAAATAATGTTGCATTTGTATCGGGACATGGTGTTCAGCAAAAAAAGTTCGTAATTCCGACAAGAATCAGGAATAGAACAAACTTGTATATTGTTTTTAGAAAAGAAGAATAACGTTTACTTGGAAACAGTTCGTGAAATACAAAATAAAAAAACGCAAACAACAAGATAAAAAAACCAAACGGTTCAATCGAGTCGGGGACATTTGAGGCTGTAAACGACGGAAAATCACCGAGGGTGTGCAACCGGTTTAAACACGCATCAGGGATGCTGCGGGTATTTGCATCCGCATCCGCCATTGTTGTAAAAAAATCGGTATTTGCAACATCCCTGATACTCATAAACAATAAATAGTTTAATTCCGATAGGTATTAGAACACCAGAACACAATTGTTTAGTGTGATCCGTCATCCCAAGGGAATTAACAAATATATGACCCTGTATAAATCGTGAACTCCTATTTCTAAATGCAGGAAAACCGAAGCTGAACCGAACTACAAATCGTATATTTCCACACCAGCACAATATATGAAACTACAGAGACCAAAATACACAGCCCGAGGAGCTCAAAACTTGAAATATTTCCGAAGCAAAGTGTTAAGACAGGCCCAAATTGTGCATAAGAAAGTTTAATGAAACCTAATTAGACCGTAAATTTAAAGCCAATAGACTTTTCCAAGTGTTTAATCCCGAACCGTCCAAGCGTAATTAATCTTAGTACAGGGCCGGACTAATCTGTATGCACCCTTTTGATTAATTGATCGCTTGAGGAGCGATTCCTTAATAAATGGCTGCCATTCGGTGGACGGACAAGTTTTTCGGAGATATTGGTTTTAGGAAGCTGCTTTGATGTCGAGAAATGGAGATAACGTTTTTTTGTGAGTTTAAAAAAAAATGGTTTTAATAATAATTTACATTTTAAACTGAACATTTTAAGATGTTGGTCTGAATCAAGCTTCAGTTCGGTAGAGAACCCTGATTATCCAGGGTGTAGCTTTGACCCTGTAAATGCTAAAGTACAACTGTTAGAGAAATCAGTGTTCCCTTGTTTCGCAGACAGAAATTTCATAGAATTTCGTTTCGCACAAAATGTTTCATATAATATTTGGTCCTTGTATTTTTATTTCGATTATTATTGTTTTAAAGACTATTTACTTGAATGAAACATATTTCACAAAAACACAATTCAATGAATTTTATAATGACATTTTTTTATTTAACAAATTTTTCAAACAGTAGAATTACTTTTTAACGAATATTGTTGTCCGAAAATCATTATCCATATTACATTTGGTATAAACCTCAGTAAACATAATGTTCAAAAATCTTTACTTAAAAAACTATTCGGTCATAATATTGGGTAGGTACTATAATAATTCAATCTCCTAATTTTGCATGAACTAAAGTCATATGTCCAAGTATTGTTGTTATATAATGCGTATTATTCCGAATGTTCATTTATAATAAAATTGTGAGTCCTAAAACATTTGCTAAAAATTAGGTTTTAGTGCCACAAACGAATCGTTGTAACCGACTCCACGTAGTCTTGTATGCCCTACCCCTAGAGTGTAATTTAAAATCGCGTAGGCGCGGAGGGGCGAGGCGGCCCACGAGTTGAGGAGCAGGTGGTTGTAATCTGCGACGATAAGCTCGCGTGGGACCGCCGGAGCCCCGCAGCGCCGGAGCCGTGACAGAAACCATGCCTGTTGCATGTTGCATGCTCGCTTGTATGTTGCATGCTTGCTTGCATGCTCGCTTGAATGCTGCATGCTTGCTTGCATGCTGTATTCTGGCTACATGCATGTTGTATGCTTATTTGCATGCTTCTTACAGTGAACGCGATGTTGTGATTTTATATGAGGGTACATAAGCATTTTGTCAAAGGTATAAATTGAAACGTTTAGAATGTGACACTCGATGAAATGTTTTTCTTGGTAATATGTTTTATATAAACTAAACAATATGAGGTTAAAGAATACCTATTTGATTTGTCATTCTATGATATGAATAAATAAACATTACATTTTCTTAGTAACAAAAATCAATGATTTAAATTTCTTCAAAGAAAATATTCTGCGTATTGATTATTCTATGAAATGATAATATGAGAAAAAAATTATGTGAAACGAAATTCTATAAAAATGTAGTCTATAAAACAACGCACAACCAGAGAAATCACTAAGAACGTGGAACTATTAAAATATCACTATGATTTACATCACCACGCCTGGCAAATTGGGTTTGCGAGATGTTTTCGAGAAGATATTATGCCGAAACTCATCAACTATCTATATATAGGTGATGACCCATTTAAGTGTCCATTATTATGTGACTTCAACATAACTGGTGAAATGTGGGTGTTACTGCTCTTCTGCCCTACCCTTCGAGAAATACATGCGTGATTTTATGTTATGTTAGTAAGTAAATGAAGTACATACAAGAATCCTTTCTATTCAAACACTCCAAATACATGCCTGTTTTCTAAAGTTGGTATATACCAGTTTTTGTCGGGGTCGGCTTAATAATTATACGCTGTGCGGACTATGCCCGAAATAGAAAGTTTTTCAGCATTTGAATAGATCACTTTTGTAATTGCTTCTACACTTTATTTTCGGAGCTTAATTAAGTTTAAACTTAAATAAGTTTTTGATGGAAAGAAGAAACTACTTTAATATTCTTTTACCGTCGTTTATCGTGGTGTAAAGATTATTCATTTTTGCGAATGTAATTCAACTTCTATTTCAGTCTCCATTAATGGCAGTGGAGTTAACTGCCCAGCGCGGCACCAGGCTTTGTAAATATGGTCATCAGTGGTATGTTTTTAAACATGGTATAATTATGGTGGTTTGAAGCTCTTTGTTAATTAATAAACCACTCTCATTTAAGGACTCATTATTTTTATATCTTACATAGTCGTCAAGAATGGTTCATCCACTAAAGTCAGCCAACTAATGTTCTTTTGTCGAACCGATTAGATTAGTCGATCGTCAGCCTCATAAGATAAATGTATTAAATAAACAAAAGAAAACCTCCCTTCTACCGCAACAAAGAAACCTCTCAGATTCGATTCAAAATCCAAGTCAAAAAGCATACATGACTTGTGTCTGCGAGGTGTACCTAGCTCAACCTCATTGAATTTCAATCGCCTCGCATTTGACGACACACCATGCAAAGCCCCAGGTTTGAATCCTGAGCATGTAAGAGATTTGTTGACACATCCGTTGTAAAGTTCGTGTGTTGATTTGAAAGTACCTTTTCTTGCTGAGTATGAAGGGGACAAAAGACCACTACTTGTATGGTACTTGATTTGATTGCCGTTACAGATTGACAAATGGACAGAATTCACCTGCATAGGTACTTATTGAGTCATATACGAACAATGATTTCACCTGCATAGGTACTTATTGAGTCATACACGAACAATGATTTTAGGTAAATGTGCACTTAGGTAGACAGTAGACACATCATGCAACGTATGTTTTATGCCACAGTCGTGTTAGATCTAAATTGAAAAATAAGAAATCACTATTCCTTTTTATTTTGTGAATTTAAATATACCGTTGTTCTCAAAAATATTCCAAGCAAAGCATCGCAGGGCATCGCGTAGCACGTTACGGCGTAACAGGGAGGACAACGCGTAGCACGGCGTAGCAGGACAAAGCGTAGCAGGGCAACGCGTAGCACAGCGTAGCAGGATAAAGCGTAGCACAGCGTAGCAGGGCAACGCCTAGCACGGCGAAGTATGGCACAGGCAGCACGGCGTAGCAGGGCAACGCGTAGGAACACGTAGCAATCCGAAGCAAAACCAAGTGTCCCTTTTTTCCTTCACTAGAAGTTACACACACAAGCGCATATTCAGCACACGTTCCGTAACTTGTCACTTTATTTACGAGAAGTTTCGAAAGCTCAGGAGCTTCAAATTTTAGATTCCCCCTTTATTCAATTACCCATTTCTCGGAAAGTGATAAATTTTTGAAGTCGACTCCGTTTTATTTTGATTCTGTGAATTTCATTTGTGGCCCTATTAAAGCTTTAACGACTTAGGCTGGTTACATGCCTTGCAGCCAAAGATATCGCGACTACAATAATTGAGCATTTTAAGTTTTAACTATCTTTCACTGCCTAGCGGCGGAATACGCGGCAGCCACGAGTAAAGTGCGCGGTTTGATTTTCAGGTAGGCTAATGTAATTTTCTTTGGATATTTTTTTTTCAAACCAAACGACAGTCATCAATCTCTCGTCATTCCACAGAACCGCGATTAAAAGTCGCACGTATGTAAACAGCCTGAAACAAGTAAAGCAGTTTTATTAGCACATGGCAGTCGCGACGTTATATTTCAACTGTCAGAGTGTCACGGGAATAATTAATGGCGCCAGTTCTGTTACAATTTTGTTCAGTTTATCGGGAATACGAGATAAACATGTTGTGTCGCCTGTGATTGCTTGTATGTCATTACAAATTGTGTGATTTTATAGACCCAAATTCATAAATTGACTGTTTTATACACCATAAACAGTTTTGTAATGACAGTTTAGCACAGCATCAACGAATGACAGACTGGACCAACGACTTGAAGTACTCTCCGAGCTACTTTAAAGGCATTACCACCGACTAGAGACAACAGCAATATCGAGGGATTTTAGTTATCTTAGCTAACCTGAGAGACAACTCCCTGCACAGCAGACTCATAAACCAATCCAGTCCAAATAAATCATGAATACACCTGTAAATTTCAGTATTTAATGACGTAGATCAACAATGAATATTCCGCCAATTTCTAAAGCTAATATGAATCGCCGACGTCATCGCGGCAGATATTTGCGGTGCAGTACTGCATGGTAATGAGTTCGCCGCATCCACCAATCAGTGAACAGCTAGCGGCAATTGTTTTGGATTAAATTAGTTTTCGTATGGGGGTGTTGTTTATGAGGGAAATGAAAGAGATTAATTGGAGTTATGAATCGATAGAGAAAGGTAAATTCGTCACAATAAAGAAATAAAGTTTTTTTAAACTTGATTAATATTCGTCACTCTCCGACCACATTGCACAATGAAGGTCAGTAAATTGTATTTGTTAGATTCTATTCCCGACATTGGCGTCTTAAATCAACTTAGAGAGTAAACCCATAAATAGATTATGTAACATTCGTTCCCGTCAAGTCAACACACGTTCTGAACTTCTAAAGTTAAAAAATTGGGTTGGTAAGTTTTTTAGGCCACTAAAAGCTAGGGGTTCTTCACCATATCACCAAATCAAAACAAATATGTGGATTTATATTTTAGTTTAGTTTTTTCGTTCTCAGTTAGTTTTAACGATAGTCTGGTAATTTGAGTATTTTATGCGACTTACCCAAATGTCCTTTCTTTGGTATTGTTCGTCGAGTCGTTGAGCTCCTTAAGTTCTGAGTTGAGCTCCACTATTACTGACAATTAATACTTGCACTGACTGGACAGGTCCACTCAAATCGTTGTGGTTCTTTCCTCAAAAGACCATTTCAGACGCTAATTTACATGGTCCTCATGTGGCCTGACCAAGATTATGTGTGGACTTTAAAAGAGACTGTGACTTCTGAGTTTGTTTCGGCTTTTCTTCTCAGAGTAATCAGATAGGAACCACCGACCTCATCTAGCTTATTTTTAATATGACGTGTAAAAGTGATTCCAATTTACAGAATAAACAATTTCATTTCATTTCAAATCAAGAAAATATCCCGACTTTAAAAGAGACTGTGATCTCTGTTGTCTCGGTGTTTTCTCAGAGTAGCCGTATAAGAAACACCGACCGTATCTTGTTTTTAAAATAATTAGGGTTTGTCAAAACCTTCTTACAGAAATAAACATCATTTCTCATAATGTGACTACAATTAACTTAATTTCATAAGACCTTGATTTCCAACAGCCTAATTCCAAAACATGGCAAGCACAACCCGCATTGTACCTTGCTACCAAACTTTTTAAATCGTACCCAGATTTTAATTTACGTGTCAGCAACAATCATAGTCAGAAATAATCGCTCTCAGTTAAAAAGAAAAAAAAAACATTGCTTGTTGTTAAGTGCAACTTGGTAGAGAGAAAACATACGAAGATCTTAGTTATAGCGTGCACGATTAGTTGGAAGTTGATCACATTTGCTTTACTTTTAATCTGGTAGGCGTTTATATCTATTTGATGTATGATGTCTGACCATACTGTAATCGATAAGTGTTTCTGTGACAAATAAACCTATTTTTCTTTCTTTCTTCTTTCTTTCTTTCTTTATTATATTATATTGTAACATTTATCATTTATCTGTGAAGGGTTAGGCAGAAGTGTATAAGTACATCCATATTTCGTTCATTTTCTAATAAGTTCCAAGTAGGCCAATAACCGAGCACGAATCTAAACTGCGGACTGTTTTTGAGAATTTCCTAATGATAATATCCAATAACACTTTGGCAGACCCGAGGCCTTCAGTTCCAGGATCTAATGTTCAGCGGTCATGTTTCCGGACCAAAAGAACAAAGTGCTCTTTTATAAGAAGATATTTTTTTCCTTTTTATTAGAAAATATATAGGTAGGTACTCTAATGTCAGACATTCGAGTTTGTCAATTTCTAGTAACTGTAAGGATAAAATTCGTAAAACACATTGTTATGTATGAAACTGATAGGTGTCAAGAAAGCATTCTCTCGAGACACGGCTGAACTAGTCTGAAATGCTGTTATGTCATTATGTTCATCAACGACTGATTTAACCGACGTCTGTTATACCTTCCTAATATTGATGTTTGTCATTTTTTCCATACTCTAGACGTAATTTTATCCCACAGAAATGGGACTTTTTTTTTTTGAGGTATTTTTTTTTTTTTTGGCGTTTCAGACTTTTACTGACTAAAACCCACCCGTGTTCCTTCAGTTGCCTGTTGGCTAGGTTCCGGTATCCCTTTCGGATTTTCCTGGCAGGGAAATGGGACTCTTGACGTTTCTAAATTCAGCCCTATGTCTGTTCAGTCTTATGTCTGTTCGATACAGTTCGGCTGTTATCTACTCACATGAATTATTTTTTCTTTTAATTTACCTTACCCTAAAAATGTTTATTTTCCAATGTTCGCGTCCCCGTCCCTCCTGTGGTCTCCGGTACATGACCAAGGGGTCGCGTGCCGGTTTCTTCCGGTGTTCACACCCGCGGCAGGTAATTGAAAGCGCCTTAGTGCTACGCGGTGCACGTCAGTGCGGTGGCGATACCACCGCGTGATTGACTGGACTTTGATGCCCGGCTGATGCATCGTGCACGTTGGGGCTTTGTTTTGGTTTAGTTTGTTGGGATAGGTTTGATTGAAAAATAGAAGAATAAGGATTGCAGAATGAAGATTGGTTTTGTCCTGTATTTGTAAAAAATGCTGGTGTATAACGGTTTTGACACGTCATTATTATAGGTACTGACAGGAAGAATCCAATACTTTGTTTACTTCTTATACTGTCAGTTAGTAGCAGATTTAATTTTAAAAGCATTTTTTTTGTGGAAGTCAGTTAAGAATGTCTTTATCCATTCACATTTACTTATTATTCTTACGATATTTTATCAGGAACCAACTCAAAGTTGAATCTTGCAATAAAACCCTAATTAAAGTCCAAAGGGCTTTAATAACAATCCAAACAGATAGATGACGTCAGAATTAGACAATGTCAACAGAAGCGATCGTGAACAATTGAACGAATGAACGACAGAGCGAACGAACTGAAGTTATGTGATCCACCAATGAAAGAGAACTTTGGGACAAAGAAGGGGCCTTTTGTATGCCCATAATTAAGTTGGTTGAAGTTTAATTGATTTGCATGGAACAGCTGACAGATGGTCGCCATCAATTTTAAGGCCATATAGTTCAAACCCTTGGTTCAGACCCTTGTAGGTTACCGCTCGAGTTAGAAACTGTCGTAAAATTTATCTGAGGGTAGGAAAATATACATTTTGTTGGGGTTATTTGCGATAGGTAGATGGATGCTTGATTTTATAGGTTTTTTGGGATGAAACGAAATATTAAGAGATTAGTTTTATAAGCCCAGTAAGTAACCTTTTAGTTCGCATAAATCCTTCTTCGGCTGATTTAACCACCTTAGGTGTATGAGAAATCCGTTCTTTGTGAACGCCTACGTAGTATCAGGTTATACTAACTTCTTCCGTTGGATTTATTGCGGCGTTGATTTCGTGAGGCGTAATGCTGCGACCCGCGGTTTCATCCGCGTGAGTCTCGGTCCCGTAAGAATATCGGGATTAAAAGTATCCTATGTCCTTTTCCAGGTCATGGTCTACCCATGTGCGAAATTACATCCAAATCCGTTCAGCCGTTTTAGCGTGAGAGCGTAACAAACAAACAAATAAACTAACTTTCGCATTTATAATTTTGTAGTAAGGATATAATAGATTTAGATTTCAATAAGTATGGCGGCTAGCAGGTTGATCAAAATTGTTTTTGTCTTGTCATTGCAATAAACTTTTTCCTACTTTTTTGAGATTTAGTTTATCTACAGGCATGTGTTAAGACGCACTAAATACACGTATTAAATACCTCTAACTTATTTATGTAAATGTCTTAGCAAACGCAATTCATGCAGGCAGCCTTAACTAGGACACACGTTCATATGAATATCAATGAGATTTGACCCAAAGCTAAATTAAAACGCCTTTTTAAATTAAAAAAAACCCTCGAGTTTTTCTGATCCCTGTTTTGAATAAACCCGTTACCTATATAACTGGATTATAATAACGAGACAAACAGACAATTTGTCAGGGGCCGTCCTACCGTAATTAGATAAGTTGGTACAGAAGGTCGGCTCCACACCACGAGCGAAAACAAGCGCACGCACACATAGACGCGTTATCAAAATGTCAAAGGAATGCCGCGTGTGCGCATGCACTAGCTGTTCCAGTTTATGCTGATGTCGCATTGTATAGGATTTCCGTACAATGCGAGGTCAGCCTATACTGGAAGTGTATAGCTTGATGTGTAGTCGTGTGTACGTGAATCGTCTATGTATGCGTGCGTTTTCACTCGATGTATGGAGCTGACCTTTTGTACCCATCTACTTCGTGGTCCTAACCTCCCGTGTTAATTATTAATTAGCCACCAGGGCAGGGGGGTGGGTAAAGAATACTAATCCGACGCTGATTTCAACTGTTTATTTTATTTAAATCTTAAATTATCCAAACGGAAGGTTTGTGCTTTAATTGAATTTTTAAATTTTAATTAGGTTGGATTTTTAATGTTATTTTCAGGTCGGGTATAAGCCAATGTCGTACTTTGTTCATCTTCGTTAGAAAAATAAATAAAAGAATCTTTCTTCTCCTTTAGAAAAGCGGATCATTAAGCGATCCTTTTAGTTTTATTTTGCAACTATATTTTGAATGCTTAAGTAATTCTCTACACAATATGTAGATCTGATTCGAAAGGGGCACAATAACATTACCAAAAAGTAATAAAAAATCTTATTATTATTGAAAATAAAAAAGTTACATTCAAAATTCACAATTTTAATACAAAATTTACTCCGAATCCATTAAAAATTAGCAAATTTCCAACAGGGGTCATAAGTTATGACTTGTAGACGTAGACATTCGCTAAACCACTGCGCTGCCCGCACCCCGTGTGATAACCGGGAAAAACTTGCCATTGAAAAAAAAAGTGGCGATTTTTTTTTCTTTTTTAACCGACTGATGATTCTTTTTTTGTTTGATAGGTCATGCTTCAGAGGTGGTCCCATATAAATTTTATTAACTTTGCTTGCGTAGTTTTTGAGTTAGCTTCAATAATTACGTATTTTTCCCACTTTGTGTATGTAGACGATATATTGTTTGACTCCGTCACTGTTATTTACATGGCAGGTAGTGGTATTTGAATTTGTGTGGGGTAGGTACCACAACTAAAAAGTGAAAAATAAAAACTTTTTACAAAAAAAAAACAACCGACTTCCAAAAAAACACTAAAAAAGTGAAAAATAACTTTAATTTCGGAAGTCGGTGGCATAAAACGTTAATTGTAAAGCAAAGACACCGACTTAAAATAGTTTTTTCCTGAAAGTTACCACATAAATAGACTCTCAGTAGGATACTTAATAACACCCTCACGGATCGGACAGGGTTTTTTTTTCATGTTATATATTTATAAAGATTGTAAGTATGGTTAAAAAAATTCGTGCTCTTCAAATTCAAATTATAGGTAGATATTAATGTTATGCAATCATGTAACAATGGTGTAACATATCATACATCATTTTACCTTTCGGTAATAATTCAGAAAAAAAAATACAAAAAAAAAACAATAAAATTAAGAAATTTAATAAAACGATCAAGTTTCATACTAGAAAATTTAAATCATAAGTAGACAGAAACGCGAGGCAAAGCAATTTTTGTACAACTGCAAAATCATAAAATTCCGACAGAAATCTATATCTCTGTTCGCTTCGTCTGTAGCATATTTTAAAGTACAGAAATGTTTCCGTTTCAAATGTTCATACTCGTACGTTTAATAAATGTGAAATCGCAGACATTCGATAGATTCCTTGTATGTCCACTTTGCAATTTTATATTATAGAAAGGAGCAGTCATCGTTTCTCTTATTGTAGTTGTTTTAAGGTTTATTAATTTTTCACTTATTTACGTAATCACACACGGCCCTATTTTTTTTGTGTTTCTAATTAAATAAAAATACACGACTCAATAAAGACATGTTGTGTTAATTTAAGAAACGGAATATTTACATAATATTATGTACCTACAGTTACAGACTCTATCGATCTATATAGCTACTCATTAGAATATCACTGCAAAGCGAAAACACCACACAAAATTCACAAAAAATAATGTTTGCCTTTTGGCGAAGAACATGTAAAACACCAAAGACACAAACTGCGTATAATTTCGCCAGACGCAAAAAAATATTGAGTTTTGATCATGGAATTATTAAGTACTATGGATCATCAAATGAATACAAATTCTTAGTCCAAATCTAGCGTTCAACAGCAAAGCAATAACCCCAGGTATCAGTATTACCAAGCTATACATATCCACCAATGAACAGCCTACAAGACGTTATCTAGACGGCATAGAGCTAAGCAATTTGCAAGGCTGAAGACGATACAATCCCCAAAATATGTGTCGGGTAGATTTGTCCAGCAATTAATCAGTATTAACAGTGGCCCATCTGTCTGTAAGGATTACGGCGACAGCGGCGCCGTGTCTGCCTGTCTTAATAGCCTGTGTAGGCTGGCTTGGGAATGGGGGAATACAGAAGTACCACATCCTCCTTCACAAAAAGAGACGTGTTTTTGGGGCGTTTGTTACATGCGCCTGATCATTTGGCTTGCGCAGACTATTTACATTGTGTAATAGGTGCGCGGGTCCATCGATAAGCCGCTGGCGCTACTCGCGTGTAGGTTGAGCATGTGGCATGTACAGACCGTTCACTGTAACTTGTCCCTCGCTGTCTTGTTGGCACCATTCTTTGTCAAGCTTAGTTTCAATACTAATAGAGTTTAAAATGAATGACAGAATATTACTATCAATCGCGTCACGGTCAACTGACTATAAGACCGCAATGAGGTGCCTTAATTACCATCATTAAGTACCTAGTATTTTTATTTCATTTTATTTCGTAAGGGAAAACAAACAGTAGTATATGAATTTTAATATACGGAAATAACTAATCATTTAACTTTCGGAAAATGTTGTATATTAGGAAGTATATTTTCATTATAATTTAATTATACTACCCAATATACCACATCAAAACTCAAAACTCAAAGCATTTATTTCAAATAAACCAATTACAGGTACTTTTGAATTGTCAAGGGGTCGGTCAGTCAGAAAGATGAAACTAGATGCCCATTCCAAAGCGTAGTAGGTTCCTATGGAGAAGAACGGGCAAGAAACTCCATGGACACTCTTTTAAATCAAAATATTGTTACAATATAATGGTTACATCATTCATGTTGAAATTTTGCGTGTGAGAACAATGTAGAAAGCACGTTAAAAGCGTCCGCAATTATAAAATAAGAACAATTCAAAAATTAAAATAAGCCATGGCAGCTAAGAGATGACCAGTCACAACTGACGGCGCCCGTTCACGTACATGACGCATGGATCAGCACCATTCAGCTCAACCATTTTGAAGGGAACTTAATGATCCAACACACACGCCATCAGCGAGACATTAAAGTGAGCATGATATACTCTCAGCCACCAGGGCACTTTCAAGTCAATGAAAGACGTACCTAGTAAATGGTAGTTTTAAAGTACTTAGGTAAATACATAGTGCTCACACACATGTGCTAGATTGATGTGCTACATTTTCCTCAGATTACTAAATATTTACAAACTGGCGGCATAGTAGAGCTCTAGTACACATTTCTGCTTTCAATTAGCGTTGCGTTGCTCTGTTCTAGCTTGAGAGTGCATAAGAAACGTTACAACTTTGTCACTAGGATGGAGACGCATCTGCAAAGCCTCTGGTTTTGCAGAGCGCTAAAGGCGGCGGTGAACACTATAACCATCACACAGCGTCCTATATAAAAGAGATCGTCACGCGAATACGCGATCGTTGCGTTCATATCTATGACTTTATTATTTTTGTTCTATGAACATGAACGCGTGGTTGCGCCGACAGAGGGCGCTTTACGGGTTTCCGAAAAAAAGTGAATTTTTATTTTTTTTCGTTCTCAGTTAATTTTATCAATGGTCTGGCAATTTGAGAATTTTATGCGGCCTACCCAAATGTCCTTTCTTTGGTATTGTTCGTCGAGTCGTTGAGCTCCTTAAGTTCTGAGTTGAGCTCCACCATTACTGACAAATGCTTGCGCTGACTGGACAGGTCCACTCAAATCTGTGTGGTTCTTTCCTCAAAAGACCATTTCAGACTCGAATTTACATGGTCCTCATATGGCTTGACCAAGATTATGTCTGGACTTTAAAAGAGACTGTGACCTCTGAGTTTGTTTCGGTCTTTCTTCTCAGAGTAGTCAGATAGGAAACGCCGACCTCATCTAGCTTATTTTTAATATTTTTTAATATGACGTGTAAAAGTGATTCCAATATCCTATTTACAGAATAAACAATTTCATTTCATTTCAGTGACGTATGTACGCGACCACCGCGTATTCTAGGCTCGGGGCTAATTGGGCTGCCGCCTGCTGCCTAATGATCAATTAAAATAACTTATTTACGTCGACATCTCTAAAGTAGGTGATGTGAACCTTCTGTGTGTATTTACTCCATGTATCAGTCAGCCTAGAAACAAGGAGTTCTGAATAATTTAGATAAAGCTGCGCTAGTTCAAGTTAAATGATTGGGTTATGTAAGGCGTGTCCTCGTTTACGTTCTTTCGTTTTTCACGCCTAGTGGTGTTCCTGAAACGATTTAGCGCTCATACTCACAAGATAGCAAATCAGCTCATCTTTAGCAAAAGCATAAAGCGTGTTTAATTCATATGATAATTATTATGTATCTACCTGAACCTATATCGTTGTCTAATTCAAGTCAGCACAATAAAATGTCTTTTGCAATTAGGTGTCCAGTAGAATGGTGAATGTTGATGTCCCTGGCACCTGAAAAGTATGAATTTATTTCAAGGCAATCACGACAATGAACAAATGTGCCTATTTTGAAGAAACCGTACAACACTGTCTATCTACCTATGACCTCATCTCAAATACCCATTGCCGGTAACGAGCTCACATTCGAGTCCATGTTCTATTTCCCTCCAAACATTACCTCCACGTTTCATATTTCTTCCTTTATCAAGAATCACTATTTTAAAATAAAACCCCATCTACGAACGCTTTGAAAACGTCAGACGAGCAATTTTCGGGCTATTCTGAATGCATAAAACTTTACATCCGAGCCGCAAAATAAGGTACCAGCATAAACCGACCTCAGGAATTGAGACATAGACCAGGATTTAGTAACAATGTTTAAATATGAGGGGAGGGGAGGCAGCTCAGGTTTCAGTGGTAGTTCGAAGCGTTGTAACTGTTAATTCAGAAGAACAGCCAAAACCTTTCGCCTTAACGAGCGACAGTCATTAAGAACTGTTTAAGAGCCGCTCAAAATGTTCCGAACCCTGGGAGCTTAGAGCTAAGTTACGGAATTGATAACTTTGAGGGAATTAGTCTTAGTTTGACGGCGCGCGGGTTATGGACCCATGTGATTTGGTATTATGGTACCGTAGTAGGACTATTTTTATAAAACGGTAGTCTACGGCACTGGTTGCAAGATTTCTGGCCTGCCATCGCCTCCGCACGGAAGATCCTGTCTGTCTGTACCGTTGCACATTACGGTGTATCACATATACTGATACACCCAACGTTCGACTAACTGAACGGTAGGTGTGACCTTCCTCAATCATTGTTACAGCCCTGGCGACTTCAGTTGCAGGCAAATCACTCATTCTGTATGCAATATAATGTTAACGTAATGAGCTAGGGCCACCATTGACTGCATAAACCAACTTTCTTATCAAAAACACTTAGAAACTTAAAGTGTAAACAAACACTTAAGAGGGTACAATTTCTGTTAGAAGGTTGAAAAATGTAAAAAAAAGCCCATAATGTATATGAAAAATGGGTAATCATTCAATTATCGGAACAACTTGTCGAAATACCCACAAGTTTTAAAGAAAAGGCACCTTTTTTTGTTTGCGTTGCTCTAATTTTGCCGGTGTGTGTATTTCTGTTTTATTAGGTCGACAGAGTAATCTCCGGTTCCAGAACTAATAAAATAACTCAATGTTTTCTTACCATCTCGAGGTCGGGAGTCGGGACGCAACTGGTTCAGCAAATTGTAACAACTAACAACCCTAATTAGGTACCTTCATGTTGTTTGTTCGAACTTCGATCCGAAGGTACAAGCTCGAGTTAGCCCTTTATGAGTTAGGCCTTAGTTTTATTAGAAACTTGCCCTCTGAACTGAATTATTCGAATAACATTACTTCTTAGTTTCAAGTAATTACCCAACTGCAAGAAAAAAGGATGGTTATAATTTTGACCGGTATGTATGTATGATCATCTGTTTCCTCATATCTTCTAAACGACTCACCACAATTTGACAAATGAGGTATCGTTAGAAGCGTCTTAATCGTCCGCTGGTTATAGGCTACTGTGATGTCACATTAAATTAATGAAAATGGCGCCCTCTAGATGACATAAAGTGAAGAAATACATTTTTTTTATTTTTTGTCAGGCCATGTTGGGTTTCAATTGAAAGGGCTTGATTAGCACATTTCAAAAATATATACATATATTATAACCCCAAAAAAATTATTATAATAAAAAATAAAAAACTAAAACCCAACTACGACTAAAAAGGTTATATATATATAACAAGACACCACAGACAGACAAATTAAAAATCCGGAGTCACACGTGTTAGGGCATAAATCGAACAGTTGAATCGAACAATTACGTGTGACTCCGGATTTTATACCTTTTTAGTTTATACCTTTTTAGTCGTAGTTGGGTTTTAGTTTTTATTACTTTTAATTTGTCTGTCTGTCTCGTAGTTGGGTTTTAGTTTTATAACTTTTATTTTTTCATGTCAGGACATTAATCCTTGGCAAACCTTTCAAGTCTTTCAGGCTTTCATTTATAGGGACGAGAGGCATTTCAAAAAAGATTTATCTACCATATAATACAATTAATGTTCGGTTGCCATGTATAATTCGCGCCCAGCCCTGTATTATAACACAATTATACAATTTATGTGTTCATAACCTTCCAGGGCGATTCAAATTATGTATTAATTTCAATATTGGGTGGAATATTGATAATTATTTGACGGTAGATAGAAATTGGGATCATCGCCAGATGGACAAACGACTTAATAAAGGGCACGGGTAGCCATTTACCGATTAACTAATGGATGTGACAGTCTATGAACAAGGCTACGTTCTACTCATCTGCGTAGTCGTAGTCAGCTGCTGGACATAGGTCTCTCACCACAACACCCTGTATCTTCCACCTTCCACATTTAGCCACCTTTATAAGGTCGTCGGTCCAATCCACCGGCTATAGATCCGGCCATTCGATAAATTATTATCGTTATTGTAAAACATATATCTCGGAACTTCAGGGTCCCAGACCTTTGGAAGGAGTACATGTCGCAGAGGCCTCTTAGACAATTTTAAGTGATGAGGCACCAACTCACAGCTATCCCTGTAGCTATGCAATTGCATCTGTAGAATTTTTGCTATCATGTTGGATTTCCAAATAGGACTTCGAGTATAACTCTGTCGCGTGGATGTCTCCAATTAAAATATTGGAATTCATAAAAAAAAACCTCCTACCTAAACTAGACCTAAACCAGAGTTCATAAAAAAAAAGTTTACTTATTTCCAAAAACACTTTACTGATTCTAATGTTCTCTATTAACTAACATAGTAACAAAACTAGCAGAGCGAGTGAAATATAATAAAACGAGAATACAATTAACTACTTAAAAGCAAAGCGTATGAGTATTTTAATTCGTTATTCTTTTGAAAAAGATACAAAAAGGTAAAGCTTTTTACATTTACCTAACGGGCTCTTATAATGCAACATTAAATACAGACCATTCTAGTTTTATTTTCTCTTGGATTATTTTAAAATACATAATATTACATTCATTAACGTAGTGTGGTTAAATGCAAAGAGATCTAGATTCGTTTTTTCTGTTAACTTTAGTGGCATGTCATTAATAAAGAGATACAAACACATGCTGAAAACATTAATTCGACGAATTCGGAAACGAGGATATCGATGATGTTCAGATGTTCATTTTTGAATGGAACATCCTACGAAAGGGCGTTTTATGAGTAGGATCACATCACAGGATCATAATATCAAGAGTGCAAAACTGACGACCGCGTGATCGCCAGTCCACCATACAGTGGGTCATCATTCATTTTCATGACAATACCATCTGTAATTCTTGTTTGATTTCCACAAAGTCTTATTTTTAGATTTTCACAACGCTTTATTCTAGTTCACTCGTATCCATTGGCTATCGACCTTCAGCCAAGTCTAAGTCCATACGATGGGGCGTCGATTGGAATATTTATTTATTTATTTATTTTATTTATTTATTATTTATGTACACACAGTAAAATACAAAGAGATATGACATAATTATGATATGAGTACAAAGGTACTGCTTATTTCTTAAGAAATTTCTTCCAGCAGACCTGCGAAAGGAGAAATGAGAAAGAAATGTAGACAATAGTGTGTGAGAACAAGAAGAGAAAAACAGGATTATGCGAAGTCTTAACTAAAATATTAAATATATATACGCAAGAAAATTAACATATTCTTAAATAAATACATAAAGCTTAAATATATAAACATAAATACACTATAGGTACCTATATAATTATATACTCATAGTTGAGAGGAAAGATAATGCTCTTTTACACGAAATTTAAATAAAGAAACAGTTTTCAGATCACGAATATATTATTATTACCACTTTATTTATGTTAAAGGAGCGGCCACACCATCAACGTTCCAATGAGAACCGACCTTTCGAATCCGCTGTGATTACTTCGCAAATTCTCGCGGTGTGTTCACACCTTATTATTTTTTCCTTAATCACCATGACTTTGCAACTGTTTAGATATATCCCTATATGTAATAGGAACGTTGTCTAACAAACAAATTGAACAAAAACACTCATGAATAACGTTATCTAGCTTAGCAGATGACTCATAAATTGCTTTATAAGAATTAATGGAATATTGCTTCGTCATCGTGACTTTGAAAAAATTGTTGTTGTTGTCGTGAGGTTTGTAGTAATTAAGGATTACGAACAGCTTGTAATCGGCAGGAAAGAGTTCCAGCTTTAATCACAAAAAATGTCTTTTTGACAATAATTGTACAAGTTTGTTTTGTTTTAAGTTGATAAGTCGTTATAAAGGCCTCATATGTTGACACCTGCAAAGAAAGGGGTTTTCAGGTGCTTTGCCAGCTTATACTCAAAGACAACCTTCAAGGATAAATTGATCTCATTACCTTATCGAAACACGGCAATGATGCTCAGGATGTGGTAGATATTAACTACTACATCAAACAAGGACTTCTGCTATAAGTTGTTAGAATTCCTTCTATTGGACAAACCTTTAAAAATATTTTCCTTATTATATTTATTGACTAGTCATACGTATGGATTTATTCATGTAACAGGTAAGTATTTTTTAACCTTTGTAAAAAACCATGCCCGAGTGGAAGGGACGCGTGCCTCTCACTCGCTCTCATTGTGAGCGCATAACGTGAGCGGAGCGTAACGCAGTTTCTTGAAGTGTCACCCGGCAAACCAATTTATAAGACGTTGTCACGTCAAAAATTTATCTCTGTGCAAAAATAATTTACTATCCATCAGAGTAACTTATAATTTATCAGCGCCAGCATACCCAAACTAGCTAAAAGCCCACACTCGCCAAATAAAACAGAATATGAAATAAACAACACCGTCTTAGGTAATCCTGCCATTCGTAAGTGCCCACTGCATCGCGAATCTCTTAAGAAACACACATCCATACGTGTCGCGGGGAATCCCTTAACTGATGTCCGACACAGTCTGTGGGCTTTCGAATGGGCACTGAGAGAGAACCGCGACTGTTGGGGGCTGAGGAACGACAGTTTTGCGGTGTGAAAACGTTTTTATAGCGATGTTTATTATCAAATTTTGTATGTGATAATCTACTGCTTTATTTCTTACGAAAGACATAACATCACGCCTGTAATCTCCGAAGGATTAGGCAGAGGTGTAACTAGTACACCCATATTTCGCCCCAGTTATGGTTAAGCCCCATCTAATAAGGCGAGCCTATTGCCAGCAATGGGCCACAAATCTAGTCTCCGGGCTACTACTGAGGAATTTCAGATGAAAAGAAAGAAAGAAACAGTATGTAGTCTTTTAGCTACAGTATACCTTCCATTCAATAAACTCAGCATATCTTTAAAAGCAGATTTAATGTTTTCATGATATCATTCATAAAAGTAAGAGAGATAACCCTGATATACGAAAACAATGAATGGAAAACAAAAGTGTCGAATCACACTACTATGTACCGCAAAATATCCAAGTCATAGATCTATGACTTGGATATAAGTACCTACTATCCATTTTTACCTGATAAAAACCGTGTGCACTAAAATTACCGACAATTATTTACTTTTCTTGTTTTCTTGCACCATCTTTTGTATTTCCTAGCTGACTAACAGACTGATGAAATTCTGAACGAAACTTAACTCACGTCGGAAACTTAACCAAAGAGTACTTCAAAATCGAAAATAACTTTAGTTTCGGAAGTCAAATAATTTAATCAAACAAAACCACCAACTTCCGAAACTAAAGTTGTGTTGCAATTTCTAGGGTTTCTTTAAACTTTTTTTGAGTCTGTACATTGCCTTGAAATGTCCTGCTTAAATAGACCGAAAGCATGCTACAAGCAGCAAAAGCTATTCACATGAATACTTACTTACTTTCATCTGTCGTTTAATATCTTCATCATACAAAATCTTCTTCCACCATTTTCCTCTCTTCCCTCATAATAGGTTCCTATTCTCAATGTCAGACGATCATTGGATATAGCGCTCAGCGATATTTGTCTGCGGAGCCCCCCCGTTTGTCTCCCTAACCATATTTAGGCTTAACTAGTGGTCTACGTTTTGAATCGTACGCTCCATCTAATCTCGGTAATGTATATAGTCGAGAGCTGATAAGAATAGCGAACAAATTTCGGTAAACAGCTGCTAAAGGGGTTGTATAGAGTGATTAGTTACTAAAATTCCTTCACATCTGTTGTTTCATGATTCAAAAATCACGGCTCCTATGAAACGTCAGAAGCTAGGTGCATGGCTTATTTATTTATTTAATACTTTAACCACACAAATATGCAGATGCGGACTTAATGCCATAGGCATTTTCTACCAGTCAACCACACGGTCAGTCACGGTACCAATTGGTTGTTTCCTATGGAGAAGAGCCGGTAAGAAACTCCACGGTTACTCTTTAAAAAATAATTGGCTTTTAAAATGTTTTCAGATTACAATGTTAATGGGTAAGTTTGGAAGGACAGTGTGGGCCAGTCAACAAGTACTAGACTGATATCGGATATTGAGGCTTCCATGTTCGAAGAGATTTTGCAAGTAACTACTAAGTAAGACTAGTGACCGAGAGTTTTTCGTTGATAAATAAAAACATAATTATCATTAATCATTATTGTTATCTTTAATTCTTTGATGTGTATCCCTTTGTTTATTTTGCCTGTATAAGTGATATCAGATATTAATCTAGCTACTACATTGGCAGAAATAACTGCAAGTTTCACTGACTGACTAAAACATACAGGGTGTTAGGGAAGCCACCGTTATCGTCATATCATCATCATCATATTATAGATGACACCGAACCACTAGTTTCAAGGATAACGGTGTCTACCCTAACACCCAGTATATGGTCAGTGTTTTGAGGATTTTTGGTCAATTAATATGCGGCTTATCAATAATCTTGTCACAGCTCTTTGTGGATGTAAAAAATAACGTAATTATAAATAGTTGGGTTGAATATTGGCAATAAACTATTCTTAAATATTCCAAGGATTATTGATTAATTAGTACTACTGATACTGTCTTGATAACTTCATAAGCTTCAATCAATCTGTCTAGACTTTTCCCAACTATGTTGGGGTTAGCATCCAGTCTAACCGGATGGAGCTGAATGACCAGTATTTTACATGGAGCGACTGCCAATCTGACCTCCACAACCCAGTAACTAGGTAATACGATACCGCCTTGGTAAGACTGGTTATCAGACTTTCGGCCTCTGACGACCCGTAACGACTGTCAAAGATTCACGAATGGCAGCTGATGATAACTTCATAAGCCTATTAAGTATTATTTATAACCGACTTCATTACATGAGAACTAGCTGTGCCCCGCGGTTTCATCCGCAAAATTCTCGATCCCGTGGGAATCTCGGAATAAAAATTATAGTTAGGTATTTAAGTTTATTGTGTATTTTGTAAGTTTATTTATTTTGACCAAGATGTAAGGTTTGTAGAGTTAGGGGCTTGGCTCTACACTAGATCTGAAAACCTTTTAACAATGAAAGCGTTTTGCGAGTCTTGGCAACCCTCATTACATGTTTTTTAGGTGGGGCCGTGAAATGGCTGTAACACGGCAAATGGACGTTGTGTGGCCTATACTTTAGCTCGTTCTTCTACCACCATCGAATCTCCGCGTTCCACCCACTGCTGAGCTTATACATACACACACATTAAAACAAAATAAATCCTGTAGATTCTCATCGAACTCCAAAAGGGTACAAATAGACTGTGGCCCAACTCACTTTGAAAAAACGTTTCTATTGTGAAACGTACATTAATCTTAGGACGCTTACAAAGTATTCTTGTTGTTTGCTGCCCCTATACAGACGTGGCGAAGATGCTGCAGTGTGAGATGTGCATGAGATTTGAGCGCGGTTTAGGACTGTGCCTGAACGTAGTTGACATGGTCTAAAAACTTTTTACAATTTTGATTAAAATAGGCAATAAGTTCGTTACTTTGACAAATTAAATTAAAAAAATGCAGTAAGTAAATAGCTAATTGGCAATAAACCAGCGGTTTGCATATAGAACAATAAAGTATTGTTTCCAAGAGTGTTATAGCTATTAGTATTTAGTGGATGATCATACTCAATTAATTAGTTACTTTGCATTAATTAATTAATAATGTTAGTCGAATATGGATTAGCAATCACATGAACAGTTTCATTATGTTTATTTGTATTTGCATTGTGGTTTTATTAACAATTAATATCTCTAATTGCATACTGTTTATACTAATTGTTATAGCTCTAATTTATACGAACATGGTAGAATAGAATCCAATTTGCACTTAAACATGGTACAGTATTGGTCTGGTACATATCTCGCCATGGACTAGCATACAAATATGGCGTACCATTCCTACCCAAGCAAAAACCTGTGCACTGTGGAAGGCTATCGTGGGCTAGCGAGATGAGGTCTTGAGTCTATGCCTAACTAATTTACAATTGTGACGTATTGAAGTACCACTTCTATTACCTAAAATAGTTCAGTGCAAAAGGCTTAACAAATATGGCTAGCTTTTATAGAATATAATTCCTTATTAAACGTTTATACAGAACCAATTTACCGAATTAGAACCATGCCACATCCAGCCATTCTGTTTCCCCGTCATTGGTCTCGAGACATTTCAACCAGCCCCCTAACGGCGTCGGCTTGAAGATAAATCGCTTCAAACGCTCCTTTCCTTCCGGTGTTGGGCTTTCAAGCTAAGGAGAGCGTAAAATAGGTAAATACGTATTTTATTTAGCAAAGTTCTGGCAAAATATAGCGGGAATGAGAGAGTTGTAACTTGAACAGGGTAGAAAGAGATGGAGATGAGAGAATGCTCTAAGGATGTTTATGAGTTTAGAAGAGCTGGTTTTTAAAATAATGAGTGGTGCAGTGTACTGGTTAGATGGGTGATAAAAGTGGTGAGTTGATTTAGATAGTATGAAAAAGTTGGTTATTAATTTTAAAATCACCATCCTAAAGTATTAAATAGCAGTAAAACTGAAATTGGCATTTCAATCTGCGTCTTTTTACACCTGATATTGTTAAAAGCTTGCTTCGCATTATTTGCTAGTTTACTACGTTTACATATAAATTCCTGGAAACTAACAGCCAATAGTCAAATCCGAATCATTTAATTCTTAAAAGGCACTTTTGAACGTCATAGCATAGCATAATCAACCTATAACTTTCCCACTGCTGGGACACAGACCTCCTCTCTGTGAGAGGGAGTGGGCCGTAATCACCGTTGAACGTCGAACGAATTGGTTCTAGTTGCCTGGTAAAATTTGTAGGGGTTGAACGCGGATTAAACCCTCGGAACCATAAATAGACTTACTAGACCTTCTTTTTGATACCAGGTCGACCATACATTATATAACTAAAAAAACGGCCACAAAAATGTCTCAAATCGTCCATCCTTCGTAAGTATGGAACATTTGAACAAACGCGTGTTACACAAAACTTGGGTTTCAACGTTTTTACAACCGCTGCAGAGTCCCGAGCTTTACGGGAAAAAATAAGGCTGTAATCTTTAAGCAATTTGTTACAACTCGGCAAAAACTCCGCACAATGCCGCTGAGTGTTAGGACTAACTCTTTTTTTACCCGATTACATAGACAAAAGGACGGTTATTATTTTATGTTTTTACTGTTATGTATGAGGCTTTTATGCGCCATTTATGCTGAGGTTATAAGATATTTTATAGAACTATTAGGATGATGTAAGTTGTGATGAGATAGTGGATTAAGAAGTTTTTCTTATGCATGAGCAAACCTTCGCATGATGAACTGAATGAATATCGAAATATGAATCAAAACTTGTAATGCAAATTTTCTTAGGACTGTGCTATGATTTACCACATCCTTTGAGGTACATTCTTAACTGAAACAATATCTATAGGTATAATAATTATAATCTCCAAAACCAAGAGAGGAGAACCCCGAAAATAAAAAAAATATCTGTTGTTTTTGGTTTTTTTATCTCTGAGTCGGGTCTAAACACCTTGTTGATCGATTGAAACACCTTGTTGATCAATTGAAACACCTTGTTGATCGATTGAAACACCTTGTTGATCGATTGAAAATGTAGTTAGCCAGCAGTACGGTAGGAATGCTATGTAAAATATGCAGTGAAAAATCTCGCCATCGTAGGTACACATTATAAATTAAAGTCGCTTTTCGTGTCTGCCTATATGTGACCGCGTCTTTCTTCTAAACTACGCAACAGATTTTGATGCGATTTTCACAAACATTTTGAGAATATATTCCGGAAGGTTCATGTGCTATGTTTAACTAAGATATAATAAAGAAATCTTTCATATTTTGTCAAGTCGTAAAAAGCCGCGCGCAGCAGGCGCGGGCGTGGGTCGAGAGTAAAAAATATATGTAGACAGGGTAAAGTGAAGCTAAGCAGGTCTGAAAGCCAAAGGTTAAAACATAACTTCCATCCTAGTCACAAAAATCTTCAAGGTCCCACGCCATTATTTTTGAAAAGACAACCGGGAAATCTTCTGAAACGCTATTGATAATGGGATAACGATGGCCCTCAATTATCCGCTCTTATCGACGCTCGTCCCTATTCCGGGGAGTTTCGAGCACTCCCAGCGATTTGAATAATTTCTGACACTTTTCAAAGGACTTTTGGAACGTCAAATTGTCAAAATAATTGTACAAATTGTGATGTTAAATTGTTGTGTTTTGGAGGTGATTTTAAGGATATTTTTGAAGATTTTTCAGATAAGTATAACAATAATCTATAGGGAATATTTATTTTACAATGCAAAGAAAATCACGGCTATTAATATTTAAATCACGCTTGATTTTCCTCAAGGGGTAGTTAAGATGTACAGTGAGCATTTTCTAATAGAAAAACGCAATATTACTGTGCCTGACCTGCTGGTATCGAACCCAGGACGCTCAGTAGTCGAGCTTGTGGTTATAATTGCAATCATGCCATTCAAGGTTTTTAAAATGAATAGTTTTAGTTAGATTCCATTCCATAGCTTTTTATTCTATAACATAATATCACGCATTGTTTCCCCGAAGCGATGGGCAGAGGTGTAAATATAGTACACCCATATTTCACCGATTATGTTTAAATGTCCTTCTTTACCTTCTCAATTTGGTTCTTTATTTTTATTTTGTTATCTGCTGTATATTATGTTTATTGTGTGCCTTTTAGTCTGTGCTGAATAAATGTATTTTCTTTCTTTCTTTCTTTCTTTCTTTAAATCTCATGTAATCGGGGGCGAGCGTATTGCCATCAACCGGGCACAAATCCAGACTCCGGTCTGCTACTGAGAGATTCCAAAATGAAAAACCCAATAACACTTATCCCGACCTGGGAACCGACCATGCGACCACTAGACCAACAAGGCAGTTATTCTATATCCAGTTAATTTAACCATTGAGAACTATTTCTCTTGATATCCTAGTAATAATACGTACCTATACTATTTGTACTCTATCTGGTCAAGTGTTTAGTTTATTTTTATGACCACGTAATACAATACTGTCAACCACAAGAATGTAATATATCGATTATTATGTAATTATGCTAATACACAGATTGTAATAACATCATTACAATGTTCTGCCCCCGTCTATACCACTCGTGTTTATTCCCTAACCCACTCCAAAATATCCCTAAAAAATGGTTATTAAAAAACTAAAATACTGTACTTATTTATTTGATTTGAAGAGTTTTTAAGCAAAGTTTCAAATAAAAATACAGGAGAAACAGAGATATTCAGCTCATTAGCTGTTTACATATCTCTTTCTCTTTTCTTTTTTCTCTTTTTTTTTAAAAACGTTGCCCCACACTAGGAATTTCTTCCTGTATCGTGGGTGCGTTTACAAACATAGAAACTCACATACACTAACACATATACATATAATATGTGTACATAAAGGAATGATAGAAGATATACATCATAATGTTTTTATTTACAAACGCATGTGTCAATAGTGTGAAGAGGTCACTTCTTATCAAATACTTTGGAGCTATTACAGGCAATTACCACGAATTAAATCAGACCTATAACACGACAGATACTATCAGACTCATTCACACGAGGCGACTGCGTAGTTACTGCTAATGAATGAAAATTACGATTCCGTTTCTGTGTATAGGAACTGCGTCACACCGGACGTCATTTGTTACTATTCGTACTTAATGGGAACCGACAGACCGTACATGACCATCTTGAAGGATAGTACATTATTATCGAATGATTAATAATGAGAACAATAGTTCATTTATGTATACAACTTCAGATAGCAATAAAACTGCTTTAATATACATATAGAATAGTCGGGTAACTTGCTGTTCCCGTGTTTTTGTTAAAGAAAATTCCTTCTTGTTTTTGGATGAAAGTTTTCCTATATTTCCAAGTCTACTTGTGTGCCAGATAAATATTATTCAAATCCATTTAGCTGTTAGAGCGTGATTGAGTAACATATAACCAAACCCAACAAAAGCAAACTTTCACTTTAATGTTCGTACACCGTACATAGTCCATATAAATTTAGCAAGGAGATAGATGGCATCTTGGGGAAGGACATAGGGTACTTTCATCGAAATACCACGCGGGCGAAGCCACGGTTGGAAGCTAGTTATTAATAAATCAGTAATTATCTAGCAAGATCGTGTTTTACTTCAATAATTATGTATTCTGTATAATTTTTGCACAAAATTATAAACGGCAAGATTGGTTGTAGTCAACTAGCTGAGGTTCCTATCACAGTTCCACGTAAAGACCCCGCGCTGTCCGAACTAAAACAGAATGGAGAACCAAAATTTTCTCCATTGTATCGTACCAATGAAGGTGCCCATGGCCCTCCACCTACCATAGTAACTATTAACCATTACAATATGCTCAACAAATACTTAAATTCAAACCTGTACATTTTCATAACTCCTTGGGTGGTATTCGAAAAAAAGACTTGACATAAAATTATCATTTAGTCATTATAATTTATGTTATAACATAAACCGCCACGTGCCACAGCGTTGATAAAATAATGAAAGCACGCAATACCTAATCAGATGGCTATTAATACTAATTAGATACAGTGCTATAACGCATTAGATGGTAATAATAAACAAACAGTTAAATGCCACTCATAAAGTTTAGTCAACGAGAATCACGCTCAGAAACAACACTATGTTCCTTTTTCTAATAGTGATAATACTCGTCATTTATTATGTGTCAATACGAAAGTTTGATTACTGGAAAATAAGGAAAGTGCCGTTCATCAAACCCACACCCCTCATAGGAAACTATGGTGATATCATCTTCCAAAATAAAAACTTCGCAGAAGGAGTTGAAGATATTTGCAAAAAACTCCCCGACGAGAAATTCATCGGAGCCTTCTACAGTACAGAACCGGTGCTGATCCCCATAGACCCCGATATTATCAAGCTAATTGTGGCAAAGGACTTCTACTACTTCAATGGAAGAGAGCTATCGGAACATAGCTTTAAGGAGCCAGCGGCATTGAACATCTTTTCTACGTATGGAGACAATTGGAGGGTCTTACGTCAGAATATGACTCTGCTTTTCTCATCAGGGAAAATGAGAAACATGTTTCATCTCATCGAGAAATGTTCGTACGTGTTCGAATCAATGCTGGATCGGGAGACCAGTATATCAGCGGAGATAGAAATCAGATCCGTGGCAGCCAAGTTTACTATAGAATGCATTGGTGCTTGTGTGTTTGGAGTGGATGCCAATACTATGACGGAAAAAATGCAAGACAATCCTTTTAGTAGGATCGCAGCTCTTACAAGTCCGACAAAATATGCAGCTTTTATAAGAGGAGTCCGCTGTGTGTGGCCATCAATATTCTATGGATTAGGGTTAAAGCTCATGTCAAGGCAGATGGATTTCTTCAAGAACTTGATCACTTCGGTGATGAATCAACGAGATAACAAACCTTCCGGGAGGAATGACTTCTTGGATCTTATATTGAGTTGGAAGCAAAACCACCGAATAGTCGGCGATAGTATTAAAAATATAAAAGCTGGTGGGATTCAAAGAGTGTCATTGGAAGCTGACGATGACTTATTAGTTGCTCAGTGTTTTGTTTTCTTCAACGCTGGGTTTGAAACGTCGGCGACTATTTTGAGTTACACTCTTTACGAGTTGGCGAAGAATGAAGTGATACAGAACAGAGTGTTGGAAGAAGTAGACGCATATATGGTTCGCCATGGCAATAAACTTTGTTACGAATGTGTCACGGAGTTCCCTTACCTTTGGGCCGCGGTTAGCGAAGCTCAGCGCCTTTATCCAGTTCTTGGAGTGATATTTCGAGAGACCATGGAGGATTACACATTACCTGGCGGTATGGTTGTGGAGAAAGGCATGCGTATTCATATACCAGTGTATTACTTGCATCACAATCCGAAATATTTTCCGGATCCTGAAGAATTCCGTCCGGAAAGATTCTTCGGGGAGGAGAAGCATAGCGTCAACCCGTACACTTACATGCCGTTTGGGGAAGGGCCAAGAACTTGTATGGGTAAGCTGACTATTTTATATTCTGCCTGCCCTTGTCTCATGCTACGTGAGCTCGACGCTAATGGTTTTCCTCTTCCACTCTTGTTAGCTGACTCGTTACCATTCTCACCCTTTTAATTCATTATCATCCCTCACACAATCCATTCATCTTTTCTTTGTCTCCTTCTACTCCTCAATTTCAATTAATCAACTCAGCCTATCGCACTTCTAATTTCGAACGAATACGTGTTAATATTTTTTTATACTTTTAGAAAAGAGTTCAGATAGTTTGTTGCTTCTGTAATTTGTGATGTTTTGACTCCGCTAACTTTTTAATTACAAGTATTGGTGGTTCATAGCAATGTTTACACAAGGTACATTTGCAAGGTAATTTATCAGAAATTAATTAATTACATATTAATTATGTTTTCTCTGCGTAGTATTTCCCTTATCTTTATAACTGTTTTTAACTCAATGGTCGAAGATATGCCAAGTTATCTCTGTGGCCGAGACTGATGCAATCTTTGCGCGTAAGGTGATGCGTGGTCAGCTTTTTTCTACTTGTACCGCGGCAAAATAATCTAGTTCAATCTGGTTGAAATAATACGTTCCTAGTATGTAAACGTAAGTGATTTAACTTAAATAAATATATTTTAAGGTAAACTAATATTTAAACGGCTGAAGAACATTGAAATAAATTGAAAAAATCTTCAATTTCAATATAAACCAACAATAAGAACTCACTTGACATATAAAAAGTCTTGTATCTAAGGATGACTTCAACATAAACAAAAAAAACAAAAAAAAAACAAAGGTGTTTACTAGACACGACAAGCCAACCGCTGATTATTAATAAAATTTCAATCCTTTCAATATTTTGACATAGATGATACGGTCAGGCCTCTTCCTAAGACTGGTAGTTTATCCATATTTTATTTATTTATGACAACACTTCATTCAACCTGTTGGTGTAACCAGTGTGTTGTTAAACAAATCACGATAAATGATATCATATAACTTAATATACGTACGAATCATATAGATACCTAATCTGACGTGATATAAATATAAAGCTAAAACTCAGACGCAGCTATGCACTCGGTAGGAACCTAAAAGTACGAGTCAACTCCGACCACGCAGTGAAACAACAAGATGTTTCTCTATCTAACAGTGACGCTTCTAGTTCTCCTCAGACGCAAATATAACTACTGGAATGACAGAAACGTACCACACAAGACACTAACTATCTTATTGGGAAATTATGGAAAAGTGCTTCTGCAGAAAAAAATCCTTTAGCAAGACAATTCCAGATTATTGTAAAGAATTCCCAAACGAGAAATTGATTGGAGCATTCCATGGTACTGATTCCTAAGGATCCAGAAATAATCCAACTGATTGTGACGAAGGATTTCGGCTATTTCAATGGAAGACTGATATCTGAACACAGTGACAAGGAGACCTTAGGTTTGAACCTCTTCGCTACCCATGGCGACAATTGGAGGGTATTACGACAGAATATGAGCCCAATGTTTTCATCTGCGAAGCTGAAGAACATGTTTCATCTCATCAACAAATGGTCGCTCAGGTTCGAGTAAATGTTGGATCGTGAAACAAACATTTCAAAAGAGCTTGAAGTCAGGTCGTTGACTGCAAGATATACTATGGAATGTGTCGGAGCGTGTGCTTTTGGCGTAGACACAAACACGATGACAGAGGAATAAAAAGACAATCCTTTTAGAAAAATTGCATTATTCTCAAATCCGCCAAAATTTGTCGCCCTCCTCTTCCAAATTCGTTTAATTTGGCCAAAATTTTTTTATTTATTTGGAGGCAATCTGACGAACAAACAAATTCAATAATTACATTAAAAAAACTGTAATGACGAGAATACAAACATTCTGGACGGAATGACTTCGTCGAAATAGTGGGTGAGAGCATACAAAACACCAAAACTGGTGAAGTAAGAAAATTGACATTAGACGCTACTGATGATCTGTTAATTTCTCAGTGCTTTGTATTCTTCAATGCTGAGTTTGAAACGTCTTCAACCACTCTGAGTTACACTCTTTATGAGCTCGCAAAGTATAAAGAGATTCAGGACAAAGCGTTAGAAGAAGTAGATGCATATGTAGCTCGTCATGAGAATAAACTCAATTTCGATTGTATTTCGGACTTGCCGTACCTGGACGCTGTTATAGACGAGACTCTTCGTTATTACCTAGTTCTTGGCATGATCCCGCGGGAGTAGATGGAAGACTACACAACGCCTGGTGGTGCGAAGTTAGATAAAGGTTTGCGAGTACATTTGCCGGTACTATCTGCACCACAATCCAGAATTGTATCCAGAACCTGAAGTGTTTCGTCCAGATAGATTTCTGGGTGAGGAGAAGCGGAAAAATAATCCATATACGTAATACCTTCCGTTTGGAGAAGGACCAAGACTTTGTATTAGTGAGTTTTATTTTGAAAGATTGTTTCCGCGTTCCGCGTTACACAAGGATTGAAAAAAAAAAAAAGGTTTAGATCAGGCATGGAAGTAAAATAATTCACAATTGATTAATTGTTGCATATTTATCTAACCTTCAAGAAAAAAGTAATAAATAAACCGGACTGTTTTATTTGCAATGCTAGTTAATAAGTTATGTTCCACCAATAGGACAGACTTCTTTCAGTAGGTATGTAACATTAATTTTAGACACGTTTTCGTTAGCAGCTTGATTTACATTGAATACTTGTGTGACCGAGCTGTTAAATGAAAACATTTAATGAATTTAATAACATAGATGCAACGTCACTTACATTCAACAGTATAAAAAATTAACCTCCTGATGTAATAAACTTGCTACTTAGTACAATTTTGAGCGCGTTTTAAAAGCCCCGCGGCTCAGTAACGGGGAACACATTAATATACACGATATAGGACTTATTTATGAAGTAACTAGACCGGACGGGTATTATGTATTTAACGTACATTTACTTCTTTGTCGTTTAATCCTGTGGAGCTCATTCTGAAAATGGAGGTTATTAAAAAACGTGTTGTTACCGATTAGGAGCAATTGATGTGTGAACTGGTGCCAGATAAGCTAGGAGAAGCTTTAGCTTAAGGACGTTTTAACGTTGTCTCTGAGAGCAGCACTGCACAGGTGATAACTTTTGTTTTTTATACCAAATTCATCTGTTGGTCTATATGATAATAGAATGCACTTCTATGTATCAAACACACCAACAGCGGATTTGTTCATAGTGCTGCGATCAAATTATAATTCACTAGCTTCTTCCCGCGGCTTCGCCCGGGTGCAAACAAACACATTCATAAAATAAACAGTGATAATGTTATTGACGACATGAAATCAAATCCGTAATAAAAACAAAATACACTTAATGATAACAGGTAACACACTACTACAAGTAGATGAGAATACACTTAATGATATAACTAGTCATTATTCTCAACAGTAAGTAGGTAGGTACTTAAATAACGAACAACAAGTTAGTATAGTCAGTGCACTCCGGTCGTGCAGCGAAACCACACGATGTTTCTATTTCTGCTAGTCTCAGTACTGCTACTTATTTACTATTTGATCACGCGGAAATATGATTATTGGAAAAATAGGAAGGTACCACACTCCAAACCTACGTTCTTATTGGGAAATTATGGAGCTTTGATCCTACAGAAGAAATCGTTCGGAGAAACAATTCAAGATTGCTGCAATGAATTCCCCAACGAAAAATTTATTGGAGTATTCTATGGTACAGAACCCGTACTGATTCCAAAAGATCCAGAAATCATTAAGCTAATTGTGACGAAGGACTTCTACTACTTTCATGGAAGAGAATTATCCGAACACAATCACAAAGAACCATTAGCTTCGAACCTTTTCGCTGCACATGGCGACACTTGGAGGGTCTTAAGGCAGAATATGACTCCATTGTTCTCATCTGCAAAGATGAGGAATATGTTTCATCTTATCGAGAAATGTTCGCACGGGTTCGAGTCAATGTTGGATCGTGAAACAAAAATTTCAAAGGAGCTCGAGGTTAGGTCGTTGACCTCAAGATATACTATAGAATGTATCGGAGCTTGCGCTTTCGGTGTAGATACGAACACGATGACGGAAGAAGAAAATGATAATCCTTTTAGAAAAATCGCCGATTTCTTCAATCCGCCGAAATATGTAGTTTACATGCGAATAATGCGTGCTATTTGGCCTTCAATGTTTTACTTATTCGGATTCCAGTTACTGAAAACACAATTGCAGTTCTTCGGTAACCTGATTACTTCTGTAATGACCCAAAGGGAATACAAATCATCGGGAAGACATGATTTCGTGGACCTCATAATGAGTTGGAAACAAACCCATCAAATAGTTGGTGATAGTATGAAGAATATCAAAACCGGTGAAAATCAAAAAGTCACGTTAGAAGCTAATGATGACCTGTTAGTTGCTCAGTGTTTTATTTTCTTCGCTGCTGGATTTGAAACTTCATCAACCACTTTAAGTTACACACTATATGAACTCGCAAAGAATAATGACATTCAGAAAAAAGTGTTAGAAGAAGTAGATAAATATTTAGCTCGTCATGAGAATAAACTCAATTACGATTGTATTTCGGACTTGCCGTACCTGGACGCTGTTATAGACGAGACTCTTCGTTTTTACCCAGTTCTTGGTATGATTCCTCGAGAGCTGATGGAAGATTACACAATGCCCGGTGGCGCGAAGTTAGATAAAGGCATGCGAGTACATTTGCCGGTGTACTATCTGCATCACAATCCAGAATTGTATCCAGAACCTGAAGTGTTTCGTCCGGAAAGATTTATTGGTGAGGAAAAGCGGAATATTAATCCGTATGCATACCTGCCGTTTGGAGAAGGACCAAGAACTTGTATTGGTGAGTTTTATTTTTGTAACATTGTTACGAGTTTCGGGTTACTCACTGATAGAAAAAGGAGATTTGGATCAGGGATGAAAGTCATAAATAATTTGCAATTGATTAATTGTTGCATGTTTATCTAACGTTTAAAAAAAACTCCGTAATAATTTAATTGTACTGTTTTGTTTGCACTGCTAGATATTTTACACAAAAATCCAATTTCTGTAACATCACTTACATTCAACAGTATAACAAATTAACCTCCTGATGTAACAAACTTGCTACTTACCCTGTGTAAAATTTTGAGCGCGTTTTAAAAGCCCCGCGGCTCAGTAGCGAGGGAACACATTAGTATTGACGGGTTCAACTCACGATATAGGACTTATTTATGAAGTAACTAGACCTTGGACTGCTATTATTTATTTTACGTACATTTACTTCTTTGTCGTTTAATCGTGTGGAGTGCGGAGCTCATTCTGAAAAAGAACATCGAAAACAAATCTGTATATTCTTGTTACCTACTTTTAGGAATACTGGTGCCAGTGAACTTGTCCGATTATGAGACTTTTCAACGTTGACTCTAAGAATAGCACCGCACTCGGAATGACAGGATTTTATGTAAATATGTCGGTTTATTTGGCAAATAGAAGTCTAGTGGATGAGTGTATCTGGTGTTGTGATCAAATTATTATTCTTAAATACCTTTAGCGTACTGAATACTGGTATTCAGCTGCATCCGGTTAGACTGGAACCCGACCCCAGCATACATAGTTGGGAAAAGGCTAGGCAGATTGGTTTTTGACCTTTGCATGGTATGACATGACTTTGTTTTATAATATGTAGTGATATGGAAATTAAAGATAGATCTTCAAATCATATGAGACGTAAGGACCTACTTCTAACATGGGCCTCGTAATGAGCATCTGCCTAACCCTTTTCCCATTGAAGGTCATGCTTCAGAGGTGGTCCAATATAAATTTTATTAACTCTGCTTGCGTAGTTTTTGAGTTAGCTTCAATAATACGTACCTTTCCCAATTAGTCTATCTGGATGATGTTATGATAAGTTCCTGTCACGGTATCACAACTAAAAAGTAGGTTGTTTGTAAAAAGTTTTTGTTTGCATAAATCATCGGCATACAGACCGGTTCGCCGACGCGTCTATTATTTGATGAACACAACAGCTGACAAATCGAGTTTTGTGAAGGTCAAGTAATTGCAGTCATCAACTACCGTAAAGACTTGATCGCTTTTATTTCTTAGAACTATGTTTTAATGACATACTTTTTGAAAATCTGTTTGTAAACACAAAAGTTGCAAATTGGTTTAGGCGTTCCCCATGGTGTTAATCTCAGCTCCAATAATGTTTTTCATTTAGTTCATCGGGGTGCATTAAGAACTTCCATGTGTGTGATAGATAAAGTTTGACCAGTCACCACCATCTTTGCCGGTCAGCCTCGGCCAGCCTCCATCCTAGCCCACTACGTGATCTTTTAATCATGACATAAGATAGTAAAGTACCCATCTATAGTTTGTGCTGTTATTTAGAGATTATACACAATCTTGTTAATTTAATTGAATAGCAATTTATTTGACACCAAGCGATTTAAAGAAAATCTGATATTGTCATATTATCCTTCAGACTGTTCCCATTTTTTTCACTCTGATATAGCCATAATAGAATTTGTTATATAAGTACGAGATAAATATTACGGCAATCATAATATTTAGAAAACATTTCGGTTTTAACAGATAAACGAGATAACCTCAGTTATCTTGTTTTATGGACATAGGGATGTAGATTGTAGATACACCATCTATTCAAGCGAAATCAACTAGATAAGATAAATAAAAATGTAAAAAAAAAGTCGATCGATTTAATAATTCTTCTACTTATTTTTCTGGTGCTGTATCAACTTTTGACGCATAACTTAATTATTCGTAACGAGAGCACATGTGACCGTTACGCGCGATATAATATCTTCTTTTTTAACAATAGCCCGATTTTCCACTTTGCACTTCTTGTGTAGCCAAGAACTTCTTCAGGTCTTTGGTAAATGTTTGCACCAGTTTATTCAAAGACTTGTTCGTAAATATCTGTCCTTCGTCAGACAAGAACACATTTCCACATAAGCTTGCTGTCTCAGGAAGCTGTAGTTTTGGAAATCCCTTTTATTTATTGTATATTTTTTGTTGCCAGGAATGCGGTTCGCGAAAATGCAGATGCTTGCTGGTCTCATTACAATTTTGAAGAAGTATCGTCTGGAGCTGGCTGATGGTATGCCGACGAAGCTGACCTTCAAGGCTCAGTCATTTATCACCCACCCAGTGGGAGGCATCAGGCTCAAGTTTGTAGAGAGAGAGGGATGGGAGAAGAGAGTGTTCGTGAAGTAAGATATAGTTGTTGCCTTTATAGAGTACGTGTTAGCGACTTGAATAGTGAAAAAAAGTTTTTATTAGTTATTTTTTTTTTAAATCTTTTGGGGTTATAATATATATTTTTGAAATGTGCTCATTAAGCCCTTTCATTTGATATCCAACATGGTACGATTAAACAATTCTTTTTTTTTAGTTCCTTACTTTATGTCCTCTAGAGGTCGCCATTTTTAATTTAATGTGACGTCACATAGCCTATAACCAGCGGACAATCAAGACTCTTCCAACGATACCTCATTTTTCAAATTGTAATGAGTGCTTTAAAGTTATGAGGGAACAGATGAACATATATACATACATACCGGTCAAAATCATAACCCTCCTTTTTTCTTCGCCGTAGTCGGGTAAAAACAAGCACTCAACTATATTAGTAATCATTTTAAGTGAGATAATTTTTATTATTATGTATGTTACGGTTTTTTCCGATGCATTCTTATGGATTAACCCTCAAGTTTTGGACTTAAATGGAATTTCATGAAAGCCAGTCTCGTGACGAGATCGCAAGACAAACTCTCGAAACATGCGCATGAGTAAAACTGTAAAATAATAATAAAATCTAGATTCATTTGACTCTTGTTTCCTTTCTTTATGCTATCCCGAATTACTTCAGCTCTAGAATAACGTTAACCCGATTCACTCTATCCCTTATGATCGTTATCCAGAAAAACTCCAGCCTGAAACCACATTAGGAATGACTAGGCAATTGTGTGAAAAATCGGTATTTGTAATTTATTATTAAACTAACGGCTATTAAAATGATTATTAATTTGTATTGTTAATTGAAAACAAAAAGTGAACATAACGGTATTATTTTCCAATTTACCTTATGGTTCGTAATTAACGAATAACTTGGAATTTACCGTAACAAGTATTGAGGTAAATGTGGCTGAGATTTTCATTGTTATTTTTGTATAAACATGTTTGTTAAGTACAGGTAGTAAAGGTATGAATGACATAATTGTATATCAATATACGGCTTGGTACTATTGTATGTACTTATATGAACTAAAATTGTGTTTTGTACCTGAGTACCTACTTATCTAAGATTTTAGTTCCAAGTAGGTACCAATGGAAAACGATGTTTTAGCCAATCAGTCACTTATTATATACCTACCTATTTGATGTATCAACGTGAATTAATTGTTATGGAAAAAATTATATAGGTATTTTATGTTTCAATATTTGAGTATTTCTGTTATCTCCACACACACATAAAAACATACACTTAGAACTAGACATAAAATGATAACGATTACGATTCAATTGTAACATGGTACAAATACTTCAGAAAACAGTTTGTATAACATAACATCACGCCTGTCATCCTCGAAGGTTTCGGCAGAGGTGTACCTATGCTCCCACATTTGGGCCAGATATGTTGAAGTCCCATTTAATAGGGGACGTCTATTGTCATCCGGTCTCTCTGGGCTGACAAATTCCTGATGGAAAAACCGACTAAAACTTTGCCCCACCTCCCCGACCGCGCGACCGAATGGAACCCACGACCTCATACTCAGCAGTAGCGCTTCCGATCACTAGACCAAGGCAGCCAGTACTTTATAATTACCTACATGTGTTACATAGTGCACTTATAAAATACTTTGTATAATTACATACTTTGCATAGTTTATAACATTTGTATTGATTCGTCCTTGCTTTTATCTACAATTTATATATTATATTCTACGTTAATAACTACCAACCGTTAGTGTTATCTAGATTATAGACCTTCTCTACTTACCGTATTTTGATTGAAAACTATCATACTTCACGTGATAGAATTGATTATTCATTAGTTTACATAAGACCTAAAACTAAAAAGTTGTAATAGTGATTAGCTTTATCATTTTATTGACATAAAAGCAACTAGGACACTTATAATTTTATAAAAAAGTCTAAAATTTTCAATAGTTTCCGTCATGATTTTGTGATTCTCCGTGAAGGAAAAATGGATATCGTAAAACACGACTGAATATAATGACTGCTGATCAATTAAATAAGATATAATAATTATACTACTTAGGAGCTCGCGGCCAAGTAATAACAGCCGCACGGGTCGATCCATCAGGTTAAGCTACGCTTGCCGGGGTTGGTCCGTGGATGGGTGACCATCTTTACATACAGAAACTCCTCCGTGCCTCGGAAAGCACGTTTACTTTCTCAAAAACTTACGTTACAAAATGAGTTAGGTTACGAACTCGGTACAATAAATTTTGCTTACAAATATTGCATACTGCCAAAAAACATCAGTATTTTTCTGAAAAACAATTATTTATCAAAGTACGTACCTAACAACATTAAAATCCCTTTAAAATGATATATAATATAGTTAAAAAACATGCGTCCTAGTTTCATAATAAAATACGTATTGTATCAGAATAATTTCCTTTAGATAACGTTATAGCTGGCAGTTCCCGAGGGAGATGAACGAAGAAAAACAACTGAACATCGAGGATTTTGTGTTCTATTATTATTTGGAGTATTTTGTTCAGTATTGTGGTATTAGTTAACGGTATTATGTGTAATACAGTTTTTGTATAAGACATGTATATAAAAAAAGAAAGTGTAGAAGAATGGGAAATAATTATGTTACTGTAATTCGTCTATATCTTGTAACTAAAAAGTTGTTATGAGTGGTGTCTCGCTTCCCTATTTTATTGACCAAAAAATATTCCTATATTGGGTTCTCCAAGAAAAGAAAGACACGTCTCCCTGATTATGATCGTCGTAAACGATGACTTAAGAATTACCTCAAGCTAATGAATGGTGATTATTGGTGATCAATTCTCGTTTGTTCCTTCTTTTTATGACACTAACTCTTAGCTAAGACTAAAAATCAGTAGATTTGTAATTTGCCTTACTGGAAAGCTTTTCAGTAAGACAAATCACAAATCTACAGATTTTTATTTTATTAATTCACTTTAGTTAAACTGGATTGCCTATATAACTTATTAGGTGTTTTATCAGAATCAGTAAGCCAAGAATACATTTGTGATGAAGAATGATTCCACCGTAATTAATGATTCCGACCAAACCATCCTATTAATATAAACATAGTACAGAAATATAACTCCATCACTATTTATAAGGCTCGATGATAAATAAAGCATCCGTGACTTTCGGTAGGCGGTCAGCAGAAGTGTAGGTAATTAATTATACGTAGGATTCGTCCTTGGATATGAGGCCAGGCAGACGGCGGGAACATGGATTTTTGTTTTGTTTTATAAACAAGTTATGAAATATGGAACCGCATGAGGCACGGTGGACAGAAGAGGTAGACCAGTGAAAAGGTTTAGCAGTAGAAATGATGTAAGCCGCGTAAAACTAGTCATACCCACGCGTCACTGCATCGTCTCTGCCTATACCTCTTTGCCAGTCGCTAGATAATGACGAACACACGATAATAGTAATCACATACGAAATCCACGTAGGTATACATAAAAAAATGTCGAATACTGTTTTTGCCTGTTGACACCAACAACATTGTCAGATATTCCGGGGACATCAGGTCACATAGACACAGCAAAGTCAAACTGATGTTCCTTTTTGTTGGTTAGTGCTGTTCCCTCGGCCTCTCTGGCCTCGATACAGATAGTCCACGTAACGCATTCCCCACTTAATTCCCGCTAGATTGAATGGCGTGGGATTTGACACGTGCGCGGCTTACTAACGATACCACCTGAGAAGTTTAGGATTCTTCTCCATTTATTTACAAAGTAGCTATATGGGGTAGAATGAGGTTACAGAAAGCTTAATTAATTCATATCTCATTTCAGCTGATTGGCTGTTGTTATTTTGGTTCACTAAACAGAAAAGATAACAAGAGATTTGATATCGAATTTTGGTTGAATTGAATTTAGTTGGATATCAATAATTTAATGTTCCACACTACTAATTCATTCCTATTTGCACTGCTTCATACACACAAAGATGGCGATCTCTTGGTGCTCGAATGACATTGTCAGGAGGGCGCTGATGATAAATATTTGTGCAATTTTTTTGTGAAATGTTTGAACAACAAAATGGCGGCGTTAATTCCGATTTTGGCCACGCACCAAAAGAGCCTTTTAGCGATAACCCAGTCAGTCAATAACATTCCATTCCACAATAAACCATTTTTAAAACCTCTTTGAAACTAATAAAAACCAAGCAAAATCCACTTACATTTTACTGAAACTTTCTGAATATATACTTACATCGATTCAAAGTTGCGAGTGGATTGGACTGCTCCAAAATCGTGTATATTTTTATTCGAAAAGTTGGCGACAAGAAAATTGTGCAAGTGTCGGAAATACGCGGTCGCAACGTTGTTATTTTGACATTGTAGTCCTTCCGTAGCAATGCTCGAATATTAGAAATGAGCATTAATGGGCGTCTTGTGCCCATTGAAAGGTAAGGTTAGCAACCGTTTGTGGTTATAGTCATAATGAGAACCGACGTAATTTCACTAATATCAAAGAATTATCTTGGAATAGGTATTTCCATTTTCTGAAAACGATTGTAAATAATTGTTATACGCTGTTGGTGCATAAACAAATAAATATAACTATTCGGTTTCATAGTTAGCCACACCAATTACCTACTCAATATTCTGTCTCAAAATTCTTCACCAGAAAAAAAAAATAACCGCAGCTTAAAAAATAAAGCAATGTTTGTCAAAATACCCTTAAAACTTCGCAAATTGCCAAAGCAACTGAAGATTAAATTTCTCAGCAAGTTCCACAAAGACATTGTTGGTGGGTCGGGCATAGTTAAACTGGTCCACTGTATTATTACAAACAATATATTTTTGTTCTCCATGTGCCTCTGTTATGATTATTGCGATCGTAAAATAAATCCTTACGTTCTACGTTACGGCCCACGGGAAAATTGCCGGAATGCCAGATGGTCACTGAGTACTAGCTCATCGTGGTCGGTTCGTGTCCGGTTTTTCTAAGGTGTCTGTGATTACGATGATGTGCCGTGGTATATTATTGATACCTATGTGTACGCCTACTAAACCCTATGCCTGATTAGTACAAAATGCAAGTTGTGGTGTTGCTGTGACAAATAAACCTATTTTTCTTGCTTTCTTTCTATTTTTATATTATATTATATTACATTATATTATAATCACATTTAAGTTAATGAGGTAGGCGGGCTGTGTGCACTACTTACGGTATTTTACGTAGATTTAAAAATAGAAAGGTAAACTTTTTTTTTGTAAATCCGGTAAACACAGATAAAGGCAATAAAAATAAACCATAAACACATACAGTTTTCCTGGAAATCGCCTACAAAACAACAAAGACGATCCACGTAAATTCAATCCGAATTTACATTAAAATTGATCCCGAAATATCTCCAAATAAGCCCCATACAAAAAATAGAACAAAACAGATTCATTGTTGAAAACGAGCAATAGAAACCACTCAACAGCCTCCTAAGGCTATAAACGGGAAATCCTTCCCAAAATACTCGTCTATTCATAAAAAATAAGTGCGACCCAACAAAATGGGCTTACTACAATAAAAGTTCGGAATCCTTCCGGTGGTGAAGAATTAGCGGAGTTGAGGGAAAGGTGCCTTTTGTGCGGCAGTACCGTTTACGATTGACGGAAGACCGTACACGGTTCATGACACGTATCGAACTGGAATGTGGGTTATTCATTTTTTGAATAACTTTGCAAGTTATGAGAGGTAGCGGGTTAGGGCAATTTTCATGATATTAATCAGGATAGTGGTTTTATTACAAGTCGTTTGTTATTGCAAGATTAGCAAGGGAATTAACGAGCACATGATATGGCCATCATCAACATTGTTGAATCGGTAAACTTCCTGGTTGGTAATATTATAAATATTTATTAACGCATTACCTAGGTGTAGGTAATTGCGTTGATCAGAGAGATCACAAATGATGTTAGTAAACTTTTGTAGTGCACAAATTTGTAATAGGTAATGCTTCCATCAGCTACATAATTAAATTAAATTTAACTTCAGTCGCGCATAGGAATTCACCATGCCGTTTTGTTTATAATCGAACAACATCATCCTAAATCCTCACGCCCAGTTTGTTCAACATCCAAACACTTGTACAGGTACACCAAATCCGGGATGTAAATAACTCCAAAAGTCCACAGGACACACAAATTCTTAGTCCAAGTTAGTTCACAAGGGCAGTAGAAAGTTACCGGACTTGGGCCCTTCCGAAGGACATCTATATCCATTAAAACTTAGATTAGCCGAGCTTTGCCTCTGACCTTTGCGAAATATATACGTTGGACATAGTTATTTTTAGATGGAGGATTAGACATAAGGAAAACAGGTTTAAATCGATGCTTCAACAATAAGTTCTGTAAAATTATTGTTGAACAATGTGTATTGTTGACATTATATCTGTCATACCATACAACTTACTTAAAAGTTTCGTAAAATTAACTTTTTATACATAAATCAAAATAATACTGAGTAGTAGTAATGCCGAAATAGTAAGTTGTTTAATATGACGCGAAGAATCACCCCCATTTTGGATGCAGGTGTCTAAATCGTAACCTTATATTAAATTATACACCCAAATTTTTGTTAAATGGGTGCAAGTATAGAGCCTCCTATAGCGTCCATACTTTTGGCTGCAGTCAGTCTCTCTACCAGAGGCTTTTGATTGAGCAAACTCCATAATTGATCATGCTGTGGTGTAGATATACGTCATGTAAAAAAATGTTTAGGTATAGATGAGAGTGTGAGAAGCAGAACACTGATTTAATATTGCTATGTAAAAGCGATGTATTTGAATGCGTACAGGATACTCTAGCCCGAGGTCACAGTAACCCCATATGACCCAGTTTCCCCATAAAAACAAAGTATGTCCGGATTCCCGACATGGTCGTTGCCAATCACGCGGCGATCCCAATTTAACTTTTAATGAATACTGCCCCGCTTGCCGCGCTGCTAGCCGCTATCGCTGCTCGCTTTGTCCCTGATTTGAATTTAATTGTATATGTAAAAGGGAACATTTTGTTTACTGAATGAACTTGTTGAAGAGGTTTTCATTATTGCGTACTTTCTAGGGATACCAAAAGGTGGGACATGGTTCTGAACCAGTGTGTTTTGAGTTTCCGCAGCCAAACATTACGTAATCTTGCCTAGTTGATAGGATGCCACAAGGAGGATGCTTGTATGCACCAAAATAAGGGTAAGAGGTACAAACATCTTTAAAGACCTTTAATAACCAAAGATTAAAAAATATCTTTAATCTTTGGTTATTAAAGGTCTTTAAAGAGGTAAGTTGGTTACGTATTTTGAAATGACTTTGTAATTTAACTTTTAATCTGACATTTTTTGTATTACTCTCTTAAAATCATGTATGATCAGAGTTAATTAATGTTAGTCAGGCAAAAAATTAAGATAATGTGTTTTAATTCATCAGCAACATAGATTTAGTATATTTACGCTAGTGTATACTAAATCTATATTTAGCCATCTTTGTGCTTGCTAATGAAGTATAAATATACCACGTCATATTTCCGCACATTTTATTTTTCCGTTCTTACAAAGACATTTCTCATACATAACGCACAACTAGAACTTCAATGACCTACTTACCCTGTTAATGTATAAGCAGTCTAAACACGCAACCTCAAAACCATCGTCTATTACATTCTAGATTTACCTACCTTAATCGCGCTGGCCTTTTGTTTGGCTATGACTAAGTCAGGCAGATCTGAGATAAGATCCATATCTGCCTGATTGAATGTGTGTGTACCACGGAGCTAGGCTGTGCAGACCGGGTCGTGAATATGAGAAGCTTGCATTAAAAATGTATAACGAGCTCTGCTACTGTCTTCGGCTTCTCCCGCGTGCACTCTAATTCTTTTTCTAAAATAAAAGTAGTCTTAGTTAATCCTTATAAAATCAGCTATCGGCCAGGTCAAATCAGGTCCCGTCAAAATCAGTCCAGCCGTTTCGGAGATTAGTTGGAACAAACAGACAGACAAAAATGAAAAAAATGCTTTTTTTTAAATAAGTAGGTACTGTATTCCTGTGATTTTGAATAAACAAACATACACTACAATTTTATTTATTTGTCTGTATTTATGTACAGATTATGGATAGATAGATGACGACCTCCACTGTGATTAGAAAACTTTTTTCCCATTTTCTTGTTTCCATCACTTTTCGTCACAAAGCACAATTAAGGGCGCTGTAGTGCACACGATCCCTAATAGAATCCAACAGCTATTTTACAGGGTGTCTGAACCAATGATAGTTCAACTGGTTATAACCCTATAAGCAACCCTAGCGGTTTGTTGATAGATAATAAACCAGTCCTGATAACAAGATATTATATAATGCCCGGAGGTATATCTACGGAGGGAATTATATTTCAGTAGTAGACCTGCTAATTGGTTTCATAATAGATATGAGTTGTTGGTGTTTGGATGAAAACTGACTCGCTTGATAGGTATAATATTGCAGGTACAATATCCTGTTATTTACACAACAAGTGACTTCTTCAATCACGTCTTTATTTTACGTTAATATTTGATAATAAACCTGAACTTTTTAGTCCCAGTGCAAAAAGTAACAAGGGGGTGTTAATGGTCGATGTACTATCTACGATTTCTCAGTCATCCTACCTTACGATAACCTTCATAAGAGAAGCTATGAAATGTTCTTTGCACCTTCAAAAACATAAAACAGACAAAAATTAGGAAGTACACAACAAACCAGATTAAGCCACTCCCGGGCAAGCAAGTCAAAAAGATAAAAAAAATAATTACTACCCTCCGAAAGCACGTACAATATTTAAGTGTACATATAAAGTTCCATGATAAGTGTGGGGCCATAAAGTAGGCGTACACAGTCCAGTCACGTGGTAGCGACCGCCTGTGTTTATAGGCGCCAGTAATGACTGGATAAAACCGGAATGGGCTGGTTTATTATAGCTATTTGGGAAGCTAGCACGGTGGTTCAGAAGACCCAGTTTTCTAGAGCAAATAAGGTTAATTACTGATGGTGAAAGCAGGAATATTTTGCCAACCGAGTTTCAAAATATAGTCAGGCAGTCATTCTTCTTAAGGAAAGAAAAAAAAATAGGTATATTTGTCACATAACAAGTGCGTACAAAAACACATTGCATTCCTTTGTGTCACGCAGTCGGGTAAAAAGATGAGTTAATAATAAAGCGAGCACAAAAAAGAAAAAGTCGGTAGCTGCACGTCGTGACTGTGACAAGAAGGCTTCCACTCAGCATGATGCTGTGCTATGAGGGACCCACAGCACAGCGCTGATTTTCAGTGGTCACATGAACAGTGTGGTTCAGACATACTGAACGATTCAATGTGCGCTACAGTAGACATCCGAGGCCTACAACACTAGTTTAAAAAGTGCTTGATTAATGTATAAATAAAGATTGTTTAATTTTAAGTTAGTGCCATCTCTCTCTGCAATGATTTTTCTATGTACTTATTTCAAAGTGCGTTTCTCAAGCATTTTGAAAGAAATAGATTTTCTGACCCTCATGTTTAGGGTGGCGAGTAAGTGTAGCGATATTCGCTCTAAGAGTATTAGAAGTATTTACGTAACGTATAAAGTTACGTTAACTATGAACTCACATACACGCTACTTACATCGGTTTAGTGCTGATCAACCTATTGCAGTTTGCTGTTAAGTATACTACCAAAAAGGGATAATATATAATACACCTTTCGTAAAAGTCTATTACCGAAAATAGGCTTCCAAATGACCGATATCGAGGAATATGGTGAAAGTCGAATTTGTTCGAGTTTTTCGAATCAAACTGACCTAATCCATACAAAAACGTCTAAAGAAACGAATGATCTATATAGCCATAGCAAACAAAGCTATACTTTCCCGAAATATGACCCTTTGCTACTTTCAGATTATCAAATTGTAAGTATTTGGTTGTCTATCTATTTACCACAACTTACGTACGTACCTTTGTCTGTAAACGCACATCTACGACTACCCACCGATTTAGGAACATCATCAGGGCTACATTTAAATAGTGTAATCGAATCATTTTATTCTTTATCCCCATTTATGCAAAACACACTGGCACTGAATCTCAATTCAATATATTTCAGTTGGCACTACCTAACGTATCGTACGCACAATGCTGCCAACATACATATTTATGTTGTGCGACAGGAAAAAGCCATTGCTCACTTCCGTTTCTCTAATGATGTTTGTTTTATTTTATTTTCGTAAACAAATGTATCTAAATCGTTACATGTTATTGCTTCTAACGCTAGCTATATATTAAAAGCCATGTTTAAGGAGAGGTCGGCAGTGATCCTGCCTGTTTAAGTTACCTGGATAGAATCGAGCTTTTCTGTAAAGTTTGTATTAATAAGATAAGTACAAAATTCATGTATCTTGTCCTAACACACGAGGTTGTCGACATGAGTGGGACGTGGGGACTCTGCAATCATAATCATATTATTATACTAAGCCAACTACGTATATTGAGGCTCATTCATTGACCTCCACAAACAGCGGCATGAAGTATAAACCCCAGTTCATTGACCTTACAAGTGAATGACCTTACAGCCGCTTTCATGAAAGGTCACCGTATGAAATTAGATTTTCCGGCCGGCGACAAGGCTACTTAATTCATTCATATTTCGTGTACATATTTATAAACATTACCTGGTGGCCTGGCTGGCCACTAATGGTGTTATCTTTACGAGGTACAGCCCTTTGAGGCTTCAACGCCAAAACAGGCGTTGTGGCTCCGCCTAGGAATTCGAATGATTTTTTTATCGATCAATCCTTTATAAGGTACTATCCTAGAGCATTTTAATTATCATTTTTGGGTCTAGCACAATATGTAGGTAGTCCATATATATCAATAGGGTTTTAAAACTACATAAGGAAATATTATGCGTGAAACGTTGCGCGTTCGTGCTAGAAGCTGTGTGAAAATACTCTAGTGTCAATGAACTTGAGTAAGTAATAGCGCTGATTCCCTAGTTCACAAACACTAAACTAAAATTAGACAATTGACATCTCTTACTGACAGCTCGAGAAAAGGACGGTGACAGTTAAGAACTAAGTTAGGGATGTCAAATTAGTTAAAGCTTTGAGTTTCGCCGAGTTTTTCGTCGATGCGTTCTGAATGTCAACTATGACTTGTTTGGAAGCTCAACTAAAATTGACAGAACTCGTCTATTTATGGCCGTCCCTTTTTTGTTAAATAGGAGAGAAAAACATGGGCATAGCCTAAATTAAGTTTAGCTTGTGCACAACAGAATCGGCACCAATATTTACTGTATCTGCATTATACTATAAATGTTTTTGTAATTGATAAGAGAACCTGTCGCTAAAATACACTAAGTACAAATATTTTCTTAATGATTTTTTGTTTCTTTCAATAATAATATCTTGGCCTAATGGCCAAAAGAGGCACAGATATTGTAAAGAAAAAAAAAAAAAGATTATCAACGAACCTACCGGAAATTGATTCCTTAGTTTTTTCAAGACATGTTTCCACTATTGCCAAAAATAACAGTCTAGGTTGTTATTCTACCCAGCCTTAAAATTACGTTCCGGACTAAAACAACACAGGAAATTGGCTTTTACAAAAATATACAGACATTTATGGAGAACTTTTGGGCTTTTGTGGCTGTAATTGTTATAAACAGAGAAACCAGCTTTTCCTAATCAGTGTTGGAACACCACATTTCTCTGTTAAGTGTTAATTGTTATTAACATCTTGTAAACAGCTTTTAAAACCCTAAACATAAATGGAGTGAATATCTTCTCTACCCAAAAGACGCAAAGAAAAAACAAATGACGGTAAATTGTTTTCGCCGACCAAGTAATCTCCCTATACCTAGACCTAGACCAAGTAATCTAAAATAAAATATACAGGGTGTAATAGGTAAGGAATTAGAATTGGAGCTGTTCATGAACTGTAGTTATATTGATATCTTATGTGTAACTGAACATTGGCTAAAAGTCCACCAGTTCATGTTCAGCTTTAACAACCACCAGGTTGCCAGCTCATTCAGCAGAGTTAATATGATACGTGGTGGCTCTCTAATAATTGTTCGTAACAACTTGAAATTTAAAGAACGTAAGGATATTGTTAGCCTCTCTGTTGAGCGAGTTATTGAAATAGCTTGCATTGAGCTTGAGCAGTTCATTGTATTAAGCGTGTACAGGCCCCCATGTGCTTCATATGATATTTTTGAGAAATCTTTGGAAGATGTATTATTAAAGACTTGTAGCAGTAATAAAACAGTTGTTGTCTGTGGAGACTTCAACATCAATATACTAGAAAAATCTGCTACAGTAAATAAATTTATAACTCTATTAAAGTCATATAACTTGTACAATACATTCTTTGAGCCGACTAGAATAACTGCCACTAGTGCTACCTGTATAGACAATATTTTTACAAACTCAAGACCTTCTAGCCATTTAATTATAAATGAGTTGGACTCTGATCACTGAGGCCAGTTAGTCACTTTCCCTCAGAAAATAGTCAGAGCTCAAAGAAAACTTGTGAGTTTTGTTCCTGTAAATAAAAGTCGCTTAGATCAATTTAAAAATAATTTAATAGAAAAACTACCGGGTTTGCCTTATCACAACGACCCGGATCAAGCTTATACTTTACTATTTAACCTCATCAATTGTGAGTTTAGGAAGGTTTTCACCTCAAAAACATTACCTGTTTGTGACCGCGTTTTATTTAGTGATTGGGCAACACCAGGTATTTACAAAAGTAGGCAGAGGTTATTTGAATTGTATCATGAAAAAACATATAACCAAGATCAAACTTTTCAAGGATTTGTTAAAAAATATTCTAAAACTTTTAAAAGAGCCTGTTCCTCAGCAAAAGCCATACATATTAAAAATAAAATAAAATCTTCTGGGAATAAAATTAAAACAACTTGGAATATTATTAATTCTGAAACAGGAAGAACGACAGTACGGAATCGTGACTTCCATCTAAAAATCAATGATGTAGATATTAAGGCAGACGGGGAGGTGGCAACTGAGTTTGAAAATTTCTTCACTAATATTCTAATTTTAACAACCAAAACTCTGTCATCGTCGTCCTCCACTTCTGCTTATTCAATACTAAAAGAATGTGTACCAGAATGTGACAAACTTTTTGAATTTAGAATTGCTACTGCTAAAGACATTATAGAATCTTTTAAAGAACTCGATGTGAAAAAAACTGCTGACCTTTGGGGATTATCAGTACATACTATGTCTTCAATAATTGATGTTATTTCACCCTTTTTGGCAATTGTTTTTAACTCTTGTATTGCATCTGGTGTATTTCCTGATCTGATGAAACTTAGCAAAGTGATTCCACTGTTCAAGTCTGGCAGCACAACTGATCCCACGAATTTTCGGCCTATATCGATATTACCTACTTTGAGCAAAATCTTTGAAAAATTAATTTTAAAACAGATGTTAAGTCATTTCAATACACATCATTTACTTCATCTGAAACAGTTCGGTTTTACAAAGGGTCGTTCAACTACAGACGCGGGCGTGGAATTACTGAAGAGCATATTCGAGGCTTGGGAGGAGTCGCAGGATGCTCTTGGCATTTTCTGCGACTTGTCCAAAGCTTTCGATTGCGTACATCATGATACTCTCATCAGGAAACTGTACCACTATGGTATGAGGGACAAGGCTCTCGACCTTCTGACTTCTTATCTGAACAACAGAATTCAGAGGGTCGATGTTAATGGCAAGAGATCTGCAGGATCTTCGGTCACCATGGGCGTTCCGCAGGGTTCAATTCTAGGTCCTTTCTTATTTCTCATTTATATTAATGATTTACCTTACCACATAAGGGATAATCACAAGATCGTGTTATTCGCAGATGATACTTCCCTCATTTTTAAAATAAAACGTCAGTTAGTCAACTTTGAACAAGTTAACGATGCACTCTCTAAAGTGGTGCATTGGTTTAATGTAAATAATCTTCTCCTGAATGAGAAAAAGACTAAACTCATTAAATTTTCAACGCCAAATGTCAGGCAGCTATCTACCAATGTTAAAGTTAATGGAATAGAGTTGGACCCCGTTGAGTCGACAGTTTTTCTTGGAATAACCATTGACGGTAAATTACAATGGGGCCCACACATAGAAAAATTGTCAGGAAGGCTTAGTTCGGCCGCCTACGCCGTTAAAAAAATTAGACAGATAACTGACGTAGATACAGCCAGAATTGTTTATTTTAGTTATTTTCATAGTCTTTTGTCTTATGGGATTCTTCTCTGGGGAGCCTGTGCGGACATTAATGCTATCTTTGTTTTACAGAAAAGGGCTATTCGAGCCATTTACAACCTAGGTCCAAGGGATTCCCTTCGTGAAAAATTCAGAGAAATAGATATTCTGACTGTAGCCTCACAATATATATTTGAAAATCTATTGTATGTACACAAAAATATATCTAATTTTAAGAAAATGTCCGATATTCATAGTTTAAATACCAGGAATAAACACAATCTTGCTGTACATCGCACTCGTCTCCACAGAGTAGGCAACTCGTTCATGGGTCAATGTATACGCTTTTATAACAAACTTCCCATTGACATTCGAAACTTACCCATTAAACGATTTAAAAGCTGCATTAAAACCAAACTTTGTAGAAAAGGGTACTATAAAATTTCAGATTATTTAGAAGACAAAAAAGCATGGGATTGAGCTGCTCGCTCTGCTAAGCATTGTAACATTTTGAATAATATGGAAAATCATCAAAGTATATCAACCAGTTTTATTTACAAATTGACATTATTGAATATTCTATACAAAATGACATGATTACTTTGTAAAGTATTTTATTATTGTGAATGTGAGGACTATGTGAATTTTTTTTAATTTTTTTTTTTTTCTTTCTCAGTTAATTTTATCATTGGTCTGGCAATTTGAGAATTTTATGCGGCCTACCCAAATGTCCTTTCTTTGGTATTGTTCGTCAAGTCGCTGAGCTCCTTAAGTTCTGAGTTGAGCTCCGCCATTACTGACAAATGCTTGCACTGACTGGACAGGTCCTTGAGTCTGTGTGGTTCTTTCCTCAAAAGACCATTTCAGACTCGAATTTACATGGTCCTCATATGGCTTGACCAAGATTATGTCTGGACTTTAAAAGAGACTGTGACCTCTGAGTTTGTTTCGGCCTTTCTTCTCAGAGTAGTCAGATAGGAAACGCCGACCTCATCTAGCTTATATTTAATATTTTTTAATATGACGTGTAAAAGTGATTCCAATATCCTATTTACAGAATAAACAATTTCATTTCATTTCATTTCATTTCATTTCATTTCATTTCATTTCATTTCATTTCCCAAAGACTGGACAAAACAAGAGAATTACATCAACGGACAGTGAAAAAGCTGTAGCATCAATCACACCGAACACATACGTCATCCCGCGGTCACCCACAGTACACGTTTATGAGCTTCCATAAAAAATCACGCGAAATAAAGTGTATTGAAAAATATTGCCGGCGCCTCTGGATTTCGTGGAATCTATTTAGTACGGTGTAATGGGAGGTAGGATTTGTTATGTTCTAACTGGGTTTTCTTTGTGGATTTTGTGGATTTATTCTAGGCGTACGTTTTGACGTCAGAGCACACAAATCCTTTGGATGGCACAGATTTATGGCAAACATCGCACACCGCAGGCGGGCCGCACTGCGTTTTTTTTTAAATGGCTTGCAATGTGCTGCGGTCCGACGCGGGTATAATGTGCATTAAGCTTTATAGTCTTTAGTTTTCTTAAACCCAAAAATAGAATTGATGGTTATTAAGTAGTCTTTGTATGAACGTAAACGAATCAAAAGGAGTATGTAAGAATTGCAGCAGGTGGAGTTCTGTAGTCACTGCCTACCCCCGTGGGAAAATGGCGTGAGTTTATGTATGTAAGTAGTTATTAGATTATGCAATAGGCGTTATATAATAATAAGTTTTATTAAACAAAAAACCACTGACCTGAATCATTCCCTAGAACTATTAGCTGTTTTTGCAAGTTTATTAAAAATATTAAAATAAAAAATTTAAATATTTTAATATTTTTAAGGTTTTTTTCAAGACGTGTAAGTTTTACCTATCTTACTTATTAGCAACTAAAACATTGACTTTTGGTCTAGATAAATCAAGAATAGATCGATTCCTGGTCTCGTTTGTTATTCAAACATACCGTGCGGTATTCGTCCAAGGAACGTTTATTTGTAGGTATGCAACCCGTGTTTCTCATTCTTGTATTCTGTTTTTGAGAAATAAACCATTAGCCCTTCTCGTGCAGGTTCCATAACATCTGCCCAACGATAGTTTCTACGAGTGATCAAGGCTTTTGGCCACATACCGACTATCGTCACAATGACTAACCAAGTGCATGTCCTACATGTTGACAACCTTTTGTGCTACAACATGCACGCAACATATAAAGGTAGGCATACTCTTAGATTTAAAGAGGTTATAAAGACGAATAAAAGGAAGAGAGAAAATGGTAGCAAAGTTGGAAACTTCAAACTTATGAAATAATTCTTTGGAAAGCCAACAAAAACATGTTATTGAAGTAGCTCAGAGCTTGCAAGAACTTGTGACAGCTAAAATACTTAGCACTCGACAATGTCCCGACTTGCAGCAAGTTGCGACTACTTGCATTCTTTCTTTGTGTTTCTTCGGAAACTGTTGGTTGACTTTGTTCATTAAGTTATTTTAAGATTTTTAGATAGATTTTTCGGGCTGGCTAGTTTAATGGTGAATGTCCTTGTTGTTTGCTCATAGAAATTTCTGGAAAAAGCTGAAATTTATGACGTTCAAATTTCTGAAGTTGATATTGGCTCATTTATATGAACCTATAATAATTGGCTAAATGTGGGTGTACTATAAGTACACCTTGACCTGACCCTTCGGGGAATAGAGGCGTGATGTTATGTTATGTGTCTATAATAATTTGATGGGTATTCTGACACGTAAAAAAAATAATTAAAAAAAACAGATAGTATAACAACTAATTAGTAAAATTAAAGACCTCTTCCTCTCTCCTACTTTGCTGTGCCCACCCTGTTGGCTACAATGATCATGTCTTTGTAAAACGTACCACCTAAGATCACATTGTGGAAAATTGATAAATATAATATTGAGTTTTCAGTTCATACTTGGAATCTTGTTATACTCACAAATGATAGATACTGCATTGTTTTATTTGGAATTGAAACTCAAACTCAAACTCAAACTCAAAGCATTTATTTCAATTAAACCATTTACAGGCACTTTTGAATTGTCAAAGAGTCGGTCAGTTAGTCAGAGAGTTGAAGCTAGTTGCCCATTCCAAAACGTAGATCTCTATGGAGAAGAACGGGCAAGAAACTCCAAGGACACTCTTTTAAAAAATGGATATAGATATTACAAAATCCTGGGTACAGTATTCATGTTGCTTCTATATGTGAGAACAATGTAAAACAAAAAAAGAATCAAAAGCAATTCAAAATTTAAGATTAAAAATAAGCTCTGGCAAATAAGAGGTGACCAGTCTCAACTGACGGCGCCCGTTCACGAACATGACATGTGGATCAGCACCATCCAGCTCAACCATTTTGTAGGGAACCGAATGATCCAACACACGTGCCACCATCAGCGAGACATTTAAGTGAGCATGACATACTCTCATCTGCCATGCTATTTCAAGTCAACATACATCATACCATACTAAACGGCTCCATGGTACTCACATTTACAATAATTGAAAAAATGCTTCTAAATTATACAAAACTAGTTTGCAAAGAAATTGAGCAATTAGTATAATATTATTTTCAGATAAGTTAAATAAGAATAAACAATAATTTCGTAATGTCAGGAAAAAAAATAAAAAATAGTAAAAAGGGGGAAGCAACACTTCCAATTATGAAATTTTAACTAGTGAGCCCAAGTGCCTGTGGAGTAGGACTAGCGTTAAGCCAAGCATTTTTATCTACGATATAATCATCCAACTTATAATATGCTTGTCTACATAGTGTGCGTTTAATGCATGTTTTAAATTTCTTCTCATTTAGTTGAAGAATATCGAGTGGAATTTTATTATAACATTTTACACAATACCCCATAAAAGAAGTATGTACTTTAGAAAATCTGAAACGTGGTTGATCTAATTTGTTCCTATTTCTAGTGTTAAAATTATGCCTGACACTTATTTTACTAAAAAGATGTAGATTTTTCCGAACGTACATAATGTTTTCATATATATACTGACAAGGTACCGTCATGATGTTAATTTTTTTAAACAGTTCCCTTAGAGACTCGCGTCTGCGGAGGTTGTAGATGGCTCGAATAGCTCTCTTTTGCAGAATAAAGATAGAATCAATATCTGCAGCCCGTCCCCACAGCAAAATACCGTAAGACATGATGCTATGAAAGTAACTAAAATAGACCAGTCTCGCGGTATCCACGTCTGTTAGTTGGCGGATTTTCCAAACAGCGTATGCGGCTGAACTAAGTCGCCCTGCAAGTGATGTTAAGTGAGGACCCCACTGTAATTTTGAATCAAGCGTAATCCCCAGGAAAACCGTCTTTTCGACGAATTGTAGTATCTCCTTATTCAGTACAACTTGACAATCACTACTTCTAACATTCGGTAACGCGAATCTAATGCATTTTGTTTTCTTCTCATTTAATACCAAATTATTTACAGTAAACCAATTATGGACCTTAAGCATAGCGTTATTTACGTCGTCAAACTCCTGTGCATGTCTATTTACTTTAAAAATCAGTGATGTGTCATCAGCAAATAACACCATTTGTGGTCGGTTTTTCAGTAGATGAGGTAAATCATTTATATATACTAAAAAAAGGAATGGACCCAATATCGAGCCCTGTGGTACACCCATTTTGACTTTTAAACCTAATGAATTCACACCGTTTATTTGAACTTGCTGCAGTCTGTCATTCAAATAGGATTTTACTAAGCTAAGCGCAAGTTTACCCAGTCCGTAATGCTCAAGTTTCAAGAGCAGTGTTTCGTGATTCACGCAATCAAATGCCTTAGATAGGTCGCAAAAGATGCCTATTGCATCTTGAGCCTCTTCCCATGCGTTAAAGATGTGTTTTAATAAGGTGACACCGGCGTCGGTTGTGCAACGTCCTTTGGTGAAACCATACTGTTGATCGTGTAGGATGTTATTACGATTAAAATGATTGAGCATTTGATTTAACATTACTTTTTCAAACACCTTACTGAAAACCGGCAAAACCGAAACGGGTCTATAATTATTAGTGTCTTTGCTGTCCCCGGATTTGAAAAGTGGAATAACTTTACTGTACTTCATTAAATCTGGGAATACCCCTTGATCAACACACAAATTAAATATTAAAGCTAAATAGGGTGCAATTGTCTCAATAATGGATTGACAAACTTTAGTAGACATGCCCCACAGATCTTCGGTAATTTTGATCTTGAGTTGCTTAAAAGCTTTTACAACGACCCCAGGGTTTATATGTTTAAATTTAAATTCTATAGGACAAGTTGAAACTTTCGCTTTTAGTAAATCAATAGCAAGTGAGGGCGAGGAATTTAAAGTTTCCGTAGTCTTAATTGGAATATTGGTAAAGAAAGTTGCAAATTCCTGAGCAACATCAATGTTAGCGCTAATGAGACCGCGGGAAGTGTCCAGTGTGTAATCAGTGTTACGTCTTTTGTTCTTGTTAGTTTCAATGTTTATAATTTTCCAAACTGTCTTTATTTTATTGTCTGCTGATTTAACCTTGTTGCTAATAAAAGAAGCTTTAGCTGCTTTGCAGACTATTTTAAACGTTTTTGAGTAAGTAGCAACATACTTATTAAAAGTTTCCGTGTTAATATACGGCTTAAGGCCATACAGTTCAAATAATCTTTCCCTACTTTTCCTGATGCCTTTAGTTGCCCAGTCACTGAATAAAAACTTAGGGCAAATAGTTTTGGTTTTTTTCTTAAATGAGTTATTAAACTCTGTTTGCACTAATAAAAAGAATTTTTCATACAAAATATTACCATTGTCTATATTTAGGCCCTGAGTACTTAACTTGCTAATTAGAGTGCTATTAAACCTATTTAAATTACCCGAAGTTATTGGTCTAGTTTGTATCTGCACTTTTTGTAGTGGTGTGTCGGACTCAAAAACAACGGTTTGACCGCTGTGATCAGATGGGAGATAATTTACAATGGCTTTATCTAAATAGTCGCAGCTACAAAAGACATTATCAATACATGTAGCAGTAGTCGTAGTAATTCGCGTTGGTTCCAAAAACACATTTGACAGATTGAATGATTTGAAACAACTTTGAATTCCCCATAAAGTATTCAAATTAATTTACTGAGCTACTGCGAGGATTTAGACGGGTTTTAGGGTGATGCTACATATTTACACCTCTCAATAATACAGATCATCCGTAAAATACAGTACAGCAGTGTTAGCCTGGTGGTGTGACCGTGTGACTGCCCAGTCATAGGTCTCGAGTTTAAGCCCAAGACACGCACCTCTGACTTTTCGGATTCATTTTCGTTTTGTATAATTATCACTTGCTTCAAAAATAGTTAAGAAAACATGAAACTGATAGATATTTCTCACGGCATGTGAAGCCAAGTCAGAGGCCCATGGGCGGCATAAAAACTCTGACACCAGGCTAGTCACTAACCACATGAAAAACAAAAGAAAGATCCGTAAAATCACAAAATATCTGAAGACAGAATCGACCAACAACTCCAGTGCGCTTCTCTACCAAGCGGCCCCAAATGAAACAATTTTCAATAAATTGCTGCTTGAAATCAGAGGCGAGCTCTGGAGCCCGACGGTCTGCAACTCTACAACTCTGCTAACTTCTGCAACTGTTTTTCAAGTCAATCAGCAGGCTTGCTAATAGCCTGAACAAGTACTTAGTTGCTGTTATTTTTGCATAAGTGCCGCTGCCGTTTATTCCAGGACATCGGAGGACATAATTTCGCATTGAAAATGTAAATTCCCCAGAAGTTCTGAGTACTTTAAGTTCCAGACGGGGACGGGTTAGGCCGGGAGTTCGGGACAAGGAATAATTTTCATCTTATTATGGTTATTGGGTAGTGGTCTGGGTGTAAAGGGTGAGTACAGTGCAGGCGCCCATTCCCACGAGCACCCTTCTGCAGAACAAAAATCTTATCTACCTAATACTTTTCAGAATGGATATTACCATTTGGTTTGCTGCAGCGAAGGGGCGTAACACTAAGTCTGAAACTTTTTAGTACTGGTATACTGGGGTGAGTAGTATTAATAGTTAGTTTTTCAATTCACAGTAGTTCTTTCCAATAAACAAAATGCTATTTCTTGTAATCACTTCGCAACAAAGTACCTGCAAGTAAACTGTACTCAACAAGACCACTATTCCCGCACTACAAGCCTCATGTAAGAACGTTAAAATAAATTCAAATTCTCTCCCGGCTCCCGGTTTCAACAAGAATTCGTGTGGACTGAAAATTCGCCGGTCCCTGTTTACCGCTCCACAACTTAGCTCGGTCCAATCTTATAATAATTTGTCTGAACAAAATGTACCGGAACCTTGTTAACTTCAAATTAATTACATAATGTTGATAACCACTGTACTAGTCTGTAAAGCCTTCCCAAGGGTGTCGTAGCCAGTGATTAAGGGATTATCAAGATGGGTTGAAACAGGCCTATGCTAATAGAATCATATTGAGTTTCTAACACACTTAGTGTGTAAATTTGGTTAAACTGTCAGGATTACTGAAGTTCCTACTCTATCCGGAGTGATGTCGTGCTTTGCTTTATTTTTTTACAGTTACTTATGTAAAAATTAAAAACACGGTAGCCGCTATAAATGGCTTACATGGCTTTAAAGTTTACTGCATCATCTATATACGTAGTTACTGATCAAACGCGAAATTTTTTAAACACGAAGTAATTCTAATATCCTCATTTCTGATATTCAATTGGGAAAAAGTGTGAAACATATAACACACAACCGGTATCCGTATTACGCCACAACGACCTCTGATATATTGAAATGGAATAAATTGAAACATAATTATTTTTCCGGATTATGTTACGGTTTGTTTAACTTTGTTACCTTTCGGATGCCGAAAGGGGAAATGATTCGTCGCCAAAAATATAATGTGTTTGAACTATTTTTCAATTCAGGAGTTTAATTATTTATAACTAGACTGAATATTTCAATTATTTTAACATAATATTATACCAACTAAAGTTGCTAACTAAAGGCTGCCCTAAATCCTGGACAAAACTGCAGGAGAATACTGCTGCTACCTGTAAGAGAGGTAAAAATCCTTGATTTTCCTGTTTTTTCCTTGCTAAAGACCAAACAACCAGCCATACTGATTGATCAGAATAATAATTGCAAAAGTTTCAAATATATTTTTCCCTCAATGCCATTTTGTGTCATCGATCTATCTACTTTAGTAAGAAAACAGAATTTATATCGCAGTACAAAGAAATAACCTCCCGAAGATAAGCAAGTAAATATATTTCTTTCATCCTCACATTAGAATAGAAATAACGTGCCATTTCATTGGAAAATTCACATTTCTGAAATATACGGCGAAGCTTTTGCGCGCCAAAAATATTGCTTGGTATGAAGCACCAAGTGTGATTTATAGGGAATCGGCCTTTGTGTTATACTAGTGCTGGCCCGTGGCTTTGTGGGGGTTTCGATTTATATTCTGCAGTTTTCAGACGATGCAGTTGCGAACTTGATCTAAAATCACGTAGCTTCTAGTTGGTATTTGCAAACTACAAAGCTATGAGGTTCAAATTCAACAACAGGATAACAGCCTCTTCATCATTGAGTGCCTGATACCTGTACATTAAAGGAGAAATGAAATTGTTTATTCTATAAATAGGATATTAGAATCACTTTTACACGTCCGCCTTATGGACGTGATCTTATGGACGCTACTGATAATGCTATACTCTTAGTTAAGATCTGGGCCAATACAATTAGATAGTCATCGACACTAAGAAGAAGAAGGCCTCTTCTCAAGTAGAGAAGGAACCAAAATCAAAATATTTTATTTTACATAAATGCCTCCTACATGGGCATTTATGAAACGTCAGAAGCTAGGGGCAACCAATAATAATAACAACGTTCTTCTTTTATCTCTCACCCCTGAAGTTCACGTTTCCTCCTAATCTGCTTCAACTATGTAAACTGTTATAATATTATTAGTTTGTCAACATACAAACACACAAAATTAAAACATTAATTACTTAGTTTAGTGTAATGCTACTCAAGTGTTGTGTTGTGCTACAGTACAGCTGATGTATTTCAGTGCATTTGGGACGACAAGCGTCATTATCGACATGTGCTGAGAAAATAAAAGGTTTTCTTTATTTTATTTTGTCTGGAGGGCAATGAATGAGACTGTTTCAGTAGACGCGTGGATAAGCAAAAAATAACAAAAGTTACGGAGGTTCAATGCCTTTGAGCCTTTGAGAGGTCTTTTAAACTTAGGAAATTATGGAACTAAATGGATACTAATGGATTGTCGTATTACCCACATAGGTAAAATAATTTATTTTTAAAACCGTCCTAAATGCTCCGTCTTGCTTTTACATACCCAATTCTCATTCTGAAACTTAGCTTTAATGACTAATTAACCAACTTTTTTGCCACATTACAACATCACGCCTTGGTTCCCCGTAGGGTTAGGCAGAAGTGTACCTATAGTAAGTACACCCACACTAACTTTTTTACTAACTGACAATTTTTTATTTTAGACACGCGCGCCACTGAATAACAATAAAACTTGTATTGTGTATCGTTCAGTGTCCTTCAACCGATTAATTTAATTATATCTGTAATGTAATTATGCTGTAATATAAAACCTAGATCAGGCAGGTCTATATTACTGCTAGAATTATTTGTAATGAATGTAAATAATAATTTTACTTTTTTTACTGCTTCTCAAAAAAGTAAATATACATTTAGCAACTACCGACTTATAACTTACGGGTGTAAAAAACCTTAATGAGATCGAGAGTCACTTGTTCTGCCCGTTATTATGATATTTTTTTGTACTGAACCATACCTGGCAACCTTCTGGTTACGGAGAGTTTTTGATGTTTTTTTACGAAGTTTACGAAAACAAGTTTTAAATGTTATAACTAGAAATGTTAAACGAATTCTTGTATGTTGTTGTTGTTAATGTTATTTATTAATTCACGATTTAAATTATATGTACATAAATAACAACTTATACCGAATTAATTAGCTAATATTATAAATGCGAAAGTGAGTTTGTTTGTTACGCTTCACGCTAAAACGGCTGAACGGATTTATGAAATTTGGCACATGGGTAGACCATGACCTGGAGAAGGACATAGGGTACTTTTCATCCTAGATCGCTGACAAAACCGTGGGAAACATCTACTTAATTAATAAAAATAACAATATGATCCTAAATGAACTAAAACTATTACCAAACTAAAATATGGCGTTGAAAAACGTATCCGCATCGCTGTCAACTGGTAATATACCCAAGAGACTGGTGGCATTGCCACGCTACAAAATGCTGGCAAAACCTCAGGCCAAGGTAACTTAACTTACATTATACTTAACTTTAATACCCCCACGATCCCTGTACCTAGCGAATTTACACACCGAAAATAGAAATCGTATCCCAGCAATTATTTTTGCACAAAGTTATTTAGTTTGATGTATCGAATGAATAGATGACGGTTTCGTGAAGGGTGTTGTTACACCCTGTCACTAATACAGTTGGGCGAATCTATCCTACATCGTCTTCAAGCAGGTCATTAGACCATCACTTCTTCCCCCTCCACCCACATTTAAGCGTAAAAATTAACGCCAAATCCGTATGTAATCTTGATCCCATCAACCACCATGCGTCCTAATTACGCCATCAGTGAGCGTGGGCGAGAAACAAATGACTTTGTTTACACCCTGTAGCGTGCAATCTGCTGGAAGTAGTGCCGCGATTAATAGTCTGTTTAGTTTGGTTAGCTTAGAAGTGTGTTCTAGTTTTAGCGTACATAGTTTTTCTGGGTAGGAAATTATGTTGATTGTGGGAGAGGGATTTTGAAATAAATGCACGTATTATCTACACCACCGTTTACCAATTTAATAATTAGGACAAATTATTCATATACTCATGAAATCGTTTAAACACTGTAAGCAAATATAATTTAATTTCAATATTCACGCTACAAAAATGTTCCAGACTAGAGGCGAATCGTAGCAATTCTCCATCTGCTACGGCGTAGTTGACGTACTACGACGGCGTAGCAGGCGCTACGACAGTGTTGCTGTCGTAGAGGTCTGACACCTATATTCTAAGTCGTTACCTGGAAAGCTCCTCGACTCACAAGTCGGTCGAGGAGACCTCAAGGCGTGCCTCGAACGATCCTCATAATCGGTATTCATAGACGTAAGACTGAGGAAATTATGAAGTGCCTCGAATTAGTGTGAGTCTAGGCGATACGTCACAAAAACGTCATTGTTTGGAGAAATATTCGGTTTATTATATTGGCTAAACTTATTATTAGAACATTCTGTGAGCGCGTTACCTGTGGCTTTCAACTTGAAGTGTCACATTTGTCAAATGAGAGTAGAGCGAAGTAGTCTGTGGTAGAGCGATATAAATAAACAAACTCTAATAATTTATCCACTTGAACCTAAAACCATGTCCTGGGGCAAAAAATAAGGCGATACTTGAGAATTGGATGGCTAGGGAACATAAAAATACTTCTCTAATAGTGTTTCCTAAAATATCAGTCCTGTGTTGTTCGTCGTATTGTATGTTTGTTGTACTTGCTCGAAATGAAGGAACTGGAAGACAGTTTTGAAAATATTTGTTGATCATGAAATATAAATTAAACCCGGTGGCAACGACTATGGGGAGCCCAGCAGTTAAAAAAGCATGCAGGGCTTGCCTAACAAATTCAAAAGTATGTACGTACTTTAGTGCAAATCGAACAATTTGTTTCTAACAATAAATAATAATTCAGTAAACTTTATTTATACAATATAGTGTTCAAAATAGGTTCCTAATAACATGGATTTTATTTGTTACTTTACAGGATCTAGAAATATAAGGGTCTCGAGTGATCCAAGAGGAATTTTCTATAAGTCAAAAATCAAGACAAATCCCAAAATCAAAAGAGGAGTACAAATTGTAAATTTCTGAGAAAGAGTAGATGGTGAAGGTAGCTGACAGAACTTCTATAAAGCTAAAGCCGAGAAGCTGCAGAGGAACTTCTCCCATTTTTTCGCATTTGGCAAAATTTTGAAATAAAAATAGAACTATAAAAGAACTATTTATTTCACTGTCCTTCACATACTTTTCTCAATATTTATTACATAACTATACTAAACTATACTGATATATTCGTGAAAATATATTAAAAATAAAGCTAGGAAGTGAATTACTCTCATTTACAAATTAATTAATTTTAGAATTTGAGTATGGTAATTATTTAAAGAATTAAATATTATAGGATCCCATCTTTAGTAAAGTGAAATCTAATTTTAAACTCGTTTTCATCATAAAACCTAACTGGATTCTCTGCATCTCGTAAATAGCGTCGCGATACGTAATTATATGGATTATCGTACACATATTCAATAAACTCTTCAAAAGACATTACGAAAATGTGATAAAATACGCTTTGTTTTGGCTAAAAGCTTCCTCAAGGTAGATGCCGACGTACTTATATTTGACAGTTGGTTCCTCAACTCAAACTCACCTCGACTGAGGAAATTGTATAAGATGAGGAGTAAAATTGCAACTATGAATATCAAACTACCTAAGTGAGGAGTCGAGTCGAGGAAATCATGAGGTTTTGATTTAGAATATGGGTGTTAGGGTCCATGATGGATCTACGTTGAAGAATAATCTGTATCCGTGGTTATTGGGCCGATCTACGATTTTTTTTTATGTGTAAAGGAAACTAGTGCGAGCGTGGTGATCCCGTATTATAATTTTTATTAACTTTGCTTCAGTCATTTATGAGTTATATTCAATAGTATATGTTTCTAATCCACTTTGTGTATGTTGATGATGTTATTATATACTTACATAGTAAGTAGTGGTATAAGAACTTTTCACCAGAACACAAATCATAGAAAAAAAAAAAAAAAACAAATAGTAAACATATTTCCAAAAAATACACATAAAAGTGAAAAAACTATTTTTTTCCATTTTTTTTTGGTCCTTCCAAAATAAAACTTATTTTTCACTTTGTAAGGTTTTTTTTGAAAGACGGTTGTTTTTTTTCAGGTTTTATCCTTGTTTGATCTAAAATATTCAATAATTCAGTAAGATGATGGGCACTAGCGTCATCTTATCTGTTATCATGATATTTGTGGTGATTTCGAAATTATATTCAGCTAAGGAGACAGCTTTTAAAATAATTTTCATCACAAAATAATATCGTAACGGTGTCCTTCCAACCGATTCATATTGCGCCACAATTTTCTTACCTGTAAAGAATTTCCTTTCTCTTTTTATTTTAATTTAAAAGAGGCTTCAAGGGATATAATCTTGCCGTCCGGAGAAATTGATTTTGGGCGCACGTTCGCAATATTGTTAAATTAAAATATGAAAAATGTCCTTGTTGTATATTCTGGAGGGCTTTAAGGGGAAATAAGGGAATAGTTCGGGGATTATAAGTAATGTGGTTGGTGTTTTGGTGGATCTTTTATTATAATCGTGATAAAAATCCCTATTTCGAAATTAGTTTCAGTGGAATTTTCTCAGATAAGAGACCTAGATAAATTTTTCGACCCCGTAAACCCCTACAACTTTCATCGAAATCGTTATAGAGTAGAGTCGTTTTCGACAACGTGATTACAAATATATATAGGTATATATTAAAATATTTAGGGATTGTCTCCACTGCAGGCGCCGGCCGGCTCCCAAAAATAACGCCATTGGGAACCCGCAATGACATTACTGCCGGCAGCCGAGATTAAAAACATCGGCTGCCGGCACCGCCGGCTCTCATAATGGACACCGGCTGCGCGGCATTTATAGAAACCCTTCCAGTATTCAGAACTCCAACTAACTAATCGTAACTAAAATATGTCGCCGGCCGCTGCCGCGCTCGCTACGCTCGCTCGGCTCGTGCGTAGGGTGTCATAGTTCTAACCTAACCTAACCTTTTTTGCGATTAAATTTATTAAACCTAATCTTACCAGTTCGGTTTCGGGTAGTACTTTATGACTTTATTACTGGAATATGGAAAAAGAAATGCACTACTACATTTTTTTTTTTATTATGCCTACCCTGCTCATCTAATCCATACGCCAAACTGTCAACCAAAGTCAGCGCCATCGGCCCTGGCAGAGCAGGCACTTCCTAATATTTATATTCAAATATTGCTCATTTTTAACCCCCGACTGAAAAAGAGGGGTGTTATAAGTTTAACGTGTGTATCTGTGTATCTGTGTATCTGTGTGTCTGTGTATCTGTGTATCTGTGTATCTGTGTATCTGTGTATCTGTGTATCTGTGTGTCTGTCTGTTCCATCGTAGCTGCCAAACGGCTGAACCGATTTTGTTTTTTTTTGTTTTGTTTGAAAGGTGACTTGATCGAGAGTGTTCTTAGCTATGATTCAAGAAAATCGGTTCAGCCGTTTGAAGATTATCAGCTCTTTTCTAGTTGATGAATGGATGTGAGCATCTTTCGCAGGTCTAATCGATTGGAAATTTAGAATTCTGTTACTTCAATGATATTAGAAGAATATAGTAACCTGGAACTGATGCTGCAGCATCACCTGGATGCAGGATACCCAACTCCCTCACCAACTTACAGCAGAGGTATCGTGTTTGGGCTCATTGGAAAGGTCTCAAAAAATATGTTACAGATGGATGGTGATCAGGGTCTGATGATGGAGTAGGAAAGAGAAATGTGACTAAATTAGTAACTAGCTTTACTGTAGTAAAAGTACGTACAGCTACGCAGATTTCGGCGAGCCGCGTGTTGATCGTCGTAATATAATATGAAATTTAAAAAGCTGTAAATAAAAGTTAAATTTAAAATTTAAAAAACCCCCGACAAAAACAAAGCATTTAAAAAGTAAAAAATAATATGTATTGGCCCTTTAAGTTTAATATAAAAGTTGTAGGTAATATTTTGATCCAAGCGTCGTCGCGTCGGGGGACGGCTCATGAAAATAGGAAATTAACAGCAGCTATCCTTTCTACAATAGCATATATTCATTATTCCTAGTGTATGTTGGCGTTTTCATTAGCCGTCCCCCGACGCGACGACGCTTGGATCAAAATATTACCTACAACTTTTATATTAAACTTAAAGGGCCAATACATATTATTTTTTACTTTTTAAATGCTTTGTTTTTGTCGGGGGTTTTTTAAATTTTAAATTTAACTTTTTATAGTATAGGATAAATTCTCCTATGTTTCATAATTTCTGGATCGTAATACATGGAATACAAACAAGCAAACTGAAGTGGCAGTGAGCTGGCCATGTTCGTCGAAGGACCGATGGCTAGCGGGGCAGACGGGTCTTGGAGTGGAGGCCGCATACCGGCAAGCGTAGTGTGGGACGTCCCCCAGCTAGATGGACCGACGACCTTATAAAGGTGACTGGGACAGACTGGATGTAGAAGGTGTGGGACAGGATGTTGTGGCGCAGCCTGGGAGAGGCCTATGTCCAGCAGTGGACTACGATAGACTGAGTTGATTGATTGAATACACGGAATTCTTACCAGCATGTCCTGGAATAAAAAATTCGAAGGTATTTGTCATCCTGCACTGGGCCGACCGCGTGGTGGATTTCGGTCCACTTTCTTTCTTAGAGGAGGAATGCATTCCAGCAGTGGGAATTTTAAAGGCTAATTAATAAAGTAATATAGGGAATCCTAGTCACCCCATAAAAACGAGCCAGCTAGAAAACATTACTACAAGTAAGAAAATAATATCCTTCTCCTATACAGTTTGATTTAAGTACAAATAAAAATATGGCGCGGATACCGAGGGTAGTTCACGAACATTATAAATAATGCGAGGGTAAGTATTTCTTACAGTTCTCTTTTGGGAGAGAAAATAATATTTTCGCGAATATCTTCCCGAAGTTAAGGTCAGAAAAAAGGGGTAAAAATATTTTCTGGCTATAGATAAAAGGCTTGTGGCTTAATAGCTATTGTGCTTTGATCCTTTTCTCTCGCTTTCTCCTAAGAATAATAACCATCAATACCTCTTCTATTTACTAGTTAATTTCAAGAGAATACCTACTTAAGCCCCATATACATAACATAATTTATTTATTTTTGTAATAAAAATGAATCACCTGTTTTTTGTTAATTCACAGAGTAACCCTCAGACTGCCAGACACAGAGACACGTAGTTTAGGGGTCAAATGCAAAAACAATCAATGTATTAAAACTTGTTTGTTTGGATGTCGGATGAATGATAAAACTATCAAAAACATCAGTGTTACATCATCTGTCTTTTTCCAACTTTGTTGGGGTCGGCTTCCTGTCTAACCGGATGCAGCTGAACACCAGTATTTTACATGGAGCGACTGCCTATCTAACCTCCACAACCAAGTAACTGGGTAATACGATACCCCTTGGTAAGACAGACTTTCGGGCTTCTGACGATCCGTAACGACTGTCAAAGATTCACAAATGACAGCCGGGACCAACGGCTTAACGTGCTTTCCGAGGCACGGAGGAGTCTGGGTATGTAAAGATGGTCACCCATCCACGGACCAACCCCGGCAAGCGTAGCTTAACCTGATGGATCGACACGTGCGGCTGTTATTATTGTTCACAGAATCTGAAGGTCATCCCTAGTTTGCTCTATCATTAAACCAAGAAAAGTCATCCAAAAACAATCTCTTGATCCCTTACACACGCCATCCCCATTTAACGTGAGATAAGCGATAAGACGTAAATAACTCCGCTTAAACTTTTAACTCGAACATGTAACATGTTGCGAAGTTCTTAACTTTGACACGCGTAACATGTAACGTAACAAATTAAATTATTTCACGCGCTTTTGTTATGCATTGAATTGTTTGACGACTTGTTTAGACGAGTGGATTTTTAATGAGGAACCTGCTCGCTTTCTGAGAAGTGACTAATTCTTTGAATTGTAAAACGTTCTGTTGAACTTTATAATGACTGTTGTGATAGACAAAATAGCAACAGTTTATTCCATTCATTGATAGTAAAAAGTCCCAAATGGAATTGATTTTAGAGAATAAATGTAACCTACTTTCTGGCATTATGACAAGGTAATCTTATTCATTTGTATCTAGATAGATAAGAAAAAGTTTTTAAAAATCTAAAGATTAATGAATTTAGGATCACCTATGGGTAGTATATCCTCTTATTATTTAGGATGGATTCACAAGAAAGGAGAATGGGCCCCTGCTTATGGGGTTCTGCCCTGAAGCCCAATAAAAATAAGATTTATAGCAATGGAAAGAGCTTTTCAAGGGGAACCTTTCCTACAACATAACTTTTGCCAATTATTAGTCAGTTCGGAGTAAATGACCTAAATAGGTGTGAATACTTGGGCATCGAAGTTAAGGAATTTTCTTGGTCCAATAGCCATAAGATATACATCAATGGTTTTAGCGTTTTGAGGGGAACCTTTGATACTAACATGACTATTGCCAATTGTAAGTCAGTTCGGAGTTAATGGCATAAATAGGTGACTACTTCGGTATCGAATTTAAGGAATTTTCTTAGCCCGATAGCCATAAGATATACACCAATAGAAAGAGCTTTCCATGGAGAACCTTTGCTACTAACACGACTTTTGCTAATTGTCAGTCAGTTTGGAGTTAATGACCTAGTTAAATGTGACTACTGGGACACCGAAGTTAAGGAATTTTCTTAACCCAATAGCCTTAAGATATACACCAATGGAAAGAGATTTTCGAAGAGAACCCTTGCTTTTAACATAATGTTGCCAATTGTTAGTCAGTTCGGAGATAATGACCTAAATAGGTAATAAATTGCGCACCGAAGTTAAGGAATTCTTGGCGTCCAATAGCCATAAGATATATACCACTGAAAAGAGCTTTCCAGGGATAACCTTTCCTACGAACAAGACTTTTGCCTATTATTAGTCAGTTCAGAGTTAATGATCTAAATAGATGATGAATTTCTATAATGCTTAATTACTCACATTTAGAGCTCTGTAGCTCCTTTCGTACTAACAATCGAGAGAAACGTCATATCACGAAATATTTCCTTTGAAGAGATCTTTCCTTTGGCATATATCTTAACTCTATTGGGGGATGCGGCAGGCTTAACGAAGGCTTAACGATCTGTACGGCCGATCGACTCTTAAAAACATTGTTCCCAAAACGGCATCTAGCAAGGTCATGTTTGCGAGGCTCAAAGTTAATAAAAGTTATTTAATTGTCTAAATACCTTAATTTCACTAATGCTTAATTACTCACATTTAGAGCTCTGTAGCTCCTTTCGTACTAACAATCGAGAGAAGCGTGCTATCACAAAATATTAGCCTTGGAGAGATCTTCCCATTGGCATATATCTCAACTCTATTGGGGTAACCGTCAGGCTTAACGATCCGTCCGGTCGACCGACTCTTAAAAACATTGTTCCTAAAATAGCATCTATCAGAGACCAATGTTTTAAAATGTTCGCTTATAGGCTTCAAAGATGATGTTAGCAGGGCCCTGAACCATTAAAAGTTATTTAATTGACGAAATACCAGAATTCCAATTATATTTAATCACTCACATTTAAAGCTCTGTAGCTCCTTTCGTACTAACGATCAAGAGAAGTCTTCAGAATAAGAAATATTCTTCTTGATGAGATCTTTCCATTGTTATATATCTTAACGCTATTGGGCTCCAGGGCAGAAACGCCCAATCTCCTTTAGTATTATTAAGTCTTATAGTACTAAATGTTAGATTCGGACTTGTCTAGATTTCACATTATAGCCAGTAATCTATAAAAAAACAAAAAATGTCATACTCTACTACTCCGGAAGAGACGTCGTCTCAACAATCATTACATAATCAAAATAATCTACTCCTGCATTTCCTCCTCCATTACTCCCGCCTTCCATTCAGTGCTCAGTCCTCACAATACCCTCACGTCTCCATCATCAATCACTTCACTTATTAATACTCTTCACTTAATCATTTCAACCTCCACTGACCTAATTTTTATAAGCCCATCTCCCTTGCTTACTTAGGAGTATAACAATGCATTTATATTTCTGTTTGTTTTCGAATCTGAGGGGCCCATTTTTAGGAAGTTTATTTTTGTCTAAATGGTTTTGATTTGTAGTTATCTACTTTTGAGTAAGAAGAGTTGATTTTGATTGGTCGTTCAAGGTTCAAAATAGTCACATTCATCGTGTATGCGTGTGTGTGTGTGTATGTGTTCGAGTTTAAGTTACCGCTGATGTTGCCATGTTTTATCAGGAACTACTATATTCTGGCACAATCCTAATGATATTGAAACTGCTGAACCACTATGCCCACTTCTGGTGAAGGCTATCCCGAGCCGGTATATTTATAATGATATCATCCCGTTGTGGCGGTATCTATATCGCCACATGCGAACTACGCATCAAAGTTCTGACGTCACAAAAAAATCCTGACGTCACATAAATCCTGCATCGAGCAATTAAAGTTTACCGTGAAATGGACATATATTCAAGAATACGACATCAATCGTTGGGCAGTTGCCCGCCAGACACAACACCCGTCTGGTCCGAGGATCCACCCTTTTCTATGGTGGAAGAGTGAACTTTACACCCTGTTCCTCCCCCTAAACCTTTTCTTCAAATTCTTCCTATAATCATTTTCATATATCATAGCATAAAACATAATAACTCCCGTCTGATAACTCGATACAGATGAGCTCGTGTTTAATTATATCCCGTCACTTGTTTACACATCATGCGCACAATTTATCTCGCACAAAGCTGCTTGATACCTCGCCAAATAATACTCACAGGGTTAAGATAGGGATACACTGAGAGCAGAGGATAATATGAAACGAGGAAAGTGGATGAAGGAACTACGATGGATATGGGGAGGCCACATCAATCGTCATTACCTTCCCTACAATAAAGAATATGTGTAAAACCTAGTAGCTCATTCTACTGGGTTTTACACATATTCTTTATCGTAATAATACTTGACTTCCAGTAACAGATGTAATAAATCTATGATGGCATCTGACTTCCTTACTAACAGTGTCAGTTATTTTTACCCGACTACGGCGAAGAAAAAAGGAGGGTTATGATTTTGACCGGTATGTATGTATGTATGTATGTATGTATGTATGTTCATCGGTTCCCTCATATCTTCTAAACCACTCATCACAATTTGTGAGGTATCGTTGGAAGCGTCTTGATTGTCCGCTGGTTATAGGCTTTGTGACGTCACATTAAATTAAAAATGGCGCCCTCTAGAGGACATAAAGTCAGGAACTTAAAAAAAAAAAATTGTTTATTCGTATCATGTTGGGTATCAAATGAAAGGGCTTAATGAGCACATTTCAAAAATATATATATTATAACCCAAAAGAATAAAAAAAAAAAATTAGTAATAAAAACTAAAACCCAACTACGACTAAATAGGTATAAACAAGACATCACAGACAGACAAATTAAAAATCCGGAGTCACACGTAATCTGTTCGATTTATGCCCTAACACGTGTGACTATATAGATATATTTTTGAAATGTGCTCATTAAGCCCTTTCATTTGATACCCAAAGATTACGTTACACAATGTAGGTAACTGAAAAGTGAAAACATAGAAGTTTGAAAGGTAGCTCTCTAACAATTTAAAAAGAAAGTAAGAGTTTTAGTAAACACTACAGCAGTCGTACTCAGTGCATCGCTAGGTTTACGGTGGTGTTTATCTGCGGTATCATTATTAGCCCTTTCGCTGCTTTTCATGTGGTAATGAAACGAGTTCATTGTTAGAGCGAACGAGTTCATCGCCTATTCACGACTAATGTACAAAAACCACCAACTCTCATGAACTTATTTACATACATATTATGTAATGTCAAAGGGAAGTTGCTCTTGTATGGTAGTCACTATTACGAGGAAAACTTTGAAATACACATTTATAATGTTAAAATGGTTTAATTTAAGCAATCTAAATAATAGACAAATGAAATACACCGTCATCAGCGCGACAGCGGCGTATGTGGCACCTTGGTAGCCAGTATATCACAAAAACTAAACATCTTCAAAGAATTAATAGAAACACAATATAGAAATGTTGCAATTTTAAAAATATCGCACACTTACAGTCCGTCCCGCGTTGTGTTCGCTCAGGTTTGGCCGATTTATGTTTCATGACATAATTATGCTAGAGATATAGTTAAGATCCTGGAAAAACAGAATTTTTTTTCCTGATAAATACAAAGTTCACTAGCGAGCACAGTCATTTAATAATTCCCCCCATTGTCGCTTCCACAACAAGGCAAGAATCTATCCCAAGTCCGAGTTTTAATATGCAGCAGCCTGTGTTTACTCGACAAAACTGATTGTGTTTCAACGATAAGTACCATAAACAAAATCAGGCGATTTTAATATTTTACGGGGTAAAGTTTTCAGGCATTTTTTCATCCCCTTGAGGGAATAAGGAATAAAACGCAGCTGTCGTTCAGTTGCGCACACTTACCCTGTGGGGTGTAACTTACCCTGTGGGGTGTAACTTTTTAATTACAACCCCTATTCTAAAGTTGGACCCTTAAAAGTGTTTGATTTTATAGCTTGAGGAAACGAAACTTGTTTTGTTTTTTTGGAGGTAGTTTTATATTTTTAACCAACTTCAAAAAGGTACTCTGTTCGTCTGTATGTATTTTTTATAATGTTCATCGATTTCTTCGCGATTACTGCACCGATTTAAGTGATTCTTTTTTCATTTGGTAAATGAAGCTTACGCGATGGTCTCATTAATAACTTTGCTTGTGTAGTTATAGAGTTAGCTTCAATGATACTATATACTAAATGAAGTAATAATACTTTCCAGTCATCCCACGCACAATGGTCCAACTTAGGGACTAGGTGCGGAAATTAAACCCCTAACATAGAACATAAAACTTCCTGGCATACGAATTTGTTTTGGGTAGCCGCAACTAAAAAATAAAAACCATTTTACAAAAAAAAAAAAACGACCGACTTCCAAAAAAAACTACTAAGTGCAAAATAACTTTATTCCATTACAATAAATACAGGTACAAGAAAAGAGGAGAAATACTGAAATCTGTGTTTCAGCATAGTGAAAGACGTCCACTATAGATTTCCACAATTATCTTTTCTAGCCCCGCGCCTCATGACCACCCGCTACCCTTATTAGTCTGTCCATCTGGGTGAGTTCCCGGCTTACAGTTCAGGTCGCCATTTCCGATCCCCTCTGCTTTACGAAAAATAATACAGCCGACATAGTCTTTTTACCTGACAAAAAGAAGTAAGATGAAAATATCAATAAAAACAACTAATTACTAACACTTTGTTTCTCTTTCTCAAATCAGCATATCCAATGTCCGGACAAAATCATGATTTAAGCGCGCCAATATTTTCTAATAGCCGAACTGATTACCAATTAGTGTGGAGCCGGTCCAATCCTCCAGGGAGGGGGTGAAGGGGGGTGACAGTGACAAACGACGGAAATATTTCACTGAGCCACCCACCCGGGGACACTGTTGAGAGGATAGTAGTAGTCACAGATGGAAGAATTGTGAGGGATCTCATGCAGCTCGTTGGAGACGCAGTGAAGTTTGGGATGTGGGGAGGTTGGTTTGGCACTAATCATTATGAAGAGAGTGTGTAGAAATCAATATTTCATTACCATTGCTTAAAGAATTCAAGTTTATATTGACAGCGACGCGGAGGAATTTCGGAGGCATATTTTAGTTTGTTAATAGTTTTAGTTAAATTTGAATATTAGATTGCTAACTTTTATAATTATTTAAATAGTTTGTTAGTTAATTTAGTAAGTATAAGAAGTTTTATTGAGTGTCTATTTTATATCGTACCTATTAATAAATTCTCTATACGTAGGTACTTAAGAAAAATGAAATCGTTTAAAAGTGAAGAATAGTTTTGATAAGCAGACTTATTAGTTTTATCTAGAGTTAGCAAAACAATGTTTATTTTATTCCTGAAGCTGTGTTAGTGCACCGTCATTGTTTTCATAAGGCTATAGTCTGGCTCAATGTTGTTTAGTCTAGGTCTGCGCACAATCTGATTGTAGCCGGCTGTCGACATACACGCAGTGCGAACGTGCCTTTACAAAATCAGAGTTGTAAAGGAACGTTCACACAGCCTGTATGTCCACAGGCGAGCACTTTAAAGGCTCTTACATACAGGGGCGATATGTCGCGCGACGCGATTCTGCGATATTATATCCGTAGAACAATTTCTATGAAAACGCGCGCGATACCACACACAGGAGCGATATTCGCGCCGCAAAACTGATCGCCGCGATTCGCCGCGCTACACCAACTTTAGGAACATTTTGTATGGTATCGCCGCGAATATCGCCGCGATATCGGTGGCGGCCGCGACGCGATACACGGAGAGTATAAAAGGCGGTGCATTCGGAGCTAAGCTCAGTACTAGATGATCTTCGTCTGAGGACGAAGGCAGGTCTGTGCGTGTTTGCTGAGCGTGGGGTGCTAGGTTCGATTCCCCGGTCAGTGGACATAGCCCAACCTAACCCAAGTCTGACAACCAGTCTTGCCAAGGGGTACCGTGTGCCCAGTACCTACAGTTACTGGGTTGTGGAGGTCAGACAGGCAGTCGCTCCATGTAAAATACTGGTATCCAGCTGTAGCCTTTTAGCCAGTTGGAAAAAGGCTAGGCAGATTGACATAACCGTAAATTACGCGAAGGTATTTTATGCGTCTTTTCGGTATTATTAAGTAATTTTGCAACCCTATGCTGACCCGTGCAGTGCTTATGTGTGCGTTGTTGACCTTTACGCGTTCTGTTCGATTCAATATGCACAGCCCTATGCATTGCCGCCATGGCTACGTGTTATTTTAATATCTATCAATAAATAGGTTTTGCGAATCAATCAAATAACAAGCTAGTCTCTGTCTAAGCTGACTTCACATTATATTAGGCTTGCCGTACAACAAGAGGTCGGCTTATAGGTACTCGTACTTACTGGAAATGTGTAGCTTGTTTGTGAAAACTACTCGCGGGTTTTGACTCAAAACCATCAAAACTCTAATCTTTTGAAAGTAGGCATTTTTATTTCAAATGTTTATTTTCACAAACAAGCAACATACAGTATGGATACCAAATATGTGCAATAAATGAAACCACAAGTAATACTAGTCCACAGAAGTCTAGCAAAATTTAATATTAAATTAAAATGCGTAGGTAAATTAAAAAAGTGAAATTTTCAAAATAAATTCAGTAAATAAAGTAAACACTCTGTTTAGACAACGTACCTTGACCCCAGGAAGAGCGGCAACTAGGAACTGGCACTTTGATTCGTTTGACAATGTGCGACGAAATTCAAACAAAACATTAGTTTCAAATTTAAATTTAAATGTCCACAACAACGTTCTCAGGTGTATAAGCACCTGAGAACGTTGTTGTGGACATTTTATTTTAGACAAGTACATCGTAACTGGAACCATACCCGCCTCAAAGGTCCCAAGGACAATCTTTTTAGATAAGTACCTATCGTGTTATCGGGCCGTTAAGAGGAAATAGGGTCGGTGCCCTCCCCATACAAACGCTCTCGCCTGTTTTCTCTCTGGTTTATGACCTTAGAGGAATGATTTTTTACAATAAAATAAATATCAACTAGTTCTATGCCCCTATGTTTTTAGTTTTGATGATAAAATATCTGTAGAAGCACTAGAACCCTCAGAAAATGTTTAAAATTGCCTGTTTAGACCGCTGTCATCAAAGGCCTATTGTACAAAAGAGAATGCCAGGGCTTCCTACAAGACTCGGCCAGAACCGACAAAGATGAACTATATTTCATAAAAAAGGGAAATAAATATAGTATTGGATAGTATAATTAGTTTTCTATTAGAAGCACACCAAAAAAAGTTATAGTTTTTTTAAAGTTGACCACTTGATACGTCTGATTTTAACGATAACATGAAATAAACTATTAAATTATGACGTTTAGCACATAATCCTCAGTTTCAACAACCAAGGTCTGTAAATGGTAGAAAAATCGGAGTCCAGTAACACAGCAATAAACAACACAAAACTAAAAAAAATACGAATATATTTCGATATAAAGCACGGAGAAGTCAAACTTTTTGACAATGACAAATGCCATTTAAAGTTTTACATCAAGTGTTGTCAGCATTATAATTACTTTATTACTATTCTAAACGGTATCGATAATCGAATAAAAAATTATTTTTAGTTAATACATTACTATAAAATATAAAATAGCGTTTAGTAAACTTATTCAGAAATGAATAAGTATACTTATTCAGAAATATAACTAAACGCTATTAATTAATATAATTACGAGTTACGACTTATGTAAGTAATAAATTCGAGTTGCAAATGCAATTTCGTATCGATATTATTTTATTTCTGGCATTGGCAACATTTCTAATCATTCAAATTTGTGTTGTTAAATTGAATAACTATTTAAAATGACTTTTCAACGGTGTGGTTCTACAGATTTTATTTATATTGGATAATTCTTACTGTTTTTTATTATGAACTATCACTATTATAGAAAGTCTGTCGGACGCTACATAAAATTCGAGCCGATTCTTGGTATTGTCCTTTGACGACTATTAATGAAAAATAAACAAAGGGGGCACAGTAAATATCCTTCCTATTCAATTTATAAAATGTATTTTAAATTGGTTCAATATTCGAGGAGGAAATAGACGGGAGCCGAACTTCGAATTATGACTTTTTGTATGGAGAAAGACCCAGAGTCCGCGACCCTATTTCCTCTTAACAAGATCTAGAAGTTTCTGAGCATTCAGGTTTCCATAGATAAAAACTGAGCCAATTATTTGACCTCCGTGAATGCCAGCCCAAACTTAAAGAAAAAAGGGTATTGATGAACTGATTCCCTAAATAAATGGGGATTAGTATGGCTCCAGTGACGCATGGTTTGTCGGTCCTCTAACGATAAGTACCTACGTTGATTTTAGGCTGAATTTTGGCGGCACGGCATTCGTCATACAGTAAAACCATGTCTGTATACCTACTACACTGACACTAGCACTATAAAAATGCTGTTGTCTTGGAATTTTGTAAAAAAAAACACGCGTTTTAACACTACTTGAATTTCATCGTAAAAAAATAAATACAAATAAACTTTATAACACAATTTACACACACGAAGTCAAGTAGCTAGTGTAATTTCTCAAAATCACTTGAAGTAATGTGCGCAAAAGTAGCTATGAGTCTACGAAATCTCTGCAAAAGGCACGAGCTGACACGAGCACGCCCGATACACTTCGTTACGTTCTAAGTATTTTAAGCTAAACAGCTTTTTTTTAAATCGATCATTCATTATTCCCTTTAAAAGAAGCTAATAGTCGGTAACAGGTGTCCTTCCCTATGTTTGGCAGGCGCGCGGGCGCGGGATCCGCGCGCGGCCCCCTCCCTCCGCGCCGCACGGTGGATCGAAAATCGGCTGTAGAAGACATAGGATCTCGATTTCTTAAATGTTATTTTTTTTGCTGGAAATGACTTCTGCAGATCATTACTATGTACAAAAATGACACCCGAGTTAATTCTGCCCAAAAACGAATTTATAGTATATATTTTATAGTCGCAGATTTAGTGTTAGCAGTTACACAGTTGTGAACAAACTAAATTATAAAACAAAACTTTAGCCCTTTTATTGCAAAACGCCAATAATTAGGTAACTACCCTCATTAGTTATCTTCTCATTAGCTAATGAAAATTTATAATTGTCACTAACTATTCTTAGAACTCATAGGACTGCTAATTAACAAATTAGCTTACTTATCAGGAAAAGTTGAATGTAATCCATAGTTGGCATTGTCGTGAGATATTGAAAATCCTTAAATCACCTATAAAGACTCATTAGAAGACCTAATCAGTGTAGTTACTTAATCACTTCTTTTCGGACTCATTAGAAGAGTAAACAATTGGTAATTTGGTTGTATGAAAAGTTTTAAAACTCATGATGTGTTGATAAATATCTAGCTCAAACATAGTTGTCTACGTGTGGGTGTACTATAAACCTCTGCCAACTCCTTCGGAAATATAGGAGTGATGCTATTTTATGTTACGTGTAGTTAAAAGTCCGTGTTCTTCAACATAAACACTAAAAGGAATCGTTTTATATGTAAAAACAAATAAAAATATTTAGACGATTTAAAAAAAAAAACGGCATGACATTTTTCGTCAAATCCGCAACCAAAAAATTATAAATAATTAGCACTATGACCACCTCCAAGGATATTACAGTTAAACATGCCGTTTAGGAGATAATTCGATTTTTCATACTAGCCCCATACATTTTTTTCTTATAAAAATTATAACTCTTCCATTTGTGCACACATTTAGTTCATATGACATTTTATAGAACAGTAATGATCAGCAGAAGTCAATTCCAGCAAAAAAAATAACATTTAAGAAATCGAGATCCTATGTCTTCTACAGCCGATTTTCGATCCACCGTGCGCCGTCCGCACAACGGCACAATTCGTTCGCTCAGCTCAACCGCTCAAGGACATAATATTATAGGCAGCCTTAGGCAGTGGCGTGTGTGTGTGCGGCGCGGCGCGGCGCATCATAGGAGCGGCTGACTTGCGGCAGATTCCAAAGTTACCAAGTCCTTTGAGCGCGCCGCGAGCCATTAGTAAGTCATTGCGATGTAACTCTTATACATTTGCAATAAGGTATAAATTAGAATGATTGACATTTGCGAGGACTTTTTAGTTTGAAATGATTGTTTTTTTAGTAAAGTTCGTCAAACATCCTAATTTGTACCTTATGGCGCAATGAGATAAGAGTCTGATTGCAATGACTTACTATTTTGCTTTTGATTTTATTTCACTTTGGAATAGTCTGTCAGTCTGCCTAGCCTTTTCCCAACTATTTTGGCTGACATGCACTGACTTACTAATGGTTTTGTCGGCGCGCGGCGCGGTATATGACTAGGTAGTAGGTACCCGCCGATTTACCCGCACACAAGCACAACTCAATCTTTTTAACCGACTTCTAAAAGGAGGAGGCTATCAATAAGTATTCAGAATTTTTGTTTTTATGTAAGTATGTCCGTCCGGGCATAACTCCTTCATTCATACACGGATTTGCAAAATTCTGTTTTTGTTTGAAATGGTAGGTATACTTCCGAGATGGTCTCATTGTCATCAGGTCAAGATCTGACGATGACATCCTGGAGAAATTGAGGGAACTCTTCAAATATTATAGGCACACCTATAGCGATTTCGATATTTTTTATAGTGTAGTTGCTTTCGGAAAGCACCATTTGGTGAAGTGGAACTGATGATGAAGACCATAGATTGCAACCGGAAATACTCAATAATAAGTTAGTATGTATTTCATGGGTTGCGATTAGATTACTTATATTAATATGGTTGCCAAGCAATTTATGCTCGTCACAGTGTACATAATATACATATATGGTAAAATGGAGGTGATGGTGAAGTGTAGGTACTTCACCATCCCTCAGGAGAACTGGAGAAATCCTCAACCATTAACATCCCTGTATCGGGAAAAGCAATAGGTATTTTGTAAAAGGTGATGAGCAGTTGACATTAGGCTATTGTAACTTTGATAAATTACCTACAAATTTACCCACTAAAAAGCGTTAAAATGTTTATTAACAAACTTTACTCACTAATACCTACTTAACCCCGAGTTGAAAATTGAAATGGTCTGCGTTCGTCGTAGCAGCAGAGCGAGCGTAAGAGTATCAACGGTAAGAGGAGCGCTGGGGCTCCGCTAGCAGACGAGTGCGTGGGTATCAGCTGTGCGAGAGTCAATTCGAGTAGGTACGACGTTTGAATGCGAACGGCTGTGTTGTTACATAGTTACATTATAAGTCCCAGGGACCAGTTCTACTTGCGACCACTAGACCAACGAGGCAGTTTGTAAGTACATACTTAGTTACTATAATTACTTATTTACGATTGTATCACTTCATTAGACATTTAAAGTTATCACTGGAGTTTTTAGGGTTAGACAGAGGTGTAGGTACCTATATAGTACACCCGCATTTCGCCAGTCATGCGTACCTTACCTATTCTAATATACATACTTATTGAGCATAATAAATTATTAACTCACGGAGTTATGGAATTAGATAAGTAGGTAAATTAAAAACAAGTACTTAGGTAAGCAAAGCAGTGGTAGGTCGTGGGTTCGAACCCAGGCAGGCGCTTTACTTTGTGTAAATCATCAACACTGCTCTCAAAACGGTGAAGGAAAACATCGTGATCGTGAGGCAAGGCAACCGGCATGTCCTTGAACCAAAAATTCAAAGACATAAATTGTGACATTTACCTACCTACCAACCTGTACTGAGCCTACGTGGTAGATTACAGCCCACTCCCTCTCGAAGAAGGTGTGTCCCAGCAGATGAGGTACCTAGGTTAGTTCCAATCATAGAAATATATGTCTTATGTCTATGATTCCAATACAATATACCTACTCTTATGTCTGTAAGTTAGGATGATTTCAAAATGAAAGTAAGTACCAGTAGTAGTATGTAAGTAAGTACCTCTTTACTCATAAAAAGGCCATAAAAACGTGTTGCATTATAGCCGAAAGTACACTTTATTTCCGAAATCACATAAATTATAGGTAAATTGGAAACTAAATAAAAATACCTATCTAAACTCTAAATACATAAAACACTAAATAATAATATTCTTCATTTGTAAATAAATAAGTACCCACTGCGTAAAAGCACGACCGAATTTTCCAGCTTCGTCATCGTGTGTTCAAGCGTAGGTACCTACTTAGGTTAGGTTGGGTTATGTCGACCGACCGGGAATCGAACTTAGCACCCCACGCTCTGCAAACACGCACAGACCTGCCTTCGTCCTCAGACGAAGATCGTCTAGTACTGAGCTTAGCTCCGAATGCACCGCCTTTTATACTCTCCGTGTATCGCGTCGCGGCCGCCACCGATATCGCGGCGATATTCGCGGCGATACCATACAAAATGTTCCTTAAGTTGGTGTAGCGCTGCGAATCGCCCCTGCGATATCGCGCTAGTGTGAAAGGTGTTGCGTGGCGATAATATCGCAGAATCGCCCCGCGACACGTCGCGCTGCAAATCGCCTCTGTATGTAAGAGCCTTAAAGCGATCGTTCAGTCGTTTGTGAAAACCTATTCTGAGGCTATCATTCGTTTGCAAACTTATTTTCGAATTACTGTAATAGAATATGCATGCAGTATGTACAAATGTTTACAATCGCGAATGATCTGACAAAACTTTTCCATATCGATAGAACGGATTATTTTCCGGATCGCTGATCTTGTAGTGAGATATGTGGGCGCCGAGTGTGAGGGAAATGCGTTGGATTTCTAGGTTGAATATTTGTAGGTACTAAATGGAGGATGAATGAAAGGCGATTAGCAAAATGTATTTACAAGTTCGTGGATGGGTAACTATCCATCACGTATCGAGATCCCTCCGTGGGTCAGAAAGCACGTTAAAAAAGCCGTTGGTCACGGCTGTCATGCGTACATCTTTGACAGTCGTTACGGTTAGTCAGAAGCCCAAAAGACTGACACCCAGTCCTACCAGGGGTATCGTGTTCCTCAGTAATTGTAAATGGGTTGTGGTGCTCCATGTGAAATATTGGTATTCAGCTGCATCCGGTTAGACTGGAAGCCAACCCCAACCGAGTTGGGAAAAGGCTAACCCGATTGATTGATCAAAGTGTTTTAATGTTATGGTAGTGGTATCTTATCTCACAAAACATTTAAACTACTGTATAAACCTCCAACTGTCACTTACGAGACACAATAGACTTTTAATTGTTATCGGCCTTTATAATGCCAATCAACAGTGAGTGGATAACCAACAGTTCTAATATTAAACTAATTGTTTCTATAGTTTTAGCGATAATACCGCTGTTTGTAACTACTGTTTTTATTTAGGTGTATTTCCGATTCTAGTGACCCGTCCCTGTTTCGCAAGACTTAACAAAACATCAAGTATTATTTATGAATTATAAGTATAATATAAAAAATAAAGTAATAAAAACTAAAACCCAGTCACACGTAATCTGTTCGATTTATGCCCTAACACGTGTGACTCCGGATTTTTAATTTGTCTGTCTGCGGTGTCTTGTTTATACCTTTTTATTTGTCGTAGTTGGGTTTTAGATTTTATTTCTTTTTTTTAAATATTCTTTTTGGGTTATAATATATATATTTTTGAAATGTGATATGTCGATGGTACGATTAAAAAATATTTATTTTTTAGTTCCTGACTTTATGTCCTTTATAGGGCGCCATTTTTAATTTAATGTGACGTCACATAGCGTATAACTAGCGGATGATCAAAACGCTTCCAACGATACGTCATTTGTCAAAAATGGTGATGAGTGGTTTAGAAGATAGGAGGGAACAGATGAACATACATACATACATAAATACCGGTCAAAATCATAACCCTCCTTTATTCTTCGCCGTAGGCGGGTAATTTTTTTTTAAATTATAATGAGTACGTACTCATTATAATTTAAAAAAAAATGTTGTTCGCTGGTATCTGTGGCGTAGTTTAGAAAACCAATGCGGTCGCACAGACAGACATTAAAAGCGACTTCAATTTATAATATGCTTAGATAGAGACATTATTGTTTTTTCACTTACTGTTCTTAGTTGAACTGTGAGCATGTTAGCGCCGGGTCATCTTTAAAACTAGTAGGTCATTACTTACTTGATACTTTGACTTTTTACTCTTTGGTTAACTGTTTTTAGTTCCTACCGAGTTGTTAATGTTCTTTCTTTTAAAGATCGTTAAGGTATCGTTTTTAAAAGATTAAAGATGTTGTGCGAAACTTACTGTAGGGAATTAACTCTGATCTCGCAGTGGAACTTACAAATGAAGCTTCATGAAGATACGAATCGGGACCTAGAATGCTGAGGAATAAGGTTTTGAGTTCTATTTCTAGGGTGGCCGACACATTAAATCGTGTTTTTTGTTAAGAAACTTTCAGTAGTTTTTTACTAAGGTTATGTAGGATTGTAGGCCCCTCAGCATTCGGCGATTCTCACACGTCACCTCGCACCGACGCGGCATGCTGTGAAGCGTATCTCACGTTGCATTGGCTAGTATGTAATCCTTTGATGTCTAACACGATTAATCGTACGAACGAACCAGCGATCCTCAGCCCCCGCGGAATGCCATGCGGTTTGACGGCGCTTAGCACACGAGACACCGCAAAATTTGCAATACACCCTTATTGCAAATTTTCTGAAAATGGCATTTCCTACACGCGCGTCTGCGGCGCTCCGCTAGAAGCCCATCCGCGCAGACAGGCGCGCACGCTACCTATCCGCGCGGCGCACTCGCCACAAAATCCGCTTCATCGCCTCCGCGCTCGGCGGCGGTGAGCTGCGTCGTGTGAAAATCACCTTCATGAAATGCGGGAAATACCGGTCTACGCAGCAGGTGTGGGTAAAATAGCTTACGACCTACTTACCAGCCTCTGACTACCCTTTTTGACTTATGACCATTATTAACAATTTATCAACCAACTAACAAACAATAATAATAAACCCCACAAATTTCATGAACTGCAATAAAATGAACTGGAGCACCCGACATCAAAGGCGTACTTTTTACATTTGACACTTTTTGTAATCAAAACTTTCCGCGAACTCGTTGGAAATTTTACAGTTTAAAAATAAAAAAAAGATGGAGGCAAAAAGTTGCGGGAGCATGTCACATGTGGCACAGGACGTTGAGTTATGGCGCATAGTTTTATATTAAATTTCGCATAATTCCCCGACCAGGGTGTAGTGTGTAACTTGCAACTGCAACTATGTGGGTTGTGTGATGAAGTTGTGAATGTGCGACCGGTTGCTAGTTGTGCGGTATACATGCATAATCAGCCTATAATGTTCCCACTGCTGGGACACAGGCTTCCTCTCGAGTGAGAGGGAGCGGGCCGTAATCCACCACGCGGGCCCAGTGCGGGTTGGTAGATGTCACATGTCTTCGAATTTTTGGTTCTAGGACATGCCGGTTTCCTCACGATGTTTTCCTTCACCGTTTTGGGAGCAGTGGCGATGAAATAATGTACACAAAGTAAGGCGCCTGTCAGGGTTCGAACCTACGACCTACAACTCGTAAGTCGTGGCCGTTGCCACTGGGCCACCACTGCTCACGTAGTGTACCTATTGTTGTATTTGGTGACGGCTGAATACCTAATTAAGTCAAAGCGCATCATTACTTATGGAAAAGCACCGCATGCACTAGGATATGCGCAGATTACACAACTAATTAATTAAAAGCAAGTAATACATAGTCGAGTTAAAAATAAGAAATAAATGATTAAAAGCTTAATTGATTACAATTAATTACATTGATTAAATTAAATTAAATCAAATTTCATTTTTGATTATTTATATAGTTTTTATATAAGATTGGGTAGACTCCCATTAAATAGTACGCGCGGCTTATTTTCGAGCAGGTGCTGATGAGTGAAAGAGCTTGAAGGCTACTTCATGCTCTTTGTCTGCAGCATACATTCTAGACCGTGGACAGTATTGCCTCAAGTTGGTATGACATCTAGGCATGCAGAAAAGCCTTCTATTAGAACTTCTTGGCAGAATATGTGGCACATGGAATAATACCCTACTGAGCAAATCGGGTCAGTTCAGAGAGCCTGTTACTAACTTCTTAAAAGAAAATCTAGCATATTACTGCGTTTCTCCAGCGACACCTTCCTCTTCGGTCTTTCTAGGTACGAGTTGAGCTTTTTGCCAAATTACTATTTTATGTGAGATGTCATAAGAACCATTTTTGCTGTTCGATGCATTTGATGTGGACTTTAAGCTCAGGTGTCAGACCACATTGCAATACTCGAGGTGGCTTCTAATTAGTGAGTTGTACATATTTCAAAAAATGTAAATAACGAAGCTTTTGTCAATATCGCCTCTTTGCTTCAATAACGTGATAAGTGCGATAGTTCATTATTTTTTTAATTTGGTATATTAATTGTCGGACTTATCACGTTATTGAAGCAAAGAGGCGATATGTTCGACAAAACTTAGCATTTTATCGAACTGAATGCCTAGTTCTCATTAGTTTCGACTTCTTCAAACCGCTCACCATTCAATTTATAGACTGATGACTGCATGATATTCTTTTTTCAGTTGTCTGATAAAACCTAATAACCTAGATACTTAAACTAAATTCTAAAACAACAATACCAGTTGCTAATGTTGTGCCATGTTGCTAAACCAATACAATTATGTATCTGATGACTTATAAGAATTATTTCCCCATTTTCCCGGAAGTTGTAGTCTCTTACCACAATCAGTAGCAACCACAACCCGTCGCTTGCTACACGATAAGCCCCTCCCGGATGCTCCTCGTTCTCTGATTGTAAAGTCAGCCGCAGGCCGGCAGAGCGTCTTGCGAGTACGACAGAACTTGTGCTGCGCGGAATGTTTCTGAGCTCTGAAAATTATATTACCAGTATTACGTCGAGGCTTTTGAGAAAAAAAAGGTTATTAAAAGTGGGTTGTCTGTTTAGTTAGATAGAAAAAGATTTCTGGACTCAGATTTTAAGAAAAATGTTTTGTTAACTTGTTGTTAATACGTATTAACAGACGTAATTTAAACTTTCATCACTGTGGGTGTAAGAATAGAACATTTGAAATAATTGTCTTGTTCCTGCGATGTAGTGATTAGTCAAATAAAATTGATATTGTCGTTATAAAACCACCAAAGCCTATAGATATAATACCCGGTAAACCGAACGCAAAATAAGCGTTAGGACGTGGAGTTTCGGACACGCGACCAACACTCTATATATCCGAGCAGCACCAACAAATTATAAACACTAAATCATGTTCTTTATTCTGCCCAAACAATCAAGAACCCACCAAAAATCATAAATTCAACAATCAAGGGACACACAAACAACATGTACTACGCTCGACGTAATTTCTAAAAATATATTCAACGGGCATGCAACCAGAGCCCAGGGGACCGCTATTGCAAAATTTCCAATTTTCAACTCAATCCAATTTCAATCTATTTTCAATATCAGTCGATTGGTGTACTCGGTTAGATGCGGGTAGGACGTGGAAAAACTTGTAAAGGATAGCAGGTGAAGATCCCGGTACAATCTGGTTGCTCGGCACTGAATTATGCAATAGGTTTTAAGGTAGATTAGGAAGGGAAATTGTTTTCGTTATCATAATTGTTTTGGTGTAAGATGATGACTAATAGAGAAGTATGGAAGAATAGGACATGCTGCGCCGAGCAAAATAAATTGGAATAAGAGCAACAATGATGATGATAATAATAATAATTTTTTCGCGATTAAGATTTTGGTTAGGAAAAGTTGTTCAGTTAGACCACACCCTAAAGACCACACCTTTCTTGTACACCTTGTAGATTGTATAGTACCAACCACACTTTGTCATTTATAATTTCTACGCAATTTTAACAAGCGTTGCCATTAATAAAGATGAAATCCTAACTTAGAGCTGTTCATTACCAAATGGAACACTCAAATATACAAACCTGGGACCCCGAGCTTAGCAGACAAGCTTGCGACAACTACACTAACGAGGCAGTCAAAAAAATATAAGGGGAACAACCATTGAATCCTACACAATTCCCTATTCACTTCTTCTTTACACACAAAACTAATCCGTATTATCCAAAGATCACTTATTCAGTGTGAAAGGAAAAATTAAACCAATAAAAGATAATTCATTCCTCAATTTCATGCAAGCGCAGCCACGGGTCGAAGCTATCCTATTTGTTACAATACTCGTGCTGGGCGGGATCAGCACGGAATAAATTAAAACTTGTATAATCTGTGTTTAGGCATAACATAACGCTTGTATACCCTGAAGGGTAGGCAGAGCTCCGCGCCAGTTTAACTACCATGTAATAGAGGGCGTCTATAGTAATTTATTTTTATACGTAAGATATTTGTTTAGGGTCTAATAAATAATCTTGGTTTGGATATTTTATGGTAGGTAGAGGTTTTTGTAGGAAAAAAACAAGTATTTATCAAAAGCGTTTATTTCCTACTAGCTTCTGCCTGTGACTTCCTTCGCGTGTAAGTCGTAAGATACCTCAATAGACTAAAATAACAGCTGAATTTTTTTAACCTTCCCTTTATACTATGTTTGTTTTCTATTTTTTACTCAATGTGATGTACGCCTTATTTTAGGGCTGTTTTTATTTTCCCTGTATAATGAAACAAAATTTATCGCAAGCATTACGGCATGCATCGTGCATGATTAATGGCCCATTCGTCGTCCACTGCTCAACAATAGCGCACGCATTGATATTTTTTTCATAGACGGCCATATTTTATGAACGGAACTAAAAACTAATAACGCTAAAAAATAAGCCTATTATTTGAATTTTTTATACTTTACCTACTGGCATAAAAAATCAGATGTATTCTAAGCTGTAAACTAAAATATGGCCACATTCACATAAAATATGTTAACAAAAATCTCTATACTTCAACACACGACCTTTACCGTTTCTAAACTCGTATTCAGCATAATTCACTTGTAAAAATATGAACATTCTAGCATTCTGGAATGTTCACTCGAATTGTCGGCAAAAGGTTTTGCTCATTATGTGCGAATGCAAACGTAATGCTCCGGTCTGACGAAACGAACTAAAAAGTGTATACGATTTGTGGAAAATCTACATTTGTATAAAATAGTAGCGCTTTGGTCCGTAGCTTTACGATCACGTAGAGTTATACAGTTTTTAGGACGTGCTAATTCAGATACTAAGCCTCCGCTGTCTGTCCGTCCCGTCCGTCTATCTGTCAGAAGCTTATATGTCATGAACCATAAAGGATAGATAGTTGTTTCACAGATTGTGTATTTCTAGTTGCCGTTACAACAACACATAATATAAATAAAATAAAGGAACGATTTTTGCTAAATATTGTACGGTGGTCCGGAACCCTTCGTGTGCATTTCGTGAGTTCGACCGCACTTGGCCGGTTTTTTATTTATGTTTTGGTTTCTTTAATTACCTAGTTTTCAAACTAAAAATGAATAAGTAAGAATTATAAAAAAACAAAATCTTGCGTTTTTGTGATAAGTTCAATCAACAAACATAGGTACTAAAGTCTTTCAAATCCTTGTTTCCATCATCTTTATGTGTGTAAATTAAGTTGTTTTCAGAGTGACTAGAATGTACTATTGAAAATGTCATGAAATTTTAAGTAGATGCAGCGCAAACTGAAATATATATATGGGTATTGAAGTTGTTCTTCCAAAAAAAAAAATATTTACCTGTTTGGAAAATAAATCGCGAAAGCAGTATTAAAAGAAAGTGTTCAAATTCAACTCCCTTACCCTCGAAAACGATCGTGAGCCGTACAAATAAAGCAGACTTCCCACGTGCCTATTAGGATCTATTACAAAACGGAATGGTCGCCATAATGCCGATTCCGAGAACGTTCCAATTTTAAAGAATGCAAAACACAGAGTACTAGCATGTAGGGTTCGTGCAAAAAACAAATTCGGTAACGAAATAATGGGCCAAATAAGTTTAATCTTCGGAGCTTAGTTTGAAATTCAAATCGTGAAGACTCGAGTAATGTCGGGTTGTGGTAGAACGTCTATGTGTATAGGTTTGGTATGTTAAACAAGGAAATACGGATATTGTGAGGTTTTTGAGGGCATAGGAACGTTTTGTGTAAGTTGAATTTGCAAATAGAGGCAATATCATAGTTTAATATTACTGGGTATATTTTTGAGATAAAACAGCATAGCAAAAATAAAAAATAAACTGTAACTGTACTGTAGAGATTTTTTTACAAAGATACGTCTGACATATCTAGTAGTTGAAAATGATGTTTTTCTGAAAAACATCCCGTCATTGTCATACTGAAAAATGTTTTGTGATAGTTTCATCAAAGGCAATTAACACCTAGGAAATCTGTTAGTAATTTAATTATGATCTTATCACAAAACAAATCTATTGCCAATTCATCTAACATTATTATCTCTTAATCATTCATACATGACACAAATAAAGGTTAGGATCTGGCTCATTCCGTAGACAACAAGATAAAAGCTTTGGCCGGAACTACACGGTTCGTTATCTGAATTAGGATGAAGCAACCAACTTGAATGATTAATGTATGTTTTTAATCAAACTGGTTGGAACCGTGTAATATCACTATTATAATAAATCAACACCCAAGTATAATTACTCCATTAAGATTCTAAAAAAACTAACCAAATAAAAATGCTTTCAAACGATTTCTTTACCCGAAGTAGTGCAGGTCAATCCTCTGTAATTCCGTATGGTAATAACACTGCCGGTCGGTAAAGGCACAAAATATAATAGGACAGAAGGTCAGCTCCATACAACGATTGATTCATCAGATACGCGTCTACGTACAGCGAGTGCCAGCGCACGCGCGACCTGCATTTGTTTCAGATCGTCTTACGGTCGCATCTATGTGTGCGTGCGCCTGTTTCGCTCCTTGTAAGAACCTAGCCTTCTGTACTTACTTATCTATTTCGACGGTAATGGTATTCATTGAAAACGTTCCCGAAGGGATTCCTACAGTTACTTCAGAGACTGAAAACTTCCACTGTTATTATAATTGAACGATTTTTTGTCGGAATTGGATTAATTTTGAGGAATTCGAATTAGAATTGGTACGGCAGTGTTTTGAGGGAATTCGTTTATAATAAAAGTTTTTTATGATTGACCCGGCTGAATACATAATTGGAAGCCTATTGTAAAGATACAGCAAAAAAAGAAGCGTTTACGTAACTCCTAGTAAACAGTCATCCTTTTGCCATATTATGTGTCTATCAGTATTATTTTAAATACCCAGTTGTTATTATTATTTATAAAGACTTTACAGTAGTCTTGTACTTAAAACTATACCCAGTTAAACTGTTTTCACGATTTGCCTGTGGAAACGGATCATACAAATAAGAAAGAAAAGTTAGATTGTGTGGAGTTAGAGTACCTACATCCCTAAATAATTGCCCACAAATGGGTAAAGCTTAAGGTGCCACTCAGACTTCAGTTTCAGCAATCCTATATGATAATGTGCTCACATAATGGTATTCATTGGACTGGCAATGGATTCGGTTGGAGAGGACCACGGAGTGCTCCTAATACTATTGTTTGAATATTTTACTTAGGAAACGATTTTCAAAGTAAGGCCATTGTAACTGTTCTCACATTATGATTCAGATCCAAATAGATTTTGGTAAGTATTTGTTTAGTTAATATCTGTCTAGTTTATTAGTCCTTGTTACTTAATAGGGCTAAGTTAGTTATCTTCTGAGATCTTTACTTGGCTATTTCATGAAAGTTGAATGAAGGAAATTCAAATCAAATATCCCGCCAAACGATCGTCTACTAGAAGCCTTTTCTCAACGGTTTTCATGATTATATTTACTGGCATTCATAGTGTATTTTTCTTATGAACAGTCGCTGGTTCATTCATACGACATTTGTCGGGATAAATAGAAAATAATTATGATCACACTTTTACCGTAATAAAAACATATGCGCTAGATTGAACAATTGGCCTGCCGTTCATATTACCCCGGCACTTATTGAAATTGTTTAAAAAGGAAAATAAAACCTAAGTAATTTACAAATGTGTGTAATCGAGTAAAAATACCTTAATAAATCCTCTCCTCTTTTACCATAATTAAAATAAAAACATTCAATAGCAACGCTAATGGAATGAGTTTGCATCAAAAGACACTTTTGCGGAATTAAACCAATCGGCTAATATACAAAACATGTTACTCTGAAAACCTCTCTAAAGCTTTTCAGAACATATTTTTTCAGACCTTTCATGAAGACTTGAGTGTTTAAGTGGAGACGTTTATTTATTTACTGAATAGAAAATAAGATAAACCATGCTTGTATGATTTTTAAAATCTGATAAATGTGTGCTTCTTTGTTTCTCTTAATACTTGTACTTAATACCTACTACGCTTTAGAAGGGGCAACCTAATCTCAGAAATTACGGATTTTGAACATGTGCTGTCAGTCGATTTATGTATACCAGTAATTCTATTATTCAATAATAACTATTTCTAGTTAAAGGTATTATGGCAACATTACAAGGTTCAACTAATTTGATTCACTTTGATTGATAGCAGCCGACATTAAGTGACTTGATTGCTTCATACAAATTGCAATTCTTGTGTAAAACATGTATGAGATCCGACTACTAGTGGGGCGAATATTGAGCACATTATTTTCGTCCCGATTCACCTGCGTCCATTACCAATCCGTTTCCCCGTGTATCATGCCGGGCAAACACCGGCCATCAATCGGATAAACACCGTACGAATACCGGACACCTCGTTTACTTACGACTCTACTGATTACGTCCCGAGAGACGCAGATTTACTGCAGCATCGCACTTCTGCTGTACACTCTAATATTGATGGATTAGTCCTGCGTGATTTAAATGGACTGGTCTATTGTTTAGCACTGTTTCCAGCTGTGAATGTGTTCTAGTCCAAGTAACTTTACCTGTTAGATCTATGTATCGGGGCAACTAGGTTCAATTATCTGTCACTGAGTGATTCCTTGTTACTTCAAAAATCCTTAGCATAATCAGCCTTAATGTTCCCACTGCTGGAGTGGGCCATGTTTCACCACACAGGACCAGTGTGGGTCGGTAGTGGATGTCTCATGTCTTCGAATTTTTCAAACATAGTATAAGTTCCTAGAACCAAAAGTGCTTTACTAAAGTAGTTTACACCTCCAACTGTCATTAACGAGACACAATAGAATTTTAATTGTTATCGGCCATTAGAAGGCCAATCGACAGTTGAGCGATGAGTATCTATCGCCTCCTCAAAAGCTTTCCCTATAGGGATAAAATGTCTTATTTTACGCTAAAAAACGTAAGACCTATTAGCATTGATAAGCTTTCTTAATGTCTGACGCAAGTTGGGATCGCGAATCTGAAGAAATCAATTAAACAATCTCATCATAAACATGGCAATCCTACAATGATGTTGTTAAGATAAAATCAAGCCCAAATACGCAGTGCAATTGTGAATAGGTACCTACTATCAATTTTCGACAATGAAGGTCTGATACAGAATGTGACAAATATATTCCCTCCTTAATTGGTGTGGTGGCTGCAAGTGCAACAGCTGAGCAGGAGGTCTTGGGTTTGCTCCCCAGGTCGGGCAAAGTGTTATTGCGTTTTTCCAAATGGATTTTTTCTGTAAGTCTGGAGTCTGGATTTCTGTCGATAGCAATAAGCGCCTTTTAAAGCGCACTATATCATAACTGGCATTCGTAAATAGGCACTATAAACTTTTAGCTATTTTGGAAAATACAGGTTCACGTTATGATACGTCATGTACACACTGTTCTCAGCTAATAACCTTTATCGGAGCCCTATAAACAATGCAACAAAACTTGCCGATAGGTAGCAGCAGTAATTTCCCCCGGCCGGCCGCAGAGCCTCCAGGTGGAATAATTAGCCGGCCGTAACGATGCCTGGCGTTAATTGAATCTAATTGCGATGCTTTGCTAGTGTAGCCATGGTACTCCGATGAATTTTTAGGTTTTCTGAAGAGCCCGTTCTGACCGCTTTGATTAAAATACACTGATCGAATAACTGTAGCACGAGATTATAGTATTCAGTAAAGTGAAACAAACGTTAATAGACCTATAAATGAATATACCTTTAAAAAGAATAAGTGAAAGAAAGAAAGAATAACGTTTATTTGGACACAGTTCATGAAACACAAAATACAAATAACAAAATAAAGAATAAAAATAATGTTTTTACAACAATTTGTGCCTCACGGCTGCGCCAAAAAGGTTCATTTCAGCATTAATGCGAGACAGAATATACTGTCTGACGCTGGTTTTCTAATGAACTCTTATGGACAAGTGACGGGAAGTACATACAGTTTCAACATACCAATAAATAATTAGTCATAACCTAGTAATAAAAAAATAAAAAAAATTATATATTTATATAATAATTACAAAAACAAAACAACACGAACACGAAAGTGCGTAGATCGAACAGTTGATTTGTTATGTCCTGTTTTCAGATATTTAAAGTTGCACTAAATAGAACTGTAATATTATATTTAATTTGTTTCGTTGTTTATGGAAGGCTCGTTTGTTTCGCATGAAAACTTTCTATTGGTTTTCCTACCATCTATGTTTTCGCCTTTATTTTATTACTAATTGCGCCCCGCGGTTTCACCCACGTAAGTCTTGACCCCGTGGGAATATCGGGATAAAAACTATCCTATGTTAGGACATAGGATAGTTTTTATCCCGATATTCCTATTCCTATTCTATTATTACAGACCAGACGTCTACCACTGAGCCAAATTTCATCCAAATCCGTTCAGCCGTTTTATTGTGAAAGCGTAACAAACAAACAACATAACTGACTTTCGCATTTATAATATTAGTAAGGACGTTAGGATGTTTTAAGTGCTACATTCAATTACGTAAATTTGTCATGTAACAACGCTTTTGTAACATGACAAATTGATGTAATTGAATTCATGGATACAGCAGTTAGCGTGCTCGTTCGGGTCCGTCTCCCGCAACTGACTAACTGATTCGCGAATTTGAGCCAAAACCACACTTCTGAACAGTTTGAAGTAAATGAAAAAGGTTTTAGTCTATTCTAAATTTTACATTAAATCAAATAAATCCAGTATAACACTATACTGGATTTATTTGATTTAATGTAAAGTTTTATAGCATTAGTAATGTTTTTATAGCATTAATTTTCTAAACCAGCCATATTGACAATGAGGCATCATGGGTACCAAAAATATGTATTAATAAAGAGTCAATTTGTGATACTAAAGATCAGTATTTATTAACTGAAAAAAAGTTAGCATAATAAATGGCCAGCTCGCACAATGGTGCACCTTAAGGACTAAGTGCGGAAACCAAACCCCCTAACATAGAAATGGCCAGCTTTGAAATCTATCACAGCAGTAGGTACAGTGAAGTCAAAAATATAATTTATCTTCAAGACGGTACTTAAAAAATCAGGAGGCATAGAGTAGGCGATTACTGAGAAATTATTACAAACTCGTTCCCAACTCCTGAGTAAGAAAGGTGCAATAAATTAAACGCGAGCGCTCACAAAAGACTGCTCGTGAATGGGACCACCACATTGTTCTGTCAGTTCAGACAAAGCGTCATTGCGATTAGCCGGCATACGACTCATTATAATTAACTTGCGGATTTTATGAGGGCTGTTCATGCTGCAGATTTCATTTTTGAATAGAATGGATGAAGGAATGACCTTGGGTATGAAAACTCAATTAATGGAGTAAAATATTAAAAATGTTTACACGTGTAATTTATTTATTAATTTATAACCAGCTGATGCCCGCGGCTTCGCTCGTTTGACAAATTATATACTAAAACCTTTCGCGAGAACCACTCTATCCATTGGTGAAAACAGCATGAAAATCGGTGCAGTCGTTTTTAAGTTTATCGCTAACAGACTGACAGACAAACGCGGCGGAGCACTTTGTTTTATAATAATTATGTAGTGAAGGTACCAACAGCTTCTGTGTATCTTAGGTACTATAGTTAACAATAGCCTCGGACTAACACAGTCGCCAATTACAGGATAACCAGCAATCTCAGAAATAGGATAAAATACGGTCGAGGCACACATTGATCAAATCACTAGTAAAGCCTACAAGTCCCTCGGATTCATAATACGTAACAGCCACCGGTTCTATAACCCGCTATGATTAAAAACGTTATATTACTGTTATGTAAGAGGCATACTGGAATCCACAAGTGTTATATGGTGACCTTTTTATAAGAAATATATTGATAAAATTGAATCAATCCAACGAAAATTTATATACATCTAAATTACAAAACAAAAACTGATATCTCAAATTACCAAGACTCCTGTCGATACCACAAAAATACTCTAGAAGAGCGAGGTCAGTTAAATGATATGATGTTATTTTACGACATAATTAACAATAAATTTGACTGTCCACAACTGCTCAGCAGAATACACTTTAACGTCCCACTCAGACGTACCAGACATACCACTTTGTTATCGGTACCATCGGCCTCCACTAATAATCTAAAGATGTCACCATTCTTGCGTCTACCTGCATTATATAATGACAAATTCCCAACTTTGGACCCCTTGAATACCACACGGAACAGATTTAAAAAAGAGATTATCCAAATCCTCCATCAAACGCCGGATACTCAGCTAGCTCAGTAGTGCCAGTTTAGTTATAAGTACATAAACATACACACACCGCACACATATACAGCGAACTATGCGACACCCGGTTCCGACTCACAGGAACCACAACTGGCACTGGCAAGCATCGCAAGATACAAGACTCAGCCAACTATCGACCTCCGGTCTCCGGAGGGGAGTGATGTGGCGGTATCTACATCGCCACATGCGAACTACGCATCAAAGACCTGACGACACACAAAAATCCTGACGTCACATAAATCCTGCATCGCGCTATTAAAGTTTACCGTGCAGTGGACATATATACAAGAACCCAACATCAATCGTTGGGCAGTTGCTCGCCAGACACAACAACCGTCTGGTCGGAGGATCCTCCCTTTTCTATGGGGATGAGTGAAGTTTACACCCTGTTCATCATACTCCTAAAGCGTAATATTTTGATTAATAATAATTTTGTACTTACTGTCAGCTGGGAAGCTACCTTATAATAAATAAATAAGAAGTCTGTGATTTCTTATTACAAATAAGAAATACGTCTTTTAAGTTTTCTTTTTTAATCACCTAAATTAGGGGATAAAAGTGTACATGGGGCTTTCGTTAGATTTCAGAATATACTACATTAGTATACTTATGTAATACGAATAAAGAGAGTGGGCTATGAAAAAACAAATCCCTGATGTGCAAGAAATACAAAACAAAAAAAGAAAGAAACAATAAACAAACTAAAAATTCTTGTCTTAAGCAATTAACAAAAAGAAGTGAAATCCCACCAAAAACATTTTCATGTAAAATGTTGCCAAGACGAGACAAAAAGTTATCAGATCTCACGTAGAGCCAAGCTTCTAACTCTACATGCCCTAACTCTACAAGCCCTAACTTCACAAATTCTACACCTTAGGCAAAATAAATGGCGTGGCCTTTTCCGGCCCGATCGCATCTACATGAGAAATAATTAACTAAATGAATGAATAATTAACTATTGTCTAACAGGAAAGTAATGAACAGTGAATACAGTTTTCACCTTAAGCCCTGTGACGGTAGCGAAACGGCTAAGCCACTTATTTTGCCTCAGGTGTAGAGTTTGTGAAGTGAGGGCTTGTAGAGTTAGAAGCTTGGCTCTACGTGAGATCTGATAACTTTCGTCTCGTGTTGGCAACACTTTACATGAAAATGTTTTTGGTGGGATTAACTTTTCCTAGAACAAAAGTTTGGCAGTTGTTTGTCTATTCAGATCAATCAATCTGCCAAGCCTTTTCCCGACAATGTTGGGGTCGGCTTCCAGTCTAACCGGATGCAGCTGAATACCAGTATTTTACATGGAGCGACTGCCTATCTGACCTCCACAGCCCAGTAACTGGGTAATACGATACCCCTTGGTTAGACTGGTTGTCAGACTTTCGGGCTTCTGACGACTCGTAACGACTGTCAAAGATCCACAAATGACAGCCGGGACCAACGGCTTCAGTCTGTTCAGATATTAACATAAAAAAAAATACTTGGACTTATGTTTACAGAAACATCTATGTTTTTTGTCCAAAACTCGAATCCAACTAAAACATACAAACACTAAAAGCTGACCCTTTAAAAAACAGAATAAATCCACAACAAAATGAAGTCCAAATCCGGAGTATCGCAAATCCTCGCTTTGTCGACTCAACGCGTCGCGCTGCGGTGCGACAATAACAGAGCTAATGCGATTAGTCGCAGCGCTAATAGCCGGCTTTACAGACGTGGCGGTAAATCAGCGACCCGCAGGTGTTCCACTTTATCATAATGTTCACGTGAACTTGGAGGAATCTGGAGAAGAAAAAATGTTCCTGGAACTTGGAACGGAAGTCGAATATAATCGCCATGTTAAAGTCTTTGTGGCCATGGATTTGCTGTTTTTACGTAACATATTTGCTACACTTGCCAAGGTTACACGCCATTGAATCCTTGTTTCCTGTTAAGTTGATCGTTTGAAAGACCTACTGGGCTATTCTGTACAAATCTCACCGTGAAAGCTACAGTGAAGAGAGCTTGAAGTGAACTGACATTATTGACAGCTTTACATTGAGTTTTACAGAATTAATCGGCTGTAATATTTACTAAGTAGCTGTTAGTAATACCACCGCGATCTTCCTATCACACAGTCACAGCTCGTGAAGCGCAACTACAATGTACTAACGTTAACAGGTTAATTTTTCACTTTATCAATTTTTTGTTGTTTCGTTTTTGCAGGAGGAACACAACCACTGGGTCACAAGTTTTAGGTTCTAATGATTAGATAAACGTGGAGGTGTATAACGAAGCTAGTGGTCTTATTCAGAATCAACGGGTTTTGTTTAATAATGTTGCACCACTGTAATACCATCTGCCATGGAAGTGGGCCATTAACGTAAAATTATGAGTAAGTACAGACAAAATACCATAATCACGAATCGATTGGCTTCCCCTGTCTGTGGAGTGTTCACAGCCGCGGAAGGCGACGTGATTCGCGGTAATGAAGTCGAAAAACAAATGTTAATTCGGTTCGTTGGGTTTTAGAGATTCCCACAATGTTTGGTCAATTTTCAGGGGTAAGTAATCACCTGGTGTGTTGTATGTTTGTTGGAAGGGTAATAGAAGTGGTTATTATGTTTTAGGCTGGTTAACTTAATGTTACTTCTTTATTTAATACTTTTTTACTTGTAATAGGTACTATGCTGTATAATGCCACATAAGTACTATAATATATTATTGAGGTCCTGGCTTCGTCTCCCAGGTCGGACGAGGTTTTATTGGGTTTTTACATTAGGGATTTCTCAATAGCAGCCAGGAGTGTGGTATTGTGCCCGGTTGATGCCGATAAGCTCGCCCCATAAAACATGCGAAATGTGGGTGTGCAATAGGTACACCTCTGGCTAACCCTTCGGGGATTACAGGCGTGATGTTATGTTATGTTTATGGCGTTCTGCCTACCCCCATGGGTAGAAGGCGTGAGTTTATGTATGTATGAATAAAGTTTTCATCCGTGATCATCCCAAATGATCCGTGTGTATAAAATAATAATTCCCAATGTCGAAGACTTGGAGAGTATGTAAAAGTAAGTATAAGTATAAGTATTTTCATATTTAGCTCTTCGTGTTCTGATATTCGCTGAAAGTTATAAAAAATATATTTTCAGCTGAAACCGCACAAACAACCACATTTCCAACAAAAAGTAATCCGAGGATTTCAACCTTTGAGAACATAAGAAACATAATTTCCTCAAACCATTCCCAGTACCTACAGCTACATACGTGAGTCCAAACCTTACATTACATAGAAAATAAACTACTTACAAACTGTGCAGCCACATCGTACACAAGAAGTAGACCAGAACCGAATAACGTGATGTACCTCACAAAGACGCAGAAGCCGAAGTTCCCGGAGCAGGAAGCGAAGCTGCGGACAAACAATTTGAGAAAGAATCAAGACTCCTTAATGGATAGAAAATGGATAGTATAGTGAAGTGCGCTGAGAAAACATTGGACCGGATTTTGCATAGTCAGTGGCGAGGAGTTAGGGAGACTGGATGCGATCATATTATAAAAGGGTGAGTGATTTTTTTAGTTTTGTTGTTTTTGCTTTGTACCGTATTTACAGAAATTCGCATGTTGTCATGACACGCATTCCTACGTTGGGGTAGCATTACCTTTTTTCGGGCAAAATAACACTGGCTAAAATAAAGTTAGCCCTTTGCGCTTGGTTGAGAACCCTCGATTGAACCAAACAGTTGTTTTGCCCTCTACAATTTCTCAGTTTTTGATTTTATGTGAGTAGTAAGTGAGTTCGCTGAAATATTTGTTCCAATTGAGGATAACTGTCATTTTTGGAAAAACACAATGGCCTAAAGATGGAAGCAAGACATTGCGATATTTCAGTCTCTTCTAGAATTTATTTTATTTGTACCAGGCAATCGTGGCCTTTGGAAGCTCGCCAAACACACAGAGAGATGAAATTTAATACGGGACGCCATTGAATATTTATTTATGATAATATTATAATGATTTATGCCTGAACTGCTTACGGTTAATAATTTTTCGTGCTCTCGTGATGTAACGAAACTTCGCGAAGATGAATGGTATGACAGCATGTATTGTTGTTTTGAATTGTTTAAGTATGAATAGAGGTCGGGACTTTATACTTACAAGTACTTATGAGTATTGTTTTAAGAGGCTTTCTGGAGTGTCTTTGTATGTCGACTGTTTTAAGCTTGTTTGGCAGTCAACTGTATTTTTCAGAGAGGCCTTATATACGTGGTAATATTTTACGAAACCGTTAATTAAATACTGGTATTCAGATGCATCCGATTAGACTGGAAGCAAGCTAGACAGAAGATGATGAGTTCTACCTAGCTCCATAGGCAAATCGGGATTTACATAGTTGGTAGACAATATTGCCAAACATTGGTGACACTTCCCAAGATTTAATTCGTAATCATTTCGTTATTTAGAAAGACATCAGATCAGAAGCCTTCACAGAATGATGAGGCGAGATCTTATCCGTGTCTACGTAAGAAACAGTTTAGCGTCAACAACACGATACTGTTAACTAGAAAACTTTGATATTGCCGACATGTAGGCAAACAGCGATACAAGTGAAGTAACAAGTGTAATAGGAACTGTTGCCAACTTGGACGAAGTGGACGTTATAGATTGGCAGATGAAGTGTGCCTGTCTTATTGGAATCAAAGAAGAAGTTTGTATAGCATTCCATAGAGCCACGTGTGGTTTGGTTCTCGCACGGTACGTAAGTACTCGACTTTAGGGCATTGTTTCGGCGGGGTTATCGCGTAAAACACGTACAATAGCATTGCAAAATCTAGCTAGTGCAGAGTGAAGTGCTACTAACATAGTCTAAGCCTTATTTACTAACAAAAAAATTGTTTTAGAATATGTATGTCTAGGTTAAGGTATTTTTCTATGGGCATGTTTCGCCTGAAATAAATGGTATTAGTATTAGTATTGCCATTCATTCTGACAAATCAACTAAATTCATTGCGTTATATATGAGCTGACGAATTTTTCAAAATGAACCCATTCCGGGTTAGAAATTTCCTTAAAAATCCTTCGGATTTTGATTGAAAGTGTGTTACGCATTTGGGTTGCGGGTTTTTCTGTTTGTGCTTGTTAGGGTTGTGTCTATAAACGCACTGATCATCAAGAGACAGCCTAGTCTCAGGGCATACAAATTGTAAATCGTAAAGAAATCGTAAATTGTAATCGTAAAAGTAATCTCTTCTCACTTTGGAGGTATACAATTAAAAATAAGATCATTGTTTTCAGTACGAGCACCAATTCGGTTGTAGCAATATTCCCTAATGATGAGTTTTATGTTTACCAAGTTATAGTTTACGGTTTGTTCCTTGGTATCCTAACTTCCTAACTTATTTAATATTATAAATGCGAAAGTGAGTTTGTTTGTTTGTTACAATTTTACGCTAAAACGGCTAAACAGATTTGGATGAAATTTCGCAGACGAAGTCGCGGGCAACAGCTAGTTTATAATAAACAAAAAATCTTTCCTCAAAAGAAACACCAAAAAACATTTTATTCTTCACATTGGCGTTCAAAACATCTTCGTTATTTCTACGCATTCATCCTACAGATGTCGCCTCTACTTTGAAGTATTTAATAATGGCAAAAAAAGAAAAAAATACTTCATTAGCAAGCTGAGGAAAACGACAGCCGAATATAATTCCACTGGAGTGAAGTTGAGTGTGGGTAAGCCGTATTTAACGCGAGAAGTAGTCTAAGGGTTCAGACACAGAGGCGCGGGAACTGCTGCGCGAAGACGCGAGAGAGTGATGGATTGACTGAAATATCGTTTTCAATGCGCGCAATAGTCGCTAAGTTACTCCATGTTAAGCAATGTAACTCAATGTCACACAACATAAAGCTATAAATATTTTTGATTGATTGATCAATTATTGTCTACTGTTCTGTTTTCTACGTTCCCCTTCCAGTCTTGATGTGCCTCATCTACGGAAAATCGCTTACTTTGGCCATAAACGATGTGTTACTTTTGTTATAAATTTTTACGTCGCTGTTATTTAATTGTTTAGTATTAAAAGTTTTCGAGTCGAGTAGATCGCTTCCGCTCTCTCTACAGTCGCGCCAATGTGTCGAAACTCTTAATTCCTAGGGCCCTGAGGCCTCACTTTTATTTTACGTTTAATATTATTCCGGTACGCTAATATTTGATGGGAGATCGGGCGGTTTTTGTTCGCAATCAAAGGTAGTCGCCGCGTAAACGCGAATTAACTTTTATGCTGTTTAACGTGGGCTTCTTTTCATTTCACGTCTAGTTATGTTTGATTTTTGGATTTAGCTATTCTTTTGATGTTAAAGGTACCTGTAAAACAAACCTGAAGTAAAATTAAATTTTCTATTCAAAACGTACTATTTCAGCGTGAAATAAAAATATCCGACTGGTAGAGTAGGTATGTATGTTTTTTCTTTTATTTTAAACCTTCTTATTTTAGTTTTATGTGCAGCAACAGTAGACACTGTATAAAAAACAGTAGAATAGTATCTAAAAACCATTGTTTAAATTCTGCAGTAGCATGCAACTGTGGTTAGTATCGTCGTCAACAATGCGCGACGCGTCTGTAACCAGCCTTATACTGCAAGACAAGTGTTCCTCGCGTTAATACGATGACATTTCTACTGAAAGCAACTCATTCAATCGTAGTTACTGCAACTAGAAACTTGACGCTAACTTGCGGCTCCCAATGGTGTCAGGCAATAGAATATAGTTTCTGCTACTTCATAAGACCTAATGTGTGATCTCAAACTTATGTAGAGTAACATTAATTGGATGTACTGAGTATGACAAAATGATTATAGAAATAAATTGGATGTGAACTTGAAACGTATTAAAAATAGTTTGAATGTTCGTGCGACCAGATCAACAAGGTATGTTTTGTTTTCTCTCTCTTACTTATTCAACAATGAGCGGCCGTTCACACGGACCTGCACTGTACGTATGAACAGTGGTTCATACGGCTAAAAACAAATGCAGTATAAAACTGACATTTGATGCCAAAACGATACAGTAAGATATCGTACTGATCATCAGATAAAACCACTGAAATGGTCTTAAAAAATCTTTTATTCAATTTTTCTTTTCTACATATCAATATCGAAGTGCTTACTTATTTTTAACCAACTTCTTCAAAAAGGAGGAGGTTCTCAATTAGTATGTTTTTTTTAAAATGTTTGTTACTCGATTACTCCGCCAATTATGAATCGATTTTGATGATTCTTTTTTTGTATGGTAGGTCATGCTTCCGAGGTGGTCCCATATAAATTTTATTAACTTTGCTTGGGTAGTTTTTGAGTCAGCGTCAATATTACGTGTTTTTCCCACTTAGTTTATCTAGACGATGTTTTCATTTACTCCTTTACTGTTATTTTCATCAGCTAGTGGTAATCGAATTTGTGTGGGGTAGGTACCACTACTAAAAAGTGAAAATAAAAACTTTTTACAAAAAAAAAAACCGGCTTCCAAAAAAAAACACTCAAAACTGAAAAATTAATTTAATTTCGGAAGTCGGTGTCGTTGCTTTTCAATTTTCGTTTTTTGCCACCGACTTCCGAAATTAGTTATTTTTCAGTTTTGAGTGTTTTTTTTTGGAAGTCGGTTTTTTTTTATAAAAAGTTTTTATATAAAATCGTCAATGTCTCTTAAAACTGCCAGAAACATAGCCTTGTCAACGGAGTCTTGTCGACACAGGCTAAGCGTATGCCGAGACTCCCTTTTGTGCCGTGCTTCCCTGGTCAGTGCGTGTCTCATCCTCTCTTCTAAGTACTTTTGTTTGTTCCTAACAGCAAAAATACTGACGTAAACACCGCGCCACGTAAAATTTTCGTGTAGCAACTAAAACTTTCCGCCTGCACACAACCTAAGTGTCTCAACTGCGTACCTCGCTCTCGGGCAGTTAACTTTAAGTGTCTTTGTAACAAATAGTGACGGATGGCTGGCTCGTTACTGCGCTACAATAACCTAGTTTCGGTACCTACGTTCTAGGTTCTATTACTATTTACGACGCCAGTAAGTAAAGGAAGCAAACGACACTGCCTCGTACGTTTTGAGAATTTGCTTTTAGTTTTTTATTGAAACTTACTAAGGCATTAAGTTAACTGTGTGATGTCATGGTAATTGCTAGTTAATAGTCTTTTGATAGCAAGACATAGCGTCTCATTACAGAACGAGTTCTTTAGTCCAAGCTTAAACCATCGAGACAGGAATCGTATTTTGAACTTTATTCCGAGCAAAAGTTCTTAATACAAAATTGACAAATTAGACTCGGGTACGTTTTTTGTATTTAGAACTTTAGTTTTGTCAGAAAAGAGTTCAAAAATGGCTCGGTGGTTTAAACCCGTGTCTGAAGATGTACTGGGCCTTACCACAAAAACTGTTTAAATGTTTTGTAATAAGGCCGCATGGTAATAAATAATTACACCTACTCAAAAAACCTAAAACGGTCAAATAGCGAGTATTACTTAATTTTATTTGGTACTTCAGCGAGGTTATAAATGAGGTCGTTGCCTCATTTAGTATTAACCTCAAAAATAATGTCTTCAACAGAGTTCCCCAGGAGAAACATAGAGTTATGGTCGATTCCTATAATTTACGGACCGTTATTTGTTAAAATTAAGACTCTTGTATCTTTACCAATAATGAAGCAAAAAAGTAGACTCTCTCATATGGAAGTAGCTGTCACAGGTAAAGTTTGCTTACGAATCTATTTATATGCCCAGTTTGGCAATAAAAAAAGCTATCATTGGTAACAAAACGATCCGTTTTTGTTTATAGGAACCGAGCATTAGTTGCCTGAGTTTTTCAGGATTGAAATCTAAAATTTTTTTCAGTCGACAAGAAAATCCTTAGCTATCTCAGGAGATTAGAATATTCCCTTATCAAACAAATTCGGCTACTTCCCGTGACCGCAGTCACTTAAGAGATTATAGCCGTCACGGGCTATTATAATAATTTTGCATTTTAAGTTCTTCCTGTCAACACGGTACATGCATACATTTTCTTTAAGCTCAGTGACCTAGTTTGTAATAAGTTGATTACGAAGCGGACATTATTAATACAGCTTTGCGAGAACTTAGAAGAAGTATTAGGTTGGCAGTACATTGAGACAAAATGTCTGACTACCTAGACATTCTGAACATGGTAAGCAAAGTGTTATTGAGTTTTCGATTAGGAATATCTCAGTATCAGGCTGGACGGATTTGTGCACGGAAAATGGCTATAGGACCATGCCTAGGCTTGCTCCCTGGCATGGGCCTGAAACTTAGCCGTGTAATATCATCTGCGTACCCTTTTCCTTACTATAGAGGTTGAGTCTAACCGGATGCAGCTGAATACCAGTATATTACATGGAGCGAATGCCTATCTGCCCAGTTGGTGAATAACACGATACCCTTTAACAGAAATACTATGACCTTTCGTGGAATACAGGCGTGATGTTATGTTACTACAAGGTTTGATTTAGGTGTCTAGGTGTACGGGACATTCCTTGGTTCGCTTGCGTAAGCAAAGGATAGATACAACAATTAATCATGTCGTGGGAACAAGAACATGACAATTTATAAACTAGATTTACTCCTGCCTTGGGTAAAGATTTTATATTTTGTGGATAAAACTTACTGTATGTTCTTTTTCAGGTGCTAAATTATCAACAAATTCAGGCGATGAAATTAGGAATGTCGTTAACAGATAAACATACTTATCATAGCATTTCTGTTATATATTTGGTTGCTGTGATGATACTTAAGAAAATACATTCATATAAATTATGTCAGCACCAGATACGAACTTCAATTGACATATCCTACATCTCAATAACATAGAATAGAGATCACCGTGATATTGGCATACTTTGTATATGCCAATGTAACGCGTCAGCCCGACAACAACCTTTGGGCAGTAGTCACTCGTCTGGTCAGAGGGTCCTGCCTTTTCAATGGAGGATGAGCAACTGTTCACGCTTTTCCTCATCCCTCTAAATATCCAGCAGTAGACATCTCTTAGCATAGATAAATCTGAGGTCACTTTTATCCTGAAAATAATTTATAAAGTCACATTAACTGTAACTAAAACAAAAAGAGAACTATAAACTACATAAAATGTTTGATAATAATACTTAAACACTGAACAGTGTACAGTGACCGCCATTACTTTTGTTACAACAAAGTGCTACAATTAACATACAATTTATGGGAGGGTGGAACACAGTTCCGTAGTTAGGATTTTTAAAGGGTAAGTACTGTCGGAGTTCCTTAACAGTTGTGTTTAAAATTATACTTTTACAACATAGAATAGTTGAAGATATAATAGTTGATCAAGACCAAGGGATGACAGGTGAAATCAAGAATTCACTGGGAAACTGGGCAATATGACAACACCAGCTAGAAACAGTCGATTTGGAAAAGAAAAAGATATGTGTGGTTATAAAGATACAGTTAAAGTGGCTTATGTACCAAACTATCAATATAGAAATAAGCACAATACAGTGAAATAGGTAGTTGCTTAGTTTGAACGCGTACAAAATAGTTAAGTAACCGACAATGGAAAAATATGGCCTTAGCAGGAAACAATGTGTTTCAACCACTTACCTAACAAAAGTAGAACTGGAAGAATAGAAAAAAACAAAAGCATCCTAAATTCCCTTTCAATTACCAACGGAGACAGTACAATAAAATATGGTCATAATAAAAGCGATTCCAATAGAAAGATCATAACATAATGCTTGACATTGCCACTATCATAATTTACCTATCACTAAACAAAAGAGAAGCGCCCTTTTAGAATCCACATATCATCGCATAGTGACCCATAAGGAAAGTCTAAAGTATACCAGAAAATATGGCGATCAAATAACTCATGAGAAATGTACTAACAAACAAATAGACAAGGAATTGTAGTCGAAGTTCACGGAACATTAAACACCCTACTGATATGTATTAGCAAGTACACAATGGAGCTCTTTATTAGTACAAGATTAATGGAGCAAGTTTCACTGGATGATAGTAGGTTTTAGGTCATCTTGGTGAAAACATTCTGTCTTTGTGCATCTTTGTTTGGTTTATTTATTTGTAATTTTGTAACAATTAAACAGAGTTGTTGTGTTTCTGTAAGCAAAAGTAACACACGGTTCACAGGTGGTCAAGGATTTGAGTGGAGTGCTTTTTCAGTCACCCAATCACTTACTGGTTGTTAGTTTCTAAAATAATATGGATTAACTTTGTAAAGTGGCTGGATAAAAAGTTAGTGATGTACGTTATGATATATGCAGTTTTTATATCCACAGACTGCCTTTAAAATATTTAAATATCAGAGAAACATAAAATAAATTGGCGCATAGTTCCATTTTTATACCGAGCTGCACAGCGACCGTTCATTGCCACTTAGCTCGATAGATGGCGTCGTTCCTCTCGTAGGAATCGTGCTATCCGTTCACAAATCAGTTTATAATCGAAACTATAAATCGACACAATTACATCAGTTTTAAAATCGATACCAAATTATCATCTATTTTTGAAAAGTCAGTTTTCGTACCGACTTCTGAATCCACAAACAATATTCTAAAATGGAAAAGCGATTTTATCTTAACTTCGTCCTTTTAATATTATTAATAGAAGTATGAGGAACAGTCTCACCCATCCTTAATAGAAAAAGGAGGGTCCTCCGACCAGACGGGTGTTGCGCAACTGCCCAACAATTGATGTCAGGAAGTTATGTATATGCTGATCGCGCGGTAAACGCTGCTTGCGTGATGCAGGATTTTGCGTGACGTCAGTATGATATGTAGTTCACATGATAATAATATTTAAAAAATATTTTTACTAAAATGTAGCGATTTTTATTTGCTTAGCTTGGTATTTAGGTCCTGTAGAACAACCTAAATACAAACAAAATATAGGTAAGCTTTATACACCAGTGACTCAGGTACACCGCTAGTATCTAAGCAACTTTTTGTATAGTCAGTCCATAGGATATTGCTCAGAAACCGTCGGTTCTTTTTGTGGGATTTTCTGAGCTTCTGTACAATTACAAACTCTCCGAATACCTTGATTAGCAAGTACACGTTTGCTTTGTAGGTAATATGGTTAGGGTTGGATGTTAGTAGGGATGGAAACCCCTTACCACTGTTACTTAGATTTTCACAAATTAAAAGTTAAAACCACAGACTACTATTTTTTTACCGAGTATTTTTACAGTACATTGGTTGCTATTAAAAAAAAAAAAAACTTTATCGAGCCACACATTGTCGTAAAATTTTATTGTTTCAAGTCTGCAAACTTGAACAAAGGGCACATACGACAATGACCCTTATAACTTAGGATTTTCACAGCTGTGTTTTGCTGAAATTAGTGTATACAGAACTTGGGTTGTTATGAACATCAAATATTATATTTTGTAGGAGAGCAGACACGTAAGGCACAAGTTACTAATAATAGCTAGATGTAATTGCTGCCAAAGTCATGATGAGATTTTCATTGTTGTTTTTCTGAAGAAAGAAAAAGATTTTATTTTGGTTTTGAAGTGATTCCATCGACCTCTACACGAGTTTAGAATATCATCCATCCTTAAAAGAATCTTAACGACATTGAATTTAAAAGATATTAAGCGGACGCCTCCCACAATACGAGTCATTGGAAAATAATAGGAATTCCGCTTTGGAATTATTGTAAAGACCCATCTCCGATTGTTGAACCTCAATCACAATTCAATCACGGTCTGTTTTCATATCAGCCGATCGAAATATCATTGGAAATGTCGCGAGCAGTACGGCCGCGACCGGAATGTATGGGAGAGGTAGGGAGACGGACCCGCTTTACTCTGAGACCCGTAGATAGACGATTAGTTAGGGTTGCTGTATATCCTTCCTAGTATATCTGTTATGCAATTTAGGTCATAAGTAGCTCAGGTATTGACTTGGTTTTGAATTAAGTTCGGTAAGTGCTGTACAATAACGCTAAAGGAACCGTTTTAAGTGCATCTTCTTCCTGCCAGGGTTGCGGGATAGTCCGAAAGGGTTACCGGGACCCTGGCTACAGGCAACTGAAGGAACACGGGTGGTCCGCTCCGCCCAGAGTGGGAGAAGTCATTTGATGATTTCCCACCAAGAGAAAAAAAAAAAGTGCATCTTCTTCTGAGCGTGTTGATAACAAATCGCATTATTAATAATAGCATAGTTGATACAGAAAGCGAATTGCGTCTGCTCAGAATTCGCTTTCTGTAGCGCATTCAGCTCGATACTAGCTCGAATGATATTTTCACTGGTAAAGTTAAAATTTGGAACAATTACGTTCATCGTTGAGTATAAAAAAACTTGCATATGCAATGAATGATAGGGACAAAATGCTGGGCCGTTTCATCTGGTCCCTAGGTGAAATCATAAAGTATATCTCGTTTCCCTAGGTGAAATCATAAAGTATGTCTCGATTACTAGCCAAAAAATAAACGAAATCCTTACACAAGCGTCTCCTCTCGATTACAATCCCCGTATATTTCCACACATGAATGGGTTGCAACGAAATGATTTCCCGTCGCGTCCTGAAACGATTTTCCTTAAGGTTCTTTTTTATTCAGTACATACTCCAATTTGGATGGTTTACTCGTCATTTAAATTGAACGGAATGGAATTACGTGTTTTTTTTTAATACAAAAGACTCTGTGATGGTTCTGACAGGCTCTATCATCAAAGGATGTCTGGAAGCATTTTTTAAATGTTATTTACATACTGAATCGTGTTTCTTTGAAACACGCTTTTAAGCTTATTTTAGCGTAGGTTGATTGAATGAGGAAGAACGTAAAGTACGGTTTTCGGTACTTGAAAATGGACAAGATGTAATAAGATAGAGTGGCAAAAAGGCTACAAAACTAACTTATGGATAGTGATTACCTCCTTAGAACATCTATCACCAAAAATTAGCCTAGCCGACCACACTGGGTCGGCTTCCAGTCTAACCGGATGCAGCTGAATACCAGTAGAACATCTATCACCAATTGGATTGATAATGTGCAATTGCCATTAGATATAACATTGAAAATTTCACTACCCTGTAGATTCGTAGATACTCATATCGAGCCGGTATGGCCGCAATGCAAGTAAAGCACGTATTTTGCTTTAAAAAAAAGTATGGTATCATTTTAATATTATGGACCTAGTAATTGCTTTTTAACTTTTGAAAACAATTCCTAGTAAATTTTAAACTTCACTAAGGTTGAAAGTATCTACATAACTGTCTGGTCTTAAAAGAAAAATAAACCTTATCGTTTTATGACGTCCTAGTGACATTGAACCTATGGTGATAAAGCGAGGTCAACTATACGAGTCAACACCCCGAATGATCTCTTTTAATCATTCAGGCTCATATTCAATTGTCAGAATCGTCTCCCAGTACAACAAGTACCTCATACAAACAATTATACTTCCAAATCCTCTCCTCTCTTCGATTCCATCAAGTGGCATTAGGTATAAATCGTATAAAATTGCGCATTATTCCAGTCAGTCGTCAGGACGTGTCCGTTCCGCAGCGGCTGAGGCGAAGGATTAAGGTGTAAGGTGCACGGAATAAATCGATGCCAAACACGTATTACGTACTGCCGTGTCGACAAGTGCTTTAGGGATAGATAGAATTTCTTTGTCTTAAATTTATATTTTTCTGGAGCTTCCAGCTGGTCTTTAGGAAGATATTTTTGTGAACACCGAAGTCTCCGTCTAGCTAAATTTTATTTTGTCTCTAACATCGATTAATCAATTAAAACTAGATGAAACGATAGGTACTTGGCCAATTGTATCAGAACAAAAGTCTGATCACTTAAAAAGTCACAATGATCTAGCCATGTTACACAAAATCCGATGCTCAGAGCAGAAGAATCCTGCAGTGGAGACCATGTGTGTCGATAAATATAGAGATTTTAGAGCAGGATTCTCTTATTTAGCTAAATGAAAGGATAGCCTGAAGAAGGCAGCTGGTAGGAAGGTAGTACTGGATGTGAACGGCGTAGGACTTAGTTATCATCAAATAAGGCAAGATTTCTTTTATTAAATAACGTCCTAACATTTCTGTCTGCACGTATACTTACACGTCGTTTGATTCGTCACGGTCGAGCAGTCGGATTTATTGTGAAAGTTAGCTAATAAATAGTGTCGCGGCGCCGGAGTCGCTCGAACATGTAGTATTAACAAGTAATACGAACAGTTAAGAAGTTGAGGTACAATATTAAGAAGACCTCGGTTTATTAAGAGATTAGGTTTTAATTTTGTAAAGCTAATGAAAGTTTTGAGCTTAGAAAAATGTTCCAGTTTTATAAAAGAGTGTAAAATAGAGAACAGATAATGTCGGTTAATCGATTCTGTGGGAAGCGTAATAATAATTCGTGGTCCATTTGAAGTCAAGTGGTTACGAACATAAGTAAATGCGGAATAAGTAAATTCTAATAGCCGTGCTGACACCCAATAAGAGCGCGGTGCGGTTGAGACCCTGCTGGATTGTCCCAAGTTCATACCTTTACCTTTGAGGATCAAATGAACGTTATTGACATGGGTTAACGTGGCTATCATACCGAGCCCAACTAATCTAAAATGTACCATCGACTCGAAAAGAAGACTTCCCTAGACAATCTCTATAGAAACTAAACAAATAAAAGGAGATCCATTCTGCTCCTTGTAAAAAAAGAAAACATACTGCCTATGCCCTAGGGAGAAGATAATATGAACTTTTGTTAGCCATTGACCGATTCTCAGGGACCTTCCAAAAACTTTCCTGAGGGGCTGATATACTGCATTTTCGCTCATTTTCCTTATTCCTCGATCACAGCAATGGATACGACTCACTGTGATTTATTTGCGAAGTTATGGATCTTTATTCAATTGGATAAAACTTGCGGTGTCGTTTATCTTCACTTTTTATTACTTGGACAGGTATGAAAAGAAGTATTATTTGCAATAAAACTTACTCTGCTGTTAGTTTTAAGGCAAATATTAATGAGGAAACATTTAATAAAGAAAATTAAGTAAGTAAATCAATGTTAACTTAATCAATGTTAACTTAATCACCATGCTTTGCTTTGTAGTAGGATTACACAATGATAGAAGAGTCTGTGTAGCGTAGAGTTTTCCTGTACCCCACAAACTGATGTTCAAAAAAAAGAAGAAAATTGGTACCTATATTTAAAAAAAAAATACTAGAGATGCTGTCTAGATCTAGGAAATCAACCCAAGACGTAACCTACAATCAACTCTTGCATTTTCAAATGAACGATTAAACTTTTTTAAGGACTCCACAAAAACTAACCAAACCAAACATTAGTGGAAAGCAAAGTTTTAAACAAAACTCGAACTATTTATACACCCTCACTTATAAGCCGTTTGGGGTACAATGCCCATGACATTATTTAACCATGCCAACTTACCTTTACACTCTTGACTACCCCAATTTCTTTAACTATAGGGTCGGTTATGGTTAAGCCCGGTGGTAAAATAAAGTTTGTTTTGCCAGGGTCACAGCTGCGAAATGCTAGGTCTACTCATTTGTGGTCATCCTGGCTAAATATCCTGAAGCCAACGCTGTAAGTGCTTTATGTTAGTTATGCGTTATGTAGTTCAGTTCTGTTTGTTTTGGGTTTAGGCTGTGGCGTAGTGGGATCAGATGGGAGGCTAGGCTATGCTAAGCTAGCTTATGGCTAAAACCTAGTACGGACTATGGAATGTACATAGCACAGGAATACGGGGATAGTGTTGAATTTTGCTTTTGAGTTTCGTGTATCTCGTAGAAACAAAAGGTTCGATACGCTCTCTGTAACGACAGAACATCGAAACGATACTCGACTGAAACACGAGGAATTAAAGAAATCGAAAAACAACATAAGTAAAAAAATAAATTTTTTGAGGTTTCTTTTGTATGTTTTAGATTTTTAGGGTTCCGTAGTCAACATGGAACCCTTATAGTTTCGCCGTGTCCGTCTGTCCGTCTGTCCGCGGCTTAGCTCAGAGACCGTTGGTACTAGAAAGCTGAAATTTGGTATGGTTATACATATAAACGACGCCGACAAAGTGGTAAAATAAAAACGTATAAAATCTTTTTTGTTAGGGTACCTCCCCTAGACGTAAAGTGGTTTTTATTTTTCTCGTCAATCCCATGGTGTGGGGTATCGTTGGAAAGGTCGTTTAAATAATGTGAGTTTGTTAAAACCATTTTTGGATTCAGTGATCTGTTTGCGGAATATTCAGCCTTAAATTGCAAATTTTTGTTAGACCCAAGTGACCCACCCCCCCTGCCAGCTAAATGGTTGGGTTTGGATATGTGAAAAAATTCACGGCAGTAGTATATATAACGAAATTAAAAGGAAAACTATCACCGCTACGTAGGCTCCAAAACTTACTGAGTAATAATTGACCAACTTAAATTTGCAGTTGTAAAAACATGTTCTCCCATACATTCTGTATCGGAGAACAAGTTTTTCGACTACAATGTTAAGTTTGTTTTATAAATTCATCCCAAGTAACGGAACCCTTCATTGTGCATGGTACGACATGCACTTGGCCGGTTTTTTATTTTCATTGTCATGGTAGCGGATAGTACGGTTTGAATAATACTCTTCTGAAGGCTCAGTAAATAGTGTCTCGGTTTCACTCTTTCGGTATGGAACCTTCATCATCATTCTCCTACCCTTATCTCAATTTATTACGGGTCATGTGAACCTTACAAAGAAGAAAAAAAAAATAGTAGAAATGAAAAAAAAATGTAATCAACGCTTCATCAACATCTATTGATTCAGGAAACTTCACCACCTGGCCAGGAGGAATCGAACATCTTCGATGACATTATAAAACAAAATAAAGAAGTAACCTAAGGTTATAATAATAAATTCCAAGAATACGGAGCTACAAGAACTAGATAGATGGCTCTGTCGTATTAGTTATGAGCTATCGGCTATACGTGGTTCGGTTTGTAAACGACCAGCTAAGGATATTTATGTGAGTGACTTCTTATTCCCTTGAGGTTATAGTGTGAAATTAAGCCCACTGTTTTCTTATTTGATGGGTCGGTAAACAAGTATTTGGTCCATCTGATGGAATGTGGGCTCGATAAAGACAAAATTCAAATACGCCTCATCATTTTCACCGATGCCTTTTGGAAGTATAGATAGTGCCATCCACGAAGACGCGCCCCACTCCGCTCCGCTCCATACTAAGGTACAGTTTACAGTACAGTCATCGTGGAGTGGGGCGCGTCTTCGTGGAAGGCACTATATATAGTAAGTTATACATCAATTGAATAAACTGAAACTCAAGTCCGTCTGACAGAACCACGAGTTTCAGAATTAAGATGCGTAAGTAGCACGTGCGTTAGTTGTGTTAGCAACAAAGACTGCTCATTCCATGGACGTAAGACGCAATGGCTTTAAATTCAATCACAACACATTGGTAGAAGGATTAAGTAGTGAACGAAGAAGTTAGGAAGAGGCGGGCTTTAAACACCACGAATGGAAAATAGGTGGCCTTTACTAAACCCCCGTCAAAACAAAAGCACCCGAATGCAAGTGCAAGCCACCATAGCCCCATGCATAATTCATGGGGCGATCGTGGCGTATGTTACGGCTATTGATTCTGTACGGTGTTACGGCCCCGGACGTCCGCCCGACGGTTTTCAGGTCACCGAACAGTGTCTGTTTTACATAGTGGTTTCTTTAGTCGGTTCGTACACACGGCAGAGTTATTTATGCAAACAACTCTGAAATTCAAATCCAAGAGTCACTTATTCAAAATCTAAACCTATTCCTGGAGCCAAGCAGCATTACCTGCGCCCCAATCGCGTAACATAGGTACTTGCTAACATAATCCAAGGGATTTCGAAGGAAATTCTTAATCTATTGCTTCATATCATTTTTAAATTTGGCCTGACCAAGATTATGTCTGGCCTTTAAAAGAAACTGCGACCTCTGAGTTTGTTTCGGCCTTTCCCCAGAGTAGTCAGATAGGAAACGCCGACCTCGACTAGCTTATTTTTACTATTTTTTTAATATGACGTGTAACAAAAGTGATTACAATATCCAAAATAATATCATAATGAATTTTGTTGAATTGTCAAAATGAATTGCATTGCCATTGTTATTGTGTTATGCAATTACCCCGCGGGTTCCGGTTTGAAGGAGGGTATTCGTGTAATTACTGGCACATGAGACACTTCATAGGTGTGCTTGGGATTTGCGATACCTCTAGAATTCTAGTTGTCTATGGAGAACTAGAATTCTGGCTTACCATCAGGTTGATTTTCTGCTTGTTTAAGACAGAAGAGAGAAAACCTGCAAACCTAAAGCCTACTTTTTTGCTACAAAATCCAATTGGGTAATATATTGAACGTTTCCAAGGTTTTGTGCTCAATCCAAGCTGATGTATCGTACTGAGGAACAAAACAACTAACAGATATACCTCCTTTTGCGGTCTCAAGTTGGGTAAGAGCTGGTTCTAGATTTAGTCGTTACTAGAACTGTGAACTTGCGAGTTATTTTTTATCTGGTATTTAAGCGATTATTATAAGTATGATAAATACTTACTATGAAAAACTCTGGATGCATTTCAAAGCATGTCTGAAGCTAGACGTCATGCTTCTATCCAGCAACTGAACGTTTGCTTGCTAATTAATTATGAACGGGGAACTTCCTCAATGGGATTGTGTGGACATAAAACAGTGGTTGCATACAAATTGCTGATGAATTTTGATTTTCTTTTACTTCCTGTAATAACCTGATTCAGATGTTTTGCAAATGAGCCCTATGAATGACATGTTTTATTCGTCCAAACGGTTATGTAACCTTTTGTGATTATACGCTTACGTTTTCGTATTCAGTACCTAATTAACAATAAAATGTATTCGCTACAGATTCCTTGCAGTAAATATCGTTAGAAGAAGAGAAGGCACTACACGCTACACTTTATTTCTGCTGTCAGGCAGCATTTCTCAAGCCTGTGACGACCGTGTAGCTAGCAGAATTGCAAGCTCATGTTAAGAATGTTGGTGTCTTTATAGTACAGGTCATAATGTGCCGTTTAATAGCAGGATTATCTAATAACCGCTGGGAATATAACAGAACACATAGGCAAGCCTGTATCACAAATTCCTAAACACGTTTAGCGCTAAACGTATTTAAAACAGCGTTCTGTTTCTCTCAATCATTTATAGATAACAGGGACAGAATGATGTTTTAAATAGGTACGTTTATCGTTAAACGTATTTAGTTATTTGTGATGCAAGTGAACCTTAATCAAATTAAAAAAAGAACGTAGTTAAAAAGGCCAAGTCCCCAGTCTTCCCAATCAAATCATTACTATTGGCCACAGTCCAACCTCGTAGACTCGAGCGTCCCAATATTGAATTTATACGATTATTAACCTATGGGACTTGGGATCGAGGCAGCGATGGTGCGCGATAAGCGGTCGTTATGTAAATAGTGACATTGCCTGTTATACTGATACAGAATACGACTTCTTTCAAGTCGGTTAGGTCTATGGTAATGTGGGCTAGTTGTTTTCATGGCTGTAGGCATGTCATTAGGGCAGGAAAAAGCGACTGTATTAGCCATAAAAACCATTACAATGTCTGACTGAGTACCTACCAATTCCATCTATTGGTAGGTACACAAAATGTGTGTTTTGAATGAGCTAGAATAGCTTATTAATATTTTAGCTAGAATAAACATCTAGCTGGTGACTTGGTGACAGTACCCACAAACAGTTCCTTGGTAGTTGACCTTGGGAAATCGACAAACATTGTTATAGACCTAGATTTACCTCTTTTCTTATTTGCTGAAATGCAAGAACGAAAGACACCAGCTAGGAAAAATGAATCTGGCTGTAGCTAATTCTTCGGTAGCTGTACCATATATAAACTACGTTGTCTGTAAACTAATGGCCATCATACAGCTTTCCCTCTCAAACGAACCTAACTCCCATACAAGCGTGGGAGAGCTTCTCATAGAAATAAGTATCGTAAGGTGTAATGAGAAAGTATAATCACACGTAGAGGTATGAACATAGCGGACTAATATCCGTACGTTTGTCTGTTAGAAGAGTAGACAGTATTCAGAAACGACAGCCCTTTGTTGCAGAGAGTTTGCGGAATGTTTGATGCCTAATTTCTATGAGCTGGTTAATAAACAGAAACGGTAACGCGCCAGACCCAGAACGAGATGGCGGGATGAACTAGAATCATAAAAAAAAAATTATTAGCCTATAATTAAATATGGAATATGGAAAGAGGGAAGGGAGGCCGTTGCCCAATGCCCAGTAGTGGGGCAGTTTATGCTTATATAAATAAATAATCAAGAGTCCTAACAGTAGGTGCAAATAATTTAGCGGATCGTTCATGATGTTGGGATAAGGTTGGAACAATTTGATTCTGATATAACTCATTTAGATCAATAAAACATTGTGGTAGGGATACAAACTAAATTTATTAATTATTTATTTTACTTAAACATAACACAGCAATCGGCAACATTTACCAACAGTTATAGGCCATTGTGAACGGTAGACGGCATGTTAAATTAAAGTTTTGATATTAAATTATGTTTCATTCATTAATATTTGAAAAGGTTTATTCAACAGTGGATTGCGATAAACCCAGTTCATTAAAACACTAACTTTGTTTATTCAATAAATACAGGCTTTACACGCATGATAATATTAATCTATGCTCAAAGGTGGGTAGGCAAATAATAAACACAAAGGCGTATCGTTAGCCACACCTGTTGTTCGTAATCTTTACAAATTATTATTGTACTCTGCTAACTGGCGCCCAAATGGGACTGTGTGCAAATACCGCAAAAACTTATGAAAAAATAAGCCTTCTGTGGAGTTTTGTTTCTCTGTCCCTTAGGGTTTGTAATAACTTTTATGTTACCAGTTGTTACTTGTTAGGGCTTAGTTCAAATGGGTACTAGGTTTTACTCAGGTAAAAAACGTACCTAGGGGTAAGCAAGTACCTAGTTCGACCCTATTATAATAGGAGTAAATCAGTCATCAGGGGTCTAGAAAATATTAGGTTAATAGGTACTGATACCGTTTCCTTGGGGATTACAGTGACTATCTGACATATATTCTACTATTTCAATCCTTTTGGTAGTTTTTCTTCTGCATCTACTGTCTGAACTATCTGAATCCAGAGGCCCTAGAAAAAGAGTTTTATATGAGCAATAACGATGATGGAAAGGGCTAAAATGTATAGGACTGACATAAATAAGCTATCGAAAAGGATACGTCAATCCTGTTGATAGTCGTTGTAGAAATACGAAACGCTTTCGAAGCGATTGTCACTTGTCTAGGCCCTTTGTTCCAACCAAAAATATCTTCGACGTCTTTACAATGCGTTTTGTAGTCATTTCTTACAACATTTTGGAGTTTCTCTCGACACCTTACTGATGGCTGGTTCTCCGAAATATAGAAAAGAACAGAATATGAATGAGCTGCCTCAAATAAATATTCCAGTCAGCATTTTATGACCGCAATTCCTCATCCTTTTCGTTCATGGAACTATTATACAACCTATTTGTATACTCTAAAAGAAATCCCATTACACAAGACAAAATACTGTGCGAATAAAACAAAGTTGTAACAAGCAAACTTAAGTTAAAGGTGCTCCGGCGTCCGGTTTGCAATCCGGCGCCTTATGAAATTCAATGAGCATTTTGTCTCACTCAGAAGTACATAAGTACATATGTGAGCGTGTTTGTAATCCTGTGACTCTATTGGTGGATGGGACAAGTTGCAAGAATAGGGCTTTCAAAAGTACCTTTTTGGTCTAAAGAGTGTTTTTAGCTTTGAATAGGCTTAGTTTGTGTTGTAAAGCTAAGGTAACACTTGTTTGTAAATAGAAAAAATACCTTCGCTTATTTTCAGGGGATAACAGACTCACTTGCCTGGAAAACCTTATTATCATCTAATTTTACTTAAAAAGGTTTATTCTTTGTGCCAATCGACTCTCTATAATGACACCATAGTTGGAAAAAATTATCAATTGTGTGTGCCATCCTCGCTTAAAAATATTGTAAAATAGTGATTTGTCTCCTTCTGATCTTTCTCTCCTAGTATTTTGACATGATCTTCTCGTGTCTTTCTCATGCCTTGTCCCAAACAATTGCTCTCCTGCGCCATAATCCCGCGCTTGACACGTAGCTACCTAGTTTCGCCGCGAGTTAACTTGCTCTACACTTTATCTGTCTATTTTGGCGGCAAGACTTAGTTCAACAATGTATACAGCTCACCGTTTGTCCGACTACACAGTGCCTGCTGACTTTGTCTACAAATAATGCGATTTTTTACTTTGATTTACAATGTGACCAATGTGGAATGATTTTAAGAGTAACATTGGATACATTGGAGTCTGAAAGTGTATCCGTAAACATTAGTAAAACAATCACAAAATAAATGTATAATTTAAAAAAATGTAATAATTATTAAAGATTGTCTATTATCATCAATGAACAATAGGATCCGGACCGATGCTTCACCTAGGTTCTCCACCTGGGTGAACCAAAGTCCCGTGCACCTACCTATAAATCATCACAAAGCTTAAATAAGATAGAAATAAACTATTACTTATCTTGTAAATCCATTTCGATGTGAAGGATTATTAATCAACCAGTTTTTCTTACTCTATGTATTAAGTTCGTGAATACATTGTATTCTGTAAATCTTAAACTATAATCCGATATCTAGCAATAGGCGGTTTTAAAACCACTGGAATGTAAAATATCACGAAATTAGTAAAATCTTAGCAAATCATTAGCCTAAACTAAAACCTGAGCTAAACATAGCGCTCAAAGCTCTTCAATAATGTATTAGACGGTACTTTGGCGGAATAAATGGGGTGTTATCAGTTAAGAGCCCATTCTAATGAAAATTCTCTGTAATTTCCATCCAAGACTGATTTCTGTGAGCGGAGCTACCGTCGTGTCTGGAGTGCGATCGAAGTTATAAGCGAATGCCCAAAACGAATTATTTTCATTTTATCAAAATTTAAAATGAAAGTACCAACCTCAAGAAGTTAAAGATGTATCACTATTTAAAAACATAATTGAAGAAATACTTAATTCAAAGTAGGTCCCAGTAGGGTCCCGGTCGGGTTTTTTAGGGTTGAATCAGAGGGAGTAGGCCCAGTGCAGGTCGGTGGAGCGATCGGTACCTATGCTTGATAGTTATAGCTGTAGGTAACTAAAACATGACTAGTGTACATAATCATTTAGATAGCTACTGGTAGTCTACCAAGGGATTCTGCAGCGTGGTTTTTTAGGGTTCCGTACCCAAAGGGTAAAACGGGACGTATTACTAAGACTCCGCTGTCCGTCCGTCATCCATCTGTCACCAGGCTGTATCTCATGAACCGTGATAGTTAGACAGTTGAAATTTTCACAGATTATTTATTTCTGTTGCCGCTATTACAAATTCTAAAAAACAAATAAAATAGATAATTTAAGGGGGTTCCCATACAACGAACGTGATTTTTTTTGCCGTTTTTATAGGTAATGGTACGGAACCCTTCGTGCGCGAGACCGACTCGCACTTGGCCGGTTTTCTTATTTATTCTACATCAATAAAATAACTACGCCTTCGAAAAGTTTAGATTTTTTTCACAGTAGCTTACACTCTGTACCACATATTTAAGGGTAAGTTCATTTGTATTCATTGCGCGCGTTCCCTGTCAATCGAGTGCGTCCCGTCGATGAAGATTGATGGGAGCTCTGCCGCTTAAATAAACGGCCGGTCTACACACACGACAATTATGTCAACATCCCTTGTGTAACTGTTTTAATATACGTTTGTGTCCCCGGTATAGGTCTTCGGTTGTCAGGCAGTCCATTACCCTTTTAACGTAACTTTTGGAAACGTAAATATGGACGAAAGTTATTATAGTCCTCTAGGTATTTTTACTAGAAAAGTAATATTTTTTTCTTATAATAAAAGCTTACTAGAAGCATTATGTGAATAAAACGACCATACAATGATTATAATCTATGTTTGAAGTTTTTTTTTTTTTTTTTTAATCGACTTTGTGTAAATGTAAACGGGGAAAGCTTGAATCCACAACATGACTGTATATGGTCGCGGTATACATTCTATTATACGCAATTATAATGAATTATCTGACCTAGGTACTTACCTGTCTCTTAGAGCAAAAATATCGTGAAAAAATCTGGCCCATATTGATGCTCATCATTCCATGTTGCTTCCGTGATAAAACCTGAAACGTAAATAAATAATTATTACTTCAAATTATATTATTACCGCAGGTACCAAACCAATCAAATCATAGTAGGAGGGGTTCACATCGGCGTCGAGTCGACGATGAAGTACCTAGGACTCGTCCTCGACAGCCGGTGGAACTTCTTGGAGCATTTCCGACGTTTGGCTCCCAGGCTGGATCGGGCTGAGGCCGCCTTAGGGCGGCTCCTGCCCAATCTTGGGGGGCCAAACGCCTCCTGCCGGAGGCCCCACGCGGGGGTCGTGCGGTCCATGGCCCTTTACGGGGCACCGGTGTGGGCGCGTTCCATTAGGCTGCGGCCAGCCCGCCGGTTGAACGCGTCCCAAAGGGTCATGGCCATACGGCTGGCCCGGGGATACCGGACGGTCTCTCGTGAGGCGGCGAGCCTCCTTGCCGGATTACCGCCATGGGATCTGGAGGCGAAGGTCCTCGCGCACATCTGGGAGTGGCGCGAGGAGATGAAGCGCCGGGGCGTAACTCCGCTGCCCCGAGAAATCGCGGCACAGCGGACAGACCTCCGGCAGGATCTCATGGCGGTATGGAGAGTGCGATTGTCGCAACCCAGTGCTGGGCACGCCACAATTGCGGCGATAAGTCCCCTCTTTGAGGTGTGGCTGGAGAGGCGCCACGGCGTCCTCACCTTCCGCCTGACGCAGGTCCTCACCGGACATGGCAGCTTCGGGAGGTACCTGTGTAGGATTAGGCGGGAGGAAACGCCCGGGTGTCACCACTGTGCGGATCGTCCGGAGGACACGGTGGAGCATACGGTGGAGGTGTGCCCTGTTTGGGCGGAGCACCGCCGTGTCCTCGTGGAGGCGATTGGCGGCACTGACCTCTCGCGTCCGGCCCTGGTCCAGGCCATGGTACGAAGCGAGAGGGCATGGGAGGCGGTCACCTCCTTCTGCGAAGCAGTGATACTCGCGAAGGAGAAGGCGGAACGCGTGAGGGAGAGGCAAAGCTTGCGCCCTCACGCCCCTAACTACCGCCGCTGGAGACACACTGGGCGTCGGGAATCCCAGGCGGATTCCCGGCCACCATAGGCGCGGGCTTGCGGACGGCGAGCAATGGGTAGCTCGCCATCCGATAAGGACCAGGCCCGGGTCGATGGCCCGTCGTGTTCCACCCGCGCCTCAAAGAGATGTCAGCACACCTGACGGGGTTCGTTAGGACCGATGCCTGCCAGGGTTGCGGAATAGTCCGAAAGGGATACCGGGACCCTGGCAACAGGCAACTGAAGGAACACGGGTGGGTTTTAGTCAGTAAGAGTCTGACACGCCCTTCCACCCAATAATTTCCAACACAAAAAAAAAAAAAGGTACCAAACCAATTCAAAAGAAATAAACAAACCACCAAAAATATGTTTATAAATGTCTTTTGTTTTCAAATGAAAAAGCTTGTAACATTTTGTATTAATTCAAAATGCAGACAAGAGCTGCAACCACACAGCCTGCAAGCTTTCAGTTGTACTAGTTATTCAGTTGCAAGCTATTTTGTAACCAAAAAACCTTTTTATTGTCCTTTTAACAATGCACATAATAACTATGGGTGCAGAAGCTCCACAAGCACAAACACACTCGTTGATATTGAAGTATGTGGAAAAGGTTCATTAGTGAAACTCCTAGTCTGTCGTTTGACAGTAAATGTTTTATGATTACTCGCTTTTGGGTGATTTAGTAGTGAGTTTAGTTAATAAGTTGAAGGATTCTGAAGGAGACACAATATAAATTTTATAGTTATTACACCTGTATGTGTTAAAGTACGAAGTTATGTGGCCAAACATCAGTCCAAAAGTAACAGTTTGTCATTGTGAAGTGTCACATATAGACATTAAGGGACTTCAATTATCAGTTAACTAATGCAAGTGTAGGTAAATCAGTCATTTGAGACTGTTCCGTGTACTTTATCTAATAGTTCGACTATAGTTTTACGGTTGTACTTCTGCTTGCTAGTATTCTGTGGCACCATTGTGATATTCGAGCAACGAATTAAAATGCCAGTTCGAGAATCCGTACAAATCGACAAAGCTTTCGGTTCAATTTTATTTTATTGTAAAACGCATAGTTAGGTTTGTTGATGTCCGTCGACCGTGCGAGCATCGATGGCGTATCGTGAAACCTAAAATGCCACCGACTTTTTTCACAAATACACTGTAGGCCATGCGCACCTATAACATTAAGTTTTATGCCCGTTCATTTGTTTTATAGATTGGATCGCCAGTTCGTTTTTGTTTTTAGATTGGAGCGAAATTGTAATTTGGATGTTAGGTGTCGAGTTCCGTTATGGGGGTTGTGTGTATTGGAAATTGAATTACTTATTTGCTCGGAAACGGTATATGAATATTATGATATTTTGGGGCCGTATTGGATTTATAATGGAGTATCGTCAAATTGTAATCAAGCAGCCTTTGCTTTTGGTAATCAATTATTGATACATTTTCTGATCTTAATTGAGTAAAATACATTTCGTTTTGGGTTAGATTCATTTCGTTTTGAGGTTATACTCACGAATGGATAAATTTTTCGATAGCAGGTTTTGAGTAAAATTATAAGCTACATTGCTAAGGATTGCTATGTTGTAAGTAGTTGCTAAGGGCAAAGTATACTTTCGACGTTTAAAAAGGTCTGATTCTCAGCCTAATTTGAATACAGGACTTCTGATTTTGTACACATACAGCCATAGTTTAGTAAGTTTATGAATACAGGCAAAAACAATAAAACCGCCACAAGACGCCATCCAACAAACAGACCTACTTTTATTTCCTTTTTAACTCCCAAACGTAATACTCAAAAATTTCCATCCGCTTACCCATTTCACCACATACTCGTACGTAAAAGGAACACAAGAAGAAAAATACAAACTTAAACTGAATTGCATGCCAGTTTCAACACACTGTACACTTTATTCTGTCCGCCACAACACGGGCACCGTCGCTTGTCGCTCGCAACGACATTCCAATTCCATTTTGTGGCTTTGTGACATCGTGGCACAACTTGTCATATTTATATGACGTATAACTCGGGTAGACGGGTTATATGATATGTGGAACTAACATGGAATTATAGTGGGTAACTGTGCCAAAGATAATGGGGCTTTGGCGGGCTTAGGTGAGAGGTAACGTTACAGAAAGAAGTTTAAAATTCTTCATGGCAGTGATTTTTTAAAGAATATTATTTGCGTTTAAAATAGTGTTGACAAGAAGTTTAATATTAGGTACTCTATCGACGAATATTTTCTTCTATTTACTATTCAGACTGCCGAAAATTTTTAATAGCTGCAGACCCTTTGCTGACCACCAAATTTTTCTATTGAAAACTTAATCCTTGTATTCCTCGATATCTTACATTGACAAACGGAAAACTAGTTAATGATGAGTTATCGGAAAAACTGTATTCTTTTATTGTTATCTTTTATTACGCACTTTAATTTATTTTGTTGTTTTATCGCCTAAGGTTTAAAGGTTGTCTGTAAAAGATCGCTTTTAGCGATAAGACCGCCCATTGTGTCACCCTAAGTAAAATTTCTAGATTTATATCTGTATTTTTATGGTGTACATAATAAAGAGTTTCTATTCTTCTATTTACCGTAGGTAACTACGAAAAACTGTGCTGAAAAATACATTTTAATGCAAGCCGGATTTAAAAAAGATAGAACCGCCCGCAATATGTCAGATTTCCCGCTCAGCGCGCGTCATCTTAACGGATCAGCGACTTGAAGTTTTGTATGCAAAGCGACTAAAGTACACACTCGTACTCCGAATGAGAGTTTAAATTATGGAGACTTCGAGTTTTCAAGTCGTTTGTTAAAGGATGTGTAGCTTCGTGATTGGTATAAATGGATAAGTTTTAATTTTGCTGTCTCTTCTTCTCTCGTAACAATACCAACCAAGTTTAAAAAAACCAGAAAACACTTTTACCTTTCAACATGATTTGAAAAGCAAGCAAAAATTTTTGCTAAGCATAAAATGTCAATTTTTTTGTAATTTTATTGATAGGAGTCGACTCATACGAATCGCAAATTACTTTGTGTCCATTATTAATGTAGGTACCTACGTGTTTTACTTTTGGGTCTTTCAAAGAATGACTCATTTGACATTAAAAATGTGTTGATAACCTATAAACCAGCCTCATGTGACAAATTGAATAAAGGTAGTTGGAAGTCTAGACAATTTTTGTTATTAGCATACATAAAACTTTATCTTCAAACTTCTGACGTTTTTTGTGAAATTACCTACTTCAAACAAACTGGATAAGTAATTCTATTTATTATTTTACCAGACAACTTGGTTGTAGGTACGTCTGATTCTAACTAGGCTAAACAAAGGTCAAGTAGAACGCACTGACATTCAGACTTAAGTCTAATAATCTAGTTTTATAATCGCTTCTTTGCTGTAGGGCCCGCCGAGGGCCCGATCGTTCGGCAACCACACCACAACCACAACCACCAACCACACAATACGAGGACGGGCCCTAATTTGTATGAAAATGAATATAGTTTATTCACACGGACCACATTTGGCCGTCAAAATCAATCGTGTCAGCTATACCGACCACCAGCAAGGCCACGTCGCAGCGAGACCACGCACTAGCAACTGGTCACAACGCAAACACAACGACCATTTGATTTGATTTTGTAGTTACCATAATGCAACTGCACAAAGCTGCAGCGACACTAATTCACACGTAATCAGAGGCGATCTCTAAGGCAAACTAGGCACGTGCCTAGGGGGCGCGAGGTTACAAAGGGGAGCGCGCGGAAGTTTTTAAACAAAAAAATAATTATCCCTACAAATACTTATTATAGCTTCGAAAGTATGTATGTGTGTGTATACCTATGTTACTTCTTCATGCATAAAAATACTGAACCAATTGTGATGAAACTTGACAAGTAGACAGATGGAGAACAAAACAAAAATGTGGTAAGTATATGGGCGCTAGGGGGCGTCGATGAACTGCTTGGCGCTCTTGACATTTAATCCGCCTCCGTACGTAACCACTTTGTCGCTGCGATGTGGTTTGGTTGTCGTACGTGTGATCGGACCCTTACCTATTGTTATTGGTTTTAAATAAAGCAATATAATACGATGTATATTTATTTTCATCAAAGTTGAGTTATTATTCATTTGTGAATTGACGAGTGAAATTGAATGGATAGAAAATATAAGCTTTATTGATAATGACAATCTAGTCTATGTTGTGTATTATTATATTAGAATTTTATTAGTTATTTAAAAAGAAAGGTCATGTTCAAATATATTTTTAATAGAAATTAAGAATGATCGACAACAAAATTGCGAGAACCAAGCCTGTAATTTCATTTCTATTGAAAAAAATAATGGTATTAGGTTTTCTTTGAGTTATTTATATTTGTCATAAATTATATTTTAGGGAGTGCCTCCGCTGCCAGCACCGGCTTCCAAAAATAACGCCATTGGGAACCTGCAGTGACATTACTTCCGGCAGCCGATGTTTTTGAAATGAAATGAAATGAAATGAAATGAAATTGTTTATTCTGTAAATAGGATATTGGAATCACTTTTACACGTCATATTAAAAAATATTAAAAATAAGCTAGATGAGGTCGGCGTTTCCTATCTGACTACTCTGAGAAGAAAGGCCGAAACAAACTCAGAGGTCACAGTCTCTTTTAAAGTCCAGACATAATCTTGGTCAAGCCATATGAGGACCATGTAAATTCGAGTCTGAAATGGTCTTTTGAGGAAAGAACCACACAGATTTGAGTGGACCTGTCCAGTCAGTGCAAGCATTTGTCAGTAATGGCGGAGCTCAACTCAGAACTTAAGGAGCTCAGCGACTCGACGAACAATACCAAAGAAAGGACATTTGGGTAGGCCGCATAAAATTCTCAAATTGCCAGACCAATGATAAAATTAACTGAGAACGAAAAAAAAAAAAAAAAAAAAAAATTCACAGTCCTCACATTCACAATAATAAAATACTTTACAAAGTAATCATGTCATTTTGTATAGAATATTCAATAATGTCAATTTGTAAATAAAACTGGTTGATATACTTTGATGATTTTCCATATTATTCAAAATGTTACAATGCTTAGCAGAGCGAGCAGCTCAATCCCATGCTTTTTTGTCTTCTAAATAATCTGAAATTTTATAGTACCCTTTTCTACAAAGTTTGGTTTTAATGCAGCTTTTAAATCGTTTAATGGGTAAGTTTCGAATGTCAATGGGAAGTTTGTTATAAAAGCGTATACATTGACCCATGAACGAGTTGCCTACTCTGTGGAGACGAGTGCGATGTACAGCAAGATTGTGTTTATTCCTGGTATTTAAACTATGAATATCGGACATTTTCTTAAAATTCGATATATTTTTGTGTACATACAATAGATTTTCAAATATATATTGTGAGGCTACAGTCAGAATATCTATTTCTCTGAATTTTTCTCGAAGGGAATCCCTTGGACCTAGGTTGTAAATGGCTCGAATAGCCCTTTTCTGTAAAACAAAGATATCATTAATGTCCGCACAGGCTCCCCAGAGAAGAATCCCATAAGACAGAAGACTATGAAAATAACTAAAATAAACAATTCTGGCTGTATCTACGTCAGTTATCTGTCTAATTTTTTTAACGGCGTAGGCGGCCGAACTAAGCCTTCCTGACAATTTTTCTATGTGTGTATTTTTAATCTCGGCTGCCGGCAGTAATGTCACCGTCGGCTCCCATAATGGACACCGGTGGCGCGGCGTTTATGGAAACTCTTCCAGTACCTATTCAGAACCCCAACTAACTCAACCTTACTAAAATATTTTTTCTGTACATTCCATTCTAGTCGTCATCGGGGTCACAGTTCTAACCTAACCTAACATTTTTTTGCGATTACAAATATTTGACCTAATCTAACTAGTTCGGTTCCGGGTAGTGTATACTATATTACTCGAATAGGGACATTATTGATTACGGGAAAAAAATATAGCATGCTTTTTTAATTATGCCAAATTGACAACCAAAGTCAGCGCCGGCAGCCAATTCAGCAACCGGCGCCGGCAGCGGAGGCACTTCCTATATTTTATTAGGGCGTAGCAGGTGGCGTTCTATAGATTAGATTGGCAAACCTCCATGGGAAGAAGGCGTTCATGTGTGTATATTATACATTTCATACACAGAACTGAAATAATCACTATAAAATCAAAATCATACATCCATTAAATTATTAATTAAAACATACGACGTGGGAGTTAATGAAGTAATATGTCCGTTTAAACATCAGATCAAAGGGAAACTTCATTGGAATTGTTTGGCAAGTCGTATCTAATAGAGGTCGTATAAGAGGCGAGAGGAGCTGCGGGGCGATTTTATGTAATTAAAGTTAAACAACTTGTTTCACTGATTCGTTTCAGATTTATAGCGAAATGTGCGTTTTCTGAACAATCCTGGAGTTACATTGCTTGATAATGAGTCTGCAGATGCGGTAGTGTGAATCAATAAGTAACTTTATAAATAATACCTACGAAAGCTAGAACAAAGTAATACATTTGATCAAATTTATTATGATCTAGCGTTGTCAGAACTAAAATAAGATCACTTTTAGGGTTCTGTACCTCAAAAGGAATAAACAGAATAAACTTGTCGGATCACTTCGTTGTCCGTCTGTCTGTCAAGACCCTTTTTCTCAGGAACGCTTGGAGGTATCAAGTTGTAATTAATATGAAATACGTAGGTCCTTTTTTTCTTTTTTTGAACGTGGGATATCATCAAATGACTTCTCCCGTTCTGGGCGGAGCGGGAGGGCGTGTCAGACTTTTACTGACTAAAACCCACCCGTGTTCCTTCAGTTGCCTGTTGCCAAGGGTCCCGGACCTTTCGGACTTCCCGCAACCCTGGCAAATACGTAGGTCTACACTCTACAGTCCCTTGGAGCTTTAAGTAAATCAAGCGTCTAATATAAGTCAACGCAAAGAAAAATACGGCCATTTATGCGACATATTTTGATACGAGCAAAACTTGTAGGGTACTTACCGTTGACCTAGAATCATGTTTGGCAAGAAGCAAGTTCTCACGGCACAAGGAAAGGAAAAAGTTCGAAAATCGTTAATTTCTACTTTTAACACATATAAAAATATCTTTTTGCAATAACATACATTTGCACTTGGAGAATTTACCGTGATGTGTATCGAAATTATGGGAGAACATGTTTTTCAACTACAATGTTAAGTTTATTTTCGGGACAAATTCTTGTGCGTGGTTCGACACGCACTTGGCCGGTATTTTTCCTTCTTTTTTTCTTTAAGCGGTATCACCTCTTAAGCTTCCTACATGAATGTCACAATCCAAATATATGTCTGCGCTTCAGTGCAGAAAGGAAATTGAATACACAATCTCAGGAATCGACCGCCTCGGCCGGATTACGAGGCCCGACAGGGCTGCTACACTATGTTTTTCTACTCATATAACTAAGAAAGTAAGGTAAAGGAGATTTGAGCCATTGAAAATGTATGAAGCACGTTTGTAATACCTATGAAAATAGTTGAGTTGTTTGTAATGACTTAGGCGGGAAAGACAGTATATTATTGCCCCACTGCAGGGCAAAGACCACTACTCCTACAGAAAAAGCATGAGCATTGATCACATGCTTGCTCGAGGCGCTTTGGCGATTTCAGACTTACATTCATTAAAAGTTCAAGTTTCCTCACAATGCCGATGTTTTTTCACCGCTGTCAGTGTTGTCCAAGATAAATGATAAAAAGATAAATATAAATGGATAAAAACAAGGAGGATCATTACTCTCGTAGGAGAACTTGTTACAATCAAAATGTCCTCGAACCGCCGAATAATGTTTTTTTTTTTATCTTTAGTCAGTTATGGATAATCCTCCGACAGATGTAAGCCGGTGTATTAGTAGTGTTTGGTCGCTTGAAAGCAAAGATTTACTTCATTCTTTCGGTATATTATCGTGATAATTACATGCATTTGTGCCAACCCTTTACAAACAAACAAGCAAAACTTCCTTCTTTACATGATAACATCAGTATTTAAAGTTTAAAGACGCTGATTTGATTCGTAGTTAAAGGAGAAATGCATGCTACGATGTAATAACATTGGTCCTTATGGGGTTAACATACCTACATATTATAGCATGTTGATGGCAACTTTACAGTGTTGATTATTACACGTATTCTTCATTTATTGCCGCAATACGCCTCAGTGTTTTTAGAATGAAAGATAAAAAGTTATTCGAACACCGGAGCAAGTAAAAAAATATCTATGCACTAATTTTTTGTTTTATGTCGTGAATCTATGAAGAAAACTGCACCTTAAAAAGCTATTTTCGTATTATTAGGGGCCCATGTTCTTTCTAAGTTAACATAAAGTAATTTATCTTAAGATGAAGGAAATCTATTGTGTACGTGGATCCTGTGGACTGGTTGGAATCGCTAACAGTGAGCAAGCATGATGAACAATGATCGGTCCTCCTCTGAATGAGAATATGCCTGTATTTTGCGGGAGCCCATTTGTACCGGCCGATACTTTTTGTGTCAGCCCTACGTTTCAATAACAGTTCAGATACAATATATATCGCTACACCTAAACACTGGCGGGTTTTATATGTTCGTATCTAAGTAATAATATACTTACTTGCGGTGGAATGAGGATCTCTTTACAATAATGTAATGTAATTTATTTGTTAGGGTAAATATATTGAGTTGTATTGATTTTTTTATTTTTATTTTTTCTTGTTGTAAATTTCATAAAAAATCGCCACTTTAAAAATTTGTCTGTTTGTGATTAATCTATTTTCCAAACCAAAGAAGAATCCATGTCCATTTTTCCCAAATGTATATTATTTTGTTGTATTTTCATTTGACTCCACAACTCGTTCCAATTCAAGTGTATAGATAGATCAATACCCAAATTCCCTGAATCAATTACGCCACCAGAAATGTAATATACCAAATACATTGTCTTCCATTCAAACCGTAGTTAACTAAAAGAGAAAATAGTAATATTTTCCGATTTCGAAACGCATTACTCTCAACCAGTATTTATACTGGAGCTGGTTTCCATTTGCTAATCCTTTAAGCTTCAACACCTTGCCAGAGGATTTGCAGCAGGATAAAGATCCTGAAAAAGTAAAAAAGAAAGGAATTTTTAAAAAAATTCAAAAGAAAAGCTCCTCTGAAGAAATTGCTAAACACGTCCCGGGGAAACAGGAAATAAATGGAAACCGTTCTTTCAGGTAAGCACCTGAATCAGGCTCTGATAACGGTTTGAGGCTTCGATTCGATGAATCTGAATAATGTTGGTGATATCTATTCATACATTATGATTTTTTTGCGAAGTAATAATTATACGTTGGATATACATTTTTGAAAAAAAATAATGGCTACGTATTGGAACAGTTTTGATGCCGAAATATACTTATACATAAAATGTGCATTTATTTTTATAGTTAGTAGTAACAGTTTGTGCCGACATTGTGTATAATTGCCCGCAGCTTCTCCGGTGTAGGTCTCTAGGTCTATATGAATGAAGTCTATATGGAAATGACGGATTGCATGGCACATGGCATATGCTGATTTGAGAGCTTTTTTGGCTTTAGTCTAAAGTTGGTTTGATACATTTACTTCGTCTTTTTATTATAGATATTGATTTATCTGCGCAAAATAAGGAAAAAAGGTGATATACATAACTTTTTGAGTATGATATGCAAATCGTCTGAATCTTTACACACCAGAATTTGATCTAGTATTAACACGCACTATTAATTGATTTTTTGAGGGATTTGGAAATACCAAATATTAAGGTACCCACTTTGAAATCCCATTATCAGTTAATCTTTTTCAATTTTAACACCTATGACTTTGTTAAAAAGCAGTAGGTATATTCATATATATCCAGTTCTTCCCATCTTGGAATCGAACTCATCTCGTCGGCAAAGCGATCGTATCGTCTCACTAGTACCCGACAGATCCAATGATACAGTTTACACTTTTGTATCGAGGTCGAGACGTATCTCGCGAGTCACGTGTGATGGAAGGCGAACATTCATTCATTCACATCGTGTTACAGAGGAAATTAGATTATTTTGTTGCTGTTTTAAGAAGATTAAAAATGTTCATCGTTTTTTGTACACTGCAATGACTATACTTATAAACCCTACCTTGTAGTGCAAAGCATCACAAATATCATAAAATGCTACACAAAACGTAAAGTCAATCGCACATCAGGGCTCAAACACATAAACACGTTGCGTCGTCGTAATGTGTTTATGTGTTTGAGCCCTCAGTGGTAACAGCGCCTTCATGTTGTAACAATAAGGGCGATTGTAATAGTGCAACACAGACACAGCACACTCTTTTTTTTGGGTTGGAAATAATCATATAAATTCTCCCGCTCTGGGCGGAGCGGGAGGGTTGTCAGACTCTTACTGACTAAAACCCACCCGTGTTCATTCAGTTGCAATCAATGATTTCTTTGTTTTACCGTGCCCAGTGCTTTGTTTCACGGTAAAACAAAGAAATCATTGATTGCTAGTCAACAGGCAGGCAACTGACAAATTCATGCCTAAGATTAAATCCTAAACCTTGACCGACGGTCTTACAATCCCTTCACACGTAGGTACATAACACACTGATCCTCCTGTTCTACCAAGATTACGCTGCACCATTCCCTGCAAGGACAAAGCGGTACACACGACACAGCTGTACAGGGTGGCCAGTTAATTGAGCGTGAGCGGCGACAATTTGACGTCAATTTGGCGTTATTACGATGCTGTCTTGTTGCCTCGTAAATTTTCGGGGGATTGGGGGAAGGAGGAATGCACTGGTTTTTGTGAAGTTTTTATGGTCGTTTTGCATGATGAGTGTCGTGTGGTTTGTTAGATATACAATATAAGTGAACAAAATATGAAGCCCTTAACCAGCTCGAAGGACCAATGTTTTTCTGGCCGCCATTTTTATTACAAATACAAAAAAAATATATAATTATGGTAGCATTTTCTTGTACTGGTATTTAACATATTTATGTTTAAAATAAGGTTTACATTTGTGCCTTCTCAGTAACCAAAGATATTCAAAAGTCAAAAGTAAGTAAAAATATGAATTTCGCGAATTACTTTTACCGACAATTACATCATAATCAGTCAGTTATAGATAGTATCTTTAGCCGTTTGATAATGTTGACCAAATTTAGCTAAATTGCCTCTAAATAACATCAATTTGGAGGCAATTTGCTGCTATTACGACGATGTCTTGAATTTTGAGATAAGGTAGCGTTCATAATAGCGTTTTGGCGTTTTTCAGGTTTGAGGAAAACAGTACATTACTCTTCAACTCAGTATTTTTTATGATTACATAGAGGAACATGTCATTGTTACAGCTATTTTCCAATGACGATTGAAATATTCATAACATCACATTAATCATTCCTGTATTCTTCGAAATATAATATTAGGCAGAGGTGTACCTACCACACTTCGCTAGTCTTTATGTTTTTAAGTCCTACGTAATAGGGGGCGAGCCTACTGTCATCAACCACAAATCTAGACTCCGGGCTGCTACTGAGAAATTTTACATGGAAAACCTATTACCACTTTGCCCGACCCGGGAATCAACCCCATACCTCATACACAGCAGAAGCGCTTGGGACCACTAGACCAACGATTCAGTTGGAAGTAGAATCTGGGCGGAGGGGCTCGTGGCTAAATGATAACAGCCGTACGGGTCGGTAGTCTTTGACAATCGTTACTGGTAGTCAAAAGCCCAAAAGTCTGACAACCAGTCTTACCAAGGGGTATAATACTACCTGGGGTGTGGAGGTCACATAGGCAGTCATTCCAGGTGTTCTGCTGCTGCATCCGGTTAGACTGGAAGCCAACCCGAACATAGTTGGTAAAAGGCTTGGCAGATTGATTGATTCTAAATCAAAATCAAAAGTCGTTTATTCAAACTAGGCTGAGAATCATTACTTTTCGAACGTCAAAATTACATAAGACAATCCCCCAAAACGCTATTTCTGACCTGGAGGGCGAAATTAAACAGGGTGTGTAAGAGATCTTCAATCAATCTGCCTAGCCTTTTCCCAACTATGTTGGGGTCGGCTTCCAGCAAGAGAACTTATTATACATTTAATACTATTGAGTTATCACCGTCACAGTTAGTTAGTCAGTCACAGTTATACAAACTTGGTAATAAAGACAAATACTTCCTTGCGACCTTCTGCTGTACTTATTCACTGTCATTTTTATTAAAAAAATATCTAATGGGATGTTATGAAAATAAATAGGTGAGTACCTACTTATACCAAAAAAATTGTGAGAGAGAAAGAGACAGACAGCATATTATTATTAAAAGAGTATATTAAGGAAAATGAGAAACTGTCTCGTTCGGATGATGAGTTTCTAATTAAACTGTCACAACTCTCGCATATTTCGATCTCAAATACGACAGTTTGCTAAATTTATGTTTCTCCTGAAGTAAATATTTTGTATAACATCAAGCCTATGTAGCCTGGGGGACGGCAGTAAGGGAAGTTTTCTTATCGGATGTAGATTATAGGAAAAGGGAGTAACCCAAACTTTCTTCGGAGAAAGACCACAATTTTTGAGTTTGCTGGAATTAAAATAAGAGCAGGCAGTATTATGATCATAAATTAAATTATGGACATAGGTTACATTCTGCCAAAGCAATTTTAAAGCCACATGTGCTTGTGAATAAGGAGCGATCAAAACTGACGATTTTCAAAAACGCTTCCGTTGCTTCAGTGAATGCTTACCTTATTTAGACATGACAACATTTAACCTTAATAGTGAATAAACCTGTGTTTCCGTATTCTGTCTGTGTTGTTGCTAATAGAACTGGATTGAGACATTATCAGCTTCATAATGTAGTACCTACTAGAATCAGGTTTAAGTCGTCTTTATTGAGAGGTCCCGAAAGTAAGATTTTAATTTATAAAGATGAACTAAGTTACTGTCATTGACATGAACGACGTTATTGCGTTCAAAATAGGACAGTCGTGATTCAAAATCACGGTAAAAGATAAAAAAAATAACCAACTCCTGTTTTCTCTCAGATTTCGCAGACTTAAATCCAGCTTATTGCTCAAAGTTATTATTTATAAAGATGAGATGTCAAATGATGAGAGATGATGATGTCACAAGCGCTACAGCTGAGCTTAAGGTCTTGGGTTCGATTTGTGAGTCGGTCAAAGTGTTATTGAGATTATTTATCTGAAATTTCTCAGTAATAGCCTAGAGCCATGGATTTGTGACCCGGTTGATGGCAATGGACTCGCCCCCTATTACATGAGACTTAAACATAACTGGCGAAATGTGGGTGTACTATAGTACACCTCTGTCTAACCCTTCGGGGAAACACGGCGTGATGTTGTTATGTGTGTAGGTATGTTTATATCGAGGCGGTACCCAAATTCACTGCTACAACTAAACAACATAAACATCATTATCATAATTGATGTCTGATGCCTAACTAATTAGCACTAAAATCGATAGCGCACATAAAACACGATAATATTCAGGGTTCTGTATAAAACAGATAAAACGGTATAAACTAGCGGCTCAGTCGGTACAGCAATATATTTTGACAGGGCTATTGCGAATAGCCCGGCAATTATGTTAGATGCATATTATGCCTGACAGATTGCAGCGGCGCGGCGGCGGGGTGACGATGTTGAAACGGCTTTATTGCAATATTTAAAAACAAAGAAAAATTCTTCTCAAAAAAAATCCGCAAATTGCAAAAGAAAAAATACACATATACTAACCAAGAAGCCAAAAGCCTCGTATTCAAGCAAATAAAAGTTTGTCAATTTTATCCATTGCTTGATGTTCTTTTAATCATTGTGGAGTTTTCGATTAGGTTTTAAAGTAGATAGCTTTGAATTGAAAAGTATTTTTGTTGTTTAGTTTAGGGCTAGGAGTGCAAAAAGAACTCATTCTTTTGTGATTTCTAACTCGAAATTTGTAACGATTTGTAAGCTGTTGAATTTGTTTTATTTATTCATATTTTATGTAGTTCTTCGTTGTCACCAAACCTGTGTCTAATCTTTCAAGGAATTGTTCGGACAGTAGTGTAAGTACTAATAAATAATGTTGAAAAATGGTTTGTATGAATATAATCGTTATGAAATAACAAAAACTACTTTTAACATCGTTCCTCTACATCACCGCTCAGTTTAACATAATGTATTAGCATCAAGTGTGTGTCAGTCGGGGTCAGCAGATAGCGAGCTCGTTACTACAATGATCCGTCGATTGTAAAACAGTGTTGTTTGTGATTACATTTGCAACTTATGGACCAAAATTGTTTAGTACGTGAATTATGAACACACAAATTCAGGATTGCACAGTTTATTTGTACAGGTAAATTCAGGAATTTTCAATTTATCTCTGTTGGGATAACTTTTAGGTGAAATATAGCGTTACAGTTATTCTATTCTAATGTTTTAGCAAGTTTTTCCCTTTTTGTGGAATGATAGTTTGTGCTACTATTATAAAGATATATGATACGACAGTCATCTGATATTATGTTCGAAGCTTAAGTTATTCAGAACACGAGGAAACTTAGGTACCGATACAAAGTTTTAGTAAACCCCAATAATTTTAAGCAGGTCATACAATAATCCTAAAGGGTTTTCCCTCGGCGGCCCACTTCCCAGTTATTTCCTAAACATAGCGAAACTTGAAACACGCCGTAAAACGAAACAAGTACACTTTGGAGAAACGAGAAAAAACTCCAGAATTCGTTACGAAAAGTTTTTGTGAAAACAAAAGTAATTTGCAACGAAGCTTGTTAATAACGTGTTCTGTATTAATTTCCTCTTTAATTATGGCTTGCTTTAATATTTTTTTATTTCTTTCTTTAAGTACCTACTTTTATTTGTTTATTTTGAAGTTTGACACAGATTAAGTTATTTTTGGATCGTTCGGTGGATCATACTAGTTTTAATGACATGAATAAAAAATAAATTTTATTGTTTTGAAAATAATGCTTAACAAACCAAGTTGCCGTTTGATATTTTCTTAATATCCTAGGACAGGTTTGACATTGCTCAGATTTGAGTATCATGTCGACAATCATTCTGTTTTTTCTACTATTTAAATTATTTGTTGATATAATTACCAACACCCATTATTATTACAGGACAATTAGAGTTCACACATAGTAGGTACCTATTCAGTTTCTAGCACTAACCAAATGAGGCACTCTTTAATTTATGTAATAGTATGCCAGTCTTACATAATTGTTCCCACTGTAAATTGCCTGCATACTATATTTCGTCCAAATAACACCGCTAATATAAATCAGGCATAATGTATAGAATAGCGTCATCATTATTTAGTGCACTGCATTGCCCCAGTTGCGGATAATAACGATACACTATTCAATTTAGTTTTAGTGCTACACTGTATTCTAATGTTAATTATTAATACTACCTCATTAATAATTAACATTAGAATATAGTGCAGCACTAAAACTTTGATTTGAATGGAAGTTACCGGAAGGGGATTTGAATGGAAGACACAAGGAAATCATGGCATAAAAGTACCTACCTACGTCAGTAAAGAGAAGAGTATAATGTTTGGAAAAAATTTAGAAATCCAAGGTACAGGTAGAAACCTGAACCTTGTTACTTAAGAAGCAGCAGTACGGCAAGTAGAAAAATGTGCTAGAAGCACCGATATCTATGGCTAGAAGAGTTGTTCATTACCGAGATTTAGGTTTTTACTGCGAACTAAAGAGAGTACAATTAATAAGTTTTGCTTAAGCAAATTTAATTCCTTTTCACAGATGTTTATTATTCGTTCTTAGGGTTAACCAACCGATATTACAGAACAGAACAATATTTGGATTGGTCAAAGTAAACCAGGTCTTAAGTAGTCACTATACACAGACAAGATTATTATGTTCTACATAATATCGCCTACATATAGGTAAACAGTAGGAACTCTTAACAACCCTCAAAGCTAAACACGTACTCGGCCCCAAATTTGCCACTGTATGTACCCAAATCAACATACAAAATTAGATTAAACAAAAAAGAAAGGACTTAAAACAACACAGGAGAAACAATAGAATCGACGTACCTCTACTTTACATTCAGCCCCACATGTCTGCAACCGACTTTATTCTCCTCACGAAATAAATCTTTCTTTATTTATACTTTCAACTAACCTATTGTTTTTTCTTTCCTTCTTTTTCCTCAGTGATTTGGAAGATTTTTCTTGTGTTGTGGTATTCGGTTACCTCGCGGTGTTAAAGTTGACAATCTTGTTTGGTTGTTAGTTTTTGTGTAGTGGCTTAGAAGATAAGGATACTTTGTTTACTATTATTTGTTCCTTATTATGATGATTGATATGGCATATATAAGCGGTAAGCTCCTAGTCACCTCTGATCACGACCGCCCCAGGGCGTGCATCTATGTCACAGGTAACCTTAAAACGCAGCTCTTAACTGACTTCTGTTGCAGAGATGTCTCTGCAGCAAAGCTGCTAATACAGCGCGACGACGCCGGGGAGATGGCGATCGTCTTTGTCTCGGCGTACATGCCTGAGGCGGAGGCGCCGCCTCCCCATGACCTCGCCCGCCTTGTGAGTCATTGCGAGAGGTGTGCTTTTGAGGTCGTAGTCGGGGCCGACGCAAATGCTCACCACCAACTGTGGGGCATGGATACGCAAAATGAGAGGGGTAAGGCTTTGGTTGATTACCTATTCTCGACTAACCTATCATTACTAAACTCTGGCTCCGAACCAACATTCGTAACCAGGCGAAGCCGCACAATCATCGATCTCACTCTGGCAACAGAGGGCGTGGCGGAAACCATCCCTGGGTGGCAGGTCTCCAAGGAGGCCTCCTGTTCGGACCACAGGTGGATCCGCTTCGATATCATGGTCTATGTGCCATCAACACCACCTAGGCGGAACCCGCGTAACATGGATCGAGCCACCTATACACGCAATCTTTTGCAACTTACCTGAGTTTGACAACTGTCCTGATTAAGGTTTCAGAAACAGGGTGTTAATGTTTTACGCTGTGTAAAAACGGCGTAAAATTTTGTTTTTATATATGCCATAGGTAATAGGTAATACGGGCTGGTATCCGCAACTCCACGACGAAGCGCGTATTTTGCGTACGGGCAATCTAAAACGGTTAATCTCATTCGATCCACCCCAGCTCCTCCAAGAACGCCAGCAACGCCTTGGTATTACTGACAATCTCACGTAGGGTACCTGGGTTACCGAAGTACTTTGCCCTGTATGTGGCAACCACCGGGCAGTGTAGTAGCACATGAGCTGTTGTCTCGTCGTCCTCCATGCAGGCCCTGCATGGAGGACGACGCACCAGCACCAGCACTTTCCTTACCCTGTTAGCTTGCTGACAGGATTCAATGCTACCACAGAATTTGCGCCATCCCGTGGTGCTTCTGAATCTGATGCATTTTTTGTAGCTGGATTTGGCCGCGTAGTAGTTGTCCCAGTCCTCATCCGCACATGTGTTCATGGCTCTGTTCTTACCTTACCACGTTTGCGCTCCAGATCAGCGCCCCACCAGGGTTGCTTGCCCGGAGCGCTGCGCGGCGTGGTCTCTGGGCAGGCAGTTTGGTAACTGACTATGATTGATTTGGTAAGATGACTTACTTGTACCTCAATCTGTGTCGCGTCAGTGAAAGTCGACGGGTTGTGCAAAGTCGCAAGCTTGCATGCAAGATTGCGTGTATAGGTGGATCGAGCCACCTGGATCACGAATATGTTAAGCAAACGAGTGGTTCGCCTTGAAGGGGAGCAGCAGTCGGCAATGATAGCGAGAGGCTGTCCCCAGGGAGGGGTGCTATCCCGCCTTCTATGGAATCTGGTTATCAATGACCTCATTACAAAACTTGACGCCAGCCGCTATTATGCAATAGGGTATGCAGACGACCTCGCAATCCTGGTCTCGGGGAAGGTGACGGGAACAATCTGTAACCTCAATCTCTGTAGCAAGCATTACGTATCGTAGAAAATTGGTGCAGGGAATTTGAACTATCAGTGAATCCCACTAAAACTGAACTAGTCATGTTTACCCAAAAACGAACTTTAGGGCCCTATCGCCTACCAAAACTGTTCGATACAGAACTTCAGTTGGTCAACGAAGTCAAGTACCTCGGGGTAATTCTAGACAGTAAGTTAAACTGCAGTAGTCACATAGACAACAAATTAAACAGGGCCTGCATCACCTTTTGGCAGTGCAGGAAAATGATAGGTAAGAAGTGGGGCCTATCCCCCAAAATCATACTATGGCTGTACACTGCAGTGATCCGCCCCACGATCGCGTATGGGGCTGTGATCTGGTGGCCCCAGGTGGACCCAGCTAGTGACAGCATCCAGCAGACTACAACGCATGCAAAGACTAGCCTGCGTGGCGATCACGGGCTGTATGAGGACTACTCCGACTGCAGCGATTGAAGCCATGCTGAACTTACCCCCGCTCCATCTGTTCATACAGCAGGAAGCGACAATGGCAGCGGTGCGTCTAAATGCAACACAGCTCTGGGGTAAGAGAGTAACACAACACACCGCGCTGCTCGAGGGTCTCAATAACGAGTTCGCCATTACGAAAGCCAAACAATTTATCTTCGATAAAAAATACAGAATCCAACTGCACGAGGATCGCCAATGCGAGGGCTTGCGTCCTGCAAAGCTACGCATCTTCACGGATGGTTCTAAAACAGGTAGTGGCACAGGTGCTAGAATCTTCTCGGAGTACTTCAACATACACATAGTCACACCCTTGGGTGTCCATAACACAGTATTCCAGGCCGAATGCATGGGTATTTCTCTTGCCGCTTCAGCCATCATGGCCAGGGAAGTTAAGGATTACTCTACACGAATACTCTCAGACAGTATGGCTGTTCTGCAAGCGCTAAACAGCCACACTGTTGACTCTGGGCTAATATACGAGTGTCACCAGCGCCTTAACCAGGTGGGTAGCCTCAATAATATAACCATTCAATGGATCAAAGGACACAGCGGCTCGCTGGGCAATGATGCAGCCGACGAAATTGCCCGAAGGAGCTCGGGCATGGCACCAGTGGGGCCTGAACCCATTGCGCCACTCCCCTTCGGGTACCTACGCTCTCTGGTAAGGAAACGTACTAGGGACCAACACTACAAATTATGGTTGGACCAAGGTGACTGCAGGCAGGCTAAGGAGGCACTCCCTGCCATCGATTGCCGCCTCACAAAACGGGTACTCCGACTAACGAAACAACAGCTGCGAACTGTCACAGCAGCTATAACTGGCCATGGGTCTTTTAATAAACACCTCTTTGTCATAGGAGTCACAGACAGTCCGCTGTGCAGGGCCTGCATGGAGGACGACGAGACAACAGCTCATGTGCTACTACACTGCCCGGTGGTTGCCACATACAGGGCAAAGTACTTCGGTAACCCAGGTAACCTACGTGAGATTGTCAGTAATACCAAGGCGTTGCTGGCGTTCTTGGAGGAGCTGGGGTGGATCGAATGAGATTAACCGTTTTAGATTGCCCGTACGCAAAATACGCGCTTTGTCGTGGAGTTGCGTATTACCTATTACCTATGGCATATATAAAAACAAAATTTTACGCCGTTTTTACACAGCGTAAAACATTAACACCCTGTTTCTGAAACCTTAATCAGGACAGTTGTCAAACTCAGGTAAGTTGCACGCTGGCTGAAAAAAAATCAGCCAATCAAATCACTCCCACAATTTTTTTTAATCGGAAATAAATTCAGGTCGACGATATGATTTTTAAAAGAATGAATAACTGAATAGACAACCTTTGATTTATTGTTTATTTTTCATGCGTGTGTCATAATAATATGAATAATAGAGCATTAAAAAAAAGCAAGGATGTCATATTCATTGCCGTTCGACTACACATAAGTTTAATCAGAAAAGCTAATTTCCGTAGGATATAAGACTGAGTCACCTGTTTGAAGTTCTTTGTGCTAGAGAGAACTTATCAGCTAGGAACTTATTTTATGAAAAAGCAAAGCAGCTTGTATAGGGTGGAAAATTCTGAATTAATCAATCAATCAATTTAATTATTTTCTTACCACAAATTACAGAGAAAGTAATTAAATAATCTACAGACACTTTATAATTAATTTGTGGAAGACTGGTGCCTAAACTAAGTTTTTTACAAAACCTGTATCCAAGTCACCAGGCCCCCTAAACAAAGATTTACATTATTATGTTGTACTGGAGACGATCTGATTCGCATATAATATTCAAATAAAAATCTCATACATTATAATTATAATATGTATTACAATATTACTCATAAAAACTGATTCTATCATATTCATGTTTTGCATTACTTTGCATCACTTTGGTTCATGTAAAATGGACTTTCTTGCCTGTTCTACCAACATACCAATGTATTTTATACGCTTTTCTATTTTGTATTTAGGTGGCACACATGGCGATGAAGTGGAGAATATAGGGAGGGGGAATATAGCAGCATAGAGCACACGGGTAGACATGACCAGGAATAGGAAATAGGATACGTTTTATCCCTATATTCCCACGGGATGGACATCTACGCGGGTGAAACCGCGGGGCACAGCTAGTAATAACTAAAACTATTCGCAAACTAGAATAATGGCGTCGAAAAATTCATCCGCATCGTTGTCGACTGGTAATGTACCCAAGAGACTGGCGGCATTGCCACGTTGTATGGCAATGTTAAGCCTCTGGCCATGGTAACACCCATCCCTTGGGTCACGGGATATGTCAACCAGCCGTTTCGAGATTTCATTAACACTCAATGACACCATGAACACTCGGATCCAACGGCCCGAGGATTTCAACCCCAAACGGCTCGAAAATATAATTACCAATACTGTTATAATTCTTACTCCGCTTGAGGTTTTCCGCAACCGCAGCAGCAGGAACACCACACCACGCCGAGCCAAGAAGATGGGTTGGCGCTAGAGTATCGACTAATCAAATAACCCTTTGCCTCTACTTTCATGGCATTTCCGAATGATACAAACAATATAAATACAAGTATCTACAGAGTAATATATAATATCACTAATGTCTTACATTATATTTATCACAATGCTTGTCGCATACTCTATGCAAACAAAGATCTGTTTACAAGTAATATAATAAGTCAATATGCCTACCAAAATTATATTATTCCGAACACAACATGATTATGATAACGTAAACGCATAGGGGAAGATGGACGGAATACTAATTTTCTTTGATGACGGAAAAAATGGTCGTTGAGACGGAAGGGGAGGACAAATTGTTCTGTTGTGAAGACAATAAGTTTCCAAATAATGAATATTATACTATTTGTTTATTGAGTGGACAAGGAAAATGTCTAAAGAGAAACATCACACCTTGTATTCCTTGAACACACTCACATTTCGCTTAAAATGTTGTTAGACCCTTGAAATAAAGGAACTGGACACGAATTCAGACTTTGGGCTGCTGCTGAGAAATTTTTATACTAAAGAATAACAACATTTTGGCTGACCTGAGGGATTGAAACTATGCGGGATTGCAAGTAGGATGCAGTTTTTTTTGCTATCCTACCTACGTCACGAAAATATTATAAATGTATAAATGAACAAGATATAAGATATTATATGCAGATTCAGTGTTAGTTGTTGATTCAGTGTGTTACAAACCATAGTTAACATTCATATCATAATTTCAGCAAAAAATAAGTTCATGAACATTATTTTATGAAATAACTCCCGTTGTACTGCCGTTGTTTTAATCTGGTAAAAATGTTTTTCACTTTTTATCTCAAAACTCGACGTGTACCGATGATTCATTATTTTACGAACGTGTGTGCAACTGAATATGTTGTTTTTTTTTGTGTATATATTTTTTTTGAATAAAAACTGCGGAAATGCGTTCCTTGGTTCTTTGTGAGGCATGTGTAACTATGAATGATAGGCTGAGGAATTATGTGAGAAGGCAACGGTGCAGTTTAAAAGATGTAGTGACAAATATTTAAAAGAGTATGCTTAGATTGTTCGGTCATGTTGAGAGGATGAATCAAAGGCGACTGACAAAAGGTATTTAAAATATAGATGTGAGTGGAAACGCCTGGAGGGACGCCCTAGAAGGACATAAATAGAGGTGACCTTATTGGTGATGTTCTTCAGAAAGGTCAGATGCGTAGTACTCGCAACCGGCGTGCGCGTATGACTAGATGTATGAACTTATACGAAACAAAAGGAGTAGGTATGTAAGGATCGTAGCAGGTGGCGTTCTGTAGTTTCCCCGCCTGCTCCCGTGGGAAGAAGGTGTGAGTTTATGTATGTGTGTATAAGTTTTGTTGTGTGTGTGTGCATTTTGTTGCGTTTTTATGAAGCAGTCTGCGATTTTTTTGTCGTTGTCGTTTTTGGACTTTGTGATGATACGTCTCGAGTGAATGGCATTTCTGTTTGACTCTATCTGTTTTAATAATTCTGATAACTTTAATTATGCGTTGCAGATGCATTATTAATTACTGAATGTTGTCTTGGTGGCAAAAAATTTCATGCAAAATACATGTTTTCATCTCTGTACTTACCACTTGATGCTTACCACAAGCAAGTGAGTAATGAAGCTGTTATCAGTAACCTTATAATTCTAGAAACTTCGGGCATGAAATAGAAACCAAAATCACAATATACAGCACTCAAAATTCTCAGCCAGCTAAATTAAACTCACATAAACCTACACTCAATTCTCGTACTGAGATGTAAATTCACTAAACACCCGATAAATTCCACAATTCCGACCATTAAAGTCATTGAAGTCGTAAATAGGTAACCGCGGTTGCCGTTCGAGTCTCGCCTAACAATATTTTATTTTAATGTTGGTAGCACTGAAATAATTAGCCGGAGAACGTCAACCGAGTGGAAACTTCGTTCAGGAGCCGAAAACATTGGGAGATTCATCAGTCGTTAGTTGAGGTGTGACTGTGTAATGAGAGAAGCGGAAAGCTAATAAATTAAGCGATTCAGCATTATATAATGGTTGACAAATGCTACTGGATGAACATAATTCGAAGCAAAGAATATAATGAGGGTAAGTACAAGTGTGTACAAAGAAATAACTCAAGTGAATAGTTCTTCTTAGTGCTGCGTTGTTTTAACTTTAGTTACTTTGAGTTAATTACACTTATAATTCGCGGCAGAAATATCAGTAGGTAAAGGTGACAATAATAATAAAGAAATTACTTTCTTTTTTAGGATACACAGGGTCTTTTTCTGTGAACGATCGCAAATAAGTCTTCCAAATGTTGTTATGATGAAAATCGATGGAACTGTAAAGAAAACTGAAAGCTTCCAGCTTTTAATGACCCCCATACAAGCCAAACGTATGAAAAATACTCAATTTTCAGGAGCCGACGTATTGCAGCTACGTTTTAGTCATAAATCTCATCAATTACCACTCACTATGGTCTCACCCGACCGCCGTTGGCAGAACAGTCCCCAGAATTGTGCAGCGGTAGGTAAATCCTGCAATTAGTTGCAGACGCCGATATGCTGTACCCAGCTTATGGCAGTCGCGACGTTATTATTATTGTTTTAACTGTTTTACTTGTTACTTGAATACGAATTCCTTTTAGGAAATGTGGTTGTTTAAATCATAGAATGTTCCCAACTAAAAGGGATAAAAAAACGTTATGTGTGTGGACTGTAGAGCCAGAAAAATTGTAGTATATTTTTCTTTTTTTAAGTCTTTTAGTAGGTACTTTATTGTTAGGTTTGCAAGGCTCCCATGGGAGCGATTCCCTGAACCTTAAACTCTTAATATTTAAGCCTAGAATAATTGTATTAATAATAAAAGTCTCATTATTAATGATTTTAACCTGTGGAGAAAAGACGTTTATGTTTGTCGTTATTATTAATTTATTGTTCAAGCACAATAACTGTTCAGTAAGCAAAACTTATTCCTTCATTTAATTATGATGTTTATTTGTCTCGTAACAATTACTCAACTTCGAAACTTGTATGTTTGTTCATGTGACGTTTGAAATCCTAAATGTCGAGCAAAAAGTCGCAAATGTCTCAACACGAACCGCCATATTGATGTAAAAAAAGTTTTTTGTAGCGTGAGGTGAGGGGGGTTCCAGTGAGAGCGACTATAAATTGATAAATCTAGAATGACCGCCTGTTTTCGTATCTTGCCTTTGTAGGCTTCATATCATAACACATCACGTCTATTTTCGGAAGAAGGGGAGACAGAGATGTCTACCACGTTACACATACCGCCAAATCCAAATGCCAATCCAAGAAGCTGTTTTGCTTTTTAAAGTAATTTTAAAACGGAAGATCATTTGCTATACTTATTCTGTTTCAAGTAATATTTTATCAATGCTTGTAAAATTACCGACCATTGTTTATATCTGTTATTATTTTCTCGATGTATGGATGTTTCAGAAGTTACTAGAACTTTGCTGTTCTTCCAGAAAAAAATATATCGGATCCCGGACCCCGCTGCCACAGCGTCCATCCCCCATCGTGACGTGTTAATGCTCGTTGATGGATGCGCCGCCCACCACCAGCCGGATTACTACGCGCCCGCCGACAGATTCCCACCGACACACACTTTTTATTACCCTGTCTGTTGCAAAATTACGTTTTAAATGCTTTTTAGTTATATTTAGACAAAAAACTTGAACTAAAAAGATGGGTGTAATATGATGCCCAAACCATTGGAAACCCTGATCTTAATTGGTAGGATAGATAGATGAGAGAGTGAAAGACATTCTAATGGATGGAAGTTGCCTATGCAAAACTATTGTGTGATCGTCCCGATATGGTCATGTCCCTCAGCCTGCCACTGACTTGAGGACACGACGAAGAATAAACATACCTAATGAGTTATTGATAAGTATTAACACAAATTCGGGTAGCAGATACCTCAAAACATATTATGATTTATAAAAAGTACCAACCTATCCAATTTCGGACACAAAAGCCAGACATAATATGTAAGTATTCTGAGGCTTTCCTCTCTCCTCTCTCTTTTCTCGCAACATTCTCACAATTACTCATCGCCACAATATCATTTCTTACCGAAACATATCGGTATTCAGTACCGAATGATACAATATTTCGTTCGCAAGTACGTCACGTAATAAATGCGCTGTATCGGCGCCGGCGCTCGTAACTCACACAGAACGCACATATCTCATCGCGGTAAATCGCTGGTGAACGTAAATTGTCGCAAATGCTATGTTTTTCAATGGTTTATCACAAGCCAATATGTTTTACTGTACGGACATGATGGACTGGACTTGTAATTATGTGTGCGTTGAGTTTGTTGGTAGTTTTTATTTATTTATACCAAATCTGTGTAAACAATTACATACCAAACTTTATATCACTTGTTAATATGTTTATTCTCCTCTATAGGTCGTCTTAAATTCTTTGTTCAATGCAGCATAATGACCTAAGAAGTAATAAACCTCTTTTTGAAGCTCATTCAGGGAAGTAAGTTCTACCACCATTTCTATTTCAGCCACTAAGCAGTGTTGCCGAGTTTCAGTTTGAAGGGAACTTTTAATGAGATATTTGAGGGACTCGACGTGTGAAGACTGTGAGGCGAAAGCGCAGTGTATCAATGATCAAATCAAACAGCTTTAGCTTACTGCTTCAACAGCTTATATTTATAACACCGCCGACATTTTGACGTAACTATTATTAGCTGCTTTTAACCTGCACACGGTCTTGCAAAAACCATGCATTTACATGATTTCTTTCATAGTCCTTCACCCAACGCAGCCTAGGAGACCTCCTACTTTGCAGGTCAGTCTTCTTGTCATTTATATCACCTCCGTTTACTTAATATGACTTTTATTACTTTAATACAGGGTCAAATTAAATTAGCTAGCGAAACTCCGCGCAGACATGATTGATATCGACATCTAAACACGATGAAATAAAAGTAAAAATAATTGATGTTTTTTTTGTTGTCATAGATGGTGTTGTTACCTACTAGAAGTATGAGATGAGGATTGTTTTTTTGTTTTAGATAATATATCAACACCCATCATGTCTGTCAAGTTTACACAAAAAAAAGTTTTTTTTTACTGATTTTTCAGGTGTCTAAACTACATGCGGTCGTTGACCCCAAAAATAAAACTCTACGATTTTTTTTTTTTTAATCGTGTTTTGATATCGTACCCAACACGTCTGCGGAGTTTCGCTAGCTAATATAATTTGAACCTGTATTTAATGAGTCGTATTATGTGTTTGCGAAACAAGGTGTGTAACCTAAATCGTTTTATTTCAATCCTGATAAAGGATCCTCATAAGCCACTGGGAATGACACAACAGCAGGTAATGATGAGGGTGCGTGAATAAATTATGATACATTGCGTATAAAGTCGCTGTAATGTTCTGTTTGTGGGTACTTTGCTTTTGTTTAATTACTTTTTAGCGTCTGTGAATGACGGCGAAAGGGTATATTCTGACGAAGATTTTTTCTTTTATTTCTTTTATTAGTTTTTGATCGTTTTGGACTAGGTTGAGTTATGGATATTCATATTATTCAATGTGTAAAGAAAAAAAAAAATTAATACATTTATTTTATTACTTATGTTTTAACTTCGGCTCACAGTTAATTTTTTCTCCTTGATGACGTCTTAAGCAACACATTTTTACACAATACACTTTTTCATAGAGTAACATAATGTTATGATATGGACACAAGATACTGCGAAATTCAACCCCTGATTCCGAAACTAGACGAACCTAGTAAGTTCCGTAAGTACTATCGGAATCAGTGATGAAAATATCCCTTCTAATTAATATTTCCCTTCTTATTAATATTAATCCAACACAGGTTTTATGACTACTACCTACCTATAATGTACCTATGTTTAAAGACACAAATAGCAGCAAGCAATAGGTACAACTAGAAGCGACATGAACACATTAATTAATTACTCTAATTGCAACCAAACCTGATTAAATCCGGAACCCGAGCCTACAATAGAACAATAAATTCGACCTTGTTTAGATTGTTTCCAAATCAATTGACAGTGGAATAACCACAGCCTAAATAAATAATTGATTTGGGGTGGGGAACCACCGCTCTTATCGATCAATTATTCCGTCTGTGGCTTTTAACACGAACATTAAACACTAGTTTGTGTTGAATTGTTGGTGAAAATATTGTTTTGAAAGACTGGGTAATCCTAGGTTGTACTGGAAATAAAAGCACGGTGATCGAGCATACCTGAATTTGTGTTGAAATATAAAGATGAAGGTTACAAATGACGAAAAAGAAGATCGTAGCATACTATATTGGTTTTTCGGTTGCCTAGCTGGTAAACACTAGAAGAATTAAATTTAGGATAAAATTATTGGATTGGAAAAACGTTAGGTAATAATAATAACGCATAAAGTCTTAGGAATTGTCGTCCCTTTTCATGGATATTATCTACCTTTTATGCTATACCTCTTTCATACAAACCTAATAACAATATCAGTTACATAACTCTTCAAACCCAACAAAAGGCCTCATAGTGTAGCCTAACATCAACAATTCGTCCACACGAAAGCACTTGACCACAGTGTAAAAATAAGGCAAAAAGCCCACCCTTTCAACCGGCCTCTTTTCAATGCTGGCAACATTAAGATCTGCCATTTTGACTCGACCAAACGGAATAATTTAATAGAGCAGAGCCTTTTGCCGTGCTCCATTTCCGTTGCTTAACTTTTAAGGTATTTTTTTTACTTTTTGACTCATTTTTTTTGCGTACCTAATGTTGAAGACTGTTGCTTTTTGTACTGCCATTTTGCTTGTAATTAATGTCGCTAACTTTTTAGACTGTGACATTATGTTCGTTAATTTTGGCTGGATGTGCTGTGAAGTGTTTATTTGTGCTTTAATTTCCATAGTATATACTTAATAATAATAGTTCTATGAAAGAAAATTCTTCCTCATTTTTTAATTTTTATCAACTTTACAAAAGATTTTCCAGCTCTTTGTTTGATTTTGGATTACTATTACTATTGCATTCAAATCTCTGACTCAATCTGTCAAAAATACCTGCAATTTACTGAAATGTTTAATTTTTATTGGCGCTGAGAGCGCTTTTATATACGGTAATTGGCCCTCAGAACTTACACTAAATTATACTAGGTTGGTACTCGATACACGATAAACACTCATGATAATAAGACGACAATAACCGCAAATTTCCACCAAGCCATCTAGGAATTTAAATTTTCCAACAGCAATTACCCAACAAAGTGGACATAAAACATGGCTTCCACGCCATAACACCTATTGCGCGAACTTACACGTAAATAGCGCGGAGACGAGAAAGTTTCCAACTATTCCATTGAGTGAAACTCCCGCGCATAGCGGCGGAACTATGCCAGGCAGGTCATATTGCAGAGACCAGTGTGGAGTGGAGGTATGTGAACTTGTAGTAAAATATAATTTGTTGGCGGTTTTAAATACTTAGTCTTGTCATCTATGAATTACCGTCCTGTAAGTAGCTATCTTTGAGGATATTTCAATTTCTAAAAGATAATCATGTCACTGATCAGAAACCCTACTGTTAGGCCTAAAACACGGCGTTTTATTTTTACACGCCATCGACGCGTGTTTCCCCCCTGCAAACGCAACAAGTGCAGGTTTTTGATGGCAAAAAACGCGAACGCATTAATAACGTCGTGTGAAACTTTTGGCCTGCACCTCACCCGATGGTAATTGGCCTGCATCTCACCTGATAGTAAGTAATGATCAGGCCGAAAGTGGAAGCTAGCTTGTTGTTATGCTGATGTCAGACTCAGATAAGATGGTGATAGCTAGTCAGGCGGACTAAGAACAAGCCCTACCACCAACCAAACCGAGCAGAAAAATTTAGCCCGCACTGGGAATCGAACCCTATGGGTCTGAGACTGGTGGCTTAACCACTAGACCACAGAAGCGTTGTGCGGTTGTAATTGATTGATCGAAACGGCAACAGACAATCAAATAAGACACGAGATTGCATTTTGCAGTCATTTAGTCACTGCAATTTTTTTAGTTTTACAGGACAATGATTCAGTAAAGGTTAGTTAAAAATTACATTTAAGATTTTCCACAACATTTGCATATCCTGTTACGCTGAATTATTACCACACCTACGTCAACGTCATTCGAGCGCCAAAAGATCACTGTAGCAGTTTAAGTATAACACTGGTCCTTTTGTTTTAGCCTAAATGTCACCACACCTCGGTACGTGTAGGTAGGACAGGGAATCTAAAGAGCTCATCAGAATAGCCTATCGATCTATAGATAGTCAATCAGTTCAAGCGCACGTAAGTGTCATCGAGCTGCTCCATGTGTATGAGGCGACACTCGCTAATGCGTGCGCCGTGTCGCGCCAGCCACGCTCTAGTGTTTGCTGGCGCTGTCTGTACACACCCTTATTCTGGACGTACTGATTTTGAAGGTGTTATTTAGTTGATGATATGGCTAGAAAGGCTACTACTGAAATGGTGGCTATTATTGTAGATGAATGGAAAAAGAGATGCTCCTTTTATTTGGTACGATGTTATCAGAGGTAAAAATATCAGAAATTCAGAGTACGTAGCATTCAATCTATCCGTAGGTATTTGTAGTTCAGAAAAAAAGACCTGTATTTTCTATTTACCTAACTAAGGACAATTTTTCTCCCTTCAATCTTTTATTACGGGTGTTTTTCAATAGCGTGTTTATATGTGGGGGATAGTTATTCAGTTGTTTTTATGCCTCGCCAAATGTTTCAATTTTGGATTATAGCTCCGACCGAAGCTCGATGAGGTCCCACAGAATGCATTTGAAATCAATTGAAATTAAATGCTCGCTTAAGCCTATTGACCTGTTAATAATTGTGCACTATTGCAATGTTCAAACGTGTTGCTTTGAAACTAAACGTTTACAATTGTGGTTAGAAACTCCCTATTACATTTCACAGGTGTGCTCGAGACAAAGTACATATTCCGTGAATAAAAGTACTTTGTTCCTTTTGTCAGTTATCAAGCTGTCTTTGTTTCAATATCAATAACAGCTGATTGTGTTGCCAACGAGACAGACTCTCATTTATAAGATTCCTTACTTATATACCTATATAATACACTTTTGTTTAAATGTGGTAACTAGTTACTCAAGATTCTGCGGTTTTTCTTTCGACTAATGTATTAGAAATTCGATGTTTGGAATTCTGGACGCATATAGATAGTCTTGAGATTTAACGCATGCCTAACTTGAAATGTAGGTACTTATTGTTCAAAATAGTTGAATTGAATTTATGTCAAACATAAAGCCAAGCCTGATAATATTTATATGATACGATACTATGTTTTTAATTTTTACACTTTAAAGTTTTTAAAGATAATCATGTAATTTTTTTTGTCAAGATGTTAGGGTAAACAATTGTTGTTGACCAAATAAATAAATAAATCTTCCGAGATTTTATCTTGAGTTGAAACATAATATAATATCACGCCTGTATTTCCCGAAGAGTTAAGCAGAGCTTGGGGTTTGGGTTGGGGGTCGGTGGTTGGTTCGGTTGAGTTGTGGTCCCGATAATTCGCCAATGATGAGTGCCTATGATTGATTTCGACGATTTCAAAGCTAAAGTTATGATTAAATTTCGTTGCAGTAACAATCTCACGGTGACACCTCAGAATCAGCCAGTTTAGTGGACAATCGAGAAGTGGAATCCATTTGCACGCCGACGAGGGGCTGGGTCGTGAGCTGCAATATTAGGCGCACTGAGAGTGCGACACTTAGCGTGCACGGCTATGCACATGTTTGCCGAGTGCCTAATGTTGAGTCTCCTTTGTGACATAACTATAGGTCTATGTGGATAACTGATTGGTAATTAATTTTTCAATTATGGACGTGAACGAACTTGTATTACAGGCATATTGAATTTAGCTAAAGTAGATATAGAACCTCTGAGTCCATTTTGTCGGACCACATTACTAGTTAATTGAATGCCAATGTTGGCAGGATATTATGTATGTTCAATATGATTGTGGCCATCTCGTTAAAATCATAGAGAGCATATTAGTAGAGTTTTACATTCTATGGTATTGCACAGAGAGAAAATTACATGTGGCGATACTCAGTTATAGATAGGATTCTTTGACAGGACTATATGAGTACCAACAGCACCTACTCTCATTTTAATAGAAATTATAATAGGTACATAGAGCAAATAGGGAAAACATGAAACTTTCAAAACAACTCCACAATAACTGATGAATATTATTATGTAGAGTTGTGTTGTTGTTATTTCCTACGTCATCCAGAATTCCTCAACACAACACAACCTAGAAATATTTGTGACACATGTATACAATATTCGCGTGTAAAAGTATTTACCCAATCAGGGCCTGTCAGTTCTGTGATGCATCACCGAACGCCACCTGGCTTCATCCGTCAATCGCGTCGCCAAAAAAACACAGAAAATAATATTTGTGAAAAACGTACTGAAATACTCATAACGGGCCTTGGCACATAGCGTTTATTTTATGCGCCGTCGACACGCGCTTACGCGATCCAACGCTAATAGTGCTGATATGGGAAGGCTAGACACGCCATGTGCATATTATAAGCCCTAATTCTCGAATCAGCAGGCACCACGTGTGGACAGGTTATTTAAACGTGGACATTGCAAAAATGGTGTGAATGTAGGTGTGTATGATTCGAAGGACCAAAGCCTTGTTGGGGTTTGGATGCGAGGTCTTTTAATGTTTTGGGCCTTCTCAATAATAAGAGTCTGATGCGGCTTTAGGGGTATGAGGAACAGGGTGTAAAGTTCACTCATACTCCATAGAAAAGGGAGGATCCTCCGACCAGACGGGTGTTGTGTCTAGCGGGCAACTGCCCAACGATTGATGTTGGGTTCTTGTATATATGTCCAATGCACGGTAAACTTTAATTGCGCGATGCAGGATTTATGTGACGTCTGTCTGATGTCAGGTCTTTGATGCGTAGTTTGCATGTGGCGATTTAGTTACCGCCACACTGTAATTGAAATTTAAGAAAATAAATGATGAAATAAACGTAATAGGGTCCTTAGCAACGTCCTATTTGTGCTGTACAATTACTGAACGAGGAAATGTTCTATTATGTTATACGAAATAATAAGTGTTTCAATAAAGCAACCTACAGCTATACCCAATCATAAATAAAATGGATGTTAATATCCAAGACAAAAATGTTCCACATTCTTTCCCAAATATCGGGAAAAATAATATAAAGTATCGAAAGAAAAATGTGGGAAAATAATAGGGTCTACTGCTTTTGTTCAATTACTAGTCTGGTATTCTGGGTAAAAAACGTGTTATTGAAGAAACTAATTCTCAATAGGACCGGATAGCTTCCGAGAAATTGGAACAAACATTGAAGATAGGCTTCGTTATATTTATTATTGTTGTCTCAGTTTTAAGAAAGTTATCGTTTTATATCTAACCTTTAGGAATTTCTCAGTAGCAGCCTGAAGCGGGTTGTCCCAGTTGATAGCGATAAGCTCGCCCTTATTACGCGGGAATTAAACATAATCGACGAAATATTGGTGTACTATTAGCTGTACCTCTGGCTAAGCCTTCGGGGAAAAAAGGCGAGAGGTTATGTTGATCAAAGACTGGTATATGACCGAGTAGAAATCTTTGTCTTTCCTAGAAAATTCCATCCGATTTCCACCTACAGACTAAATAAAGGCTTACTGAGGGATTTTATCAAAGGAGTGGGTAGCTGACTTATTCTGTCTACTATTAATAACGAACAACAATGCAATCAATATTTTGTCTAAAAAGTGGCTGATTAGGTCATTTTCCTTTGGCGTTTATTATTGTGCCCGTTATTGAAAAGCATTTGATGTTATCCACACACCCATTATCATGGATAATCCCCATTGATGGGGATTTGCAAATAAAATACAAGTAACATAATTATTATGAGAATCACAAAGACTTTATTTCTTTATCTCATTGATGGAGATTGGAGTTATTCCAATAATCCCCACTGACTGAAATAATGACAATCTGATTTCCTGTTAGTGGCACTAAGTACGATCACAAAAGACAATATTCTAGCGTACCTAAGGACACATAAATATTACATTTCATATTACTCTAGAAAATTTCTCATTTATTTATGAAAGCAGTTTAAAGTAGCCTAATTTTCCTGCGAATTTATAAGCTTATTTTTAGTTAAGAAAAAAGTATTGAGAAAATAACCCTTCGGCACTTTTATAACAATAACGAGGCAAGGGGTCAGGTCAGGGTAAAAGCCTCTCATTTTATGAAGCCTGTAATAAAAACTTGCTTAATTCTTGAGCTAACAAATAGAGCAGAAATGGGGGAAATGTTCCTATCTCACAAGTTGTAGACATAATATTAAGTTCCATGTATAATTTTATAGTTTAACGAAACCAATCCAGGAGATTTTAAGGGTTATCGGCCGGTAGCGGCAAACAACCTAAATTAACCATAAAACAATTAACCCTTTTTAACGACACGTTGAAACTTGAAATAGGCTTCACGACCAATAAAACCATTAAAATTCTGAACTGCGAGGCATGGTTTTGTAATAATAAGGTGTTAAGTTACAAGCTATAAGCGATCATTTATTAGAAGAAAATTATTGGGAGCCATAATTGCAATACATAATGAATTATCAATCGATAAGCTCAACCTGTCTCATTTCACTGCTGAGATATACCCCTCCCACGTTGCTCCAGAACTGCTGGTTCTCCAAGTGCCACATTCAATCTCCTCGCGTTGCCTTCTTCAGGCCAAGACCATGAACCAGGACTCTCCTAAGCTTACTATAATTCGCGTATAGCATCAGTTTCATCTTAAAGAATAGTAGATTAAAAACTATTTCGCAACAACAGCAAAAAAAAAACCAAAGCGATGGCCGGATGTGACGCATATTTCCTTGTTATTTTTGTGTTTGTGTGCTTCATTTATTTATTTACGCGTCTTGTTAGTGCAAATAAATGTATTTTCTTTCTATAGTATTCCACATTTTGTGATTGCATCAACTCCACTAAATACTGGCGCTCATCCCTTACACCGCAACCCTAAAATCTTGAGACAATGACGGTGTTTGGAGAAAACTCGAGCTCATCAATTTTATGGCACAAGTTTTGAGGCGGAATCGGCCGGCAGTGCGGCATCCGTGACGTCATCATAATGTGAGCGGTTACAATTATTACGAGAGTTACTGGGGAAGCGAACCGGAGGATTACTGCGCGCTTATGAGCGAAGGGATTACTGCTTATTAGACGGGACTTTTCATTTAATAGGGTAAGGTATTAGGTTCTCAACTGAGGATGTGTATCCCTGATGAGGCAAGGTGTTTTAAAGTTAATCAATCATTGATAATTTCAGATAATATCACGCCTTTATTAATCGAAGGGCAGGTACGAGTTCACATATTATGTTTTTGTTAAATTAAGTCTTATGTAAGCAATAAGCAAGTATAGCAGTCATTTACTTCACTGTGATTTTCAACGCCATTTGTAAGAACACTAAATTCTACTTACCCCACAGCAAACAACACATATATCTATACCTATATCAACATATATAGGAATCTTCAAGGCTGACACAAATCTTCTGTTTCAAACCCACACGCCGCATACAAAGAAAGATGGCAGGGACCCTAATTAAAGGCCCTAGGCTAATTACAGCGACATGCCGAATCCGGGCCTGGCGAGACGGCTTAAAATTGTCAAGACGCGTTATTTGAGAAGACATTCGTTACAAAAAGAGGCTCTTGGGAGCTGTGGCAGGGCCGCGCTGGAATTAGGGTGCATGAGTGGGTGCGAAATGTTCTTTTTTGTTGGTGGCAAAAAGTGGGATAAGAAAATGAAAAGAGATGAAAATGGAACTTGTTTTGTGATCTTGTAGCTCTGTTTTACATTTTATCGATACGTTAATAATTACATTTTTATTTTATTCATTACAAAGTATGTGAGGCAAGTTTTCATACCTTATCAAGACTATGAGTACCCGAAGTGGTTTTTGCAATGTATTTTGAATGGTCCATAATTTTATCGAACACATCTAGTTTCCAAAGACCAAAAATCAACACAAACAACACTCACTTAAACCCTAAAACATAGTCTAAAAACAGGAAAGGCGATTCATACAATTAATTATTGAAAGGTTAGAACGTCAATTAGAGCGTTTGCACCCGCCTTAAGCTAACTAAATCCGGTCCTGTTGGCAGGAGGGGGGAGATTAATCCCTCTTGATGGATCGCTATCCCCAATCTGTTTTTGCGTAAATGAGAATAAACTGTTTGTCCAACCTGTCACCTATAGCTGTGTTTTGTATGTTTGAGCGGTTTTTAGGAGGAAGGAGGAGCTGTGGTCCTAAGGAACGAGAATTTATTTGATTTAATTGGGATTTTGGGTTAGAGTTATTATTGAGAAGCGTTTTGCGCATTTTGCGTTTGGTTTTCAAAATAACTGTACTGCTGAGCATGAGGTCCTGGGTTCGATTCCCGGGTCGGGCTAAGTGTTATTGGGTTTTTCCATCTGGAATTTCTCAGTGGCAGCCTGGAGTCTGGGTTTGTGCCCGGTTGCGGGCAATAAACTCGCCCCCTATTACATGGGACTTAAACAGAACTGGCGAAATGTAAACTTCGGGGAATACGGGCGTGATGTTATGTTATGTTTTCGAATTAAACATTTTTGTACATACGTGAATTAAATGAAAGAAGCCAAATCGTTTGAAAGCTAGAAAATGGATCTAGCTAAAATTGATTACTAGAATAGGATTACATAACTGGTTAAAAATCTCTAAAAAAGTCACCCAAACTGGCAGCTAGAAAAACACTGCGAACAAAATCAACAGAAGCTTCAAAAGAAATGACGTAGGTACTAGAATTGAAACACTTTTTAAATTCTACATTATTTATCTTCCCAGCCTTAATCCCAGTTGACAGGTCAGTCAACTGTAAGTTGTAGCATAAATATGGATTACCCAGGATCTGCTCTCTCTCTCTCTCTTACTCTGTTTATTTGAGTCGTGACGACATTGAGATCAAAAGGATTAGAAAGCTGCGATGTAGTGACGGTTTGAAGACCAAGATTTAATTGGGGTCTTCCTATTCATTGTATTTTATGAGATTGTAACAAATACAGTTCATATTTACATGAAAAACAGTTTAATGGGGTAATTGACGACACGGTTGGCGCAGTGGCTGAGCGATGGACTGCTGCGCAACGTGTCTTGGGTTCGATTCCCGCACGGAACAAATATTTGTATGATCTGCAAGTAGTTGTTCCGGGTCTGGGTGTTTAGTGTATGTGAGTTTCTATGTTTGTAAACGCACCCACGATACAGGAAGAAATTCCGAATGTGGGGCAACGTTTAAAAAAAAAAAAAAAAAAAAATTACAGGCAGCAGAGTCATCTCACCTTTGTCTCTGGGCTGGCAATGTATCTGCGATGCCTCTGGTATTCCAGATGTCTATATGTGGCCATGACCATGCTCTTGCCAGGTGAAGCCTGCTTGCGTGCCATCCCTAATCATACAAGCGGATCAAAACGAGTGCGGTGAGCGAGGTCATACGTTTTAATCTCACCCGTTGCATCACTGTTGTGAACCAACTCCTTAAAGTCTCGTCGGATCATAAAATACTTAATAAATAATATTCCAAATACCACTTTTCAACATCTGAACCTTTTACCAACTTCAAATAAAAAACCGACAAAATATCTGAACACCCGCAACCCTCAAATCGTTTTGAAGAACCAGTCAGTTATACCACTTCAAAATTAAGCATTACATCACATAAAAATATGAATATTTTCACGGATCCCGCTTCCACCTGTAAAATATAATATTCAAAGGCAATATCTCTGAGCGATTCCGAGAACCTATAAATGTTCACCATAAAAATGACGTTACACCCACATAACCCAGCCAATCGAAAGCAAACCTTATGTTCTCGTATTATGGATTAGCAGAACTGTAAAGATAAGTTGGAGAACGTAAATATTAGCACCTGAATAATCTGTTATATGGTCTGATATTTATTTCTTTCAATGTATTAGTGCCTCCCTAAGCTGAGGTCGTTTTTCTTTTATGTATGGCCGTAATAAAACAAGCATCCCTGTGGAAACTTTTAATTAGTTGGAAAATATTAGCAATTTAGAAATAGCTTAAGCATCTAGGTCAATTTATAATGACGGCAGACCTTTCACTTTGACCAGTTGGTTTTAATTGGGTTATTGATTTTGATACCCTTTGGAGCTTGTTCTAGATATCTAGGTGGTTACAGTTTCATGAGGCATAGTTTTGAGGCAAAATTATTATCTTTGAAGTTCTGCCAAAGGTGACGTCTCTCTCTACTCAACCATTGGGTTTTTTAAATGTGTTTTTTCCCTAATTGCTAAACTAAAAAAATAAACTGGCGTGAGTGTCTTCTCATAGGGGCACTCACAGAAGCACGAACGGCTCCTGCAACGATCCTTTCGTTCTCCATTTGCTTCGTTTACATTCATAGTGGTCATACACGCACGACGGTTGCGAGTATTACGCATCTGACCTTTCTGAAGAACATCACGAATAAAGTCTCTATTTATATCCTTCAAGGGGATTTCTGCGCGTTTCCTTTCGCGCCTTGTAAATACCTTTTGTTAGTCGCCTTTCACTCATTCTCTCTACATGACCAAACTATCATACTCTACCAAGCATACTCTTTTAAATTTTTGTCAATACATCTTCTTATAAACCGCATCGTTATCTTATCACATAATTACTTAGCCTTCATAGTTACACCACACGATGCTTCGTAAGGCACGCATTTCCACAGCATTTATTCAACTTTCGTGCCTCTTTTGCCACACCCAACATAATTATTGCTAGACTACGCATCTAAATCCTTATTTCTTCCACTACTACAATATGTTTTAGACACCACCCATATGAGAAACCGATCAATATCTCCGAACAATACAAACCCGCACAATAGGTTTCACAAAATCAAAACCTTGATACATAATAATACATAATATGTTAATCCCGACCCAAACTAATCTCCACAATGCTTGTTGTGACATGTTACAAATCTCTGCAATCTCAGAGGAAAGTGAAATGGTCAAGGACGCCATATTTTTATGCAAGATGGCCACCGGCCAAGTTTTAAGAAGGAAATAACAACCGTAACAAAAGTGGTCCTTTTGTTAATGGTAAGGAAAAATGCAGAAATTCCTTGAAGAGAGTTTGCTTTGCAAATAAAATGTATGTGGTACTTGGGCAAAATAAACTGCACCAAGTTAGTCAGTATTCATAGTCAGGTTGACACGACTTTGTTTCCATTTATCATCATCTGTCTTGTTTTTTATTGGTTTATTGTATTTGGCTTTTAGTGTGGATCTGACAGTAACTACACGAATTATTTTTGTCTGCTCATAGACCTCCAACATGAAGAAATCGTCTCTTGATTGTAATAAGCCCCAATTTAATCTATCTTAACTAGCACATGATTAAGTCTACTTATAATGGTTAATTGTAGGCAATTATAATTTCGCTTTCGATAAATATTATAAGTTGCTGGGAGTCTCAAAAGCTGTTTAGAATTTGGTCCTTAGATATGCATTTAAATTAAAAGCAACAGAATAACACTGGTAAGAGTAGTCTACATAAATAACGTAAATGAATCCACCTACAGAATAGATACAGGTGTTCTTAATACCGAAACCTCTTAAGCCCCAACTACTAAGCACTGCATTCCAACTTCCTAAGAAAAATAACAACCGCTCGCTCGCTCGCGTTATGATTATAACACGGCCATGTATCGTCACCGCTCCCCAGTAAACTATTACACGGAGGTAAGTGAGTCCGTAATTTATTCGGGTAATCGCGTAATTTGTCGCAGAGGATTGGTGTAATTTGTCCTCAGGTGCGGCCCGGAGCTTGTTTTCTTGGAAATATGCTCCACGTTGTAGAACGAAGAACCTTTTTTGAGTCAAATTTTCTCTTTTCTTGTTTTGTTTTGGTTTGTTCACAGAAGTTGAGTTTAGGACATGGCTTTGAAGTGTTATTTATCAATTTTGGGTGAAATAAAAAAATGTTTACTTACGTCATGTTTATTTTTTGTGTTCAAGATTTCAAAGTTTTTGCCTAAAACTCAAAATATTTTCGTCTCTTGGCCCTAAGCTAACTTACTTATTCTTATACTTACATAAGTTGAAAAGCGAGTAAAAATAATATCACAGTATTTCCCAAGGAATTAATGCATGGATTTCGCCTAGAGGAAATAATAACATAATATCGTTCCCTTAAAGAATTAACCTTTTTCAAACCATGCATAGACTAACCGGATTGCCAATGCACTTAACCTCTCAGCGAGCAACACAATTAAGCCGACAAAAAAAAATCGAGCTATAAAATGAGCAATCAACGGTTGTAGCTACAAGTGTTGGCTGTTCCAACAAGTTGTAGGCAAAGTGATTGCTCCAACAAGCTGGTGTTAACTACACATTGTCGAGTGGTGATTAACTGCAGTGGCCAGCTGATGGCAAGGATGTAAGTCGGATGGAAGAGGCTGGACGGAAGGTGGTCATGTTTTAAAGAAGTGCCAACTGTTGAACTTTTTGTTGAGTGACAAGTGTTTTAGGTGTTGTGAGTCGGAAAATAGTGCAAGCAGAAGAGCTTACACGGCAAGCTCATCTGCTGGACGCTATGAGATGCCAAGGGAAAACAATAATTTTAATACTCAAAAGCAAATAATATTCCATTCAGTTATTTTCCTGAAAGGAACCTCCACTTGACTTCAATAAAATATTTTTAAATGTATATCGATGCAAATTCACCCTTTTCAAATCCTATCAGACAGATAGCCATCCACAAGCTTTTGTATTTCAAACGAAACCTCTTCTAGTCCTCAAAACTCAACGTCGGAACTATACAGCGGTCGTACACCTTTGGTAAGCACATTCGTTGTAAACTCGCCTATGATTTACGAGCGAACGCGTGCAATGTAAAAAATGTTTAGTGTCAAAATCAGTTCATAGCGAAAAGATGGAAATCCTAGCCTTATTTTCCGCATATAGTAATTTTTGATGAAGGTTTGCAACACCTGATTTTTGGGTTCTGGTGACGAAGCAGTTTGTTTTGGTAAATTGTGGTGTTTGTAGGGCCGCGTACTTACGAGGAATATTTGTATAGTTTTGTTGTGCTTTACTTAAAATAAAGTCTCGCCCATCTGGAGGAACGAGAAAGGGTAAAGTGGAAGATTTTTCAGTAGTTTGATGAGGTGTATGCTTATGACTGCCAAATGTCACTAATATTGCTGTCGCTTGTCGCATAGAAGCAACCTTGATTTAAAAGTTTTTTAATATGGTAATGTTTTAAACTCTTCAAGTACTGTATGAAGTGAAATATAAAAATGAAGGAAGATGTTGAAATTTTTGAAATTGTAAAAATGGATTCCCGTTCCTGGGTACTCAACGGCCAAGCAAGGACTTGCCTTAACTAAAAATAAATAAAACATCTCTTCTAAATAAATTCACCACTTAGTACGAGTTCGCCGGGCAAATTGATATTCAGACGGCGTCCCAGAATTTTTCAAATAAAAAATAAACAAACGCTAAACAAGTCTGGTCCCAGAAAGTACTTATTTACCTCAAACCGAACTTTCCTCAGAGTTGCTCTGACACGGCCTCTTGATAATTTAATTTTTTTCTCTCGTAAGAAGACGTATCTTATTACGCATTCGAGTCTCGTGCGCCACTATTTATTCCTTATACATTCAGCTCACGTAATAAATCACAGTTATTTAATCTACTGAAAGATATATATACGGGTATTTACCCGAATATTTCTATCATAATATTTGTTGAATGCTATTTTTGTGGTCTCATATAGTTTTTAATCTGGAAAAGACAGAAATAATGGCACGAGATACATAAATATCGCATATATTCAACTATCTATCTTCATTCTCCTTGAACATAGTTTCTATATTTTGTGGGTCTAGATTTTTTTTGAAGGGTAATAGTGAAAGTCACTTTTCTTGAAGCAGTGTTTGTATTCATAATATTTTCAGACTTGAATTGAGTTGGTAGTATTGTCAACTTCTTTCTAGTTTTTCTGGAATTATTTCACGAGTTTGTTTTGTAAAACTTGCGTTTCGGCGCGGAATTTTAGACGTTTCCTTACTTTTCTACTTTGAATATCACAAAAGTTTACAAAAAGATACATATTCTCGATGTTATCACGACGACATAAACGCTCTCAATCAACCTTACAAAATTACTGCAAACTCCACATGACGAAGTTATCGACCCATAAGAGACGCTTCAATAACCGATGCATTAGCTTCAACCTAACGAAATATCGACGCCCTAATCCAGGATACTGGAGGTGAGTGAAAAATTAGATTGGCGAGCACCGGACACGGTGGAACCTAGCTGTAATCTCATTGCCTTGGACCAGAGCGAGGGACAAGTTACATGCGAGTCGGATTTGACACTTTCTGATTGGAAGATGGATTATATGAAGTACTAGTAGAAATCTAGTTATAAAAGGAATAGATGTAGATGGACGAATAGATATTTTTAATATTTCAACAGTTTTGAATTAAATGTTTTGGTCGTATATTGATTTTCCATTAGTAAGAATTTGTACCCCTGGCCCCATTCTTACTTCCGTAAACAGACAGAAATAAATAAAGGTTAAACGACGATTTGGAATGCAGAAAATAAATTACCTCAAATTGAAGAGAGAGGAATGTCAGTTAAAATGTTCATCGCTAAGATTTTGTCTCTTGTACCAAATTGTGTACCCAAAGGGCGTAACGCCGCAGGAATATTTGTGAGTTTTTTACCAGGACACGGCAAATGGGAACCAAATCATTTCCGACTCAGATTATTGATTCTACATCGGCGGATTTACTGAAGATTTTCGACCAAAAACGTACGTAACGTGCTGGAGGAAATTGGGTCAAGTGCTCCTTTCTAGCCCTGATCGACGGACTCCATCAGGATTTTGGGATCTAAAAATTTAGGCCAACTCCATAGCACTCTGTAGACTAGTTTGTGTGTTTATCTTTCATACCAATTTCTGAAATGTTTATTGAATTTTGTTTTTCTCGACCGTTAGGACCAAATTCGTTTAAACAGTCTACTTAGGCGAGTCAACAGAACAGTATTCTCAGACTTAAAGCTACCAATTTCTTTCCTGGAATAGGAAAATAATAACGTTTTGTTATTGAAATAAAATTATACTTTAACCGTGTTATACAGAAACTAATAGAACAAAATAATAGCTCAATTTCCTTTGAAGAAAAAACAAATAAACGATACGACAATATTTTGTTTTCAATAATTACGTTCGACATCACGCGTCAAGTGTAACAGTGTAACGTCTTAAAGGCCTATTCAGATATAAGCAATATCGCTGTCGCGCTCGGTAGCGATTCCAATCCGCCTTTTAGTTAGTCAATTTGGACTTTTCTTTGGAGAATCGCTATCTACCGAGCGCGACGACGATATCGCTTATATCTGAATAGACCTTAACTCTCAATATCCCTCGTCGCTCATCAGACAGCTCCTTATCTACTCGTATTCCCCTGTTCCCCACTTTACATAAATTACATTCATATACACTTCTCCTCAACCTTGAGTATCAATTTCCAACAATAAAAAGTATTCGCAACAAGTACCCACATTCTCTTCATCTGAAGCACAAACCTTGGAATTTCATTACGACAAACAAATGTATCGATATCAGATGATTACATTATAGTCAAAGGGAAATTTCTAAGATGCTTATAAGTATCGGGAATTATTGTTCCGAATTTTTCCTGCCCTCAATAATAACGTTTTCTTTGAAACACTTGAACAAAATTGCTGGGAATTTTAAGCCTTACTCGATGAATTTTGGAATACCTATTCAACTTTGTTTTTGCTTTCTTCGCTGTCGGTTCATTTAGTGAAGGGAACACAATTTGTAGGACTTGTTGTGAATTTATATTATATTCTAGTTTTCTTTGTTTCGCCTCTTTTGTTGTTTGCTGATATTAAGTTTGGTCTGTTGCCTTAGGGTGACCGCTTTCAGTTTTAGCAGAGATTCAATTTTCAGTTCAGATATACAAGCCTTTAATATTAAGGTCTGTCTACAAGTTATCCCGAATATTGCTTTCAATTCTAGTTTCATGTTACAAATTATCTTTTTTAGACTGTCCTAGAAAAACGAATGATAATGTTATAATAGTTATGAGGTACTTGTTACCAGGAAAGTTTTTACGAAAATAATTTTATCCAAGAGGCAATAAACACATTTATTAGTAGGTCTCCAGGCGAGGATGTTTACTGTCTGTTTTTTTAGCAAAATGAGAGAATGTTAAAATAGAGATATTTGGTATCTAGGTATAATATATAGGTAAGTACTTACTAACTATTATTATTTATTGAAAAATAACAAAAATCCGATACGCACTGTAAATGTTTAAGAACTGTCAATTATTGATTAATTTCAATTTCGTCTACTATCTTTGTAAATTCCATAGACTGTCAAGTAGAACATTCTAGACACAAACAAGTCAGAATATTGTTAGAACAGAATAGGTTTCAAATTCTATGACAGTTTGGTGTCAGCTAATCCTATGTGTTCATAGATAGTGTTGATAATCTGAGAGATATGAACACTGAACAGCTTGGCTTTCGAAGTGTCGAAACATAATGTTATTTGAACACTAAGCTGATATTCTTGTTCATAATCTCATGGCAGCTATTTTATTATAATATAAGTGTTATCCTTAGCAGTATCTACTATCTATACCTATACTGTAACAGGCATACTGTGGTATACTTAGAATTTTCGTTGGTAAATGGTGTCATTTTTATTCAAAAGTCAATTTGTATCACAGGTAGGGCTTGCAATATCCGTTCATTTTTACAATCTGGATAATACGGATATTAATATTATACTATCCGGAGTATCCGGATAATAAGGATATTTTGTTGTTGTTGTTGTTTTTATTATAAATAAAACTAATAAGCTTTTGTAACACATCCTAATCAGTCTCTCAAACAGAATGACAAAGAAATAATAACATATACCTATATTTCAAGTAACAATCACATAAAAAAACTAGTTCACTTTATAAAATTATACAATAAAACACCGATACCGCAAAAATAATCTATTCTTCTCATACTAAAAAAAAATCTAAGTGAGGTCTTACACATAAATCAAAATATAATAAAACAAAAATAAACAAAATATCTTAAAATAATCAAGTATGTAACCCTTTATAATCTAATATTACGTGATGTTTAAATTATTTTTTATCCGGATTCTGGTAATATGATCTTAAAAAGCTTAATGTATCTTATCTTATCTAATCTTCTTTCATGGAAGTTTTTAAATGGTTTTACAAATATTCTGTATCACACAATAAAATACAATCTTGAAAATGCGTGCAGTATCGATGTGAGTTTAACATTAAGTTAATAAGTGGGTAATGTTGTTATAATTTCTGTCACTAAATTGACTTATTGTGATTTGTGAAGTGAATAAATAATTGCAAGAGTGATTAACTATATTAAAATAATAAATAACGTTATAACAGTTATGTACTTTACAGATGACAGCTTTTTATTTAATATTTAAAAGAGAAATACAACTATCCGTAACATCCGAAAAATCCGGATGGTTATGCAAGTAAAATCCGGATTTGAAAATCGGTGGATCCGGATTGCAAGCCCTAATCACAGGACCATTTTAATTTTCTTTACCTTTTATTTATGTGGGAATGTAGTGGGCAAAAGATAATACTAGTAAGACTCATATTAGTAAACATAAATAAGAAGGAAACTAGCTCCGCTGGTAAGGAATAAATAGTCAAAAAAAATGTTTCACTTATCAAAAGTTGGAAGCAAGCTACGCCCAGTTTTTGAAGCGAAAATCAACAAAAAAATTGCGTCAAAATTGTGATTAGCGAAAGAATGAATCATGTCATCGCATAACTTTGTATTTAACTCTGACACGTCGATATAACTTTCGTTCCCAAAACCGGGTGCATATCTATTTAAAAACCAGTTATTTTAGCAAACTGCATTGACATTGCTAATACATAATAATGATTATAAACTATGGCCGTGTTAGTGACCATTTCTTCTCTTACTATACAAAATAATTATATAAATAGTTAGATTACCATATAGCCGTTCTATTTTGGGCAGCAGCTAAACTAAACACATAAGTAAAGTTATCAAGTTTGCTAAATGCGCGTATTCGCAGCGACGGAGCACGTGCACAAACATGCATTAGCATAATCAAACGCGGTGTGCTGCGTGGCATGTCGGGCACTGGGAAGGAAAAACGGTACTGGTTCATTGGCTTTTGAATAGAAGTTACGTGTAAACATCGTATAAACTTTTCATTAACCATTGTAATGATTGATCGTTAAGGAAATTGTATCCATCAACTACTCGTTGACAGTAGACTAGTGATCATCATTTGTTGCAATTTAAATTAATTAAGAAATCAATCTCATTTAAAATTATAAAAATAGCTGCTAAAATGGAATGACTGGTATTCTACTGTAGCTTTTTTAACCGACTTCTTCAAAAAGGAGGAGGTTCAGGTTAGAAATATATCTAGGTAATAAAAACTTTTTACAAAAAAAAACAACCGACTTCCAAAAAACACAAAAAAAGTGAAAAATAACTTTAATTTCGGAAGTCGGTGTCTTTGCTTAACAATTAACGTTTTTTGCCACCGACTTCCGAAATTAAAGTTATTTTTCACTTTTTTTGTGTTTTTTTGGAAGTCGGTTGTTTTTTTTTGTAAAAAGTTTTTATTACCTAGATATATTTCTAACCTGAAGATGCAACGCAGCGCTATTTCCACCCAGTGCGTCCTCAAACATCACCTCAAGATTATGCAGCGTCTACCAACACTAAGTATAACGTGTAAAATCATAAACTATCTAGTTAATATCTTGTTTAGAAACAGTTTAGTCCTCACTCAACTAGATGTGAGGATCCAAAGGATGAAGGAGCCTACGTGACTTCTTTCGTATTTTTCTATTTTCTTGGGCCAAATTTTAGGGTTTGCGAGAAAAGAAGGAATTGAATCGAGAGGTTATTAAATTAGATTGAGGGTAAGGGTCATTGTGGTTCTAAGGAGCAGTTGGCTTGAGAGTGTTCTTATTTTCTAGACTAATAAATAATTATGTACGATTGCTTGATTTCTAAAGTCTTATCCGCCTGTTATTGATTGTAACTAAGAAGTGGTCGTATTTTCATCGATATCGAAGTAGGGACAGCTCATAGTTTAGCAAAAACTAATTCTCCACAATCAATTTGAATGAACTTGTAAATACCTATCCAAAATAGATTTTCAAGAACCCGTCTAGGTCGAACCGCTATTTCACTTCAAATTCAACACCTAAATGATTACACCACTAAATCTAGATCAAAATAAATCTAATGTTTTCAATCTAACTCCCTTCTATCTATGTATAAAATCGAAAGAAGATTAAACGTAACTCTAAACTGCTAGGTAAATGTTCGACGATCAATTTGTCCGTCGGACAGTGCGTCCGAGGACTATCAAAACAAATGCTACAATTTATTTGATCCATTTTCTATCGCACACGTATATTGAAGATTTTTCGCCGAAATTTCTGTTCATGAATGTAGTAGGTACTTTAATTTTCTTTGCCTTTGGATGGCTTGTAGTCATTTGGTGAATTTTTGGATTTATTTATTATTTTTTCTTTAAGTCTCCCGAGTTAATCGTTGACGAGATTCTAATTCCTCTGATAATATTCCCTTACATTTTATGGTTCTTTCGTTTACCTAAATCACGTACCTTAGCTCTTAAAACCTACTCCAAAATGCCTCACATCTGTCCAATATTTGTATGACCCCCAACCAAATCATTTGACGTAGAACAACAAACATTAGTGGTGTCTATAAATGTTTGGCCAGGTCGTTTGTTGATACATGTAAATTGCGTACATATGGGCAAACAAGACGCCGAAGTGTATCTCAAGTTGGAATCTAACCGAAATGGACCATAGGACGGACGATGTGCACTTCAAGTCAAGTGAACTTGGGTTAGACGTAGATCAAGAGTGTATGTATATCTCTGCGGCCCGATAGGAAACCGCGTGCATGAAACAATCGTCGGCGATACTCGGCGACACTTGTTACTTACTTTAGTCTATTTTAGTTTTTTTTTTAGTTTATTTTAGTTTTAGTATAATATTGTAAACTGCAAGGCAGTAAGATATTGTCCAATGCTATGTACGCCATAATTGTCATGTACATTAGTCCTTTAGTTATTAAGATTATTTCTATCATAAGTTTAATGTATGTGATGTGGCTGTGCTTTAAAAAAATATAAATAAATTAATAGATACTCGAAGCGAAGTGATTGTTTGAAGAAATATGCAAGGCCAAAATTAATTAGCTAGCGTAATTCCGCAGACGTCATGGCCAATATCAAGTCAGCAGAAAACAAACAAAAAAATTATGTCCGTTTTTGAAAATATTCCTTTTTGTTGTATTGTGTTTAGATATCGATAAGTATCCTTCACGTCTGCGTAATTAATTGTGGTGTGTATAAAATAAGTGAATTTTGAAACCAGGTCTGACGCCCATCTGTGACTTCATTAATTACCTACAAAGTTTTGTGTAAATATGAAAAAAATCTTTCACTATATTGTGTCTGTCAAATTTTCAGAGGTTCAACAAATTAAGTTTTCCTCACACCTTAATAAGATTCCCTCACTTGCGAACTCACGAAGGAATCCAGAATTGTTTTAGAACGCAAGACTGCCGTTTCTTTCCATCTCTAAACAACTATCCGTACGTGATCGCACGAACACGACCACCGGTGAACGGGAAACGAACGAAAGAAAGAATGAAAATAATTCTGAGGTAATCATGTAACTGGCGAGATAATAACGGGCCTTTGGGTCGAATGATAAATTGAAAACGACCACGTCTGTGTAAATTTCTTTTGGAACGATTTGGACGATTTTTTTTGTCCATGTATGAAAAATGTGAACGTGATTATGGCTTTTTGTAGGTATCTTAAATAATGATTTGGAAATGTTTGAACGTACATTTACGATTATTATAGGCCATAGAGATTGATGATTTCGGTAGAAATAATATTACTACCTTGAAAATATTTAGGTTCTTTTACCAAAAATTAAACCAAATCTAATATAATCTGTGTAGAAAGATGCAGTACCGTTATTTTTGCTTGGAATAACTCTAACACACGAATATCACTACCAATACCGATACCGAAAACTATTGAATTCTCTTTTGATTCCAACCATCTTTCAGAACATTATCGCTCAGAACCTACCTGTTTAATAGAGCGCCACCACAACAGTGTCCCAAAGGAAAAGTCACAGGTAACAATGGGCCAATACCTCCCAAATAAATCAAACCTTCGGGTCTTACTGAGCATTGTGTCTAGCCAAACCACACAGAATTATCACCTTTAAATTCCCATTCCCAAAGCTCATAATTCCATGAAATATTTTACTTGTAGTCTTATTTTGTGTTAGACAATTCAAAGGAAAATACGCTGTATTGTTAGAGTAACAAAGGCGGTGTTTCTGTGTGGTGTAGAGACATTAATCAGCGGCCGTCAGTTTGACACACAAAAGCGTCAAATGTTCGTTGTGAATGAATGAAGTAATTTGTTGTAGATATATTTAGTACATAGTGTTTGTTTGTTTTGGTTTAGGCTTTACTTGGTTTTGTTGTATTTGATTAGAATCTATAGCATCTTCATAATTTATTATTTGGAGTGACGGAATTACGTACCTGTTTCATACATAGTTGAATATAAAAATATACCTACTATACCTTCAAATCTGTACGAGTCATGTATCGTACATGGCACGCGCGCATGGCTTTCATAGAAAGTAATAAGGTAAAGCCTCATCTTATCAGATGTTAGGGAAAAGCCTTATTTACGTAAACGATGCAGCAAAAACCAATCCACCACTCCAGGGAAGACCTTGGAGTGTTGATTCATAACTCTTCATCTATGTATGTGTTTCTCAATGACTGGAACAACTGGTTATTTTAGCAGGATGTGGATATTGCCTTTTAAAAAGAACCTTTGAAAGTTTAAGCATTTCTTTAAACTTTTAAAGAGTGAGATCATCTTTGCTCATGCTATTATTCCATTTGATATTTTCTTTTTTTTTTTCTGTAATCTTGTTGACGTTTGACATTTTTGTATTAATTTGACATTTTTACTGTAATTCGAATGATTTCACATTAATTTGTATTTTGTATTATTATAATTTCCTAATTTTTATTTAAAATTATGATATCTTTTTTGTTTAAATTAAACACGATTTACATACCCATGTAACCGTAAAACGGACTTTTATAATAAAACATCTATGTACTAATTCCCTTGTTTGCAAAGTAATAAATTATTTGATTCCACACATACTAAAGAATAAAGATTTAATCATTACAGCCCTGTCCAGACTGCCTCATTATTACGTCATCACTGTCCATAATTTTAACCCTCTAAAATACTTTTATACAAATACGATTAAAATTCATTTCAAAAGTTTGAACATACATATTAGCGGTTAGTAACTGGTGCCATAACCATTCAAATGTGAATTTAGCAGTAAAACCATATTAATTGATAACATGGGCGGCCAAATCGCCAATTAATTCAACAATTATAACTTCTAACTGTATTCAGAGGGCGAGTACAGTCAGCTGCATCATTATTAAATTAAAAAAAACTGTTTATTCTAATTTAGACTAAGAAGCAATGTATTTTGGAAAAAACAAAATGATCGAAAAAGGCTAAGTGGTAATGAAAATCTGGCTTCGAGATATTAGCTAGCAGAAAATGACAATAATAAAATTCAACTTTTCACTCGATCTTTTCACACAAGCTGGCAAGAGAAAAATTGCTTGTTTTTACCTATTTACAGTATGTAGTATGTAATATTCATCGAATCACATGTCGGGATATTATTGGGATTTGATAATGATTTTAAAGGTATAAAATGTGAGGGCCAATTCTCTTAATTATTAAAAAAAAAAAAAAAAAAAAAAACAAGCGACTCCCAAAAAATGCAGTCAAATGTGAATAGTAACTTTTATTTCGGAAGTCGGTGTCTTTGCTTTTCAATTATCGTTTTTTGTCACCGACTTCCGAAATTAAAGTTATTTTTCACTTTTTAGTTGTGAGTTGTGGTACCTACCCCACACAAATTAGAATACCGCTACGTGCTACGTGAATAACAGTGATGGAGTCACTTAAAACATCGTCTATATAATTATCCTAAGTGGGAAAAATACGTAATATTGAAGCTAACTCAAAAACGAAGCAAGCAAAGTTAATAAAATTTACATGAGACCACCTCAGCATGACCTACCAAAGAAAAAAAGAATCATCAAAATAGATTCATAATTCGCGGAGTAATCGAGTAACATACGCACAAAAAAAAAACATACAGACGAATTGAGAACACTTCCTTTTTGAAGAAGTCGGTTCAAAAACGTTCACATTCGAGTCGCAATCTGTCAAAATTGACAAAAATATTGGTAAATTGATGGATTTTTGGATGGATTGCGATTGAGATGCGAATGTGAACGTTCTTAAAAATAAGGGAATTGCCCCGCTGACGTTTGTGAAATTCATTCTGCCGAAAGTCCGCTCTAAAAGATAAAACCCAGAGACATTGAGCAAATTATTACGCTAGGAATACTCTATTATGGCCGACTGTACATTGACTAATATCCGGGTAGGGTGAGCTTAGCGCACGCATATGAAATTCAATGAGCTAAGCCAAGCGGAGTCGAGCTCAGCCGAGAGTAGCCGACGGGAGCCGAACTTAGCCGAACTGAGCTATTAACTCCCTTTAGTTTTGTTTAAGTTTACATGAGCGGATACTCGGATAAGTTTGAGACACGAGTGTAGTTTCAAGGGTACGGCGAGAATAATAGATTTTTTAGTGCTGATTATCTATATAATGTTACCGACCTAACCCGATTTTAGGATGAACTAGTTTCGCCTAGGCCAAACCAGTTCTCCCTACACGCGATAGGACAAACTCGTTCATCCTGTTGTTATAAACCAGTTTAGCCTAGGTTAAATCGGTTTATCCTAGTTAGAATTGACATGATTTAGGATAAACTGGTACATCCTAGTCTGAACTAATTTCACCTAGTTTGTATCTTCTTATGCTTTTCATAGTAAACTAAATAAAGGAATAGAAATAAAATAGTCAATACAGTATCAGTGATATCGTCTAAAAGCAGGTATTTGAATCACACATCGTTACTTCAAAGTCGTCTAGACATTGTAAAAAGAAATCAAAAAGAAACTTATACTATAACATTTTACCATTAGTCAAGAATACTGCGGCGTTTATACAATTATTTTAAATCACTTGACTATTCTGAAAAGGAGTTATTCAATTTCATTTTCAATAGGTAGGTATCCAATCCAATCACCATATAAATACATTCCAGAGCTGAAATGCTAGTGTTTCAGTGACTATTTCATAGATAATTACATTTCGATAGCACTTCGGGACACTTGCGACTAAACACAGGTAGTATTCGATAGCAACACACACATTCCATTTTACGATACCTACAATAGAGTTCTGATAGGGCTGTCAACAGTTAGTAGATAGTATTGAACGAAATGTAGTATCTAGCGATTGATTACAAAAAAAAAAAAAAACTAATGAGGAGATCGAAATCTGAAGACCAGTGTTGGATGGCTTAATAATCTTTCTTTTATTAGTGTTTTTCTACACGGAATATAGTTAAAAAACCGGCCAAGTGCATGTCGTAACATGCACAATGAAGGGTTCCGTAGTTGGGATGAATTTTTAAAACAAACTTAACATTGTAGTTGAAAAACATGTTCTCCCATACATTCTGTATCGGAGAACATGTTTTTCCAACTGCAAATTTAAGTAGGTCGATTATTACTCAGTAACTTGTAGAGCCTACGTAGCGGGGATAGTTTTCCTTTTAATTTCGTTATATATACTACTGCCGTGAATTTTTTCACATATTCAAACCCAACCATTTAGCTGGCAGGGGGGGGGGGACACTTGGCTCTAGCAAAAATTAGCACTTTAAAGCTTAATGTTACGCAAACGGATAACTGAATCCAAAAATGGTTTTAACAAACTCACATTATTTTTAAACGACCCTTTCAACGATACTCCACACCATAGATTCGACGAGAAAAAAAAAACCATCCTCACTTTACGTGTAGGGGAGGTACCCTAAAAAATTTTTTTTACGATTTTATTTTACCACTTTGTCGGCGTTGTTTATATGTATATCCATACCAAATTACAGCTTTCTAGTACCAATGGTCTCTGAGCTAAGCCGCGGACAGACGGACAGACTTACTACTTTACTTACTACCTTACTACTTTACTTAGAAAACTAGGCACTCAGCCACTTCGCCAATAAGTTTGTCAAGAACGAATATATTGTACGATCCTCGCACAATATATTCGTTCTTGACAAACTTATTGTACCTATATTATAAGTGAACGACTTGGTCTCCTTTAATTGGATGCGTGTTCAGATTATTGTGTTTGCATGTACTTGTGTATGCGCGATTTGCGGTTGTTTAACTAGTTTAACCATTTCTCTGATTTTGTGTCCACTCCTATGAAACACAGCTCGACAAACAAAAGAAAATCACAGCACTCACCTTCCCCACGGTCATGTAAGTCTAACTATCATCATCTGCTACAACACAGTGACATCCCTAAGAGTGAGTATTCTCTTAACTGATAAAAATCTGAGTTCTTGTGAAGTTAGTGCCGTTGTGTGCCGTTGGGACGCTAATGCCGTTCGCGTAGTGACGCCGCGGAATTCTAAGTGAGGGACGCAAAAACATTGAGGGGTCGGTCAGAGTTTCAATTGCCATTAGAGGGTTCTGCGTTTTCATTTGGTAATGCTTGAAGTTTGAATTTAAGTATGTTCAAGCCTGTGTGGATCTCTCCTCCTCAAATCAAAACTAATAAACAGGTAAAGTTGATTGCTTGTACATAATTTTTGTAAAAGGTAATCTCTGGAAGTACTGATAGAATTACAAAAAATCTTTCACTGATAAAAAGCTAGACTATTTAATTGCCATTTTATATAGGACATGTTTCTTGTCAAAGCACATGTACAAAGTCGCGGGCAGGAGCCAGTTTTCTATAAAAGTTGAAAAAGACATTTGTGTCTTGACGTCGCAAGTTCTATCAGAAATACGACAAACATTATTTATGTCCAAAAACTTCTAAAGATAAGAAACCCAGTAAAGTTCTCTCTATACTCACATACGGAACCCTCAAACCATCTATTTTTTCCGGCGGATCGTTTCGGAGGCTCGTTTAATTTGCTGAATGATTTACTTTTGCTCGAAAAGGAAAAATCGTCCGTTTATACTTTACAGTTAGATGTCGATAAACGAAGACGATTTTGCATGTTAAACAAGTTTTTTACCACCCTTTGTTGGGTCTTAAGGAACTGTTAAACTGCAGTATTTAGAGAGATTACCACTACTTTTCGTTATAAAAAAAATATCAAAATAATGGAAAGACAGAACAAAAAATCAAAATATTTTCATGTATAGGTATGTAGTAGGCATCAATACTCAATCACAGTAATTGTAGAGCACAACATTCCTGTTTGGTCAATGAGTTAAATACGAACAAATAAAGAACGAAAACAAAGCAAATTAATGTATTAATTAATGTTCATTCTAGCATAGCTAATGGCTACTTCACAACAAATGAGCATCTGCTATTTTTTTAACAAATAAATTATAACACAATAGGTATTTAAAATAATCGATATAATACATGAAAAACTTGTGCAAGTTGCAACCATAATTTCAAAGTAACCTTGCAACATTTCGTAGAAAAATGCTCACAAGCAAAAATCAGCTAAACACACAATACACCTGAGCAGCTCAATTTAGAACAGCTTGTTCGACGGCTCAGGCGAGGTAGTCTTTTTGCAGGTAAAAGCACCTCGATTTCAAACCAAGGCGTCACCAAATAGATGCATACAGAAGGACCAACGCACAAATTTCATAATTATAATCCTCACATACTCAAGCACACGCGCAAACATACGCTAAACTGACTGAAATTTAGGACTGGACAATTTTATTTATACATAATCAATATATCTATGTACAGTGCCTAAACAGCGTTAGGACCAGCGGGATTTCTGTAGTACGAAATTCTAGTATTTCGTAGCATGCAGCTGGCGGCACGTAGCGCTACGGCCCTCGTAGCCTCGTAGCCGCGTAGACGCGCTACGAGTAGTTTTCAATACAAATTGCTTTGAGTCGAGTCTGGTACAGAATTTTCGCTACATTGCGATGTAAAGTTTTATTTCAATGTTTTGAACGTTTGATTGTTGGATTAGTTCTGGTTTACTGTGGGGACAAAGAGAGACGTTATTGTACTGTTCTAGAGAGGAGCATTTTATTGTGGCAATTTTGTTTGGTGCTGTTGAAATTATTTTGTTTTTTAGCTAAAATAAAATCTAAAAATGGGTGCTTGTGTACTATTTGGAATAAGCAAAAAAATCGCTTGTCCATGAAATGTAATGACTTTCGCAATTTATTTCATTTTAATTCAGACTAACTTCTACCCGTTACTTCTTTCGTGTGGAAGTCATCAGACACCACAATATACCATTTTACAGCCACATTTTTATAGAACTTCCCTAGCTACTTCGTTTGTAGTTTGGTTCCAACAGCCAAAATGTAAAGACTGGTGACGCGGGAGCAAGCGACGTACAGTTGGCCGTGTGAGAAGTAGGTCGTCCTGGATCGACACCCGCAGCTTTCAGTAGCAATTTCCCATTGCTTGCGAAGTTTTTCGTTTTTTGGTGAATTAATGAACGCCTGATTTCCAGCATAATTATACTAATGGTACAAAACTGATACACTGACAATGGCGTTCTTAAAGCAATATTCCCCCATAGCAAATAGCGTAATAATTTATAACTTGACTGACGAGACTTTTATGGAACGTCTATACAAAATTTGAACAAAATCTAAATATATATTCTCGGAATCAAAATAGTTTCCAGACCTCGTAGCAATGACTTTTTTTTCAAGATATTCAATGTACAGTTTCAGACTTCGCTTCGATTTTATTATATTTATAGATACACAAAACTATTACGTGTGACTTTTAATAATTTAATTATTCAGTCAGTCCTCCCAGCACCGCAATTTTACCCAAAAATAGGGCAAAATCAATCCCCGAAACTGCACCAAGACGAATAGCGCGCCGATAGCTAACAAACACCATATAAAGCCCTCATCCATCGAACCCTGGCCCAATACACTCCGCTCCCACACACTGATAAATTATTACAACCCGGTAAACGAATATCCACCATCCTAGTCACGACTGTACTACTCTATAAATAGCTTTATTTCTTACTTTCTTTATGTTTTTCTGGTATCGGTATCTTTGGGGAATTCTAAATGTCACAATAATCCTTCTTAATTTAAGATATTTCATGTTTATTTTTGGAGTGTTAACTTTTTTTGTTAAATGATGGATAGTCTCGACAATATTGATAGTTTCGTTTGAAATGATTGATGAGATGATGGCTAATAAAGATGTATGGAAGAAGAATTACCGCCCCGCCCGCACATTAAATAAGGATAAGGCAATGTGAGCAGTGGTGGCCCAGTGGGAACCACCGCGACTTACGAGTTGTTAGTCATTTATGTTCGAACCCTGGCAGGCACTTAACTTTGTGTAAATTACTTCATCACTACTGCTCTCAAACCGGTGAAGAAAAATATTGTGAGGAAACCGGCATATCCTAAAACCAAAAACTCTAATGTTTTTGACATCTACCAACGCGCACTGGGCACGCGCGGTGGATTACTGCCCACTCTGCCCCCTGCTCTCTTCCTGCTCTCTCCCTGCTCTCACAGAGAGATGGCCTGTTGGCCTGTGATTATTGTTTAATAAATACATAGCAGTAAGTTAACGACGGACTCGGCCAGTACCTAATTATTAGTGCCACATAATGTGTACGTTAATTCTTTCACTTTTTCTTTTAATGCCTTAACTTTCCAGTTTCTATATTCCTAAGGTCCTCTTTAAAAGATTGAAGAATGAAGAATCTTACTGTTGTTATAAATCACGATATTTTTCAAAGATACTTTTTGAAGCTTTCATCTCTTTACGACTTCCAGCTACTCGGTATCCTACAGCTTCAGGCTAGCTGTAGCATAAAGAAGGATGCATAAACGAATACCTCCCACTCGTCACTTTGTCAGCTATCCACATCGACGTGTACAGGGTTGCTTTGAAGAATTCCAATCGGACCGGGTTTCCAATAGTTTCAGCTCCTGTAAAATGTACGACACAAAGGACAACAGGCTTATCTGCGACACCCCCCAATAGCTTTAAAAAGTTGTTTGCCATTGGATAGGTATGACGTGACTTCTCTCAACAGTTGTTAGTACTTTTGGAGATACATAGCAATGTAGGGCCTTTGCCATTTAAATAATTAAATTAAGTAACAATAAAAAATCTAGTTTTTTAGCAATTTGTTAACTTTTATGCCTTATACTCATTGAATGGCATCAATCAGCAAAAGTCGCGTTCTTAACAAAGCTCTATTCATTGGTATAAATATAAACATATTGGGCAATGAAGCAGATTCCCATAGTTCGAAGCCTATTTTCCTTTAATTCTACGTCGGACGAACGTAATTTTGTCGGTTTTATGTCGTGGATAGAAGCATAGAAAGATGGATGAGAGGAATTCTGATGAACGAGAAGGATGAATCATGATAGTGGCCGCTATGGCTTCTAGTGTAAACACACTGATGTAGTAAAATAACTTTAAGATTTTAATGATTTGTTGAAATTAAGTGGAAATTAAGACGGGAAGAGTTATCGAGTACCTATCACTTTTATTCAAGTTTTTGCACTGAATTGTGTAAATGGAATTAGATCTTACATTCATGTTATTTGCTCAAAACAAACGAGAATGATGATAGATTTTTGTTTTTTGTGTTTGTTAATTTGTTAAAACATTTAATTACCCACTTATATTTTGTACGCCGTTTAGACGTGACTATGATTCAATTTTATAATGAACATCTTGCATGCCATGTGTATGTTTTGGACTGATAAAATGATCTTGCATCTTGTTTCAAATCGGCTCTCCAACGGGACGCCATAATTTATAAGAACCAACTTTGTGGTAAATGTCCCTTAAAAATATCTTTGGCCTATGACTACATACCTAGCATGATACCCTGGCTCCCCCCACTATCACGCGTCCACTATATCAAGTATCTATTTGAACATAAACCGTTTATCGCCAGCTATCGCTCGGACAATAGCGACTGGGGGCGCGGGCGGGGGGCGCGGGGGGCGCGGGGGGCACAGGGTGACATCCGCTTCCGACGGAACCGGAAATGGCTGATATGTGACTTTGTTTTGCGCCGTTTGTTGAGCTTCCCTTATTTACCGTTAGTAATAGCTGTTAATATATTATGAAATATCGTTAGATTTTTGTTAGCAGACCGGATGTATGATATACTCTTACTAGAGGTATCTATTGTGTAAGTAATGGTTATTATTGGAAGTGGTTCTTTATGTTGTGCTTGAGAATATTTTGTAAATAATAGGGATAGGTAATGGGCGTTTGTTTCAGCGATACATGTTAGTATCGGATATATATATTATTGTAACGTTATTTTTGTATTTACATTGAACTAGTACCTAGATAATAATTTAATTTATTCTCGTAAAAATAGGAAATAAATTAAAGGCAGGTGATGAGTTCAAAAAATCTGTGCCTTGTATATTCTACGTCTTACTTATCTATCTTAGCATCACCGAAGGGCAAAGAGGCTATTGTGGAATTAAATCCGTATTTGTTTAATAATGTTGTGTATAGAGCATGAAATAAATACACTTGTCGAGTCCTTACTAACTTATTCAAATAAAAAGTCATGGCAAATAATTCAAAGTAATAAAATTATCAACAGTAAAACCTGTGACCTAAACAAATAGGATTGAATTATTCATATTTCAAAAAACCAATAACATACAAAATATAATAAAATTTATTCAAACTAATAATATTGTATTAGTTAAACTAATTAATCCCTAGACGCATTAGGCATAATTATTTAATTTATTAAACGATTCAGCATTTTAGAATTATGCTATTAATAAAATGATAATTTATATTTTATTATGTGGGAGAACAATGGAGCTCTCTGTTAAAGGTCTCGTTAATTTATTTGATACATAATTATCATAATATTTTATCTACATTCGTTATTTTAAAATATTTAAAGAAATAAAAATATAATCTCACCTGCATCCAAAGCAGGGTCCAATACAGGTGGTAAGGGAATAAAAATAAATTATTGATTTGATTTTTAATTTGAAGGGCCTCAGAAAGCGAAACCTCCTAACAATACGCGCCGTATCGAGGAGCACGGTTTACGGCATCCAGCTCTTGATCCAACTGCGTAACGAGAGCCTTCTTCAGGCAGTTTTCCCCAAAGGTGGAAGTTCAAACACCCTTTCTCATTCTATGAGCAAATAAACCAAGTACCTACGAAGGTAGGCTTAGTTTTTGCTAAGCGATTAATTAATTAATTATCGACTACTAGTAAAACTTTCATTGTACGTCACCACCGGCATGCTGTTACTATAAAATTAAAATAGTTTACTATAGAACTATTTGCTATCTAGTCAGCTAATTAACTTAGTTTTTGATCGATAGTCATAGTACAAATATAGAAGCGCTGCGATTTTTATAAAAAATGTGTATGTTTATAAAAACTACATTCATTTTTCAGGCTCGATGCTTCAATTTTGTTGGAAAACAATGTGAATGGAATATGTTTATGGGAACAGGTAAAATACTTCAGTCGTAGGTAGGTAAGTACTCATACTATGTCTGCTAAAGTATTCTTACTATTTGTAATACATAGAAGACTTCTTTGTTAAAGGAGCTCATCCGAGGAAATACTACCACCATCACCATGTCTATGTCTGCCGCCAAGCAGCTTTGTTGTATACCAGCTTGTAGAGTATGGATGCAGGTATTTACGAGCACATTTATTAGACATTTCATCTTTGTCTCTGGGATAACAACGAAGCTGTAATGGCTCTGGTATTTCAGATGTCCATAAGCGATGGTAACTACTCTATCATCGTAACAATATGGTCATCTAATAACATAAGAACAAAACACTGACGTCACTAAATGCTCCTAAATTGCTTCCTGTGAACAGTAAATTGAATTGACACACATAAATTATCGCTACATTCCGTGACGTCATAGCCACATAGTTACACTATGTCTAGGATAATAAATCAAGCTGTGTTATCTCTATAAAGCTGTCTATAGGTAACATATATTTTAAACTTGTCTGACTTCAGGATGGGGTGGGGTTTAATAAACAGCGGGAATAAAATTATATATTTTTGATCGTATTTCATCGTATCGTTCAGTGTTTTAACAAAATTCCTTATAACAAAAATTTACCTCGTACAAACGGATGGCTATCTTGCCGTAATTGATTTTTAAACCTAGCAATTGATATTGTACTAGACATGGATGAATAATGGTTTAGCCGGGTACCCGGTAACTGAGTACCCGGCTTGGCTAACCGCGCAGAAATGCTGGGTCGCGTGGGTGCTGCTAATGCTAATAACGGGTCAACCAGTGGTGCACCAAATATTGGTTCAAAATATTCTGCCGCATCGGAATTAGATCATTATTTAAGCTCGGCAAGATATACAAATCCTTACACATGGTGGGCTTCTAAACAGGACACTGTCCGATATTAAGAAAAGTTGCGGCTAAATATAATATTTATCAACACGTGCAAGTTCTATTTTACAGCGAAATCCTGTTCTCAGCGGTAGGATTCATTATTTGTGAGTAGAAAACAAGTCGATTCGATATCCATCGTCCTGAAAAACCTGGTGTTTTTATTATATTTTCATAATTTTCCAAATTACAAATCCATACTAATATTACAAATTCGAAAGTAACTCTGTGTGTCTGTCTGTATTTTACCTTTCCACGCCTAAAACCACTGAACGGATTTCGATAAAATTTGGCAAGGAGATAGATGGCATCCCGGGGAAGGACATATGCTACTTTTTATCAACATAGGTACCACGCAGGAGAAGCCGCGGGCGGAAGCTATATTGAATAAAATAATTCAACCATTTGTATTTTCCATGCTATTGTATTTTTTCGATTAGTATTAGTAATTATTTTTCATTCACTAAATTACCCGGTACCGCTGGGTACCCAGCATTATTACCCGTTACCCAGCTGGATCCTAAACAAGTGCCGGATTAGCCTGGTATCACATTGGGGTTTTAGATATTATTTTGTAATCAGTCGGCAACGGTTAGTAATTTAGTTTCGACAAAGATGTTTGTGGCATTTGGTGCTAACTGTATCTTGGTCTGGTTAATACTGATGAAGGTAGTTAGTCATTTTCAAGAAGCGTTATGGGCAAAAGTTCTTATTTGAAACAAAATAGTTGCTTAACGTTTTTAACCGGAAAAAGGGTTTGGCTAACTGATATGCCGAGAAAAACCACGAACATCATCATCATCATAATCTGCCTAGCATTTTTCGACAAATTATGTTGAGTTCGGCTTCCAGTCCAACCGGATTCAACAGAATTCCAGGCCCAAATCTTCTTAACTATATTTTACCAGCTACTACTGCGTCCACACATTTAAAACCACTCTCACTCAGCGCACGTCCACATTCTAAGATAAAACGCAATATAACTTGCAACAGAACGTTTCTATTCAGATTAGTTCTAACAGTAGAATATCGAGTTCTTTGGTTCTACCCTTTATTGACTCCTTACGGTACCTACCTACGTGACGAGGCATTGTAAGATCTTTAATTCTTTAAATGGGATTTTTATTGGCTTCAATTGGAATTTAGGTGTCTTGTTGGTCCAGTGTTAGTAAGTGCGACTTGGAAGCGTGTGGTTCTAGGTTCAATACTCAGGTTGGGGAGTTTTTCATTAAGACATTCTGAGACGCAACGTGGTGTCTGGATTTAAGGTGGCTAGCGGCAAAACGTTTCATTCGTGTATTTTTTATAAATATTGTTCACCAAAAGGACGCACTAGGACTTATTATTCTGGTGGTCGTCAAGTGCGACTGCAGTAGTTCGATTCTCAAGGCCCGGGGTCTGGATATATTTCCCAGTTTTTAATTTGACTTAAAACCATGCAACATAAACATCCAGCGAAATGGGAATCCTATTATACAGCCACTGCCCAACTTTCAGGGAATACAGGCATGATGTTATGTTATGTTACCAATAAGAAATAAAAATAGGATATACATGCTGAAATGTGGGTGTGGCATATTATCCCTCTGTCTATCCTTTCTGGAAATTGAACTCTCACATTTCGTCAGAAAAGTTTTTTATCGACTTCATAAAAAACATTCTAAATCTAACGATTCATCTTAAGAAAACTAGCGTGGGCTGACTAATAGTGTGTAGTGAGCAATCTCTCAGCTGCCACCTCAGTAAATTGCGCTTCTCAAAGTATTTTGTTTATGATAAATAAACGTTATATGTTTGATAAATTGTTTCACAACATGTTCAGTAACCTGACATGTTTCCACCGGTAAGGTGGAGCACTGTGCTGGTAAATACAAAAGTATAAAATGTAAGTATTGATAAATAGGGTGATAATACGCGATCGAATCAGAAATTAAGAGATCCGCAGGAGAACCAAGGTAACCGATGACTTAACTTATATATTTTTTTCTATTTTTTCAACCTTTACTGTCCCACTTCTTGGCGAAGGTCGCCCCATTATCCTAACTAATCCTAACTCCAAACTAATATTATATGTGAAAGTGAGTTTGTTTTTTGGTTTGTTTGTTCCGTTTTCATGCTAAAACGACTGAACGGTTTTGGATAAATTTGGCACATGGGTAGACCATGACTACTTTTTATCCCGATATTCACACGGGATCGAGACTCATGCGAGTGAAACCGCGGGGTGTAGGTAGCTAATTATAAAGGTACCTACTATGGAGCTATGTGAGCATTCCTGAACTAGGATATATAAGCTGAGTTAATTACTAAATTAGATTTAGCTCGTAGGAAAGCCGCAGGTTGTTTGTAGTGCAAGCTAATTATCCGTTTATAAGCAGAGCCGTGTGGTTTTCTGGGAAAGAGCCCGTTAGCCTTTCGAAGTGTTGAAACATAAAATCACACGTCTGTTTTCCCAGGACTAAGGTGTAAATTATTATCAAGGTGCAAATTTTGCGACTTATGGTAAAATTCACATAATTTCGGGAGTCAGTCTATCGCCATAATCTGGACTTGGGCTGCTTCTGAGAATTTCCTAATACAAAACATCAATATCATTGCTCAATCCGGGATTTGAATTTAATACAGCCAGCCTCAAAATTTTTCGTATTAATTTAGTTGTTCACAATCATAACATCACGCTGTAATCATCGAAGGGTTAATTAAGCAGAGGTGTACCTTTTTTGGTACACTTACATTTCGCCAGCTCTGTTTATGTCCCACTAGCTTCCGCCCGCGGCTTCGTCCGCATGGTATGTCGATAAAAGGCCTATGTCCTTCCCCGGGATGAATTTTCGAAAATCCTTGTTATACCTACATTATTACCTGATACTAACATTGATTTTCAAGTTAATTAAACCGTGCGTTAAAATTCTATCACACAATCTTTGACACACCCCTTTTCCCGTTTAGTTTAGGGTAGTATAGAAAAACAAAAAATGACAAACTTTATCATTTACTTAGATAAGTATCCGTGCCAAGTTTCAAGTCTATTAACTCAAGGAATTCGATTTTTCTTACAAACGAAATCTCCCCTTGTCATCCCCTAAAGGTCCAATATTGAAAAACCCTTTCTTAGTGAATGCCCACGTCTTAATAACTATCTGTTTGCAAAATTCAGCCCAATCCGTTCAATGGTTTAAGCTGTGTAGACTACTCCTTTTCAAAAAACCCTGATACACATTATTCTTTATTTTTTTTGGTTTTAAGTATAAATACCGAATTTCGAGTTAATGGGACGGCGCGTTAAAATTCTTCTATACAAACTTTGACACACCCCAATCCCCGTTCAGGGGGTAGTTTATAAAAAATAAAAATGACAAACTTTTTTTTCCTTTGAGGGTAGACATAGCACTAACATATATTTTTGTGTGCTCTTGATAAAATAATTTATTTAAAATAGTTATATACATTTATTTATGAAATAAATCAGTTCATATTATATAAGCCCCCCCCCACACCCGCTTTCTATTGATATCAAGTCTGTACCTGGTTCACTTTCACTGAACACTTAACATTGACACTAAACTTGCTGCCAGTTTGGAGGACCTTGAGCGTTTGTTTGGATCCCGCATGCAGGAATATGAAGTGAAATTGCAGCAAGCTGCCGCTGTCACCGCATCAGCTACTCCAGACATTGCATCCATCGCACGTGAGTTCTCAGAGTTTAAGCAGTTTGTGTGTCAAGCACTCTCTACTTTAAAAACTCAAATTGAGCTGTTTGCTGCTGGGTTCGATAGGTATGAAACCATCATGCGAAGAAAGGTCCTGCTGTTCCATGGTGTGCCAGAGAAGGATAATGAAAAGACTCTTGACGTGGTCCGCAACATCATATCCAACCAAATTAAATTGACTGAGGTATGTAATGACAATAATATTATCCATGTTTGTCATAGACTCGGATTCTCACAGCAGAAGGCCCGACCCATACTAGTGCGATTCTTCAAAATGGAGCACCGGCAACTTGTATGGGATAGCAAGAAAACTCTCAAGGGTACCGGGATCACCATCTCCGAGTTCTTGACACAAGTCCGGCATCGAGTGTTTGCAGCTGCTCGTAAGCATTTCGGTATGCCAAATTGCTGGTCCATGGAAGGCTAGATTGTTGTTATTTGCCCAGATAAATCCCGCCGGAAGATCGAAACGGCAGGCGAACTCCACGATCTGATAGCCAATTTTCCGTCTTGTGCAGTCGACAACTATGATTCTGCGCAATCTAAAGAACCTAGATCTCCTAAAGCCGCAATCTTGGCTACTCCGGCTAAGAGTACGAGGAAGACGCGTCTGCGCAAGTAGCTCATTCTTTGTTTTTCTTTTCCAACTACTTCAATGCTTCTCAACTTCGCCGCTTTGCATGTTCACAATCATCTTGGGTCGGTAGTTGAATAAGTAATTTTCACTTGTCTCACCGCAAATCATTAATTCTACTTTTTATTTATTTAGTATTACTGCCGGTATTTATAATTCATAAGCTTTTGATGTTTTTGACAATGTGACGTATTGACTGGACGATGTGACAGATAGATGTCAGTGTCATTGCTCCTACCCATCGGTCAGTTGAATTTTAAAACGTCTATCGATATCATTTGTTACGATTCCGTCATGCTGTTCTCTATGTTTCATCGTGAGTGCGTTTCGAGGAATACGATAATAACCAATGAAGCGCAACAAAATTACGCTTCATTGGTTGCGTTTTGAGGAATACCCCAAAAAAAAGTAGCAAGATGATTCTCTTAAACTACTCTTACCTTTAGAAAAATATTGGAATGAAGCGTATTTGGATAGTATTTTATTACGATCACATAAAATATTAGAAAACAAAAATGTGATTAGGTTTGACGGAGCTGACTGTAACAAATTCAAGTTGTTGGTATTCGTTTGCACATTAAATTTAATTATTTAAAGAGTGGTATCGGAATAGAAAATAAATATGAGTTCCAATAAATACCAGTGGTTTAATTTTTGGTATTAGGATGGAATAACTCAGTACCACAGACGTGCGGTTGACCATACAAAAAAAGAAAGGTTACTTTTTTTAACCCGGAACTTTAACATTAATATTTATTGTCCACTATAAGACCTGTTCTGAGAATCTGTAGTTATGAATCCAAATAATTGTAATTGGTTTGTGGGTTACCGCTAATTATTGGCGAAACGTTGACATGTTCGTGGAAAATGCTATTAAAATAATTATGAAAGTCGGTCAAACCAACATTGGTATTGCATAACTGCGTAACAGATTACCTATTTATTGTTTAGGTTAGTTTCTGTTTATTTTTTCCATAGCCTGATGTAATAGCCTATAACCTTCCTCAAGAATTGGACTATCAAATGCAAAAAGATTTTTACTGATTCTGGTATCACACTGGTAGTTCCAGAGATTAGCGCGTTCAAACCAAAAACTCTTCAGCTTTATTAACAAAAAATTGCGGCTTAGCCTGTGTGGATGTTGGAAAATATCCCAACGTACTACCGGGATTGAAAGTACCCTATGTGTTATTCCAGGTTATAAGCTATCTGTGTGCCACATCCAAATCAGCCGCCAGACTTCCGTTCAGCCGATGCCGTGCCAATGCGGAACGTACAACCACACAAACGGAAAAAAAGTCTTCGTTACTATATTATTATGTCGCGAAAAAGCGAGATAATTAAAAACATTTTTTAACAAGCGTTTTCAAGTATTTCGAGCATAAATTTCTACTTAGTTAAACATGATTTTCGCCTCCCAAAATATGAATTTCCGATGAAATTCCAATAATTTAAAGTCTCGAATTTCCTAATTATTTTGTAAAGTCCTTTAATAAATGAGTTCAATTAATTCGATGCTGCCGTTATGGTAACCGATATAAACAGTTTTAACAATTAACAGGCGACGTAACGAGTTCCTGCGGTTACTGTAGCGTTAGATGAACTGTGAACGAGATTTAATTAATATATGTTGTGCGGCGCGTATGGAATGCGGTCCCGAACGAGTTTGGGTGGTCGGTTGAAAGTAGACACCATGAAATCTATATTTTGTCTCTCTCTTTCTTTTTACTGTTGACTTGCAGTCCAGAAAAGAATGATAAGGTTTGTAAAAATGTCAGTGGGTTTAATTAGCCAAAGCGCCAGACGTAGGTATTTGATTTTGACGTAGGTACCGACTATTTTCGTCATTCAATTGTTATAATTCTGTTTCTTATTGGTGTTCTGGGTGTATACTTCATCTGCTCCACTATCTCCTATACCAATCTTATAGCACCAAGGAACCAAGGATCGTACACAGATATTGTTAAATGTGTGTGTGTACCTATATTTTTAGATGTCGTAGCACGATGCTGAAATAACGGCCTTTAGGCCTCGTGCAGGACTTTTGATTGTTGTATGTTTGTATCGATTGTATCATAGATATACTATTTAGATTGTATAGAATTATCTTCCTGTGTGAGTTCCAAAAAAGAGATTTTTTCGTCGCATATGGCAAGACACAGTACACCTAAACCTAGTAGGTGAGCTACCACGATCTAGGACAATGCGGATCTCAGCAATAACCTAAAAAGCTGCTCACAATAAAAACTTATCTCGCTCATCAACCAAGAATAACAACATTAACTTAAAAAATACAATAGACGTAGATATATTTAGTAACCTATTCCGCTTGACTATTCTTCAAGAGTCCTAAAAAAACCCTGTAAGAAATCGACATGTGTTTCACCTCTCAACGAGGCATCCTCAGGATGACGATTGACCAATTGCAAACCAGAACGCGACGTGTTACCACACCGAGCGCTGGACGCAAAGTGTTCAAGTGGAACATTTTGCGTCCAGCGCTCGGTGTGGTGTGGTTCTGGTTTGCAATTGGTCAATCGTCATCCTGAGGATGCCTCGTTGAGAGGTAAAACACATGTCGATTTCTTACAGGGTTTTTTAGGACTCTTGAAGAATAGTCAAGCGGAATAGGTTACTAAATATATCTACGTCTATTGTATTTTATAATGGATTTCCGCAAAGTCACGCCTGAATCAATTAACTATCAACATTAACTTACTCAAACCTTCATAAACCCTTACTCAAGTTCTAACGATCACTCCTTAAGTTACAGTTTAACAAAACGTAAAGTGAAAAGGTCGTAAAACGTTAAAGATTAAAGTTTAATCAGTTGTATGTCGCCTGTAACACGCCATTACAGTTGCTCTATTTCCCATTGTGTGTTAAGGGGTGGTTCCTGTGTGCACGACTTTGAGTTGCGACTTACTGGTGAAAATGGAGGACAAGAAATGATTGATTTTAAACAGCAATTTATTTGACAGCAGAATGACTAACTCAAGTTAGTCATTCTGCTTTCATGTTGGTTTCTAAAGAGATAATTCTGTAAACGTAAGGTTTCGCAGCAAGTGGAGGTCTGTAGTTGCTACCTACCCCCATGGGAATATATAAATAATTCTGTATATAACATGTCTCCGCTGTGCATCAAAAAGCACGTTAAACATTCCATCCCTATTTTCATAAAAATGTTCAAGATTGTACAGCTAGTCTCAACATAGAAATTCTTAAAATGCTCTTTGAACTAGCAAAATCTCTACGTGAATCTGCTGCAAAAACTGTAATAAATCGTGTTTCCCCACGCAAATTGCAATAAGAACCAAAAACCTCAAGCCTCGTACAGAAAGACCAACCCGTAACAAAGTTAAACCGCTCACAATTAGATAGCACCATCTATTACCAAGTTCCGACTATGTGTAACTAACTCAATTACTTACAGTACCGAAATAGGCGGCATTTGACAATTTGGGAGCAACTTGTACGGTTATCAAACTACGGTGGCCCAGATGTTTCCATAAGTATTTATGGTTTGGAGTATGAGACGGGAATAGACAAGGTATATTTTTTGCAGACGTGGGGTGTGATCTCTGTCAACTTGTTCGTTTCTTTTATCCATAAAAGGTAAATTTTGTGCCTTTGGGAATGATATCTTATTCTTTATCCAAAACAAATACGAAAAAGAAATGTAGAAAATCACTTTAGACGTATTTGTTCTGAATCCAAAATATAAAAATCTTTCAGAGAGTGTACTCTGACAATGCAACAGTCAGTAACTTACTTATCCGTTTGCCTTGTGATTATGACTTGATAGAAAAGTAAAAATCTATCAAGCATAAGGCTAAACTACATCTGATACAGGGACCAATGAAATGATCCATATCTAATTAATTTTCAACGCTACGTCTATGCGTTGAAAATTAATTATTTACACGTTAGTCAAACACATACTACATGAAACTCTTTACCACATAACTCTATTGTCAATTAACTCCAATTACTGATAGGAGTCGGTAGGCTAATGAACATGTCCAAACTCGGGCGAGTTGAAAGGAGACCTGTTCACACTGTTCCAGCGCCAATTATGAACAAGTTGGCACATGTTTGAATCAAACATGATTTCTGCTATCGGTTAGTTGTTTCGGAGTTGTTCGAAGTTTCGGCTAACTAGGTTACTCGGAGAGAAATGGCGGTAATTATTTTTTGGGGGCGAGGATCTTTGTGTTTAAGAGGTCTGTCTTATGGAGTTATCTTTTGACTCCTTAGGAAGATACATAGTTAAATGTTTTACTAGCTGACGCGACAGACGTTGTTCTGTCCAAACAAAATTCCCATTAATAAAAGGAAGATTTTTTCCCGAATTTGAAAAGAAGAATGCCACAGTGTCGTACCAACTTGGTAGCTAGTCTCTCACAACCAAATGTAGTTCATAAAAATACTCCTATTTTAACCGACTTCTTCAAAAAGGAGGAGGTTCTCAATTCGTCTGTATGTTTTTTTTTTTTTATGTTTTTACGCGGTTGCTCCGCCAATTATGAATCGATTTTGATGATTCTTTTTTTGTTTGGTCATGCTTCCGAGGTGGTCCCATATAAATTTTATTAACTTTGCTTGCGTAATTTTTGAGTTAGGTTCAATATTACGTATTTTTCCCGCTTAGTTTATCTAGACGATATCCTGTTTGACTCCTTCACTGTTATTTACATAGCAGGTAGTGGTATTCGGATTTGTGTGGGGTAGGTACCACAACTAAAAAGTGAAAAATAAAAACTTTTTACAAAAAAAAAAAACAACCGACTTCCAAAAAAAAAACTAAAAAAGTGAAAAATAACTTTAATTTCGGAAGTCGGTGGCAAAAAACGTAAATTGAAAAGCAAAGACACCGACTTCCGAAATTAAAGTTATTTTTCACTTTTTAATTTAGTGTTTTTTTTGGAAGTCGGTTGTTTTTTTTTTGTAAAAAGTTTTTATTTAAATCCGATTTACGTTTTTGTTATGAAAACGATTCCCGGCTTTCGGACACGCAAAATAAAAGTATTTTTTTACTTGTATACGTACGTATTTTCCGCATATGTGATGTCACTGTCATTGCATTTTTTTTTTAATAATATTTTATTCATGACCATAGATCCAAGAAGTCTTTCAGTCGTAGACATAAATGTCATTTCTGAATGTCGCTACTACTTAAAAAAATATAGGTACTTGCCAACGAACATTAAATAAAGAAGATAATTATGTAGGTACTTATTTGCTATGTAATAATTTAATATTAGGGTATAATATATTGTTAGTGTGTCAAACAAATCTTTAGGTCACGCGTCGCGTCGTAATAATTTAAATTGTTATTTTGGAATACACTTGCATTTAAAGAAAAGAGGACCGATTCAAAAAATAAAATGCTATTTTTACTGTGACGTATTGCATTAATTATTGTTCTGTGGCGCCGTCACGGATTGTCACGGATGACGTTACTTTTAATATTGGTTTCATCTGAACTATATGAATATAAATAAAATACATAAATATACCTATTAGCAAAAACGGGGTTCAGGTGCTTTTTCATAACGTACCTCGTCTTTTGTGATAATCGTTAGCGATGGCTCCATCTAGAGTAAGACATCGGCCAGCAAATCAGCGTCGCCGATATATAAACTGTTCGCTTGTATTGTTAGAACAATTTAGAATAAATTACAAATTAGAAAATATATCCGCGACTATGATCGTGTTTTAACATCATAGATTGCGCGCGCGGCGCAATCTATGATGTATGATATGAATTATCTCAAGAAGCATTTAAATTACAGTTAGCTTCGAAAGTACCTACCCAAGTCCGGGACTATTCGTTTAATTCAAGAATCAAAAAACAGTTTTTATGCTTTCAGATCAATCCTGGAAGTACCTATTCATAATGTTACGAATGTTTCACATTGATACAAGAAAAACTCTGTTTGATTCCGAACTGATACCTGAACCAACATTCGGTCACAATGTGCAGTGATATGTGCTTTGGATGTGGACAGTCCATGCTACATGTTGCAAGGCGTTTCCAAGTACCACCCAAGTGTCGTACCTATTGTTTTATTCGTACATTTCTTTTCTCTAGTGGACTAGGTCTTATACATTATGTAAATATTAATATAATATAATTTATTAATTAATTTTAACTACGTTTTTCATTTCTGATGTAAGTACCTTGGTAGGTACTAACAACATTATTACCTTATTATTATTAACTAACATTTCAAGTTCGAGAAGTGGATATAGTAAATACAACTCTGCCTAACTCTTCTGCGAAAACAGGCCTGTTGTTATAATAGGATTTCAAGGTATAAGGAATCAGTAAATACAGTAGGTACTAATTGATTACTTATTCAGACCACCAACTGCACTTATTGCGAGTGAGGTACCTACATGATTATTGATATTAGACGTATTAGACTTTAGACGACAAAAATTATTATTAACTATGAGTGATGTATTGTATAATCATCCATCAGGAAACTATCGCCAAATCAAGAATAAAAAGCAACCACCTTCCTTGTCACCAACTCATTCGAGTCATTCACTTTCTCGAACTTAACCTCAAAATATGAAGTATGTAGATGGTAAATAATTACGAATTGCGGGAATCCATTTAAAATATAGTTAACAATATAGAAAGAGCATTAAATTCTCCTCCAAATACACTAGGTTTGGTTGTGACAGCGGACTTTTTGGCTTGGTACAGGGTGCCCTATATTAGGGGGCATTGTCCTTTGCTTTCCGTGAGAACCTGGGTCGTACGATTACGAAATTTTTCAAACAAAAAATTGGCAAATCGGTCCCACCATTCTGAAGTGATGCGCTTACCAACTAAAAGCATTTTATTTATATTAGATTACATCTTACTTACAACTTTCCAGTTTGTTAAAGGTAAATAATAAACCCATTTTTTCTGTAGGTTTGCACAATCTTTGGCTTTAAGGATTTCTTATTCTAGGGGCTTCGACGCCATTTTTCTTAAAATGATTCATCATCATTTAGATATTTTTTCTGATTAAACTAAAAGTCTTCTAATCACAAAAGTTGATTGAAAATATTAATTGGTAGTCTTGAATCTCAAGTCTGAAAATGCAAATATATATCCAACAATAAAATCAAACTACAGTAGGTACCTAATATAAATTAGAAGTTTCAAAAGGATAAATTGGGTTAAATCAAGAAACAACAATTGAGACAAACAGAAAGTTTCCAAGTTATATCTTATGGGAACAATAACAAAGTATTACATCGTTCCCAATTTCATTTAGTTCTTGCTATAATATCAAAATGCCGAATTGAGGTCAATTTTGGTTTTAGTCCACTTTGTTGTTTTTATTGTCTTTTTAAACTTTTCCGTAGCCTAAGAAAAACGAAGTTTTAACAAGCAAAGCTGCCAGATTTGACTCGAAATCTCTTGCTAAGACTAAAATAGGACCTTGTAATAGACAGATAGAAAAGAACTTCAGTAACATCCACCCATTATAACTTAGATATTGCTAGGGCCCGCAGTGTTAAAAACTGTTCCTTCACTCATCGTCAACCGTAACAACATTAACTTCTGCCAATGCAAGTATGTAATATTTCAATATCAACTAATTGTAATTCTAAAAGGTTTTCAAAAGCATTAAATAATACCTATAGGTAGGTGTAAAACGGTTCGTTCGACACTAACAGAAAGTTTCGCCACTAGCTCTTATGAGTGCTATGACAAAGTGCTATATCGTTTACACGTTAAATTAGTGCTCGCTATAAAATCAAAAAGCCGCCGTTGGTTGCTGCATTCACACCATAGTATAACTTCCTTATAATTTTGTTTTCAAGATATTGCGTTAAATTTTGCTTTGTTTTCTATGGGTTTAAATTTCTGTGTTAATTAAGTTATGGTTTTACACAGTAGAAATACTAAGGTCCATAAAGGTTCGTTGTTGAATACGGGCCTCTCAATGATAGCTAAAACGTAAATTAATGCCATTTATCGATCAACGACAAATGGATTGGAGATCATCGACTCCAAATAACAAATATTTGGAGTCGATACACCGCTGCCATCGTCTCTCGTAAGCGTTCATTCAAACACTGTTTCTTCAAATTGATAAGTTAAACGTTTGTTTGCATAAACCAGCTACTTTCAGGATTGTTTAAAATTCTGCTGATCCGATAAACCACGCCCGCGAGAGGCGATCAGCCAAAATACATAAAACTCAAATATTTAAACTTGCGAACCGAATTTGATTCCTATCGCTAACACTCCAATTTTATATCGTCGGCATATAGTAAACTTTTATGTTTACCCATAACATTTATATTTCGGGCTAATATAATTGAAATGGAGTTCGTGTATTGTTTTAAACAAACGATGGTGAACAAACGATCAATCAATTCGCGAGTTACTCACCGGATAAGGCTGAAATGCTTGATGAAAAGCTTTTATTTACCTAGTACGTTATTTTCAGATACACGTGGATTTATAATATTGGAAGTGCCTCAGCTGCCGGCGCCGGTTGCTAAATTGACTGCCGGCGCTGACTTTGGTTGTCAGTTTGGAGTATGGAGTAGATAGGCAAGCATATTTTTTTTTTCCATATTTTAGTAATAAAGTCATAAAGTACTACCCGAAATCGAACTCGAATCGCAAAAAAGGTTACGTTAAGTTAGAACTGTGATCCCCGAGCCGAGCGAGCGTAGCGAGCGGTGCCGCGGCAGCGGGCGGCGAGTCCCAAAAACGACTAGAATACGTAGAAAAACATATTTTAGTTACGGTTAGTTAGTTGGGGTTCTGAATACTGGAAGGGTTTCTATAAACGCCGCGCTGCCGGTGTCCATTATGGGAGCCGGCTGCGACATTACTGCCGGCAACCGAAATTTAAAACATCGGCTGCCGGCAGTAATGTCACTGCAGGTTCCCAATGGCCGGCGCCGGCAGCGGGAGACACTCCCTATAATATTACTAACTGCGCCCCGCGGCTTCACCCGCATATTCTCGTCTCGATCCCGTGGGAATATCGAGATAAAAAGTATCCTATGTCCTTTTCCAGGTCAGCCATTTTAGCGTGAAAGCATAACAAACAAACAAACTCACTTTCGCATATTATATACTATATTATTAGGTAAATAATAATTATAATATTATATGAGTAAGGATTTCAAATGCTACGTCCAAGTAGTGTGACTACAAGGCTAATGAAAAAGGCTCTACGTACGGTATACTATTATTCAAAATCATGTGGGACTGTTAAATGGTTTTTAATACCCGCTGGGAAAAAAATATAGAACACTAGCTTCCGCCTGCGACTTCGCCCGCGACATATGTCGATAAAAAGTAGCCTGTGACCTTCCCCAGGGTGCCATCTATCTTCTTGCCAAATTTTGTCGAAATCCGTTCGGTGGTTTAGGCGTGAAAAGGTAACAGACAGACAGACAGTTACTTTAGAATTTATAATATTTCCTTACTAGCTGTGCCCCGCGGTTTCACCCGCATACGTCTTGATCCCGTAGGAATATCGGTAAAAAAAGTACCCATCTACACATATGCCATCTAAATCCGTTCAGCCGTTTTAGCGTGAAAGCGTAACAAACAAACAACTAACTTTCGCATTCATAATAATAGTTAGGATAATATTAGTTACGATTTGCAAACACATGACAAGTCGTTTATTCCGAAAAGTTTAGGAAGAATATTTACCAAATTCGCCACAAACAATAATCCTGTACGATTCTAAAACCCATTTGAGTTCGTGTCGGTGTGAACGCAGTCCGCCCCGACAGCCAGTAATTCTCGATCTCGGCCAACGAGGCAAGTTTAATGAAATTCTTGCTGCCCCTATCTCCGTACTATGCTTACACCGTGTTTTTAACTTCGCACTTTCCTACTGCTTGTTTTGCGGGAGATATTATGAAAAAGTGTGGCGGAAAATACATGGAAAGGGATAGCGTTTAGAGGGATGGTCTTTAAGTATCAGTATGGGTTGAGTAATGTTTCTGGCAGAAGGTCCATATTGGTTTGTTTTCTTGGTCCTTTGTTTTGGTCACGGTCCTGGTACGCCTGTGGTCGCAGGTAGGTACTAGTACCACTGCCGATAGTTACTGTTGTTTAAAATTCTTTACAAAAAAAGCAACTAATAGTAAATTAATTAATGTAAACATACGAAAAACGTTATATTATTATTTAGAAAAATAATCAACCAAAAAGAAAAACTTTTATTTCAACGGTGAGCTACTTCGTTAATAGAAAAATATTTTTGGGTCAGTGCGAAATTAAAGTTTCATGAATTCTTTTAAAATTATGCTTTCATTAAAATTAAAAGAAAAGTAAATATGCGCCACTTTTCTGATGCACTTGAAGAATTCAAATTAAAACTAAACATAATGAAAAGAACGCACTACTTTCTTTGTATAAATTAATGCTTCAACTTCGTATTATAAAATCGTAAATATTTTTAACAGCTGCAAGCCCATCGTCCACGATGCCTCCGACCAGCATTTAAATACTATTACTATGATGTCCAGTAGGCGTAGCATGAGCACCCTTTTGTCGACAGAAGAGTAGACAAAAATGACGTTTCGTGTAGACAGTACGACGGCAGCAAAGTAGAAAGAGTCAACTGCACTTTTTTCGAAATTCACTCTTTTACATAATTTGACTGGGAATTATTTGTTTTGTCATAGGATTTTTTTTCTGTTTGATTCTCAGTTTTTACTGATTTTAAGTCACGTCAACTACAACAATTTTTCTCAAAGTGTCGAACGTACCGTATTTTGAATCAAACAATTTTACAGTAATATTAGCCTTAACTTTTCCTTGGTACTTATGCTCTATTAACTAAATGATGTAAAATAGGAGAAGATAGATTTGTTCTTCTATTAATTATCACAGTTTTGCGTTCAAAACGCTCCCTTGTAAAATCATGATTTTGTAGATAACCGTTTATAGTTTGTGGCCGTCGAGTAGAAAGTGATCTACTGGCGATTCCAAAATCAAATTGTCTTCACTACTATAGACAAATGTCAGTTGTCAGTGTGATTTTGACAGCTTGAGTAGAAAACTTTCTTCCGAAATAGTCTACATATAAAAAGACCAAGACAAAGATAGTTAGAAACGAAAGACAAAATGACAGATTGTAGAATGATTTCTACGGTGCGATGTCAAAAATGAAGAAACGAAATGTCAGTTTGTATAGAAAAAGCTATGTCTTTTCTTCGTAGAGATAGAAAGCGTCATGCTACGCCTGCAGGCTACTCATCAGTGATTTGACTTTAAAGGCTCCCACAAACAGGCGTGACATGTCGCGCGACGCGACGCCGCGCCGCCCGCTGCATTGTTCGCCGTGAAGTTTTCTCAGAAATTGTTTTGTTAAAAGTCGCGTCGCGCGACAAGTCGCGCCTGTATGTAAGGGCCTTTAAGTAGCATCATGGCGCTTTATTTGCAAGACATAAAAACTAAAAATCTAAAGCATTTACTATTCCACACACATGTATGCGACAATACCTTATGTCTTGGTTAAAAGATTAACCAGACAGTACCTACCGGTGAATCTTTAGATTCTTTTGATTTATAGAATCTTTTGGTTTATGATCTAGTAGGAACTTATTCAAGTACACGTTTCGAATCAACCTAAAGTCTAAACCTTTAACTCAGCGTTATGCTCATGAAAAATATATATCCATCTTTTGTCTTTCAAAAGAATATTTGGTACATTTTCCGCGGCGCGTGTCACGTCGATAGCTTGTCACGGTTACTAAAGGCGTGTTAACGGCCTTTCAAACACGCGCCGGTTGTTTTCGCCTAGCGAGAATTTTGTGGGGCCATTTTCATGCTTAGGTTTAGGTTATACAATATTCAGAGTTTTATGTTCAGGTTTTAGAAATTGTATTTTTAGATATCATAGTATAACGTCTGTATTCGCGGAATATATAGGTAAAGGTATATATATAATACACCCATTTATTTTTCCAGTTATATTTCAATTCCATATAATAGGTGGCGAGCATATTGCCACTAACCAGGCACAAATCCAGACTCCAGGCTGCTACTAAGAAATCACTGATCTGAGTTAAGCTCGCGTTTGTACATATATATTATTATGCTTCTTGTAATATTGTAACAAAGTCTGTGTAATTTATGTGTGTACATTAAAGAATAAGAACAATTTGCAGGACCTAGGAATAAAATTCTGGCTTACTTACTTGTAATTACTTTACCAAGGAGGCAGCCAAGTAGTCATTTAAATAATCATTAATTCTATTTGTATTGCATTTTCTAATATTTAAGCCGGTAAAAAAGTGGCGCAACAAACTTTTTAACAACACGTGTCTGTCACGTCTTGATGATCATCTCCATCCACAGCTCGACTTCACCCACTGCTGGGCATAGGCGTCTCTATTCACGTTAGCCCCACGCTCCTGTGGCAGCCTCATTTTTCAGGTATTTTCCGCAATCGCAACAATGTCGTCCGCGCATCTCGTCGCTGGAATACCGACATCTCGTCCTCGACTTTTTGGACGCCACTGGGTCACAGCCTTACTCCACCTGTCATCACTACGCCTTCCGATATCGAAGACCTTCGTACGTGTTCTGATTTTGACGTTTAAAATTCGGACTATAAGCCTCATGAAACGCATGAATTTAAAAAAAAGTCTTTGATACTCAAATACAATAATATGTAAGAGCATCATCAAAATTTTATCACACCTGTCTACCTTCCCACATCTCATTATTACCGTTTTTCCAACCAACATTATCACACAAAATTGAATTGATGTGAAAGCAATGGCATCCGCATAATTGGCATAGTTACAATATAATTAATGCGATTATCAATTGATTACAGATGTTGAGTTGAGAACATTCAATTACTAGCGCGAGTTGGCTCGGTATGCTAATTGAATTAAATGTGATTGTTTGTTTGTTTGTACGACTGTTTCGGGGCATGAAATAGTCATTATGTTATTAATTAAGCAGTTATTGGTGCCAATGGTATGGGAATGTTCAGAATTGTGATGGCTGGCAGATATCATATTATATACCAGTCTGTAACTGTGGCACTGTTAGTGGAACAAAGACCTCTTCTTATTGAGAACTTCTATTAAACCATGTTTTCGTTAACTGGGCGTCAGAATAAGGATTTCCTCACATTTTTTTCTATCATCGTTAGTCAGTGGTATTTCAGATTCCCTGATGACACAGTTATACACATAGTCATAGTCTTTGATTACTCGAGCGGAACTGGGGCGGGCCGCTATATAGTTTATCCTTACTAATATTATAAATGCGAAAGTAACTCTGTCTGTCTGTCGCGCTTTCACGCCAAAACTACTGAACCGATTTAAATGAAATTTGGTACACAGCTAGTCTAGAGCCTGAGAAAGGACATAGGCTACTTTTTATCAACATACAACGCGGGCGAAGCCGCGGGCGGAAGCTAGTTTATGCATAAAACAATTCACTGTTTGAACATTATTGTTATTACTATTATTGAATGAAAAAAAAGTAAAATATCACATTAAACAAATAATTTTAAAAAGTTCTTTTGGACTGGTAAAAATTGTTCACTAGTGAATTGCAGACAAACTCTGTGTTCCATTTACACACACGAAAACTCACCTCAAGCACTTTTTTCTAAACTTTTCTTGCTTGCAACAAAATTGTTACATTTCCCAATATTATATGTAGTAAGAATAATGATTCTATTATTCATTCTACTATCAGAACATTATGTAAGTGGTTTGGCATTAATTTTAAACAGCTCGTGTGAGTAATGCACCTTAACTGTCGCTGTAACTCCCACGGGCATAGTTGAATAACGACTTAACTCGATAATTCAGCGCTGAACTTAGTTAAACTAAATTATATTATTATACTAGCTTTGATGGTAAAGGATCTTGGTCTTCAGATGTTCAGTCCGTTAGGAGTTGTGACGTTTTTTATCTGCAGTAGCAGGGTTGTTTCTACTCGTATTCTTTTAATATCATATGACTACAAAAAAGCGTTATGTTTTTAGTTGTAGTTAAGGATGTTTTACTGACTGTTCTCCCATCGTTCTCCTATAAAACGGTGATTTTACCAAGATTTTATTACTATACCATCTAGCTACAGCCTAGGTATTGTAGATATTACTGAATGACCATCGTGCAAAATAAAACGTAAAAAAAAAAACGCCGGATTGATTTTTTTTTAAATTCCATTCGGGCTTTATTTTTCGGATGGACAATACGACCGCCTTATTTGGGCAATATTTTTATAGGTGATCCAGCAATGCCACTAATAGCTTGCGCAACAATGGTCCAATGGGTCTTATTTTATATAGATACAATAGAGATTACAATACGCATAAGAAGATTAACATACAAGAATGTATTTGTGGTTAAAACCCTACTCTTATATAATAATTTAATTCGACTATTTCTCGCTTACTCCGTCCAGAATATCTCAGATGTTACGACTATCCCAAGAAGACTAAGAGCAACAGACATAAGTACAGAATGTATAATATTATATTACAGGCGTGTGGACTGTACTTGCTTAGTTCGCTCTATTTGGCCACAATGTTTGTTTCGAGTCCCTGTAGTGTTACAATTCCTAGTTTACAACTTGTGCAAACGTTAGGATTAGGTATGTGTTGGCGAGTTGGGCCAATATTGAGGAAAATATTTTTTGTTGGTGTATGTGAATTTTTTATGTTCATTTTTGGATCTGAGTGTACAATGCTGTTTATGTAATTTATTTTAAAAGCTCATAATACCTCGCAAAAATTAACATTAGCATAGTTCGTTATCCACGGAATCATTTACGCTAACGCATTAACTTGAATTTAATCATTAATAATATTATCACTAACTGTCTATAATTTTATATTATTGGTAACCAACTAACATGGTTTTACTACTTACTAAATATGCCATCACTAAATGGCGGAATGTGTCTATGCACTGAATTTATTAGATGTTACGTCTTCGGTACATACAAAGCCACCTCATTTTATGCAAATAAGATAATTTTGGTTAGAATTGATTTGACGCCTCAAAATGATTGCTGTACAGGTCTCATAAAACTGATAATATTCAACTGTTACCAAGCCATGATCTTATTGACAATGCTCAAATACTCAACGCAATACCAATTAACTCCAAAACAATAACATCTTCCATGAACTAATGATTAATGTATACAAAATATTATGTATAATCAAGTAGTCGATTTGTTATTCCACCTCCAAGGAACTGTATATTAACATAAATGGTTCTGCTTCAAACCAGACTCGATCGTAAAAGTTACCGCTGTATACCTCGTGAATAATAAACGTAATTGTAAATCTTATGACTTGTGGGAATATTGGAATGTATTCAGAAGCTTTTGAAATAAGGAATGGTAATAGTATTGTCGGGAGAGGATTCTTGTCAGTATCGTAAATAAAATGAGAGTTGTATATCAACTAATGAGCAACGAAGTGAATAGAAAAATTCTCCATTCAAGAAAGCGAGTCAAAATCGCCTTTTTATCTACTTACTAGCGACCCGCTCCGGCTTCGTACAGTTCTTACGGATTGGCAAAACATCGACATTTCTTTATTACATCTAAGTTTAATATTAATATATTAAACCGTTTCAGAAGAAACTCTCTAAATGATGGTGAACACCGCATCAAAATCTGTTGCGGAGTTTAGACGAACAAGCTCACAACAATAAGCAAACATAAACAGCTTCTACCTAACCCTTCGGGGGAAACAGGCGTGATGTTATGTAACTTACGCTAAAAGGGGTACGCAATTCACAAAGTAAGTAGTTATAACGTTTTACGTATAAACATGATGAAAAAGACTCATCTTAGCCTACCCATGCCATGTATGTTTTTAATATTTTCATAACTTCTTGGAATTTTTTCTAGAGTATAAGGAATTTAAATTAGACTGTTTCCTAATTTAAATTCCTTTACCTCTAGAAAAATTACCTGTATTCGGATGCCAGAAACTTCATAAAAAAGAAAACTATATTAATACTGTTGACAAACCCAGGATCAAAGGACCACACAAAAAAAAGTATTAAATTCAAAAGAATATAAAAAAAAAAAACTGTAACAATTTTAACTCGCGGATGCGACGAACATAACTGTAAAGCCGAACCTATGGCAGTTAGTTGCTGTCAATACAAACTGTATGTTGGACACCCCTTTTTAATTGGTTTTAGGCCATGCTCGGTAAAAAAACGTAGTGCTAACAACGTTTGCCAATCGTCCACCTTTGAAACTAGGCCTTTTATAGTGAGAGATGTGTGACGTCAATTTATGAAGTCACGAACTGAATTGAGTGAGAACTAATGTCGTTGGAAGTGTCACGCATTTTAGCCTATTCCAGTGTCCATTAGTTCATTATCGCAGATTATTTTCGAGAACTGTTAAAAAAACCTTTTCTAAATACAAGTAAAAAATTACTAATTAATATGGTTTTTATTTAATAAATAGTCCTTTTATTAGTGTTAGGTATTATTTTATTTTTATAATTATAAAATTATAATTTATATTTTATTAAATATTAAGTTTAAATTCAAAAGAGTCAAATTCCTAAGCCTAAGCACTAATAAATTTATCTACTACCGACTCATAAATCAATCTAAAACGAACCAAAGTTGAGGATTAAAGACGTTGAGAGCCGTAGCATTTGAGCTAGGGTCCAGTTTAATATAAGTTGTGTGACCTTGAGTGCAATAGCGTCGCCGTCTGCCGGTTACGACTGTACCCAGAAGTTGGAGGCGATAAATTTACTTATAATAGAGGGTGGGGTACAATTTTTGGATTTTAATGGGAAGCCGGTTGTGATGATAGTTGGTCTTTTGAGGCTTTGCATTTTGGTTCATGCCGGCTGTGATTCTAGGCAATGTACTAACTGATTTTAATATTGGTAATCTCTCATCATCTGCCTAGCTTTTTTTAGGGATCGGCTTCCAGTCTAACCGGATGCAGCTGATACCACTATATTATATGCAATGATTTCGTATCTGCACTCCCAATCCGTGAAATAAAAGGTGCTTTGTTATTGATAGTACGTATCTGTGTTCATGCACTAATAAATTCACAAATTCTCATTAGTAAACATCACTCACGAAACAAACATTTAGTACTTAAAGACCTAAAAAATTCAATCATGAAATTGCTGCGAAAATAACAAAAGAAAGAAAGCAGCACAGCCTTAAAATAGCCTTACAAAAAACTCATAAACCGAAAACGAAACATTACCTTAATTTAATGTAGGACACAAATTAATGCGGGGCTGCCAACATTGAAATAAAACCCTTATTAAATTATACTGGAATTGTAAACAAGTCAACATGTGTGTAATTTATTTAACGTACAACTCATGTGGACGGTCGGTAATGTGTGTTGAATTAGAAACTTGAATTATACCGAGAGTTTCACTCGAATCATTTCAGCCATTTTGTTAGCAGTTTTGATGTTAGGAGTTTCGCTGTAGTATTAATACAATTACCTCGTTTGTGTTAGTAATTTGTGAATTCTGTTTTTGGTTTACCGAACGTCAGAGTGGCAGATTTGATTTGATTCTTGAGTCGAGCAAAATGTTTTTTTCTATTGGTTTATTGACGGCATACATAGCGCTTGGGATTTGCGACCAATAGAATGACGAAATACTCTCTGCACTCCTTCATAGAACCAAAATGCCATTACCGACAGAATATAACTACAACTAGTGTTTCTGATGACCCTAGAGTATTTCAGGATCGTAGCCAGTGGCATACTGTAGTTTCTGCCTAACCCATGGGAAAAAGGCTTCAGTTTATTTAAATAGAAGTATACTATAACACAAGGTATCTTGTAAGTTTTAGTCCCCATTTACTTTCTTCTTGTATAAATATTTAAAGACAAAACAACAGCGACATAATAGTAACCCAAGCTCTAACTTCACTCGAAATCACAAACACAACTCAACATAATCTAATTGCGCGTATTATTACAAATTCCTTGAGCCCCCTCTAAAACAAGAACCCTATTTCCTAGAATTCCATAATAAAGATTATTTAGCGCCAATAGAAAGTCTCGAACAGTTAATTCCTCGAAGGAAAGTTTTTGGAAGAGTTTGAAGGGAATTCGTTCGTAAACTTGAGTCGGGGTCGTGCGATTCGCGCAATTGTCGCGTCAATCGACTGTCGGCAAATTAAAGGTCCTAAGGCTCCTCTAATTTGTAGTTCCTCTTGGGAGTAGTGCAGGGCTGGCAGAGGAACTAGTTTTAGGAATCTTGTTCTTCTATGAGTACAATAATTGATAATAGTGCGACATTTTCTTGGGTTTGTTTTCTTCTTTTTCTTTTCGTGAGGTTAGTCACTAACGTGGTGTCAGAGTTTTAAAGCTGCCTATGGCCTGCGACTTGGCTTCACCCTGGCCCTCGAGGTTTGGTTTGAAAATCGGCTTCAAATAAGCAAATATCGTACATAATTTGGGCTTTATTTTCCTAGATGATTTAAAAGCTTTGTGTTTTTTTATATTACAAAAATGTATACTAGGTAATTTGCAAACCGATACGGTTTCATTGAGAGATATACCATACCCGCCCTCAATATTCATAGGACCAATATTTGGTACTACAACAGTTTCAGCCCCAATTTTTCTGTCAAAAGATTTTTTTATTCTCTTCTATTTTTCAAAAGGTTTTCCTGACCCAGTTTGTTCATTCTTTTTTCTATTTATATTTACGGTTATTCGCAGCCCTATTGAAGTGTCCTTCCTGAAACAGTTAGCACTGGACCGGAATGTCATTCGACGAAAATTCTCGTTTTTTGGATACGAATAAACGTTTGCTCCATTTACCGTAATCATGTTGGCTTGAGGAAAATTAAGTGTTGGTTCGACTTTTCTGAAGAAGGTTAAAATCGAGAGAAAAGTTAAGTGGACACCTATGTTAGTGAATGGAGGGGCTCGTGAGTAAGTAATGACAGCAGCACCACACCACAGTCAAGCGCAGCTTAACCTGATCATCCGACCCGGTTTATCAGGTTAAGCTACGATTGACACGGTCAGTCCGTGTATCGGTGACCATCTTGACATACCTGTTGTTTCCAGCTGTTATTCTTGGATCTTTGGCAGTCGTTACGGGTCGCCAGAAGTACGAAAATCTGAAAACCAGTCTTACTAAGGGGTATCGTACCCAGTAACTGGGATGTGGAGGTCAGATGGGCTGTCGCTCCATGTAAAATACTGGTATTCAGCTGCATCCGGTTAGACTGAAAGCCGACCCCAACATAGTTGGGAAAAGGCTAGGCAGATTGATGAGAGATTACCAATATTAAAATCAGTTCATCAGTAATGAACTGAAATTAGAGCTGTAAAAATTGTTTTGTTTAACACTTTTAACATATTAGACTAATATTTGTAGACTTTCAGGTAATACATATGCCTCCTTTGATAGTTTTCTGTATCTTAAAAAAGTATTATAAGAAAAGAAAATTATTATTAGAAGGAGCATCTTATCCTACTTGTTCGGAAACTATAAGATGAGCAACTAAGCTGATTAAGCCACTTTCTGCAAAATATATCTATTATTGTCAAAATATTTATACCTACTCTCTGGCCTTGCAAAGTCATTTCCACAATCAAAATAAGCACTAGTTTATTTACTTAGAGAAGTCCAGCGACGGGGTGAAAAGGGGAGCAGAAGGGGAGATGTCAAAATAACAGGAAATAATAACGGCACGGACGTTTTTATTGCTTTTTTATTTCTCCCCCCTGCGACCTCTTTAGATGAAAATAGATGGGTAGTCCCGCGGATGTCCCCAAACTAGCGGTTTATGGGAGCCCCACTGCTGTTGCGTCAGGTTACGGGATGACCCATTTTTCTCGTTGACCTATTAGATTGGATGTGATGATCGAGAAATGTGTTTTCGAAATGAATGTTGAGACTGATAATAAAAGTCTCAAGATTTTTATAATTGTGTGCAACATTTCCCTAACTGGTAAAACTAGGTCAAGAAGAATTTATTTATCGCCATGAATACAATACAAGGCAAATCTTCTTTTCACGTAGAGCAAACAAGATGCATAAATAACTATGAAGGTATACAGACCTACTTACTAGAATAACTCAAGATAATATACTAGTACCTAATAAGTTTTTAAGATAGTTAAAAATATACAAGAACAAAATACTCCTTCATTTATGCACATTACGATTACACAAACATAAATAATTTAACAATATGCATACGTTCATAACTATACCGTCTTCAAGTAACCCTGAACTTAGAATGCCTGCAAACAAATGATTTGCCTCATCGCCCCACCATCGACAGACCGAATCAACTGAGTCTGCGGTTTACCGATAATTTATAATTGACGCCGTTCAGAACTCGCACTGACAGTCGACTAGGCTTATTAACTAGATCATGCAACTGTTGAAATTCTATGGCTTAGCGAATACCTTGTAGTTTTATTGAAAACTAGCTGTCCTGAAGGACGTCTTGAATAATTCATACAATCCATAGAAAAAGAACGTTCAGTGTTTCCCAAATTTTAAAATGATCCCGGAAAACGTTTTCAATTTTGACATAATGGCATCTAACTGTGGGGCGTGGACCAAGCCGACCAACAAAGAAATTATAGAAACATTCCAAAATAAAGTACTCAGGAGTATTGTAAATGCGCCCTGGGATATACAGAATGATAAGAATCTTCCATCGTGACCTATTGTAAAAAGTGTAGAAATAATAGTGACAATGACACATACATCATGAACAAAGTGTTTATTATTATATCAAACTCTAAGAAAGTGGAATGGACTTGTGTAAAGTACAATCACACTTATTTTAAAGTTATACCGTACAATCAACACTCATTTGAAATTTATAAAAAAGCTACAAATTCCTTTTATTGAGTAAAAACATGATATAATTCAGTGACACAACAGGCCTTTCAACAAGTTCTGAACCCGTGACCTTGACAATCAAACGTCAAGCAGTTTGTCATTGATTAGGTGTGGGTGATTAATCAGCCAAGTCTGCGGTTTGTCGGTAATTACCACCAGACAATTAACTCTGATTCCGGATGATCTCGAATTAACTTGTGGTATTCGCTCCTGAACTCTGATTGGTAATTTGTTAATGTCTGGCAGTTGCAATCTGTCGCCAGGTTGGTAGTACAGTGGTATAAATATTAATGTTTGAAATAGTATTTCCTGAAAAAATTAGAGGAAAAATATCAATAGTTCGATAGCAAGAATTTACAGCTGGTGCCATATCATGAGTTTTATTTACTCCCCAATTAATTAACATTTTCATTCTTTTTATTCTGACTACTGCCATGGGAATAGAAACGTTGTTAAAAATACTTTCTACAGCTTAAAGCACTAAATCAGATCGTAAACATCAGAGCTTTATCTCCAGTGAATTAAAGACTGCTCTTTGTGAGAAAAAAATAAATTCGCAAAGATGGTCCCGATATAGAACCCATTTAGACAGTAAACTGCTTTCCATTTAGTCGAAATAATAGCTTACAGCCTTCCGAGGCACCTTATTTCACTTATCGAGCAAACAGTGTAGCTTAGCTTCGCTTTTTCCGCTTTTTTCCGCTCTTTTCAGCTCCTTTATCATGGTAAACACCTTTGTCTACACTCTATTAACTGACAAGTGTGTCTTGTCTGTTAAAAGGGTTCTCTCTCGACGTTTTTTGTGTTTTTTTGCTTCTTTGTTATGTTAAATTCGTGTCTAAAGTTTTCTTTATTCGGGCATCGGATGTCGAATTTAAGGCGTTCGGTGATTGGTTTAGAAATACGACATTGTGTTTGTTTGTGATCCTGATCTGGGTTATATGTTTGTGATCTGGCGTATATTTATTTATGTTTCAGAACGTAATTTAAATGTAATGTGTCAAAAAAATAATATTGAGAGATGCAATTCTTAGTTGGTAACTACGTACTCAATTTCTCTCTAAAGTTTATTAATATCACATAATATAAGCTGGTAGCCACATCTCAGTCTAGCATCACTGTTTATGAAACAATAAATATTTATAAAAAAGTTTAAAACTTTATCAGAAACTTTAAAAGAATTAAAGAAAGTTATTTCAGAATTGTACGATAAAGATTTTTCTAATCTTATTTTCGAATAATGTTTACGTTGAAAAAATATGAAAAGAAATAGAAAAAGCAAAACTTTCAGTAAACATTTTCATTACAAGATAATGCTTGGCTGGTTGCGTAAAACATATCTGACCTTAGCTGTTCATATAGAACAGTTAATGTAGAATACCAAATGCTAGACCTACATTAATATGCAGAAATATTTTGACCTCGTTCAAGCAAAGACAAAACAATACAGTTATTCTTATTTATATTAGTTTCCAAGTCCATTCTCAGTTTGTCCTCGATGTCTTAGTTTTTCTGTAGTCTGCATTATTCATTCACTTTGGTACTAAACTGGGTTCCGCAGACTACTTGGCAGTTTCTCGTAAGCGATGAAGAAAAACGCTGTCAACTTCAATAGTTTATAAGACTTTGTTCGTGAGAGGTCGGGAATAATCTGTTGTGTTCTTGTTTTATTGAAAAATCTCAAGAGTTTCGTTAGGGGTTTGCTTCAAAAGTATACAAAGAAAGAAATAAAGTTTTTTATATAGTTATAGGTACCTATAACTAAAAACAATATTATCATGTGTTAACTAAACATCCTGATCTATTAAAAGTGAATACACGTATGCGGTTAGTTGTTTCACTTATTAATTATTAGGTATTTGGATCCGTTTGATGTCTAATTCCTAGTCCTTACTTCTGGAGATGCCAAAGGCGAACCTGTTTTTACAACAATCCAATTTTGATTAATAGTAGCTACCATTTCTCTACAATAGACAATAGGCTCGCCCCCTATTACATGGGACTTATCATAATACTTAACTTAATACTGGCGTGATGTTAAGATGATAATGATTTGTCTACAATGACGACTGTCTGTGACTGATGTCTAATACGACTTGGGAACTAAACTACACAACTAATTGCGAAATTGTGACAATTACCACATTCTCTCCCTCGGTCCTTTTCAGACATACAAGGGATCTAACTAAGTACAAATTCGAGTCCTTGTTTTCAGCCTCGTACATTTATTCTAAACAATTCAATAAAGGCAAGAATAGACAATGCCTACAGAGGGTTGCACATAAACGTTTGAAAGTGAAAGAAATGAATAATAAAGCATTTGCTGTCTACAAATGATCTTGTTGACGACAATAAAACGATGAAACCCGCCGCATACGATGAAAAGGATGCAAAACAGCACCCCACTGAGTGCCGATAATAGCAAAATATTAAATTAGTAAGGTATTATTCTTCTTGCAAAAGCCGGCCAGAAAGTTAATTTCAGAGATACGTTCACGCACAATGTTCGACTGGTCCTTTTGTACAACCTTACATTAACTTAAGGACCAGCTAAAATCTTAATTAAATTCACCATCTATACAAACGCTACAGTTCCATGTTGATCTTAAATTAAAACGGGGACTATTGTGTATAGTTTCGGCATAACTTATGGGCTCTTTAGGGATCTAAATCATCTTTGTGACGTCATAGAATTAATTAGTCTACGCAGTCGTCCGGCGAGAAGGGTTAACAAGGATGGTCGTGTGGTCAAACCTGAGATACGAATGGCATGCAAGCTGAACATTTGAGGTCCTTTTGACCTATATGTCATGTTGTGTGATGTTGACGCCATTGTGGGTTATATGTGATTCTGGATAGTTACAGTCAGTCTTATAAAAGGTATACTGAAATGTTTGTAGTATTACACCAAGGCTATAGATATTAGCCATAACAATAGTTTTCCAATGCACCTACTCCATAAAAAAGTATTCATCTAATATTTAGCCCCTTTTGCAATACGATAAGTCATAATCCCACAGTTAAAATATCTACCAAAAATACAAAACAAGTACTTGTTCTAATAATTGAAAGAAGGTATCTCAGTTGAAAACATAAGAATAGTGCAAATGTTATCCTGGAAAATAACTACAGATCTCGGAAGCCAAATATCTTCACTAATACTAATGACCGTAATAGTAACAAATATAAAAGACATAAAAGCGATATAGAAGGGAGTGAAACGTCGGCGGACCGGCTAACAACGGCTAACAACGGCTAGCAGCGGCTATGATAGCCACTTTCTAATGGCCAAAGTGTCGCGTGTATCTGTCAAAGATTACGGTAATACTGGAATGGAAAGGAAAGATCTTTAGGGCTTCCTCTTGTAGAAAAAAGGTAATATTATATATCAAGCGTGATGGCGAAACGACTTTCATACTGCATGCCACTTTCTTAGACTAAGACTATAAGTATAAACTATACAGTGGCAGAGACAGTTAAAACATATTGTAGTGAAACTGAATAGCTCACCTGACCCTTTCGTTACTCGTCTTTCGTTTCGTTCATCGTGATAAGGGTTAAAGCAAAATATGATACCTCTAAAGAGAACTTGCCTTAAAACAGAGCTGCTGCCAAACCAGCTCCAATCCTTTACCAATTTTACATTCCAGCACTAACTAATCTTGGACAATAATCGTAGAAGTTCAGAAACAAAACCAGTTTGGCGATACTCCAGTACAGAGCTGTAATGAGGGTTTTAAGTCTAATGAATGAAACTGAAGTTGAGCACTTACAGACATACTGGGGCTGCGCCCGCGTGATAACGACTTTCGTGATATTATGCTGATTGTAAGTGGCCTATTGTTTTAATTAGTTCGCTGTTTTGAAGATTTTTGGGGAAGGCTCTCGAAGAAAGATGGATTTTAAGTTTATTGGTGAAGGGTTTAATTTTGAATTTATTAATTTTGCTGATAATATTATCCTTTAAAATCTGGGACTGAAAATGTGAAACTTTTAAACAGAGATCGGTCAAAATCAAAATCAAAATCAAAATCAAAATATTTTATTTCACATAAACCTACATGGGCACTTATGAAACGTCAGAAGCTAGGTGCACGGTTCCAATTGGTCGTTTCCTATGGAGAAGAGCCGGCAAGAAACTCCACGGTTACACTTTTAAAAATAATTGGCTTTTACAATATTTTCAAATTACAGTATTAGTAGGCATGGGAGGACAATGTAGGCCTTTCAACAAGTAAGTACCAGGTACTTAACAAAATAGATGTTCAGTAAATCTACAGTCCAATAAGCCTACAAAGTTCTCACATTCACAAAATAGAAAATAATCTATATAAAAGACAAACAATAAAAAATAAAAATAAAAACCTATCAATGAGCCTGATAGCTTCAAAAACTGCTTTTGAGGTAACGAATACGTTGAGTATTACAAAAAAGCAGGCCGTACCTAGGTATAGGTAAATTATGCTGGAACATCAAGGTATTTACTAGTGTTTTAGAATCCCATTACGTTCCAGAAATGTTGTTAATATACTTTGAGTTTAAAGGTAAAAATAAATAATAGTTAGATACTAAACACTTTAAACTTATAGAAAAATCTGCAAATAATTTCAATAATTTTACAAACAAATCGCCGTCTCCTGAGCAATAAAATTTCACTTCACTGCATCGGACACCGCCATAGCCACCCAAGAAAACAAAGTTGCTGACAAGATCCCTTTCCCAACTCAGCATATAGAATTGGTATAATTTTTCTACTTTCTATACGAGCGACCTTATCTGGGTCTTCGCTAGGTATTTCCAAGCCAGTGCACACCAAAGGGACAAAGGGTACAAAGCCCTTAAATGTTCTCTATATATATATACGTAAGGACCATCGCGATGAGGGCAGAAGTGTCAATGTAATGCCTCTTTCTGTATAATATCCCTTGATTCATATAATTATTACAGGGGTGTAAGTAGACTAAAGAAAACCGTAAGTGGCATCCCGACAGTGTCATGAAAGAGAAATAAGCAGAAAGAATGTAAGTATTTCAAATGCGACTGAATTAGAAAATATCTAACTCTGAAACAAAACCTACCTCTTATTTTTGGCAAGCTTATTGGCGGTGCAATTTTAATGAGTATCTGGTAATTTAGATCTTTCAAGCAGTTTGGTATCATCGCTTTGGATTCATGGATTAATTTGGATTGTAAATCATTGCTACGTTGAATCTGCGGCAGTGTGGATTTAGGCTGACTGCTCGTGACTTTTCGTTTATAATACTTGAAAGCGAGTTGGAACTGAACCTTCTGTTCCTTATTATGCTGTGCAATATTACACACGATATCACGTGGGACCGTCGACGAACGTGATTAACGTTCAGAAAAGATGGAAATTGGAACGATTAATATTAGTACGTCGCGTGGTTTGCGAATCATAAACGGCTGTTTAATCTTGTATATCGTGATAAAGCGAATATACTTATGGTAGTATGAATGTTCTAGCGCGTTCTTCTAGAGCTTCTAAACAAACGTTATAGAAAATTGGGGTTTAGGATTCTTAATCCGATCCAGTCTGGCCCTTGCTGTCCTCTGTCCTCCCCCAGCGATGCCCTAAGCCGAGGTTCGTACCACAGTGGGTGCCCTTAGCGTATAGTCGCTTAGTTTATAAGCTTTATGTCCTGTTTGGGGGTTTTCACTTATTGAGGCATCCACAGGAAAGTCCAGATAAGCAGCCGATAACTTCCTAGGTTGATCTGCGAGATGTAATTTCACAAAAATTAAAAACAAGATTCTCATTATAGGATTTGGTTTACGAACAACGAAAATTTGGTTCAAATATGACCCAAATTCCTCGTTAATCATTTAGCGTTAGTCAGTGTTTTCCAGTATTTAAAGGTTAATATCAACTAATCTCAGCTAAGTTTTAATGTTTTAAACCCGTAAAGAGACGTTTCTAAAGCGATTCCTTAAATGTGGCTAATCAACATCAACGTAACCGGATCTGTAAAACAACATCTCAACAATATTTCAAGAGAGTTATTAAGATGTCTGAATATTTTCCTCCGTCATAAGGACGGACGGGTGCCAGCATCTATCATTATTTATGTACAATTGCAATCTTACGTTATAAATAATTTATACCAAGGCTTCAACCACTTGGGAGTTCCTTGCGGTGTGATACCTTCCCTTTAGCCTTGGAGATGAAAAACTGTTGGCCATAGGCTGGGGTTCTATTCAAATAATTTAAAACTACTTACGATCAAGAAATATCTCGAACGCAGCGTCTCGTCTCGTGTCTCGTAACGTCGTCCTTATCTCTTGTAACTCTCAAACAATAGCTTATAAAGTTACCCTGATGTGAAAGAAAGACAAAAGACAAGTTGAATCCTCAAAAGATCTATTCCTTATTTTAGAAAAATTCAATTGTAATTTCTTACCTCTGTTATTTGTAGCTCCGCCCTCCATTACATAATTTACAGTCACTCACGCATATAACATTTCTTCCAGAAATGATTCGCGTAATTATCTTCTTTACTCAACGTTCGTATGTCACTGCAGGGATCCAGCAGATTATCAGCGTCAGATATATGCCTGACATAAATGCTGAGCTGGAATCCCATTCGTTGCACCCTTGAGACGCACACTGCACTTTGTTCTTCTTTGTTTGAATTTTTTCTACTGAGTAGGTTTGTCGTAGAGTCGCCTTCTAAATCGTACGTTGGTTTTTCTATATTCGAATTTATAGTCATAGTCAAGGATTCCATGACTATGTCATAGTGTTACTTCTTTTTCAATGTATTCTTTTTTATTCTGTTTTGGCACCACCTGGTCAAACGTGTCTTTATTATTTGTTTAATATAATAGTGTTTATCATTTATAGCGCTACAAGGTTAAATTAGCGCGTGGGCAGAATCAGTATTAATGCCACCATCTTGTTTTTTGAATACATTTCAAGTGACATTTCAAAAAACCATGCGCTGCAGTTTAAACACATAATCAGCCTATAATGTTCCCACTGCTGGGACACAGACCTCCTCTCTGTGAGAGGGAGTGGGCCGTAATCCACCACGCGGGCCCAGTGCGGGTTGATAGATGTCACATGTCTTCGAACTTTTGGTTCTAGGGCATACCGGTTTCCTCACGATGTTTTTCTTCACCGTCTTGAGAGCAGTGGCGATGAAATAATTTACACAAAGTAAAGCGCCTGTCAGGGTTCGAAACCACGACCTACAACTCGTAAGTCGTGGCCGTTACCACTGGACCACCACTGCACTGCTGTCAAAACGTGACACTGCAAATGCAAGAAAAAAAAATGCTCAATTTTAACCAACAGCGCCGCCTTGCCAACGTCGTTCGAGCTTTGTTGTTCGAGTGGTGTTTTTTTTTATTTTAGTGTTGCAGTAAATAAATGCTAATAAATTTAGCAAATATCCCTAAAATAAGTACCATTATTTCAAATAATACGACATGATAGTCTAGTATACTAATTATTGTGCTAGATAACATTTCAGCAACATCAATGATATGCTAATATTCTACTCTACCTAAATGCGTTTGTAGACTAATATTAAGTACCTAAATAACATAGATCTTGTTTGTGATCTCAATATAGAACATTATATATCCATTAATCTTGTGACTCAGTGCTCGCAATTGTAATATGTTTATGTATTATATGTTTTTATTAGACTGTTCCAGTTTCAGAATTATAAAAAAATACACTGATTATGTTACACGAATATTCTAACTATCCTAACTAATATTTAAATGCGAATGAGAGATTGTTTGTTTGTTTGATTTGGATGTTTGGCACATGGGTAGACAAGCCCGAAGAAGGACATATTCTACTTTTCATCCTGGATCGCAGAAGTCGCGGGCGCGGGATAGTGGGAGCTATGGTTTTCTAGAAGAGCGGTGGCTGGCATATAATATGATCAGCTTATAATGTTCCCACTGCTGGGACACAGGCCTCCTCTCTGAGAGAAGGAGTGGACCGTAATCCACCACACATGACTTCAAATTTTTGGTTCTAGGACATGCCGGTTTCCTCACGATGTTTTTCTTCACCGTCAAATTATTCACCGTTCAAATTATTTCATGATGAAATAGTTTACACAAAGTAAAGCGCCTGTCAGGGTTCGAACCTACGACCTCGTAAGACATATCTCGTAAGACGCGGACGTTACTACTGAGCCACCACAGCTCTCCTGGGCCACCATATTACCGGCCAATGACGTCACTGAGAATAAGTTGATGTGTTTGTGTTTTATGAAAGTAAGTTGGTGTGGTTATATGAAGAGCGGTGGCCGCTACTTAACGGCCGCAGTGATGGCTGTCATGAAAATTATGAAATAAAAGAAAGGTCTCTGGGAGGAAACTTTTTTTATTTCATATTTTTCATGACAGCCATCACTGCGGCCGTTATGTAGCGGCCACTGCTCTTCTCGGAAACGTAGGTCAAGTATATTGTAAGATTTCGTGAAAACGGCGCGCAAAATTTACGAGATTTTTAATTTTCTTGACATTTGCTATTGTATTTTCTAAAATATCATAATTCAAATAAGTAGCGTAAGGGATGTACTTTTGTGTGGTGTACTAATTAAACTTGTTGCTGTATTTGACTAATTTTAAATGGAGAAAAAGCGTTTATGCTTTATACGTTGATTATCATAAAACACTAATTACTTAAAATTGCCGCAGTAAGCTGCGTACTTACTAGGGTCAGTGCGCATAACAGATACGACTTAATATAACTCATAGCCCTATGAGTTATATTATTAGTAAGTCGTACTTCTTAATTATTTACTTATCTATGTAATCGTGCCAAGTTTTAAGTTTTCAGACCCGAAGGATAACATTTTTCATACTAACTGTATTCCCCCTTTCCACCGCAAAACGGATTGATTTTTGAAAAATGGTGTAGTACGTTTCCGATTGATGATTCTAAGATTATTCATACCAATTTTCGCTTTGATCGAAGCAATTACCGCCTGCTTCGATCAAAGCGAAAATTGGAATCCTCTCGTGAAAACGTATGCCTGTTTTCACCTAGCTGACTAGGTGAAAACGGGTGTTTATTTTCGAGAAATAAAAAAACACATAAATATTTTTGTCAAGATCATGAACACCACGTTCCTACTTACTTTTTGCTTCGTTTGATATATAATATTTTTCTACTAAAAACATGTAGAAAAATATTATATATCTAAAAAACACCGTTGATACCATCCTACGCAAATGTCTTATTGATAATAAACAAAGGTCGGTACGATTTCATTAGTTCCGTTTCCATAGGTAGAATGTATTGTGGGTAGAAAACCAATTTTCCGCCAATATCCTTTATTTTTCTATGTCAATTTCAATACTTTGATCTTTGAGGAAAATCGGGATGACAAATGTCAAATGCGCACTGCCTTTGTGTGTAGTTTTATAAAAGTTAATACTTTTATAAGTTAGAACTCTTATTAGCGTGTCGTTGGCAATCTATATTGAGTCGGCCCAGAACTTAGTTACGTGTTTGGTGCCATCAGCACCGCATTAGCACTCCAGACTGGAATCCTATTTCCATACTAATATTGTAAATGCGAAAGTAACATGGTTGAACGGATTTCGATCAAGTTTGGCACACAGGTAGACCGTAACTAGGACTTCAAATACTTTGTATCCTGGTAGTACGTTTCCGTGGGATAATTTCCGACCTCCACGCGAGTGAAGTCGCGGGCAAAGTCGTCTATAAATCTCCACCTGAGCAGGTTTTCCTTGCTTCAATCAACCTTTGTCTATTGGAGTATATTTAAAGATTTACAGGTTAGCCAAGGGAACTCGTATACGCGTGAGAGATTTTTAACAGATGGAATGAATCGTATGGATGGAGGCCCTACGTCGTCACAGCTTTAGTTTGTCCTGAGAACGTTCGCCAGATTAGCTTCAGACTTACACTCGACAAAACTTTATTAATGTCAGTCTTCCACAAATACGGGGCTGATGGCTTTCTAAAGCTCGGTGCAATAAGTTTAAGTGAGATGTGTCATAAACACTTGATAGATTGACAGAGGTCATTATTTTGTAGGAACGAGAAAATATTCATACACTGAATATGCGAAAATCAACATCCCGAGCGTTATATTCAAAACCAGTTTATCCCGAGTTTGCGTTACTAGATTAAGTCCATCAGATTTACTTTACTTTTTAAATGAATTTCGAGGCAACTGCAGAACTTCATAATATTTTCAGAATATCAGGCTGCAAAAGTTAAAGAGTTTCGCCTTCGTTTACGCTTTTAAAACTAGAGGTTTTAACGTAACATGATGAAACAGCTATGGCGTGATTTAGGTACATAATATAGATACGAATATATTCGTAACATTTCTGAACGGCTTTCATATTGAATTATGACGTTGCTAACACTTATTATAATGATCCACTTTGTAGAGTAGAAACAATACAAATTAAATCCAGCACTTAACGCTCGCTGGGTTTAGATCAATAGCTGTAGGTATTGTGGCGGTATCTACATCGCCACATGCGAACTACGCATCAAAGATCTGACGTCAGACAGACGTCACATAAATCCTGCATCGCGCAATTAAAGTTTACTGTGCAGTGGACATATATACGAGAACCCAACATCAATCGTTGGGCAGTTGCCCGCCAGACACAACACCCGTCTGGTTGGAGGATCCTCCCTTTTCTATGGAGTATGAGTGAACTTTACACCCTGTTCCTCATACCCCTAAATTGGTGACCCCGAATATGAACGTCAGCGCAGCCTTCGTGCAACTACTCCAGCGTGACGTCATCATCATCACTCCCGCAAGCTTTCAGTGAGGCGAGTCACACAGCCAAGCCAACACCCGAGGCGTCAACGGGTATCCTGACCACCAGCATGCAGCGACCGCGCATTCCTGGTCATCACCCTCAGCCTCATCACCCCGACTCACTGGGGAATCACCTCAATCACCTCATCACCCCGACCCACTGGGGAATCACCGCAATCACCTCAATCACCACAACCGCCGCAAACAGTTCCGACCCACCGCGAACAATGCGGCACCCGGTTCCGACTCACTGGAACCACAACTGGCACTGGCAAGCATCGCAAGATACAAGACTCAGCCCACTATCGACCTCCGGTCTCCGGAGGGGAGTGATGTGGCGGTATCTACATCGCCACATGCGAACTACGCATCAAAGATCTGACGTCAGACAGACGTCACATAAATCCTGCATCGCGCAATTAAAGTTTACTGTGCAGTGGACATATATACGAGAACCCAACATCAATCGTTGGGCAGTTGCCCGCCAGACACAACACCCGTCTGGTTGGAGGATCCTCCCTTTTCTATGGAGTATGAGTGAACTTTACACCCTGTTCCTCATACCCCTAAAGTATCATAACACTAATGATGTATTGTATTCGGATTTACTTAAAATATAGTTTCGATAATATCAAGGATTAAATAAACAAAATATAGATAATTTTATTAAAATAACATCAAATCAAATACAAAGGAATGACTACTACGTATCTATATGAATTTATATCCTTACTTTTTTTTATTTTGATTATACCTTGGCACCAAACCAGCTAACCCTATCAATACTTTGCAAGACTGAACGTGTATAGGGTCTTATTACTGCTCCCCTACGACACAGAAGGTGAAGACCTAATCCTTGATTAATCCCTTTTACGACTGAAGTGTGAAATGGATGTCCGTCCCCATTTTATTATCCGTTAAAGGATATTCACTGATGGACAAATACCCATCATTTCCATTTTTATATTCTACAAAAGCGTTGGTTAAGTACCTTTTTGGATTTTCCTGAATCATGGGCACTGATACAAATTTTACATACATTGGAGACCGATCAATTACTTGTAGGTCGTAAGAACTCAAATATTATTTGTTCCGTGAAGCAATCAAACCCTCAATCCATACATACCAACGAAGACAGATTTGAAATAAATGATAGCAAATACCTACTGTGGTCCTTTTACTCTACAGTTGTTTCCTATCAACAAGATTAAATTCTATTCAACCAAAATACATAATATAAATAACCAATATAAATAATTCTGCCTTAAACCAGCGATAGATTTCCAAAACCTACATAAACAAGAGCCCAGGAGTAGGCAAAGTTAACACAACTCCAATCGAGTTGCCTTTACTGTCGACGCCATATTACCTGGTGTAATATCCCTGGAGACAGCCTGGAATCATCCTTATTTTTACCCCTCTACACACCATTTTCAATCGTGAAACCAAACGTGTAAGGTTCAGATTGGTTCTTCGTGCGAAAGAGTTCAGGATTGTGATTTTTACAGATAATCCTTATGTTAAAATCTGTAGTATACAGCAATGAGGCTGTGTATGGCTTTGTAAAAACGTTTTTTTTTACATAAAATTGTTGTTGTAGAGTGTTTTCCCGTGCCGTTTACCTGTATTGGAAAAAATGAATGTACACTTAGTGGAAACATTACGCATAACATCGTGTTGACGTCGACAAACTGTTTGTTTTATAGGTGTGTTATAGCGTCATGTGTGTGTAAATGTTACAAAACAATCACACATTACATTACAACATACTTACATCTAAACAAAGTTGGAACTTTTGTGATTTTAAGGTTATCAAAAACACTATCAAGTTCCTTACTTAGATTTATTTCTTAGAACTGAGGTACAGTCAGTAAAATCCGACGTCGTTTCGCTTCCAAATGCAGTAGTACCCAGGTGTGGTTGACGTCACACGAGCTGATATAGTGACGTTGTGCACTCCCCTTACACCCCATACAATTTAAAGCGTGTGTTCTCGCACCCCAACGTAAAGCACGGCGCACACTACACTACAATTTAGCGCGACTCGCACCCGCACACGGCTAATCCCTGCCGAGTAGGAGACCATGTTCTTTGCATTTTATTTGAGATTTAATGTGATTTATATTTTTATTCATGGATGAGGCATTCCAAGAAGTAAAGCATTGAACCATGCTGCAGCTATCCTTTAACGTATACTAAAGACGTCAAAATTATGCATGGTTGAAATACAATGAGAGTACAATTTATTTGTTTATTATTAACAATGAATGAATCACAGACTTTCCTTACAATAAAAATTAAATTACCACGCTCAGTTTTCATTATGAAACTACAAAGTAACCTACCTCTGTACAGTAGATACAGTTCAGTAACACTGATGCGAAAGAAATCACACAACAAAATTGTACATGAAACCAAAAAGTCCTAAGCAACTCCGAAAGCAAGGCCACAACACTGCAGTAGGGGAGCGAATCCGTGCAACGCGTATGTTCACGACGTAATCTGATGGGGCCAACAGAGGAACTACGCGATTACATCAAATTGAAACTAAGTGAAAGAAAGACAGAGTTACGAGGCGCGGTAAACTTCACGGAATATTTTTTATTGAGTAAATGAAGTTATGAACTTGTTCCAGGATGGAAAAAGATATTTACGTGGTGCAGGATAAACAAGGAATCCTTATGGGAGGAGAATGGGGAGAGAGCTCATGTGATGGTAGGAATGATGATGGGGAACAGAGATGTTTCTTAAGTTTAAGTGCCCTTATTATTAGAAAAGGAACGAAATTATACAATTTAAACAAGGAATTTGGGAGATGAATATAGCACTGTGGCACCGCAAATAATGTTCTCTACTATCTATCGATTATTTTAATAAATCATTATTCTAATTTAGAATTTAGTTTTAGCAAAGTGTCAAACAGTAAAACTGTTAATTGAAGTACTTACTAATACCCATTAAAATAAACGCAAAACTAAATTGTTACACCGGTCAATACAATTAATTCACAATCAATTTGCATGCAATAACTCTCTAACGATACAGCGATCCTAAAATAAATAAAGCTACTGTAAAATCAAATGATTGCGCTGCAAATGTTCAAATAATACAATATTTATTTAACAAAATTGAATATTAAAATGCGCTCGTGCAAATCTCTGGGGCGATACGTTCAATTTATTAATATAAATTCATGAGCCAATGAATGTAAAATTTGACGAGTTGAGTGACGAATGACGCTACGCGGCACGTTTTATGCGTTTTTGAGTGTTTTAGTTTCGATCCTTTGGAACATAGCTCGGAGGGTTTTTGTAGCAAGGTTGGGCGTTATTTGTGTAAGAGTTTTACGGCTTAGGTAGATAGCGTAAACCCTTGATCAATCATTGCGAATTATTTTCAATCGAGTTCATTCCAATGATAATGAAATACTTATTTCTTCTAAGCATTTTCATCAGCAGCTAGCTTTATACTTTGGACGATGCTTTATAACTGCTATTATGAATGTCAAAATCTAATTTTAGCTCCATGCAACAAGCATAAATTAACATGATCACCAGCCCATAACGACACAATACCAGTTACGACAAGGATCCCTGAACGTCCAAATATTCATTCAGTCACAACTTTCATCTCACCTGATCTAATTTCCTGACTGATGAAACTCTAAACTATCCAGCGGATTGCGTTGCGCTCGTTTTCTGCAGTTCGGACTGCAGTCCCACAGGACGCGCCGTGCGGATTGTTCACATTCACAATTACATGTACCTTCCTACCTCACACCAGTAGGAAAATAACTAGATTAATGAAACTAGTCATACAGGAATTTAATTAGGTATCTCTCGTAGGTCTTTTGTTTCATAGTGAAGATTATGTACGCTGTGTACGCTCAATGCGGTAGCCGATAGAATACACTTGTTTTCTTGTACACTGAACGAATTTACTCTGGTGACCTCTAGGGTGGTAATGTTATAATTAATTTAAATTTAGGTGTTACATTTGTTTGTTTTATTGTGAATTTAGTTTATGTCAGTATATAATTTGTAGTTAATTATCGCATTAGGGCAACCTGTAAATATAGATTTATGGTGTTGTATAATAAATTAATTTAAGGTAAGTACATTTCAACAAGCGCACAAACCTATTTATAACAGTCTAGGTACTTTACTAGGTACTGATTTGAATTTCAGTCTAGCTAATTATAACAATAATAAATATACACAGCTGGTTGGGCCATTTTTGTATTTTTTGGCGAATCCTTTGTTCTCGCATCACGCACTCGATGCAACAGATTGCCAAGCGTATTTATGAGGCGCTTTTAACTGACGATGATTCACACCACAAAATTAATTATGGAAAAACTTCTACCTCAAATTTTTTCTATTGTCATACCTACATACTTTCTCTAAAAGGACGAACGACGAAATTAATATTATAATTAAAATAGAACGAAGTGTTATCAGGATTAAAAGCATTGTTCAACATCAACATTCTCTTCGTTATAATGAGCAACAAGCTCCAGTGTTTCAGAGTGGACAGTATTGTACCCAATTCATACATACCACAAGTGCTTTGCAATGTGCATTAGAGTTGACATAAGCTCTTCTGGCCAAACCTACCCCAAACCACACAGGTTTGTTCGGTTCCCCAAAGGACAACACATGTCTCGCACCAACATGTGTTAGCTGCCCGCTAGATTCATGTTAGTACGAGGTTTGCGGTGTCCAAAACTAATAATAATTATAATTATGTCCCATCCAATTTATGACCTGAAAGAGCCACACTACTTTCCGCCCCGAGATCGGTCCAGTTCCGAAATTCCGAAACATCGACAATTCTATTTCAACTGCGAGACAACATTTTCCTGGGAAACTTGTTCTGAGCGAGTGCAAAATGCAATATTGTAAGTTGTTATGATTCGTCCAGGGAATAGTTCCGTGCATGCTCTGTTGCCGAAATTGTCAACGTATATTTAACTTTATCGTTTCAAGTTTACGTTTATTATCATGGTGTGTTAGTGGAACGGTTAGTAGCGGATTTGTGGAGTTTATTTGGATGTAAACGTTTAGATTTTTGTTTGAGCGTTTTGCTGAGCCCGTAATGTGAGCTGCATTTGGGATTTGTTTCTAGGACGCTGAAATTATTTTCCTTAGAGGATATTGCGGCAATAATGCTTGACTGTTATGAATTCAAACAGCTTTAGGAAAACATGTAGCAATTTCCGACTTGGTATAATTCTGAATCAAATCACTTTTTCCGTTCGGTAAATGTGATTCAATTATTCGGTTTCCAGCAGAACACTCAAAGCTTCTAAACTAAAACCTAACTATTCTAAAAGCATCGCTTTAATGTAGGAATCGTGTCCGTACTTCATTATTTAAGGGTGTGTACAGATAATTAATCAGTTCCTACGTAGCACACTATTTGTCTTGGTAAGGAATGTTGCTGCAGTTTTTATTCTAAAGTTACACAGTTGTGTTGCTAGCTTTATTTAAAACTTGCAGAAAGCTGGGATTAATTTAGTCATTGACTTTGTTATAAATTAGTTTTTTGATTCATATTATACGTATCGATATCTATACTATAAGTACATATCGATACCGGCATTGATACTTTATTGGATAGTAGTCTTTAATTTATCAAGGTTTTGTCGTTAGGCTGTATATTAGATAGTTCTATGACGTACGTTAAACCATTGTTCCCGGCTTTCATTTGTAGATCATTGACAGTCGTTACGGGTAGTTAGAAACCCTAAAATCTGACAACCATTCTTACTAACTAATACTGGTATTCAGCTGCATCCTATTAGATTGGAAGCCGACTCCAACATAGTTGGGAAAAGGCTGGGAAAACTCAAGTCAATGACCTAGTTTTTCGTTCTGTCTCTATTATTGGTTTTATTCTATCCCAAAAATTCACCTCATGTAACATACTATTTAACCCACATTTCTTTTCATCCCGATAACATCTAAATTCTTTATCCCGCGCAATCAGGAAGGGTTTCCAGATCGTTCTATAAACGAGTCCCCTTTCCTATTCTGACCACTACTTTTACAAACCATAGACCGCCATTGATAGATCATTAAGCAAATGATTCCCAAGGGTAAGCAGTGATCAGAATCTTTATGTACCTAATGGTCTGCTAATAACGCTGAGATTACCCCAAAATTTTCCTTATAGCAACCCGCAGGTGGTTCTAGCCTAATGGGATCCCAACATTATATTGCATTATTTGATGGTTGCCAAATTAAGAGGAATGGTGGTTAAGTTTTTCGGGAGCTTTTCTTTTCATGTTCATTTCAACAAATTACTGCAGATTTGGAATTCATGTACCTGTTTCATTTAATAAACTGGCCAAGTGCGTGTCGGAACACGCATAATGAGTGGTTCAATGGAATAAACTTAGCTTTGACAGACGGACAGGTGATCATATAGGGGTTCCGTTTTTTTATTCGGACGTACGAAACCCTAAAAATGGAGAAAAGTCACTCTTTCGGCCATAAAACTAAGGGCACAGTCCCAATCCTGCATAGCTACTAACAACCTTTGAATAGAATATCTAAACCAACTTGATCGACTGAAAAGGCGACCTCTTTGACTCCTATTATTTAACTACTGTATACCTCATAGCATACACCAAGTATTTTGTCATAATTTAGTAGTAACTATGCTGACCTTTCAAACAATTTGAACCGGTACTTCAAACTAAGTACCTCCCATCGTACACCCATAGCCGACATATCTCCGGTACCCTCCTACCTCCTACGCAGCTCATCCTCTTACGTGCTCATCCCTACGAGTAGGTAAACTAATAAAGGGTTAATATCGTAAATTCTTTCATTTCCGACCCAATGTTGGTTAAAAACAAACTTTACGATGTAAGGGGTAAAGTATGTAGAATCCAAGTGAAAAGTTTTAGATTTTATACAACAACATTCAATTTATTAAGCAGGATATTTTTTCACGATTTCGGAAGACATTCATGATGATCAAACACTTCTAGCTTCGTTCATCAATTAACAATTGACTGCTCTTTGAACTTTCTCAAATAAAAAGATCAGCCCAAAAAAGCCAAAACCAAACACGAAACTAAAGTGTGTATCCGAAAAAAGATAATACAAATAATAGGGTGTTGTAACAAGAATTCGTTCCACGTAGCGCTTAGTAAACTCTCCTTCGTCACTTGCCGTACCTTCGTCACTGGACAAAAACGTTAGCACATTACAGGGCCTTTCACCCGACGCGCGGCTGAGCTTTAGTGTTAGGTGCCAACTAGTCGGGAATCAGCTGCTGAAAAAATTTGGTGGTAATATTCTTTGGCGCGCGGTTGTTATGTAATCTGGGTTCCTAGTAAGAATAGGTACCTATTTGTTAAGCTGTGGTAAAAAAGGAAAAAATATATATACCTATAAATTATTATGCTGTAATTAGAATTAACCGCTCGTCTGGAAAAATGTGTTCAAAAATAATTTGTTGAAAAGGTTTTACTAATGCATACTTTAGTCTTAACTTCAATAAATAGTTTGAGTAGGAAAATTAGAAGACCATAAGGAAAATTAAATGCTTTTCGCACATTTTTGGCCATTAAAGGTTTTAGTTTTCCAAAATAACTGTTCCAAAATACATCTAATAGGTAGGTACGTTAGCTATTAAAATTGCAAATTCACTCAATGATTCAGTACCACTTAAGTGATAATTATAAAGGAAGAAAACTTCACAAAATTGAAGACGAAAAATTTTCTCACCTATTCTTAGAACTTTTGTTGTTACTAAGAACAAAATCTGGAAACTTACTATTGTACAAAGTTTTCAGATTTGCGAAAAGTCTACTATTTTTATCTTTAACTAAACAGCTCTGGCTGACCCTTCGACCTTAAAGGGCAGGTCACCTTATTTACTAGTGGGAGTCTACAAAGGTGACTGCGAGATTAATGTCAAGAGGATGAACAGCATCTTCCTACGTGTTTATGAAATAACTACAAACTGTGACCATTAATCCGGTAATCAAACTTGGATTATAACATTATCCTAATCTGTTTAAACCATTTAATGTGGGTAGCGGGTCTCAAAATGCCTATATTCAGATGTTTTGTGGACATGAATGTTATCCAATCAGATTTGTTACTTTTTTAAATAGCTTTTAGTATTATTATTAGGTATTTATATAGATTCTTCTATTCTGTGAATGTAGCTTTAGCTTGAGTTTGCTTGAGTATTCGATGCTTTTCTATTCTTTAGGCCTTGTAAACTATGTATTATTTGGTTTTCCTATTTTGTTGTATATATAGCTATAATTTGAAAACATTGTGAAAGCATTTTTAAAGAGTAACCGTGGAGTTCCTTGCCGGCTCTTTTGTATAGGAAACGACCAATTAGAACCGTGCACCTAGCTTCTGGCGTTTCATAAGTGCCCATTTAACATAAACCTTATGTGATTTTTTTTTTGTTTTTTTAGGCGAATTTCTCCAATGAAACTGAATGCGATCAGCACATCGAAACGCCAACAGTTACATTGGAGAAATTCTTCCTAATACCCGGCACGTGAAACGTGACATGAAAAACACAAATGAGCCGTCCGAACTTATGCATTGCAACATGAAATGTAACAATAACGATGCGAATTGGTTTCAATTTCTTTCATTTTATGTTACGTTTCACCAGTCTGTACTAAAATAATCGTGTAATCATTTAAAGCCCGCGGAATTGACAAAATTCTATATCCGTATTTTTCATGCTCTCATAATTATGAAAAATAACGACATAGAATTATGTTACTTAAACATCAATTTACACTTTTGAAAGAGTAATTCAGGAAATCCTTTGATTTCCTCTAAATTAGGCTAAAACTTGGTCAAAATAATATAACAATTTGGATGTATACAAATATTTGAATTTCTCGCGAAACATTAGCTTGATTAAAGGCTCGTTAAATTAATTTACCCACTATGTTTATTAATCATTAATACTGATTAATGGGGATTAATTAGAATGGAAGAGCAACTTGCTTCCCTTGTCATGTTTGCATACAATCGTAAATGCATATTATATTATACAGTATGTTAATTAATGAAAGGCGTTCCAATTAACCCGCACTAGTGTAGCGTCTTTACATGCTAAAACAATATATTAATTATAATAAAATATTCACAAACCGTAAAGAAACACAGTACACGCGCTCTTGTATTTCAAACTGGATGTACGGGCGGATTGGGTAACGCCAATACGCTGGCGCTATTTCCACGCTACTATTTTGCTTTACAGAACATTTCGAATTTTTTGTCTTATTTATAGGTATTATTTATTTCGCGGGCTACCCTGAAGCGAGTGGCTTCTAGTTTATAAGACGTATCAATAGTACGCGGCGAACAATTGCGGATCGTTTTATAATGATCATCCATTCCTCTCCACTGCAATTCCTGAATTTACTTGTTTAATGTAACTAAAAATATCAAGCCCAGCCCGCTGCTGTCATGGAGTTCGATAGATGGCGTTGTTTGACCGGCCGCGAATCCTGCATCGCGCTTTGGTATGTTACACAAGCTTATACGTTACTGTAATCCAATCTGAACGGTATGAGTGCCTCTTGCACAGGTAAACCATGACCTGAGTTAGGAAATAGGATTCTTTTTATCCCGATAATTTCCGACCTTCACGCGGGGGACGACACGGGGAAAAGCTAGTGAAAATATAATTTTCACTAAGGTACTTTTACCCAGATCTTGAATCTTTTGCTAAGTTCTAGAAGGAGATTGAAACCAGGACCGAATGAGCGTCGATAACCATCTTATTCCACCACTCAAATATAACGCAATTAGTTACCTATGTTTTCTTTGTGTAATGTCAATTACAGACTTCAATTAAAACGAGTTTGTAATCTGTTGCAGTTGGCGATCTGTAGTTTCTGCATATCTCCGCTGTCACTGTCTATATTAGGCAAAAATTTTTTGAAAAAATAAACTATCGTTTTAAAAACTACTGCTCTTAAATCCCACATACAATCAATACTAATTGTCGAGCGATCAAACAAAGAAATTCGTAGAGCTGCCAGCACTCAGTCATCTATCATCGTCAGGACTAGGGAGTGTTTGCAAAGGCCAGCGTTTTAAACCGAACGACCCATTCGTGACACGCTGTGGATCACCGACTCGATGTGACTTTTAACCCTTTTTTGAAACGATTTATCTTCTGTAAATGCTGTCGGTATCGTAGTATTTCGATTTGCTTTCTGGGGGGGACTTGTGTGTACGTATAAGTCTTAATTTGGAGCTTATTGATATATATTTATAGTTTCAGAAATGCGTAGTACCTACTCACAATCAGTGTAGGAGTATGTAGGAATGTAAATGAAGCAAAAGGAGTAGATAAGTAAGAATCATAGCAGGTTGCGTTCTGTAGTTTCTGCCTACTCACACGGACAAAGGGCGTCAGTTTATGTATGTATGAGTAGTGATTTGATACAGAACTACACTTTTTTCACATTGATCTATCGATAAAGAATTATTTTCTTATTTATCTTTTTTCAGGCATGACTTCGATGAATAACATGCATAATTGTGAAGCTTCATGCAGTATTAAGGTAAGAAAAGCATTTTGAAGATTCACTTATAGATAATCTTGTTTCCGATTGGTCTTTCATCTCTCTTGTAAACTATACCTACCTAAAAATATATATATACCTAGATATAACAACAAAACTGTATCTACACCCGTTTATCTCCCAAACTGCTGGCAGACAATTTATTAGCCGAGATAGCTCATAAATAATAGAGTGCCTAACTTAATATTGTATTAACATTCAACATCTATTAATATTCCTGGATTATGGTGAATTAGTTACTAGCTTTACCTGGGTTTCGGATTAGGCTAGATGTGTCTAATTCCCCCAAATCTAATCTTATGCCATTAATACGTAAATGTCAAAGGATTTAATACAACAAATCATTTAAATACAATGATGTTCTGATTATTTAACTCATCAACCAATAGTCAATATCATTTAAGTAAAATAAAAGCACATTCGCAAAATGTTCAATTAATTGCTCTTTCATAAACTCGAGGGAAATATAAATGTCAAAATGCACAACATCAACATTTCAAAACATTTAAACTGTTCATTTTCCGAAACTCCATTTAAATATTGAAAGTTTTTCAAATAAAACAAATGATTCTGCTATAAAATTGACTTGAGGCTCTCAGACCGCACCAGACGTCACTTGTCATAATTATTGTGACATTCAAAAGAAAACGCAGCGAATTCCTCTACAAACATAAAATCTTACACTCACCCGAAGAAATTCCAACCTTTTCTTCATCTACATAAGGTTCTGTAGAACTGCATGTAATAACTTAGCAAACAATCTGTCAGTTACAATTCAAGCAAAGGAAATTGCACTTTATTTCGTCATATGAAAGTTTTAAGTTCAAGTTCACGAAAGCTCCTTCATTTTTAAGTACGGTCGCTTTTAATTTGTCATATAAAGCGTGATTTATATTTTAAAAGTTGAACGGCTACCGCGAACGTGTGATTCATACATTTTACAAGGGACATATTTTAAATAATTTAAAGTTTATTACGGCCGTTTCTGTAAGCGTATTTATTTTAAAAGAATTGCGGGAAGTGAGTTAATGAGTTCATAAAACATGAACGTAGTTAACTTATTTACATGACATGTATGTTTGTAAGTGAATTTAAAATGAAACGTCTTTTGTGTATACGTGAAGTGTTGTCTTTTTTTTTGTCGTCCTTACGTCTTAGCGTAGTGCTAGGAGAACTTCTTCCGCAAGCAGTTTGGGTTAGCAAAAGCATTAGCCATGGATCACCATCATTTGGGTGATGACGCCCAACCCAGTTATCGCCAATATCGGAATCATTAACTGTAGCTGTCAGGTAATCAATACGAGCACCTATTTTACGACGCGTTGTAAGCAGAATCTGTTGTTATTTCGAAGAAATACAATATGTAATTGATCACGAAATATTCCAACCAATATTTTAATCCAGGTCATTGCATTTCCATTAAACACACAATAATCTCAAAAATTCCATTAACCACTATAAAACAAAAATTTTTTAACAAAATAACTATTTTCTGTAATAAGAGCCGACTTTAAGTAAATATCGGAAGCAATTTTCGAGGCAAATAGCGTCCGTTGCAGGATTGCATTAGCGACTGCAAATATAAACGGCGTAGATACTACACCCTGCATAGTGCAGATGGAATAGCCTATATACTATAGATATAGCATGCTGTATAGTGGTGTGTTAACAAGTGAACATTTATACGGACGAGGTGAGGGACTTAGGGTGGGGACACAGTGATGAGTTATGTTATTAAAGCTTTTGTAGGCGACATTCATGTTTATTAATACAACGTGTCCAAAATCGTAAAAACCGCCGCCATCTAGTTTTAAGGGTGAAACCTGAAAAGGAAAAAAACGGAATCTTTAGAGGATCACTTCGTTATCCGTCTGTCTGTCACTCTGTCAAGACCCTGTTTCTCAGGAACGCGTGGAAGTATCAATTTGACATTAATATCAAATACGTCTATGGTCCCTTGGAGGTCTAAGAAAATTAAACAAAAAAAACCGCCATTTATGCGTCATATATATACATATACTCAGGGTACTTGTCGTTGACCAAGAATCATAAAATTTGGCAGAAAGCAAGGTCTCACAGTACATGTAAAGGAAAAGTCCGAAAACCGTTAATTTGTAGATTAACCACACAATTTTTTTTTTTTGCTTTTCACACTTGCTTTTCCAGTTGGAGAATTGATCGTGACGTATATCGATGTATGGGAAAACACGTTTTTTAACTACATTGTTAAGTTTGTTTTTGGGATAAATCCCGACTACGGAATCCTTCACTGTGCGTGGTCCGACACGCACTTAGCTAGTTTTTTGTTTGGGACTTATCCGATGTTCTTGCCATAACTCGAGATGATAAAGACTTCGATAGTAAGTGCAGAAAAAGGTAAGTTCAGAAAATAAATTCAACTGTAAAAATTCGCAAGTTACCAACATCTGAAAAACTTGAGCCCATTTTAGGGAAATATTTAATTGATCCTTTAAAAACTTATTGACCTTCTAATGAAGTACCTACGCTAAATCCAAGTTGGTTGCAGTTACTTGGCTATTTAATATATTACACCAACATAGGAATCTTTTAAGGTTCACAAAAATAATTCATTAGTGTTAGAAAAATAAAATAAAATTTATTAGACGTTCGATAAAATAATGCCAATTTTATGGCCCTAACGAACCGGTTTCTGCTACCGCTAACGCTACCACTCCGCTCATCACCCTCCTCTCTAACCAAAAGCAGCGGCGTTCTTATAAGAAACGCAAGTACTAACGTTCAACTGAATGGTTGCGTTCAGTTCGACGCTGTACCGACTACGGAGCGCGGAGCATTTCTTTACATGCCTCCCCTGACTTTTTGTAGCGAGTATGTAATGTACTTACTTCCTTTGGGAGGCTAAATGAGATACAAGCCTGTATTTTAAATTGGTTTGTGTTGTTTGCCATGTGTTTTGTCGTCTTCTTCAGTGTCGGTAAAATGCTAACCAGTTATTTTTCTTCGTAGCCAATACAAACAAATACACGTTAAATATGTAGTTGCGGGTACAGTCGTCATCGCAGGTACTACGGTACAGTCGTCATCGCAGGTACAACTGTACAGTCGTCATCACAGGTACAACTGTACAGTCGTCATCACAGGTACAACTGTACAGTCGTCGTCACAGGTACAACTGTACAGTCGTCGTCACAGGTACAACTGTACAGTCGTCATCCCAGCTACAACTGTACAGTCGTCATCCCAGCTACAACAGTACAGTCGTCATCCCAGCTACAACTGTACAGTCGTCATCGCAGCTACAACTGTACAGTCGTCATCCCAGCTACAACTGTACAGTTGTCATCGCAGCTACAACTGTACAGTCGTCATCGCAGCTACAACTGTACAGTCGTCATCGCAGCTACAACTGTACAGTCGTCATCGCAGCTACAACTGTACAGTCGTCATCGCAGCTACAACTGTACAGTCGTCATCCCAGCTACAACTGTACAGTCGTCATCGCAGCTACAACAGTACAGTCGTCATCCCAGCTACAACTGTACAGTCGTCATCGCAGCTACAACTGTACAGTCGTCATCGCAGCTACAACTGTACAGTCGTCATCGCAGCTACAACTGTACAGTCGTCATCGCAGCTACAACTGTACAGTCGTCATCCCAGCTACAACTGTACAGTCGTCATCGCAGCTACAACAGTACAGTCGTCATCCCAGCTACAACTGTACAGTCGTCATCCCAGCTACAACTGTACAGTCGTCATCGCAGCTACAACAGTACAGTCGTCATCCCAGCTACAACTGTACAGTCGTCATCGCAGCTACAACTGTACAGTCGTCATCGCAGCTACAACTGTACAGTCGTCATCGCAGCTACAACTGTACAGTCGTCATCGCAGCTACAACTGTACAGTCGTCATCCCAGCTACAACTGTACAGTCGTCATCGCAGCTACAACAGTACAGTCGTCATCCCAGCTACAACTGTACAGTCGTCATCGCAGCTACAACTGTACAGTCGTCATCGCAGCTACAACTGTACAGTCGTCATCGCAGCTACAACTGTACAGTCGTCATCGCAGCTACAACTGTACAGTCGTCATCGCAGCTACAACTGTACAGTCGTCATCGCAGCTACAACTGTACAGTCGTCATCCCAGCTACAACTGTACAGTCGTCATCGCAGCTACAACAGTACAGTCGTCATCCCAGCTACAACTGTACAGTCGTCATCGCAGCTACAACTGTACAGTCGTCATCGCAGCTACAACTGTACAGTCGTCATCGCAGCTACAACTGTACAGTCGTCATCGCAGCTACAACTGTACAGTCGTCATCGCAGGTGCAACTGTACAGTCGTCATCGCAAGTTGATTGCTGACATTTCAGTTTCTTGTAGAATATTTTTACATTAACAATAAACATCATAAAATTATGTTTAAAAGCAGAGTAGATATTTAATATTTTTTATTTATTTGCTCAGACAACAATGGTATAGGTACAAAAAACACTTAAATGCTATCTTATTATAGTGTGTGTCAATTGAGATGTTATGTATGTATGTTAAAAACTGGCCAAAAGCATGTCGGACCACGCAAAATGAAGGGTTCCGTAGTTGGGATGAATTTATCCCAAGAACAAACTTAATATTGTAGTTAAAAAACATGTTCTCCCAGAGCGGGAGAAGTTTTTTGATAATATCCCACCCAAAAAAAAAGCTACTCTCTCTTGAGTGCCGCTTTATTAAAGCCTACATAGGATGCTACAATATTTAAAAAACATATTATGTTGTAGTATCTATTAATATTGCTTCTGCGGCCAATCTTCACTAAGTCTCCGTTCTGGGAAGAAGACCGACTTAATACCTTTTCAACATTATACCTACAATAAATTAGTATTGGTCTTCGTGGTTCAATTTATATCTCAAACGTTTCAAACAAGAAAAAAAGAACTTTAATTACTTTCATGAACGTAATTCCAATAAAAAATTAACTATCAAAGGACCACAAAATTGAAGCAAAGTTAAAATTCTCAAGAACCGCTCTATTAGAAAAGAAGTTCAAAGGAATGAAGAAAATTATGAATTTGAACGAAACTAGCGCAGATTATAATTATTATGCACTTTCAATAGGCATTCCATTCAAGGTTCTAATATAATTAAGTATGCTCTGTAAAACGTGTTATTCACTGATCAAAAATATGAGACTTTTTGAGAATCTTAAAATATTATGCTGATTTAGCGATTGTAGAACGATGCTTGCTAATATTTCCAATAATGTTGCCATACTCACCCCAAGTATGTTTCCTAAGTTTGAGGAAGAAACAAACTTTTTGTCTACCAATGGTAAACTAAAATCTAAAAAAAAAATTACGTTAAAATCAAACAAATAAGCGAAATTACCGACTGTAATACATAAAGCTTGCTAATGAATCCAATAATCTGGCCACACTCACAATAAAAATCGGCCAAGTGCGACAAGTGCTATATCTTTTTCAAGTTACAAGGGGGCCTTGCTGAAAGCGTTTGGCTGGCACGGCCCCCTTATTTTGCATATTTCTTCAAAAGTAAAGAGGTACATTGAAAAAGAAACATATGTAACCGGTACATATACTCCTAGGGACAAGTACATTGCATTAGCGCACACCTAAAACGCAAATTTTGGGGGGGCCGTGCGGGGCAAACTTACATAAAAAATTAAGTCTTGTAGTCGGAAACCTTTGTAGACTATATGTAGTTATAGACTTAAAACATAACATAACATCACGCCTGTATTTCCCCCAAGGGTTAGGTAGAGGTGTTTCTAAGTAGGGTTCACCGACTTTCACCAGATATCTTTAAGTCCCATGTAATGGGGGCGAGCCTATTGCCATCAATCGGGCACAAACCCAGACTCCGGGCTGCTACTTCGTACTAGACATTATAATCTGCTGTAGATAGAAGTTTCAACACGAGCGCTCTCCTAATTACTGCACGTGTCTATGTAACTGAACTCCACACGTGTCCATTCAATTTGTTTTTTATTTCAAATACCAACCTGCCCCAGTTTTTTGCCCTAGATACTAATTTTATTTAATCAAGTTTTAATTCCTAGTATTTAACGTTTTATAAATTAATATTTTAAGTGTGCTTCCCCTGAACTGACGTATGTGTATTATGAGATTATATATTATATAAGCATTGGGCCTTGCTCTTATGGTGTTAGTAAACTGCTGTAATCCGCTGGGCAATATTATACTCATGGGTACAAGGACTAGAAAGCAGCATGCTGAAGTGATAATTGAGGGTTGAAAATAAATCTGTCAGCTGAGTATTTTTGACTCCTTACAACATGCTGTGCGTGTGTGTATGTGTGGTGTGTGAGTATGTGTGGATTTCGGGAAATTAAAACATGATCAAATAAACAAAACTATACACAATAATAAAATAAACCCGTATCCTAGTTTCCCGAAACATGAATAACGGAGCAGCATCAATAGTGGCATAGATTTACGATATCAACCCTCGCCTGCTAACGCGGGTACATTTTTACCCACAGAACAATTTGACGCGAAAGCATTCGTCAGCGATGGATGACACAAATGTGCGACGCGACGGTACTAAAGTACCGCGAGATACGAGAGGGTTAGACGCTTTGCGGTGTAGTGTTGCCAGATTCTAGAATAACAAAAAAACTGTACTATTTGAGTCAGCGAAAATGAGGTTAAGTCCGCTGGGATTGCACAATCACTGAAATTCTTCAAGGTTCAGAGCAGTCAGCCCAGCTTCCACTAAAGCGCAGGCCACACTGGGGACGAAGCTAAGATAGTTTAGCTTCGCTCATGTAGCTACCGCGTCTTTTTTTAATTCGGTGCATAGTTCGCGGTGATAACTGAAGTATGACCAAACTAATAATAAATAAATAAATAATCAAACAACTCCACCTGCCCTTGAGTATCAGAATGTTTTTTTTTTGTCCCATAAAATATTCTTGTATCTGGCAACACACAGCCCTGACTCAGCTTATGCTATGACTGAGTGTATCTTATTGATTCGAGATGAGATGTCGATACCACCACACGATGTCTTATGTCAGCTATATGTATAGCTATCTCTATTCATAAATAGGTACCTATCTACTTTATTGTGATGTGTAGCTTCTTAAGAATAGCGCTTATAGCATCTTTGTAAGAATTATTTACGATTTACTAACGGATGTTGCATGCAGTATGCTGATGTACCAAAGAATATAGTCATTGTGATGAACATAATTAAGACACTGCGTGTCCACGTGACATTTACCTTACAGAAGAAATATCGTGTTTGACCACGTCGATTTCAAACAGCTGCCTAAGGCAAAATACTAGAGTTGCAAAGATACGTGTAACCATAAACACGTAATGCAGTCGTTTCTGGCAAAACACAAAAATATAAAACAATGGATAACCTAAAAATAGCGTAGAAAATGGTACGACAACAAAGAAACAGGTTAAAAGGCGTAAAGAAAAGCGTTACGAAAAATACTTCAACAAGCGCAAATTCCCACGCCGCGCCGCCCTTCAAGAAAATCTTATGAATTCGACGTAATAAAGATGCAAATGTGTACATTTTTTGCTCGCCAGTGTTCTGCCGGTTCACTCGGAAGGAAACTTCACAAATGGCGTGCATTGCGACTCTGTTTACACTATCTGTCAAAATAATTGTGCATGCTCTCGCGTGGTTGTGACGGAGACATGTTTGTGTACCATATTGGAGTGTATTTTTATTTGTGTAAGTACTAAAAATATTGCTATTTTCCAAAAGCGTGGCTCGAGATAATTCTCATCGAGTGTTGGCGTTAGGTGGGTGATTATGCCGCATCCTGTAGAAAGAGCGATAATGTTTCTATGATGTTATATTTTTTGAAGCATTGTTAATGGGTTTAGTTCAGTTGATATATTAGAATATGTCGGTATTCATCGGAGCAGATCATTCGGTCTTTGTAATCGTTTCTTTGTTGTTGTGTCTGACCTAGATAGCCATTAAGCAATTCCAGCAGCAACAAACGATTTCAATCCCTGACATTTACAGACTAATTTGCATTACGACTTCTTCGTCCACGGGGAAATCCAGGAGTTTACATCAAGCAGTCAAAGAGATAAACGGAATAATATCCAAAATCCATTTGGAATTTGTCACTTATATAACTTTTAATGGAGAGTCCGTTTTACCCTCGTCAGGGCGAGTAGCTCTGTCGCTATTGTTTTAGCCAAATGTCAATATCTAAGATAATCTACAGTTAGGTATAAAGTCTGCTAGCCAAACGTCACGGTGACAGATTTATTATTAAATTTGTGCCACATTATGTACTAGTTTTATTAGTTCAGGGTTTCTGTTAGAAGTGAGATTGTCAAATAATGTTGTCACTTTGTCACTGATATTTTTAATCAACTAAACAACAAAGTGAGTTTTTTTTTTTACTGAAAAATAGGGTAGGTACCTACGCGTTTAATGAATTTAAACATAAACATAGGAAATTCTGTTTGTCTGTTTGCAAGCGAATCTACCCATTCTTTTTAAGTTTTTTATAAGATGTAAAATCTAAGTATGTACCTACATGAAATATCCATAAACTTGTCTCAGGCAACCAATTACATATCATGCTTATCAACCAGAGACAATCACTTCCAAAATCTTAGTTTATTAATCTTCCCACTAGCCATCAGCCCTACAATGTCTTCAGACCATAAATAGACGCTGTCTCTCTTTCTGCACTTTGTATAATCCTTTTATCCTTTCTAATGACGCCTAAAGCAAGTGATAGGCTGGCCGTGCCGTCCTCTCAACATAGTGTGCCGTAATGTCCTGGCGACGGCAAGGCGCTTAAAGCGGCATTTAGCGCAGATTGCGCTGAGCTGTGTACTCTGTCTAAGGTACGGCGCACGGATGCGACGGTAATTGGCTCGATACCTAGTCCTTTAGATCATTATGTTTGAGATGGTGAAGCGTTATTTCAATTTTAATTCTGTTTTATGGGACATATTCATTGAATGGTGCATAAACTCATCAATGCTGAACTTGGGATAGCATGTCTGCATGCTCTTACATAAAACTTTTCTTATTTTATGCGAGAGCTAAATCACAATCATTTTAAAAGTGTGTATGTACTATGTTACAAACTGATTAAACGAATAGTAAAATTAATTTAATTGGTATTTGTATTAAAATTAGGACAATCATTTTATAGTTTAATGTTTTTACACGAGTTTTCTGCAACCCTACATTGTAAATGTTGTTATTATTATTTCTTATTGTCACAATGTAGGGCAAATACATCGTAAATGTAAAGAGTAAATAACAAAGCGGCACCGCGGTTAAAGAATAGTATTCTGACATAATCGATTGACTTTTCGAGCTGGAATAATTTCATGAATAAAATATACTGAGCGATTGACCGGCCGACGCTCATATGATTTATTCAGGCATGAATATTTATATCTAGACTTTATACGAATTACAAAGTTGCTAACATACTGTTATGTCTGTAAATTTTTGGTGCCCCGGCCGCAGCTGGCTCAGGGATTTTTAAAGGTTACCTACTCGTAATCTAGTTTGCATACCTACGTATGCAAACTAGTTACGAGTACTTAACAGTAATAGTCTCGTAACCCTTGATACTATTAAATGAATATTGTTACTGATTGTAGATTTACGTCTGCCATAGGTGGAGTTCAAACCCACGACCTATCTTTCTCCAATCAGACACCTAATCTGCCGGACTAGGTACTTTCCTCGAAAACCTGAACTAAGGAGTTTACTAAAGTTACCTATTCTTTAGTTTCCTGAGGTGTGAGTATGCAGACAGCAGGTACCTAATTAAAAATCCAATCACGATTTAGCCGAAATCGTGCGCCACATCTTATGTAGGTACACAGTGTATTAAAATAATATCAGCGTTATATTGCGGCGCTACAGTTCGGCCATATTGAAACATTATAATCTGTTTTTGACTAGCTTTCTGACCGTTACACGTTCACCAGTAAGTACACTATGTAATATCAGAGGTATAAGAAAACACTAACATTGATCATTAAAATAATTGTTTCCCAACCATAAGGCCTCGCATACTTTGGCCTCGAATTTGTATCGTACGTAAACGTATGATCGTGGTCGAACGAGTTGAGTTCGCACACTGAATACGTTTTTTCCGTCACATATGTAGTGTTTTGGTGATATCGTATTTGTAAAGTCCTCTTTGTAGCGCGATGAAGAATCTGTATCTTCAAGATAATAATTCTCTTATAACTCGGCGGCGTCGCGCGTCGTCGCATTTTTAAAGGTTTTTTGATTCGGACGTACGGAACCCTCAAATCAACTCATTGTGATCGTTACATCAAAATATCAATACAATCGACTACTCAAACAAATATATAAAACAAAACATTCAATATTAAATTATAATCTAAATCTGTATTTAAATACGAAATGAAAAAAATATAAAGCGAAGTGTCGGAGCAATAGAGACCAAGCTCTAGAGACTTTAATTAATAATTGAAGGTGAAAAATGTGAAATATCTCCGGCGCCGATAGAAATAAAACTGTAAAGAGGACTTTACAATGTAACTTTATATTTATTTTATGGTTTCACAGTTGGATTTTATTGTGAAGGTGCTGTAAACGTAAATCTTTGTATGACTGTCTAGACTTTGAGCAAGTAGATTGTTTGTTATATTTTTCATGTCTGAAAACTTGCAGGTATACTGCCACTGAAAAATAATTTTGAACATACCAAATCTTGAAATTTTACAACAGGGACGTAAAACTGTGACAAGTTAATATTATTTTCATATACATATTTGCTCTTTTTAACTAGATAAGTTTATGTCGTGCTGTGTGTAATTTTAAAATAGAGAAGCGACCACTTGTTTTCCATTGGTGGTTCGCAAAGGCCATTACCGAATTTTTTTACTTTAATGATTATGTACATCATTAAATATATCTCATGTCATCATCATAAAATAAATTGTGACATTATTACAAAGTAAGCAGCTCTTTTATTTCAAACTTCCTGAAGCCTCCACAATTCCCGTTTTTGAACAACTTAAACCCACGTGAAACTTACCGCATTTATTTCTGCCTCAACAGAACTACTTTAAGCAAAGTTGTACATGTAACGATGTTATGTGAGCTCTCCTTTACGCGAGCTAATTTCAAATAGTCACGTCTGGGCGCAGGTGCGGCGCGGGGATCGAATCCGCGACTATGGATAGAACGGCTGTCAATTGCGGGTGTTATACCTCGTTGATACGTTATGGTTTATGGTTTGATTTATTTGTGTTACATTGATTTTATGATAAAAGTAAGCACGTGGAGTGACTTTCCAATCAAGGCGATAAGAAAACAATATTTTTAGAGCAGAAGAGATCGTTTAGTGTCAGAATAACTTCTGCCTGCGAACTTCGTCCGCGTGGGAATCAACAATAATATAAAACATATCCTATAAATCTTTATTCATCTGAACATCATGTAATTATTACAGGCATGGCAGGCAGGTAAATAAAATGCACAATAATAAATAGAGAAAGGTGTCTGTAGTAGGAGGATCCTGAGTCTGAGTTACAGATCACCAGGCAATAGTTTAAACTATGTCACTCGGCAATAGTGTAGATGTCTACCAATGAAAGATTTTTTGTAATCTGATCAGTACTTCCAGAGATTACCACTTACAAACAAACGAACAATTTTTTATTACTTTTTTATTAATTTTATTAATTTTTTATTAATTTTTTATTAATTTTCTATTACTAGTGAGCGACCTGCTCTTGCTTCACACGGTTTTTACGGCTTGACAAAACATCAAGATTTCTTAGTTTTAGGTTACTAGTATGACCGTATTATACACATAAACCTTCAAGAATAAATTCTCTAAGCGATGCTGAAAACCTCATGAAAATCTGTTGCGTGATTTAGAAGAACAACGTGGATATACAGACAAACACGAAAAGCTACTTTAATTTATAATATGTACTAACTTTTGTCCGCGGCTTCGCCCGCGTGGAGGTCGGGAATTGATCCGCGGGAACGTACTACCGGGATGAAAAGTATCCTATGTCCCATAACCCGTGTCATATTCTATCTAGGCGTTACGGTGTAAAGTTAACAGACATGAGACAGCCAGTAACTGTCTTATGTACCTACATAACACCGTGTTACAGAAAATCGCGTCTATTGCACAACCCCATCTGTCGAGTACACTGGTAAACTCAAACTCTCCGTTCCAAGCCACTTTTGACCGAGTGGACCGATTTGAATGAAATGAAGACTAAATGTTACCTCAAGATAAATCTCTTGAAAAGAGTCACACAAAAAAGTCAATATTACATGAAAATCCATATAAAACCATGATTTATAAAACCATCCCTGCATGATTTTAGAAACACGCTGAAACACGTAACTCTTTATTTGTTACCAAAAGCATAAATTCTCATTTTAATTTATTTTTTTGCCAAAAAGTAGCCTATGTCCTTCCCCGGGATGCCATCTATCTATTTGCCAAATTTTATCGAAATCCGTTAAGTGGTTTAGGCATGAAAAGGTAACATACAGACAGACAGACAGAGTTACTTTCGATTTTATATAAATCCTATGTCCTTGGAACGTACCAATTACAACAAGTAGTACTACGGAGAGCACATAAAAGCGACGATTCATAAATAATATGTAACTAGCTGCGCCCCGCGGTTTCACCCGCGTAAGTTTCGATCCCGTGGGAATACTGGGATAAAAAGTATGATCATCATGACCTAGATAATATGTATAGATGATAGAATATATACTTAGATAACTTATCTGCCACTACCGTCACTCATTATGTAACAAGATGTAATAATCCTAACAAATATTATAAATGCGAAAGTGAGTTTGTTTGTTTGCTTGTTATGCTTTCACGCTAAAATGGCTGAACGGATTTTGATTAAATTTGGCACATGGGTAGATCATGACCTGGAGAAGGACATAGGACTAATGTGGATGAAACCGCGAGGCGCAGCTAGTGTTCCATATTAAAACATTAAGTCAGGCAGTATATGAGATCTCACTGACATTGATATAAACTAGTTAATTCAAGACTTTGCTTAGTAACTTAAGTTCAGCTTACAGATTTATGTGGAGCACAAATTAATAATGTATAACTTTGTTACCATGAGTGTATCAGACAGTAATTACATTACTTTGAACATGCGTATCATCTTACTATGTATTAAAATCTAAGCCTCTCTTTAATGATTTGGGTATGGTATGTTGTTAGGTAGTTTATATGACCTACCGTCAAGGAAAATAATTATTTACAAAATTGACACCTTACGTCAATTTGACCTGCTAAAACCATTTCATCCAACTGGCAAAGAATGACAGCTGTGAAGCCGAAACTACGGTAATCGGAAGATGCAAAAAAGGATAACAGTAAAGGTGACCGAAATATAATACTGCCCTAAGATATTGTTCGCTTTAGTAAAAATAGACATCTTTTAAAAGCATACTTACTTAGTGCACAGTGCACCTATTATATTCTTGACAGCCTTTTAGCAGTATTACCTAGTCAAAAGGATTAGCAGAGGGAACCAGCGGCATCGACCTGTTAGAATAGAATAGAATACTCTTTATTATGTACACCAATAGTATGTGTGTGTGTTATGTTTTGTTCTTTATTGTGTCTGTTTGTAATTATAATGACTAGCTACCCGCCCTCGCTTCGCACAGGTGCGTTCTAGTGAGGTAGACATTTTCTACATTTCAAAACATCGAGATTTCTGTATTATATTTACATTTTAAATAATAATGTGTGCCTTCCGAAACAAATTCTCTAAATGATGGTAAAAAACGCATCAAAATCAAAATAAAATATACTGTCTTTAATAATGGTAACTTTTCGGGGCTCATAAGAAATATAAGATAACTATTACTAGTTAGAAGGATATACTGAAAACAAACTGTTTCAGTGAAACTTGTCCATGTTCTAGCTCGCTATATCTCTTGTGTCACGACGGGTGAATCTGTGGGATAACTTGGATATTCAGCTGTTCAGACTACTGGGAAGAGCAATTCATTTAATGGAATTCTGGTTTATAAACATTAAAGCTAGAGGCTGCTATTGAAATGACGGTTGTAAATGTGGACTATGCGGAGTACCTTTGATCAAAGAATCCCTATTATTTCAACAACTTTTTTTTTCGATGAAACTATCATCTGTATTTTCGCAAGAAGGCAGTTTACTCTCGTTTTGTGTGGGTTATGTTTGGCAATGGGTATTATTTACCTGAAATAAATAAATTTATTATTATTTATTGTACCTTCAGAGATCACCAAATGTTGATGTTCAGATTGCAATTGTCACCGGCTAGGAAAACAGGTTTATTTAAAAAACATACATAACATGACGCCTGTATTCCCCGAAGGGTTAGACAGAGGTGTACCTATGGTAGGTACACCCACATTTCGTTATGTTTAAGTCCCACGTCATAGGGGGCGAGCCTATATAACACCATCAACCGGGCACAAATCCTGATTCCGAGCTGCTACTGAGCAACTCCAGTGGGAAAAACCCAATAACACTTTACCCGACCTCGAATCAAACCCAGGACCTCATGCTCAGCAGTTGCGCTTGCGACCACTAAACCAACGAGACAGTCAGTTTTTTTTTTATTTCATAAAAATTCGTATAAAAAACATTAACAACGCATTATTTCTCACCCAAAAATAGCCCCAAATCCTTCCACATTTACATCCAATCCAATAACGCCTCTCTCGCACCCGGGACTACGTAAGTCCACAAAATTATTTGCGCTCTAAAGCGGTGTATGAATTTATAAGCGACGACGCTCGGAATCCTAAAATTCAACTAAACCGGGAAACTTTCGTCCCTCCTGACCTTCAAGAAACTTGCCTTGTGATGTACCTACACAGTACATCCGAATTTACAACCCTCCCCCGCTACGCTTGTTAATTTTCTTAAACTATTGTGCCTATGTTTTCGGGAATTGTGAAGTTATTTGTTTGTGTTTTAAGTTGTTCATTAATTGGTTTGAGTTTCTTAAGTAATAATGTTAATTAATGTGGTACCGGTCATCAATGACTAGACTAGACTGTGAGCTGATATTGATTAGGGGGGGACTCGCTAAAACAGTTCGCGAAATTCAAATTTTCTTACGTTTTTTGCAATTTTCAATTCAGTGTCAATACAATTTACAGACATTGTGAGAAAATACGGTTTTAAAAAAATGGAGCATCAGAGAAAATTTTAAATGTCCAGTTTCCCAGGATATGATATAATTATGTTCTGTGATGCTGATTTCAATAATGATTTAAATATGGTTGTTTCACTCGTTTTTCATTACAGTCAGATTTTCGGCATTCCTAGTGACGCGTTGTAAATCTAGAAAATTATGAAAGCTGCGTGACTGTCTGTTGTTAAATATGTGATGATTCTGCGCCTGTCTCTCAAATCCTATCCACATAACTAGAACAGCACCATTAAGCGTCGTGATCTAAAGCCTTTCTCCTCAAACTGAAGTATAATCTCCATGATTATCAGCCGCTGCTCGTGCGCCGTTTGACAAAAGACTCAATTTCAACTTCGATTATTATCTCCGTGCTGTTTCTGACATCCAATCAAAACGTACTACGGCAAAGATGTCGTAATTTGGTATTGTACGTGTAGGTAGCTAGCTAGGTAACGTCAATCAATTTAAAATGAAATGAGTTAAGGTAGGTAAATGTATGTTACCGCGAGAGCTGATACCAAAGTAGCTAGGATGATTGTATCTTTGATAATGACCGACTATTCTGTTTACCAGAACATGAGGCTTTATTGAATTGCTCGTGCATGGTCAACCAAAAATATCGCATTCGTTTTTCGGCGATGGTAATAAATGCAAGTAAAAAACTCCGTTATTTTTAAATCGAAGCAAATAAGTAACTCTATTCCATTTTAAGTAACATACGTATCCGGATTCTTCGCCACCGTTGGTATTTTAAATAAATTCACAAGCATTCCACAAATTTTAAACTTTGGACAGTATCTAACAAAATTAAATTCATCTTAGTAATTGATTTACTTTTGAGAAATCTAATTTACTATCCGAAAACAGTACCGAACTTGAGCGCGAGTACTTCCACTAAGCCAATCACAAGTTAATCCGAAACAAGAACACCAATTTCCCGAATATTTAAGAAACATAGCGACCCCATTCTTGCCCGAAAAAACCTTAAGCGCTTCGATTTCATTATGCAGACCCCAGCCAATTGTCCAAGTTCGATAATAAAAGTGAGAATAGTGACCCATGAACGGAATATTATCATGTTATTGTAAACAAAACCACGGGTTCCCTCCCTTTCTGTCGTTACTGGTTGAATAACGGGGCAAGTTTTATTTAAAAAATCCGGGTATTATCCCGGTGGGGCTAAAAGTTAGTATGTAGCGGCTAAACGCACCACCTCACCGCAATTGGGTTAAGATGAGGTCATAATTAATGCAAGCTGTAATTAGAACATTAATTTCGGACAAGGAGATGAAATTGCTAATCTACATTAGGTACAGTCATGATAGTGTAAGATTTTGTTAGAAATATAATTATAAATCTATAGTTTATCGTTTTGATAAAGCGCTTTGAAAATGCTGTCTTGGGTATTGATTGGTATTAAGTTACATTTATGCACAGCCAAGGCAGTAAATCTGAGTTTAATGCCCAGAACCTCAAAAAAACTGAGAGAACGACAAAATACGGTATCAAAATCCAATTCAAAAAAGTTTCAAATAATTAACGAATCCGGAATACCCAACATTCCAAACAAAGCAAGTAAAACACCATAATGAGGGGAGAGAGCACATTGATCCCCCGTATCCTGCAAAAGCTTACGCAAGACAGGTACGGCATCAAAGGATGGGGGCAGTCTTTGACTCGACAAAGACATAATTACTTTGTGAAGAATTGTCTCAGCACGCCTTTAAATGACAGAATTGCTGCGATAATTCCCGAAATTCTCGGAAATTTCGGCGGGGTTAAGGTCCCAATTTTTGAGTCGATTTTTAAATTTAGCGAGCTGGCTTTTAGAGAGTTTAGTGATTTATGTTTTAGGGTCGTATGAAGGATTAAAGTGGAGGCTCGTATTTTAGCTGACTTAAGTATATTTTTATTTTAACTTTTACTTTGACTTTATTTTGGCAGTTATGAATATATACTGACAAAAAAAAAATTACACAGCAAAAGAAACAAAATTGCTTTCATATGTTATTGCTTTGGCAAGTGAATGTAAAATGGATTGTTATCTGTAAGGTTAGATCATTATTATGTAAATAATTTGTAGGTTTTTGCATTCATAAAATGTGTATTGTCTAGAGAATTTTTCAAAACACATTTTTATAAAAGTTATAAAAGTGATAACGGTATAAATAGTAAACTAATATTTCAAATTGAACTAGAATTCCTGGTAGTTTTACTAACCGGGCTCCACGAAAACGAATAAAATTATCTTTAATACATTTCTGAGAACTGTGTTAAGCGACCACTGGTTATTGACAAGCGTTTACTACACTTGGTAGATGGATAGACATTATGATCACAATATCAATAATCACCAATACACGTAGAAAATTTATGGACAAGTGGAAACAACGCCGATTAATCGCCATACAAAATAAATTACCCGAATCATTAATTATAAAATGTGTCTCAAATTAATAACCTCTCGGGTCGGTCGGATCGTGACGTCATAATGACTTCATTTATTGCCCGGGCCAGCACCTGCCAGTATTTAGTGGATCTCGTGGTGATCGAACTGATGGCCTGAGAACAGATTTATATTTTGAGGTCTAAATAATTGATCGCTGTGTCAAGGGGTACCGAGTGTTTGTGTTTAACTTTATTTTGTTCCGTTTTGATGGACTGTTTTATTGGAAATGGTTGCCCGATATTTACTAAAGCTACGTTATCCTAGAAGAGCGGTTCCGTCTTATTATAATAGCCTTCATAAAAGTCTGACATTTTCACCAGTATTTTAAAAAACACTCTTTATTTGGACAGCCGATATTGTGTGACCATTTACCACTTTCTTAGGAAACCAAAGCTTAACGCCGAGATTAATAAAATTTTCCTTAGACACGTCCTGGATGGTGGATGAGCATTAGGTATTCCTGTCACTGCTTCACAACTGTCAAACCACATTTCACCCGTTATATTTAAAGGGTGCATTACGTGACTTAGAAAAGTGTAACACCGAATAACACGTCCCCGTAAGTTTACCCATACGAAATACTTAACAACGAATGCACGCTACCACGAAAACAACACCGTAACCATGCGATCTCGAACAACTAAATCTCTAATTCACCAATTCGAAATACTTAACAACGAATGCACGCTTCCACGAAAAACTTATCGCCGAAGTCAAGCGTCCTCGCTTAACCAAACCTCTAACGAAAGAACATCCTCCCCTTAACCAAACCTCTAACGAAAGACCAAACTATATCCGACAAGGACTCGCACGGGCATTCCAAATTTTGGGGGTAGCGTTCGCGCGTTGATGGAGATTTGGGCTGCACGGGGTCGATGGGTCTTTCATCAAGCGAGGAGAACCTGCCGGCTGCTAAAATAGCGACGGCTAGGAGAGGCCGAGGTCGCGCGGTGGTGGGCGGAGCTACCAGTCCAATGCCAGGGTGCGACATGCAGGGTCGCTTCAAGCAGCCAGATACGCCAGGAACCGGCGGGGAGAGTGATCCCGGGTTTTCAACTGAGGAGCCGGGAGGTGACCGGTGACAAAGGACGCAAAACGTGCTTAGTTCAGAGCGGTCGCGGCCGACGAAGTCGCTGAAATGGCCCGTCAGGCCCGGGTGCGGCGGTCTGCCCAGTGCCCAGGCGGCTGCATGACAGAGCTTAACGGCAGAGGCTCTCAACCGCTAAGTATTGGACGGCGTGGATGTTGTCCTGAAGGTTGCTATCAAGTCCGGCAACCTGAAGGGCTCTTTTACACGCGCCTTTAGAGGCGGCAGAAGGGATCAGGGAGGCGGTGGACATTCTGCTTAGTCGCACTACCCCAAAGATGACGGTGAAGCTATGGGAGCAGAATGGCCGTCTCCGATCCGAGTTGGAGGACCTCAAGCGGCAGTTTCCCGCCCAGAGGACCGCTCCCGCAGCAGCTGACTCTTCTATATTAGCACTGTCGTCGAGACCATCACCAATCCCGTCTTCAACGCCTGCACTTGCGGATGCGGAGGTCGAAAAGATCGCCCACATCTGCATGATGCAGTGTGGGAAGATGGTGGGTGCCTGACCGGGTGATAGAGGCGAGCCTCCTCACAGCTCCAAACCTCCGCCCGTGGTTTCGGCAATAAGTTTTTCATGGAAGCGTGCATTCGTTGTTAAGTGTTTCGTATGGGTAAACTTACGGGGACGTGTTATTCGGTGTTACACTTTTTTAAGTCACGTAACGCACTCATATTTAAAACCCATGTAATATTGGCGAGCTTATTGCCCCCTCCGAGCAGAAATCCAGACTCCGAGAAATTCCCGACGGAAAAACCCAATAACGCTTTGCTTGTCCTGGGAATTGAACCCAGGACCTCATATCTTATACGAATATACCCAATCAATCGGAAAAATAATGCATTCATAGAAGATTCTTATTTGAAAATCTTGACAAGCCCGACTAAATCTCGAAAATGAACAATCGATCATCCAGTTGGATATAAAAACCTTCGTCAAAACGCCACCCCCTGAGAAATAGAAGCATCCAGCATTAATTCAACTTATAATGGATACAGCGGCAGTCACCATGCCCTCCGCGGGGACAACCTTTGTCAACAGGATCAATGTGGGTTATTATTTGAATTTTATAATACCAGTATGTATGGAATACTCTTTATTATATTTGTTTGTGTGATTTCATGAGATTGGATTTGCTTAGTTTTTATATTCATATGGGACGGATATGTTTTATGTAATTAACGTATTTTTGTTGTATGTTTTGTTATGTGTTTTATGATAGTAATAATATTAATGCTACTCAGTAAAGCTAGGGTTATAGTTGCAATTGATTGATTAGCAGAAATACAAAGCTATATTGCGTGTTACGTTGACGAATGTTTTGTTGTATGGGATATCATTATGATATTCACGTTTGAGAACAAATCCCATGTAGGGAAGATTCAAATTTATTTGAACCGGAATAGATGATCCGCAAAAAACAACGTGAAAGCCTTTTTGTTGTTTATTCGTAGATATCTTCAGTTCATGTGTTGTCAGCTTTAGAGATAAACCTAAAATAAGATTTATGAGCTGTCTACGCCAGTCTAGAGTTAACTAAGTAAAACAAGAATGATGATTTGCGATAAAATAGCAACAAATCCAGACCCACTTCTGTGATAAACAAACAAAATAGCATATTCTCAAGTTTTCACCTTTCACCCGCCTGATACATGGCAGGGCAGCACTTTCCTCTTTTGTTGTTACATTGTTTTCGATTTAACGAACAAAAAAACTACCTAACCAATTTGATTATCTTGCTTCCATTCACAGATTAGCTCAAGAATAATGTACTTTTGGACAAGAATTCCGCTTTTATTGGCTGTGATTGAATTTTATTGGCTTTCGATCGTTGATTTACTACTGAAACTAAACGGCTAACTAACTAACTGGGACTAGCCAGTCCTTCGCTAACGATGTTAAGGTTGATGTTGGTTGGTCGGCACACGCAAGTTTACACAAAGATCTTATTACCTATGCAAATTTACTGGAAACACCTAATCACTTCGTTCCATCGGTGCTAGAGAGATCGTGCCTGTGCATGTGTGGCTCATCCCCCACACATGCACGGGCACGCGCACGCGCACTCTTTCTAAAACAAACATATAGTATCACAACCAAATTTAAACCAATTTTTTTAAGGCCAGTCCACAACTGCCAATCAGAGAACATTTTAGAAGGCCGGTCCACAACAGCCAATCGAACGCTTCCTATATCGCAAATGTGCGCGTCTGTTTATTTGTCTGGTCCAAATCGTGGATGATCGAAACGGGGGAGATTCAAATGAGCGAAGCAATTGAAGTTTCAGTGTGATTAAAACCAATTTACAAGTAAATTCTTTCGGACCCTTTTTAACAGTTTTAGGTATAAATAACAATACAGCTTTATTCCGGAAAAGGTTAGACAAAGGTGTAAATTACCCGTGCATTGTGCCTGTATTGCATTCTAATAGAGATTGAGCCTATTGCCATCAACTGGGCACAGATCAGATTCCGAGCTGCTACTAGGAAAACTTTCTGTTTTAACATATTTAAATATCTATATCTATATAGGTTTTATTGAAACTTGAATATTGGTTTCACAAATTACCTACCTACTATGTACAGTGCGTTTAGCAGAACAAGATTCTCTGACAAGACTACGAAGTCTCTCTCAAATCTATTATTTTGATAACATACCACGACAAAGTAACCTCTTTAATATTTAGTCGTGCTACTTTTCACATATCTCCCGATCCTTCTACGATCACTGTCCCGAATAAATCGTGTTATGTCAGCCGGCATTGATTAAATAGAACCGTTACCTACACAATGATATGGACCTGTATGGACCCTACATATTTAATTTGAACAAAATTGGCATGTTCGTTTAAGGTATTTTATTTTGTCTGTGTGTACGTTTGGATTTAGCATGGACCTCTGTGCGTGAGTTATGTTTTGTAAATAAAACAACATAAAATATCATATTCTTTCGTGAGGAGAACTCTAGGCAACTTTGGAGAAGTCATGGTATAAGATACGCATCTGCAATTACCTACTAACATTATCTTCTGCGACGTTGAGGCTAAATTAAATTACAATTTCAAAAACATTGAAAAATGCAAAAAGGTATGGCAAGACTGTTAATTAGCACGAACCTGCAGTAAGGAAAATCTGCAGAATTAAAAAAAATTGCGCGCGCTTCCCCGGCATCCTGTTACTCACTTCCGTCCCTTTTGAGGAAATCACTCCCACAGATTGCAGGAAAGCGAGAGGAAAGATATTACACTTCAAGAAATATCAACACAAATTCCCGTCCCTAAATAAATCTGTCCGATCGACATCTGCAGGTCAGGCTACTATAACTTGACATTTCATTCATATTATAATGTCGCCACTTCCGGCTATCCGCGGGTTGATCGAGCCCGTCACATAAAGGAGAACTATACCCAATCAATAACATTTCGTTTTGTGTTGCTCTCGAAAGATTACGTCTTTTATGGTTGATTTCTTTAATTTACATGGTTATTTTTAACAGTAATGAGTATTACCCATTCTGAATGATCGCACCCTGCGCAGCCAGGATTGATAACTGCCGATTAATGATTGCTACTATCGCTTCTACATTACCATACGCTGCTACATTACCATAGTTTCTACGAGAGGAGAAGTAAGAATAGTAATAGTGAATCGTTCATTTTAGATGACGAGGTTAATAATACCAATACAATACCCACACATATACAAGGTACAAGTGAAATAACTGGAATCCTGAAAAGGGGTCATTGGGTATGACAAAATTAGGGACCATCAAATTTTTTTTCAATAGTAAAAGTTGTTCATTGTCATGACCACTTTACAAGTTATTCATAATTATTTCAATAACAACTTGTATTTCGATTCGAGACTAAGAAGTATCATTGGGATTTTCAATAAAAATATCGTCCTATTTTATGTCCCGTACACAGGCAATTTAAGCCGCTAAACCATATTTAGGTCAACACACAATATCATAGCATAATCTTTATTGTTCTGTGAAACCTTCAATATCCCGAAGTGGTGCAATAAACCTGCTGTGTAACATTCCAATAACTTTACATGCATTATTCTAGTTTATATTATCATTTCAACTGTTTGATGACGCATTACATGTTGTTTAGCGTTTTAGAATAATTTCTGTGTCGTATACTCCACGTCCATTGCTGAGAATGGGGCACTTGAAAGGTTATAATTGAAGACCATGAAGGAAAACTGTAATCATAAAACTTGACTTAGATTATTATATTATGTATGTAGTAGGTACTAACTTAAAAGCTCATACAACTTCAGAAATACTCAGATCATTTTAATTGACCCCACGAGAAAAGACTATACAAATTTAATGCAAATGAATGCAAACAATATACCAATATTTTTCAATGAACGTGAGTCTTTGTTCGTCCTAGGAATCCTGTATACCTGTCCGACTAGTTTATACTTGTATTTACCTACCTAGAAAAAAATAAGCTTCAAAACTTACCTAAACAAGTGTACATACACATAGGTAAGTAAAGTGCTAAGCTACCTTACATCAATACCTATCGGAACCCTTCGTCAACAATCTACTGCTGATCTCTAGATTCTTTTGTTTAGATTATAGGAAAAAATAAATAAAGCACCCGGCTCCACGGATAGGTTTTTCTCCTTTTACGTATACAGGTCTTGATTACCGACATCCACATATTGTTCTGAACCGGTCTAATTAGTTCGCGGTACGATTGTTTGCAGTTTAAAAAAAAAACCATTCGTTTTCTAAAGGCTTTCTCTGTGGTTTGGTTTTCAGAGCGGATTTGTGGAATCGTTGAATAAAAGATTAGTGATGGATTTGGTAAATCAATTTTTTTTGGAAAATAAATGATTTGAATCATTGATTTTCCATTAGAATAAAGAGAAGGAAAATAAGATGATGAAGATGACTACTTTAATTTTAGTTTTAAATGTTTTTATGGTCAATTTAACATTTCTATTAATGTTGGCATTAAATTCAAAACTTTTGAAATGACTTCACATTTGATTCAGAACAAATAGATGAATCACCATTTAAATGATAAAGAATCTCTTTTCAAATATCTTTCTACAAAAATATCTCAAACAGTCAAAAATCTCCAACAATCTCTTCAGTCCGGACGGAACATGTAAACAGAAAAGAGATTTTATCGCCACAGCGATAATCCGTAATAATTGATTGCTCTGTCGTCATAACAAGGAATTAAAACAAGAGACCGGCTTTCAAGTTCTGAGTTGTATTTACAATTTTATTTTCACGGCTGTAAAGCACTTCATTTGTTTTTAATCGTTTTGATTGGCGCTTCGGTTGTTGTAATGAGGTTTTTATGATTCGTTTACCCGGAAAAGAAATTACTCAGTTAAACATTACGACATACTATAAGAATATTATGACTTAATCAGTGACCTGCCCTTGCTTCGTATGGGTGTAGTGACGACATGTCAAAAATCGTGCTTTCTGTGTTATATTTTAGTTAAAAATTAATCTATTATACCCATAATGTAAGTAGTTAAGTAAGTAGGTAAGTAGTTACCAATTAAGTAGTTTAGAAGATTTAGAAGCGGTCATACTAGCGAATTTGTTTTATATTATGTATAGATATAGATGTTATGCACACCCTGATCAGAGATTCACACATTTGGTTCACCAAAACACATTATTTGATTCTACTTCTTGAAAGAAGTAGAATCAAATAATGTGTTTTCGCCAGAATCTTGTACATCTGCCTATATATAAAAACATGCATACATTCACTCCCAGTTTTTCTTACAAACAAACAAACACAAACCCACTATCATGCACACATCTTATATCTACTTACATATTTTCTTAAAGACAGTCTTATCGAGTGATGAGTGAAGAGCCTTCAAGCTCTTCAAAGTAAATATATTTTGTAGATTCCTCTGGGTAGAGGAAATAATTTATAAAAATGAGGCACTCCCTAAAATTGGACGTACGTAACGTTCAATGTTGAAAGGTCAAAAGTGATCGATGTGATCTTTGGAGAAGACAATAAAATTATTTAAAAGTTAATCGTTGAATTTTGTTTATCATCATCTGCCTAGGCTTTTCCCAACTGTGTTGGGGTCGGCTTCCAGTCTATCCAGATGCAGCTGAATACCACTATTTTACATGGAGCGATTGCCTATCTGACCTCCACAACCCAGTAACTGGGTAATGCGATACCCCTTGGTAAGACTGGTTGTCAGACTTTCGAGCTTCTGACGACCCGTAACGACTGTCAAAGATCCACAAATGACAGCCGCGACCAACGGCTTAACGTGCTTTCCGAAGCACATAGGAAAGTCTCGATATGTAAAGATGCTCACCCATCCACGGACCAACCCCGGCAAGCGTAGCTTAAACTGATGGATCGACCGTGCGGCTGTTATTACGTAACCACGAGCTCCTCCTATGTTTATATATATAGTTTAAGAATGATTTACTACAAGAACACAAGATAATAGTCCAAATAATAAAATCAATAATAATCAAAAGGTTGTCTGTAAGAGATCGCCTCGTGTGGTAAGACCGCCTGGCCCATTGTAGGAGATCATCTCGTGTGGTAAGACCGCCTAGCCCATTGTAAGAGATCGCCTCGTGTGATAAGACCGCCTGGCCCATTGTAAGAGATCGCCTCGTGTGGTAAGACCGCCTGGCCCATTGTAAGAGATCGCCTCGTGTGGTAAGACCACCTGGCCCATTGTAAGAGATCGCCTCGTGTGTAAAGACCACTTGGCCCATTGTCAGAGATCGCCTCGTGTGGTAAGACCGCCTGGCCCATTGTAAGAGATCGCCTCGTGTGATAAGACCGCCTGGCCCATTGTAAGAGATCGCCTCGTGTCGTAAGACCGCCTGGCCCATTGTAAGAGATCGCCTCGTGTGGTAAGACCGCCTGGCCCATTGTAAGAGATCGCCTCGTGTGATAAGACCGCCTGGCCCATTGTACACCAGTTTAAAATATTTTTGTCCCTTTTGTTCTACATAATTATTATTATTGTGGGGTACAATAAAGTATTTAATATAATATTTAAAAAATAAATAATAGCTTGTCCCGTTTACAGGCAATACTCATTATATATTTTATCATTTAGAAAGAATAATTATGTTGCTTAGGTGTTCGGCAACATTCACATTATGATGTGTGACTTATGATTAGGAAACGTGTTCCTTTCTTTCTAACTCCGCGTTTAGACCAAGGTTACAACGTGTGTATTGTTTTCGTTTATCGTTTATACCTAAATCAACTTGTACAGACTTGTTATGTAGAACTTTTTGAAATCTTGTCTAAATTAACAAAAAGGTGAACAAACTAACTAACAATACCTACATGGATGATGGATGGTTATGACATGTCTGGAACAAAGTCAATATAATGTATGTTTTATACACGCCATGTTTTGACAAGTCCCGTAATTTTCGAAAACAAGTATCACAACTTATGTTTAGGTATAAACTCGGGGAAATAACAACCTGTTTCGATGACTGTTCAACTTATTAACTTTGGTATTTAAATGATAAATGATGGTATTACTTACACATTAAACAAAGGACAATGTAATGGGAAAGGGTGGTCAATTATTTTAGACCTTTTAACTATGTCAAAAGTTATTGACCTTTTAAACTTTCCGTTAACCAAACCTAGCCTTTGACCTCATAAGTTAAAACTGATTATGATAACAATTACTTACTACCAAAAATAAAAGTTGGACAACTAACAAAATAACTTCAGAAGGGCACTTTAAAAACTACCTATTCATGTTAACAAAAGGTGTTAAAAAAAAACCCAGCAATGTAGAGTTGAGCTTTCAAATACTGAAGCAATAAACTTTGTAATGCTTTCATGTTCTTTGTGCATGAATTGATAAAGAAAATAAAATATAAGTAAAAATCTTTTTGAAATCAAGCTTATAATTAACTAAAAAGTACTAAATAAAACTTGAATATTTACTTAAAAGCTTGAGGCGCAAATGTTGTAGGTCACCAGCCAAATGGCCGTCTGATCTGAGGATCCCTTTTCAATGAAGGATGAGGAACTTTCCACCTGTTCTCTTATACCTCAGTGCGCTCATTATTGTTTTCCTCTCTTTTTCTGCTTTGTGTTGTTTATTAAGATATGAGACAGCTGTATTTATCTTTGTTTTATTTCATACTGTTAATAATACGTAGCTGCTTCACCTTAAAATTGCGTATCTAGTAGGTGATAAATAAGAAAATGTTGTATCTATGTACCTATAATTGTTTGTTGCATTTAGTTCTTTATTTCCTGTTCCTACCTGTAATTTCTGTAGTGTATACGAACGTTGGTAAATATTAATAAATAAATAAATACCTCTAAAAGTTGACCTTGACTACTGATGAAGCCTTCATTCATGTAACACCTATAATAGTCAGGTGCAAAATAGGCCAATTAAACCAACATTCAGTTAATGTTCATGATTGTATGACTGTGCATAAGTACCAAAAGGCACTTTTTTACCAAACAGAATGGAACTTCTGTGCTCTTCTCTCTGTCCACGTGCAGCGGTAACTAGATTAATGGAACCAGTCACGTATGACTCCCGAAACCGGAAACGGTGACGTGACGTCACTCGTTATTATGTCTGAACACGGAAGTGAAACTGAAAGTTTGCTGTGAGCGGCGATTTGTCTTTCAGTTACATTGTAATTGGTTAGTTTTTCAGTCAAGTACACAATGGTGTGTTGATATAATTGTAATTGATAGAGCGTTTTGGAGTAGTGTTTATAGGCAAAGGGAAATTGTCAAAATAAGAAAAGTATGGGAACATAATTAGGCCGTATTTTTTAATTTGCAAATCAGATTATATAATTTAAAACCTAACAAAATTGAAGAATAGTCTATTGGGCACTTTTCCTGTGGACTGCGATGCGGACAATTTTTTTGATGCACGAGGTACCTATAAGATTCTCTCCCCTCCCATTTTATATACAATATCTACAATTATTATTTTAAAACAGCATAAACATAAAGTTCGCCAGTGTCATTTGTCACACTTTATTTCATTTATTTATTCATTTAATAGTTTAAGCTCACAAATGTATATTTTTATGCTCGACTATTATTTTCGTACTTATCCAAAACCCATTAAAACAGCACTCTTGAGACCCCACTTACATCTGTGCTTTCCCCACTACTTCAACACTCGTCCAGGATTACCGCAATTCACCAACAAATCAGAACCATTCCATTAAAGTAAAATCCGGTATGTAAACAAAAACGAAAGCGGCTTAGCCGAGGCGAGCCGTTTCAAAATCGATGGTTCTCGAGGCAGCGAGGCACGGCGTGGCGCAAGATTATTGTTTGAGGCACGGAGGCACGTATGGACCGTAGTCTGTTGTGAGTTGGAAATGTGTATGTGACTCGTGCGGCAATGAAGTTCTAGTGGTGGAGAAACTAAACTGGTCTTGTCGACTATTTGTTTTGTTAAATTATACAAATGATAGAACAACTTAAGTGGGTTAAAACAATCCATGAAGTTCTGTCCAAGTTTAGAACACAAGATGTATGAAGAGCCGTAATTTTAAGTGTAAAGATATTACTACTAGTAAAAGCTTTCTAAACATGTTTTGCAAGGGAAAATAATAGGATTTATAAAACAAACTTACAATAATTACAACATCCATCATCCATTTTATCCATTCCAACTTTCCACACGAACTTGCTCTGAAAACTTGCTTCATACCAAGTTATACCACATAGTAGCACCCATTCGTTCTCTTAGCTTTGTTGTGCTTGGCCAGCTCATAACCACAAGAGGGTTTGTACAGCGATATGTAGAGGGGACTGCTCTGTCTTCTATAATTATTAGACATGAACATATAGGATGTATTATTATTGTAACAATCCCGTAGTTAAATAGTTAGGTTAAACTACAGATGTTAGGTCAGACAGCGGATGCAACGATTAGCACGTTGAGTACGTGTAACAACACGTTTGTTAGAGTACGATTTGGTTGTCAAAAATATTGAGAGCTGGCCCAACAGATATCCAATTTTTTTTTTATTTTTTTTTATTTATTTAATTCACAAGTAACATGACTCAAAACGTTAGGAACAATCTTTCTTATCAACTATGTTAGTACACTTAACCTAAATACTTATCTAACACTGCCTTAAAGATATGAGAATCCCTGCTACAAGCTCAAAACCGATGTAGAAAGCTTGCAGCAGCGATTCACACACAAGCAGTCCAGTCTGCTCGCCACACACTGCAGTATAATTTTGGGGCTGGCCCGCACCCGGCGCACCAGGGAAGCGCATCTTTTCCGCACCGTAGTGTAGAAACAATCGACACGAGCCTCAGCAAACATCCCTGATGCGCTACAGAAGCGGAACAGCCCCATCAATACCCGGAACGCATTATTAAATTGAACACGAAGAGCGCGGTAGGATTTTTGAGTGTAATCTACCCACAAGCTGCACGTGTAAAATGAGGTGCAATATGCACGAAACAAAGTTCTCTTTACTTCTCTAGAACAGCGTGCAAACCTGCGAGCGATCATATTAGCTCTCACCGACAGCGCCCTCTTTCAATATCATCATCGTCCTTGAGGTCAGCGGTCAAAAGATGTCCCAAGTACTTCACTTTATATACTCTCATAAGTGATATTCCGTTCAACTTGACCGGAGGGATAGAATCAGGACATTGACCACTGACACCAAAGACCATGACTTCACTTTTAGTGACGTTGTAGACCAATCCATGAAGTAAAGCATATTCTTCACAGATGGTCACCAACTTCCTAAGACCACAAACCGAGGCGCTCAGCAGCGCCATATCATCGGCGTAACTAATGTTATTTACACATACTCCGTCAATGTAACAGCCGGCACGCTCTCTGCTGAGCACCTCGATCAACTCATTGACATACAGATTGAAGAGCGTGGGTGAAGTCAACCCCCCCTGCCTCACCCCGCACTCCAACCTATACGGCTCTGAAAAACCCCCAGCCCAGCGTACCTGATTTATCTGGCCCCCATACCAACATTTAAAAGTGTTTATCAACTCAGGAGGAACTCCAGCTTCCTGTAACTTCCTCCAGAGGACACTGTACGCGACCAGATCAAAAGCTTTGGAGAGGTCGAGGAAGCAAGCATACGTAGGAGTTTTCCTATCCGAATAGTACCTCACAGCCCACTTTAGACACAAGATGGCGCTCTCAGTAGATAGTCCGGATCGAAATCCGAACTGATTGTCGTGCAGCTGAACAAAGTTATTAAGTTGTCTGTTAAGCAGGCTGTCAAGCACTTTCGCGATCGCTGCCAGAGAAATAGGCCTGTAGTTCTTTAAGTCAGCGATATCACCCGTTCTATTTTTAATAATGGCCACTACAATAGTTTTAGTCATATTGCTAGGTAAATACGCATGACTCACACAAAAGTTGTAAAACATTGCTAACACCCTCGGTAGATGAGGGCCCGCGAACTTGAGGAGCTCGATACTGAGACCATCGTGACCTGGAGACTTGCCTCTCGACATACTGTTAATAACACTTTTAACGTCCTTGGCAGTGAATCTCGTTCCAAGGTCACCATGGTCAACAACATCAGGCTCGGAAACACAGGGACCCAGTGGAGACTTTAGTCTAAAATGTTCCTTAAAGAGGTCAGCAATGCCTACGGGATCGCTCTGACCATTGACAGACACAGGGAGGCCAGGCTTACTACTGAGTCTGTTCGTGTTTTTTCCAAAAGGAGCGAAAATCATTGCTTGAATGTTCTGAAGCCAAAATATCCATTTTTATTTTGTCTTCATTATTTTGACACCATTTTAAGCGAGATTTAAAAAAAATTCTCTTTGCTTCCTGCATATCAAAAAATGTGGGACCGGCAGATGGCTTCCCAAGGTCTTCCCAAAGTCGAAACTTCTGCCTGGCGTCCCTGTAAGCCTCACCTACATGCGCATTCCACCCTACCACTACTTTCTTTTTCCTACGCTTATTGCGCCCCCGACCCATCGCAGCTGACTCAGATATCATTATATTCAAATCGTAAAATTTTAGAAGAAAGAATATAATAATTATATATTGTCAGCTGTCTGCCATCACGGTCCAATATTGAGAGACCAATTAAAGAAACAAGTCTATGACATCAAACAGTCATTTGCAAAAGAAACACAAAGAAAATGTGGCCGAAAATATAAACATAACATTCATCTCGATGATCTGTTTACTAAGAATAATACTAATAGGACCAGATGCGGTGAAATATCACTATTGTACACGAGGCGCCGGCAGAGCCAAGACCGCAACCCAATTAGTGGTTAGCAAAGGTTCAACTGACGAGACTACGGGCAAAATCAAAAGCTGGGTTAAGTCAGCCTTGAATAACATTTAAATTCATGTTGTATTCTTGAAGGCAAATAGACCAGTTACAAGTAGATAAACAATACATTTCACTTTTTTAAAAGAATACAGCTCTCGTTGATCAGATAAAATAATTCAGCTAACATTTTCCGCTGCAAACGGCAGACTTTTTAAACCTATAGAAAAATTTCATCCCAACGAATTTCAAGCCAGCTGACACAACTTTTATGAAGCAAACAAAAAAAATACGAATAAACTGTAGTTATAACTGAATTCAAATGTAATTTCCATCTGTCCGGCTCAGAGCATAATATGAATACTTTTTCATTTCAAGTTTTAACGTTTCCACATTTTCGGTAATTACAATTCTGTCTTCTTTCACATCAGAGATGTTTATTTTTTTGCGTAGCTTTTTAATTGAATTTGGAACGTATTTAGATCTTCTATCGTCATATTCTAAATTAAACGTATTTTAAAGTTTTCTCGAGTTTTCTATTATCGTGGTGTTAACAAGTGGCTTGTCGGTTTTTGTTGAAAACCGTGCAAGCTTTTAGGCGTTTTTTCAGCAGCTCGCGGCGTCGCATGGCATTCGTTAATTCTTACAGAGTGAATTTTTGCGGTATACTATGTAGCCACTTTTTGCTCGCACAAAAAGAGCAGGCGGCATTTTACGCTTCCCCGTGGCGCTTTGTGCCCCCAGTGCAGTTTGTAGCACAGTTCATTTTTAGGTTTGGACAATTACGTAGGTCTGTTGGTCAGACATGAAAGAGAAAATCCATTGGACATGCAAATAGACTAAATTCCGGCTTGGTTTACGTTCTTTTGTTTTGAATACGCGATTTAAACTTTAACGGGTAAAGCCCCATTTACATTGTGCAAGTTTCGGGAACGTTCAAGAGTAATAATCGCATGCCATAAAGTACATTCATTATTGTCACTCAAGAATTGCAAGTGTTTACACGCCTAAGATTTCCATAAAATGGCATACAATAATAAAATTGAATGCAAGTTTTGCTATTCAATAATTGCATGCGACTTCTATTTACAACACGGCCAGCATTGCAAGGCGATTATTGCATGCAAGTTTTCCCTCGTCTAAACAAAAAGGTCCTAGTTTAATTGATTCAAGTATTGAATGCGATTTTATTGAACGTGCTGTTTACATCTATACGAGTTTTGAACAGCAACTAACTTGCCGGTATCGTGCAACAATTGTACGTATTGCTTAGACGGCTTCTTACGTCAATTGTTGCTTCAATACGCTACAGGCAATAACTTGCAGCGTGTAAATGAGGCTTAACTGTACGGATAAACTTAATGAACGAGCGAATATATATTACTAGCTGCGCCCCGCGATTTCGCCCGCGTAAGTCTCGAACCCATGAAAATATCGGGAAATGTATCCTATGTCCTATTCCATGGTCTACCCATATGCCAAATTTCAGCCAAATCCGTTCAGCCGTTTTAGCGTGAGAGCGTAACAAACAAATAAACAAATTCACTTCCGCATTTACAATATTAGTTAGGATTTCGCTTTAAAACTCATATTTTAACTAAAATGATTTAAACCGAATACTTACTTATGATGTATTGTATTTCCAAAAGTTTTCGAAAAAAAACATCACCTTTCAAAAATAAATAAAAAGGAAAAGTGAACAAAATCCAAAGTTTTAAAGCAGTCCATAATTAAAAAGTCTAGCTCAACACCAACATTCACAGTAATTTTTGAATGAAAAAGTTCATTCATTCCTTCATCCCGCTCCTTTCATTCGGCGTTTGAATGACGTAACGTTTCGTACTACGTGAAAAGTCTACCTAATTTTGGAAATGCGCCCCTCTATTTATACACAGGCTCTGAACTGAGGTAGGTCAGCAGAGTAGGGAGGGGAGTGCTGTTTCAGATTTTTGGCCAAAAATACATATTTGTTTTGTGTTTCGTTTTTATAGAATTTTGGTAATCATAGGTAGTGTTCGAGAGTGTTATAACTTAGAAGCAGCTGTATTATTTTGATAGCAACGCATGGAGAATATTTTGTTTAAGTAGATAGCAATGAGAATTTTGTTCTCATATTATGGAAATTGGCTATAGTAAGGCCCATCCCCAAGGTATCAAATCCCACCAGCATAAAAGATCTTCGCCCAATTAGCCTTTTAACATGTCTCTCCAAGATTCTGGAGAAAGTGGTGTGCAAGTGTACCGCGGCGTACCACAGGGATCGATCCTAGGCCCTCTTCTTTTCATTCTGTACAGTGCCGACATCATCAGTTGTCTGACCAACACAAAGTTGCACCTATATGCTGACGATTTGCAGATGTATCTCGCGTTCCGCCCTCAGCAGTCTGGTGAAGCTGTAAAAAAAATGAACGAGGATTTAGATATGATTTCAGCATGGTCAATGTGAAACTCTCTGGTTCTGAACCCAGTTAAGTCCAAGTATATTCTCATGGAATCAAGAGAATTTCTCAATAAGATGTTAGGGTATAATCTGGACTTGAAGATTGACGGGTGTTCTATTGATAGGGTGCAAGAAGCCCGCAATCTTGGGGTGGTGTTTGATGAGCATTTTCATTTTGAGACACATATCTTGGAGGCTGTGCGCAACTACTTTTAACGGTTCAAGCTTTTGTACCGTGTACGGCCCTACATAAGTGTGGATATGCGTGTCATGCTGTGTGACTCACTTGTTTTATCTAAGCTGAACTACGCTGACACTGTGTATGGTTCGTGCATTCTCAGTAGAAGTGAAAAGTTGATACAGCGGGTACAGAATGCTTGTGCGAGATTTTGTTTCAATGTTCCTCCCCGATCTCACATAACTCCATTTTTAAATAAGGGTAATTTGATGAGAATGTCAGATCGCAGAAAGCTTCATCTGGCTACCCTACTCTTTGGCACAATTCTCATAAAAAAACCAGAATATATTTATAGGAAATTGACTTGGTCACGTGACATAAATAAAATTAAAACAAGAGAATCCTCCTACCTTCTGTTGGCTTCAACGCACAAAACTGCTGCATTCCGTAGTAGCTTTAAATTCACTGCCTCTCGCTGCTGGAACGACTTACCACCTCCTTTTTAACCGACTTCTTCAAAAAGGAGGAGGTTCTCAATTTGTCTGTTTTATTTTTATTTTTTGTATGTTTGTTACGCGATTACTCCGCCAATTATGAATCGATTTTTATGATTCTTTTTTTGTTTGGTAGGTCATGCTTCCGAGGTGGTCCCATATAAATTTTATCGACTTTGCTTGCGTAATTTTTGAGTTAGCTTAAATATCACGTATTTTTCTTCCCACTAAGTTTATCTAGACGATATCCTGTTTGACTCCTTCACTGTTATTTACATAGCAGGTAGTGGTATTCGGATTTGTGTGGGGTAGGTACCACAACTAAAAAGTGAAAAATAAAAACTTTTTACAAAAAAAAAACAACCGACTTCCAAAAAACACACTAAAAAGTGAAAAATAACTTTAATTTCGGAAGTCGGTGTCTTTGCTTTTCAATTTCCGTTTTATGCCACCGACTTAACGACCGACCGACCGAAATTAAAGTTATTTTTCACTTTTTAGTGTTTTTTTTGGAAGTCGGTTGTTTTTTTTTTGTAAAAAGTTTTTTGTGCTATAAATATAAGCAACATTTCATACGATTGCAAAAGGAATCCAGTTTCTAAACTCACCCGGGGTCTGGACGCAGTTGGTATTGGAGACCTTAGCGGAGTCATACGTTCCTAGCAGCACGATTTTGCTTAAATCGATTTGTTTTACTTCACTGTACCTCCTTCTTCCGATTTACATCAAAATACAGACAATCACAACACTCACAACACCTAGATAATATTTGTTGTACCACTTTCTTGCCATAGTACCTAGTTGTTTTATTCGTATTAATGCGTAGTGTAGTTTAGACAAAACATTATTGGATGAGGTAGTGTACGTATTTCAGGTATTGTTGTTCCATAATATATTTACTTCTTTGTACGACATGAGACTTTGACAGCTAAATGCATCGCAGATTCGGAATATGTGAATGCGCCCGCGCCCCGCGGCGTCCCTTCGCTTGTCATCACCGATAACACCATGGATAATTGATTTCGGAACGTCTGGCGTGAGTCGATTCATGCACTAATGTTTATAGTTACGGTTTTTATTTAAGTACCTATTATTTTTTATTGTTTTATTTATTTATGTTGTAATCCCCTAGTGGGATTTATATGTGTCTGTAGGCGTGTCCGTGGCATCACAGCGGGCTCTATCAGAATACCAGCGCTGCGGTATTTACTTCTTTTTTAAATACCGCAGCATTATGCTGAGATAGGGGCCTTTTTGGCCTCGCACAGGTCGTCTAAGTAGTTTGTTAGTTTTTATTGTTCTTTTTTTTAATTTAGTACTTACTTTATGTTAGTGCTTGTTTTTCCTGTGCGTGTCCGAAATAAAATATTTTTCTTTCTTTCTTTCTTTCTTTATATTGTTGTCCTGAATTTCTAGAAATCCTCTTACGCATGAGCTGTGTAACTTACAGTTACTCATACGCTTGACAGATGTATCGTGATGTGACTATTTAGGTACAGTATGAGGACTCTGAATGTTAAGATAAATATCTGTCTGGTTGACATAATGTATTCAGAATAAGCAACAATTAAAAAATTAACAGAACATTCTCCTCGAAATGAAGTTTATTAAGTCAGGCGATCGCAATTCCGGAATTAATAAGTTCGTGACTGTAGCAGTTAATAAAAACATGGACGAGGCGCGTTCGGACGACGATGTTAATAAACGTTGCTGTTTTAACAATATTTATTAAAAGTAAGTAGACGGTTGTTAATTCTAATAAGGATAGAAAGGTTTTTTTTTTAATAGTCCTTTTCATGTTGACTCATTATTTTTCCAGTTGTTTTCCTTCTGGTCAGTAGTTCTTTTAAAGCCACTACCGGCAGGGAATATGTCCGGTATAAACCATATACCTACCGCCAAACGTTTCTAAAGACCTTTAAATAAAATTGCCAGCACAAGCAAAAAGAACTCCAGCAAAGATATTAACGAAACATCAGAAACTGCTTCGCAATTCAGATTCCCTGCAATTGAAACATACAGCGACTTATAAATTCAAAATTGCTTTAAAAGAGGTATTGTAAAAACCGTCATTTTGCCGGTTTGCCGGCCGGTACAATACGGTTCCTTTTGATCAACGAACCGGAAATGAATAAATAAACTTCTTTCGGGGGTACCGTTTCATTATTCATACGTGGTTGAGACTCCTTTGATACAGTTGTGCCAACTTGAAAGTCGAACCGCAAGTTGAGTTTTGATTAGTTCGTGTTGGAGATTTATTGTTTTAAGTTATTTGTGGGTTGACAGGGATATAATTTTATTGCCTGGTTTACAGAAAAACACAACAGTTTTTAGAAAAAATAATTAAGTAAATATTGCATTGTATTTTTCTGCCTACAATAAATGAATAACATCATTTGGAAAAAAATGAGCTTGTTGCAAATAATACACCGAGTCAGTTCAGTCCCTGACAAAAACTTAAACTGTTCTGAAAGCACTCCTTGCATTTTTTAAAGAATACTTATTTAAAAAAACAGTAGGCATTCTCAAATGTGACTCCTTTATTAACAAATACCTTATCATATAATAACCGACAATATTTTTCCAATCTCAATCCAAATTCAACCGTATAATTGACCCATAAAACCGAAATAATAAAAGCAAACAGTCGTACAGTCGTTCAATGCATTTGGTCGCGAATGATAATCGCTAATTGAACACGTCTCGTTCACGTCAACGTTGACGCGGCATGATTTAAAATGACGTGAATGAATCGTGACGTGTGACGTCAGCCTATTGGTGTGTCAATTAATTTTAGTAAGTGTTTATATTATTGGCTGGTTTGTTGTTGTGAATTTGCAATTAAATGTCATTTCTGTTTATGACATATTTTGATTTTACCTGAAATGTTCATGAACATTTAAATGTAAACCAGTGCTACGCCGCTGCTACGATGCTACGTGGTTCTACGTGGTGCTACGTGGTTCTACGCGGTGCTACGTGGTTCTACGCGGTGCTACATGGTTCTACGCGGTGCTACGTGGTTCTACGCGGGTGCTACGCGGTACTACGCCAATACTACGTCTGTGGCCGCAAGACAGATCTAAATTATTTATTTCATCACCCTCGAGGTGCACTGCAGAAGCAAAAAACACAAGAGTTTGGAAGTTGGAGATATGATACCAACGACTTAAAGTGCTTTCCCGGGCACCCCTGTACCTCGGAAAGCACATTAAGCCGCTAGTCCTGTTCCTGATCTCTCTCCGGTCGTGTCGGAATGCCGTCCCATCGGACTATGAGAGTGCACCTGTGTCTGCGCAAACACATATTATTATGCTCTATAATATCTCCCGCGTCGATGGCTAGTCTCCACTGACATCTGCTGCCTTGGCCGAAATTTGGTCTGGAGGACTAATTATGATAATCCAGCAATGCTTCGAGTCAGTTTCCGACAAAAAACAATAACGCATAGTCCAAAGAACGGTTTTCAGTGTCCTTTTTTAATTTTCATTAATCTATGTTTTAACAATTTATAAACAGAGTTATTGTGATTATCTCGCGAAAGCGGATTTCAGAGCAACTGAGGAAACACAAAAACGGTAGAATACAACATTTAATTTAAATGCCAACAGTAAAGTACATATTTTTAAAAGCGCACACAACATACAGAGCGGTCTAATAGAATTAAGTGGGGTTCTTTTAATTCTAATGTTTAGCGTCCATCGTGTGAAGTGCTGCAAATCTAGGATAAGTACTGTGAGAGAGTTTTAATAAATGTGAAGTTTTTGTGGAGTTTTTTTAGGTAAAATGGCAATGTGTACACTAGTGATATAACAGTTTGATTTTTGTTCTTGCAACAGCTTTTTTTAATATCAGCTTAGTTCAGGTTTTAGTCCGTTTACGCTTTTGTTACAAAAAACCATTTGCTTTTGCATAATTATGTTACAAACACAAAGGGTAGCTTTTCCGAGTATAGTTTCGATTTCAAAGTTAAAATAATTTTATACAAAAAAGCAAAAATATACAAAAAGCATCACATTGTTGCTATTATACCTAACAAAATAATCTTTATCGCCACACACAAATCCATTTTTTACTATAACACCAGATTAAAATTTCAAACGATCTGCAACAAAGCGTCATAAAGTACGGATTTATTTCAAACATTTATTTTGTTACGAAATAAAAATTTTACTGAACATTCGCGCAAACGACGACATGTCACCGATGTGTGTACGAAATGAAAATGAAATTTTAAATATTTTATTTGGGATATGTTTAATTGAGTCCGATGTAGGTGATGCCATTTTTTTATAACTGCCGGTGAAAACTACGAGTGATGCAATCTGTAATAAAATTAATAAATATGCACAGGATCGGACGTTCGATTACTGTTTATGCTTGTTCTGAAAGGATAGTGAACGTAGAAATGTTATTATTGATACCCGAATTTTTGGTTGTAGTGATTTTAAGGTATTTTGCAGTGATTTCTGCGAAAAAACTGCTATGTACAAACGTTACTCGTTGGTGCATGATTGAAAAAGAATTCATTCCTGGAAAATTAGTTTAGTTAGCACATACTGTAAAGAGGTGCACTATTTACAGTATGTGCTAACTAAACTAATTTTAAAGTTCAAAAATATGATTTTAAACTATGTATTTGAGGCCGTTACTCCGCTCCACATATGAAGTTTTTAATTTTCCGGAATTCATAGTGCTGTATGTCTTGCTCTAGATACGAGGCACCTTTCTATCAAACATCATCTTAGTTGGTACTAACGGTCCTTCGACTGGGAAAGTGTAGTGAGCAGACAAACCATAGCTGTTATATAATACTTGTTCCGCAACAAACCTTGCTGACTAGATAATCTTTTTGCTGCGGCATGAGCTTTTTCTTATAGTTTTTTTGTTTGAAAATACGCTGAAAAATAAGTACTAACAACATTGTGAGTATGGCTTGTCTTAAAAGTAGTAGGTAAATGGATGCAATCCTTTTTTTCCATCAGTTTAGCTGTATGAATAAATAAACGTCTATATAATTAAATTTCAATAAATTGCCATTTAGGCAATAATATCTACATACTTACAACAAAATCTACCTACTGTTAGCGCTGTGCGCGCTTTATTTAATTAGGACTATTTAAAATAGTAGACTAGTGTTGCCGTGCGATGGCCAAGTAATTTTATTTACGTCTCGATCCCGTGGGAATATCAAGATACAAAAATACCCTTTGTCCTAATCCAGGTCATGGTTTACCCTTGTGCCATTTATTTACCCATCTAAATCTGTTCAGCTGTTTTAGCGTGTAAAACAAATCCACTTAATGTGGATTGGACTTGATGTGGATTTTATGAATTACTTTTGCTATCACGTACCTATTTATTATTATCTTATATATATAATAATGCTACCAGGAAAATATAACCCATGAAATGCTTTATTTCTAGCCTCGTACTAAAACTATGATAGTTAAAATATTCGCTGTACTAAAATCCACACACGAGAATATGAATAAACATGTTCACAAATGGACATGTCTAGTTGAGAATATTTTCAGCTGCGTTTTGTTAGAAAAGAGAAATATATTCGTACTTACATTTCAGAAGTACTTATGTAAATTATTGATACACTGCTGCACTGCTTATAAATCTTGTAGATGATAAAGTGACCTTATTGGTGAGGTTCTTCAGAAAAGTCAGGTGCGTAGTGCTCGCAACTGGCGTGCGCGTGTGCTCGCAACTGGCGTGCGCGTGTGCTCGCAACTGGCGTGCGCGTGTGCTCGCAACTGGCGTGCGCGTGTGCTCGCAACTGGCGTGCGCGTGTGCTCGCAACTGGCGTGCGCGTGTGCTCGCAACTGGCGTGCGCGTGTGCTCGCAACTGGCGTGCGCGTGTGCTCGCAACTGGCGTGCGCGTGTGCTCGCAACTGGCGTGCGCGTGTGCTCGCAACTGGCGTGCGCGTGTGCTCGCAACTGGCGTGCGCGTATGACGAAGCGAAAGGAGTATGTAAGGATCAGGTTTTGTTACCAGACAGTTTGGTGATCTTTTGGTATCGGTTTTACCAAGAAGACTGTGCTATGGATTTAAATGAAATTAATCTCAATAATTTGGGCAACTACATCGGGCATCATGAAGGCTTATTCATTTTAAAGACAGCAAAATTAAGCAAAGAAGAATAAAAAACTATCAGGCAAGTATCTTGTATTCAAGAACTGTTTAATACTTCGGTTACATACTTAACTTTTAGCTATCGTCATAGCGTACACTTTCAAGAAACAGTTGACAAGACAAACATAAAACTATTAGAAGGAGACTTGCTCTTGTTAATTTTCATAGGATAACTCCATCGAGCGGGATCACGAACTTGTGCTAAGTTAGCGTAGCTTAGCTGTGACGTCAGAGCTTGTGCTTATTAGATAGTGGGTAAGCCCCTTTATGTAACTGTCTTGTTTCTACTTACTTATTTGCTTAAGGGATAGCTGTTTGTATTGGGATTATAATTATGGGAGTTGGAGTTGTTAAATTAATTTAAATCCCAAATCATAACACCCTAGTTATTGTTATAATAATTTAAGATTTAGATTAATAGTTACTTATTACAGGATTTAGATTTTTATAGGAAATCCAAACTGTTATTTTTTTTTCACTCAGTCTAAAATGGTAAAAAAAAGACAATCGTTATTTTAAACCGAGCGTAACGAAAACCACGATTGAAGCTTGAATAACTTTTTATTTCCCATAATTCTATTCTAGTATAAAATTATGTGTACAATACGTATGTATAAATGGTTTACTAGTGTGTTCTGAGACAATAAACACAAGTAAGTGACGCATAAATCTATCTTTTACTCCTTTATGCGTGGGAACCGTGCACAGTTTGGGGTTCCGTAGGACGAGGGCAAGTACCCTTGTCTTAATGTGGAGTGACATACGGATGGTACTTACTTGGGACAAAATACCTAGATCTTGTAACTAGTAACAATCTTTTCATGGTCGTATTGTGTCTCTCTAACTTGCGTGTTATTTAAAATGCTAGATTGTTGTGCACTAGTCAGATACTATATCCAGTAGATTCAAACCGGACCATTTTCAAAGTCAAACCATTTATTTCAAATAGGCACATTAAAGGCACTTTTGACCGTCAAAACAAAGAGAGAAATAGAACTGATTCTAGTTGCCCCTTCCAAAAGGTAGTTTTCGTATGGAGAAGAATGGGCAAGAAACTCCACAGTTACTCTTTAAAAAAAATGTTTTACAATATTTTGTATACATCAATTATATAATTACATGTGAATACGATCCGATGAATGCGATGTTTTCCGGTAATGCTGGCGTTTTCCTCTAAGATTGTGACAGAGTTATTATTATAGTTAGCAATATAGTATACGTTTTATTTTATTAAATAACTAGCGACCCACTCCTGCTTCGCACAATTTTTATTACTTGACAAAACATCAAGATTTCTTAGTTTGAAGTAACTTTAATATTAAAGTTTTATCCACATAAACCTTTAGGAATAAATTCTCTAAACGATGGTGAAAACCTCATCAAAATCATGTTGCGTGGTTTAGAAGAACAACGCGGACATACAGACAAACACGAAAAACGACTTTAATTTATAATATTATATTATAGTATTATTTATAGGTTAAGTGTAAAATCAATCTGCCTAGCCTTTTCCCGACTATGTTAGGGTCGGCTTCCAGTCTAACCGGATGCAGCTGAATACCAGTATTTTGCATGGAGCGACTGCCTATCTGACCTCCACAACCCCGTAACTGGGCAATACGATACCCCTTGGTAAGACTGGTTGTCAGACTTTCGGGCTTTGACCACCTGTAACCACTGTTAAAGATCCATGGAGGAGTCTCGATATGTAAAGATAGTCACCCATCCACAGACCAACCCCGGCAAGAGTAGCTTAACGCGATGGATCAACCCGTGCGGCTGTTATTACTTTAGCCACGAGCTCCTCGATTTATAGATTAGGTGTAAGTTGTTATTTAAATATATTTCATTTTCATTCTATGAAAACTTTGCTTCATTATATCCATAAGTAGGTGTGAACATTGTGATAGTTATATCCTTCTATGTTCTTCTTTTACCGATCTCAGACTTCAAATACCTCAAAAATATCAGTTCTCAATTTATGCTCAGAAAACTGTGTTTCCCCAAACATAGAACTCTAAAACACACATCATATACGGAACCTCGTGCACACGCTCGAAATTCGCGCCGCCGTTTCTTTTTTCGTTGCTCTGAATATTTCAAAGCCTCGCATGAATCCTTTGCAAGTGTACTGTTACTGTTCTTTGTATGGCTGTTTATACTTTATTTATCCATAAGGGGATTGCTACGTAGATTGCTTAGCGTGCTTATTTGCTTACGTGCTTTCTTTGCTTGGCAATCGTTGCTTCTGATGTATGGTTGGCTTTGAGGTAAATGTGGTGAATTTGAGCAGGCGGATGTAATGTTTGGGATTTGTGCTTGCGATTTTGAAATAGGATATGACTGTGAAAAGTACTGTTTGTTTGACAGAAAAACAAATAGTCCTTACAAATAAGGTTTTTTCAGCGCGCTCTACTGGCTTAACAAAAAGGAAACAGAAACAGATTCAATTTACCTTGGTAATATTCCTAAGAAAGTAACAGTAACGGCTAGTCTTGGGAATTACTGGAAATCTCAGTCGGTTCGATTCCTTCTATAAATTTCATTTCTCCAACACTTCTTGGTAAAAAAACAAGAAAGCTGAACTATGTATTTCTGGTCCTTAGAGCGCAAAACATTTTTACATTTTGTTTATTATGAATTGCTTTGATTATAACTTTCACTTAACTGAAATGGTATTCAGTGCAACAAGTAGATAAGTGGATAAGAAACGTAATCCTGCTCCGTAGATAGGTACCTTCTGAATACCGGACATTCTCGCTTTGCCTCACATACTTGCAGTTACTATTTTGAGTTGTGGGAGAGACGTGCTTCTAAAACTATTTGTATGAGTATTTTTATGTTATTCAGTACTAAATCAGTAGGTAGGTAGAGTACTTTACGGTAGTAAAGCAGGTACTGGTAGCAGTCTTTTTTGCTTTTTCCTTATTAAATTTTTTAATCGGCTTTCGTTCTTATACCCGAGAACATTACTAAAGATCTGTAATCTATTGGGCGTAAAACAATTATTACAAAAAAATATCGCTTGGCAGGTAGATTTTCGAGTAACCAAAGCTACCTCGCATGCAACCGGCGAGGTTATCTGTAATATCTCTAGATCATTCTGTTAGAGGTCACGAGTTCATATACCTAGCGAATAACTTGCAGATACTTTTAATTACAGCTCCCAAATAGTTTGATTGAGTTTAGCGTTTCGGATGTCATGACACATTTAGGCATAGAAGTTCCATTAAAACTGATGCTTTTATTAATTAAATGTTTGCAACAAACTTACGCCCACCTCATTCAAATTAGTTGCCGCTTTTACAACGTTAATAATAGGTATTTATGCAACTGTTATATATAATAAGGGGTATTAAAACACGAATGTGGGTTTATCGCATGAGTGTGTTTTTTTAAACCAATTTATTGTTCCTAATTAAAATACACATAATTTATATTTTTGTAATCATCTTTTCATTGCCTTTATTTTGATACCTTACTCGATAGGTTTGGTAATTTTTTTTTTACTAACGTATTACTATTACGTTCCAAAAATCCGCCATTTTGTTTTTTTTTATCATAGACCTATCTAAGGACACTTGGGTTGGTAAGACGAATATAATGATACTCTAATTGTTGAAATCCATCTAGCCGATTGGAAGATACGCGGTACTAAAGAAATTTAAATACATACATACAAGATACGCACGACAAACGTAACCATTCCTTGGCAGTCCGGGTAAAAATGACCGTAACGTTTTAAATTCCCACGTATCTGATAATTTATTTGCAACCATACCTAGCAAACCGAACTTGCAAACGTTTAGTGGCAAAAAAAGTTACGGATGTCACACTTCTGAACAAGCTGCCACAAAGAACTCTTGTAAATTAAGTACAGCTCAACTGTGGTGATTGGAGTATATTCTAATGCAAATACTGTTCAAAGTGTATCTTCTGTGACTCACCTCACATGTTCACAATATTGCTTGCAAAATTTGATCAAAAGTTTCCACATTAGTGGATTCGTGGTACTGCGTCTACCAGGTTAATAAATAAGTTCAGGTATTGAAGCGACACCTTTTTGCTCACATGGCTTTCGCAAAAACCTGATTTTTGTCTGAAAGTGATTAACCTGATTGTAATTGAATGAATTTTCGTCGTACAAGTTAGACCCGGACGGTCAGAGGTTTTGTCAGGAGAGGTCAACTTGTAAAAATAGTAATGTCTCTTGCTCGTGATATTACTTTTGGCGACATTATAGGACAATAATTAAAAAAAAAACAATAGTAATTCACTGATCATAATCCATTTTTAACCGACTTCTAAAAGGAGGAGGTTCTCAAATCGTCTGTATGTTTTGATTACTCCGCCTATTATGAACTGATTTTGATGATTCTTTTTTGTTTGGTAGGTCATGCTTCGAAGGTGGTCCCATATAAATTTTATTAACTTTGCTTGCGTAGTTTTTGAGTTAGCTCAACAATACGTATTTTCCCCACTTAGCCTATGTGGAAGATGTTTTAAGTTCCCGTCACTGTTACAATAATAGCAGGTAGTGGTGTTTGAATTTTGTGTGGGGTAGGTACCACAACTAAAAACCGAAAAATAAAAACTTCTTACAATACAAAACAACCGACTACCAAAAAAACACAAATTTCGTTTTTAGTGTTTTATTGGAAGTCGTTGTTTTTCGGGAAAGAGATACATTAAATTTTGAAAACGAACGTTCAATAATTGCAAACATTATTTCCGACCGAGAAAATCTTCCACATTTTGGTACAAATAAGTAATCACAGGACGTGTTAACATTACCTGAACGAAAGCTACAATAATATCGTCCCTTACAACAATCATGGGGCTATCAAAGCCACCCTAATGCTAATTTGTAAATAAATAGCCGCTAAAAATGTCGCGCGCGACAAATTTATTTTTTGTTCACAACACAGATTGTTTGGATGTCCCATTTTTGTTTAATTTATTGCAGCACCCCGGAAGGGGAAGTTTTGGTGCGCTAATTACCCTGAAACATTAAAAGTACCTGAGATCTGATATAAGTTCGGGCCTGAACCCCGAAAGAACTGGCCTTTGATCTCGCGTTGAAGGAAGTTCGTAGTTTCGAGGTCGTTATCTCCGAGATGATCGATGTTAGTCTGTTAAGGTTTTAAAGTTTATGTTTTCCGCGTCTGTCGGCTATTGAAGAAAACTCCAGTAACTGATTATCTTAGTTGGGAAATCTTTGGCGGCCTTCCGGGGTTTTAAGTTTCGCAGGGTTTTTGGTCACGTGAACTTAAAGTACAAACATACTCTCTGTAAAAACATTAACTCGATTTTATCTAGATTGGTGCAGATACCCTTTCTCGCAGAGAAAATAGAAACCCGATATCTTGAATTTCTTCGGTTGTTTTATTGTAATCAATTTGGTAAATCGTATTCGAATTATGTATAATTTTTTACATTTGTTTTGTGTTATTATCTGCAGTGTAGTGTAGTGTATGTACTGCTGTATGCTGTGCTTAAACTTATGTTTGCAATATGTAAATTGTAAAGTTATAGTGTACTAATTATTGAAGAGCCTTTTATATAAATAAGAACTCACATACAAAAAGCTATCATTAGATATCAGTAGAGGAAGGTACTCATCTTCCTGACATATAAAGACAGCAGAGCACTTGCCAAGAGACATCGTATTTATACAAACAGACTACTTGAGTACGTCCCAGATCGATTACTTGAAAACTATTACAAGTCGCTAAGTCTACGAGGATGCCCTACATTGGGTGCAATGGAATCTGGCACTAGCCCAGGATCTCCTAAGTACCTACGTTAGTACTCCGTTATTATTTTGTTTCGTCTGTAGGATACAGGCAAATACTTTTAATATAGGTTTTTTTGTTGTATCTTGTTTCTATTTTCCCTTGTCTTGACTCTTGTCCTATTGTATCTTGTTTCTTTTGTTGCCTAGTTCGACCACATAATATTATGTAACTAGATTACAGAGTTCATAATAGAGAGCATTCGTTCTGAGAGAAACTACAAAATATTAGCCTGTATTTCTCTTATAATTATAAAAAAAAAACAAGAACCTTGCCAGAAAAAGGCTCGAAGCTGAGTGCTGAAGGTGCTTATGTCATTTAAATGTCTGCTCATGGAAGTTATTCTAATACCAGAACTATTATTTTTCAGTACCCTTCGGAAATAACAACCCATGTGACGAAAACAGTAATAGCACCCAGAAATACCATTAATACATCTCTCGCCACGTCAACGTCTCCAAACTAAAAAGTACGAAAACAAAGCGATTAACTTAAAACTTGTTCCGAAAGCTCTCTCCATAGTCTTGGCATTCTCTACAATACTAACAATAATAAAAATGCACAACGACTCCCCTTCATAGAGACGTTACGCTTTGTTCTGTGCTCTCAACCAGAAACCGGTTTCTGGCATTTAGAGCGAGAGAATTTTTGCGTAGCTTTTAGGTTATGTATGACGTAATGTTTAGCGGAATTATGTCGATTGACGTTATCGAGTTGCGTAATCTATTTTGTTTTAATGTTAAAATCGTGTGTTAAATGAGACACAAATTTATCATTGTGTTAATTTATGACTGATATTAATTCGATTAGACATTATAATTTTGACTCGTGATAATGTGTATTCATAATTTACATTCTGGAAACTTTAGTTGCCTATTTTTTACCCATTACACTGAGTACCTACTATTTAAAAAATCTGAACACTGCATAGCTAAGTTTTCTCAATGTAAATTCTAAAATTTGTTAATATTATGATTTTGATACTGCCATTACCTACTTTCACGTTATTATGTTTACATAACATATTTAATTCTGTTTCATTCAAACCAAGCCCTCTTCCTCTGTCCTACTTTGCTGTGCCCGACAGGGTCCACAATGATCATGTCTTTGTAAAACTACCACATAAGTTCACATTGTGGATTGCAATAAATATATCGAATATTGAGAACCATTATAAAAATCCTACTTACAAAAAATAATCACAACTCCATTCAGCTACCACGTTATTCTCCACAGCACTACTCGACAAGTGTTTTACAGCTGTCCGAGCGTCTCCTTTAATTAAACTTGCCGGCTGGCAATTAAACGCTTAAATTTTAACAATATTAAACATTTATATTTCAACAATACTGATCCTGAACCTTGCACCCTTGAATTGACACTGAAACACGTTCATTGAGAAAATACCCCTAATTCTACGGTATTTAGAGGGCATGAAGGGATATTGGGATATTATAGAAATGGCGGGAAAGTAGAACATTATTTTAGGTTTTGTTGTTTAAAAATATTGTGAGGAATATTTTGAGCATGAATGTGGATGGATAAGAGTAGGGAGATAAGAGTAGGGGACGGCCAAAGGAACGATGGATGGACTGTGTGAAACACGATATGGCTGGAAAGGGGGAGACTTCCGAGTTGACGACTAATATAGAATTATAAAAAAAGAAAATAATATGTTGCGCCGACCACAAATACATTGGGTTATGGGCAAGAGAATGTTGATGTTATTTTTAAAAGAGTGAATAAATTTCACAGGGGTATGAGGAACAGGGTGTAAAGTTCACTCATCCACCATAGAAAAGGGAGGATCCTCCGACCAGACGGGTGTTGTGTCTAGCGGGCAACTGCCCAACGATTGATGTTGGTTTCTTGTATATATGTCCACTGCACGGTAAACTTTAATTGCGCGATGCAGCATTTATGTGACGTCAGGATGACGTCAGGTCTTTGATGCGTAGTTCGCATGTGGCGATGTAGATACCGCCACAGCCATGACTTACAAAAGCGGTAACTAAACTCGACCAAAAAACGTATAGAAGCATAATCAGCCTATAATGTTCCTACTTCTGGGAAGCACAGCTCCTCTCAATGAGAGGGAGTGGGCTGTAATCTACTACGCGGGCCCAGTGCGGGTTGGTAGATGTCACCTGTATCCGAATTTTGGTTCTAGGGCATGGCTCGGTTTCCATGTTTTACTTCACCGTTTTGAGAGCAGTGGTGATGAAATTATTTACACAAAGTAAAGCCCCTGCTTGGGTTGGAACCCGTGACCTACAACTAGTTAGTTAGGACAATAACAAGAAAAATACTTCATAACAACTTAGTAGGACGTAACAAACGAGATGTGAAGCTGTCTTAGATTGAATTTAAACTTTGAAACAACTTATGGCGACAAAATTTTCTGTTCCGCTGTTCCACTTAATTAATGCGGAAAGTAATTGCTCTTATTTGTTAATGATTTTCATTAGGTATTGTGAATGCTGCGTATACCTGTAATTGGCATACATACCAGCAATTTCTACTAATTCGTTGTGCTCTTGGTGTACCAAATAAATAAGTAGATAAACTAACAGGTTTAAATATAATGCAATCATATCACGTTATGTTTGCGTGTTGATGGTAAACAACATTATGGAATATGAAGACTTGATTTCCCCAGGGAATGGGGTAGCTCTAGGTTGGATAAGATACTTACCTACGTAAGTATAGCTACATAATATACCTCAGTGGTTATTATTCGCATTATGATTAAAATTTCAACGCTCTGCACAAATATAGTGAGATTAAGATTTTTTAAGACAAAAATAACATTACTTTTCTGCGTCTATTTTCATATAACACTTTTGAAAAAGCCCCCTTTTATTCTTCTAAACCTCCTTAGTTAGACTATGTATGAAAATACCACTAGCTAGCCGTTTTCTAAAAGAAAAGTAAACAGAAAAATATAATTTTTAACTTCAACAAAAAGTGTCCAAGCACTACACAGTCTCGTGATGAACAATATGAACGTAGTATTTTCAAATTTTCCGCGCCGCTGCGCTGCTAAAGTAATTTCTTTAAAAAGATTTTAGAAGCAATTTTGACAAAAGAATGCACTTAAACCTGCCATGGTTTGGCTAGAGTGACTCTTTAGAAGGCATCTACTGAGATATCGACGCTTCAATTTAGTGGTTCGAATCATATGCGAAGTGGTTTGGAAAGACCACAGCTTGGCAAAATTAAGTGTTCTCCTTTTTCAGGCGATTTCAGGCGAAATTTGTAGGTTAGTATTTAAGAAAAGAGTCAAGGATTGCTAACCGTATCCTAGCATTTTAGTCACGTAACTTCAACGTAACGTTCAAGCAAAGCAATGTGACTAAAAATGGCCACCTTTATTCCCATGTGTTTTATAGCTAAAATATTTTCTTTTCTTTTTCGTGTGAAGTGGTTTTAGAGGATTTGCTACGTTTATTTTACGTGTATTGGCAATCTGTACCAGCTTTTGTAGAGAATATTTCAAAAATAGTGGAAACGATAGCTGACGTCAAAGCTACGAGAAATAACTATATCCAAAACGGAATGATTTTGGATTTTTATTTGAAATTTTTACTATATGGAACACCTGGTTTGCCATGCATGAAATATGTAGCGTACGTATGTATATGTTTCAGTTCTTAATACCATAGTGAGGTGACACTCTTTATTAAGATTTAAGATTATACCACCAAAAAGCTATTAAATCAGACCATGATAGGATATTTCCGATTATGGGTCTTACAATGTCTGCAACAAAACGGTTCTTAGTAAAACCACGACAGACGGTTGAAAAACCGATCAATAATGTTTGATGGCTATACTTTTTAGGAAACAAAGTATTACTGCTACCAGTCTAGCTGTTTAGCTACCAGTTTAGCTGGCACGTCTTTTGGTTTAAAAATGTTCCCGTCTCTATTTTGCACCTTGTAAGACAGTGACAGGAACAAGAAACGCTTAGCCAAAGTACGTGCTAATTAAAGTTAATAGATTTTGGCCTCTGTCTCCAACATAGAAACCCAAGTCATGACAAATCCTACACTTTAAATAGACTCTACAGACGAAAAATCTCAAATACTCATCTCCTAAAATTCTAATTAAAATCCAGCTTATTTCCCCACAAACTGCTCACCGTTATTACGAAACAAGGAAACTTACTCAAGCGAGGCGTTGTCGAAGCTTCAGAGGCTAATTTTTACACAATTACTACCAAGTTCGTGCAAACAATGTCTCTGTTGCCGAAACACAGATTAACAGACTTTTTGTTTTAATATTCGTTATTACGATCGTAATTTTTGAAGTTTGGGTTTTGGCACTTTTATGGGGCCTTATTTTGATAGGATAAGTAACGATTTCAGTCTATCTTATGGAAAGAAAAGAGGTAAAATTAATTAACAACAAGATTTTAATAAAATTCTCAACGTTGCAATTTTCCTAACTGGGTACTTCTAGCGATTGAGAGTACCATGTTGAACATGGCGCCTTTCTTTTTTTCTACATTATATCTTTAAAACCCTCATCGATTCTACCAACAATAATCTATTGAGTATAAAACCCTATAAGTAAACTCACAACCCACAGTACAACAGATCGCCATGCTAATTTATTTTAAACATAAGCCGCAGATAATAATTTGACGTTATTTTAGTCTGCGTGTCGCCATGGTCCAATTCGTTGTTATCTGTATTTCAGCCCAATTAATTTGTGAGGCCTTTCAGTGTAATTCCTAGAACATAACAGGCAAACATAACATCACGCCTGTAATCCTCAAAGAGTTAGGTTCCTAGGACAGGACAGGACGGTATACCATGATCATCAGCCTACAGCACTCCACTGCTGGACATAGGCCTCTCCTATTTTACGCTATTCAACAGATTCTCGGCAACTCTCATCCAGCTGCTACCAGCCACCCTGCGAAGATAGTCGCTCCACCTAGCCTGAGGGCGGCCTACCTTACGTTTGCCGATTCACGGTTTCACTCAAGAAGACGTCTACCCCAACATGGTCGAACCATTGCCACTTCAGGTTACTTATTCCGTGAGTTTTGTCGAAAACTTTGGTTCTTTGCCCGATCACTTATTTCGTTGACTGTTCCTGTTAACATTTTGATAAGGCTGTGCTTTTATTGAAATCTGCCCTAATTCCAAAATTCGAGGTAAAATTACTTGACGTATGGTCACAAAAAACAGTTGTTTATCAAATTGATACAATCAGTCAACTAGCCGTTAAAACCATTTCACAAAAGAATGAACATTCTGATTTGAATATACGGACAACACTAATATGTGCTAATAGAAGATCTTATTTAATATCTTAAGTTAGATTTGTGATAAGGAGATACTTTATAATTATGTACACTCATACATAAACATCAAAAAATCTGCTTAGCCTTTTCCCAACTATATTGGGGCCGGCTGCCAGTCTAACCGGATGCAGCTGAATACCAGTATTTTACATGGAGCGACTGCCTATCTGACCTCTACAACCCAGTAACTGGGTAATAATACGATACCTCTTGGTAATACTGGTTGTCAGACTTTCCGGCTTCTGACGACCCGTAACGACCTAACGACTGTCAAAGATCACCGAATGACAGCCGGGACCAACGGCTTAACGTGCTTTCCGAGGCACGGAGGAGTCTCGATATGTATAGATGGTCACCCTTCCACGGACCAACCCCGGCAAGCGTAGCTTAACCTGACGGATCGACCCGTGCGGCTGTTATTACTTAGCCACGAGCATAAACATCCGAACAATAAATAAAAGGCAAAAAAGCAGAGAAGATTATTTGATTTTAACGAGCTCGAGAATTTTATAAACTAAAAGCTTCGTTCACAAACAAAACTAATGGTAGGTACAGTTAAATGGATTATATATATTCCCTTTAAAGTTAGGGGACCCTATAGGGAATTGTAATCAATTATATTTTCCCAAAATGTGCGGGCTATCAGTGGGCTATATTTCGGCTATAATCCACAAATAATTTGACACTGGCGGTCGATAGCCGGCATTAGCCGTATCGATGCAAATCGTCCTGTATCGTAAATATTTTCCTTCTACCCTCGTTTGGTTTATAAATCTGGTTTAGCTGTTATATTGGCTGCATGGGATCCAAATGGATTTTGTTGTTGGGTGTAGAATAGAGATAGTTTCGGTGTGTTAGCATTATTGATTTGACTTTTATTGTGTTTTCAGAGTATGAAACTATATTATTATTACATAAGAAGTATTGTACTGTATTGTTAACTTTTTTTTAACCAGCTTAAACAAGTGTGTTACATTGGAACTTGGCAAATTGAGCATATTCCTACTCGTATTTAGATCCAATAATTCTATAAATATTCTCAGAGAATCGTGTATTGTTATTCTGTAGCTGTAATGAAATCCTTACTTAGCAAAATCTTTTTTCAAAAGAGCAACACGATAGTATGCATACATTGCTTATGCTACAAGAACAAGAAGCTGAAATACCCTTACCACAAAGTTATTGGAAATCGATACTCCCACATGCTAAATCTATAAGTCTAAGCACAAACCCAGACCAGACCAGACCCAAACGAACCGATACAAATACAATCTACGAATAAAATCCGAAGACAGTCTAAACAACAAGCATTAAGCTGTAACAAACGATCCTTGTAAACACTCCCGTTTCTGCATAAGTTTGGATTTGCAAACAATGTCGGATAAACTTGCCAAGTTTTTCGTGCATTCGTCAACACCTTGCTCTCTTATGATAAGGTTCAATTTCCCCCAAGTTGGTGGTAAGTACTATGTTAGTTGTACAACTCGGTGCATTTACGAAGCTAGCTGCTGGCACTCGCTTACACTATTTGCATTGTTAATAGAGTCAACTGATTCAATATTATCGATGTGCTGGACCGTGAAAGGTTCGCTCGTGGTGTTTTATAATGTCTGCTGGACTTGGGACGTTCCCTCGGATTTATTGGGATATTTATCCGCTAGATCTGGTTAGGGAGGCCAATAAAATGTCTGGATGCTTATGTGGTGAATAGGGATGAGTGAACACTGTAAGGAACTCGTATTTCTGTAAGCACATAGATATCTAATAGGTGATAAGTTTGGGATCTGCATTAATTTATTATAGCTGGGAACTCCTGGGATCATTTACTATTAGGTATATTTTGCTGATACTTACTTCTTTACCATAGATATCGTGTATGACCAATTACTTAAGTCGTCTCGTGTTACGTATAGCTACGAAGATATCGTTTTTTCTCGTCATCTTCTGGCAACAATATTATTAAATCACCCATTCATAATTAGAACAAGCTTGATGATCATAATAATTTTTTTCCAGCAGATTTTCATTCGTTGCTCGAAAATAAACGTTAATGTTTTGTAATCAACTTTAAACCTTCAAGATGAATAATCCTATCTGCAGTCCGTATTATATTCTTCACTTTAAAGCAAATTCAGCTTCCCGCGTTTATTTGGTTTAGTCTGCGCTCATTAGTAGTCAGTAATGGTCGGTCTACTAGTTTCCTTTATTCTCAATCTAAAGGTATGACCAGCCGAAACGACCTGCGTTTAGTTCCTAACCAAACTAGTCGGAATATATCATAGGTGCTTCGAGGTTTCAAGTCAAAGTTTTAAAAGGGAAACGTATTGTTTAACAGATTGACACACTGGCTACGTAAATGCACGGTGCATTTACGTAGCCAGTGTGTCAAACGTTATAGCCGCTTGATACGACCGACTGTTAAACAATGAAATTAACTATTATGTAGTTTTCTGCCTAATTCTGGGATTATGTATGTATGATAAAGAATGACGGTTGTGAATTGAATGTACGTATGGTTTCTATTTATGTGACTACTTTCTATGGGTATGCAAAGAGAATTGCATGAACGAGTGACAGATTTTTTATGTCTTGTATAATAATGTGAAGGGCTTTCAATCCTGAACAATCTGAGCGAAAATCAAACAATCCCCCCCTAAAGGCACGTCAGTAATTTAATTCGCAGCGGAATGAGAGCGCAAAAAACAAAGCCACCATTTTTACTCTCCTAAAAATCAAATTGTCGGGAAGTCGTAAAAATTGAAATGTTTGCTCCTCACCTCTTGGAACTGTGCTCACTCCTTAAAGAGGAACGTAAACAAAAGAAGGGGAGGCTGAGCCACGATTAAATTCTGTTTGAATCCGTATTAAACATACATGGTGAGGTCTCACATACGTTTCGCCATGACATCCCCCTTCGCAGAAAATGTCGAGAATGTCGAGTTTTCTTTTGAAATAAACGTGTCTTGTTCTCTAAATGGTAGCAAGTGTGTTTGTAAGACTCCTTGATTTAAGGAGGACTGCGAAAAGAAGGCCATTTTGTTTTTTTTGCACAGTTCTAGTAGTTAGTTACAAATGTGACTGAAACTAATTTGAAAGTAGAGAGGTAATCATTTGAAGAGGAATAAAGGGGAACATATCATCCCAGAACATTAAATAGTTTACACACGGGAATCGGAATACCCACTTGGTACAGTACAAATTCCTAGCGGTATATTTTGTAGCCCATTTCATTGGATTTTATGCGTACCTACTGATGATAGGTTTTAAAATGTAGTCAGTTACTACATTATTAAAAAGTATCATCAGTTTTAAAAACCGTACGTTGTAATTATGGACATGAATAGATCTTTTATGTTACTGAATAAAATCGTAAGTTCATTAAACATCATCATCTGCCTAGCCTTTTCCCAACTATGTTGTGGTCGGCTTTCAGTCTAACCGGATGCAGCTGAATACCAGTATTTTACATGGAGCGACTGCCTATCTGACCTCCACAACCCAGTAACTGGGTAATAATACGATACCTCTTGGTAAGACTGGTTGTCAGACTTTCGGGCTTCTGACGACCCGTAACGACTGTCAAAGATCCACAAACGACAGCCGGAACCAACGGCTTAACGTGCTTTCCGAGGCACGGAGGAGTCTCGGTATGTAAAGATCGTCACCCATCCACGGACCAACCCTGACAAGCGTAGCTTAACCTGATGGATCGACCCGTGCGGCTGTTATTACTTAGGCACGAGCTCCTCAAGTTCATTAAACATCAGCTGGTGTAATTTACCTTGACATTAGAACCAACATTCACAGACCGTAATTTCACCAAAAAAATACAACATTTTCACAAATAAGTAATTCAATGGCCGATAATAAATTATAACGAGCGATTTATCACGATATTACGAGTTTTATTTACGGAAAGAGAATAAAATAACAGAGAATGATAATGAACAGGAGTTTTTGGACCATTTACTTATTTATGTGGGAATGTATAATGCGTATTGCGCGCCAAGATTCGCGGGTTCCGCTTTGTGTACACGTTTTGTCCGAGAATGACTTTTTGTGTTTCATTTTACGTACATTCTGTAAGTGAAGGAAAACGATAAAGGAAAACATCATTAATATTATATTCCTGTTAACTTAGCCAAATATCTTTAAATGCTTGTTACAAAAGAAAAAGTATATTATTCACTAATCTGCCGCGCTACCCGTTGGGCTAATCCCAATTTTATCTAAATACCTACTTCTTTTGCTATAGCCCATTTTAGGGCTGAATTATGATTTTATTTATATTCTGCTGCCCCGGGTTTAATATAATATAACTCAAATTGATTACTGCAAACACTGAAGCACAAGCTTATAGGATGAAAGTCGTCTGTAAAAGCTGAGAATTAATATGGTTAGGCGGGAGGAAAATACTCCAACTCAATTATGCATACTTAATTTGCTTGCTTTTCATCTAAAAAGTTCTCATAAATCTTTATTACATTATATGAGCCTTTATAAATCTCTGCAATAAAGCTAGAATTTACAAAATCTATGACAATCGCAGTATACAACCCGTGCGCATTAACATGGCACCTGGCTCAATGACGTTTGGAGCTCTCCCCGCACGGCGACGGCGGGGCGCTACGCGGGTAGCGGGGGGAGTATTAAGTTGCGAGCCAGGTGCCATGTTAAAGCGCATGGGTTGTAAGTACTTTAAACACCCGTGACATAAGAGTAAAGTACGGTCAGGAAAATTAAATTGTTTATCAAATTGACACACTGCGTCAATTTGCCGAGATAAAGCCATTTTCAAATATCAAAAATTTCTAAATTATCAGACATTTTGGTAAACAATTTATTTGCCTGACTTTACTGTCGACACGAACAAAAGAAAGACCGCAGCGTTTTGTTTAATAGAAAACGTCATAAAAAGCATTCAACTATCCTCAAACGCGACACATAAAGCCTCCAATTCGCTAACCGATCCCAAAATTGGTTTACGACGCAAAAAACCATTTGATACAAGCAACCTTTTCCCGCAGAACATATTGTACATAAACTAGATGTACAATATATTTGCATCGAAAGGCATTACGAGCTTCAAGGCAGGGTTATTTCACGGCTCATAAAAATTTGATTTTGAAACCGAGCAGAGCGGAATCTGACACATTGTATGTATCATACAATATTGTGAGACGTGCACACTGATATTTATGCCGGATACGACCTGAAATGTATTACTTTTATAATGTTATTGCTGGAGAAAGATGGCGGTTGGGTTAGTCTTGTTGGTTTTGTAGGTGATTAAGGTCTTGTTTATAAGATGTTGGTCAAATATGTGCTCACTAGTTTGATTTATTAATGGTGTAAAGAGGTCACACAGCAGCTCAGCTTACATTTTTTTAAATTATGATTTCACGTTTGGTTTTGAAACGTTTCTTTCTGTAAGCATGGTAATTTGTTGCTAGGCTAAGTACCAAATAACTAATAAATGTCTTTAGTTTGCTACTTTAATGTTTTATAAGATTAACTGCTGTCACAAGAAAAGAAATAAAACATACGGTGTTTTGATGGACTGCTCTCAAACGATCAGCAATTCTATTAATAGGATTGATGCAGGCTACAAGCGCGCAAAAGAACAAATAAAAAGTTAAATTCACCAAATTTAATTCACGCAACAACGGTTCGAGCTGTCAATATGTAAATATGGACGGCTCACAAAAAACTGCTGGAATAATTCCGGGATATAAAACATTTCACTTCCATTTTGTTCGGATAGCATAAAAAGGATTTCTGTCATCATGGTGGCTCATTGGCCCTGTAGCAGTTACAGTTGTTGTTGTTAAAGAGTTTATATTGTAATATAACTAAGCGTTACCATGACGATGACCGCTCCATTAGCTCAAAGGCTCCTTTGGACATTAAGATGTTTGTCTATAAACACACGATACTGGATAAATCCTAGTATTATGTAACAATTTTATTTAAATTGAATCGTTTCCTAATACTAGGGTTACACCGGGGTTTCACGGAATTAATAAAAATATAAATATTTTGCTAGTCTTTGGTTTTAGAGTCACGCTGACCGTCGGCGCTGACGGCGCAATATGTATGATTGTCTTAGGAGCGTTTTAGAATTACGCGTAGCTGTCAGCGCTGACCATCGGTCGCATACCTACCGATTTATATGGAATCGTGCTCGCTGACGCAGTCGGTACGCCGACGGTCAGCGTGCCTTACCTATTCATATAGGTAAGGTTGGTTTAAGGCGGGTTTTCCCACCCAGTTCGAGTAGGTGGATTTTTATTTAAATGAGTTGAGCCCAGAGGTACGTTAATTGCGGCGTCTATAGCGTTTTTAGGTCCTCAAAAGTATTCACTTGAGTTAGTGAGCACTTTTGAGGACATCAGGGAGATCTAGAAACCCTTCAGGAAAAGACAGGAGGATTAGCATGGTCATCAAACCCAAGAAACATTCCTCAGCCCAAACTAAGCCATACAAATCGATCTACAAAGTACAATGACTTGCAAAAAGTAGCATAGATACCAGTAAGTGATTCCAGCGACCCTGGATGTGACCCAGAAACCTACTTTCTATTATCAGACGATGGATCATACGTTGTTGGCGATATTTCCCGTCATAAGAATGCTGAACTTTGAACGGTACCTATAGCAGGCGTAAACGGATTTGTTGACGAAAAAAGAATAGAGATCTTCACGGCCTCAATATTTCAAACGAAAGGAAGTAACCAAAGTTGATGTTCTTCAGCAAGTTAAAAACGTACGAGTTATATAGTTTATACCATCGAGTCAGTCGGAATAAATTTCGAAATACGGAAACAGCGCGGTTATTGCGTGACACACTAATAGTAGCAATGGTATTTGTCAGTTCAACTATATTCATAGCGTTATTTTCGTTGTAAAGCAGACAAATTTTTCGAACTTATGAAGCAATGGATTAGCTGTATCCTTCAAAATCATATGATTGAAAGTCTGTTACGCAATTAGGGCTCTGGCTCGACCGTTCGAACTTGGACTAAAGTTACAACTCGCCTTGTTATAAGACTTCAATATCTATATTGATTGAACTTCGCTCTTTTAATTAACATAATAATTATAATGTTGATCAACCAAACTTAGTAGCTAAAATAACTCTTTTAACCTTTTTTTTTTTTCAAAATATTTCTTTTACGAATACTTTTGGAAACGAAACTGCCTACTAAACCAACCTAATTCCAAGTGCTTACACAGAATCAAGTCAACTGACTTACCTTATCTCTGGACCCTACATCCATTACCAGTTACACTAAAGACGATGCTCCACAACAAGAGGCTACATTCAGCTTACTCCACTAACTCATCTGGACACATCCTAATCTCGTTGACAAATGAACTGGACCAACGGAACAGCATTATCTTAGTACTGGAAGAAACGATACCTTAGCAAGACTACACAAAGCAGAAGCAACCTTGGCTTTCAGAGAAGAAGGTTGAATTTCGGACGACGAAGTTCGCTAGCCAAAATCTGCCATTATGTCGTATGAGCGTAGGGGGCGTTTAAGCGAGCCCCGAGGGGGTTAATCAACTGTTTACACTACAAGATAACAGGCGAGTAGATTGCTCATAAAAACCCTTCCGTAGCCTTGATGTATGGCAGGCGAGGGGTCGTTTCTTGAAGATTTCTATTGTTTTCTAAATTAATATGTTGGTCAACCTATTATACTTTGTTGCGTAAGTACCACAAAATGTGCGTAAGTATAACAAATAAATATGGTTGAATTTCAAGTTGAAAGAAAATATATTTATAAGAATGATTTTCAAGTGGTCCTGATTGATATAGCAATCTATTCAAGATGAATTATGTAAGGAAGCAGAGATTTCAATGCCTCGACTGGTTTGGAATTTAAATTAATTTTGTTACACTTTCATCATGTTTACAGAGACCTTTAATTTGATTTATTTAATTAACCACTGCAGTAGTTACCTTGTCATTGGTCTCAACCCTTCCTTCCCACTGACCATAATTCAACTACCTAATTCTCCTCACAGTTCAAATAAACTAACCATAATTACAGTACAGTCTCTAAACTAGTTCAAACCGGGAGGAACCGGTTCAGAATTACAATAGCGAACTTTAAAATAAACTTGGCTTGCCCAGGAGTCATGTTAAACGTCCCCAGCAGTCGGCCTGGTCTTGAAATATCACTCAACTTACCAACTAGCCAAGCCCGGCTTTTTTCCCGACTTTTTATAACTGTCATAGTTCGAGGACTGACTTTGATCTTTGTATGGAGTGTTTTTGTTCGACACGAGGCGAGGGAGCGATTTTATGAAGATTCCAAGAGTTTTTAAGGGTGTTGTGCAGCCCCGAGTTTCTTTAATAAATGGGAGTTGAACGGTGGATGGAAACCCCTTTTTTGTTTGTTTGGAAAGTGGGTGAACTATGAGTTCCAATAAGTTACCGTCCGATAAGTGACGTTACGTGCCATTTAGCGGTATCTCCATCCAAAATTGCCTATCTTTGTAGAATTGAAATTTTGGCATGACGATTGTAATGCCATCACACTCTTTATTGCGGAAGGAAACGTACGAAATGTTTATTTATTTCCAATCTATGGAATAGTATTGTAAGTCTTGATTGTTTGTTAGGTCTCCATTCTTTATAATGTGTACTACCGTTCTTGAGCCAAAAACACCAGGTACCAAATTCATGCACAAATTATTTACCCATAAAACATACGCAGGTAATCTGAGCTTCTTAGGGGTCCCCCAAGGTCGGGTTTACAAACTAATTATTATCAATCCGGTTGCCGGCAGGATAACTCCTGCTAATTAATTTATAGCTATTAACAAATACGGGACCCGATAAATCCTTACAATTTGCAACATTTATTATTCCACATCCTGCTCGGGAAAACTAATTTATTGTGAATCTGGTTCAGGGGTCTTTTCCTATTGGTGTTAGTGCTGATGTGAGGATTAAAGAATTGATGTGTTGTAGAGGGTTTAAGATTTTCTCATGAGTGTTGTTTATGGAAGCAAGTTAAAAAGGAACTAAGATTTTTTGTCCTTTGAGGCAAGGGTCAATAGTTCAAGGTTTTCATTATCGTGTATGAAAAGCACATCTCCAATAATAATGGACTGATTTTATTTTATGAGATTCTATTTTATTTTAGTTGAACTTGAAACAGATTCCACTATTTTGCATTAAATCTTTAAAAAATGCTGTGTCAAACAAAATGTTTGTTGGCTTAAACTTAATAAAGTAGCTTTCTTGACTCTATTTATTCACAATAAATCACATTCTTAATTTTTTGAAGATAAATGGTGTAAACCAAAAGTTAATTTATTCAATATCGCTTCAAAATTATACAGGCCGAAATATTCAATAAATATTTAGCCAGCATCTATCTTAAATAAGGATCTTATTAGACAAAGGCCAAATAATGGCAGTTTTGCAAGTAGAGCCAAAAAGTCTTCAATATTTTACACAGAGCAGATGACCAATAAATTTGTTTGTTGTAACGAGTTTCGATACGCTCGTAAATTTTAAACCACAGCTAAGTAACCAAATTTAATAATATAGTATGTATATCTTATGCGGAGCGGGATCTCGCTAGGGTTGGCACAGCACAATCTTATTGTGTGGAATTCATTTTCCTTATACCGGCCATTTGCCTAAGAGTTGAGTGTGTTCATCAGCAATAATATAAACCTTTTTGCTGAAATAAAATGTATAATATCCTTTGAACGTTTTCGGATCAAAATACTGCCTGTAACACAATCCCACAATCATCTAGGTATTCTATCTAGGCATTCAGGCTTTATGAAATTTTTCGTCTCATTTACTGGTGGATAAAAATAAAAGTTATTAAACTAATTAATCCGGAGTCACACGTAATCTGTTTGTAAATTATGCCCTAACACGTGTGACTCCTGATTTTTCATTTGTCTGTCTGTGATGTCTTGTTTATACCGTTTTAGTTCACTTTGTGGTAGTTGGGTTTTAGTTTTATAGCATTTATTTTTATTTAAACTTTTCTGGAGTTTAGGTCTTTACCTATGAAATTGCCGTTCTGCAGTACTGGCCATTTCAAATCAAAATAATTTTGTTTGGCTAAGAATTCTAATTTCAAATTAATTTTATTTTAAAAACATGGATTTTTTTTTCCAAAAGTAGTCATTTCTTTATTGATTAGTGTTACATTTTCATCGCATTTCAATCTTTTTCGTCATCATGGATACGTTAAAAATTCGAGTAATTATGGAATATGAGTACCGTCGTGGCAGCAACGCGGCACAAGCGGCACGCAACATCAACGACGTTTACGGAGCTAACACTACAAACCAACGCACCACCTGTTATTGGTTTGCTCGCTTCCGTTCTGGAAATTTCGACCTGAAAAATGAACCTCGCGGTCGTCCGAAGACTTTGGTCGACAATGACGAATTAAAGGCGATTGTGGAAGCTGATGATACACAATCTACGGCTGAATTAGCAGCAGCTTTCGACGTTAGCGTCAAAACAATATTGGTCCATTTGCGTCAAATTGGCAAGGTAAAAAAGCTTGACAAATGGGTGCCCCACGAACTCAATGATCGCCAGCGCGAAGTACGCGTCGAGACGTGCCTTGCACTGCTCAACAGACACACAAATGAAGGAATTTTGAACCGCATTGTTACCTGCGATGAAAAATGGATTCTGTTTGATAACCGCAAGCGCTCAGCAAGTTGGTTGGATCCTAGTTCAGCACCTAAACAATGCCCTAAACGAAAACTTACCCCTAGAAAAGTGATGGTCACTGTTTGGTGGTCTAGCGCCGGTGTGATTCATCACAGCTTCTTACCAAACGGGGTGAGCATTACTGCAGATGTGTACTGTGAAGAACTGAACACAATGATGGAGAAGCTGGCGCATCTCCAACCAGTATTGGTCAATCGCTCGTCTCCACTGCTCCTGCACGACAACGCGCGACCTCATACTGCACAGCAGACGGTCTCCAAGTTGCAAGAACTGGGGTTGGAAGCTCTCCGTCATCCGCCCTACTCACCAGACCTTGCGCCTACAGACTACTACTTTTTCCAGAATTTGGATAACTTCTTGGCGGGAAAAAAATTCAATACCCGAGAGGCTGTACAAAATGCCTTTGAAGAATTTGTTGCCTCCCGTCCAGCTGATTTCTTTAAGAAGGGCATCAATAAACTGCCACTGCGATGGCAAAGATGCATTGATTGCATGGGTGATTACTTCGATTAATACAAATAAAAAATTCATGAAAAAAAATCGTTTAAATTTTTTCATACAAAACGGCAATTTCATAGGTAAAGACCTATTATAACTATATGTCTTTGAAATGAGGAGGTCGTGGCTACGTAATAACAGCCGCACGGGTCGATCCATCAGATTTTTAGCTACGCTTGCCGGGGTTGATCCGTGGATGGGTGACTATCTTTATATACCGAAACTCCTCCGTGCCTCGGAAAGCACGTTAAGCCGTTGGTCCCGGCTGTCATTTGTAGATCTTTGACAGTTGTTTCGGGTCGTCAGAAGCCCGAAAGTCTGACAGTCAGTCTTACCAAGGGGTGTCGTGTTGCCCAGTTACTGGGTTGTGGAGGTCTGATAGGCAGTCACTCCATGTAAAATATTGGTACCTATTCAGCTGCATCCGGTTAGACTGGAAGCCCCCACATAGTTGGGAAAAAGGCTAGGCAGATTATGTTTTTGAAATGTGCTAATAAAGTCCTTTCATTTGATATGCAACGTGACCCCATAATTTATTTTTTTAGTCCTTTGCTTTATGTCCTTTAAAGGGCGCCATTTTCAATTTAATGTGATGTCATATAGCTTATAACCGGCGCGGGCGGATGTCATTTTATTTGTCAAATTGTGATGAGTAGTTTAGAAGATATGAGGGAACACATGAAAATACCGGTCAAAATCATAAACCTCCTTTTGCTGCGCCGTAGTCGGGTGAAAAGTAAACTAGATTCTTAAATAAAATAAAATAAATCTTAAAATATCATAACTTTTACCACTTTTATAAAATCAAGTCATTAGCTCCGCTTTGTTGCTCCGTCTTCCCTCTAAAGAGATGTTTTGAATAATAATGAATGCAGTTTAGAATGCGAAACATGGATTATGATTGTCTAAGACTTGTGAACCCTACGTGACGTGCAGTTATGCACTGCAAACATAATTTAATGTCGGCGTTACATTGTTCATGCACTGTTGCTTCATTTTGCAAACCGACGTACGATGACATAGTAGATTATCTTTTAAAGTAACACAACACATACAATTCATGACTGATCGGAAGCAAATAGAAACAGTTTGGTTATCTTTTGCCGACATTAAAAAATTAAAAGGTTCTCGAGTTAGCAAAAATTTAAATTATAAATAATATACGGTACAAGCAGATGTTTTTTTTTAACCTTGTGCCTTTATTTCGTAAAAGATTCAAGTGGAGTATTCATCATTTCAGCCTCAAAGATGTCTACTGCTGGACATGCCCCCCTAAGCACCGCCACTTCCAATCCTCTATTACCGATTTATTTTTTTCCTTCCCTGTTTTGTATGCTTTCACCCAATAAAACCAAAAATATCTTTCGAGAAAGCTAATTGTGTTCTCCCATCAATATCTTCGTTCTGCCACCCCTGGCACACAGACGTCGTTAGGCACACCGGGCGCTACTAAATAAAGTCAGAGGATCGGCTACATTCTGTTGCTTCATATTGCTGCCAGCAACTTAACCTTTCCATCACATTCAACCACAACCTTATTTGTTCCAACCTTACTGTTTCCGTCCATCAAAGTTTAGAAAAAAGGTTATGATGGGCCGGAAGTTAAGGGATCCACTTCCTGAGCACAAGATTATGATTTCGAACCTGCGTAATACCAATTTGACCATCACAGTGACGTTACTCGTTTTATAAGTTTATCTTGGAAGCCGCTAACTGGTAATGAATATAACTTAGATTTATGATAGTTTGAAATTGCCAACACGCTGTGAGCATAGATGTGTATTCCTTCTACGTATCAGATGTATGTGTGGGATAGTTACCGGCTGATCTAATTTCAATTATAAAAGTATATTTGGTAAGGTTTCATTTCAATAGTTTTGATTCCACCAGCCCTGTAAGTCAGACATCGTTAGGTACACCGGGTGCTCTAAATAAAGTCAGCAGATTGCCACGGCTGCTGTAGCTTCATATTGCTGTGCCGCCGACTGGGATTGTCGCAGATAAGCGGTTTTTAGTCTGTCTCCACACCTGTTGATACTAATAATATTAAATCCTTTAAAATTAACTAGGATTAGAGCTTAGCTATGCCTTGAGGTAGCTTTGGGAGCTAAGCAAACCTATTTATTGCTGTCCAATGTAAACATGGGCCAATAGTTTGCAGGATTTAAAGACTATGTTTGTGATAATTTTGTACCGAGAAATATTAAGGAAGGGGTCTTATAACATAGGACAAAAAATTTGGCAGTATTCATTTCTGGACGCGTTCGGGAGCAAAGCGTACCAAAAATTAATAAGATTTTTACTTCCGTAATAGCCTTACGTAAGTTTTAATCTCCCGTTCAAAAATAAAAATAGGTACTCACAAAAAATACCTCCAGCAATATTTTCCACTTCGACGACCAGAATAAACCCAGAGGCACTCACAACTCACAATCAGCCACAAATGGTCTATATACACCTATTGCATCGTTCCCTTAATGCGAGACATTCTTAAAATGGTGACCTAAGTGGCGTCATAGTGACCCGAAACTTTCAATCACGCCCTTATCAATATTATCTACAGCAGAACGCGAGCGAAATGAAAGAATCTGGTCTATTCACAAAAAAGGTCCCGGAATGGGAAAAGAAATTTCTCGAAAGCGACCTTTCTTAGATGTTTATCTGCGCTGCCTTTAAGGGCCCGGCTTGTACTGGGCCAGTTTGAGTCCACCGAATTCGACTATTGCGGATTCTTGCATTTCCATTGCGTGTTTTGTATGAAACGGCGTTTCTCTTATTACCACGTGATGAGCAATGGATTCTTATGTATGTCAGATGAAACAGTTGATAAGGAGTTCACGGTAAAAGTCAAAGTATACAATTTAAAGATGAGCTCCTGAAACAAGATAAATCTATTGACGAAAATAGCTCTTAATTTTGAGTTTACATAAAAAATAAATACATTTATATTTAATGTATAGGCGAATGCTCTTAATGCCTCCTTTTAATGTTTAGGTATTTTTGTTTTTGCGGCATTTAAGAGGTCTTTACTTAAAGAGAAGAGGGCCGAAGACGGTAATTCTTTGAGTGAAGATTTAAGGACCAAGTCTGCGATGATTTACAGATTCTGCGATAACTTTGTGCTGGACTTTTCCTTTTATATGCTAGTCCTTTATTAGATACTTTTTGCTGAAGTTGTTATCTGTTTTTTTACGCCCTAGTTTTCACATTTAAACGATTAAGTGACCTTGGAATTTAACTTCCTCGCTTTAAAAATATGCCTTTGACTGTGTAATCTAATTTATGTTGCTCGTATATTATTTAAAATACATACATAACTAAATTAAACATTTTTGTTTTAAGACATCTACATTTCAACCCACATGACGTAAAGACAATAAGGAAAGTTTGTAAAATTACTCTCTACATGACATGATAGACGCATGCCAATTATGGAGCTCAGAGCCAGGGAAAGGGAAATAAGGGACGTCGTATCATTTTCCTCGAGGCAAAGCTAGGATCCGTTTAGTCTAACTCATGCCCTAAACATTCATCCCGAAACGCGCGATAAACTACATCTGCTTATCCAGAAAGGGGTAGAAACGAAATAGAATAATACTTGTTCCTATCCATCAGGTCGTTGACCCGGGCTCTTTAACCCTATTGCCCTTCCGTCTAATTACAAATTAATGCTTGTTACTTTCTTTAATAAAGGGTTCTGGGAGCCCTTAATTATATAAAAATGTTTTAGCCTCTCCATTCTTTTGCCAAAATTAGTATACAACTTGTTAAAAAATAACTCCGGTCAGTGATGCGAAAATGTCGACAGATTGATTATCGATGAAATATGGGAACGCGCATTGTTTCGTGCCTGTCGATAAAGTTTGGCAGGTAGTTCATTTGTAGGGAACATGCGGATATTTTATACAAAAGCGTTTACACGTGTTTAGAATTTGAGATGTGATTTTTTTGTTTATCTAGCGCTAAAGTTAATCGAACACCATCAAAGTTATTTCTTTGCAAAATAAATCAGCTTAATAGAATAAGGTGCGACTTTTAAAGTAGGTAAACAGATTATGACGAGGAAGGACTATTTTCAATAAGCTTATTTAAAAAACCTGTTTGTTTGAAAATATTTGAGCTTGAGACACATAATTTAGACAAAAATAACGTATAAATCCCACGCATCACTACATCACGAGAAGACGCCATCAAAAAACTCCTTTGTTTATTATAACTTGTCTATCCTCAGGCCTCTTTTAAAAGTTTATCATTTCTCTGACAAAGTCTTCATTCTAGAATAAAATTATTTGGTTTTCGGCAAATGAAACCGTTGAAAACGTTTTGAAAGTCGAACACGGAAATGTCAAGTTGTGATTGGTTGTGAATAATTTTAGAATATCGACTTTTCCATCAGCTTACTAGTAGCGGTTCCAAGAATGGCTGAAATATTGCTCTTCAAATTATTTTTTAAGGTCAGCTACTATGAATAAGTGGAGAAGTATTTGTTTTCCACATAAACCTCAAATCTAAAGCCTTATTAATGTAATGCTGATAAGGCGATTTTCTTTTTGAAATTAAATACTGCCGAGCAACTTTATAAACTTCCTGACTACTCACGTTGTTCGTTATGGATCGGCCAGACAATAGCCGTGATTGATGGATAAAATGGACAATGCATTATACATGTTTTGATATTATTTTTCATAAGAGTCATTGTAGGAACGTTATAAGGATCAAAATTCATTAAACACGACTACTGATACTCATCAATTCACAACAATATCGTTAGGTATAGAATTCTCATTAATTTTCTTAAATCGATAGATAGAGATTTGCATTATTATATCACTAAAACAGGATTGAGATTAATGATTTTCACAAACAAAACCAGCGTAAGTCCTCGCAAAAAGACGAATAAAGATCAAAATTCGCGCCAAATCGACAGACCAAAAACATTACCTAGTATTGAACGAGATATCATGAAAAAGCTCGAAAGGTATGTTTATTTCATTATAACGACTTTCAATTTTAACCTACGGTTGGTAAAAGGAATCGTCCATTAAACTATGTCCGTCCGTAGTTTGTACGCAAGCTGCTCGTCACAGATAGGGCAGCCAGAGGTCGTCATTGATTGATGACTATAATGGACAATGCATTGTACTCACAGGCCTTTTCCTTTACATTATAAGCAAAAGTCGTATCTATAAAGCATTATAGGTAAAATGTGGAAAGCAATGTGTCATGAGAACTATTTTTTCACCGAAAAATATTTTTCATATAAATGGCGCAAGCAGAACAGATTTCCTAAATCTAAATATCCTCACTGCTCATCGCATAGGTTATCTGAATATTCATAAAATCCTAAAATATTCGACGTTTTAGATTGATGTCTGAGAAAAATAATGTATTAAAAAACGATTTAAGATCATCATGAATCGTTATGAACTTATTAAAGTTAACTTAATTTTCACTCTCTCCAAATACGGTGAAAACAGAACTCATATTCAAACATAGCAGTTATTTTTTTTGAATATGAGTTCTGTGACCCATGTTGGGTAACGTCTTCAAACTTAGCAGTTTTTTTTTTTGAATATGAGTTCTGTTTTCACTGTATTTGGAGAGAGTGAAAATTGTTTGTCTCAGCCTAAAGCCAGGTCCACACTGCTCGTCATAGATAGTAGACAGAGGTCACGATTGATTGATGGCAGTGCTGACGATGCAGTGCGGGTCACGCGCGCATTGTGGGCACAAATGACTTCTATTTGAACTAGACTTTCACTCAGCAACTTCGATAATTACGTAGTTCTCTGGTATTTGAGGGATTACAATGCTGATTAAGACCCTTGATGCGTATTAAGGGTCTTATAAGTCCTTTGAACAAAGCTTAGTTATTATAAAACATTAAATTGCACTTTGATTGACATTCAAAACATCTGAGACAAAACTCATAGAAATCCTAATAATGTTCTCACTCTTATAAAGCGTTTAAGTACTGAGTACCTTCTAGAATTACTACAAAGGTAAATTATTTTAAATGGGTTACATTGTTTTTTTTTTCATTTTGGCCTAATGCCTATGGTCACTTACTACTATTAGAATGTATTGTTTTCTTAGAGTAGATTGCCATACGACCATCTACGGCTATCCTCTGAACATCAATATTATGAATAATTGAATAAGTATTAAATATATTAGATGAAGACAAAACCCTTAGAATCTATCCTCCCTCACCGCTATATAAACCGGAAAATTCAAAACACCACATGAATACACGTCTACACCAAACTTGCGAATTCACCCTCTATCCCATATCAAATCACTACACAATCAAGCATTGCTCCTTTCATCCCAAATTCTACATTCAACATACATCCCAAGGCCTTCCCGACAATTAATCCGGTCCTTAACAAAAAACCGCTGGAGTACAATGGCGCTGTGTTCTCGGCTCACAAATGGGCAACAACCTCTTGCTATTATCCGCATAAATTGTTAGGGAATCATCTTTGTCCCGGTCCTTTGTTCGGCAGCTCTTCAGCAGGTCTGGTCTTCATTAAGTTAATTATGTCCCGCCATTGTGTTGAGTGCGTATGACCTTCTGTGATAGCACCCTGTGTGTGGGCTTTTTTAGATAAACGGTCGAAGTAATGTTAGATCATTTTCAGCAGTAAAGTAAGTAGGTATAAAATACACCGTTAGACTTTTTTATTTATTATTTTTTATGTTCACCTAATATCGGAAAAAAACTATTTTAGTACACGTTAAAATTTCACAAAATGTTACGTTTAAATATCGTTTTCAGCATTAACGACGTTCATAGCTTCGGGCAATGTAACCTACATGGCCACTTATGAAACGTAATGTGTAATATGTGAAATAAAATATTTTGATTTTGATTTTATTTGAAAAAAGTCTGACGATGTATTACGTATACCTCATGTGATATTGTAATAAAATCTCTCTTAGATGGTAAGAATTGTTCGCGTTCACCTAAAAATACGCTAAGCGGGTATTAAAGTGCTTTAGGCACTCCAAGTTTGATCAAAGTGAAAAAAAATAAGGACACTACAAAATGGTTCCGAAGAAGGATAATGTAACTTGAGCAATCTTTTTTATCATTTCATTCAGCGTAAAACACTGCAGCTGACATACAAATGATTACATTTCAGTTTCCAGGAAAAACAAACGCGAATTTTATATAAACTGACTTAGTATTCTACTCACGTAATAAAATGTACACTACAAAATATGCGCTCATGTATCGAATCCTATAAGGATCCACAAAACTTAATTTAAAACTGCACTGTGCTATTATTAAAAAATGTGCAAACATGGTGAAATTGCACTCCAAGATATTCCCGCTTGAAGCTCAGTCGTTACTTGTTTTTGAGGAAAATTCTTGTTTCCAACGAAACTCAGCTTTGGGGGAATATTTGTCAATAAATCTTTTTTTCGCGAATGCGCACGGAGTTCTTGTTTATTAAATTGGGACATTCACCTGTACATCGTTTATGTATCGAGGTCACGTGTATTGATGATACAGGTTGGGAATTAGTTTAAATATTCTGAGAAGAGGATAATTTTGTATGAAAAGTGGATCAATCTTTCAATCAAGTCGAAATGAGAAATAATGGGATAATTATCGTCTGTACTTTTTATTGAAATTAGTTATTTACGGATGACTGGTCCTATAATTCGAAAACCTAAACTAGGTCATTTTTAGCAACTGTTTCATGCGTGAAGAATGGTCAGCTCACAATTGGTTGTATTATGTTACTGCCACAGACACGTTAATCTCGCAGTAAGACGATACAACCAGTTGTTCGCCTTCCATTTCTCAACATTGGTCGAATATTCTCCAGGAAGTTCCCAACCTACATAGCACGAAACTCCATTGTCTAGAACTCAATCAAATTAATACGTCACAACTCCAATCCAAACTAATCAGAATATTAATGAGAAGTAGCGACGACGCGTATTACATCGACGCATGAATATGCATGCGCCGGCGCGCCGTACGCGTACCATTCGTAATCTGCGTGTAAGTCGGAGAGTTTAGCTATTAGAGTTAAATCTCTTTCTGAATATCATTCGCGGCATGTGTCGCTAATGAAATCATTCTGTCCTACACTTTAATGTGGATCAAGTTTTGGGTCAAAGATTATCCAGTTGGGTTTTTGGCAGACGTGACTTGTGGTAGAAATTGGTTTTTTAATGTCATTTTTATGGTTGAAGTCTGTTAGGCGAAAGAGTACGGTGTTAAATTGTTAAAATAGTGAACACGTTATCACTAATTCTATCCTACACTATAACTTAAAACAGCTTAAGAATCGATTTATGGACTTTGAAATCAAGTCTTTACATAACATAACATCACGCCTGTAATCCCCGAACGGCTAGGCAGAGATGTACCTATAATGCACCCATATTTTGCCAGTTATGATTAAGTCCCATGTAATAGGGGGCGAGCCTGTTGCCGGGTACAAATCTAAAATTACAGACCCACAGAACAATAACAGGACCTCATGGTCAGCAGTAGCGCTTGCGCCCACTAGACGAGGCTGTCTCTACGAGAGAGCTAGATCCATGAAAATGCTAATTACGTTATTCATGAATAAACTCGTATAACCTAATGGCGTGAAAAAACTAGAATGATTGAGTCTTGCTTTGCGATATTAAAATTCTCTCAATGATTAAATAATTTAATTTAATTTTAAACTCGATTAATCCGACTTAGCTATCTTGACTAGGGCTTTCAGTCACGAAGCATTTCGGAATCCCGGGAAAAAAAAATCGAGACTCGATGTGGTCTCGAAATTCCCAGGAAAAACGAGACTTTCGAGACTATTTCAAAAATAGGTTTCATACATTATAGGCTAGGTGCCATTTAGTCATTTCTGCCATTTAGGCAGTCAAAACAAGATTTTAATCTAGTAGGTACTGTATATACACATACATTAACCTACTCAAATTATAAAATCAAACATTATTTATGAAAGTTTATAATTTATATAGTGGGCACGAAAGAAACGAAGGGTAATATAATATTATAGTTTCAAACAGAAAGGACCTGATTTTGTTACGTTTGGATCACTGGTATTTGTGGGGTAATTGGTATTGTCAGTTCATCAGTTGTGGATTTATTTGACCGTTCGTAAAATTCTTTTAAAGACACTTTAACATTTAACGTTCGAAAGCCAAGCATCCAGCTTCTTTTAGAAAAAGCTGAGAAAGGCGGTGCAAGTAATGTACTTGCCTCAATCAGGCTATTTTCCTTATTACAGTAATACAGATACACAGTGACTTGGCGAGACTTACGTTTCAAAGAACTTTGTTAATAGTCTAATTTCTTTAGACAGAAATTTAGTGCAGTGTCTGTTGTTAAGAGTAGCGTCTCGCCTAGACATTTCCTCTAAGGTCACTTTCATGATACCGGGTGAATTTGAGATTGCTTCCACTCTGATTCAGTGAATTCTATTCCGGATCCTACATCAAGCATACTTTTTCGAACGCATATCTATAATTTAAGAAATCGTTCAAGCATTTCAGCCAAACTGGATCATCTCTTCTTTCATTACTTATTAATTTTAATTGTCTGTGAAACTCTTCATCATCACATTATTATAGTTTGTTTTGTTGGTGATAATCTGAACAACTTCGCTACTTTTCGGAATTTAGTTCATTAATTACTTCTTATTTTTACCGTGACTTAAGTCTCAAAAGTCTTGGTATTCCCGGGACTGAGAATCAGTCTCGAGTCTCGAAAATACCAAAAATTCGTCGAGACTCTCCAAAATTTCCAGACCGAGATTCCCGGGATGAAAGCCCTAATCTTGACCAATGTTAAAAACATTTGAAGCCATGTTCAACTAAAACTGGATTGCACATTCATTTGGTAAGCCACTTGACAAAAGTTATTTCAAACGAAAATACGAGCGCATTAATGCTATGTTCAATAAAAATACAGTAAAGTTATTTTCTATATTAATGTTAGAGCGGCTGAAGTTTGTAAAAGCAATATTTCAAAAGAACAATATATGAATATTTTCCTGTTCGGACGATAAATATTGCTGGAGCACCCGAATATACCTACCGCAGAATAATAATTTCTTTTGCTCTGTGGTTTTTTATAGCGAAAATACTACCATAGAGTTTTCCCTGTACAATATTTTAAGAAGATATGAAAGATAGTTTTAGATACTATGTATTTTTAATTTTATTTCTGATCTAATTGGAAAATAAATGAAATATAAAATAACTGATAATAAAAAATGCATAAGTATTTACACGAAAATAATGAATTAATAAAGGATTCCGTTGATACTTTTTCATCACATAATGCTTTCTCTAACATATAGACACTTCTACACCCTACTCTATGTCTCAGAGTAAGCCGCAAAGACTCGAGTCATACGTAGCCGACTGGCATTTAGTTCCGTCGTCTCAAGCAGCTCCAACGTACATAGATGTGCCAGCTTTACGTCATTCTCACTCCTGAAACGTATTAGTTTTAAGGATTTTAGCGCGGATTTTGAGTTATTCCTGAATATTCTAACATCATTATTTTAAAAGGCGCCGCAGACTTTACTTTTAAAATGATAGTGAGTAGGAATATATTACAAGAGTAACGACTGAGATTTTTTCAGGAATCTTGGTATAGGAAGATTTTTTAACTAATGAAAATTTTGTTAGGCTTCTTATTATTTTAAAATGTTTTCCTAATGCGGTATTATTACGCTGACCTAAGTTACAGAAAAGCTTATACAGGGGAGAGATTTAGGGACCTGCATCCGTCAAGGGGCTGATTCTACCTATATATTGTAACAATATTCTGATCTAAAAGAGTGTCCGTGGAGTTTCTTGCCCGTTCTTCTCCATAGGAACCTACTACGCTTTGGAATGGGCAACTAGCTTCATCTTTCTGACTGACCGACCCCTTGACAATTCAAAAGTGCCTGTAATTGGTTTATTTGAAATAAATGCTTTTTTTTTGAGTACCTTCTAAACTACTTTCGCTATGAAACACATAGTTATGATTCGTAAAAAAACGAATCGGTTATGAGTTTTATGGTGAAAGTTGTTTAGTATGACGGGTAGTATCGCCCCCTTGATGAATGCAGGTGTCTAAATCGCCACCCTTTTAATGTTTACAGGCACTGGACGAGATATCCGGAATAGAATAATAATTATGATTTTTTTATTCATCACACTGACGTCAGTTTAGAACGACCAGAAATTTGCATAAAACGAAAACCTAATTTCCCTACAAAGTCTAGTACCTACGTCATGTAACCAGCACTAAGAAAATTAACCCGTGGAACCAGCAAAAGTTTGCGCTGCATTTTATTAAGTTCATCTGCATTAAAATTTATTCAGCGCGGCAGGGGGCGCCACCGCTAGTAATTGCTAATGTAACAGTGATTTTATTAAAGCCCTTATTGGACCATTTTGCATTTTAAAGCTTTACCTATTGATTTTGCTGAGAGCAATTTTACGGGGGTTATTTCATGGCCTTATAATTGTAATAATGTGTAGATGATAGAGTTACGGCGAGGGAAGTAATGGGATTAGCCACGATTTTCTTGTTGTTAGTTACGCTGCCAGATAACTCAAATAATCTCATATCACCAAACTAGACACTGGCTGAGGTAACGTTGCCACTAACACCAAACTTGACGGTAAGTAATATATACCAAAACATTACAGTGATCATTTCTTTCATATTTAGAAGATATCTTTAGCAGTTTAAACATCATAATAATTACGAGATAAATCATGACGACCAGATAATAATTGAATAACATCAAACATGGTTTGAGTTTAATTACAAAATCGACTTAATCATTTAAACAAAGTAGTAGGCACTTTTTGAAATGTTATTAAAAAAAAAAAAAAAATTATTAAATTACAATTTCAAATTAATCAATTTACAAAAACACACATACACACACTACCCTTTAAAAAATGCTTTGATTTCAGAGATAACATTTTCATCTACAGGTTGATCAACATTGTAACTCTACTAGGACTAGGTGCTCCATTTATTTCACAGCTCACTCAAGAATTAAGCAAAGCTAAACGCTTGAACAGTACTTCAGTTAAGAGCTACGGTTCTAACTACGTTTTAAGATACAGCTTAGGACATCTAAACTGGGTCATCTTTTGGTAATTCATTTCATTTAATGGTAGAGTAAAAATATGTATAGGTTAAAATAAATTGTTTGAGAAATAATTTTAAAAACGTAATTAACATTTTTTAAATGAAAAACTTATCATAATTTAAACTAGCGAGAGTGATGGTCTCCTGCTTCACACGATTTTTACGACTTGACAAAACTTCATGATTTCTTTATCAATGTCAGCTGAATATAAAAAATATATTGTTTTATAAACCTTCCGAAATAAATTCTTTGAATCTGTTGCGTACAGTACGGACACGAACAGAGTTTTTAATTTATAAATGTGTAGATTTAGAAGACAACAACGTTCAATGGCTCTTCGACTCCTATGACTTCTTAGTGTACTTCCTACATTCTATTGCAATAATAGCTAATAACCGTGTCGTACCCAAAATTGGTGTTGTAAATTATGATCTACAATTTGGTCTTCACTGGCATAATACCTAATTAGGTTAAAGGTCAACCATTGCAATAAACACACGAAATATTTAATTCAAAATAAATGAGTACTTTGACTAAATCAATTTTGATAACATTGGTGAGTAGTAATTACTTAATTATATAATCGATGTTTCAGGATTTGAGGTTTATAAAAAACTGAAGCATAATGTGCATTGCATTATAACGTCACTGTTTTCGAAAGATACAGAAGGTTACATAATAATTTGTGTGTGAGCTTTGCATGACCAGGAATGTGTGAACGAAAATAAAGCAAAATATTTTGAGGATCGTACGTGGCGCTCTGTGGTTTCTGCTTACCCACCTTGGGAAGAAGGCGTATGCATGTAGGTATTTATGTAAGTATTACCAAAGTGAAACGATGTTTGAAGAGACACTGGTTGTGGTAAAAATCTGCCCTATTTATTAGTAGACAAAAAGTAATTTAATAGACCCGAAAAGAAAAAAGAGCGAATAAAAAAATGCTACCATGAAATCTGTCCCAAAGTGTAGGATATCTTTACGCTGCGAAAGCGTCACTAGATGCTTCCTAATTGCATTTCGCCGACTACCCTCTTCCAGATTACTTCTGTTGCAATTTACACGAATGTACCATCTCAATCTGGCCCCCCTCAACCCCTCCGGCACTTCGTCGAACGGGTCTTGAAGAGTCTGCTTCATTTGTATGCTGGGCTCCAATTGAAGTGGACGTCCTCGTACAATCTTAACACGGTCCAATTTTAATTTTAAGGAATTGCTCCTTTCTTCTTTTAGAAATAAGTTTTTAAGTGTCGCAACATTAATTGGATTGATTCTATTAAGGTTCTTAATAGACAATGTTGAAAATCTAAATTCGTGAGTCTTTTTGTTCAATTTTTTTTGCGACTCAACTAATCAAATAAACTTGTTTCTATCAAAATAACTGTGTTTTGTTTTATAAATACAACTATTTGCTTATTTTGCTTCGTTATTGGAGCCATTTGATAGGCTCACCTAATTACGTTATTTGACACCCTTATTCAAAGCGAGTCTTGAGTTTTGAAAATGAAAACTCCTTTTTGCTTATTTCGCTCTTAACATTGGTGCCATTCGATAACTTATAACTAATAACGTAATTTGACACCCTCATTTTAACCAAAAACGACTCTGATGTTTTTAAAATGAAAATTACATTTTGCTTTTTCGCTCTGATATTTAAGTCGGCTTACAACTAATAACGTTAGATGGCTTAAAATCAAAACTTGATTTTAAGCATAACACTACTCATTGCTTATTTTGATTCGTATTCTTTGACGCGATAGCGCGCACCTTAAAACAGCAAAAATTATGATTTAAATAAAAAACGTGATATTATGCCAATAATGTCAATAAAATAATAATTTTTAGCTTAGGTATAAGGGGTTGTTGGAGAATCATAAATTTTGCTACATTTGCACAAAAAAGTAGCAAGTAGTAGAATAAATTATTATGTTGTAGAAGGTATATAGGACGGTACTAATCCCTGAAAATTGAATCTTCATCTCAAAACCACATACACAATCGCTTCGTTCAAGGTGACTGGGGACCAAATACACCATGTATATGTAAATGAGCCTGCAAAGGATTTGATAGCGTTATTACCCTCCTCAACCCCAACTAAAAAGGTTTCAAGGCTATGAACCTTCTTGGAGACCTCCTTTACCCAATTCAGATAATCAGCTGTTTATACTAGGTATGTAAAAATATATTTATTTGTAAGTACATATTTATACATTTTGTAATAGGCTTGCCCCTTTTTACGTGTGGCTTAAACTTAACTGACGAAATGTGGGTGTATAATACACCTCAGCCTAACCTTTCGGGCAATACAGGCGTGATGTTGAGTTATATTTATTTACAAAAATCTTTTTAAGTTACCCGTATAACTCCTTAACTTCATTATCAAATTGAAGTAACATTAATATCTACACGAACATTTTCATACACTATGGAAAACGAAAACTACAAAACACACAAACACATAATATAAATACACAGTATTAAATACTATGCAGAGGCCATAAAGATCGTAAGCTTTCATGTTCATAAAAAAAAAAATGGAACAGTTTTCCTTATATAAATGAATGTACTTTTGTCTTAATCGAATGTCAAAGACAACTCATTATACTTATCCTCCACAGTATCATTTCTCAAAACGCAATTCGATTTTCTCAGTATAACTCTCGACCTTCCATTACTTTTGGCAGAAAATAAAACAAAGATTAACATAGATTCTTGCGAAAAATGTACGCTTTAAAATGAAGAAGAACCGTTTTCCCAGAAATCAGCTTTAATCTCCTTTATCTGATCTAAGTGACATGTGGTTTAAAAGAAAATTCTCTCGTCCAGCTAAATCATATTACGCTTGATACGTTAAGTCGTCTCAAGGGCCACTTTTCCTTGGTCGAAACTGTAAAGTGCCGATAGAAAATAACGTTAAAAGAAAGAAAACTATATAATATATTTTATTAAATTCCGAGCCAGAGCCGCCACAAAGAGATATTATAGAAAAATAAATAATTTGATCTACCCGACCGAAGTTGACACAAGATAGACGTTACTTCAAAATTCGTTATGACGAATATTCTGGAATTTAATTAGAACGTGCGACTGACAAGGTAAACGGAAGTGGGACATGGGGTCATAAATAAAGGATATTGTGTTTTTTATACAAAAATAACAATGGCGGGAAAATACTTTGTTTCGGTTATGAGGTCTGGTACCTATTTATGTTTCTTTGTCCGTTCTGTGCGTTCGTATTTTAGAACTTCAAAGTTTAGCTAGCATCTAAATTCAATTAGTATAGAGTAATTAACATAACATAACATATCGCCTGTATTCCCCGAAGGGTTAGGCAGAGGTGTAAGACCCACATTTCACCAGTTAGGTATGTTTAAGACCCATGTAATAGGGGCGAGCCTATATTGCCATCAACTGAGCACAAATCCAGACTCCGGGCTGCTACTAAGAAATTTCAGATGGAAAAACCCGGTAACAGTTTTCCCGACCCGGGAATTCAGGCAGACCAGATAGTACCTTATTAAATTATGATTATTCAATACCCAAACATCCATGTTTGAGAAAATGGTTTACAAAATGTTTATTTAATTAAAGTTCAACACCAAAATAATCGCCGCTTTGATTTATTCGCTAAGTTATAATTCAGTACCTACATGAATACTTGAGCAACTTCGACATTGTTGCAAACTTGTACGACAAAGAATTTTATTATAACATTATTATTGGAACGAATAATATGTAGAACAATGAAGATACTTAATTTTCACTTATTTTCGCTCGTGACAGATTGATGAGCTAAGTGCTCGGCTGTCTGCCATCAAACACATTACCCTGATCAAGAATGAAGCCATTACTGGTGTACTGTATTCCAATAAAATTCCTTAGATCCTGATTACAATTTATGGAAATAAAAACTGCATTTCCTTGTTTTTTTTAATTTTTTGTAACCAGCACCTGAAACAAATTGTGGTTGATGATGTGTCACGTAATTCAGTCATTGATGTCATGTGTGCTACGCAGGGTGCTCAGAATCTTTTCCTTGCCCTGGTGTCGTCAAAATCAAAATTTAAAGGGCTACAGCAATAGCTGCAGCATTCTCTATCCTTTTTGAAGTTCTGTCATTATTAATTTTAATTTATTATCATAAAAAACAAACGAAAGTCTTGAGTGTAAAATAATGTGCAATAAGTGTAGGGGAAGCGATGGACGGACTGTGTGAAACATGCTATGGCTAGAAAGAGGGTGACTAGCGAGACTAGAGAACTGTGGAAGGAAAAGGCATGTCAGGCCGACCCCAAATAAATGGGCAAGAGACAGATGATTTAAAAAACACCATGCGGGGCAGTCTTTGGGGACTGCCGAAAAAGTGAAAACTAAGTAACATTCATTCATTTCTTCAAGCGTTTAGTGACGATGACGCAAGTTCCATGATTTTTGTTCACCCAAAAAGTGCACAACGCGCATTCATTTCTTCAAGCGTTCGGTGACGATGCCGCGAGTTTCATGATTGTTGTTCACCCAAAAAGTGCTCAACGCTCCTAAAGAAGTTTTCACTTCAAAAACACGAGCCAGAACCAAGTTACTTCTAGTAACAATAATATTATAATTATACCTCTGAAATATATAACAGAGACTAATACGAGTGGGTGTCCTGATGAGGAGTGCGTCATCGCGTCAGGCACAGTTTGCCTCAAATAGTAACAGTACTTACTGAAGCGTGCTATAGATATCGTATGGAGTACTGAGCTGGAAACTGTTATAATAGACATTCGATTATCTGCCTGCTGTAATTACAGCCTGTGATTGCTCCTTTTCAGGGCAAAGGCATTTTAGACATAGAAAGGGCTAAACATTACCATGCAGTGCTACATCGCCTGCTCAGTGCGTGTTGGTGAATTCAAACTATATTATTAAATAAATCACGCTATTATACGCCGGATACTCAGTTAGCTCAGTAGTGCCAGTTTAGCCATGTACATAAACATACACACATCGCACACATTTACAGCACCTACACCGCACAGACACACACGCACACATTAATATTAAGAACATGTCACTCTCTGTATTTTTCATATTTTCCTGTGTACTTCGTAAATGGCTTAATTTTCAGATTAATAATAATGAAGTACTTACTGTCAGCTGTGAAGCTACCTTATAATAAATAAATAAATAAATTATTGCCCCACTGCTGGGCAAAGGCCTCTGCTTACACAGAGAAGGCACAAGCATTGATCACCACGCTTGCTCAAGACGGGTTGGCGAGAATAGACGTATGTACATAATATAAAGTCACTTTTCGTGTTTGTCTGTATATCCGCGTTGTTCTTCTAAACCACGCACCAGATTTAATGAAGTTTTCACCATCGTTTAGGGAATTTATTCCGAAAGGTATATGAGTATATTATGTTAATACTAAAGTAACATATAACTAAGAAATCGTGATGTTTTGTCAAGTCGTAAAAACCGTGCGAAGCAGGAACGGGTCGCTAGTCCATATTGTAAATGGGAAAGTGAGTTTGTTTGTTAGGTACGCTTTCTCGCTAAAACGGGTGAACAGATTTGGATGAAATTTAGCACATGATCAGACCATGACATGGTGTAAAAAAAAAACAAACAAACTTACTTCCGCATTTATAATATTAGTTAGGATTAGGAAAGTTAGAATTAGAATGTCGCTTTAGTACTGGCCCGGTTTTGAACCTTGCCTCATAAGCACGAGGCCGTCCTCGTGCTTATGAGGCGAGGCCTGGCGTTAACCACTGCTGGGCCATTACGAAACATAAAAGAGCTAGTGGAACTTTTATTTTAACGCCCTTATGGTGGGATTGACCGAATGTGGGCAATTCGTATTTTTCCACAAATATTGCTGATAACTTTCCGCCTATAAACGCAGTGACCCATTTTTCAGCCAACCAATAGCTGTCAAAGTCAGAATCGTCCCGCGTCACGAAGAAATGTCACGCCGCTGTCACGCACAATGTTAACCATTGCATTTTGTGGAACATAGGCGGTTTGTTTTGAAGTCCGTAATTTATAAATGTCATTTATTAAAAGTAATGAGCTCCCTTAAACTCATTATGTTAGTTTTGATTAGTCAGTTAAACAAGTAATTATTAATAATTGATTTGACTAATCAAAACGGCCATTACTTTTTAATAAGTTATAACAGTGCATGTTATATTATTAGGTTAGATACTTATCTAAATGAGAATATTAGAAACAAATGAAAACCTTCTACAAACACCAAGACCCGAAACAACTGAAAATCTGTACAATATCGGTTGCCCAAAACTGATCTAGTTAATCAACCGGATACTGATGTGTATGTAACTGAACCCACAGTTCATTTCTTGGTAATGGTCCGCAGTCGCAAAGCCGGTAGCATGCGTGATAGCATGGTGTTGCATGCAGGGGTGACGCACGTGTCAAACATATTTCTTCAGGCGTAAAGACACTCTGGTTTGTTGTCAAACTCAGGTGGGCAATGCTTTGAAATATATCGATGAGGTATTCCTAGGCTGTTTGGTTTGGTATCTTGTTTTTTTTTTTACATTTCTGTTCCTTCCGTAATAGAAATGAAACTTTGGAATAGGTACCTACCTACAAAATTGTCTGGCACCAGCCATATCTTTGTTGTAATATAGAGAACTTTTAATTAAGAAAGAACGACCTCAACTCAGTGAGTTTTTTCCAGGCAAAAATCCGGTCAAAATTGTTATTTTAACTTCGTCACAATTTTTTTCCACTAGTTAAAAATCCGTTAAACGACTTAAAAATATTTTATCTTCGAACATCGAGGCAAAACTATAAAACTTCGGGATTTTCGGATTCAACGTAAAAAGTAGAGTTCCGAGAAATACTCGTATTATTTTGTGTGACCCATTTCGCCTGAAGCCAATATGGCCTGACACTGTCAGGAGTTGACGTTATGGACATCCGTGCATATCCCGTGCATTTTTGTGACCCACGTTAGATAAATTCAGGGCCAACACCCACACACCTGTATTTGTCTAACGTGGTTTAGGATGAAGTGCGTGCATGTTTTCATTATTTTATGACTGCCTACTCCTCATCCTCCTGGGCTGATCATATTAATGTCTGTTAATGAGCCATCGTTTATGCATAAGAAGTGTTATGAAAAAGTTTATTTATAATGGCGATATATGTATGTTTAAAAAAAATGGGTTAGTTAGAGCCTTATCAAAATGAGTAGCCAATTATCAAAAAGAGTGTTACACAGAAGCTGCATGCCCAGGATGTTGCAGATGATTAAAATCCTTCAGTATCATAAAGGCTGAGATATAAGAGCTGTGGAACTTCCTGAAATAAGACAATTAAATAGTTGTTAAGTCATAAAAAATATAATTGCACAACATGTAAAATTGACAAAAGTTAACAAGCCAAAACTGTTTTCGGAATTGTTTTTATTATTTTATCAAACTCGGATGTACACTGACCTATTTCTGGGAAGGCCAATATCTGTCATAGTCAGCGGCGTGACGTCAGAGCGTGTCGCGAGCACCGTGTGACGTACGTCGAACGCATCCGAGCGTGTTTGGACCACCGACGACGCGACGTGTAGGAAAGGTGTAGTACACAGTCGTATAATGTTTTAGGAAAACAAAATATTGTGTAACCTAACTGTATTCGTTTTGTGTTAGCCCTAAAATAAGATAACGCTTGTACATATGAAATTAAGGGTCGTTTTCCATAAAGAAGAAAAGAGCATTGATCATGAACACTTGCTCAGTGCGTTAGTAATTTTGATTTTAAATAAATGCGAGTTAAACTCGCTTGGTGAGTAGTACGATAAATATATTATCTACCACGTTTTTTTTATCCCAAGAACAAACTAAACAATGTAGTAGAAAAACATGTTTTCCCATACATTTCAACTGCAATGTAAGTTTGCACGCACAATATTGAGAGATTTACCGTGTTATTCCGCCCTTATCTCCAAAACCACTCAGCCTAAAATTTTGAATCGTCAATTTTCATAAATTTTCTTTTAATTCACATATACATTACGTCCATGAATTTCAATTTATTTTACATATAGACAGACCGTAAATATTGGTCAAACCAATATTTTTATTATGTTAATATCCATGTAACGATCTAAAATATGCTTTCGCAAAAATGCCTGTATCTTTCTCAAATAATGTGCGGAAAAATCTAAGTAAGTTTTTTGCTTTGAGTCCTTGGTTGCAAGGTGTTGAAGTAAAAAGTTCGTTCCATTTTTAAATTACACGACGCATGAGTTTTCGTAATAATTTATTTCATTTATTTCTCCTCGCATTTATGACCAATACAACATTTTCCATTCATCTCGAAGAAGCCAGCAGGTTTAAGAATTTTTTTTTTAATGCAATCTCGTAATTCTTTTTCAGGACTAAAATGATATTATCATGAAGAATTTAAGATGCAAATAATGATAACATTATCTTACATCGTCTTATTATATTAAGTACGCCTTTTATCCCAAGGAGATTTATCTTTTTACTCTTGTATCTTTTCCGTAGGAAATGTATATTCAGAGAACATCAAAGATGTAAGGTAGGTATATTAGATTAAGATTCTGAAATATTAGCCAAGAACTAAGCCACTCTATGTCATTAGATTCAGAATTATAAGATCTTGTGAAGTTTGCTTTGTGAGGAGCACAGGATCAATCCATGTGGCGTCGCTTGGGAGATGACAATGTTCAACAATGTACGTCTTTCGTCCGAAATTATGACGACACTGTTTTCAATTAAGACCATTAAAGTTACAGAATAGAAATTAAAGGGTTAAAAAAAAAACACATTTTAATAACATAGCCCTTCCCAAGAAGGCTAGTAAAATAAAAATAAACACAGTACCCAGGTTAAAGTTAAAACTAAGAACATTTCCAGATAGGAAACTATTAGAAGGCACTTTGCGTTCAGCCAAGCCGCCAAGCTAAACGTTACGCCTCTCGGTGCACGGCGCGATTACCTCATGCATAATATTGATACTTCGGCAACTAGAACTTTACGCGGTGGATACTTGTATCTGGCACGTAGTTAATAATACGAATTCATTATAAAATTACTGAAGATTATGGGTTATATAAACAAAATTGGTTTGAATAGCTTTTTATGGACTAGTGGCGACGATTCAATCCTAATCCTAACTAATATTATAAATGCGAAAGTGAGTTTGTTTATTTGTTTGTTTGTTAGGCTTTCACGCTAAAACGGCTGAACGGATTTGGATGAAATTTAGCACATGGGTAGATCATGACCTGGAATAGGATATAGGATACTTTTTATCCCGATATTCCCACGGGATCGAGACTTACGCGGGTGAAACCGCGGGGCGCAACTAGTTACATATTATTTACGAATCGTCGCTTTTATGTGCTCTCCGTAGTACTACTTGTTGTACTTGGTACGTTCCAAGTGCGTAAATAACAAATAATTGGAATTCAAAATAGGGAAGTCATCTAGTCCAGCAACTTTAGCATTCATTGGCCGCAGAACTTCGAAACGACGCCAAATTTACTTCAAACCCCTTTGAAAGTTGATCATCAAACAAGCAGTTTAAGATTATGTAAGCAATAATTGCCTTTTGGGAACGTTCGGTGCATGGGTAAGGAGAGTTCAACGATGATTCAAATATTTATTAGCTGAAATATGCCAATTTCGCAAACTTCCAAAACTTGCTATAGTTTTACTAAATAAACTTTTAAGGTTAGTATCGGTTACTATCGGACATTTATGCAAAAACAAGTGTTGGATTTACCGGTACTAATTCGCGCTACATAACGTTAGTGCTAGGTACATCTACGTGGATTGGCAATGCGTGACGTGCGATTACGTCATGAATATTGATAAGAGTACTCACGGGCCTGTTATGTGTACATACGGACTACAGAAGCACTGGATTAGACAAGTGGACACCAGCATCAATACTGACTACTAATTACTGACGTCATAGATTTGATTATCAAGAGAATTGATCTTCATCAGAATGTACCTACGGAGTATTTCAAACATAATCATAAACGCGATGCACATAACAACAAAATATCATCTCAGAATACGAAAACAATGACCATCTCAGCTGCACTAAGGCAACAAACTGAGAAAACGTTAGACATTAAAAGTGTTAAAATATTGTCTGTCTATTACTTTTGAACCTAACGCCGAACTTGTACCAACTTCTAAAAGTTTGCTCCCTTTAAACTTCTAAACTTTTACAATAAATTTATCTTCAGCAGCAAATTCTGGAGGCACTTCATCGATACCACATCCATATTTCATAGTGCTGGTGCTGCTTTCATCCCGCAGTGTAATTGACAGCACCACCTGACACCCGACTAAGTGATTTTTCATTTATTCATCGGTTGAACGCCTTTACAGTGTAATAGATGAAGATTCTTGAAGAAAAGTGTTGAGAGATTGATAGCGTATGTGATAATGATGCAAAGGTGAAAGATTAATGAGTCAGCTGATCAGGTGCGAAAGATATGAGCGGCCATTAGTTGTGAACGTGCTTTAGATTGAAAAAAAAAACGCAGGTGTTGCTGCTAAGATGAAGTTTTAGAATCTTTGCAAAACAATAACAGCTTTGCTGTTATTTTTACGATGATATTTTTTAAAGTTAGTAATGTTATAGAAACATGGCTTAACAAAACATTGTTTAATAAAGCAATTCATCGATAAATCATTGTAATTTGCTTGTACAGTCGCAGAATGAAAAGGTTGACCACCTTAAGATCTGTTTTTGCTTGCTCAGTATAAGTTATCAGTATCTGCTTTATCGACCGAGTATGACACATTCCGTCATAATAAATGTCATTTCACTACATCGCCCACAGATATGTCCACGATGAGAATTGACCTCTTTGCATTTTGGAAAGGCGAGTTAAAATTAAAAAAAAAACTATTTCTCTCTATTCTTTAGTTATTTCAAGAAGACGAAAAGAGGCCCGAAAAATATCTAACTTTGGTTTTGCGAGCAGAACATTGAAATCATATATGTGTAAATCCAAGTATAATATCATAAATGTGTAGATTTCAATCTAATCTGTTAAGATTAGAAGTTAATTTTTGAAATGTAACTTGTAATTTTTATAAGAAATAAACAGTTAATTTTTTTAATTATGTAAATATTGTAAGCACGCTTTAATAATTTAATTGAGAACGAGTAAAACTTGCCGTTCTACTTAAATCATTGGTGTATACCCGTATTCACAGAAATCAAACGAATTTAATGCTAGTTTTCAACAAATCAAACAATCACTTATGTGAAAATATATCGGCTTCGGCCGTTCTGTTTAAAATAAATAAATAAAGATCCAAATAAATATCGATTGGTATTTATTATTAGCCCACAATCTTAACTGAAAATAAGGAATAACTGAAGAAGTAGTGTTTAATAAGAGATGTAACCACCACGAGCATCAATTACACTTTGTAACCTATTTCTCATAGAACCCACAAGGCGGGAGCATAGGTTCGTTCCTCTCATTTCTTCCCAGATCATTCGACGGTGGTTTTCTATGGCTTCTTTGGTCCTTTCGTTTCTGTTCTCCCAACGCTGCACCATTAAACCCCATAGGTTCTCTATCGGATTTATATCTGCAGATTTTTATATCACGGTGCCGTTCGAACCATTCGCTCACAATACGAGCGGTATGTGTGCGAGCATTATCTTGGACAAAACTAATCTCAGGGAAATCGTCAGCCGGATAAACGGTTCGGACACTTGGCAGCAAACTCTCTTCCAGAACCGACATATAGTGAGTTGCGTTTGCCCTTTAAGGTAATAGAACGAGCTCGCCTACTCCAGCCGCTGACATCCATCCCCATAAATTAGCCGAAATTCGTCCGGAACTAAAATTGGGCACTACATGGTCTTCTGTATATCTTGTACCGTTATATCTCCATAAATGTAGCCTCCCATGTTGACTCGATTTGAAGCATTTTTCGTCGGTAAATATTGTCGTACTCCAATCGTCGTTCAAATGCATGCGTGCAAATTCCAAGCGTGCTGCCTTATGAGCATCAGTCATAGCAATTTTATTTGCGTGTCGTCTATAATGCAATCCCATTGGGTGTAAGGCGTTTCTTATTACTCTTGGACAAACTTCATACATTTCAGCGTAATAATTGGTTGACACAAAACCGTTATCTTCATATTGTCGTCTCATGTCGGCTCTTTGTGCAGCACTAAGGAAGGGACGGCGACCAGAATTACGACGATGATCAATCAGTTCACCTTCTTCAGCATATCTTCGAATCCAAAATCTCACAGTATACCTGGTTAAATGTAGGTTTCGCGATATTTCACTGATAGTGTAGCCATCTTCGTGTTGATAAATAATAGCTGCTCTTTCTTGAATATTTAAATTTCTCGGCATTGTAAAATATTATTAATACGAAAAGATGAAAAAGCAATGATGACATTGACAGGAACTGTTATTCACATTTATAGTTTTAATCATTTTATGTGAAGAGGATTTAATCATTAGATTTATCAAACTTGACACAATGTAATGGCATGATCAAACTAATAAAAAGGTTTTAGTTTTGTCAAACTTTGTTGTCAAATAGTTAAACATATTTCAATACAACACTCTCGTCTGTTACACAGTTTAAAAAGGTAACATGTGCTTGCAACGCGTAAATGCATTTATTTGAAAACTGATCAACCTTTTCATTCTGCGACTGTACATAATGCTCACAAAATTAATAAATAGTCGTATCTACTAATGATACTCTGACAACCCAGAGGTGTCGTTTCCATTTATGAGTCTCCCAGTAAATACCGTATAATATTAACCAAATTACGAAGCACTAAACAATTAATATACCCTCGAGATACGTCTGCTATGAACTTATAGATGAAACTAAAGCCACACATTAAATGCTCATAATTTTAGTTAGGTTGTAGTTTACTAACAGAATCGTAAAACCAGTGGCTTGTAACCAATCAAATAGACAGGCGACGTTGCATTAACTCATACCACAGAAGAGTAAGCAATGGAGTAGTAAGTACGTGCGTAATTAGATTCAAAGGGATCTACGAAATACCAATAAGGCAATAATAATTGTCAAGTAGCCACATGACACGATCTTTCGGCAAACCAGCGGTAATTATAATCTTTGCAATATTTTTTTTGGAATAGTTTTTTCATTAGTTGGTAATAGTCATAATTATAATTATTATATTTTGCAGTCTACATTAAATCGTTTCAAGCAAGACAGAAAGTGTGACAGCACTTCCGTGAGAGCAACGCAATCAAATCTAACGTTGGATTGAGAGAAAGAGGATTTATTATGATTCCTCTCTCCTGTCGTGTAACTCACGAATTTCGGGGGTGGAGACTCGATGAATTTACATCACGCTTCTAAGCACTCCATTTAGTACGTACTTCAGGACTAAAACCTATCAAAATTTTACGAGCCCGCCACGTAGGAGACTGGTAGAATTAGAAGTGTCTCCGATCTTTGCGGCTTAATCATAGCTCGAATTAGGCATGAGACACATGCTACAGTTTTGGCATCAGCTATTTTGAAAATGCAACGTGCCATTACACTTTGACATTTTAAGGAGCCAGTCTTTTCCATCTTGAATCCCAATTTGAATCTCAATATCGCCGTCGGCACATGAGGGTTTTAAAATAAAATCCACACAAACAAGGATGTTTTTTATACGATAAAGTATGAAGTCATATATTATGTTACACGTAAAGAAGTGAGCGTGAGATTTACATGTACCTAGTGTATATTTATGGTTACAAAAAGAAAAATCTTTTTTTTGAAATCACAAGAGTATGTGTCACAGACCTCCTCTGAGACAGACCAGGCTGGTCAGGCTCTGCGGTCAGTTCCATTTACCCAGTAGTTCAACTTTTAAACACAACTGATAAGTTACTTCCGGCAATGTGACTAAGCCTAGCAATTTCTATTACTGTACCCTTATTTGGCAGTTCTATCTGAACATCTCCGGTGCGCAGAATAGCGGTGAACAGATGACGTGACAGCGTGACGTTATAGCTAACAAAGACAAACGTGATACATGAGCGTGCAAGTGTAAGCTGGACAGGCGTGGTTATGGCTGGTGTGATATTTTTAAATGGTTTAAAGTTTAGCACAATGTTTATTGAAATTGAAAACACTTTCCATGGCGTATCTTTTGGATACACTATTAAAACTTTAAAGAACATGTCCCGTACGATGGAAAAGCTCCATTATAATCTTCCGTTTCGTATCCTATATTTTGTTTTTATTCCATCTAAAACAACACTGCAGTACCAACGATCGTATTCCTATTTCCGCAAAAAAATCATGCCAATAACATTTTCAAGAGCCATTCGTAAAAAAATCCCGTATCGATTTACACGTAGCGAATCCCCGCTTTTAGGGTGCTCGCTTTGAACTATCGACACCGAGCCGGAGGAAATATAATATGAAATCATTGTGGATGCTGGTAGCACGCTAACACGTCAGCAAGTTAAAAGTATCACTATTCACGTGGATAGGGATCGGTGGCGCGTGTGACATCATCAATATTCACGTGCCGTCAGCGTGACGGGCCGTCACGGCGCAGCGTCACGCTGACGTGAGAGCGTGATTAATGGAGCCTTGTCACAGCAGGTGCATTTTGCTGTCGGGACATAATAATGTCATCAATGTATTGGTCTTTAAGTCTTTATAGGCCGATCAAACACCTGCTGAAGGGGTATTTTTTTTAAAGAGGAGTTATTTATCATATTCTCTGTTTTTTGTGAGGTTCAGTGAATCAAAAATGTTTCACATTATTAATTATTTTACAGGCATAATATTTTAAGTAAGTAACTCTGCCATTCAGTATTTACAAACTTTAGTGTAGTTGTTCCATTTCAAGTAGATAGATGAATATGTACATTTCATATTATGTAGTGTGGTACTAGTAGTACCAGTCAGTAGGTATTAGTAGTGGTGGACCGGTATCAATATTCAACGATCCTGTATTCCCGCAGGCGATATGAGAACTGATCTGCTTCGATAAACTATCGCAAGAAGAACTTCAGCATACATGTAGGTTACCCTTCTTTGCATTTAGGTGAGGCTTTTACATAAAGAAAGTTTTTATTTTAACTTTGTATTCCTCTCTTTTTCAGCAATATTGTCGCCATGTCTAAAATTAACATGCTTGTAAACAAAGGCAATCATTATAATTAGCCCTTCCATGAAACTGGTTTCAAACTTCAAGTAAAATTATGCTTAATCAAATTAACATTTTCTTTAACATACTCTGTGATCTTTACAAACAATTACCTACACATACCAAATTAATTTCATTCTAATATTGATCACGTTCAAACAATTATGTATTTATTAATAAAACTTATCATTTTAATGCTTAAAACGATGATAATTAAAACGATTAACTCCAAGAATTCGCTCCTTAAAGTTTATAATTAATTGGTTTATAATATTATTGCGCCTTACATTAAAATTTAATTTACAGGTATTTATAATTTGCTGAATATTTTAATGTGCTCTATTCAGGTTGGGATTTCTATGATAATTGGATAGGTACAAAGTAAAGCTAGTTAAACTTTGTTTTGTAGGTAAATTGCTATTGTTGCCGCAAAAAGGAATATTGACGAAAGTATTGATTCTATCGACAATAGTACAATATTACGATAATAGATGGCGCTGCTTGTGCCGTTACAAACACTTTATTACAATATTATAGTATTTTAGTAATATTTATAAGTATGTTCCACATTAAAATTTTATGATTGATTATAGTGATATTTTAAATAAGGCTTTTATCAAGCATTATTTAATATTTAAATATCGATTACACGATGTTCTTCTAAAATGTATAAAATATGAGAGCGCTGTACCTACCTATAATATAGTTTATATAGATACAAACCCCTATATGGATTCAAAAACTCAAAATAACCTGGGCTCGGCCTATTTTTGGCAGTAGACTATGAGTTTCTATAGTTCGACTTGTATCACAAACTTATAGGTAGGTATTCGTCTGGGCTAACAATAAGTGCAACAAATCCCGATATTTCGTATCAAATCTTTATCAAATGAAATTCAAATTCATTTAGTTAACTTACACATAGTTCATAAATATTCAATTATATATAATACAAAAACGATTCAAATAACAGTCCAAACCTTGAATCCAACGACGATGTTTTACAAATTCACACACTTTCTATTACTCAACGTAGCCTTGAACTCATCAGAATCGAAATAGTTTGTTATTTTGTATTGAACATCAGTTTCCACTAATATGGCAAGTTAATTAACATGCACTTATATGGAAACATACTTGTAACTTAAAAATGACAGCACTTATTTAAAAACGTGACTAAAAAGCCCTTGATATTTATTTTTAAGTATTTGGTTTAATACTTGATGCAGTTTTAAGTATTTGATAAGATTTTAGTGTGTTCAGTTATTCAGTTGAAGCACGTTGCTTTGCAGCGTTACCTATGTAAACTTAATTTGTGTGTTTAAATTGTATTTTAATTGAAAACATTTTCGTATTTCAACAAACGTATTGATTACATTGTCAAAAGTACAATATTAAGTTAATAGATGGCGTTGCGTGTAGCAATAGAACAATCTTTTAGATCTATTACTTCTTGAACACGATTTGTGTTTAAGGATTTTTGGAAATTTTTTCACAAATCCTCATCAAATTAAAAAACAACTCACATACATACATGAACCCTGAAAACATTACACTCCTTTATTGGGCAGTCGTGTAATAAAATATAAACAACATTATATTTTATTATTCACATAATCATAATATATTTTATGAATCACAGTCTATTTTTTATACTTACCTATGTAATCAATAGCAATTATTATTGCGCTTGCGACTTCTTAATTAGTTACCTATTACCTTTCTAATATTATGATACATCTAATGTAACCATAACTATATAATTTTTAGAACCTATCTCTAAGTTACAAATAAAATAAATTGACTATGTTCAAATGTATGTTTCAAAATTATTACGCGGTAACCAAAATAAGTCTGCCTTTTACTACCTACTATAACTCACATTGCGAAAGCTAAGTTAAAGTTAAAGAGGCCAGACTGTTACACGTCAGACTTGAAACTCATCGTAAAAATTACCATATAAATAGTAGATAACTGATCGTTCAGGAACTAAACCATTGACCTTTAACTAGGCACAGTCGTTACACAGTACCAACTGGTTAGCTAAGAATTTGTAAAGGCACACTTACCATCTACTATTCACTGGTATAAATTCCCGAGACTGTCCTGATAAAAACCTAGGAATATTTTACAGGAAGCCTATACTAAGGACATGGTATAAAAAATAGAAGTACTTTTAAAAATATTCTTGACTTAGGACCAAGAATTATCCTTACAGTGTTTAAATGAATAAATTAAAAATAAGTGTTTATTATAATTAACAAGTTGTTACGATCTTTAGGTTAAGAAAATAATGAAGAAACATTACAAACTTTGCGTCATTATGGCACTAATTAAGGAATTTAATGGGCACATAAAGATAAGGAAAAAGTCGAACTGTGGTAAAACAAACATAACTTCATATTCATCAAGTTAAAATAAACACATATTACTTATCCAATGAAAAGCAGGTATCTGAAGTGTTCTGAAGACATTTCTTTCGACAGTGATAAAACAAAACGTGTATCTGTGTAATACTAGATACGGTTGCGCCTGCGGATACTTATGTAGGAGGATATGTACCTAGTAGGGCCGAAAGTAACGCAACTTATTTGATTCTTTATTGAACACGTTACATAATAAAGTCAGACAATTCTCGTATTTTTTAAGAACGTTGGCATTCGTATCTCATTTGCAATCTGTCAAAAATACAATCAATTTACCAACATTTTTGACAAGTTTGACAGATTGCGACTTGAATCCGGACGTTTTTTAAGTACGAGAATATTGGCCTTCAGTTGTTGGACATCCTGTGAGCAGAGGCGAGTTTACTCAATATTGAGTTTTTTAACATGAAACCATAGTGCGATAGAGTGTTGTAAGTTTTGGTTAAGGAGCCAGCAAATAATATTGATGACTTTAAGCTGATTTGGACAGATTCATCCTAGCATGAAACTTAGTTTTAATTTGGCATTATTAGGAATTTATAGTGAGCAAAATTCCGATACAATCGGATTACGGGAAGTGGTTTCCAAATCGATCATCAGATTTAACCGTGGAACGGATGAAGCTCGCAATTACTTATTTATTTACCAACACAAATTAGTACACGATATCCTAAGGCGATGCTGGAGTGGTTCATAATACTATGTAGGCACATATATTATTATAGAAAAATTATAAACAACAGTATTATAATCGTTCCTAAAATAGTCACATCTAACACTGAACTTGATCTATCTCTATAAATTATAAGTTTAACGGAAAAAACCCACCACAGCCAGTGAAGAGTATTATGTAACGTCTCATAGTCGTGTATGCTAATATACTGGTTTGTTTCGAATTCCTTATCTCGTTGTACCAGTGACCTGAGAGACCCACTGTTGAGAGGAACTAGGCGCAATCATACTTATTGGGGTGTGGCTGGTAGACCAGCGAGAGTGTGGGTGGAACTATCAATAAATACCAGTTCTAATTTCAAACATAAATGATTGCACAAAAAACCTGTGTGTTTGACATAAAACTATAATCGTTTAACCAAAAATATTTTTGAACATTATTTGAACAGTTATTTCGAGGAAAGAATGTACAAATTGCATACCTGTTCCTTAAAATTGTATCAACTATGCAGGGTTATTGGTAATTCAGTTATAGATATATTAGTACTTATGATTTTAAACAACAGATGTGTAGTTGGAAATCTGTATTTATTTATTTGCGGTAAAAATGACGCAAAAAAGAAAATAAACACAAAGAAAAATAAAATAAGAAAAGGTTGGGGGAAACATGCGTCACATCCACGCAAAACGGCTATCGCTCAGCATTATGCTGCGACCCAATGCAAGACAGAGCCCCAGCGCTGGTTTTCAGCGACGCAATAACGTCGACCGGTGCGGCGAACTATTATTACTACACATGTTGTGAGTCCTATAACATTACCATAAAAATATACCATTTTCGGATTACCACTGACCTACTGACTTACTGAGAAGCTAAATAAAACAAATCAATCAATTCAACCTATTGCAGTCCACTGTTAAACATACACAGACAGGCTCTCTGACCCTCTGTCCTCCGATTTCCGCATCCAGTCTGTCCCAGCTACCTTTTTAAGGTCATCAGTTTCACCTGCCCGGGGGGCATCCCAAGCAACGCTTGCCAAAACGCGGTCTTCACTCCAGGAATCGTCTGCTCCACCGGCAATCGGTCCTTCGACAAACATGGCCAATTGGCCACCCCACTGCCACTTCAGATTGCTAACTCTGCAAGGTATGTCGGTAGCTCCAGTTCTACTCAAAACAAATGCAAATATAATATTTTGAAAATGATAGGTAAATAACAACTCACTACTTTAACTTAACTAACCTCTCGCTAACCGTCACTTAACATCTGACCTCAATACTCCGCCGCTCTCGTAGCCCGCCCGTAATAAATTGTGCTTGAAACTTGTAATATTTGAAGATATTAATTCCCTGTCAGTAACCTGGAGTTTTAATTACCTACGGCTCTCGTATTTTAACGATATCGTAAATTATTATTAATTCATTAGTTTTCGTTTAGGGCACTGATGTGCTGAGGTCAGAGCTCTTCAATGCTAATGGACTTCAACATTTTGACAAATTATGAACGGAACCGAATTGAATTTTAAGGGAAACAGTACAGTGTTAAATAGTTTCGGCAGATATTTTATTATTTTCCTCGGTTTTAAAAGTGGATAGATGATGACGTAGATGTTTTACGATTGGATGACTGATTCAAGTAATAAATAAATAAGTAATTACCAGAAGACTGGCATTAGTCTGCCAGGTATTGATTCATAAGCTAATGTTGACACCAACGTGACCTTTCTGACTCTATTGAATGACGAATATTTTGAGTAACACTCATGTTTCGTGAGAGCTCAAAAATTTGCGAAAATCTTGTCACACCTATAACCATAACGAGCTTTTAGACTAAGGAAACACGCAGCATATTCGAACATGAAACAGATACCCTGAATGCACCGCTGAATGAGCACAATTTTCATATTAAATGATTAGACGCAAGCTGAGCTTGTATTCATAGCGTGGCGCCTGTAATGCCGGCAAATGGCTATAAACGCAAATCGCTCGCAAATCCAACGCTTGGGGCGAGCGGCCATAGAGTGCGAGGAACGACAGTTAATAAAAAATAAAACCACTCATACAAGTAGTGTTCTGAATTGGTGAGTTCTGGAAATCATAAAAAGGGGAACGTAGCTTGTATTTTCCTGCTGGATGGACGGATGAACTGAAAAGGACGGCTGAAACAGACCAAATGTTGAAAACATAATCCTAGGTGTTATGGCGCAACATGTGTGCACTCCTAAGTGGAGGGAACGGACTCTTCATGTCCAGCAGTTAACCTATTGACAGCCGATCGATAATGGTTTATTCAAGTTTGTAGACTTTTAGTATTTTGTCCAGATATCTCTCTCGCCGATACGTCTACTCGTGAAGGAAGTCCATCTCATGGATCGTAGATGGACAGGTTAATGACCTGAGAATCTTGTTGCCAGACACCACCGTATTAATGGTTGCTCATCATGTGGTAGCCATAGGATTCAGTGTACGTTAGCATACAACTTATTCCCCGCCGTGCTCATGGGCTGACATGTAGATACACAGTGCAAGCGTCGATTTGTCGCGTTTACAATCAGTGCGCATTGCACCGCGACTGTAGGCAGAGCGGCGAGCGCTGCCGCGGGACGTGACTCGTGTTGATATTATAGCATACTATATTACAAAGTACTACACCTACACCCACCTCCCAGCAATGGTGCAAACGATTTTTTTCTTTTCTTTATTATTAGGTGTTAGTTTCTACGAATAGCTTCCTAATCTTCTAACAATTGGCTGGCTGGCTGGCTGACAAATGAAATACTACCTCATTATTGTATCTTTACCGTTGTCAAGGGTTACGTTATGCCGTCTTCATTTTGTATGACATTACTAATTTAGGTATTTGTTCATTAATTCCTACCACTATGAAGTAAAAGTATTTCTCAACGGTGTATGTGGACAATTAGATTAGTAAATAACCGAATATTGATGTCTCCACACTTAGGCCCTTTGTACACGGCACGGTTTCTTTGCGGTACGACGTATAAACCACGCCTGCGGTCATTAGTGTATGGATCAGTATGCTAGTTGACAGTCATGTTTTTTTTACGGCGCGGCTACGCAACATGTTAAGTTTGAGACAAGATATTTCTCGGTGTATTGCAAGGACATTCTGTCAACATCTACATGTAAGACCTATCACAATGCGGAAAAGGTGGCACCTTTCCGCAATCAACAAACCACTTGTAACAGTCAATTAAATTAAGTATGTAAACCAGTAACCAATGACGAAGCAACGGTAACCTGTCTCACATCAAATAGATTCTTTTCACTAAGTTACCACACGAGATTAACTTTCAAAATACTTAATAGTTAAGTAACAAAAAGTTGCCAAGTCATTCGATAATTAATTATGTGTGTAGGTAATAAAGTGTCTCGTTTGATTTCCGGATAAATGATCTTGTGTAATAAATAGTTTAAGAGCGTTGATTCTAAAAGTTAATGCAATGTCGCAAATAACAGTCAAATATATTTACCTGTTTTGATTATTTTGTCAATATTACCTATACTGTATGGAACTATGAAATATCGCTAACTAACAAACTAGAATATTAATAATGAATTGCAATTATAACTCTGAAATTTAAGTTGTAACCGGTTTTAACTAAAACTAAATATTCGGTGTTACGATATTATTTATTGCATTTCATAATAAATATTTTAGTCCACTAGTTAGCCATATTTCATATTTCCATATAGTAATACTGCCAAATTAATCAAAACAGCGGAATATTCGACATCTATTTGCGACATTGCCTACTTTCAGAATAACCGCTCTTAACAGTGTGTAGTAATAACATTTGAACCGTGTGTAATGAGTCCATAATGGTCAACCTATTGTGGGTGTCATAAAGGGCAATTTTGAAATTATTGTAAGAGTATAGGAAGCAGTGTCTTCATTTCTTGGCGGCAACCTTAATATCTTTTTTTCTGGGTCACCATCTGGCAATCGTGCTGTTTGACAGCTGTCAATTAGTAGTGGTCCATGGTAAGATTCTGGAAAAAATCATCATGATCCTCTAAGGCTTAAAAGCCGCGGGTGGCCTTACCCTGGCCCAGTATATTTCACCAACGTAACCTATTTCCGGCATGGCATTTTTTTTTTTAAATATAATGCATTTTTTTAATTTGTTAAAAAAAATTCAAAGCGGCTTCTGAAAATATCGATTCAGATCACTCTTCTGTTAGCCATTATAATCCACGCCTAAGAGATTTTTCTTACATTTCGTAGCAAAACAGAAGACATAAAACTAAATCTCCCCAACATGCAGCCTTAACCAGCAGCCATCTCTTACCGCGAAATAACTCACTAACTGTATTAAGTAAAGCAACGGCTAAGGTAATGAACTTATCCCCGACCATTCTACGTAGACCCCCCGATTATCCGCACCCACCTAGTTCCCCAAGAATTAAGCATTTGGGAGGGGTCCGGTTATAATGGTCGTTGAGTAGAAGGCTTCGGAGCGCGATACGCTCATTTGGGGTAATATTTCTCCCATCACGGCTTTTTGATGTGCTAAGCAGGTAAATCAGGTGCTTTTGATCCCAGATTGTATGTTAACGACGGCTCAGACTTGTAATTATTAGATTTTTAGGAGCTCACTGTTGTTCTAAAGAGGTTTATTTTTTTAAGATGTTGTTTCAATTAAGTGTGTCTTGTGGATTAGTGTAGCTTTCATGTTGGATTTAATACGTTTATTCTAAAACCTTTCTTTTTAGGGTTCCGTACCTCAAAAGGAATAAACAGAACCCATATAGGATTACTCGTGTGTCTGTCTGTCTATCCGTCTGTCACAGTCAATTTGCTCCGAATCTAATGAACCGATTAATTTGGTCGAATGTATTTGTGACCCAAACACGGACGTGTAACGTAAATATGTGGGGTCACTTTTAGGGGGCAAATAAGAATATTTTTATGTGTTACGAACTGTACCGTGTGACATATCAAATGAAAGGGTTTATTGCGAATATTTAAAATATATATTTTTTATAATAAATACTTTTAAAGATATTTAGGAAAATTGATGAAAAATTACCATTCCCCCACCTTATATTCGAAACTACTGAGCATAAAATTTTGAAAAAAATAATCAGTTATGGTTCTATACTCATAGATTACAGGAAAAACTATTAGAACTCTATAGTCTTATAATAACATGATAAATCTCTCAATATTGTGCGCATAAACTTACATTTGCAGTTGGAAAGTATTGGAGAACATGTTTTTCAACTACAATGTTATATTTGTTCTTGGGATAAATTCATCCCAACTATAGAACCCTTCATTGTGCGTGTTCCGACACCCACTTGGCCGGCTTTTCTTTCTTATGCTTGGTGTGTTGATAGAAATACTTAGTTCGCGCTGCCATGTCCCTTCAAAAAAACCTACTTCCAAAAAGTTATTTGATTCTTGCTGATCAACATTACTCTAAAGTCGTACATCAGTCTGTAAACGGCCAATACTCAACGTGGACTGCGCAACGACCCACAAAGACTTCATGGTAAAAGTTTGTAGTTATTATCAACTGTTTCCCACCATCTTGATGTAAATTGTAACCATTTAATACCGTAGTGAACAAACTCACTCAAAAAAAAAAAGATAAAGAAAAGGCGGCAAAAAATCGGAAAAAGAACGCCAAGCGAGTTATCGCGCGTCGACGTTATCTATGGAAATCTATGCGCGGCGCGAATGGAACCTACTTTTAATTAAAACTTTCTTATATCCTTCCGTATGCTTTACTTTTTTATTTTTTAGGTTAGAATATCGCTAAGAGTGTTCCTGACTCCTATAAGTCCTCCCCTTCTATAAGTGGAACTAGAATTGTGTAATTGTCTTATTTTCATTTTGCAGAGTATGAGAAATAGAATAATTTGATGCAAGTGGTGTTATTTTTAAGGCCTGATTATTATAATGCTTTTCAATTGTGGAAAATGCAGTGAACTGTTAAGATTCCAAAACTCAAAAGAAGTTTATGGGCAGATAAACTAGTATTATTTGTGGATCATCGTATCGCTATTGAGTGCGACATTCCTCATATAGAATATATAGAATGAGTTTAGAAAGCAATCGTATTTAGAGATATACATACATTGGAGTTTTCTTATTATACGCGGCATCATTAATTTCCACTTGTGATAGCGTCACTGCGGTGTGAAAACAGTTTCTGAATGAGTCAAAAATAAATGCAAAGAGAACCAATCTCTGACTAAACAACCACGTATGCTGTGAAGCGGGATACACACCTGCGACACGCCGAATTAAGCAACGCTGCAACTCACGCGGCTTTATATTGTACTTGTTGTACTAGTTTCAAACACACTCGAAATGGAACCGAAACTATTAGAGTTGGTCACGTTAGAAACGTGCAGTTTTAGGGATTGACTGGAGTTAGGATCCCGAGTCTGTACATTAATAAGTTTAAAAACCAGTACTATTTATTGTGTGACAGAAGTTTTTGAAGTTTTTGAAGATTTTAAACAGCATCCTGATGGAAAAAGTTTAGCGCCGCTTGCAAGAACGCTTAAAACTTAACGCATTCGTTCGAATCATAATTGATTTCATTACCCGACAACGACAAAGCCAAAAGGAAGGGTTATGATTTTAGCAGCCGTTTTCATGCATGTTTTTCGTTCTAAACTAAAAGTAAATATAGATACATAGGATATGCTATCATGTAAAATCAGGCCAATTAATTGCTTTAATAAAATTAATTGCTGACTACGGATTTATATTGCCAGTAGGTGACATTCAAATCACAGTTGTCATTCTTTAACAGTTTGTTTAATGTCATGGCTATAACACGACAAATTGTCAATTGTGTGAAATGTGTCAATTCGATAAACAATTAACTAAATAATTCTGACTGTGCATTACTAAAACTAGTAATTTTGTTTATCTGTGTAGGTAGAGGTGCCTAGCACTATGAAGTTAAAACGGAGACACCTGCGCGTCCTCGGATTAACGTGGTACTTACACGAGTGCGCGGATTCATTGTACTGCACTTGTTCTGTTGCACTTGTTAGTGGGGTAGCTGCACCGCTTGGCGGTCGTGCGGGACTATTTACTTTCATGTTTAAATAAACCTTTGTTGGGAAATTTTAATGATGCCTACTATATTTTTAATGTTACTGGTAGACTATTCACCATATTCCAAACTCGCTTCTTTTTTTTTAATTATTACGTTTAATTTACAATTTTAAATAAAATATACAATCTAAGTCTAGCAATATGTACAAAGGGATAATAAACCTTTATTTCGCTTTACGATGTTACCAAAATCAAGTATGAAAAGTCAAAATTTATTTCAATTAGGAGCATAAAAGGCACTTTTGAATGAAAAACAAAGAAAAAGAACTGATGTTGCTCCTTCCAATAGGTAGTTTTCGTGTGGACAAGAATGGGCAAGAAACTCCACCGTTACTCTTTTTTTTTACACGTGACTTTGCGGAAATCCACTATAAAATACAATAGACGTAGATATATTTAGTAACCTATTCCGCTTAGCTATTCTTTAAGAGTCATAAAAAACCCTGTAAAAAATCGGCACGTGTTTCACCTCTCAACGAGGCATCCTCAGGATGACGATTGACCAATTGCAAACCAGAACTCGACGTGGTGCCACACCGAGCGCTGGATGCAGAGTGAATCAAATCGCCCGTTACCCCCACTTATATAGGATTGCTGCTCGGCGCAACTCGGCTTGGATCGTTATGAGTACGATAAGCGCGATAAGGGGCGAAAAATCGCAACAAAGGCGACCTTGGAATACACCTAGAATAAGATCGTAAATAACAATCACACATTTACACTTTATTCATGATTAATTAAATTCCTAAAACTTAACTTGATTTAAATATGCAGAAAATTAGCACCTGCACTAAATTATTATCACTGAAACAAGACGACAAATTTAATGAAATAGAAGAAAGAAAATACGGTTATTTGCGGCAAACATGACGCTAAGAAAGGACAAATACACGAAAATAACAAGTTCGAGAAAATATACGTCACATTCACGCAAAATATTGTTACATATCAGAGACACAAATAGTATAATATGTAGTAAGTGCTTCAGAATTCACTTACACGAGTATAACTCGCAACATCATAATTTTGATTACGACATACACAAGTTTGCCAAGTAACGCGTACCTAAAGTTCTTGATAATAATTGCAAGGCATTTACGTTGATACACGTAAGTTAAAGTTGCATGATAAACGACGTGCTTAGTGGAAACTTAATAGACGCTGCAATTTATTTTGACCTTTTTGTTCTACAAAAAATTATAACTTATAACCATTAGTTATAAGTTTAGATTTTACGTGTCATTAAATTTAAATTAGAATGGAAGACAATTTGTATTTTTTTGTTGTTCTTTTGGCCACTGGATACAAATACCTAATTTGGGTTCATCATCTAAGCGAAAGTTTTAAAGTAATAACCTAAAAATTACTTTGTTTTTGTTCACGTGAATGAACAACGCTGTTTTTATCAAACCTTTATTTCACGCAACCCTGTTCTTTTATTAATCGACTTTAAAAAAGGAGAACTTTATACATTCGGTGTGTTTTTTTTTTCATATACACTCGATTTCTCCGTGATTATATGCAGATTTAAGTAATTTTTTTCTTCATTTGGTAGAGGAAGCTCGCGCTGTGGTCCTATCCATTTAATTAAATTTCTTAATGTAGTGTTTGAGTTATAGCTTCATTAATAGGTTTTTAATCTAGTTCGTCTATGTTGATAATGTTAATAACTTCACATAGAAGGTGGTGTTACATTAAGTTAGTAGTTACTTTTTTTTTAATCCGGGTGTTTTTTTCTAATTATCTTATTCTTTCTCGCAACAGAAGAATACTTAAACCCATCACAATTATTATTATTATTTTTACAAAAAAAATCTCTCCATCCGGTCTCAGTGCCATCTACCCTTCCCAGCCTTGTAGGAAAGTCGTCCGCTTTCCACGCAATATACTTCTGCCGAGCTCCCAATTGTACGCGCGCGCTCCGGCGGCCATATTGATTCAGTGAATAAATTCCACACAAGTACACACAATAAGTATGTCGACGAACCAATGCAGTTTCAAACTACGAGTAGCTCTCTGTTCTTTGTTCGAGAAATGAATTAACTTTATGTTTTTACTTGTGGAGAGGTAAAGCGGTTTAATAATCGTTGTATTTGTAATGTTGTTTAAGTGACTATAAGGCAAATAAATAAGATGAGAGCAGAGTAGGCTCGTAAAGGAAAACATCAAAAGTCGTTATTTAAAAACATCTATTCGCTGTAAGCAGGCGTAATGATCGTTGTTCTTTCTCTATTTGAGTAGAGGCCTTTGTACCTACTGTATTAGGGCTTTTTAATTTATTTTCGATGTATGGTCACGTTTGGCCATTGTCTTATCTGATTGTAAATGAAGGTGGTTGGTGAACTATTAATAGGACTGGCTGGAGTTATAAACTTATTTTTAGTAGGTCCATAGGTATAAGGCGATGCGTTTGCATAATTATAAATTGAGGATTCTACATGATTATAAATTGAGGATTCTAGTATGAAAAAATATTTGTATGGCCTCTGGTAGCCTGCCCAAAAAATCTCTGAAAACGGGAAAATGATTATTCGATTCAAACCAAAATATATTTTTTTAATTTACCATTTATTTTGCCTGTGGCACGTCACTAGTGCAGTGAAAACTAGTAGCAATAATAACAATAATGTTTTAGTAGAATGGCAACACAGATGCTCAGCATTTATTGTTTAAACTGCTATGTCCAGACGTTTGGCTAGTTTATGAGTGTGTTGACCGTGACGGCTGAAAAACACAATAATAGTAAGTTTTACACTAACACTATGCTACAAATTGTAATGAAATGGGGTTCAAAGTAATGCAGAGTATAATTAGAGTTGTAACCACATTGCATTACTTATCTGTAAAGATGTGTCCACTATGAACTCATAAACAAAAGGTCATAAGACAAATAAGTGCAGTGCTGGCTTAAGAAATAACAGTACCTACGTCATTAGTACTAGCCAGCCAGTTTTTAATCGTCTTGAGGGAAAATTTAGTTGGGAAAAGAGAGGCTTACAGCCGTATTCCAAAACTTGAATTAAAACAAGATTTGAGTAAGGATTAGGTCGAAATCTGGCAGTTTAGATTCGAGATTCATACTTGAGCATTGTTCTAGGCCCAACTCATTAATTAATGTTCAATCAAATTGCGAGGAATTCCTCCAAAGGCACTCAAATCCCAGAACTTAGTAATTCAATGAACCCGCGAATTCGCAATCCATCTTCCATTTTGTAGCCGTACTTTTCTATAAAGGCGTCACTGTCACTTAAGATAAAGTCTCGCGCAAACCGCGGCACTTGAAGTGATGGGAGTGGTCTACTCCGGGACCGGGACAAAGTTCCCGCCGCCGCTAAATCAAGTGTCTTGGCGCAAACCGCGGCGGTCACATTTCGCGTAATCACGCCACCTAATTGTCTAAGTTTGGTTTCGAGTTGGTGAGTGACGGCGGGTGCCTCGTGAGTGGTACGGTTACTCGGTTACCTGTTAAAACGTTTTTAGAATTGTTTTGTCTACCTATTTTCATGGAGTGTACCTATTCACCTTCCGTTAATTAGATCACAAAAATAAAGCCTGATCACCATCATTGCCACTTCGTTAACATCTTCGGATAAAATCGCCTCAATTAACAATTTTGGCAACGACAAAAACTAAACTAATATCGGAAACCACAAAATGTTGGTGATCGCTGTTTCTTACAATGTTATAGGTGGTTCTTCTTCATCGTATCGATGATTATTCAATCCAAATTAGATGAATTAAGCGGCGTCGACAGTGGTTCTGAAAATCAAATTTAAAGTATTTCAGGAAACACATAATGTTGATGATGCAAATGATTAGGGTTATATTACCAGCTCTAAGTAGGTACAATCAGCATACTAACTGGTGATTTGTGAAAATATTTCCAACTGGAATTAGGAATAGGTAGGTAGGTTCTTAGTGTAGGAAAATGACTAGTAATTTGAGCGCGAAGGCTAGATTGTGATCTATGAGTAGGGAGATCGTTATGGGTTTCTCTACAATTTAGCTATTAGCACAGTTATTTCAGGAACCATGTTGAAGTCAAAATTATTGTTGTAATGATGGATAGATTAATATCGGTAGATAAGCAAGAACGTGTGCTTTTTGTGTTTTATAAAACAAATCCTCATAAATTATGTACCTTAAAATTTTCAAGGGGTTATTTGGAAATATACCTAGAAACTCAATTTAGGTATGTACTGTTGCTGCACCATTTATCTAACTGTTGAAGATGATTATCCAAGAGGTTCTATTTGTCACGCAAAAATTATGAAAAGCTTGTACAAGGCTAGAGAACATGAACAAACAACCTACCAACCACCCCACCAACCAACTAGGCTAAGTAACATGGTGGCCGAGCAATGGGTCACACAGATGAGATAATTATGTAGGTACTTAATGTTGAAATAGTGATGTAGTGTAGTGATGCATTAAATATAATTATTTGATTCCTTTTTCAAATAACGGTGCAAAAAACAACCGCGAATTATTTATTAAAGAAAAAAAATACAAACGTTCAAAATGCCAAGTTAATTAAATAAAGGTCAATCAGTACTGCAGTACACTACACTAATAAAGGTCAATCAGTACTGCAGTACACTACACTAATTAAGTGCGACGTCACAGGTCAGATTTAACAATAGCACCGCTTGTAGACATCAACGATAGCTATTATAAGGTTAAGGACACAACAATGTAACCTGTCATATTGTATTACACGGCGATATTTATTGGCAAACAAAAGTACAAAAAAGATCTTTTAAATCGAGTATAGTTGGTGATTTTTCTGAACATAGCTCTAGGAAAAATAATAGTTTGCATCTATATTGTGTCTGCTATAAAATAACCCTTCATTTGTATATACCTAAATAATTATAACAAACTGTGCTTTGTTATAATTATTTAGGTTTAGACAAATGAAGTATAATTTGAAATCTTCATGATTTCAAAGAGCTATCCCTGGCATGTTAGCAATATTTGACTAGGGGCAGAAACTTAGAATGTAACAGACCTAGACCAAAACTATACAGGACCTACATCAACAATATTTAGTTTCACACTTAAAATATAGTAGGAATAAACAAAATCCAATTCCTACTTTCACAAAGAGTAGGTACTACAGTAGCATTATCTATCTTATTCGTCAGGCTGTAGCGGCTTCCCTAGGCCTGCAAGACAAACTCCCTGGGGGCCGAGATACGGCGCTAATGTCTGTTTGTGCTAACTTTTGTGCCAACTTGTGCACTACTAACCCTCGTGGTGTCGCCAGATTGTTGCGGTCGCCGAGACTGTCCTGTGTTGCTGAGAATCTTTATCGAGACGATAAAACTTTTAGTTGTAAGTCACTTGTTAAAGAGTGCGGGGAAATGGTTAACCGCTATAATTTTAGCCGAGACGCTGTGTTTTATTTGTGTTGGTATAAAATTTGTCATTTTGGCAAGGTATCAGTGAAACCTCCGTGATGTAGGAAAATAAAGGAAGTCTCCTTGTATGTTGTTTTTGTCTGTGTGTCTTAGGGCATTCTTCCATCGCAGCTTTCACAGGGACGTCACTGAGAAACGAGATATTCGAACCGGACGTGATGTCCCGGTGTCGGCTATTGTTTTTCCACCGCGACCGAACTCGTCGGTTCAGTAATGTTAGACAAAACAAAAGCTGGGCGAATGGTACCGGTGCGACAGATCAAACGTGTTTTGTATTGCCGGCACATCGGCCCGTCACCATCTCGGGCCGAGTTCTAGCGATCGCATCGAACTACTCGAAACTTCGGCGGCCGGGATGACGGCGCTCCGGTGAGGGATGTGCGGTAGACACACGACCATTGTAAATGTATGTATCACTACTTCAGAACGATCGTCTCGTTCTCGGTGACATCCCGGTGACGGCTGCGGTCAACAAATGCGCATATGGGTCAAATTAATTAAGTTTCTTTCTTTCCTCCAAGAAGAGACAGAAACATAAAAGGTCATTCTATATAACAAAAAATGTTGACGTGTCTATAGGTAGCTAAATGCCCAAAAACTGAAAATCTGAGATGTTTTCCATTTTGAAATATAAATATTGGTTTGCATCTTACTAAACTTCAATACATATAAATAATGTTTGTCCCAAAATTGACCCAGCACAATTTGGCAACAACATCTGAAGGTTTTGTCCCCTACTCGCCCAGTCGGCAGCCGTGGTTCGGATCACCATTGTTTAGAGCCTCTGTTCATTTATCAGCGTCCCTTTTTACTTCATTATGTTAATTTTGAAGCTCAGTTGATATTGTGTGACCAAAGTTGAGGGGAAGCGATATGCTGGTCTGTGGAAAACAAAGTTAATGTTAAAAATAGTTGGGTATATATATTTGGACTGAAAAAACCATTTTTAGACATGATAAGCACAAAGCATGTAAGTGCTGCATTGAAATGTAGCTTTGCTTAGGTCTGCCCAGTTTTTTATTAATGACTGATTTTCAAAACGTTACTTTAGTCTCGCACTCTTCACACATTTACAGGTACAATTGTAATTGTACCTGTAAATGTGTGAAAGGATGCGTAAGGAAAAGTTCGTTCGTACATCTCAAATACAAAGGGAATCGTTTTCAGTACCTCTGCCTATGCTTCGATGGCTCAAGCGCGTACTCCCGGTAATTCAATATCCAAGCGAATCGGAAAACCCAGCAAATATCTCTTGACACGTGACAGACCCAGGAATCTCAGTCAAATGTACTGAGTTTGACGTTCTTGTTGGTATTTTTTCTTTGCAAGCAGTGTTGCTATGGGAAAAAGTAAAGTAAATTTGTTATTATGTTCAAGACCGTATTCGCAGGTAAGTGTGTTCTATTGGTATATATTTGAAGGCACTTGACTGTTCTTATATTATGTATCGTATGATCAAAATACATAGCTATATATTAACTTCTTATACATTATATTACATGAGACTTAAACATAATAAAATTGGCGACATGCCGGTGTATTATAAGTGTAGGTACAGCTTTGCCTTACGCTTTGGGGAATAGAGGCGTGATTATGTTTTGTAAAACAAAATACATCAGTAATCATAAGATTAACAAATGAAATAGAAAGTGAAGATCCATCTGCACTATTATCTCGGAGCATTTCAAACTTTTACTCTTTAGTTTAATACTTTTACTCATAATTACAAGTAAAAGTAAATGATATCATTATAGTATCTTGGCCAGCGCGTCATTATAACGATATAGCTCCAAGAATTAATCGACTTTTTGCAATAATAATATGTTTCATCATAATTAACTCTCCCTGGTAAATAAATTGAGAACTTGAGACATAATTCATGGGATTTATTAATGTAATTAATCTTTTGGCCTACCAATATGTTAAGTAATAGGTCTTGTCCTTTGAATACAGAAATACACAACCAAAATGTATAAACAAGCATTGCCTAAAATACAATAGACGTAGATATATTTAGTAACCTATTCCGCTTGACTATTCATCAAGAGTCCTAAAAAACCCTGTAAGAAATCGACACGTGTTTCACCTCTCAACGAGGCATCCTCAGGATGACGATTGACCAATTGCAAACCAGAACGCGACGTGTTACCACACCGAGCGCTGGACGCAAAGTGAATCAAATCGCCCATCACCCCCACTTATATAGGATTGCTGGTCGGCGCTGATTGGCTAGAATCGTTATCACTTTGCACTCACTTTGTGTTCACTTTGCGTCCAGCGCTCGGTGTGGTAACACGTCGCGTTCTGGTTTGCAATTGGTCAAGCGTCATCCTGAGGATGCCTCGTTGAGAGGTGAAACACGTGTCAATTTTTTACAGGGTTTTTTAGGACTCTTGACGAATAGTCAAGCGGAATAGGTTACTAAATATATCTACGTCTATTGTATTTTATGATGGATTTCCGCAAAGTCACGCCTGAATCAATTAACTATCAAGCATTGCCTGTTTATGAGTTTTAGATGTATATTTTTTTTTTAAATCTATTACACATTTGATTCATTCGGAAAATCTCTGTCGTAAATTATTGCCAAACTGGTCTTCAATTAAATGTTTAATAAAAAAGTTAAATGTGGGTGTTCATATTATGTATACTATAACAATAATAGACCTCTGCCTGCCCTTTCGAGAAATACAAGCGACAAATCATATCTACGCAAAGCCCAACACCTTGGGTCAAAAAGAATGACATTTTACACAAGAATTCCTTGTATAACGAAGGCGAAGAAGGGTTTTTGAAAATTCATCTCCGTTTGGAGTTAAATAGAGGATGAAAGTTTGTATGGTAGTTCGTCATTATTACCGCTGGTTAAACCCATCGGGGCGCACGGCTTGTTATTTTTATAAAGATCTATGTAGTAGTTAAATATTCCACAAAAACCTTTTCTATATTGTTCTATTCTCCTACAAAAATTACCATATTTTTGCTCCCCTTCGACCACTTTTCTCACGGCCTGTTCATTTCTCCCCAACTTCATATAATACGTAAAGAACGTACGTTTTAGAAGGCACTCATGTAGCTGCAACTTTTATTATTCATTAGAAGCAATAGCTTCAGTAATAAGACTGTTTCTATTCGCAGCGCGATAGCGGTGTTGCCACTCGCAGTTTTGGTCCCTTTGAATGGGGAAAAGGTGTTTTAGGGCAAATGTTGGGACCTCAAAACGTTTCAGTTTGAGCGGACGTGAAAGGGCACTTGAGTTCAATTTTGGGTTAAGATGATGTTTAGAATGATATTTAGCAGACGTCTTTATTCAACGTGTTTTTGTTTGCCGTAACAAAGAGTCAAAACTGACATCGCTCGTTTCTGTCAACGTAAATTAAGATATCATCACTCTTGTAGAGTTAATAAGAAAAAGAGTTGCGGAGAAAGAAACGAAATGTTTCGGCGAAATATGTGTTCGGCCGGGGTTAGACCTCATAATGTCTTGCTTATCCTTTCGATGTTTTAACGATTAGGCTATTGGCGCTTCTGCCTTTCTATATTTATTTTCATCTTACTACGACTAAGTAACACTATTTCCACCTTACTAAATCCCCACTTTAATTTTCAACAAAGTAAGGTATCACAAAGTCTTTCCTCTAGCAACACAGTGGGCCTTATCACGATGTTTTAACGGCGTCCGAACGAAGAATGGGATCGCTATTGTAATTTGTTGGTGTTTTACCGTTTTATGGTCCCTGCTTTATTCATGTGGATGTTATGGGCTCCCAGCGATCACTTCGTTGACTATGTATCACGGAAGGTGTTTTTGCTAGAGGTTACATACGTATGGAGAGTTTATGGCACTTTTTGGAGAATGTGTCGAGGAATCGAAGATCGTAAATTGTTATGTTACTAGGTACTGTGACTGTAATCATTCCTTGTAATCAAAAGTGTAGTTAGTCTAAATGCTTATTTATTTAACAGTTTAGTGTCTACACACATATAAACAGACAAGAAGAAAGTTACAAAAGGAGTAAGTAAGGATCGTAGCAGGTGGCGTTTTGTAGTTTCTGCCTACCCCCATGGGTAGAAGGGGTGAGTTTATGTTTAAAAGAACACACAATTTGGGCTTAAATTATTATTGTCATGAGTGCCATCCATTTCTATGTCATTGCTAACAATAGGCCGCAGGCCTCTATTTAATATAAAATTGTCACAACGCACTATATTTTCAGACGTAATCTATAAAAACATCATTTTTGAAGATTACGTATTGCGACGGTTGCGGTTAAGTAAAATATGCGAAAGATTAACTGAGTTGCTTGCCATTTTGGACCTTCGACAGCGAGGGATCCTTGCATAGAGGTATATTATGTAAGTCGCCCAGAATTCATCGTCATGGTTCAAACAACCCTCCAAGGCGTAGTATTACGCCGTCCTAACTTCATGCAACCGGAGAGGCGGAGGCCGGGAGGACGAAGGATACTGTACGTACTACATACAACAATTTTGTAAACTTTGTTACAAGTTCGGAAGACGGATAGGTCAGCTTGCTAATTGAAGTTTCTTGCGTCGGTAGTTCTTCACAAACTTGAGAGCTTAAGCGTTTAAGTAAGTACTGACTGGTACTTAGAGAAGAAAGTTTTTTTTATAAGTTGAATAACTAAGTGATGGCAAACCAGCAGCCTAACCGCGTAATACAGTCACAATGGCAATACCTTTCGGTGCGACACTATTCAACAATATTCATGGCGTTATTAAAGTTGTCGAGGTGTACCTATCTACCATTATTATGGTAGGTACCTACTATATTTCACCAGTGTGTTTAAGTCTCAATAGGTGGCGCGCTGTAGCTATCAATCGAGTACATATCTAGCTATTTCTGATAAATTCCTAATTGAATCCCTAAATAAAATTAGTTTTGATCATTACCAATTTAGTGGTAAATCAGTATTATTATTAGTAATTCCATATTTTAGAACTTACTGCACCTCACTGACATAGATGTTACATAACCAACACACGGCACTATTGGCAACAGACTGTCCATTTCATTTCGTAAGTTATATTTGCTCGGGAGGCGAGCATAACTCCAGCTTACCTTTTGACCTTACAGTTAAAATGCCCCTAAGGTGGGCGACATGGCCGATAAAATGTAAGTAGCTGTGCTGTATACATGTGTGTTGACTGTGCTGGTAGTGGTGCGACGTTTGGAGGGTTAATATAAGAAAGTTGCTTGGTTTTATTTTGTTCAATTAATTCAGTAAGTTAGTTGTTGCTTGTTTTTAGGGTTCCGTACCTCAAAAGCAAAAAACGGAACCCTTATTTACCGGGATCACTCGTGCATAAGTTTATAATCATAGGTACAAATTATATCCACGTGGAAAATATATTCCAACATTTCGACGAACTTGAAAAGGTGGCTTGGACAGATTGGATGCGGAAGGTAGAGGACAGAGCGTTGTGGCAACGCTTGGGACAGGCCTATGGCCAGCAGTGTCTTCATTTGTCTTATTGAAAATAATTTGTCTCTTACGGGAATCGAACCCGCAATCCGTAGCGGTGAAGCCAATCGCTCAACAACTACATTTTATCAATCATACGGTCAGTCGGTGTCAATAAGTCGATCAAATGCTTTTTTAGAGAAATACAAAAAATATTCAAGAATTTCTGTGGGTTGAGACCAGTTGTTTCCATAAAATCATGCTAATAACCCCTGACGGGTTAAGTCGTAACAAAGTTATGCAAAGGAACAAGCACAGACTTTTCATTACTTACCTACTTTATATTAGTAGGTATTTTTAAACTGCTTATTTTATTTTGTCTGAACTTTTTCAGCTATAGTATATTTTGAGTTAAGTTTGCGGTTAGTTCCTTCATAAAATTTTCTTAGTAGCTTATCTGCCCATTAGTATAAGTTAGATAGTAAACCGAGTCAAGCATGCCTGCTGTTGAAACATTCCCTTCCTTATTTCCATTTATTGTATTCCGATTAGTGTTGGCAAGCTTGCAGGACCAAATATTATTAACTAGCTGTGCCCCTGAGTCAATCTTAAAAGATATATGCTGTCGCGGACTTTGTTTTTGAACTTTTAAAGAGGAACAATTCCATCATACATGATATTTGCGTAACTTAAACCGTTTACGCAGCTCACGCAACGGAAGCTCTCAAAAAGGAATAATTTTTCGTTTTTGCAACATTTTTCATTTATGCTCCGCTCCTATTGGTTGTAGCGTGATGTTATATAGCCTATAGCATTCCTCGATAAATGGACTATCTACCACAAAAAGAATTTTTCAATTCCAACCAGTAGTTCCTGAGATTAGCGCGTTCAAACAAACAAACAAACTCTTCAGCAACTTTGTTTCTGAAATTTACCACGCATTTGTAATGTCCCAACAATTTAATTTAAACTGATAAAAGGAGTAAAAATATGACAAAATTAACACTTGTGTCTCAAAACAATTGCTCTTTGAACAGTTGTTATAACAAAATAATTCTCGGTCCAAATATTCAAGTCCAACTTACCAAATCGTGGCCTTGCGTTAAATTCGGTCGAACGATTCCTAAAAGTTCTCAAGTGCATCCAGCGCTGCACGCTGTATGTAAGCGGTGATAAATGAAATAATTTTATTTCTCCGCGAGTTTCGAGTCTTACAAGTGATTTATAGTTGGCCCGGGCCTCGAACCTGCTCACGGGGATTACGTACCGGAACCGGGGGAACCAGGGGAAAACTGGGGAACGGGGGGAAATAAAACTGTTTCGATTTGTGAAGGCTGCACGGAGTTTTAATGTTTTTAGAGTTTAAATGCGGTTTTGAAGTTAGTGTGCGTATAAGCGGAAAGTAGTTAATTTATGGTAGGTTTTGCTAGAATAGAAATGGGTTTTGGCTAAGAGCGAAACCTTGTTGAGGATTTGGGAACGACTTTACTTGTGAACTGAAATATTTTCAGAAATAACTAATATCATCTAGATTGTTGTACGTTTTAAAGCCAGGGCTTATAACAAAGAAACTTCTCGATTAAACTCACACAACAACAAAAGCCGTATCCTTGCGTATCGTGTAAATGAGCTGTCGTGTAAATGAGATCCAATCAAAAACATAAATGTGAAAATGGAGCCAAATTCAATATTAAGAATAAGAGTGGTTGTCCACTTCGCCGACAAAAAAATTGAGATCTAAATGGGTGCCAAGTTCTATAGATAATCCTGAAAATAAAAAACATGCAACATTCTAAAATAAATTTAAAACAAAATTTCTTGTTTTTCTGCTATAACAATATTTTGTATTTAAAATATAACTTCATTGTATAGTCGAATTAGCTACACAAAGCACTTAGGATGAATTGAAGCTGAAAATTTTACTAAACTTTTTTACAGAAATTATTATTATTCGTCAACTAAAAGTGATGTGTAAAATCTATTTTCCAATATAAGTAGCAAGATTGTGTAAGAATGTATTTCTTTCGTAACACATTAGTTACAATTGTCCGCAATGATGTCAGATCGCTGAGCCGGTGCGGTGTTGTAGTTTGTGTTAATATTGGACAACCAATACGATGTTTTTATAGAACTTCGACAACAAAGTTCTATAAAAAAATCGTGACTGTGCTGTCTAGGGAACTCCGTCAGGAACGAAGTTCCTTCCCCACATATGATTTAATTAATTAAATTTCATGGAAACAACTCTCCTAGAAAAGAAAATATTTTTGCTATTATAATTTTGAAAGGCGCTCGGTGTTAAAAATCGATTACTTTAAAACTTTTTTAAATCTTAAAAATATTCTGTTTTCTGATTTTTTTCTTTGTATACTCACAATTACCAGCCTGGATACCAAATTTCAACTTTCTAGGTCATCTGGAAGTGGGTTAGGTTTTTGATCTATCGGTAGGTATATAGGTATGTCAGTCAGTCAGTGATAAAAATTAGGATTTTTAGACGTTGATATCTCAATAACCGTTTGAGCTATGTTTATAAAATTTGGGGTTCTAGTTGATCTAAGGGTTATTATTAAATATACCAAATTTCATGTGTGTACGTTAAATAGATTTTGAGTTATCGAGGGGTGAAAAGTAGCTCCAAATGGTTCGTGTAATATAACACATGGCTGCTGCATCGCCAGTTCTTTTCTTGAACACGCTGCCGCGTGTTTAGATTATGGTAGAAGTACTAAGAGAAACTGATCAAATCAAATCAAATCAAAATATTTTATTTCACATAAACCTACATGGGCACTTATGAAACGTCAGAAGCTAGGTGCACGGTTCCAATTGGTCGTTTCCTATGGAGAAGAGCCGACAAGAAACTCCACGGTTACTCTTTTAAAAATAATTGGCTTTTACAATATTTTTAAATTACAGTGTTAGTAGGCATGGGAGGACAATGTAGGCCTTTCAACAAGTAAGTACCAGGTACTTAACAAAATAGATGTTCAGCAAATCTAGAGTCCAATAAGCCTACAAAGTTCTCACATTCACAAAATAGAAAATAATCTATATAAAAGACAAACAATAAAAAAAAAACCTATTTCAGCCAAATGACGTGATTGCTATTACAACTGTAACAAATTGAATAATTATCATGTCCACAAAAGCCACTAGGAGTTGAAATTAAATTGGAGGTATCTATAATAATAGGAATAATGTCAAATACAATGATTATGTCAAGGATGAATGTAAAGAAAATAAACATGGTAATTTGGGAGCAGTTAATAGACTCTTACATAATTATGCCGTTTATAAGGTACCAGGAAAGCCACATGTGCAGAAGGAATTATTGCCAAACTTCCTTGTCATCAACGTAGTCTTTAATCTTATAATATGCTTTTTTGATAAGGACACGTTTGATATGGGTTTTAAATTTTCCATCGCTAAGTTCTGTAACCGACTTTGGCAACTTGTTATAAAAGCGGATACTGTTTATAAGAAATGACTTGCTTGTTTTAGTTAATCTAAATTTGGGTATGACAATTTCGTGTCTACTACGTGTATTTATATTATGGAAATCGCTTCTTATTTTGAAAAGTCCTAAGTTTTTGCGAACATACAAAATACTTTCAAAGATATATAGAGAAGACAGAGTCAGTATATCAATTTCTTTGAATTTTTTTCTAAGGGGACTCGCGAGGACTCATTTTATAGATCGCGCGGATTGCCCTTTTCTGTAAAATGAAAATTGAATCTACTTCAGCTGAAATGATGCAGCTGATGTATGTACGTCACTCGTATGTACTGATATTATATAGACATCATCCATGGGAGGGTCAGATATACCTGTTTATAGACAAGGAAAGTGGAAACGGTGAGTATGTTCTTATCAATATTGAAGCGACGTTATTGACTTGTATTTTAGGAGCTAAATTCATTGGAGAAATACCGAAGAAAACCTCAAGATGCTTGAAATAAAAGCAAAGATTGCTCTCAAAATGTAAATACTTCATGTCGATGAGTTTGTAGAAATTGAAGACAGAATTTTTTTGACGCAAAATGTGCAATTATTTACTTTTATGTAGAGAATTTAGTCATAAGTTCCAGGACTTTACTTCGTATATATTAACAACAACCTTTGAAGGATTCAAAGAAAAACCTCATCCAGTGTTCAAAGAAAATTACATGCTTCTGTTATTCTCCATTACAAGGCCTCATCATATCAACACACGTCTATAGAACAATTCAATTTAAAGACGTTTCCCGGCCGAGGCCTCATCTCGCCGATTATTAATTAAAGCTTATAACTGTAGGCCTGTTTGATCTCCCGCCCGAGGCCCGACAGTCCTAACCAAATACTCAGGATTGTTTAATCATGGTTCACAAATGTGGACTGGGCGAATCAACCTGAACTCTCTTATGTTTATGTTCATGAATTGCAAACACCTGATGTACCTGCTGTGCATTGAATTAAGTTATTCATTTCTGTTGATTCGCTGTTAGATCAAAGCCTCTTTAGTGCAATAACATGAGTTTCCTACACATTAACTCTAATTTAAAGTTCCTATAGCTTATCACATAGTTATTGTGTGTGGGATCATTAATGAAGAGTTGCCTAGTAACCTAGCTATATACGTTTCCCAATATGGAATTCCCTGAACAGTCTATTGGAAAATTCGCAGAACTACTATTATTAAGACTCGAATTCGAGATATCCATCTCATTGTGATATTCTATGTACAAATCTCCTAGGACACGCGGAAAGAAGACACCTATCGTATTTTACACTAAAACAATCAAAACAGTAAAAATAACAACTTTTACCCAAAACTATTAAATCCAGCTAATTACACGCACTTCTACCACAATACCCTTCTCTACTACTACTTCATTAACCCGCGAACTATTCAGGTGTCCGCTATAAATCATGCGACAATGATATCGAGTGAAAAATGGTCGCGATATAATTGAAACATCGCGTGCGTCTGTTGTGGCGATTTTGTGTTAATGATCGCTACGAATTATGTAAGTAGAGTGATGTTGGAACAGTTCGCTCTTTTGTTAGGGGGTTTTAATTGAGTGTATATATATTTATTTTGTAGCAGCTGCTGTCATACGCACCAATCGGTCAGTTATATATAAAGAAAGCTAGGGGAAGTTTAAAAAAAAACAAATACTTATTGGTACCGATAGCTTTCCTACTGAAAAAAAAACAAGTAGCTGAAAAGAGAAAAACAACCATTATAATCATAGAGAAAACAAAAGTTACATATTTCAGGTTATACGCATACCTGCAACACCAAAACTCTATAGATTATAATGTTTTTCTCTTTTCAGGTATGAACTTTAGCACTCGAGCTTTTGTTTTTTTTTTTAGTAATTTGCTTTGTTTCAACCTTTTTAGTTTTGTTAGTATATATTTGGAATACTACTGAAAAACCGACCACAAATGGTGTTATTTGCTGATGACACATCACTGATTTTTAAAGTAAATAGACATGCACAGGAGTTTGACGACGTAAATAACGCTATGCTTAAGGTCCATAATTGGTTTACTGTAAATAATTTGGTATTAAATGAGAAGAAAACAAAATGCATTAGATTCGCGTTACCGAATGTTAGAAGTAGTGATTGTCAAGTTGTACTGAATAAGGAGATACTACAATTCGTCGAAAAGACGGTTTTCCTGGGGATTACGCTTGATTCAAAATTACAGTGGGGTCCTCACTTAACATCACTTGCAGGGCGACTTAGTTCAGCCGCATACGCTGTTTGGAAAATCCGCCAACTAACAGACGTGGATACCGCGAGACTGGTCTATTTTAGTTACTTTCATAGCATCATGTCTTACGGTATTTTGCTGTGGGGACGGGCTGCAGATATTGATTCTATCTTTATTCTGCAAAAGAGAGCTATTCGAGCCATCTACAACCTCCGCAGACGCGAGTCTCTAAGGGAACTGTTTAAAAAAATTAACATCATGACGGTACCTTGTCAGTATATATAATATATGAAAACATTATGTACGTTCGGAAAAATCTACATCTTTTTTGTAAAATAAGTGACAGGCATAATTTTAACACTAGAAATAGGAACAAATTAGATCAACCACGTTTCAGATTGTCTAAAGTACATACTTCTTTTATGGGGTATTGTGTAAAATGTTATAATAAAATTCCACTCGATATTCTTCTACTAAATGAGAAGAAATTTAAAACATGCATTAAACGCACACTATGTAGACAAGCATATTATAAGTTGGATGATTATATCGTAGATAAAAATGCTTGGCTTAACGCTGGTCCTACTCCACAGGCACTTGGGCTCACTAGTTAAAATTTCATAATTGGAAGTGTTGCTTCCCCCTTTTTACTATTTTTTATTTTTTTTCCTGAGTTTACGAAATTATTGTTTATTCTTATTTAACTTATCTGAAAATAATATTATACTAATTGCTCAATTTCTTTGCAAACTAGTTTTGTATAATTTAGAAGCATTTTTTCAATTATTGTAAATGGGAGTACCATGGAGCCGTTTAGTATGGTATGATGTATGTTGACTTGAAATAGCATGGCAGATGAGAGTATGTCATGCTCACTTAAATATCTCGCTGATGGTGGCACGTGTGTTGGATCATTCGGTTCCCTACAAAATGGTTGAGCTGGATGGTGCTGATCCACATGTCATGTTCGTGAACGGGCGCCGTCAGTTGAGACTGGTCACCTCTTATTTGCCAGAGCTTATTTTTAATCTTAAATTTTGAATTGCTTTTGATTCTTTTTTTGTTTTACATTGTTCTCACATATAGAAGCAACATGAATACTGTACCCAGGATTTTGTAATATCTATATCCATTTTTTAAAAGAGTGTCCTTGGAGTTTCTTGCCCGTTCTTCTCCATAGAGATCTACGTTTTGGAATGGGCAACTAGCTTCAACTCTCTGACTAACTGACCGACTCTTTGACAATTCAAATGGTTTAATTGAAATAAATGCTTTGAGTTTGAGTTTGAGTTTGAGGAATTGACTCATTTGATTATATTTACAATACCAGCACTGAAATCGCGAAAAAAAAAAACTGAACGCTACATTTTGACGAGTTATGCGAACATAAATGTAGGGAACAGCTGATTTTTTTTCGCGATTTCAGGATTTGTCCCATAGTGAAAGTTGTTCATAATGATGAGTACAATGACCCCTTAAGAGGATTTAAACGACTAAAATTTAACTCTGTATAGTCTATTATGTCACTACCATAATTAAGACGAATCTAACGGTAGGTAGGGATGTAGGTAGGTGTAGGTAAGTAGGTAGGTAGGGTGGGTAGGTAGGTAAAGTAGTTAGGTAGGGTAGGTTGCTGCGCTGTAGATAAGAACTTAGTACTACCCCGGCGAAGTCGGGGCGGGCAGCTAGTAATTACATAAATAATACTCTTGAGAAACATTACCCTCCTGGGGCATTCAGGTAATAAGAGAAAGCAAACTCAGCTATTGAAATTGAACTTTAAAGATTAGTGAACTTCAGATGCAAAAAAATAATTATCCTGCCATAATAACTATGCCTTGCAATCCTGAAATGCATTTTTGAACTAGGAACACTGGGACATAGACCTGAAATAATAAGAAAAGTACAAATTATGGACAGGATGACAAAATTCTACCTACCACAAAAGTAGCTGCAACAAAAAAAACTTCTAGACATAAAAATAAATCAAGCTTGAAAATGCTCACAAAATATGGCAAGGAAGCCACAGCGTTGAATAATAAATGTCGGCATGCGTACGATGCAGCGTTACCTGATAGTTTGATACACTGAATACGAACCGCCTGCCTGGCGGGCGCGGAATATATTGCGCGGCTTACAGAACTGGGACCTAGGGATAGAGATTCTTTGCTAGCAGTAACTTGTAGTCACGTTGTTATTCATCACAGGACCATCAGAATCGGCTTTTATCTATTAAAAATTGGAAAGGATAATAATTCTACAAAGATTTGAGAACCACTTCATTATCCATCCTAGCCAAATCTTATGAATGTGCTAAATCTTAGCTGAATAGTCTATCTCGAAGCAATCAGCAGCTCTAATGGCCAGCTGTTCTAATATTACCAATGGCTTATTTATTTAAGTCTGCCTATTTTGTTAGCCGTGACATATTTATGCTCTCGATATAATGAATGTCAATTTGTAGCAATTTGTTCCTCCCAACACAACTTTGTGACTCATTTCCTTCATCAACATATTATTCTCATTAATACTTTGAATCTTCTTCAGATCAAAGGCACTCAAAATAAAAGCCGACAAAACACTTATTTGTAACGGCCATTCTACAGAAATGTGCATTTCCAATATTAGATCTAAATTCGTCCTGGCGGACCTATTCTGGGTGTCAATTGTAATTTAAATTATTATATTCGTTCTTATGACGTGTGGTTCAAAGCTTAAATTACAGTGTACATTTACCAGGTCACAAAAATACATTTGAGGGGGCAACTAGTCTCGACTATTTTTATCTGCCAGTCAATTGAAAGTTGAAACAGACAAAAAAAAACTTTGTTACTTTGCATGCCATCATCCAATCTAGAGCAAAGAGTAGGTAACTGGAGCAGTCTATTTTTTTATGGAAGGTTTGCGATCAATAGCACATTGATTAAAGCAGCTTCCATTCCAGAATAAGTCGACCGATGTCAGAATGCGCGTCGCCGGGACAGTGTCTCTTTGATCAACATGTTCATTCTATTCGTGTCCAACTATTTCCAACAAAGAACATGTTGGTGATGGGATACAAGTGTTTGTGTTTAAAGAAAGTTGATACTTGACGCGAGCGCGGGCGCGAAGTTTTGTGATGTGGTTCACTTTGATCGTTTTTGGAGTGAATAAGATTTTACTAGGACGTGTGTGAAAAGAAAATAATTATGTAGCTACTAATATCATGTGTTTTCTGAGGAACGGAAGCAGGAACAAAATATTTTTTCGGATTTAGTTTTCATATTCTTTTTGTATACTGTTCAATTGCAAAAATGATACGTATCTATTTTGTACAGAACTTAAAATATTTATTTTTGTTTAGTTTAAGTCTCATTTCTCATTCTCAAGCGCATAATTCCAACAGCATCACATAACAACTCCGTTACTATCACACTCCCTACTTACCGTACCTGTACACCATGAACTATGTGCATAGCATTACTTACGGCACAAGTTGGGAACATTATAATAATCGGCGGTGTGTGCGCACTAATTACTTCTGGATCAAGTGCCGTGTTCACAAGTTTCCACTTTATTCATGAGGTGATGTTAAACCTTGTTAGGAGCTGCAATTATGCTGTGAGGATGTTCCTATTTAATGGATTGTTTCAAATGAATGCTAGGAGAATGACTTTCTGTCTGAATTATGTGTGACTTACATCTTCATTCCTGCTTTCACTGTGGTTTTATGCTTTTATGTGGAAAAGCAGCTAATTTTAAGCGATATTAACAGTTATTCTACGTACACGAACTAACAGCTATTCTATGTACACGAATTAACCTGACTTTAACCTCTTTTATTACTAAATGGCTTCTAACAAATCCTTACTTCGATAGTCACTTTAAGATCCCCAGACTGATAGTCTTGTTTAACGACAAACATATTAGGGCCCGGGTTGAAAGGCAACTCAAACCCAACCGAAAGCCAGCTGATTGAGCATTTGCGTGACCCCGTGGCATTTTATTGATATTTATGGACTCGGTACACACCGTCGCGAATCGCCGAAGACTCCCGGAAGTTCCCGAGCGTCGTGAACCTATTAGATTTATGTTCGCCTTCAGTAATCGATAGCTATTGGTCACATTGATGTCAACTCTAAGTTTTGGCTCAGTGAATAATGTGAGGTTTTCCGTGCTTTTAGTTTTACGAAGAGTTCGAGTGGAGTTTGTATGTGGCGATATATTTAACTAGTGTTTGGGTGCAGAAAGGCGTGTGACTTTTAGAATGGGTCGCGCGCCATTTTTGTGGGTTCTAATTTACTTCCTATGATACGTCCAGTTGCAACCTTTAGTGATAAATGCATAAACGTTTTATTTCTACAACAGACTGTTGCATTATAAGTTCGCAGTGAAGTGACGCTATGGTTTAAAGTGACACTTTATATTGCATTCACTTTGTATAAATAATCATAGTTGGTACTGATCTTGTTACACCTAATTCTCCACCTACTGTTCTATTAACGATGTTCCGGTTTGTTCTAAACCTTTTCATGCATTACGGTTTTGATCGACTCAAAGAATTCACAAGACTGGTAAACTTGTATGATTTTGAGTATTGTATATTTGTAACTCAAGCGTACCTAGTTATAATCCCTCGTGGGTAAGAGGGAGGTCTTGCTGCGTGGATGGTGTCAATTCGTGGCAAGTTATGTAGCATAGATACAACTATCATTGTGACGCCGTGCTATTAATAGAACATAATTTTGTGTGGTATCAAATTAACAACTAATACTATTATCTGTTCTTACTCCACGTGTCCTGGGGATGTTCATACCTATCGCTTGTCCGCAGTTCTGCATTTAAATTCGGATTATCTATGTGGGAAATATTTTTGCTTGTATCGTGTTACACCTATTTTATATTAACATCATTTCTGAACGTAATATCATCATTTCTCAATGTAATATATCTATTCAATTCAGTTGCTCAATCTGTTCATAATATTAAAATATCGACGAAAACAAACTGTTGTTAAATGTTAATGTCAATCATTAACATCAGTTTGTTTTGAGACTAGAAAATAATTAAACTGTTTCAGGAGAGAAGAAGCGGTAGCTGGCTCGTATTGGAAGAAAACAGAATACATTATGTGGAAAAGGGAGAGGGAGACCTTCGCCCAGCAGGACAGGACAGGACAGGCTAGTTAGAATAGATTACATTAACAGTCTACGACTAAAGTTCTGTCACAAAGAAATACCAACTTAAAAAAAAAAATCGAATAAAGCTTCGGTGTGACAGTACGCCAACAATGATTAGGCGCCTTAAAAATTCATTTTGTATTCTAAATCATTGAAATCGCTCCCCATTGCGACAAATACGGTAATTTTTACTTTCTTTGCCCCAAATTGACCCGACCACAAACTTGAACAATAATGAAATTATTTAAAAACTTCGCCGCGGAATGGGAGTTTCCCCTTTGACGGCGATTAGCTGTTTGTGTCGCAAACATTCCAGATAAATGGGTTTTGTGAATGTTTGTCAAAATGTTGAAGAGTTCTTTGTTACACAGACCTTTTTCAGGAATGATACGATTTTAAACTTTTGAAAATGCAATGTGTCCTTATTGTTGTAGGTATTCTCACTGGCGGAAAATATAATAATATAACTAATGTTGTAGGACAGTCGCTTCGTGTAAAATACTGGTATTCAACTGCATCCGGTTAGATTGGAAGCTGAACCCAACATAGTTAGGAAAAGGCTAGACAGATTTATCTAATGTAGTAGGACGAAAACGACTGACAATGAAGAGAGAAGATTACCAGTAATTATCTTGTCTCCTCTTCTTAATATAGTGGAAGAAAACACACGAGTCGTGTTGCTATTCAATACCTTCGCAAATGGGCCATCAACTTACCTGAATAAAATAAATTCGAGTACCTACTTATACCTATGTGCCTACATGAACAGCATAAGTAACCAACCCAGGCTATCCATATCACAATACTCTAAAACACAGCAAATTCCTAAATTCGATGCTAGCCAATCCGAAACATCCAAAAACCGTGTTCTACCATTTGCCTTTGAGTCCCGTAACGTTAATTACAATCTAATACTGACGAGTATGTTTCTGGAATGCTTTGCGCTTTCATACCAAAACTGGGTAAATTCGTAAAATTAGTTGACATGCAAGTTAAGTGAGTTCGCTCTGTAATTAAACCCATTGCATTCACGTGACACGGACGCGTCAATGTAAACTGGGTTTTGCATTTATAAAGGTAAGTAATAAGCTTTCATTTATTTGCTTTGAATGGTGTGTTGATTGTATAATGAGGTAGATTGATTTTTAATCTTCATTTAATAAAAATATGTGGTGATGGGCCACCCTTGGCTTTATAGACATTCTCAAAAGCAGCCCAATCTAAATAAGGGTAGCTGTTCTACTCATGGGACTTGAAACTGGTGAAGGCGAGCTATACCTTCTATAATATCATCTGCCTACCCCTTCAGTGTACACAGGCCGATCTGTCGCTATCAGTCTGACAGTATTATGCTATATTTTCCCATCATGTTAACTTTTTTACCTCAATCAATCCGTACGAAACCGTTATATTCAGTATTTCCTCGAAAAATATTTATTTTATTTTACTCCGCCTTCCCCTGAGTGAGTGTTCTTAAAATAAGTAGCTCAGCCACGGTACGTGTCTAAGATAACATCATCCGGCTGTATCCACCGACCGGCCGCAGAATCCTTTCTGTAAAGAAACTTTGTGAAGGAAAAATGTTATTAAGTTATAATAGAGATCTTCGTAAAATCTTGAGATAGACGAAATGTTTGAAACAATGCTCTACTGACCTGGTTTGTAAAGTTGTGGTTGTGGAAAGAAAATGTTATTTTTTTCTTTAAAGGTCTTATACATGCTATTAGTTTCATGACGCTGAACAAATTACGGTCAAGGTCTATTAAAGTAACAGTATGATTCACTAAGCATTACTGAAGAAAAAACCAAGCTATAGATTGAAGCGGAATATAGAAAGAACCCTAGTTAACATGTTATCCTGTCTATAACAACTTATATGCACAAAATGACAAGACAGTATAGCTGGGTCCTTGGCTAAAAAAACTAAAAAACCCGACTGCGGGGACAAACAAAAGTTACACCATATTTCAGGTTATGGGTTTTTTTTCAAAACTTATATATATAGACAATTGGGTTTGGGATGAATATAACGATACCATAACTGTCTAAATCCATTCAGCCATTTGAAAGATACGAGGTTATAAAGAAATTTACAAAAATACATAGGTACATCAAGATACGCGCGAAAAACATAACCCTTCCTTGGCAGTCGGGTAGGTACCTAATAAAAACATTGATCCCGATGTCAGTCATTTGTTTTAAATCTGCCATCCGGAAACACACTACAATCACAAAGGAGATGAAACACATCAAACAGAATACCCAAACCTTCAGATATTTTATATTCGGAATACGAAAGAATGTTGTTCCAAATATAACCCTAAAACGCCACTCCGCGTGTCATCCGGCGTCTAAACTGGAGCTCGAATATAAGTCGCGTGACAAATGCGACGATTAGTACTGGCCGCTTCATTTGTTCGAGAATCGCGTCGTATAAAATTAAGTCCCCTTTGATCTACACTCGTTAGTAGGTATATGCTCTTTATGGAAAGGCGCCCTTTTCAAATTGTTTTTTTTTGTTGTGTATATTTTCGGAGGCTTTAAAGGGTTAAAGTTTTCTTCTTTGATCATGTGTGAAGATGTTTTTAGAGTTATTATTGAAATTTAGTAGGATGATTTGTACATAATAATTATTATATTATTTATATTACCTACTAGATACACATTAGCATATTTCAGAGGTGTGGAAGGGTAGTGGCACAAAGAACTTCGATAAGCACCTGATCTACCTAGATTGGAATCTAGGCTAGCACCCAATTTACATAATCATGGATACTCACAACAGTGAGCCTATTTATGGCCTATTTATATCAGGGTAAATTAGTGTTGGATCTGAAACTGGTCCTTAATGGAACCATCCTAATTTTAAACAGATTTCAGGTCCTTAAATTTTATGTAACCGAGGTACGAAAGTATCTATAAAAATGAATACTTCAATTCATCACATTTGTACAAAAATAAAGACAGTAAAAAACCAATTATTTACATCCCAACCTCTATTTTACACATTACAAAATACTTTCTCCTCTAACCAGCTATTATAAGCTTTATGTCACAGTCGTTAAAGTAAATAATAGCTTGTTGAAAAGGGTCCTAAAATTGAAACAAATCCGTCCTTTTTGGCGCCTATATAAACAGTATAAATCTTCGATGAATCTAGCGTACTAAGCCCCACTTAACGGGGCTCACCTCAATGTATCTTTGCTAGGATTTAATAATTACTCGCGTCACTTTCACGCGTCTGTATTACGTAACTGCGACCGCAGGCTACTGGTTGCAGAAACAAAAGTATTAAATTATTTATAATATTTTGATATTAACCTTTGGTATGTCGGAACGTAGATCTCGTTGAGACACAATGGATTTTTAATTGTGTCTGTAATTACGACATACGACGGGTTAATCAAGTATTACATATTTATTTATTAAACTAATATTTAATTTATAATTTTAAAAACTGAGTTGTTTCGACTTTTAATAGCTGTCATAAATTGTTGATATCGTATGTTGTGTCAATTTTATTGCCATCTAAACTCTGACACTATTAATTAAGTTTATGTCAAAAACGGATTCTTATAAATATTTTATAAATTAAAATATATATTTTGGTTATAAAAACATTATGGTTGTATGTCGATAGTTTAATATTTCGTTAGCAATTAGCCATAGTATCGAAACTTGGTTAAATCTTGTGTAGTTTCATAATCCATTACAGTAATTGTGAATTTGTGAGCAAACCCGCGAGCGCTTCAACAGAATTATGTAAATGCAAGACATACGGAGCATGGTGCTGGCAGCATATTTTATGTCGAAGGGAATTACTAAGCCAGCAATGAGCTAGATATTAAATGGATTTAATATTGAAGTACAAGTTCTATCAATTAAATAACCAGGTGTTTTTGGCAATCACTTGCACGTTGTGCCTTGAAGAACGACAGGGAAACAACTGGTAGTTTGATTTTTTTTTATTTCTCACGTATTCTTTTGAGAGATCAATGATTCTGGATTATTATTTTTCTAAAGAATCGCACAACTCTAACACAACAGTAGGTCGAAAAAATGTCCCCGATACAGTCAAGGATCATAATTCTGTTGTCTGCGCCGGTGCGCGGCGGCGGCGGGACTCTCCAGGCGCTATATATTACAACACGAGGGTGCATATTTTACTCCACTTATGACGAACGCCCCGTTTTTTTTACGTCGTTTTTCTGAATAATTTTTCCTCTGTCACTCGGTCGTACGCCCATTGTGTCTCAAATAAAAAGCGTATCTTTTTCAGCGTGAATTCGTTAAGAGTATTTTATTAAGGCCGATTATTCTAAGTGGTTTGTTTGAATAATAATTGTCTGTAACGAAGACAGGTTCGAAGGTTCGTTTCTCTTAATGAGCTTAATGTTATTTTCGTATTTTTACTGTGGTTTGGTTTTCTGGCTTGCTGCCTCAAGTTTCGTTAATTTTATTAATTGTAGGTCTGTAAGCAAACTCCTTGTCAGTTCAATCGTGCATCATATTTGGCAAATTTTTAATTTTACTGAAATGAAATGAAATTGTTTATTCTGTAAATAGGATATTGGAATCATTTTTACACGTCATATTAAAAATAAGCTAGATGACGTCGGCGTTTCCTATCTGACTACTCTGAGAAGAAAGGCCGAAACAAACTCAGAGGTCGCAGTCTCTTTTAATGTCCAGACATAATCTTGGTCAAGCCATATGAGGACCATGTAGATTAGCGTCTCAAATGGTCTTTTGAGGAGAGAACCACACCGAGAGAGGACCTGTCCAGTCAGTGCAAGCATTTGTCAGTAATAGTGGAGCTCAACTCAGACCTTAAGGAGCTCAACGACTCGACGAACAATACCAAAGAAAGGACATTTGGGTAGGTCGCATAAAATACTCAAATTGCCAGACCATCGTTAAAACTAACTGACAATGAAAAAATAAAATCAAAACATAAAATAAAGATCCACATAGTCCTCACATTCACAATAATTAAAATAATACAATACTTTACAAAGTAATATTGTCATTTTGTCACTCAAAGTTACTGCCATCTAACGTTTACAGACCTGAGGGATGCTAAAACTTTGGGATATAATCCCTTATAAGAGGCAACCCTGTTCCTCGGAAAACTATGGGGAGGATTATAACTTTAACTCGCACATAGAAGTTTGTTAAATATTTAAAGTAAACATTTTTAAAGCTACATAACAGTTTTTTGGCTGGGCCGAAAATATTTAGAATAAAAAATGACCTGGTTTTCTTTATATTTTCCATGGTACCAAGTGGTTCTAAGTAAGCTGACATAAACCTTAAGTACCTAAGTACTAAAACAAAGAGTAAAAAGATTTTTTATTTTTGTAGGTTTGTGACAACGAGCGGGAATAAAACGCGCCTACTGTGGATCGCGACACTTATTTTTTGTTTTCAACACATCAGTAACAAAGTGTATCTTTCCTTTTTATGATATGACATTTTTATTAGAAGTCCCTGGCCTACATAATATTAGTAACAAATCAACTATTAAATACTGTTGCTAATATATTGCAGCTGCTAAATCTAAATCCTTTCCACCAACCCAAAGAAAACAATAATAATTGAAACTACAAAACAATGACAAACACACTTCAATTACCAGCAGGCCCGCGATCAGCCCCGCGTAATCCCGCCTTAAACCCACCCCGACTCGAAATCTTCTAATACTTGAGATTTTTCGGAAAAAGGCAGAGACGAAGCCGACGACGACTGGACCTCCTGGCATCCCGAACATTCACTTTCAGACGCGGCAAGTGATTTCTGGGGGACCAAAGGGTCCTTTATTTACAATGTATTCGACTTAAATCTCTGTCAGGCTGCAATGTTGGATTTAGAGAGTGAGTGAATTCAGAATGCGTGATTGGAATGTAGGAAGATACAGGAACTTGAATTTGGAAGTTTGGATGTATGGCAGAATGTTTGTAACAATTAAGTATGATAATATCAGTGTATATCGAGCTACTTGAAAATGAAATTAGAATGTACAACTAATAAATAGTAGAAAGAAAGAATAAAATACTTATTTTATTTGGGACACGCACAGGATATACAAACAGTAAAAATGGAGCAACTATAAAATTAAACATATTTTCAAATAAAAGAACAATAAAAAACGACCGATAACAATACAGGGTGTAAGAGACAGCCCTCCTCAAACTGACGTGATGAATTCAGTATATCAAACTATATTTCGACCTATTTCACTGAAATTATTTCAGGAACGTTATGGAAATTGGGTTGTATGTACACAAAGAAATATAAAAATTTTAAGAAAATGTCCGATTTCATAGTATAAATACCAGGAACAAACACAATCTTGCTGTACATCGCACTCGTCTCCACAGAGTAGGCAACTCGTTTATGGGTCAATGTATACGCTTTTACAACAAACTTCCCATTGATATTAGAAATTTACCCATTAAACTATTTAAAGGCTGTATTAAAACCAAACTTTGTAAAAAAGGGTACTATAAAATTGCGGATTATTTAGAAGACAAAAAAGCATGGGATTGAGCTGCTCGCTCTGCTAAAACCTTAGAACTTGACATTTTAATTATTATCTAAAATCATTACAATATACCAGTTTTGTAAACCTACAAATTGACATTGTTGAATATTTTATACAAAATGACATTATTACTTTGTAAAGTATTATTTTATTTTAATTATTGTGAATGTGAGGACTATGTGGATCATTTTTATTATCTCTTTTCTCTCTTTCTTTAGTTTTAATCTGGCAGTTTGAGTACTTTTAGCGGCCTACCCAAATGTCCTTTCTTTGGTATTGTTCGTCGAGTCGTTGAGCTCCTTAAGCTCTGAGTTGAGCTCCTCGGTTACTGACAAATGCTTGCACTGACTGGACAGGTCCACTCAAATCTGTGTGGTTCTTTCCTAAAAAGACCATTTCAGACTCTAATCTACATGGTCCTCATATGGCCTGACCAAGATTATGTCTGGACCTTAAAAGAGACTGCGACCTCTGAGTTTGTTTCGGCCTTTCTTCTCAGAGTAGTCAGATAGGAAACGCCGACCTCGTCGAGCTTATTTTATTTTTTTAAATATGACGTGTAAAAGTGATTCTGATATCCTATTTACAGAATAAACAATTTCATTTCATTTCATTGCATTTCAATCCAATATACCTGATTTGTTTTATTACCTCACACGCAATGTATCGTTACCGTGGCACAACCCACATAGCCATAGCCGCACTACCGTATGAGATTCAAAATTTACATTGATAAATAACATGGTGCGAGCGATGTGGGTTGTGCCACGGTAACGATACATTGCGTGTGAGCAAATTTTGGGACAACGTTATGGGAATCCAATAAAACAAATCAGGTTTATTGGATTCCCATAACGTACCTACCCTAACGTACCCTAAATAATTTCAGTGAAATAGGTCGTCTTAGTTTGATATACTGAATACATCCCATCAGTTTGACGAGGGCTGTCCCTCTTACCTTGTATATAAACGACCTGTGTGAGGCCAAAAGGGATCCTATCTCAGCATAATGCTGCAGTTTCAAATTTTTTAAACATTGCCCCACACTAGGAATTTCTTCCTGTATCGTGGGTGCGTTTACAAACATAGAAACTCACATACACTAACACCCATACCCGGAACAACTACTTGCAGATCATACAAATATTTGTTCCGTGCGGGAATCGAAACCACGGCACGTAGCGCAGCAGTCCATCGCTCAGCCACTGCGCCAACCGTTTCGTCAAAAATTATGTACAGTCACGGACTTTAATTGATGAGCCACCTGGCACTGTTCGTGTTTTAGCCGTGTAATGCAAATCGGGTTTATTCGGTTCCCGACACGGAAAGTCATAATGTCTTCGTATTAGTAGAAGAAAATTATATTTAATAACTTTACCGGTTGGCTAACCTGAGGGCCAGAACTACAAACTTGACAGCAGAGTGACTACCTAAAGTCAACCAATTGCAGGTCTAGTAACAGTAACCTAGCAACGATTGTTTAAGCGTAGCGATAGTAACGTTAGCGTACGGAGAAATATTAATAGTCATTTCGGCAACTTCGAAATTAACGTCTCTGACATCGACATTTCAACTGTCACTGTCTTTAGTTATGTTTTCAGAATAACCGAGTAATGAGCTCTGATTCAAAGGAGGTCAGTATCAAATAGATTGGATAACCTTAATGCAACATTTTATTTATTTTTATCATTGAGAACTTATTAGTCAACCTCTATGGATAAGACTATTTCCGATAATAATTTATTTATTTGTCGTCTTGTTTACGAGCGTCCGGTTTGAGTTTGTGTTTAATCGTGTAATCTCGTGAATATATGAAACTGTAAAATTGAAGAGTTTGAAGGTGGCTTATCAATTAAAGTCCGTGACTGTACAATAAGTAAAGTAGGTATACGATCGACTCACACCTGACGCTCTAACTTCACACTATTAGTAGAACAATAATCGGCAGGTACAACACAAGACAATCTTCAGAATATGAACCTAATGATAACGCTGACCGTAATTATGTTTCTTAGTTGAAAACGGACATCATTATTTAAATCGTGTTAATGATACCGGAGTTGAACTACACGTACATAAAATACCCCTAGAATTTGTCTCAAAAATGAATGTGTAAAATAATTGTAAAAGCTAGTAAAAGTATGATAAATGTGTGGAACGATTTGTGAGCGTAATATATCAGTAGAAATGCGACAGATCGCCCCGTGCCGATCGATCGGGAGATTAGTTCTGTTGCCGACAACATATTGCCGAGCTCTCTTCATGTTTTTTAAACCTATTGCTTGTACTTTCAACTGGCAAGAGGAGGTCGTGGCTAAGTTATAACAGCCTCACGGGTCAATGCATCAGGTTAAGCTACGCTTACCGGGGTTGGTCCGTGGATGGGACCATCTTTACATATTGAGACAACTCCGTGCCTCGGAAAGCACGTTAAGCCGTTGATCCCGACTGTTATTCGTGGATCTTTGACAGTCGGTACGGGTCGTCAGAAGGCCGAAAGTCTGACAACAAGTCTTACCAAGTAGGTACCCAGTATACCTAGGGTCCCTACCCTGGGTATTACCTAGTTACTGGGTTGTGGAGGTTAGATAGGCAGTGGCTCCATGTAAAAAACTGGTATCCAGCTAGATCCGGTTAGACTGGAAGCCGACCCTAACATAGTTGGGAGAAGGTTAGGCAGATTGATTGGTTGTACTTTCAACTGGCATCGGTATATATATCTTAAATCATTAGTGCAATTGGGTCTATTAAAAACATGAACGATAGCATCGTCCTACACGATAACACCCACTTATAATCTACTGTGTTCACTATTCTCACTGCTAACGGTATGATTAAAGCAATATGGAACGAAGAATCACCAGATTGGCCGATGGCAAACAAGCCAGAATTAACTTTCTTGACAAAGATCGGTAAAATACTTAATTGTAAGACCATTACTATTAATAGTCTTACTATTAAAACTATAGCTTTCCATCATATCGCTGTCCGTCGAAAAACAAAGATGGCCAAATGATATTTACGTGGTCGTCAGTTTAGAAGGCTATTTCCGACGCTGGCAGACACACAGCTCTGATGGAAAACGATGTTGACACTGTCACACATTAGCGCTGTGATTCACACTCTCTGTTTGTTTTGTCACAATATAATGTGTGTGCACAAGATGCGGAGATTGACCGAATTCTTTCGTTAGTGGCTTTGATATAGAACTTAATACGTCTTCTTGCAAATGTTGCATTAATTTTATGAGGATTTTTATGTATTTTGTTACAAATGGTGGAACTGTATGGTATTTTTATTGTCTTTTATGTGTCATCGCCCCATCGCCTATTAATGGCAGGTTTGGTTATGTAAGCGACTTTCGATTACTAAACATGTTTTGACATGGAACATGTTTGTGATAGAGGCCATGAACTATTGCTGTAATTTCACTTTACTTGAATAATATGATTAACAACGAATAACTTAATACACATACAACGTTATTTTTTCTTTATGCTAAACCCGAAAAGGCGCGCAAAAAAAAATCTGCTGTTCCATACATTTTGTCGATTTAAGTGAACACAAATGTAGGGAACAGCTGATTTTTTTTTCGCGATTTCAATGTTGGTCCCATAGAAAAAGTTGTTCAAAATGATGAGTACAATGCCCCCTTTTCGGGTTTAGCATAAAGAAAAAATAACGTTGTATAATTAACCTTAGGTGCGATAGACGACATTTAAAGAGTTGCGAAAATGTAAATCATAGACTTCTTTAAAGTTTAGTGGAACATTATTCAGATTTATAATTCATGTAAATAATTTATTTCCTAATTTACAAACAACTCAGCACCTTATCTGTGCACAGTATCGAATGTCACCGCAACAAAAGGAATCACGTAGACAAAAATGAGTAATGCGAATTAAACTGCTCCCAAGTCGCCTATTTTTCATTTTAATCTGTAACGTACGAACAATATACAAAAGAGATTATTCTTCTCAAATAAAATGTATAACCTGGGGCGAGTGACTGCCGTAATTAAATTATTATATTACTCACAGACATGCGACAATGGCAGTAGGTCAAGGCCCAAGAATCTTAGAACGTGGAGGATTTTTTAAACATTCATATTTTTTTTATTATTTACGAGGCCAGGGCTCAGAACAGCTGTGCTCGGAGAAATGGACTCATAAATCTAGTGTAAGAAATTATGTTTTTGATTTAAATTTATATTTTTCATTTTTCATTAAGACAATACCTACTTTGGGTAGAAACGGCGCTCCGAACGCAAAATTGTTTGATAATTATGTTTTATATCTCACATTATCCTTTATTAATACTTAATTTTATTTAAATCTAAAATTAAAGTAGAATAAAGAAACTCCAACACCCGAGCCAATCTCAATAATGAGCTCTACCGGCTCGCTTGCTTTCAGAAATCAAAGCGGTTAATAGTTTAATAAAAAAGCCAATAATCGCCACATTACCAATACCAACTTATTATTATTATGGTTATTGCAACTTTATAGTATAGAGTAATTTCTAAAATTAATTGCAATTATCGGATAAAAATAACAGTAATAGGTATGTATTACAATCTATCCCTTCTTTAAATATTTTACTCTTGTCGGGCCCCTGGGAAGCAAGGCTTTAAGATATGTCGTGTAGGTACCGTCTACTTGGTATTCGCTCAATAAAAATGAAAATATATCTCGATGTGTGTTTTTGTAAGTTCCCAGTTCCCCTAAGTGTAGGATTTTCACGAAAAGAGAAAATGTTAGTACATGCCATTATTCTTAGAAAATTATATTATATTTACAGCCTGAATAGTAGGGTATATAAACATTTTTTCTATCTACATACCTAGTTATTTTTACGAAAACCATATATCTCACAAGTTGTTTACTTATAAATATTGATTGCGCATCACGTTACATAGTTTAATTTTATGAGTCTTCTAAATGTTACTTACTGGCTATAATAGCCCAGTCAATAACAACATCAAACATCGCAAACGCGCATGTAACTACGATTTTAGGAAATGTATAGAGTGCCGCTAGCGGTTATTTGGCCTTCGTGGTTATTTTTTTTTAACCATTCAGAAATAGGAGCAGGGCCAAGCTGGCCTCCGTTGACTACGTCGTATTATTGGTTGGAAACAAACTTAGACCCGCTACGTGATCTTCCCGAACCTATATATACCCACTATCCCACAAATCCCGAAAGATTCTTTGGCGAATTTGTACTTGCGGCACTTTATCCCATAGTGATAGAATTCTGCTTGCGGCACTTTGTCCGATAGTGACAAAATTCCGCTTGCGGCACTCTATGTACTGCCTTTTTAGGGTTCCGTAGTCAACAAGGAACCCTTATAGTTTCGCCATGTCCGTCTGTCCGTCTGTCCGCGGCTTAGCTCAGCGACCGATGGTACTAGCTGTAATTTGGTATGGATATACATATAAACGACGCCGACAAAGTGAAAAAACAAATTGTAAAAAATATTTTTTTTTAGGGTACCTCCCCTACACGTAAAGTGGGGGTGGTTTTTTTTTTCTCGTCAATGCCATGGTGTGGGGTATCGTTGGAAAGGTCGTTTAAAAATAATGTGAGTTTGTTAAAACCATTTTTGTATTCAAGGATCCGTTTGCGGAATATATGAAATGGCGCAACCATTTAGCTGGACACCTGGCTCTAACAAAAATTAGCACTTTAAAGCTTAATATTCCGCAAACGGATCCTTGAATCCAAAAAATGGTTTTAACAAACTCACATTATTTTGGATATGTGAAAAAAATCACGGCTGTAGTATATATAACGAAATTAAAAGGAAAACTATCACCGCTACGTAGGCTTCACAAGTTACCGAGTAATAATCGACCAACTTAAATTTGCAGTTGTAAAAACATGTTCTTCCATACATTCTGTATCGGAGAACAAGTTTTTCAACTACAATGTTAAGTTTGTTTTATAAATTCATCGCAACTACGGAACCCTTCATTGTGCATGGTACGACATGCACTTGGCCGGTTTTTTTAATAATATGTTGTTAGGTTCCCTCGGAGTAAAACTTTATACCCAAGTTTGCAATCCTGAAAACCTTGTGCTACTCCCATGGTCCTCGAAAACTGCAGAATTCTAGCACTTTTTTCAGGTTTTTTGAAAAATATTCCTAAAGGTGAAATGTGGGTGTACTATTGATACACCTCTGCTTAACCCTTCGTAGAATACAGGCGTGATGTTATGTTATCCCTTAAGGACGCGGTTTGAGGTATCTTTGGTCTATATGTATGCACCAAATAAACGTTTTATCTATCTATCTATATTTTTGTGAAGCAAGCTATTACTGCAATTTGAGCACAACCCAAGCACTCTAGGTCCATTGGTTGCGGAGGTAGGTACCTACAATTAGTCAAAGATGGGCCTTTTTCCAAAAAGTGAAAAAAATATCGATATATATTATTATTATGATTTAGTGCTCCTCATAGCTGCATCTTGTGGGTATCCATCGAAAATCTTGCGAACTTGGGTATAAAGTACTCTCAGGGGACCAAACAAGATACAATAAAAAAACCGGCCAAGTGCGTGAAGGACCCCGCACAATACAAACATAAATAGCCGGAGGAACAGATGGCTTAAATAAAAAACAAAAAACGTGAACACCCGCATTTTTCTTTCGAATTAAAACCCGTTTCCGAACCACGTCCTAAACTTTTTAGGGACTTTACGTTTCAACTACTATGTCTCATGTAAGCCTGGATTTACAAAGTAATGACGGTCGCCGGCTCCCAGGAAACTCCACTGACTTACAAACCGCACTCAATTGCACTGCAGACTTACTGTAAGTCCAATTTAGGAGCCCGATCGGATTCGACGAACGATTCGTGCTTGCCGAACTACTGCTGGGTAAAAAGTATGTGTAAGTTGAGTTGATTTGATGGTAAGGCTTTTTTTACAGTTTTCTAGCCTATAAGCTAGTAAATGGCTGCTAATGACTATTTTGGGCCAAACATATTTAAACTTTTTGCCATCATTAAGCTTAGAAAAAGACGAATGGCGATCAGGATATTGTAGAAGTGTAGAACATCAAATCGCACTGCGTTAGGTAATAATGATTGTTCAGTAAGTACTCTTGATCTCAGTTGGTTATTCAATTTAGAAAGATGAGAAGAAGCTAATTGACCAACGAGCTTTTTGCCTCGCGTGGCCTTCTTTTCATCATCGTTTTGGAGTTACAGAAGGGTCTACCCTTTATAGCAGAACTTTTTATGTCATAATATTATTTTGCATAACAGCGCATAGCATAAACTTCATTTCGCAGAAAATCGTTTCGCATACACTCATTTATAATACATTAAAAACGCATAATTTTGTAATTCAGAATCATCTTTAGGCATAAATTTCATATCCATAATAATTAAAAAGTAGAACCATCATATTGCAGAAAGTTCACTGTCAGAATCGTCTTTTGGCATACATTTCATATCGATAATCATTAAAAGGTAGAACTATCATATCTCAGAAAGTTTACAGTTAGAATCATCTTTTGGCATACTTTTCATATCCATAATAATTGAAAGACTCATATATCACATTGAACATTTATGTGGTTCTTATTTACCTGTGAGAAGCATGCAAACATGCAAACAAGCTTACACCATGCATGCATCAAGCATGTAGCATGCAAATATGCAAAAAAGCACACACCATGCATGTATGCATCAAGTATGTAGAATGCAAACATGCAAAAAAGCACACACCATGCATGCAGCATGCAAGCAAACATGCAGCATGCAAGCAAACATGCAGCAGGCATGGTTTCTGACACGGCTCCGGCGCTGCGGGTTCCAGCGGTCCCACGCAAGCTTCTCGTCGCAGATGGTTGTAACGCTCACCACAGCAGCTTCGGCTTGCTGGCCGGCTTTGCCGGCCAGCCTCAGCCGCGGCGGCGAGCGTTAAAACCACCTGCTCCTCAGCTCGCGGGCCGCTTCGCCCCTCCGCGCCTACGCGGGCTTAAATTACACTCTAGGGGTAGGGCAGACAAGACTACGTGCAGTCGGTTTTGCAGCGATTCGGTTCTGTCACTTCACTAACTTTTGTAGTACACATTTAAGGTTAAGAATATGATTACATTTTATAGAAATGACAATAATTATGCCTAATAAAATAATTCCAAATGAAATTCTGTCATCTTCTTAATATGCCAAGTGAAATTATTCCAAATAATCGTCGCTCTAAATAAACGTTATGTGAAACGAAATTATGCGAAATTAAGCTTTGCCAAAAGTAATTATGCCAAATAAAATTCTGCCATCTTAAAAGTATGCCTTTGTAAATTCGGACATATAAACATTCGGCCAAACAATAATTATATTAAATGATTTTTATGCCATATATATATTCGTTTAAAGAAGATTATGCCAAGTGTGTTATGCCAAATAAATTTCGGAGCATCAAAATTCTGCCAGATAGAGGGAACCCGTTACAGAAAGGATCTATAAAAGGATGATTCTTTCATGTTTTTATTCCTATTCCCAATTTTAATTATCAGCTCATCGCTATTATTCAAATAAAACTACCAACTAAAAAGCCTTAACAATAAAAAAAAGGCTTTTTTTTTTTTAAATCTCACGTCTCTTCCATACTTCTTTCTACATCTAACCCCATGCATTTTCCGCCGTTTGTACCTATCTATGGTATCAGGCATGCGTCGGACAGGCGACAAGGCGACACGGCGGGCGCGGTGTGTGGGCGACGAGCAAACACGTCACAACACGTCACGCGTGCAAACAGCGACGTGACGTGACGACCACAAATGGCGGTCGCTAGATTTGACACAAACTAAGTTTCAGCAGTATGTCTGTTGGTGGATTTTATTTAATTAGGTACAGTCACGAGCAATAATATTATATATATACATCGTCACATTTTCTAAAATATCTTAGATACCTTAATCTAAATTACCTAACCGTCAAACTGTGTCAAAACTGGGTATACATTGGTTTCACAGTAATATAAACGAAACAAAATCAGTAAATAGTTTACACTTTCAATGTGATTTTTACGTATCCATGACAATTTCAATAACATGACACACATAGAAATTGTAAACGTGTTATAGAAATTGTCATGGTTATATTTAAATGACATTGAAACTGTATACCTACTTTTTCCCGATTTTTTTTAATTTCGATTGTTTTTGCATTCAGCTTTTAAAGTAAAGATTAAATGGATACTTTTTGAAAATTAGAGTAAATTTTGAATAGGAGTTCCGACATGGAACTAACGCAACGGAAACAGCTCGCAATATCAATGTTGTGTTTGGAGAGGATACAACTAATGAACGCACCGTGCGTTTATGGTTTAATCGCTTTCGTAGTAGAAACTTCGACATGAAGAATGAACCCCGAGAAAGACCAGCGACTAAGGTATGTAAGGATGAATTGGATGCGATGGTGGAAGCCGATCCGTATCAAACTACCACGGAATTCGCGGCATGATTTAATGTTAGCATACCCACAATATTGAACCATTTGCAACAAATCGGTGAAACAAAAAATCTTGAAAAATAGGTGTCCCATGATTTGACAGATCTGCAGAGAAAAGCGCGCGTCCAAACTTGCCTTACCTACCTTGTTGAACCTGTACAGATTTTCAGTACAAAACTGCAATTTCATATTTAAACCCCTAATATGTTCTCGCTACCGAGCTGAAAAGTTGTATGTGTTACACGAGACTAAAGTTATTTTCATCTCGTGTCTTTGAATCCCTCGCTGTGCTCAGGATTCTCAACTAGAATCTTTGACTTACTCGCGAATCAAAATTCAAAAAACACTCGCAGCAAAAACCAACTTTGCTCTCTTGACGCACAACTATAGGACGGTATAAGGAAATAAAAACTGTCCATGAGCGAGTCGATGGCACTCGCTGATGGCTACTAGCTAACTTTCTGTAACATAATGTAATAATGCAAGTTACTGTTAATGATAATAAATCTAACAACTTTTTACAAAAAAAAACAACCGACTTTCTAAAAAAACACTAATAAAAAGTGAAAAATAACTTTAATTTTGGCACAATTTAACGTTCACATCATTATTAGGCACAGTTAGCATACTTATTTTTGCGATTTAGTGTTGCTACATGAATTTGAATTATAAGGGCGGTTCTATGTTATTGCTCGTAACTGTACATGCAGTACGTCTTCTTAGGTCTTAAATTGGTTATTTTCCTAGTTTTTGTATTCATAGGAATTTATGGAAAACTAAGCTATAAGTGCTCTTGAAAGAAGAGCGGGTGGAGTTGGAACTCAAAACATCTCAAACTTAGGCGACAGTAATCTAACGATGTACGCCTGTATATCCTTGGGTTATTGGTACCTAATTGTTTTATGACGCTTATTTGTTTTATACTTATTGGGCAAATTCAAATATAAAAAAAAAAATTGCAAGCGAATCTATCGCGGTGTCAAAACAGCAGAAAAAACAAGTGACTTACTAAATCCTTTATACAGAACACATGGCCAGTCAAACGGTGACCGAATAATTTACAGCGAGATTGCCGCGTCGATGGCGCAATCTTCTGGATTAGCCGGTCGCCGGCGAGTTATGGACGTTAAACAATGTAATGTATTGGCTAGTTACTATTTATTGCCTTTATCCTATTGCCTGAGCGTTGCGCGCGATGTATATGGGACTTTCCGAGATTTGTTTCGCTGGCAAGCATTGTAACTGTTGCCTGTACGAATATACGTCTTTTCTAGTCTTTTATTATTTTTTAGATCTCTCTATGCTCAATTGCTCATTTTATATCTTGACCCTTTAACGTGACCTAACGTGATGCTCATCCCTTATGCGTTATTGTAGGACATAAATATATCATCAATTTTCACTGATTATTTTATTTAACATAATTTCAGAGAATTTAATACAATAATTGAAGTGTAGATAATCCAAGTGCTATAAGATTACTGTTCTAAGTAAACAGTGAGTCTAGATATCGATTCCATCTAACTTCAGTTTGATCAAACAAGAGCAGCTGAGTAATTGTTTATTCTGTTGAGCTAGTTGTAAGTTCTTTGGAATCCAAGACATCATTATGGTGCTATTAAAAGATGACCTAGATTACAACAGTTGTTAACTTCTTACAGAAAACAATTTATAACTTGGTTTTAGGAAGAAACTAATGCTTTTGTCGGGATGAAAGGTAAAGAAGGCATGGGAGATAGAGTAAAACCATAGCATCTTTAGTAAGACTGTGACGCATGTATTGTCATGTTACAACACAATAAACACATAAGTTTCAGGCGGAACTAGATCACGTACTCAATGCCCACAATGACAAAGTAACTTAACAGAAAAACATTCATCAGCCGTTCCTCACTTCGAGATTCTCTTCAAGAACTGCAAAAAAATTGCTAAGTATTCCACAAGCAATACTAGGTGTAATTGAAATCATCTTATTTATCTATTTAAATAACGATTAAGCAATATATAGCAGCAATTATATAGCAGAAGCAATACTAGGTATGACTGAAATAACTGAAAACCTCTTAAAGGGTTTGTACCTACTCATCATTATTAACAACTTTTACTATGAGACCAGCACTGAAGTCACAAAAAAATCAGCTGTTCCCTACATTTTGTTGAGTTTTATAATGAAAAAGTAAAAAATGTATACAGCAATTGTTTTTTTTTTTTTTTTGCGGTTTCTTGTTTTGTCTCATATTAGTAACAAGCTGTGTTCCGCGGTTTCACCCGCGTAGGTCTCGATCCCGTGGGAATATAGGGATAAAACGTATCCTATGTCCTATTTCAGATCATGGTCCACCCGTGTGCCAATCCTCTCCTTTCTAGAGTAGGGAACGTCGCACGTCGTGGCGGCGCGGCGCCCGGCGTCGAACGGTTCGCGTATTGCATTTTTAAACTCGCGATAACTTCGAAATTAAATGTCCGATTCGAATGAATTAAAAAGTATTTTAATGTTACATAAATACTCTTGATGTTAAAACTATTTATTTGAATAAGAATTAATATAATGTTGATAAAACTCCTTCGCAAAATAATGCAATAATTTCGAACAAATTTGATTACCATAAAAAAGGTTATAGTGAGTCAATCTTAAAAGATAGATATATGCTGTCGCAATTTTTTTTAGAACTTTTAAAGAGGAACAATTCCATCATACATGATATTTGCGTAACTTAAACCGTTTACGCAGCGCACGCAACGGAAGCTCTCTCTCTCTAAAAAGGAATAATTTTTCCCGTTTTTGCAACATTTTTCATTTATGCTCCGCTCCTTTTGGTCGTAGCGTGATGTTATATATAGCCTTCCTCGATAAATGGACTATCCAACACAAAGAATTTTTCAATTCCAACCAGTAGTTCCTGAGATTAGCGCGTTCAAACAAACAAACAAACAAACTCTTCGGCTTAATAATTATTAGTATAGATATAGATATAGGTAAATGCCCGCTAAGTTAAAGAGGTTTTCATTTAATTATGACAACAACACCTTGTCTAATGTCAGTTTAATATTAGAATTGGGCGACAAGATAATAAAAGGTATTGCATTCGAACTCAAGGTTATATAAAGGACAAACAGTGGTCCCAAACTAGCAACGTTATCCGTGTTTACCTGTTCCCACACCTTTGATCCGCTATCAAGCGTCTATGAACACCCCGTATAATACATGGGCAGTTTATTATTTTATAAATTCGCTTGCACAAAGGTCCGAGTCGAACCCAATTTACGCCTCGAGGAACATAAAGGGGTTTGGAGAACCAACTTTGATGTGCTCCTCCGAAAATGTTGCTTTACCGCTTATTTTTGGTGGTACAAGGGTGGGTTTCCTTTGGTTTTGGATGCGTAGAATTGTATGGATAGTGTTGTATTAGCGCAACGTCCTGTGGACGACAAGATCACGCCTCGACTTCGTTAACTTCTATTTATTGATTTCGCTCCAAGATGTTTATAGTACGCTTCTGGTAAAAGATTTGTGGCTCGAATATCGACTGTTACACTATTTCTGTAAGTGGGCGACGACGGAGAATGGAAACGATAAATATGGAGGTACTTATTTCCTTTGGCGATGAAAATAGATTTGACGTTTGGTTTAAATACTGATATGAGCACAAACAAATGTAGGTGTGCTTCTATGAGGGGTGACCACCTCGGCTTACTCTGCCTGTCCGAATATTCTAGATGTGACTACATAGTCTATGTTCAGGTCAGAACATTACTTTAGCTCTGGAACTTAAGGTCAAATAACAGTTGCTTTTTATTAAAAACTGCTGGAAACATTGTGATTTACTTTGATTTACATTTACATAAAATAAACGTTATTCTTATACTTATTTTCTTCGATAGTCGAAATAAATAAATCAGCAATTTCAAAGGTCATTCTGTCAGACTTTGTTCGTTGGTAATGAATGTGCTGACATTCAAAGATGAGCTAGAGCAATGTCACAATGTTACACAATTAATAACAAGTTTTGGTACACAGTATTGACCGATCACATGAATAATAACTGATATTCGAGTCCTTGATTAAAAACCAAGCCAATCACTTCCTTATAAAGCGATACCAAGTAAAGCAAATCGGTGATTTCTCAAAGTACCGCCCAAACCTCTTTGTGCGGCGCGATATAGACATTAATCGTTGTTTCCACAAGCACTACAATAAAACCAGCGCTAAACACCGCCACAATGAGCTCCACTAAATATTTCACTACAAAAAGCATTCGCTGTCTCACTCTAACATTTTTGCGATTGGAATGAGACATTACAGGGATAAATGGTTTCCTTTGATGTCGACGCAGCGACGCCGTACAGCGCTGCAGCGGCTACATATCACTTAGTATTCTTACGTTTACTGTCAGACGATACACAGCGTAAAAACAATCACAAAGAAGATTTTACGTACCTACTCTACGTACTATTACTACTATTTTACGTACCTATAAATTCCACCGCATTTAAATTATGTTTTTAGGGTTCCGTACCCAAAGGGTAAAACGGGAGCCTTTTACTAAGGCTCCGCTGTCTGTTCGTCTGTTATCAGGCTGTATCTCATGTACCGCGATAATTAGACAGTTGAAATTTTCACAGATGATGATGTATTTCTGTTGCCGCTATAACAACAAATACTAAAAAACAGAATAAGATAAATATTTAAGGGCCCCCCTTAAATATTTATTTTATATCCCATACAACAAACGTATTTTTTTTGCCGTTTTTATAGATAATGGTACGGAACCCTTCGTGCGCGAGTCCGACTCGCACTTGGCCGGTTTTTTTTCATTAGCGTGCCTATACGTGGATGGTTATGTTCATTTGTTTTAATTTTCTTTAGTACTTGATGCACGTCTGCTATTATTGTCTTTGTTCGGTGGATCAATCAGACGATAAGTTTGTCGCGATCGCTAAATAAATTATTGGCTTTGTACGGCCGTCTTTATATTTTGTTTTTTCTATGTCGCCGACCCGCGTAGCCGTGCGTCTCGGTCCATTCTGCTTCGTCACGATTTGGTTTACTGAACACAAGCTCGAAATATTTTGTCAATTTCCTTAGATAATATAAAGTAGGAAGTAGTACATACGTAGAGTAGTACATAAGTAGATAAACAGTACGAAACTGTCTTTAGTAATTATTATTTTGGAATGACTAGATATTTCAAATAGCGCTCAGATAAATGGTTTATTATGTGGTTAACTAGACAATTAGCTTTGAGTCAGTTATTTAAGATCTGCTTATAAACGTGTGCCTATTGAACTTAGAAGAAAAATTATCTGTGGTTTACTTTTTATTAGAACATGTATTTCCCAAATGATCAAATGGGTCACAAAAAAGGCAAAAAATACGTATGAGTAAAAAATGTACTAGTAGTTTTTATGCAGGTCATGATTTTTCTAGGAAACTCTAACACGGATACGAGAGTGAAGTACCTATTCCAGTGTTCGTAAAACTATTAATACCAACTTACAAAATAATAATAAATAAGAGGAACCGATTGGCACTGTTTAGAGATAAAAAAGTTGTAATTGGCTTTGTTTTTGGAACGTACTTTATATGAGATATCAACGACTTTAATTTAACGAGTCAGTCAAAAAGATTTGTACCCATAATATCTCAATTAACACAATCAAAAGAAATAAAATCACAAAGAGCCCTCACACGTGCAATTACTTATAACAATCAATATGAAAGCAAAGAATTGGATGAAAACAAGCTATCAATGCTAGGAAAGTTCACGCCAGCTAGTGGAGAGGGGGTAACAGAAAGATTAATGATGTTTCATCCCTCTTTACACCCCTTGCATCAATCACTTAGCCCTTTGATGTATTATTTACTCCCAAAGTTATTTTTGTATCTTCTCTGTTTTTGAAGGGGTACAAATATTTTTCAACGCCATCTGTCTATTATAGATGACGTGTTTTGATAGTGGGAGGGTGTGAAGTGGGAATAGTTAGGGGAAATGTTATGATGATGGCATGGATTACTCTTTTGCCCTGAGTTGGGGGTGAAGAGAAAACAAATGATCAGGTGTTTGTTGGAGATTGTCGACTTACTTTAATAAACGGGGAAGGATTAGTGAGCATGTTTTGGATGGATTAGGTATTGGGTACCTAATCTATATAGGTAGCTAAAATGATTAAAATGTTGGGCTATTAAGCTTCTTTTAGAAGATAGGTACTAAGCTAGAAATAGCAACACTTTACCAAAAATCATAATGACACTGATGAAGGAACTACCTACATAGAAAGGCTTCTGATACAGACTTAGGTAAAGAATATTTTATCTTTAATGTGTGTTTATCGTTAAGTCTTCTTCCCCGAGGAATCTTACTAAATAATCTGACTACGGCTAGTTACATAATAAAACCATGACTATAAGCACCAACACGTGTGTCCATGGCCTCCTCAACATCATTGATGTTACTGTAAATGTACACTCGTAAATCATCATCAAATACATATTTATTGGATAACTTTGAATAATTTAACTTCGGTGAATTGGACCATTTAAGATAGGGTTGGCAACAAAAAACTTAAAACTAACGTTTTATTTTTCGACTAGCTGTTGCCTGCGGCTTGCCCCGCGTGTTGGTCGGAAATTTATCCCTCGGGAACGTACTACTGGGACAAAAAGTATATTATGTCCTAACCCAGGTCATGCTCAATGTGTTCCAAATTTCATACAAATTCGTTCAGCCATTAGGCGTGAAGAGGCCACAGACCGACAGCCAGACCGAGCTAAAAGTAAAAGTAAAAGTACAAGTTATTACAATAAAGTCAAGCAGGTACCTACGTTATTAACAATAAAATAAATTATGTAAAAATCTTTTTTTAAACAAGCTTTTAATGAACTAAAAAGTACTAAATAAAACGAAAAGAATGAAATTTTACATTTTCTTAAAAGCTCGAGGCTTATCCTTAAGTTTAAGAAGGTCATTTACGCCTCAAGCTTTTAAGAAAATTTTATAGTTCTATGTTTACGTAGGTAAGTTTAATTTAGTACTTTTTAGTTAAAAGCTTGTTTAAAAAAAAGTGATAAGTAACTTTAATTTTGGAAGTCGGTGTCTTTGCTTTTCAATTTCCGATTTTTGCCACCGACTTCCGAAATTAAAGTTATTTTTCACTTTTTTTGTGTTTTTGTTGGAAGTCGGTTGTTTTTTTTTGTAAAAAGTTTTTATTTTTCACTTTTTAGTTGTGGTACCTACCCCACACAAATCCGAATACCAATACCTGCTATGTAAATAACAGTGAAGGAGGCAAACAGGATATCGTCTAGATAAACTAAGTGGGAAAAATACGTAATATTGAAGCTAACTCAAAAATTACGCAAGCAAAGTTAATAAAATTTATATGGGACCACCTCGGAAGCATGACCTACCAAACAAAAAAAGAATCATCAAAATCGATTCATAATTGGCGGACTAATCGCGTAACAAATATACAAAAAAAAAAAAAAACATACAGACGAATTGAGAACCTCCTCCTTTTTGAAGAAGTCGGTTAAAAAAGATTTTTACTAGGTACTTAATATATATATTTTGTTTATTTCAACCATTTTGCTTGAAAGTTCACTCAAAGCACTAGAAAATAAAATCTATTCAAAGCAATGACATATCGCATACAAAAGATCAAGGGCAAAGATAAAAATATAGACACCAGAATTCAATAAGTTTGACACTTGAAATAAAGTAACATTGAATTATTCTTAGAACCAACATGACATAAGACTACTCATTCTTGTGAAGTGCTTATTCATTGAAGAATAATTATTTTTATTGAACATTGATTGAATCACATGAAATGGTAACGCCAGGCAGCAAAATTGGAAGAAAATCACATGAAATGGTAACGCCAGGCAGCAGAATTGGAAAGAGATTGGAAGTGTTGCTTCCCCCTTTTTAACCGACTTCTGCAAAAAGGAGGAGGTTCTCAATTCGTCTGTATGTTTTTTTTTTTTTTTTGTGTGTATGTTTCTCGTTTACTCCGCCAATTATGAATCGATTTTGATGATTCTTTTTTTGTTTGGTAGGTCATGCTTCAGAGGTGGTCCCATATAAATTTTATTAACTTTGCTTAAGTAGTTTTTAAGTTAGCTTCAATAATTACGTATTTTTCTCACTTAGTGTATGTAGACGATATATTGTTTGACTCCGTCACTGTTATTTACATAGCAGGTAGTGGTATTCGAATTTGTGTGGGGTAGGTACCACAACTAAAAAGTAAAAAATAAAAACTTTTTACAAAAAAAAACACCCGACTTCCAACAAAAAAAGTGAAAAATAACTTTAATTTCGGAAGTCGGTGGCAAAAAACGGAAATTTAAAAGCAAAGACACCGACTTCCGAAATTAAAGTTACTTATCACTTTTTTTTTAAACAAGCTTTTAACTAAAAATTACTAAATTAAACTTACCTACGTAAACATAGAACTATAAAATTTTCTTAAAAGCTTGAGGCGTAAATGACCTTCTTAAACTTAAGGATAAGCCTCGAGCTTTTAAGAAAATGTAAAAGTTCATTATTTTCGTTTTATTTAGAACTTTATTTCCGGAAGTCGGTGGCATAAAACGAAAATTGAAAAGCAAAGACACTGACTTCCGAAATTAAAGTTATTTTTCAGTTTTGAGTGTTTTTTTTTGGAAGTCGGTTTTTTTTTTGTAAAGTTTTTATTACTATTTTTTTTTCTGACATTACGAACTTATTGTTTATTCTTATTTAACTTATCTGAAAATAATATTATATTAATTGCTCAATTTCTTTGCAAACTAGTTTTGTATAATTTAGAAGCATTTTTTCAATTTTTGTAAATGTGAGTAGCATGGAGCCGTTTAGTATGGTATGATGTACGTCGACTTGAAATAGCATGGCAGATGAGAGTATGTCATGCTCACTTAAATGTCTCGCTGATGGTGGCACGTGTGTTGGATCATTCGGTTCCCTACAAAATGGTTGAGCTGGATGGTGCTGATCCACATGTCATGTTCGTGAACGGGCGCCGTCAGTTGAGACTGGTCACCTCTTATTTGCCAGAGCTTATTTTTAATCTTAAATTTTGAATTGTTTTACATTGTTTTCACATCTAGAAGCAACATGAATACTGTACCCAGGATTTTGTAATATCTATATCCATTTTTAAAAGAGTGTCCTTGGAGTTTCTTGCCCGTTCTTCTCCATAGAGATCTACGTTTTGGAATGGGCCACTAGCTTCAACTCTCTGACTAACTGACCGACTCTTTGACAATTCAAAAGTGCCCGTAAATGGTTTAATTATAATAAATGCTTTGAGTTTGAGTTTTGAGTTTAGAAATAGGTAGGCAGTAATATTTAGGAATCAATGACCACCCCGGATTAAAATCGGTTACGGCTTGCCTCGTTCTGGACTAAAAGTTGTATTTTTTCTTCACTTGGTACACATAATATATACACATTCTTAATCCGAAGATCCAATCCCATATACAACATTCCGGTCCCCGCGCGGCCATTCTTGTTATTTAACATTTCGCAAAATTTTCGTAAAGGTCACTAAGAGATTATCGTAATGTATTGATTTACATAAATTATATTGTTAGCTATTAGCAGGATCCGATTTATCACGTACCTGCTTATTATGATGAGTTCATATTAATAGGTAGTATTTAAATATCATCAAAAGGCCACAAGATTTTATATTGAGTATCCTAAGCTCCTTGGATCATTCTTTTCTTTATTTTTTACTTTACCTACTTTATTTTGTTGGGTATTATGAATTATTATCCAGTTGGTATTTTACCTAATAAGTTTTTATTAAAGATCTATTTTAACACACTTGATTTTGATCACACTTGAATATACGTTTATTGGCACTGTCCATTATCACGGGTAGGTAGGTACCTGAAATGGTACCTACTTGAAACGAAAACCAAAGAAAAGTAAAGAATAGAATATATTTAAAAAAATAACTACAAACTTACATATTTAAATAAGAGCTAAATGGGCAGAAAATAATGTTGCAAATTAATAGGTAATTACTATTTTCATAATCATGTTGAATATTTTCTTCTTTCTGGCTTTTTATTATTTTTTCCGTGGTCGTAATTAAAGGTTTTTTAAAGCTCGTGACTATGTTATTGATCGAAGCCACACAAATAGTTCTGTATCGTCAAACAAGATGGCGCTAGTAGTGCAACATTCGTAAGTATAGGTATTCTCTATTCGTCCACCGTCTTTGTAATTTTGAATTTTCTGTGACGTCATGAACCTTACCTAGGACACTCTGAAATCGTCTAATGAGGTATTATGTTGAAATCGGTACAATACCTTATAAAGGGTGTCGTAATGCCAACATACTTGTACCTACTACTACTTTCTCTCTCGGATAGTAACAGTTTCTGTTAATTTCTCCGTGTGGGCAGAGTAAAGGCTTAAGATTAACTAAAAGTCAAGACAAAATAAAGACTGTCTCAACAGCTAAAGTGAAATCGATTAAGGCCAATACGACATTATAATATTCATCACTGATGTACTCGTATGTAGGCAATGAACTTTGTCTAAATCGATTTACTAAAATAAATGTGTTTTTAAAGTGTGTAGTGTTATCGACTTGTGTTCAATCTCGAATCGATTTAAGTACGTGTCGTAACCGTGATTAGTACCTAGTGATGTGCTACGAAAGGTCAGGTTTGTAGTACCTACTCGCGGGAGGCGGACCAGTTTGTGGTTAAATTGAAAGTGTGGCAAAGTGATTTGCGCTTCGGGAAGTCCAATCTTTGATGATGTTATGATGTCATTGTTACAAGTGAAGTGTGTAACCTGGTACCAAATAGATCGCGGAAGAGTTTTGTTATTTGTATTGTTAGACCTACGTGATTTAGGTCAAACATAGTAACATAAGTGTCAAAATAAACGTTTTCTTTATTTTCTTTGGTACCAGAAGCACTTGTTATGTAGGTATGAGTTATTATAATTTGTCAAGGTCTTAGTAAATCCCGAGTGTAACTGTACCCATGTTTTCCATTTCAATGATACAAAAGATCCCATGGGTTTGCACAATGGTGTGCTATTTGTAACAGCCCCGTCCGTGCCGTCAGACACATCTGTCATCTTGTTTGGACATGTCCTATGACTAGGGTTGTCAAAATAGGGAGGGTTTAAAGAAACGGCAGAAACTTGTTGCCACTTTTGTGAACTATAAAAAGCAGAAAATAATGTTCTCCGCATTTAAAAGCTTGTTCTTTATGAATAAGTAAGGAAGTGAACATTATGTCTTAGTTTCTATATTTGGTTGACACTACATAAACATTGGTAGGTGCACTAGTATAACCTTTAAAGGTGATTCGGATTTTAAAACTGCTTATCAATACTCGTTTTGTATGACATTTTCTTTATATGGTCCGTGTTAAGTATCAAGGTAATAAACAATACATATATAAATGAGAACTAAATGCCAAAATATGCAGGTTTTGAATCTAAATGTCGACAATAACAATATTAAAGTTTAATTCTATAAATGGCAGCCCTAGGCGTGGCCTTGTTAAGCTGTTTATGAATTATTTAATAAGAACTTGTAATATAAATACGCGTTTAGTGGGTGAGTTATTGTGTAGGCGTTCTAAAGGTTAAGGTTCTGCGAATTCTTTGGTCATTCTTGTGAAATTTTAGTTTTTTTTTGTCGAGGAGGTAAATGCCACGCTTTTTGTTTGTTTCTTATCTTTATTTTTAATATTAACAAAAAAAAAAAAACTACCTAATTTTATTATGGTGAAAATGTGGGTTAAATTATCAGGATGGAAAGCAGGCCCTGAAGGGAAAGTTACCTAAATATTGGTGTGACCAATATCTACTCAAAGGAATCATTTGATTTTTTTGCAAAAACATGTAAAACTTCATTCAACATTTTTTGAAAACTTGCCTCAATTCGGAATCGTACCCTGGTAATTTTAGTCGGTCATTGTCAGGCGTATGCTATCTATCTCTTGTAGTATTACAAAATATCGAGTACCAGGAACACAGACGTCGTAAAAACGTACCTATCCAATCAAAAACCGTACACCTTGCCTGCGAACTATTGCAAGCATTCTATGAAAGAGTCAAATATGCGGCTCACAAAGGGCCAGTTCACACTGCATGCAATTTGTATCGCTTCATAGTACCTTTCACGTTAGGTGGCGACGAAAATTCAAGTTTCGTTCACCTTTGAGCCCATCTTTACAAATAGTGGTGAGAGGTAGTTTCAACATCAATTGAACGGTATTTTTTGGTATTCTTGAAATTCTTTGGGGATGTAATAACTATTATTAACCCGTCGTATGCCGTAATTACAGACAAAATTAAAAATCCATTGTTTCTCAACGGGATCCACGTTCCGGCATACCAAAGGTTAACAGCCGCATTAGTACTTACTAGCTTTTGAATGTCTTATGTATAAGGAAGAGCGCTGTTGTCTGAGATACAGATATTAAATTATCTAGTTCAGACACAGGTGTCTTGTTTAACGTATTAGACTAAGCTAAATGATCATATCGTATTGATATAAAATTAATGTAACTGAAGGTGAACTAAATTATATATTACTAGCTGATGCCCACGGCTTCGCCCGCTTGACAAATTATACTAAAACCTTCTTCCAGAACCACTCTATCCATTGGTGAAAACAGCATGAAAATCGGTATCGGTGCAGTAGTTTTTGAGTTTGTCGCGAACAGACAGACAGACAGACGCGGCGGAGGACTTTGTTTTTTAATATTGTAGTGATATTATATTATTTGGGAATGAAGAGAATGGCGGACAATAAGTTAGGTACATAGGTACTTACTACTATTTAGCTTTTTTATACATCTTCCTCCATTTAGATTAGACACATTTGTTTTCAAATTTTTCAATGTAGTAAAAACCCGGAGATGGATGAATCTTTTGTTTGTTTGTCTTGTTTTTTGCTCATGTTCTTGTTAATTATGTGTCATTGTCAGCTTGTTTCCTCGTAAGCGATTCAATTAGAGTTACAATAGGAAACTATTTAGACTCATGGTCACTTGGTAACAGTTCAATAAATCAGACTGTAGGCTATTGACATTTGTTTGGCCAGCAATGATCATTTTATAACCAATGCGATTTTAATAAAAACCTGGGTATATTTGGAGCAGCATTCGAAAATAATTGACTATCGAAATCGAAATACCTAATAAACATTTAAAATATGATAATATTTATCTAAATTAATATTAAATCTCAGTTTATTTGGCCTTTCATCTTAATTTATAGCTATTAAAACGATCAAAATATCACATAAATATGTAGCAATTACTGAATATTCGGATCAGTGTATGCAATAAATGATTATAGAGGCAATATCTAAAGTCCTAATTATTATAATTATCGCGTTCGTAATTAAATAACACAGACATCGGTAGGTAGGTACCTAAAATTTATTATACCAATATAAGATTGGTAGCAGTATTTTTTTATTAAATATTCAATGGTGAATTAGCTGACAGCGATGCGGACGAATCTTTTTTAATGCCCTATGAGCTCTTTCTTTATAGGTAATTATTTAATTTTTTCCCTTTGTACATAATGTAATTGTTTAGATTGTATGTTTTATTTAAGATTTTTCAAAATAATTATGAAATAAATAAATCAATTAGTGAAAAAAAAAAACGAAATTTTAACGGTGAGGTTGATCCATCTTTTCTGACTAAATCAGTAGAATAGTTTGATCCGAATGATTGTTATGACCAAAAACCTATCGCTTAATGATAGTTAAGTATCGTCGTACCCGCTAGATGGCGCGATAATATCCACCTACCAACTAACGAAACTTGAGGCACTAGACAAAGTGACATTCCATCAGCGATAACGATGATGGAAAAGGCAAAAATGTATTCAAACTCAAACTCAAAGCATTTATTTCAATTAAACCATTTACAGGCACTTCTGAATTGTCAAAGAGTCGGTCAGTTAGTCAGAAAGTTGAAGCTAGTTGCCCATTCCAAAACGTAGATCTCTATGGAGAAGAACGGGCAAGAAACTCCAAAGACACTCTTTATAAAAATGGATATAGATATTACAAAATCCTTGGTACAGTATTCATGTTGCTTCTATATGTGAGAACGATGTAAAACAAAAAATAATCAAAATCAATTCAAAATATAAGATTAAAAATAAGCTCTGGCAAATAAGAGATGACCAGTCTCAACTGACGGCGCCTGTTCACGAACATGACACGTGGATCAGCACCATCCAGCTCAACCATTTTGTGGGGAACCGAATGATCCAACACACGCGCCGCCATCAGCGAGACATTTAAGTTAGCATGACCTATACGTATGGGACTAATATCTGCTATCGATAAGCTTAGGTCAATCCTGTTGGAAGTCGTTGTAGAAATACGAAACGCTTTGGAAGCGATTGTCACTTGTCTAGGCCCTCTTGGAAGTAATAAAGAAATGTATTGTCACCTTTCTGAAACGTGAGTGTGGAGCTGAAATGAAATGATGATGAATATTTTATTTCTGTAAGTAGATCTTTCACATGTCAGTTTTGTTGGTCAATATTTAAAAATAGATAGTACCGCTATTCCTAGCTGATTGATCACTGTGAAGAAATACCGAAACAAACTCAGAGGGCATGGACTCTACAAATATAAGTTCACACAAATTAATCAATAAACTCAGGGGTTTATTTATAAACGGTGCTTAAAGTTATGTAATGATTAGCAACTGTTTAACAATATTTTTTTTCTGTTTGAAAGTAACTTAATTTTAAGCAAAAAGTTTAGAAACAAACCCCCTCAGACTGTTGCAGTTTACTTCGGGCCTCTTTATTTAGATAGTCTGTCCATTTTTCACTCATAGACTCGTCAGCTCCAAGAGCCATTGGCCCCAAGACGTGGTCAGCCCACGGCTACTTCTGCTCTGGTTATGTCGGTGATCGCAGGGGCCTATTTAATAAAGCCGACAGGTGGAAGGTGTCGGACGACAATCCAACAATCTTTCTTTTTCATAGTTTTCGCTTTATTAAACAGCACCTATTGTGGACCAAGGTCTAACTTCTCTTCAGATGAGTTATGAATGGCACACGTATTCTCACTTGATGAACTTGACAACACAGCCGGCACCCCCCTCCAGATGCTAATTATTGAATTTATGAATAACAATTCTGAGAACTTCCAATATATACCTAGCATTTAATAAAATTGGATTTCAGTCGAATTTCAGGATTTTCCAATTTTATTACGAGAGCGGTCGGATTTCCCGGAATCTAACCCCGAGCGAGTCCATTAATGTTAAGCGGAATTAATGTGTCTTTCAGATCATAGTTTCACAAGTAGACAAACATGAAAAGCTTCGCTGAAGGGATTATTTTGGAGCGTAAAGGAGTTTCAGTTAATGTTGCAATGCAAAGACCCCGACCAATATTCTAAATATTCAGTAAAATACTTTACTTATTTACATATAATTATAGTAAGTACCTAAATAGTGCTAAGTAAACCAGAACAGATAAAAATCTACATTCAAATAAAATAACTAGCAGAAACCACTGCAAAAATAACAACAAACCCAATATTAGCTCCCACTTTATTAGCAGACTGTACCTAATATACGGTCAGCACAAGCAGTAGGTATCGAATAAAGCAATAAGTGTTCATTAGTAGGGTTAGCAGCGGAATAAAGTAAGCAGCGTGTTTACTTCGCTCGTGTTCGTACCCTCCACGCGGCCATCCAATTTCTTGGCCTGGATAAAAGACACGCGCATTGGATTGGTCAGGAGTTGGTCTCGAAAATAGGATTTTTTTAGATATGAGCTTGTGGTGGATGTAAGTATCTAGTTGCTATTTCTATGAAAAACGAAGAAGTAGTAGGTAACTACTAGAAAAGTTTTATACTTTTATAAATAAGGGAATCCTGCTATGTTCGTGTTTCTGCCATCAGCATTAACGTCAATTTTATTTTAGTATATGTTTGTGTAAAAACAGTACAGCTTCGTTTACTGTGTTATCAGTTCATAATGTAAACCTATCCGATATACTTACAAATAACAAATCAAATGATCATGTGCTACGCGTAAAACCAACGTTTTGCTGCGATTACACTAACTGCCATTATTTGCACTTTTATATTTATGTTCATTACCGAGTAATTATTAATTACACTATCCATACGGAGTTCCAGCCATACGAATAATAAATTATTGTTTATGTAATCAAAGACGATCATTGCCAGTTCGGTGTATTTTTGCAAAAACTCTTAATTAGTGGCAGGTACCTAAATTGAAAACGCTGGTAAATTCACTTTATACGAGATTCGCGATATGGCAGATCGAGATTTTAAATTTAAGTTGATTAAACGAAAATATGATGCATTTTTTTATATTATCTACTACTAGCTGTTCCCGCGATTTCCTTTGCGATCCAGGATCAAAAGTATTCTATGTCCTTCTCCAGGTCAAGTCTACCCTTGTCCCAAACAAATCCGTTCAGCCGTTTTAGCATGAAAGCGTAACAAACAAACAAACTCACTTTCGCATTTATAATATTAGTAAGGATACTAACTTTACTTTTTTACTAGATCATTAATTATTTTTTTATTTATTCAACTTTTATTTAAGCTTGCCTTTGTACATGTACTCTCTCAACTACTGTATATTATTATTTCGTTTTATGTATAAACAAGAATTAAGAATATATTCATCGAAATATCGAACTAATGAATTAAATATAAACCTAATATTTCGAATCTTTCAGCATTACCAAAATACCCTGAATACCGCTCGAAATAATAATTCACCCCTCAAGGCGATGCATGCATAAGCGATCTCTCACATTCATAATTATTTATGTATGTAAAGTACAGGTAAGTATGCACACCCTCGCTTAAATATTAATCACATATACACGAGTACATTACTGCACCGGTGTTTATGAGTCTCACCATATAAAACTCTAACGCGTTTATTGTGGGAACTTAAATAACTATGGTTTGGAAATTGTTGTATCAGATTTGCTTTAATTAATTTAAACTTATGCAACCTAATGGACCATAGGTATAAATGATTTGATTTGATTTGAACGCTTGGAATCTTTAAAATTCTTTAATCATCAGATTTTTTAATCAAACCAGTGAAAAAAAAAAAATAGAACTAAACAGCCTGTTAAAATCATACCCTTCCTTGGGTTTGCCGGAGTCCGATAAAGGCACAATTTTATTCGTAAGTCCCATACCTAACGAAACTACAGTACACAGTAACATACTGAATTCCTTTTCAGACAGAGAAAAAAGTACTGAGAATAAAAACGTAATTCCCAACTCCCGGTGTATCCGGACGGGTGCATCGAGTAATCGGTTTACCCGGACTAGAAGCGCCTCGAAACGGACTGCGATAGATTTACTCGCCTCATTTTGCCCGACACGAGACGAGGGCGACTCTATTTGAGAAAACTGATACTAAGACTTGTGTAAGTTCCCTTTGCGAGTAAATTACTCTTGTTTCGTTTTTCTTGGTGGAGTTGTGAATTTGTGGTGTGTCGTTGACGCTTTGAATTAAAACAATATTTAAGATTTTTTTTCATGATACACCTACTTATATTTTCTGTGTTGTCGGGATTACGTTAGGTAGCACCTAAGATCTTAACTTAAGCTTCTGTGAACTTTAATCTACCAAGTACATAATATAGTGAAGATTCTAATGCATTCTGAGTTTTAGTGGTTTCTTTTAACATTTATCCTAGAATTTTAGTAAAATCTAATTTAACATACTGGCACCTACTTTTATTTTATGTCACCGTCCATTAACTTTATTGCTTTTGATTTTAAGCAATAAGTTCACATAATGTGATTCGCAGAATTATGATAACTGGATTTGATCATAATGCTTTAAAGGACCAACACTGAACTAATGCCTATGCCTGTACACACTATTTCAAACAGAATGTTAGATTAGTCGCTTACATTACCCGGCTAAACCTATAAAAGTCAGAAGTAAATGCGTGAATTGCCCGCCATTCCGCGGTCTGTCCAGCTACTGTATAAGCCTTGCATTCATTCCATACACACAGAACTAACAGCTTAGAACCAAATTAGCAGTGCAACTGCTTCAAAGCGCGTGGTATCCGGGAATCCGGAATACCAGGCAGTCCGGGTCCATCCGGCCTCTGTCTGGCGGATTAATTTGTTTGTGCGTGGTTCGTTGACGGCAGAAATTGTGCTTGTCCACCAAGCCTTATTAAACCTTATTGAATTGAACTAAATTTTGCCTCTGACCTTCGACGTTCCGCGAATGAAATGTAATTATGTGTAGTACTTCGAGTTATAAGTTAATTGTTTGATTTTATCTCATAGCTAATCAGATGAGAACCTTCCAGGAATTTAAACGGAGTTATTAAAACAAAACAAGGTTTTACGGAGTGAGCTAGCAACTTTGAATAAGTATAGGTTTAATTACGATCTTAATTATACATAGATAGACAAGCTATACCCGCAACTCTCAAGTCTTATTTATAATATGCTTCCCGCTATAAAAATATTAGGTACGTTATTACATTAATCTACTTAATTTACAATGGTAGTTGAAAATAGGCGTTTTCTCGAAAATAATTATCAATAGGACATATAGACGAACCGGTCTATTGAACAAACAACATTGTCTCGATCGAATGTTGAGACTTGCACCTTTCAGTAGGCTCTTGACAATCGGAGCAGAATAGAATTTCCGATCATTATTATAATTTTTGGCATAAACCAGTTGCAGTCAGAATGGTTATCTGACATATTTGTAGTATGTAAACACTATCGTGAGAATTGATACTGGTAGCCCTACTTACAGCTGAATAAAATCCTCCGAATTTGATGTCTATGTGTAAATACTTGAGAATCACGAATTTTCCCAGAAAAAATCGCATCTAAAATAAACCTTCGATACTAAACACAAGTACCAGGGTCGCATAACACCAAAATAGCACAAGCTAAGTGTCTACTAATAGAAATTCAAGTAAACGACGAGGTAACCGATGGCGGAGTCCCGTACTATAAGTAATGGGGGGCAGGTGTGCCCAATGTTAACGTAAGTGCGGCCCGCATTGCGATGGAGAATTATTTTATTTTATACGACACGCCTTTTTGGGAGAAAGTTTTTATCGGTTACAATGCAATGGTACAAGTGAGTAGTGGAGTTCAAGGTTTTTTTTGTAGGTTTGTGGCTGTATTTTTAAGGGAATAGATGATTTTTGTGATTGTAAAGCAAAACAAGGTAGAAATGTGTAACTCTCGAGTTTATACAGGTTGTTAAAGATAAAAAAAACAGAGAAGTATCTGGTTTTGTCAACAGATTTTGTCTTTTAAGTATATTAGCAGCCTTTAAAATCTCCCTAAACTATCCGTGGTTATTTGAAAAGTCTCAGACACTTGAATGAATCGTATCATCCAGAAACACAAATCTCATTCACAAATAAAATTCCTTACAAATGGAACCACAAAAGCATAAGAAATACTATGTGTAAGAACAGCTTATATTATGTCCGTATGTTGTTAACAGCCCCTTAAGGAAAACGGGTCATTCCCTTGGAGTAAGCGATACCCTCGTAAGTTTTAACGGTTTCCAAGGTGAATGAGTTACCTTACTATTTGGTAACCCTTGCGTATTAGCTGTAATCAGGTCGTTGGAACACATGTGTCATGATGATGGAGGAAGGTGTAAAGGAAATGCTGAAATCAGGACTATTCCAACAGAGATATGCAGTTGACAAGTGCAGCTGCTTACAAGATTAAGGTCAGATGTTATCCTACATTTTTCACCATTAATCCATTAGAGATTTCAGCTGCATGCATAGCGACCGCTGGACAACCGTCTCCACACGGTGGGTGCCTGAGGATGGACGGCGCCGCCGAGGCCGGCCCAGGAAGAGATGGCGAGACGATCTAGACGTGTACCGCAAGGGTTGGATCGAGGTGGCCCTGAAAAAGGATGTTTGGAAAGATTTGGGGGAGGCCTTTGCTCAGCAGTGGGACGACGTGTATAGCTGTATTCTTCAGGTTCAAGATTGGTTTACGGTAAATAATTTGGTACTAAATGAAAAAAAAAACAAATGCATTCGAGATGTTAGAAGTAGCGAATGTGACATCATATTGAATGGAGAAAAACTGGAATTTATTAATCAAACAGTTTTCCTGGGAATCACGCTTGACGAGAAATTACAATGGGGACCTCATATAACATCTCTTGCGGGGCGGCTAAGCTCGGCCGCTTATGCTGTTAGAAAGATAAGACAGTTAACAGATGTAGAAACCGCGCGTTTGGTCTATTTCAGTTACTTCCACAGCATTATGGCGTATGGCATTTTACTGTGGGGTCGGGCTGCTGACATTGAATCCATCTTTATTTTACAAAAAAGAGCTGTCAGAGCCATTTATAATCTATGTCGCCGCGAATCTCTCAGGGAACTATTTAAAAGGATTAATATTATGACGGTACCTTGCCAATTCATTTATGAGAATATTATGTATGTTAGAAAAAATCTAAATCATTTTAATAAAATAAGTGATAGACATAATTTTAATACTACAAATAAAGACAAAATAGATCAACAATTTTTCAGATTAGCTAAAGTACAAACATCTTTTATGGGGTACTGCGTTAAATGCTATAACAAAATACCTTGTGATATATTGCAATTAAATGAAAGAAAATTTAAAACCCATATTAAAAGTACACTTTGTAAACAAGCCTATTACAAATTAGAGGATTATCCAGGATAAGAGTGCATGGATACATGCTGGTCTTGCTCCATAGGACAATATTCGAGTCTGGACAAAATCAAACTGTTGCTAATCTAGTTGTATAATTTACTTTATTTGTATATCATAGTTTTCTACACATTTTGTGAATACTTAAACTCACACACTGTCTTATTAGTATTATTTGTAATGTAAAAATGTTAGGAATATTGTGATATTGTATAGGTACCTACTTTTACAATGTTTGTAAATGTGTGAGCACCATGTATCTATCACATAATGTTATTAATCAATTTATTTGTCATTCATTTTTCCTTCTCCATTTTTAATTCTTTTTACAATTTGTGGTAAAGTAATCGTATTCTAGGTGCATCGTATTCACATGTAATTATAATTGATGTATACAAAATATTGTAAACCATTTTTTTTAAAGAAGTTTCTTGCCCATTCTTCTCCATACGAAAACTACCTTTTGGAAGGGGCGACTAGAATCAGTTCTATTTCTTAGTTTTTTTGACGTTCAAAAGTGCCTTTAATGTGCCTATTTGAAATAAATGATTTGACTGTGACTTTGACTTTCAGTGTTGGCTAACATAAAAATAAAAATAAACTATTGGAGGACTCTGTCGAATTTCTTCTAGCTAAAAACACGGCTATAATCTTTAGTTTGTAAGACAACTTTGTTTTTTTTAATTGAATACCTGTTGTGCGCCATGCTTTTGTTAACAGCAGATTGCCAAAGAGATTAGGTCTATTCACAGTCATCATACCAGACAAATCACTGTCCGGTCAAGCCCATTAGAGTTTAAAAAGTTCCTTTTAAATAGAGCATTTTTTCCATTCTGAGAACCTAAATCTAAGTAATTTTTTTCTACCTAAAGCATTTTATCCATTCTGAGAAACATTGAAACTTAAAATGAAACTAGACAAAACAAACGTATTTACTATACAAACACGTTATGTATGTACAATTAAAGAATTCGTCCGCATCGCTGTCAATGGGAAAAGTGCCCAAAAGGCCGGGGGAGCATTGCCACGTTGAATGGCAATGCTGATTCTTTGGGCTAAAAATGGGCCAGCCCTCTGGTCACGTGAAGAATCGACCAATCGCTTAGCAAGTTAACTCTTCACGTGACCAGAGGGCTGGGCCATTTTACGGCTAGCATTGCCATTCAACGTATTTTGAGTTATTTGGTCTAAATAAAGACCAACTAGGAGTTTTAATTACTATAGACCAGACTGACATTAACGCGCCATTCAACCTATTGTTATCTAATAGCCAATTCTTTTCACCGCCATATTATGATAACAAAGTCGTTGCCCTATAAAGGTTACATCGTGAATCTCTTTTGTTTTACGTTTCATAAAGCCCACCGATACAAATTCAATTTTCTGAGTGCGGTTCTTAGATTCAGAATAATTTTGATATTGCTTTATTTTATTTTGATGTAATTTACAGTAAGTCAATTTTATTTAAAGACATGACATTCACGAGAACTTCATTATTTGTCAAACAAATATTTTATGTGTTTTGATTAATAATACGAAGTTAGGCGTGCTACATGCCTGTTTGTACCGGTATGATGCGGCACGATACGACAGCCTGGAAACAAAATATATTATAATACTATTCGATTTTGTCGCCCGGCTGAGCCGTATATCATGTTGAACCGAACAAAAATGTGTAGCACCTTACAGGAATTAGAATACCTACCAGGACCATTATTATTTTTCCGAAATAATATTTAATCGATCCCCTAATAATTTCCATAATATTTTCCTATTTTTTTGCCGACTTCTTCAAAAAGGAGGTTCTCAATTCGTCAGTATGTTTTATTTTTATTTTTTTGTATGTGTGTTACGCGATTACTCCGCCAATTATGAATCGATTTTGATGATTCTTTTTTTGTATGGTAGGTCTTGCTTCCTAGGGGCTTGCGTACTTTTTGAGTTAGCTTCAATATAACGTATTTTTTCCAATGAGTTTATCTAGACGATGTCTTCAATTACTCCTTCACTGTTATTTACATCAGCTAGTGGTATTCGAATTTGTGTGGGGTAGGTACCACAACTAAAAAGTGAAAAATAAAAACTTTTTACAAAAAAAACAACGAAAGTTCCGAAAGTTATTTTTCAGTATTGAGTTTTTTTTTTGGAAGTCGGTTGTTTTTTTTGTAAAAACTTTAATTCTCTTGTTAATTACAGCTGAGAAAAACTAATCGTGCCATCAAATCATACAACCTGTGACCTACATAATACCCGCATTAAATAAATCCGGGCCACGATTAGTCTCATGTCCTTGAACTGGCGTCAAGCGTCAAACGCACAGTTTACGAGGCGAATAAGAAGAAAATAATCGTCCCGTCAATAACTTCGTAAAAATATACTTTATTGTTCTTTGAATGTTATTTCAAACAAGTTTATTTTGTAAAAATGAAAAAGAACTTCAGTGGGGTTACTTGTAACATGTGTTACAAGTAAACCCACTGAAGTGTCTTTGACGTCGAGCGGTGTGCGAGAAAGAGCGCGCGAAGTATAGTTCGCGATAGGTAGCGGTACCTTTGTCGACACAGGTACCGCTGCCTGTCGCGCCCGCGATTTCGCGTCTGTTTGCACGAGCCTTAACGCGACAATGTAGCCCCAGCATTTGTGTTCCACTTGGTTTTCTCTGTTGTTGTCTCACATATTCTTTCTGCCTCGTGTGGTCTAGTGGTCGCAAGCGCTACTGCTGAGCTACTTTGCCCTACCAGGATATCGAAACCAGGACCTCATCCTGCGTTCGATTTCGTGGTCGGGCAAAGTGCTATTGAGTTCCTCTATCTGAAATTTCTCAGTAGCAGCCCGGAGTCTGGATTTGTACCCGGTTGATGGCAATAGGCTTGCCCCCTATTACATGGGACATAAATGTGGGTGTATGTACTTAGGTACACCTCTGCCTAACCTTTCGAGGAATACAGACGTGATGTATGTTATTCTTTCAAAAAAATACTGTTTGAGGACCTTTGAACCTTTTTATAGATTTATATTACGAAATACGACACATAATAATGATTCATGATTGATTCAAACTAGATTTTCAGCTGCTAAGGATTGCGCTGCAGAGGAGAGGATTCGGAAATATATCGTTATGACTAGCTGTTGCCCGCAACTTCGTCTGCGATCCAAGATGAAAAGTAGCCTCTGTCCTTCTCCAGGTCAAGGTTTATCCCTGTGCCAAATTTCATCAAAATCCGTTCAGCCGTTTTAGTGTAAAAGCGTAACAAACACACTCACTTTCGCATTTATAATACACTAGCTAAATCCACCCGCGGCTTCGCCCGCGCGGTATGTCGATAAAAAGTAGCTTATGTCCTATTCCAGGTCATAGTCTACCCATGTGCCAAATTTTATCCATATCCGTTCAGCCGTTTCAGCGTGAAAGCGTAACAAACAAACAAACTCACTTTCGCATTTATTATATTAGTTAGGATAGTATGGATGGATTAGTATGGATATTAGTTAGGATTGTATCTGCTGTTGAAGTAGATGGTAATGGGGAATTGAATACTCAATTGTGTCTATCAACTCAGCACTATTCTGCTGAAGAAGTTGCTTAGGTGGAATGTACATCGGATCTTTGACAGAATCGTCACTATCTGCAAAACAAATGTGAAACTAATATTTAATTTAAGATTTTTGTTGAAAATAAGTTTTTATGAAAAATACATAAATAAGAAAACATGTCTTGATATATTGTCTAAAACGTTTTATTACAAAATGTTGCAATATTTTATCATAAATAACTAAAATTATTTTTAAGTGTAATGACCAGTGATCGGAATAGGTAGAGCAAATCTACCTAAAGTTCAAAGAACAGAGACAAAAAAACTGGAGACTTCCTTACGACAAAAATATTTTTTCGGGACTAATGTCGGGATTTCGGGACATCACAGTACATTTAATATAAATGCTAAAGGTGTGGAGTACAATAAGATGTCATGAACTAAAATTCAAACCAACACCTCGACTTCAGTTGCAAAACAGTACTGTATCTTTTTTTATTTTCTTTTGCTTGTATATGTCTCGAAAATGGCATGTCCTATCGCAAAAATAATGAAAATTTCAGCCCCTTTATAAAACCCATAAACCCCTAATATTTAACATGTAGGTATTTTTTTTTTCATATTTTCATACTTACAAAAATTCACACACATTAGCTTCCGCGCTTAATTACGTACATCGTTCAAACAATGTATTCTTAAGTTGTTTTTCTTTATTAATTTTGGTTGTACTTAAGTATTAATATTCCGAAACCCCCCGACATTAGTCCCGAAAAAATATTTTGTCGTAAGGCGTCTCCACTTTGTCTCTGTTCTTTTTCGAACTTTAGGCAGATTAGCTCTACCTATTCCGATCACTGGTAATGACACAGTGTAGATATTTTTTTTTTACTATAATTAATTGTTTTCTTTGTAAACAACAACGTCATAATTTGTAATAATACTCTAATGGTTGTTAATTTTCTCAGCAATATCGTCATAACACGAAATATGCGTGTATTGATTTATTAAAATATTATCTGCGTTAACGAAACATTTATACTAAACACGTTATTCTTGAAAATATATTAAAATAAATTGTCCTTAACTTAACGGCAAGAGCGTTCTTACGTAAAAAATGTAATTCTTCCAGAGCACAAGTACAACCTACCGCTCGCACTGTTACATCGCAACAAAATAATGTCGTTGTTGCCGCAAGTCACCAAAACGTAAGAGCCAATACTACAGGGTGTTAGGGTAGACACCGTTATCCTTGAAACTAGTGGTTTGGTGTCATCTATAATATACATTTTCTAAGGGACCAACCTTGAAATCGCGAAAAAAAAATCAGCTGTTCCATACATTTGTGTTCACTTAAATCGACAAAATGTGTTGAACAGTAGTTTTTTTTTTTTGCGAGTTCAAACTTGGTTCCATAGTAAAAGTATATTATAGATGACACCAAACCACTAGTTTCGAGGATAACGGTGCCTACCCTAACACCCAGTATAACGGCACAACTTTGAATATTTGCTCTATCTCTTTTGATATAGAGCTTAGAGAAATGACGTTTTTACAGTAAACGGAGCGCATTTTTTTCAATACAACTGTATTATTAACTTAAAAATCGTCTATTTTGAGATATGTCGCCCTTGTTGCAAATTAGCGAAATGACTTCTCCCGCTCTGGGCGGAGCGGAAGGGCGTGTCAGACTTTTACTGAATAAAACCCACCAGTGTTCCTTCAGTTGCCTGTTGCCAGGGCCTCGGTATCCCTTTCGGACATTCCCGCAACCCTGGCAGGTAGGTACTATACCTAAAGTTAGAAATGTTTCATAGTGTTACACTTTGAAAAGACAATAACGGCTGACCAAGTCCCAGGTCATCGATCTATCAAATATAGATATTATGACTGCTACTTACATTGACCCTCACAATAAACTTGATGTGTCATATTCATAGAGGTTTTATATGAACTTGTGAGTATATCGCCCGTTGTTCGATATCTTTTTACTCTGAATGAGTGCCTACGATCGTTTTCATATATTTGTTTTGAAAAAGGTCTATGTTTTGTCAGCTGCCGTAGTACGACAACTATCAGTGGCGAGAATTAGGTTTTTATTGGAGCTTTGTTACATTTGGATGTAAATGAAATTCCACCTTAAAACTCACTGCTGTACAAAGCCTCTTTTCAAACACAGAAATAACAAACATAGATCACCATTGTTCAATGTCGGCGCTTTCAGGCCATTAAATCTAGGTTTCGTGACGAAGTTTTTCTTTACCGTATAATCAAGCCTAAGATCAACTTACAAAGTAAACATAATGACATAGAAAAACCGGCCAAGTGCATGTTGAACTACGGACAATAAAGGATTCCGTAGTTAGGATGAATTTATCCCAAGAACAAACTTAACATTGTAGTTGAAAAACTACAACATAACAAGTTTTTTGCAACTGCAAATGTAAGTTGGTCGATTATTACTCGGTAACTTGTAGAGCCTACTTAGCTGTGATCGTTTTCCGTTTAATTTTGTTTTATATACTACTGCCGTGAATTTTTTCACATAATTATGCTAAACCAAACAAACCATTTAGCTGGCAGGGGATACCACATACGTATACTCATACCAAATTACAGCTTTCTTGTACTAAGAGTCTCTGAGCTAAGACACGGACAGACGGGCAGACAGACAGACAGACGGACATGGCGAAACTATAAGGGCGGAACCCTTATAGTTGACTACGGAACCATAAAAAGTCATATTGATTGCTCGTAAACCAGGCCGTCAAAGCTACTCGGTGAAAATGAAAAGAATAAAAGAAAACAGTAAGTATTTGTGCCAGGTAACAGACATGTCTGTATTACTGTGACCTCGACCTTCGGCGTCAACACGGTATTATTTCTGCTGTCAAGTGGTTCCACATCAAGACGGCTCTTCTAATAACATTCAATGTTTACTCAAGTTTGATCACAAGTGACGCTTTAAGTGTTTGTCTGTTTGTGGGGTTATGTTTTAATTACAGCAATTTAACCGAATAGTTACCAATTTCTTGAAGCAGGATACATAAAAATATCTGGCTATCAATACTTTTATAGCGTTACGTAGGTACCTACTTATGTAAACTCGATGTGAGTTAAGGAACCACATTCTAAGTTTCATTTTCGAACGGAACGATCACTACACTAGAAGCCGACCCTACGTGGAAAACGAAGCACCTAAAAGATTGAAGAAAACGCGTCAAGTAGGAAGATATTGTTCATAAGAACGCCAGAACAATTCAACTTATCATTTCCAGAATTATATAGGACATGGCAAGCAATCAATTAGTATTTTGCTTTATGAAGTACCCACTGTCCGTCTTTGTGAGCCGAGCTGACTGTAAGTTATACGAAGTTTCTCAAAAGACTGCTGCCAAGAGATAATGTAGTGTCTATCATTTATGTTACTAGAAAGTAAACTCAGTGGATAAGGCTCATAGACAAGTGCGAAATGTTCGATTGACGTACTAGGTACTCTACTCACTCCTATATACTATAAAATATAAATTTAAAATTTAAAAAACCCCCGACAAAAACAAAGCATTTAAAAAGTAAAAAAATAATATGTATTGGCCCTTTAAGTTTAATATAATAGTTGTAGGTAATATTTTGATCCAAGCGTCGTCGCGTCGGGAGACGGCTCATGACAATAGGAAATTAACAGCAGCTATCCTTTCTACAATAGCATATATTCATTATTCCTAGTGTATGTTGGCGTTTTCATTAGCCGTCCCCCGACGCGACGACGCTTGGATCAAAATATTACCTACAACTATTATATTAAACTTAAAGGGCCAATACATATTATTTTTTTACTTTTTAAATGCTTTGTTTTTGTCGGGGGTTTTTTAAATTTTTAATTTAACTTTTATTTCCAGCTTTTTAAATTTCATATTATATTACTAGTAGAAACGCTATGATCAACCCGCGGCTCGCCGATATCTGCGTAGCTGTACGTACTTTTGCCACAGTGAACCTAGTTTCTAATTTAGTCTCATTTCTCTTTCCTACTCCATCATCAGACCCTGATCACCATCCATCTGTAACCTATTTTTTGAGACCTTTCCAATGAGCCCAAACACGATACCTCTGCTGTAAGTTGGTGAGGGAGTTGGGTATCCTGCATCCAGGTGATGCTGCAGCATCAGTTCAAGGTTACTATATTTTTCTAATATCATTGAAGTAACAGAATTCTAAATTTCCAATCGATTAGACCTGTGAAAGATGCTCACATCCATTCATCAACTAGAAAAGAGCTGATAATCTTCAAATGGCTGAACCGATTTTCTTGAATAATAGCTAAGAACACTCTCGATCAAGTCACCTTTCAAACAAAACAAAAAAAAAACAAAATTGGTTCAGCGGTTTGGCAGCTACGATGGAACAGACAGACACACAGATACACAGATACACACGTTAAACTTATAACACCCCTCTTTTTCAGTCGGGGGTTAAAAAACAAGACTTTGAAGTTGGTTCCATGATGTCTGGCATGATGGATGGTATAACCCTAAGTCCGTTCACCCCTTTGTGTACACTTATTATTCAAAAGACGGAAGTCATTGAGGTTTTGAAACATATTATTTGTAGGATTTGTAAAACTAAGAAACTAGCATTTGTCTTCCAATAAATTAAATATTTTGCTCATCAATCACGGCATTTAAATATGATGCACCCCAAACCTCCCTTTTATCAGCTCGTAACACTTCATCACACAAACCCCTATCTGCCAAACAATAAAATAAGACAAACAACAATATCACTATGAATATCAAATAATCATCATACAAAAGTGCGGAGCACACACCCTGTACTACGGCACACTTGGTGCCATTGTATCGCGTTTCAATATTCGCTATTGAATCGTATCGCTATCGCAAACAGGACGGTAATAGTAATCGTGGTAAAAGGCATGTTACGACTGATACACTTTATTGTGAACTAGTTGGGGTGAAGTCATTGTGATGGCGGACAATGACACGAATACATGCACAAATAAATATTATCGCGAACTGGTGGTTTGGAGCCGAAATTGTAATTATTTTGTATTGATTGAAATATTGTAAGTTAGCAAATGAACAAAAGGAACATTTAAAAAAGTTGTGTTGATTTATTCCACATAAATATTAATTCAAACATGTTAGCTCAAACTCTGTTTTTCATTCACTCACATTTGATTATTGTGAATAAAAATCGAATTTAGTTAAAAAAGATAATATAACTTATATATTGGTTGGGCCACATAAAGCTTTCCTTGTTGTTTTATGCACCCAAATAGGTATATAAACTTTATTGATGATTTTAAACCTACTAGCGAAGATTAAAAGAGCTTGTGTAAGTTAACATCTAGCAACTTCTAGTGCTAGATTGTAGTTGCTTGCCTTCTCATGTATGTCTTGTAAAAACCCTTTTAAAGTATCAGACAAAAGTTCTATAGGGATAGTTAGTGTAACGTTTCAAACCACTACTGATAGTACAACAAGCATTTTCTGTTTCTACCCGCCCCGCTGATCGCTGCACCTGTCAGCTCACCTTAGATTCATGTTTACGTGTTCCCCATGGCTGTCTGGCACCGCGTCCTTGTATAAATAACTGAGGAGTTTAATTGCAGGTCACGGGAGTGGGTCGCTACCTTTATATTTACATAATATTATTTGCATGCTAAGCTTGTTGATGTTGCAAGCTATTTTCAGTTAATTGTTATAGGTTATTTTTAAGTTAACGAGACTTATTACCTTAATGATAGTTTGTTATTAGTCATTTCAGAAACTCGGTACGCGGTGGCCGGTGTTGTATCAAACTAAAACATAGTACTGCATGGGTCAAAACATATACGTAAAGTTAAAGTTTATTCGATGGTTAAAGTGGATGCGCTAAGGTAGCCCGCGAAATTCAAATTTTATTACGTTTTTTGCAATTTGCAGTTCATGTAAGTGCATTGAATGACGATTTCATGAAATAGTCATTCAATGCACTTACATGAACTTAAGGAGTTGTATTGCTGATTCTAATGATTATAATTATATTAATCCATATTTGTTACGGTCGCAAATAATATTTAGATCAACATACAACCTGATACTGACCTGCACATTGCAGAAAACGTAAGAAAATTTGAATTTCGCGGGCTACTTTATCGCATCCCCCTTAAGCATCAGGCCTCCCATCAACCTGATAATTGTATAAAAAATGCATCTATTTTGCTGTGCTACTAGCTTAGCCAAGTATAAACTAGAAATGAATATTTAAACGTCACGGTTTCTGAAAAGCAAATAATTCGATATGAGATTTGACAACTGATTGAATTGACTTTCAAATACCCGAGGTAAACGTTCTTAGTATTCGTAGTAACTATAGCGTAGGCGCCCTTTTATACAGAACATTAACCCTAAAAACTGTGTATAAACCAGTTACTCCACTAATCGCTTTAAAATCAAATAACTATCAGTCTTTTGTGGCGCGAAGAGTTTCCAACAAAATAATCTAAATTAATTCTGGAGAATCTGTCTGAAACCCTCGCCTGAGGTTAATTAGACAATAATTAGGTTTTGCACAAAAAGTAGTTAGAATCTAACATTTAAGACATTGTTTGACTAATTAACGTTGGAATTATTTAGTAACAATTTTTTGTATATTTTGGTTGTTATAATTAGAATTCTTTGTTTAAGCCATAATTAGAAAAGCTATAATAATATGTATTTAATGTCATTTTTATAAACTTTGCTATCTAGGATGTAACATACGTAATAGTATCAATGAATCTGGGTTCGAACCGAAGCACTTTACTTTGAGACATTTACAAAACGGAGAAGGAAAACATCGTGATAAAACCGGCACGGTTAGAACCAAACGTTTGGAATACATGTGACATCAGTCACGATCAGTCTAATTCGAAGACATGTCACAAACATGTCTTCGAATTAGACTGATCGTGCATACATAAAATCATTCCTACTTATAATGAATTTCACAAACTATGCTGCTGGACACAAAAATAAACACAATTGTTGGGTAAAGGAAAAAAACAATATTAAGATCGTCGCTGAACTTAATCATAGTGACGGTTGTAATAGTCAACGAATAAGTAGTCACCATTTTGAATAAGTAAACAACTTCAAGTTATAACGTCGACGATGCATAACTTTCCAGCTTACTTCAAGTGGACACAAAAAAGGTATTTATATTATTTATAGTTTCCTGTAAGTGAAATATACGTATGTATGACGGTATTTCAGTGTACTCTATCCAGATACAGTCACGGACTGTAATTGATGAGCCATTTGGCACTGTTCGCATCTTAGCCGTGTAATGCAAATCGGTCTTAGTCGGTTATACTCGTACATCCAGACACGGAAAGTCATGTCTTAGTATTATAGAAGAAGAAAATTATATTTAATATCTTTACCAGTTGGCTAACGTGAGAGCCAGAACAACAAACTTGACAGCAGAGTGACTACCCAAAGTCAACCAATTGCAGGTGTAGCAACCGTAACCTAGCGATGATTGTTTTAGTGTAGCCATAGTAACGTTAGCATAAGGAGACATTTTAATTACTCATTTCGAAAAAATCGAAAATAACGTCTCTGACATCGCCATTTCAACTGCCACTGTCTTCGGATAGGTTTTCAGAATTATCAAGTTAATGAGCTCTTATTCAAAGGAGGTTGTAGCGTTGTGAGGGTTCTCAGAGGAAATAGTCGAGTGGTGCTAAATATATCACAATTAGTAAGTTCCTAACCACATCACTAAAAACGTGGCACAACACTAATTTCCGAAGGACGCTCTGCCATTTCGATATCCGCTCGCCTAGCTGATAGAAGCTATTCCCTGATCCTCAGGATTCTACGTACCCCGACCTAGGGTGAGTTCTACATTAATTTGGTAATCAATATAATATTAAGTGAGCAATCTGCTATGATCATTGTTACTTTGTGTTTTATGCTCGCGTGTTCACATACTTAACCTCTTAACTCCATCTATCATTGTGCCACGCTGTGCTGGCAAACACTCTGCCTGTAAACCGCTGCGATGTGTTGAGCTTTTAATTACTGTGCTTCCCGCGCTGTTTCCTTGGTGGCTAGAAGAAGGGAAGAAGCTGGCACATCGCATGCGGGCTGCTGCTAGTTGCACTGCTTCTGACATGCGCTCCCTAACGCGCTTCCAGGGTTCGACGTTCCGGCTGAGGACAGGACGCGTAGGCAACAGCCAGCGCACGCTACCGAGACCTTGCGAGGTCTACCCCGAAACGCCGACTACCTGCGGCCTACCCCGCAAGCTACCTGCGGGCCTCTGCAGGCCTGTTGACCACGTGTCACCGACTACCTGCGGCCTACCCCGCAAGCTACCTGCGGGCCTCTGCTGGCCTGTTGACCACGTGTCGCCGACACGTACTGCCGGTCTCTATCGAAGGCCTACCGGCCTCTAACGAAGGCCCTGCCGGCCTCCCGCTGAAACTAAGTGCAAGGAAGTACAATTCATTTAGTTTTAAGTGTGTTAGTGCTATGACTGAACAGTGCGACCTTACCCGCGACCTAGCTGAGGTCTAGTGTTAGATGCTTTCCAATTACATGTATTAACTTACCATCTGGTTTGAATTATCTCTATACACTACCTACCTATCCGTTAACGGTCTGCGCAGCCTACCTGCAAAGCCCTAGCCGTTACAAGGTCAGTATGAAATAGATTCGATAAACATTGTATTTATTTTTTATTGAGAACTTATTAGTCAACCTCTATGGATAACACTATTTCCGATATTATTACTTACTAGTAATTTGTCATCTTGTTTCATGCGATTTTAGTTCGTGTTGAATCGTGTAATCTCGTGAATGTATGAAACTGCAAAATTGAAAAGTTTGAAAGTGGCTCATCAATTAAAGTCCGTGACTGTACATGGGAACACAATGTAGGTACTAGGTCGACCGTAAATGCTTTCCCAGTCTTGACAAAAATTCCCAGTAGGTAAATTGAAACTTCACTAACGTTGAAACTGTCACATAGACAAATCTCTAACTTGTCGTTGTATGACGTGCAAGTGACATTCAACCTTAGGTGCGCTTGCTTCACCGCAGAATAATAGTGTGTTATTAGGTATATAACACGGTCAATCATCAATCCTATGGTACACGGCTACCGTGCCGTGTACAAACGTCCATAGTGATCCATACAACACTGACGACCGTGCACACGGCGAATAAACCGTAGTTTTTCAGGGCAAACTATTTTTCGTCTGTCGTCAATGTTGTATGGATCACTATGGAAGTTTGTTGAGAGACACATTTTTTCTACGGTGTGCTTTAAACATACCGTGTCCGGTTCTTAAACGAACCATACCGTGTACAAAGGGCCCTAGGGTTATAATAGTAGATTATGCACTAAGGGGATAAAGTAGTGTCTTATGTAGCGGGCGCCGTATTGAATCCCGAGCAAAATGAAGGATACAGCGTTAACTCCCGAGCGGAGCGAGGGAGTTAAGACAAGAATCCTGAGTTCAGCGTGGGATTCAAGTTCGCCCAAGACGAAGGCACCTTTATCCCCGAGGAGAATACTCTACTTTTCACACCATCTACGAGACAATAAAAAGCATTAGTACTAGAATCCAAGTATTTATTACGACGATAGGACGATGTCCTTCCGATTTCCTTTTTAAAAATGCTAGTAATTTGGTGTATGTATTAATTTGTAAGTATATTATTTTTTATGCTTATTGTTGACCTGAGCATCGAATAGATGCACCATAAGCTACTTGACTTCTTTGTACATGATAAATGCTGGAAGGCTGGAAGTAGACTAAAAGCACTGATTCAGATACAGATATGACGCTCTTTGTAGTTTTCCATTTGTAAAAATCGTCGTAGGCTTTAATGTACGATTCCTTGGACTTTTCTGGGAGTAGATTGTTGGCAATGCCAATGGCTTCGGATTTAATATACTCCGGAGTCACATCACTATCGACACTCGACATTTTTTTGAAAATTTGTATGTATTGTAGTTAAGTAATTTTTTGCTTAACAAAGCAATTTAATTTTCAGTATTCGCGCCTCTTTATAATTTGTGTTCTATTTTTCTTTTTTTTATATTCTACTCGTGGTGGCCAGTTCGATTTTCGAACAATTAATTTTAGTACTAGTAGTATATTTAATTTTAGTAGTAAAATTTTAGTGCAGATGGTGAATGCATGGAATGTACCTACTACTTACCGTAAATGTTCTACTTTATGTTCCAAATTCAAATAACATTAATGACCAGCGGGTCATAATGAAACTCAGTACAATATTATTTACCCTGCTAGACCTCAGGTCTTAAATGACTTACTTTAGGTTAGGTTTGCATGACATATAATTTGACATTGTGGAGCAGGTGGTGTGAAAAGCAATGAACAGATCGAGTAAACGTAAATAAATACCTACATGTACTGTACACCTGTTTGGATTACGTGGTTGGGCGATGAAAATTAATCAGTTAATTTAAAGCAATTAATTTAATGTGTTATTGATATCATTGGTTAATTAATTTATGTAATACTAATAACTGACTGAAATTATATGTAGGTACAGTTAGCATTGAAATTACAGCATGTTAGCATGTTTTTCGATTTTCCGAACAAAAAGTGACGTATGCACGCTACGATTGCGTATTCACACGGCGCTCGCTTTTAAATAGGACGCAGGGTCAGTCGCACAAAATTTAATTATTCAATGAAATCACCTACCTATCAGACAGAATACTATCGTACAGCTACAGATTATCATTTAATAGTCAGTCTCAACGACTCAGAGCATCTACATAATCGAGTCGCCAACCAATCGATTAGCGAAGAATCGATATAATCAATGTGTAGTCAAAGCTAACGGGCCGAGCTCGCGTGTCGTTGCACTCGTCATGAATTGAATAATAAACATCGGTATTTAGTATCGATTGCGAGTTGTTTTGTTACCGAAATTAATTAAAATGTTTGTAAACATAGGAGCTTGCAAATAGTCATTACGTCGTTAATTAGAAGGCATGTGTTTTGTGGAATTTTAGGAGATAATTAATTTAATTACTGCACTCGCAACTGATTAGTGCTTGTTGTTTGTTTTTTATTTGGAAACTAATATTATATATCTAAGTAAGTAGGTAAGTAGGTAGGTAATTCTCAACAGTGACATGGAAATGTAGAAGTCTTCTTCCATATAAAAGTTTTTTTTTTTTTTAAGTTATTCAACTACAAATGGCGAAAAGAACATTGCCTCAACGACAAGAGAATAAGCCCCCCATAGGTACAGCGACCTCTTATCTGCTAACAAAAGAAAACTGCGAACAGTTATCCAGACGAATCAATTCGCTCCGGTTAACGACCTCACTTAGCACCCGTAAAGCGTGTGGGTTTATGATAATACCGTCTAGAACAGAACGGAATATTCACAGAATTATCATTTAAAATGACCTTAGGTAAACCGTAGTGGTCACCACTATGGTTTACGTAACCAATGGTGGTGTATGGTTCACCAAAGTCATACATTTGTCATACGCTAGACTTGTGTTATAAAATGTCATTTATTTTAATAATATGGTGACCAACACTTACCAGCACAGACTGTCCACACCACTACCTGGAACACCGACTTACCAAACAGTCGTTATGTACCAGTCGCCGATGAATCGCTGCATTAGTAAACAATGTTGATGCTTGTGTTTATATTCTGTAATGAGTTTGTGTACGTACAAGTTTCTGGAAGCTTCGGGCGGTCAATGGCAAGTTGTCGATAATGGTCCATTTGAAGCTGATCTTCAAAATATTGATGATATGACTAGGAAGAGAGTGAACACTAAAGATAACAGCTAAAAGAGATGTACTTATGGAATAAAAAAGGAGTAACCGGAAACACATACGAACAGAGCAAGCTAATATAAAGCTTGTACTCAAACTCAAACTCAAACTCAAAGCATTTATTTCAATTAAACCATTTACAGGCACTTTTGAATTGTCAAAGAGTCGGTCAGTTAGTCAGAGAGTTGAAGCTAGTTGCCCATTCCAAAACGTAGATCTCTATGGAGAAGAACGGGCAAGAAACTCCAAGGACACTCTTTTAAAAAATGGATATAGATATTACAAAATCCTGGGTACAGTATTCATGTTGCTTCTATATGTGAGAACAATGTAAAACAAAAAAAGAATCAAAAGCAATTCAAAATTTAATATTAAAAATAAGCTCTGGCAAATAAGAGGTGACCAGTCTCAACTGACGGCGCCCGTTCACGAACATGACATGTGGATCAGCACCATCCAGCTCAACCATTTTGTAGGGAACAGAATGATCCAACACAAGTGCCACCATCAGCGAGACAATTAAGTGAGCATGACATACTCTCATCTGCCATGCTATTTCAAGTCAACATACATCATACCATACTAAACGGCTCCATGGTACTCACATTTACAATAATTGAAAAAATGCTTCTAAATTATACAAAACTAGTTTGCAAAGAAATTGAGCAATTAGTATAATATTATTTTCAGATATGTTAAACAAAAGGTGTTGCACATCTGTTTACCTGACGCCGCTGGAATAAGGGCAGAAGGTCGATGATTTGAAGATGAGAATGTGTGGCATATCAAAATCAATGGTGTATGTACAGACGCTTATAAGATGGCATTATTTGAACACCATGAAAATAAATCCTGCCGGGAAAGTTTGCGCTACGAGTAACACTGATAGAAATAACGAATAAATCAGGTGTTTCATTCTATATTTTTGGTACAAAATGAAGCAAAACAAAAGTTAATTAAAAAAATATTTTTTTCTCTAAAATCTATAGAGAGAGAGGAGTATTGCAGGTGATAAAACATTGTACCTAACTGCTACGATTAACAATGAACGAGTTAATTTAGCAGACAATTTGTGCCCTTGTTGACCCAGTGAAAATTGTGATTGGTTCCACGAAAACAATTACTGCAGTATTTCTAACAAAACATTGTATGTTATGACAACATAATTCACTGGTTGTAACATCGAATACGCAAAGAATCGATAGATGATTACTATTTAATCGGTTAATAATTATCGATGCTTTTCTACATCACTAGTGATACAATATTTTTGTTACAAAATATTTAGGTACTGATTCAATTTTGTTATTAAATAGGTAAATAAATATGACCTATCCTCTTGCTGTAAGAGTAGGTTACTTGACCTTATTAAAATCTGTTCTTGCTACTTGGCCTTAGTAAGGAGTACGTACCTACTAAATTTGATTGATGGTTAATGATATTTATTGCAGTAAATTGGTTTTAACAAACACTTTAACACAAAAATAACAACGATTGACTACGTTTTATTGAGAGTTTGTAACATTCGATGGTAATCTACTACACGCGGCATCGTGTCAAACCAAGTTCAAGCCAAGAACTGGCGACGCAGCAGCCGTGCGTTATATTACACGAACCATTTGGAGCTACATTTGACCCCTTAATAGCTCAAAATCTATTTAACATTGCTAAAAAGTAAACATACATTTTTCTGGAAATAATAAAGTTATTATTGTTTAAAATTTACGTTTGTAGAACCAAAATTACACAAATTTCATTATAAATTATCAAATTTACCTACAGAGGTCATAAGTTATGGCTTGTAGATACCCGCTAGACACCGGACGCCCACCCCTATGCATTAACCCAGTAAAATTACCAATTGAAAAAAATTACGCAATTTTTTTTTTCTTTTTTCCCAAAATAAAACCACTTATTATGATTATGATTATGACTCTCATTATGATTCTTAAAAACACCCTCACGGATAGGACAGGGATTTTGTTGCACACTGTATTTATTTAAACCCCTTAAATTAAATTAACCCCAAATTTTATAAATACTTCTAAAATGGTTATTGAGATATTAACGTCAAAAAAAAATCGGCATTTTTATCACTGACTGGGTAACGATTTTTAGTAACACCTCGTGCCTTTCGAAATTATAATAGCAAATACTTTTTCTTTCACAGGAGAATCGGTTCCATGATGAAAGGTCGCTCTAATCGTTTGGTATACCAGTTTATAAATAAAACTAATAATTATTATGAATAATTATTGGCTGTCCAAGTTTTAGATAGTCGTTGTCGACGAAATCAGCCGGTATAATTATTATGCTGGCTGAATTTGTCCCGACGACGACTATCCGCACCTCCCGCGGTGCGGGGTTAATTAAATGAATCCCGCTAAGTAATCATAAAACAGCTTCAAAACTGACAAAATCTCAATCATCGTTAGGAATAGTAAACTTTTCTGTAGTATTTGGCTAGTAAAATATGAATACGTTCTTGTCGCGCATGCCAATCGCGCACTATTGAAACTTGTCGCCCGCGTCACGTCCGCGTCGCCTCATCGTCGCCCCGTCGCCGGCTACACTTAGCTGAATGTATAATGTACCAGAGAGATTTTTACAATGGAATCAGACGAGGATTTAAATTAGATGTGAAGATAATTTGAGGAAATCGTGTGAGGCGAGGGTAATTGAAAGTTTATTCTTTCAACTGTTATCACCCGGACTGCCAAGGTAGGGTTATGTTTTTCGCGCGTATCTTGCAAATACACATAAGTTTGTTTTTGTAAATTTCTTCATTACTTCGTATCTTCCAAACGGCTGGATGGATTTCGACAGTTAAGGTATCGTTATATTCGTCTTAAAAACCCAAATGTCCTTAGATAGGTGTATGAAAAAAAAAAACAAAATGGCGGATTTTTGGTGTGAAATATTAATACGTTAATAAAAAAAAAATTACCAAACCTATCGCGTAGGGTATCAAAATAAAGAAAATTAAAAGGGGATTACAAAAATATATATAAATTATATTATGTTTTAATTTAATCTATATCTATATCTATACATATAATAAATCTGTAGACGAGGCATATCTGTACAATGAAAAAAAAAAAAACGTAGATGGAGTGTCCAAGAATAACAAACAGATGCCATTTCTACCATTTTTGGAATTTTTGTCTGTTTGTCTGTTTGTCTGTTCGTTTGTTTGATTGTTCCAGTATCACGTAAAAAGTACGAAATCAATATGGTTAACTTATAAACTCAAATATTGTGTGTAACTCGATGTTTCTTTTGGTCTTGGTTTCATCGCAATCGCTTCAAAATATCCAAAGATATAAGAGTTTAAAGTATTCAAGAAGAAATTTTCATTAGGTACGTAATGTAGATACACGTAACGACATCTATTGACGTAAAATGACACTAGCGTAAAATCAGGTAGGTTTGTGAGAACGTGTGTAACACACGATCATAATCATCATATGTTTACATACTTCGCGGGGAAACATAACGCGATACATTGTGAATTTACCCAATCTAAAGTTTGGTTAATTCAAGTTTTCCAAATCTATTGTTTGGTAGTAGTGCCATAGGTGGCGCTATCTATCTTTTAAATCATGATACAAATTAATCATAAAAAATGGTGATAAATTTTAATTTCTTAAAAATTTTAGATTGTTACATCGAGCAAAAAGTGAGTAAGTAAGGCACGAATGCGCTTACTAAATTAACACGAGTGCATTAATTACTCACTTTAGCAAGGTACGTAATCTACTTTTCTTTCAACTACCAATGTACCTGCTACGATAAAATATACCTGCTCAAGGTTAACTCAACTCAATCCAAATCAAGTTAGGTCAAGTCAGGTCAAGTCAGGTCAAGTCAGGTCAAGTCAGGTCAAGTCAGGTCAAGTCAGGTCAAGTCAGGTCAAGTCAGGTCAAGTCAGGTCAAGTCAGGTCAAGTCAGGTCAAGTCAGGTCAAGTCAGGTCAAGTCAGGTCAAGTCAGGTCAAGTCAGGTCAAGTCAGGTCAAGTCAGGTCAAGTCAGGTCAAGTCAGGTCAAGTCAGGTCAAGTCAGGTCAAGTCAGGTCAAGTCAGGTCAAGTCAGGTCAAGTCAGGTCAAGTCAGGTCAAGTCAGGTCAAGTCAGGTCAAGTCAGGTCAAGTCAGGTCAAGTCAGGTCAAGTCAGGTCAAGTCAGGTCAAGTCAGGTCAAGTCAGGTCAAGTCAGGTCAAGTCAGGTCAAGTCAGGTCAAGTCAGGTCAAGTCAGGTCAAGTCAGGTCAAGTCAGGTCAAGTCAGGTCAAGTCAGGTCCAGTCAAGTCAAGTCAAGTCAAGTCAAGTCAGGTCAAGTCAGTCATGGAACCCTAAAAACAGTCTTTTCTACATAGCTTACAGAGTGTTCGAACGTTTTCCCATATATTTTAACAGTATCACTTCGTGCTCGATAGATGGCGTTGTTCATTTAACGTCATTTTCTGAATCGCGGTGTTAAGTCTCCGTAGAAGATTGACTTTCGCCGAATTCATAATTATCGAGCATTTGGCTAATTTTGAATTGAACACATAATCCATACTAATCGATGCTTAAAAGTATAAATTCGATAGTAACTCTGTCTGTCTGTCCGTCAGTAATTCTGTATGTTACCTTTTCACGCCTGATCCACTGAACGGATCTCGATAAAATTTGGTAAAGAGATAGATGGCATCCCGGGGAAGAACATAGGCAATTATTTTCTCAAAAACAAATTTAAGGGGGGCCGGTGAAAGTTTTTATGGGAAACCTATCATTTTTAGAGTTCCGTAGTCAACAAGGAAGCTTTATAGTTTCGCCATGTCCGTCTGTCTGTCTGTCTTTCCGCGACTTAGCTCAAAAACTTTTAATCGACCAACTTACATGTGCAGTTGCAAAAACCCAAACATTCTGTATGCGACAACAAGTTTTTTAACTACAATGTTAACACTTTGAGGGACAGTAAACGTCCATAGACGTAATAACAATAAAACTTTGCGTAAGTTTGTTAGATAAATTAATTCATCCCAACTACGGAACCCTTCATTGTGCATGGTTCGACACGCACTTGGCCGGTTTTTTTTTAACTTAGGGCTGTGAAAATTTATGCTTTTTGTAACTAACAAAAAGTTACGTTTTTCTAAAATCATCCCTGATGAGGGTAAAAATCCTTCTTTACCAGCTTGATTTTAAAATTCACTTATTATTGACATTTTTGCGGGACTCTCTTCAAGAGCGTTAAGGGATTGAGAATATAGTCATAGTCCGTATCTTGAGAATCTGTCCACTCAATCAAAAGTTATTACTACTTGGCTCTTGGCTTGGAACGAAGAGTTTGAGTTTACCAGTGAGTACTTACTCGATAGATGGCGTTGTGCAAATGATGCGATTTTCTTAAGGGGGATGCGCCGGTAGCCCGCGAAATTCAAATCTTAAGTTTTTTGTAATTTGCAAGTCAGTGTCAAGCAGGTTGTATGTTGAAATGAAATGAAATAAAATTCTTTATTCTGTAAAAAGGTTATTGGAATCACTTTTACACGTCGTAATAATATCATTTTTTTCTTAAATTAAGCTAGATGAGGTCGGCCTTTCCTATCTGACTACTCTGAGAAGAAAGGCTGAAACAAACTCACAGTCTCTTTTAAAGTCCGGACATACCTAGGTCAGATATTGGCATATTGGTCAGGCCCTATGAGGACCATGTAGATTAGAGTCTGAAATGGTCTTTTGAGGAATGAACCACACAGATTTGAGTGAACCTGTCCTGTCACTGCAAGCATTTGTCAGTAATAGTGGAGCTCAGCTCAGAACTTAAGGAGCTCAACGACGAAAGAAAGGACATTTGTGTAGGCCGCATAAAGTTCTCAAATTGCCAGACCATTGTTAAAACTAACTGAGAACGAAAAAATATAAGAATAAAAACAAAATAAACATCCACATAGTACAATAATACAATACTTTACAAAGTAATCATGTCATTTTGTCAATATCCTACATATCATATTCAATAATGTGAATTTGTATATAAAACTGGTAGGTATATTTTGATGATTTTCCATAGTACTTATTCAAAATGTCACAATGCCAAAATGACAAAATGTAAGCAGAGCGAGCAATTCAATCCCATGCTTTTTGTCTTCAAAATAATCTGAAATTGTATAGTACCCTTTTTTACAAAGTTTGGTTTTAATACCGCTTTTAAATCGTTTAATGGGTAAGTTTCGAATGTCAATATGATTAAAATATGATTCACGATCGTAGCAAATAGTAGCTTTACAGAATAATAACCATTAGATACAGGAATACAACTCCTGCAATATTAGTTAGATTAGATAAATAAATATGTGATACAACTGCGACTCATTATTTAGATCAACATAAAACTTGATACTGACCTGTAAAAAGCAAAAAACATAAGAAAATTTGAATTTCGCAGGCTCCTCCAAAGCTTTCGCCTTAGTTTCCATCGTCCATACAATATGCCATAGTTTTTTCATTAATCTTTATACAATACTTTTTCATTAATCTTTCCGACAGTTTCATACTGCTGTCCATACTATCCACACTATCACCACAATATAGATATGGACTACCACTAATATAAAGTTACTGGCTGTCTCATGTCTGTTACTTTTACGCCGTAACGCCTAGGTCGTCTAGACAGACCACGTGGGTTATGGGACATAGGATACTTTTATCCCGGTAGCACATTCCCGTGGGATAATTTCCGACATCCACGCGGGCGAAGCCGCGGGCAAAAGCTAGTTAGGAGTAATAAATTCGTTTTAAAAACAAAGCCCGGCAAAGGCGGGACAAACCAATAACCTGAAATATGGTGTAACTTTTGTTTGTCCCGCCTGCAATACCAATTCTATAAATAATAATGCTTGTTAACCCCCGACTGAAAAAGAGGGGTGTTATAAGTTTAACGTGTGTATCTGTGTATCTGTGTGTCTGTGTATCTGTGTTCTGTGTATCTGTGTATCTGTGTGTCTGTCTGTTCCATCGTAGCTGCCAAACGGCTGAACCGATTTTGTTTTTTTTTGTTTTGTTTGAAAGGTGACTTGATCGAGAGTGTTCTTAGCTATGATTCAAGAAAATCGGTTCAGCCGTTTGAAGATTATCAGCTCTTTTCTAGTTGATGAATGGATGTGAGCATCTTTCGCAGGTCTAATCGATTGGAAATTTAGAATTCTGTTACTTCAATGATATTAGAAGTATATAGTAACCTGGAACTGATGCTGCAGCATCACCTAGATGCAGGATACCCAAATCCCTCACCAACTTACAGCAGAGGTATCGTGTTTGGGCTCATTGGAAAGGTCTCAAAAAATAGGTTACAGATGGATGGTGATCAGGGTCTGATGATGGAGTAGGAAAGAGAAATGAGACTAAATTAGTAACTAGCTTTACTGTAGTAAAAGTACGTACAGCTACGCAGATTTCGGCGAGCCGCGTGTTGATCGTAGCGTTTCTACTAGTAATATAATATGAAATTTAAAAAGCTGGAAATAAAAGTTAAATTTAAAATTTAAAAAACCCTCGGCAAAAACAAAGCATTTAAAAAGTAAGACATAATATGTATTGGCCCTTTAAGTTTAATATAAAAGTTGTAGGTAATATTTTGGCGGCTCATGAAAATAGGAAATTAACAGCAGCTATCCTTTCTACAATAGCATATATTCATTATTCCTAGTGTATGTTGGCGTTTTCATTAGCCGTCCCCCGACGCGACGACGCTTGGATCAAAATATTACCTACAACTTTTATATCAAACTTAAAGGGCCAATACATATTATGTTTTACTTTTTAAATGCTTTGTTTTTGCCGGGGGTTTTTTAAATTTTAAATTTAACTTTTATTTATCTCTTTTCAGTTAAGTACGTGTTTTTGGAGTTGGGTTTTTTTGTTTTTTTTAAATTATTTTTTTATTGCTGAGATGCTTTAGAAGGGTGGCTTTGACAGTTTAGATAAGTTCCTATCGATAAGTACATAAAGAGAAGTTTTTGGTTCCGCTTAAGCAATAAAAATTACAGCACAAGTTTTGGAATACCGTAAAACTAAATTCAGTGTATATGGAATCCCATTTACGATCTATCTATCGATCTATTTTGTGCATGAAAGGAGTCTAAAATAGAGTTTGCTCATACAATAAGTGCCAAGACCGCATTGCTTATATTCGAAAGGCCCGACATCGACTGTAAGAAATTAAAATATTGAGTAAGAAATCATAATTATTTTGGTAGAAAAAACATAGTGTTACAACCTGAGATTTGAACTGACCAATTTATTACCATAATTACTATTTATAATATCTCCAATTTCGTCGTCAGTCAATATAGATAATAATTTCAAAATAAAGATGGATGACATCATTTTTAAGTCTAGACGAGATAAAAATAATATGAGTGATCCAATTAAGTAGTGACTTTGAGATAATTCAAAATTCTGCTCTTAATTCCACTTGCTATTCAAAACTTGGTTATTATAATAAAATTATACTTACAGTTCAAATTGTTTGTGATATTCCCAAATTGTGTGGAGGTCAACTTTCAGTTTCAAAGACGTTGTGTAATAAAATAATATGATATAGGTAATAAGATGTAATTAAAAGCAAATTGTCTGGGGGTAACACACAAACATATTTTATTAGCTTGTTATTATTCTGAATATGTAAGTCGTAAAGTTGTTGTTGAGGAGTAATCTTGTAGTAAATATGAGTTTCATAAACTAAACTTAACTAGAATAATACCTCTTATATGTATAATAATAATTTCTATTTCTTTATATCTAAAATCAATCTCAGATTTCTGGCCAACCTTACTTAAAATTCAATTTAAATTCTCCATCCACTCATACCCAATCTAGAGCTGGGCCAATGAAGCACGCTATCGACTATCGACGCCCAAATAAATTGCGATTCAAAATAAACAGGGGATTGGTAAAACACTTGGCGCGGGACATAAAGCGCTGCTGTATCAGGAGCGCTATAAATCACGTGACGTATGTGTACCAGTACGTAGGTACTGCCGGTAACAGGGAGATGGCCGCCTTTTGGGGATGGTTATGTAAGAAGGACCTGGGGTTGGCGTTTGAAACTGTCGTCAATGCCTTGAAATGTCAAAATGGGTACATCATGAATTATATCCAGGGTTATCAAAGACACCGTCAACTTATTTTGAGTGGCTAGAAATGATCCAATATGAGGATCAAACATTAGAATATAAAAAATTCAGCTATGGGTTTCTACAAGGATCGATTATGGGTCCGCTATGGCACTAGGATGAAAATAGGGGTTTTGAATCAAATGAGGAAAATTGATTCCTAGAACATGATATATAAAACATAAAACTCTAAACCGAATAAAATAGAATACTCTTTGTTATGTGTGTAATTGACGCTATGAGTCCTCTTTTGTATTTCTTTCCTCTTTGGCCCGGCCCCGCTCCGCTGAACTTATGTCTCTCCGGGGACTCCGCTCTGTCGCTGAACTAACTTTTTAAAACTCTCATTACCTACGTATTTACGACCAACTCATATTAAACACTTTGTGTAAAATAAGATTTGTTAAAACTTTCTCATATTTGAACTGTGAAGTTTGATTTGTATAGAATAACCGTTGAGCTGTGCGTGAAGGTGAATGGTACCTACTTATAAAACAGTTGACCAAAACAATGTGATATTATTTAAGTGTGTATCGACCAAGCAAGATAATATGGACTGCAACTACATACCTAATTACATTTTCAATTTCAAAACTTCGTCAAAATATAAGTTAAGTTTAATACCCTTGCGAAAGATAAATTACCACTAAAAAGTTCGATGCACTTCTAGATTAAGACAAATCTCCATTTAGCTTAGCTACAGTATAAACTAAACAAAACTGTCATTTATAGTAGAACTCTGTTTTCAAAGGTACTTAATAAAACCAAAGAAAAAGTACTTAAAAAGAGATTAAGTGCTTAACTTACATAGCTATTTCAGACTATTATTTAACGGAGCCGAGCAATAAAAAGTATTGCGTGGTTCATGGACAAACCTCAAGAGTAAAGCGCAAGTCACACAGAGGGAAGAACGGCGGCGATAATAATATACGTAGTTATTCAAACTAACTTTGCTTTATAGTTAGTCAAACTAGTTTTGTTTATGATGGGTACTGTACTACGATTTATTACCAGGAGATTAATTTACTTACATAGTTTTAGCAATGATTTCACCAATTTTTTGTCGAATATACTTTTTAAAACAAGTTATAGGGTTATTTGGGAACAGTGAAGGGTTTTAATTATGTTACGGTTTTGTTTTGTGCTTTTTATAAACGGCAAATAACATGAAACGCGCTCTGTTTCGTTCCGCTTTCATTCTGACTCAATCTCTTCAATTTGAAAAGTAATGCTGCCACTTAATTTTTAGGCCTTAATTAGGCTTTTCTTAAAATCCTAATTAGTATTCTTGATTTGTAATAAAGTTTGTAATCTTCTATCCATGTTTGGGACAATGTGGAATATTGTTGAGTCCGTATCTGAACATGACCATTAATAATGAAAACAAGTTTTCTAAGCGTATTCTTAGTTGCAATAACAGCTAGTGTTGTTTCATGCGAATCAAAAGCCAAAGAATGTCTTTGATGAAAATTTACTTCATTCTTTTTTTGCCGATCGACTATGTTGCCTCTCGTTGCTGATCTCCAATAGTCTAAAGGGCTCACTAATGTATCCATCACTCACTTTAACAAGCCCATTAACATGTTCATGTCTGTAAATATTTATTCATTCGAATCCCTTTGTACCCTTTTAAAAATACATTATCTTCTCTTTAATTCAACATAAATAGTACTAAACTTTAGACTCTTACTAAATGAACACGTCTAAACAACATTAACCCACTCTCTTCTGCGTTAAAACTATAAAAGAACGCTTCACTTTAAAGTTTCCTTGCTTTTAATACAACTTCAAAGTGTTTTGTACAAGCAAATAAGCTTCATTTATGATTATAAAGAACACTTCATAATATGTTTTATGTGTATAAACAATAGGTATTATAAAACTATTCGTAAACGCAATGTTACAGTTTGTAAATAGTTAAAAATAATCTAAATCGCTAGGTACAAGGTTCTTTCGGCGCGTGGGCAAAATCGGAACTAACGCCGCCATTTTGTTTTTTCAAGACAATCACAAACATTAAAGTTTACCGACAGCGCTCCCCTGTCAACGTCATTCGAGCCCCAAGAGATCCTTGTAACAGTCAGATTGTTTTACTTTTGTTTCGTGGTCGAAAAGCCGTTTTAGGATACGATTATTTCTTACAAAAAGTTACATGCTACTTTACTTTCAGAACACAAACGTATTTCCTGTATAATCATGCGTCCCTCTAGCAATTACTCAGTGGAACTACATCGGTAGTTAAGGGTCGGCTCTTTGAAGTTGTAGCACTATTTTAACCGAGTGTTTCTTCAGCGTGGCGTTTATTTGGGCCGCACTGATTGCGCACTTCTGCCGAGCTGACAAAAGACCTGTTTATTTGTTTTATTTGCTCTCACTGCCACGTAATCAAAGAGACTGCTACCAGGAGCACAGAAAAACAGAAGGTGAGACTGAAAAAGTGGTATCGAGAATCTGTGAATAGAGTAAAGGCGAAATATTCACGATTCTAATAATTTAAATAATAATGAAATTACTAGGAATAGGTGGTTTAATTAAAAAAGTCATACTTATTATATTGGTATTTTGAATTAGTATTCATAAATTGTCTTGTCCATTACACCATAAACACTTTATCTTCGAACTAGTATTTTCTTACGTAATAAGTAAGTAAGTAAGTAAATGTACCTATGACAAAATAAGTGCCAACTTGTGAAGTCTGTAATTTAATGTTGTTATATAGCGTTAATTTTTTTTTTACAGGCTTGCTTTTTCAAGTTGAAATACTGTATTTCTATAGGTTTGAATGCACAAAATGAAAGATCACTGAAATCGGCAAAATTGCGTATACGGCCTCTCAACTTTTTGCTTTAGTTTCACTTATTGACATAATCTACTCATTATAATGTTTTATTAATGAGTCTAACTTTCCTTCTTTATTTCCAAGATAATATTTACATAATTTAAAAGACGATATGAAGAGTTAAACTAGTTGGATTATCAACCGGTAGATGCATTAATGTCGCTTTGTTTTTGTTGTGCATCATGGCGGTGGCATACAACAAATCAAACAAAGTTGGGTAACCACGCAAAAAAAGTCGATGGACTTGGATTGGATTTCCAAATATGATACTATGGAAACCGACCAACTTGGAAGTAGCGCTCACTTAGCTTGCGCGCGGTTTGTCACATGTTTGAAAAATTCACTCCGTGGCATCCCGACCAGAGAGAGATAGAGGGTTAGGTTAGGTTAGAACTGTGAAAAACCACGCGTGAATCGAGCGAGCGCTACTTCCAAATTGTTCGCAGTTACTTGCCAATTTTTACTACACCTGACACTATGGATACTCTACGCCAAACGTCGACTGACATAATTATGACTAAACGTTACAATATGGTCAATTTTAGCTGGCCATTTCATGAAACACAACCATTTTTTGAAACGGTCGAACACTGCATGAATTGATCAATTCTAAGATGGCTACGTCATAGATATCTACATAATTTAGTGCTACAATTTTTATCTGTTCAGTACAAACTCGTTTAATAAAGATGCCATCTATTTTTTAATAAATGTAGCTATTAAGCAAGCACTACGTTTCAGATAGCCTCACGATTCACCCTAAAAGCAAAGCAGCTCATTCACGCACGTTTATTTAGTCCGACATTTTCATTTAGCAGTAATTTAATTGTTCGTCTGCGATGCGAGGCAGGTCGTCACGCGTGCCGCCGACCGCATTACACCAAAACAACATTAATCGTTAAATCCCGTTAATTACCGCCGTCGTCAATCCACCGGCGGCTGCGTTGCGGCTGCGGGGCGACTGCGGAGTGACTGCGGGGCGACTGCGGAGCGGCCGCGCTCCGCAACGACTCTTCGTTGCAAATTAATGTGTTTGCGACGCGTCCCCGCAGCCGGACCGCATTATGCACTCGATACTATTAATTTTCTTTTTTAAAGCAGTTTTTATTACTTTTTATAGTAGATTTATCGCGTTCACGCTCACTGCAAGTTGTAAATCTCGGTAACGGCTTATTAATTCTACTGCTAATATATACCGCTTGCAAATTATCGTTAAAATCGAGCTTTTACTTGAAAGTGCTGCTTATATGCATGCATATGACGTTCAAATTATCATATTAATATGCACCAGTGCCAATATGTACAATCTTGTAGTTGCTAGAGTGAAGGAATAAAATATTACATAATACAAAATCCATACTATCCATACTAATATTATAAATTCGAAATTAACTCTATCTATCTGTCTGTCTGTATGTTACCTTTTCACGCCAAAACTACTGAACGGATCTCGATAAAATTTGGCAAGGAGATAGATGGCATCCCGGGGAAGGACATAGACTTTTTATCGACATACCACGCGGGCGAAGCCGCGGGCGGAAGATAGTTTACCTATAAATAGAGAATTAATACCAAATCTACATGAAACCTAAATACAAAATCAATTTCAAATGTTAATTCTCAATGAACAAACAATAACACAGCAGCGCCTCAAACGAGAACATGTTTCAAACGAATTTGTGAACGTTTACGTGTGACGGGAACGGGTGTCAAAGCACTGCACGCCTCATTGACTACACACTATTAAGGGTTGGTCTCCATACATACGGCTTAAATAGATCTATTTGTGTTAACACAGTAGCTGAATATTTTTTTTACTTTCGTAAACCTGAAAGTTGCGACATGCGTACCTACTAGAATCCGATACGTTCGGTTGCTACGTTTAGACGACCTAACTATATTATATTATATTATATTATATTATATTATATTATATTATATTATATTATATTATATTATATTATATTATATTATATTATATTATATTATATTATATTATATTATATTATATTATATTATATTATATTATATTATATTATATTATATTATATTATATTATATTATATTATATTATATTATATTATATTATATTATATTATAATTATTATATCCTAACTAATATTATAAATGCAATAGTGAGTTTATTTGTTTGTTACGCTTTCACGCTAAAATTTCATATTTCATCGAACCCTGTTCCGGCTGAACGGGTTTCGATGAAATTTGGCACATGTGTAGACCATAACCAGGAATAGGACATAGGATATTTTTATCCCGATATACCCACGGGATCGAGACTTACGCGAGTGACACCGCGGGGCGCAGCAGTAATAAATAAAATTAAATAAAACAGTTCTGGTGCCGTATTATGAAGTATTAATGCCACCATTTTTCCAGTGTGAGAGAGCGACGGAGCTAGACAAGGCCGCTAGCACCATCCCGTTTTCGCAGTGGAATAATGATGGCATTAATACTTCATAATACTACCCTTGGCTACCCATGGGAAGGTGTAAGTTGTATGTATGTATCTAAGACAAGGTGTTGCTTATATTAATTAAATGTTTAAGCAACCTGGTCTCTGTTTACAAACAATTTCTTTTTGTGACTGCACGTTAATACATTTAAATATTTTCAAATTACTCAGATAATTTATTTTCTAGTAACAGTTTTTGTTGAAAGACTGTAACAAAATAAGATGTAAGCGAAACTACATTAATTCTCATTGTAATAGAAATTACTCATGAATACGAGCTACATTACATTCGCGAAGAATAAATAAAACAAACTGCTAATAAAGATATCTCATTTAAGAAGAAAAATATACAACATCTATTTTAGTTTAATTAAATTTTCAATTCATCTTTTAACTTCAAAGTTAATCTGAATTGTTTTTCTTTTAATTCTTAATGTGTTTAACACAGGACTCATGGTACATCATGAAGTGTGGCTACTGAGTCAAATGAATTCGGAGCCACACTTTATGATTATGCTTAGACCTAAATATATTTGTCTTGAGTACTTCAGAGTTGCATAAGTTTTTATGCTTGTCATCAAACAGCCACCAAGTTTTGTATTAATGGTTTAGGTATAATATAATTCTTAGGTCTTACCCTCCATCCGGAAAACGTATCGGTATTTTTTTTACCCCTACTTTCTAAACCATACCGTAATAATTTTTGTATTTGCCGATGGCCCTCTTTTTTAGTGGTGATAACTGGAATGAGGTCTTTGGTGTTGCTCAACAGGGGCTCAACAGGGTTGTTGGTTGGTTACTCAGTAATTTGCTGACTCTCAGTGTCACAAAACCCAAATATATAGCATTTGCACTTCGGCCGGACGCGCTACTCCCACGTTCACTTTCTTTAACGGCCCACACGTGCTGGCCAACCTACCAATCATGTGCATGTCCTTCTCTTCAAAGAACCGATCACCTTAAATATCTTGGAGTTATAATCGACCAATTCCTCGGCTTCAAACCACATATAAATGTCTTGGTAATTAGATAGCGCAAAATCATTTACATTTTTAAGAGTCTTAACGACCTTCGTACCGTCAAGATGGTCTACTGCGCCTTGTGCCAATCGCTTATAAACTACTGCATCATATCCTTGGGAGGTGCTGCTAAAACGCACTTGATGGAGACGGAAAGAGCTCAACGTGCTACACTTAAGGTTGCTGCGAGCCTTCCTTCCCGCTTTCATACAGTCGACTTGTACAAAAGTTGAATGTACTGTCTATAAGACAAGCGTTCGTTCTGCAAGTCCTCAAAATGCACTCGCAGCTGGTTTATAACTCAGATCTGTCGAAAGATAAACGAAGAAAGGTTACTGTGTGCAGAACTAAATATTTTCGTTCAAGTCTGACCCACACGTTTTTCGGTTACCTAGGAGATTCTGTTTATAATATTAACAAGGGTAAAACTATTTATCCATTACATAAACCCAGTTGTAAGTAAAAAGTTACTGAATACTTGAAAATCCTTTGCTATGATGACGCAAAGAGACTGCTCCACATGATTAAATAAATCTCATCTTTGTTACGAATTTCTATGTATGCTCTTAAGGCTCCATATTCCCCAACCCTCCCCCCCAAAAGACCCCTTGTATTCAAATAATTACCTTTCAACCACACATTCACCACCATTCACCTTCACGTTCACCACCTTTCAACTACACATTCACCATCATTCCCCACACACCCTTTAACTGCTTTTGTTGTTACTTTTATTTTCTTTTCATTTATTTATATTTTCTTGTTTTATTTAATAGGAATAAATGTTATCTGCTTGTTAATTTGTGCCTGGCGTGGTGACCTGTAACACAGGTTTTCCTTAACCTACATCAGGCACCAGCTCTCACAATGTGAATTCAGTTCAAAACTGTTAGGTAACTGCTATATAACCATTGTGAGATTTTTTTATTATTATTTATTACTATCCATCAGTATCTACATAATGGCGAGACTTCTAGGCTCCTCCATGAAACTAATCAGTTCGGAATTTAAAAATGAAAAATGCATCAAGAAAAAATCTCGTAACGTGTAATATTGTATGCATTCGTCGCGGCATCGGAACGCCCCCCTAACATCTCTGTAAGCAAATGTTTGTGAATCGAAGTCGTTTGACGTGCCCGACTTCGCCTTAGCTAAGTTATAACGCAAACAAATTATCTGTTCACGGCCCAACGACCTCCGAACCAGTGATTTTAGTTATTATAATTTAATATGGGATTATAATTATATAATATTATGTATTAACTTGGAGTATTGAGAGTGTTAGATTTGAGATTCAGTGAGCCTAGTAGTATACCTTGCTCTAGCAAGGTACTAGGGCTGTAGATGTTGACGAGTGATTGCGAGGTCGTGGTTGTAACTGAAGTCAAGTACCTACCTTACCTAGACTACCTTGATAGTCTTCATATACCGGGATGAACCAGAGTCATAATAATTCATCAGTTTAAGTTACTGGGATCCATGTCTACACTTCATTTGAAGATGGTGGATATAGAGAATATAATTCAAACCACAAATCAGACCTACCCAAGAAGTTCATTTCTTTTCAAATTATTTAAATGGAGGAAAACTGACAATCTATCTACCAAATATACATCCAAACATTAACGTTGAAACAAACCAAAAACCTTTAATTTTCTCACAGTTTTCATGAAGTGTGAAGAATTTAACAGTTTAAGCTTAAAGTGGCCTGTGACTATAGGTAACTCACATTCAATAATGTAGTTATAATGAAGAAACTTTAAAATTTCTGAACCACACTTAATGACGATATAAATAACAGAAAAACACTCCACTCACCAGTTTGTACTAACTTAATCCTCTCTTTTACCAACTACCTACGTTTTATATACTTTTACTAAGAATCGAACTATCCAACAAAGTCTTGAACACAGAACATTTGTACAAATATTATTTATTTGTTCGGCTGTTATATTTAGTAGCAACAAATGGCGATAATGAGGCAGTTTTATATGATTGTGATTCTCTTAACGTCACGCCAGACAAACAATCGCTTGGTGCACGTGTGTACACAGTGGTCGCAAATACTAATGTTGCAGATGGTATATTTCTTTGACCTCTTCTAAAGGGATGCCTCAATGTGATGAGGTAAAATTCCCTTAATCCGTTTCTAAATATATAGCGACCCAATTAAGGGAGAGGATTTCCGCTCTGAAAAAGCTCATCTTAAACTTATGTAAATATTCATCCTTCTGCTCCTATATTCTATTTGGGGTCAAGGCCGCATATCTTCTTCTTCCATACAACTCTATTTACCGTCATCTTTGTAGTCGCACCTGTATCTAGCCATATCAATGTAAACGGATATGTTTTTGTCGTTTGTGCCCAGAGAAAACTTAACAAATAGTTTCGAGGCATAATAAATACTTCCCCACCGCATCTGCGCCACATACTCTCTCCCATCGCCGTATGCCTGTAATTCACGGCTGATGAATAATTCACCGTCCGAAAGACCAATTGTTTACGTCGCCGCCATTGCCTGCGACACTATCTGCATTTATATTAAACCATCACGGTGAGCCTGCCATGTTTTCCAACAATCATCTCAGAGGTTTTCATATTCACGGGTTTTTTTAGTTTATTTTTATTGGTGGCTTCAAACCACTGAGCCATATACAGTATCCACTAGGTACCCCTGAATTTTGAAAAAACTAAATTTACAATACTGATACCTACCGCGACGATTGTGGCGATACTAAGGTTCGCAGGGTGCACCTTGGACAGTCAGCACCGTCAGCACTTTGACATCGCATTAACTATTCTTATTGTTCATTGCAATATTAAACCAGCGGAATAACAGACTGCTTTAGAAGATAAAAATCATTAATTCCATTATGAGTGCTATATTATTCATAATTATGAGTTACATAATTATATTAGCTGATGTCAAGACAGTATTCCAATAGTAACGGGTGTGTTCAGAATTAGCTCCAACTTACTATCAAGTGAAATGGGTCAAAGTTTAGTTTCCGTTGAAATTGGTTCGTGTGTGCGCGTGATGTAAGTTCACAGCAAGTTTGTGCTAAGTAGGTACAGTTGCATTGCTGACTTACTATCATACAATTTGCATACGACGCTCATCTATTAAAGTTTCATGCTGATAGCACTACGCTAATGTATCCTGTCGAACGCGGTATAGGGTAGTTATAGCTTATAAGCATACAGGGCGTTGTGTTTTCAAGTATGATTTCTTACTGTAATGATTATCAGTCTACTATTACTAAAATCATTTTCACTTTCAACATTCGGAATAATGAATTTTTCATAATAAATGTTTAGTTTTTGGGACAATTGGCAACAGGTTTATACGTAAGTACTTTAGAAGTCATTGAATCATTTCCAGAATTAAATATTTCTATGGCTAGATACAATAAATGCACATAAATAATGCATGCGTCATTGATCGTCTATCATGACTAACCTCGCCAAATTGTCTGTGTAATAACACAAAGCTGCGATAAAGCCAGTCTATACTTCCCAGAAATACACGCCACACTAACGCCTAGCCCCCAAATCAAATAGGCACCCTAGCGTGGTGTAGCCTCGTGCTAATCTAGTACAGACAGCACAAAAGAGCGATAAGGCCGGGGACAGGTGTCGGCCTATCACCGGTATTTATTGCCGGTGATACAATTATCGCCGCGATTTATCTGCCGGCGTTACCTTCAGGTAGCGATTGGATAGAGTCGAATTTGTACACGGGTTTTGGTTTATGGAAAGGTTTGAGATAAATCTGGCTAGATATTCAATATGAAAATGTTTTTGTATTGGTTCATTTTGAAACAACACCTACATTACATCAAACTTCATATAAATTACCCGACTTAAAAATGTGTCTAAATAATATGTGGCACTGAGATTATTGTGTCGCATTAGAAAATATGACGCACAATTTTTCATATCCTATGCTTAAAGGTCCCGAATGCTCGATTTCTATATGTTGTCAGTCTTTTCTCGGTGACGGTCAGGGATAGAGTGTTACAATTTCGAGGTTGCTCAATGCTGATGAAGGACTCATAGTTAACCAGTTTAAATAATTAACTAACCAACACTATTTTTAAAATTATTTCTACAACATAAAAATATATTTCCGTCCCTGCTTCAAAATTAAACAATCACTCGACACGAAATACTGTATCTACATTCGATCTTGAGCACCCGCATAATTGCTGTACAGTATTCGTTAGTCGCCGTCCAAAGACGCTCAAAGACGTGGACTATCTGCGCTCATCTCATCTGCATAGAACATACTCCCAATTGACTACTTTGTTCAGACAGGAACGCTTAATTACACCTGCATGTGCTTAGACAGAGTTAAAAGGGATTTAAATTGAAGTTGATGTTTGTGCACTTTGAGGTTTTTTTTTTAATAGTCTAGTGCATTTAATGTAAATCAAAATGATGATGATTGCAAATCTGGGAAAATTTTCAGTAGGTAGGTAGTATTTTTCTACTAATACCGAATAAATAGTAATACCGGGGTTATGTTAGCAAGCCAGTTTGGCTGACTGACCCAGGGTCGAACTGAAACTCATTTAAGTATCTCCTTATGGTTATGAAGCTTTTAATCCATCCATATATTATTTATACGAAACTCAAACGTCGCCGCCACCTTACGAGAGCAATCTTAAGAGCCCGGAACTGTACGTCCTCACTCAAGCACAGAATAGATAACTCAAATGAAAAGGCATAGTAATATGTTGGGTACTCTCGACAACGATCAAATAGTAGACGTTAGCTATAAGATTCTCACAACCGATTACGTTTTGAATTAGAATAATATACCTGAAGCTAGGAACGTAATAACTGAGAATTTCGCCGAAATTCCGGAAAGTGTTCGTAAATAAAACATAGTAAACTAAAATAACACGGGGCTTACACGGGTCATAAACAAAATAGCTGAGTAAATCAAAGAGAAACATTTTGAGTGCCACCCTATATTCTACTGAATATGTAAGTTCGTACCTGGATTATATTTTAGAAAACCAAATATGTAGACTTTATATTTCATAAAGTCTGAAAATATTATATAAACTTCCATTTTACTGCAAACTGGGGTATTTGCAAAATTTTTAGTAACAAACTTGGCAGTGGAAATTGAACTAAGAATTTATTTTCATGTTGATAATTATAACTAACTAGCTTTTGGTGTGGTCTGAAATTATCCCACAGTAAAGTACTACCGGGTTAAAAAGTATTCTAGTCATGGTCTATACATAGACACCGCGAAAATCGCGTCATTTGCACATCGCCATCTTTGGAGTACACTGGTAAACGCAGACTCTCTGTTCCAAGCCTAGTAGTAATAAACTATTGACCGAGTGGAGCTATTTGTTTATAATAAAATAAAGACTTAATGTAACCTCAAGATACGGACTATCACTATATTCCCAGTATGCCTATGACCTTCCCCGGGATACCATCTATCTCCTTGCCAAAAATCTAATTCCGTTCAGTAGTTTAGGCGTAGTAGTGTATTAGTATATTTATAATTATATTATTATACTAGCTTTTGCCCGCGGCTTCGCCCGCGTGGATGTCGGAAATTATCCCACGGGAATGTGCTACCGGGATAAAAGTATCCTATGTCCCATAACCCACGTGGTCTGTCTAGACGACCTAGGCGTAAAAGTAACAGACATGAGACAGCCAGTAACTTTATATTAGTGGTAGTCCATATCTATATTGTGGTGATAGTGTGGATAGTATGGACAGCAGTATGAAACTGTCGGAAAGATTAATGAAAAAGTATTGTATAAAGATTAATGAAAAAACTATGGCATATTGTATGGACGATGGAAACTAAGGCGAAAGCTTTGGGGGAGCCTGCGAAATTCAAATTTTCTTATGTTTTTTGGTTTTTACAGGTCAGTATCAAGTTTTATGTTGATCTAAATAATGAGTCGCAGTTGTATCACATATTTATTTATCTAATCTAACTAATATTGCAGGAGTTGTATTCCTGTATCTAATGGTTATTATTCTGTAAAGCTACTATTTGCTACGATCGCGAATCATATTTTAATCATATTGACATTCGAAACTTACCCATTAAACGATTTAAAAGCTGTATTAAAACCAAACTTTGTAAAAAAGGGTACTATACAATTTCAGATTATTTTGAAGACAAAAAGCATTGGATTGAGTTGCTCGCTCTGCTTACATTTTGTCATTTTGGCATTGTGACATTTTGAATAAGTACTATGGAAAATCATCAAAATATACCTACCAGTTTTATATACAAATTCACATTATCGAATATTATATGTAGGATATTGACAAAATGACATGATTACTTTGTAAAGTATTGTATTATTGTACTATGTGGATGTTTATTTTGTTTTTATTCTTATATTTTTTCGTTCTCAGTTAGTTTTAACAATGGTCTGGCAATTTGAGAACTTTATGCGGCCTACACAAATGTCCTTTCTTTGGTATTGTTCGTCGAGTCGTTGAGCTCCTTAATTTCTGAGCTGAGCTCCACTATTACTGACAAATGCTTGCAGTGACAGGACAGGTTCACTCAAATCTGTGTGGTTCATTCCTCAAAAGACCATTTCAGACTCTAATCTACATGGTCCTCATAGGGCCTGACCAATATGCCAATATCTGACCTAGGTATGTCCGGACTTTAAAAGAGACTGTGAGTTTGTTTCAGCCTTTCTTCTCAGAGTAGTCAGATAGGAAAGGCCGACCTCATCTAGCTTAATTTAAGAAAAAAAATGATATTATTACGACGTGTAAAAGTGATTCCAATAACCTTTTTACAGAATAAAGAATTTTATTTCATTTCATTTCAACATACAACCTGCTTGACACTGACTTGCAAATTACAAAAAACTTAAGATTTGAATTTCGCGGGCTACCGGCGCATCCCCCTTAAGAAAATCGCATCATTTGCACAACGCCATCTATCGAGTAAGTACTCACTGGTAAACTCAAACTCTTCGTTCCAAGCCAAGAGCCAAGTAGTAATAACTTTTGATTGAGTGGACAGATTCTCAAGATACGGACTATGACTATATTCTCAATCCCTTAACGCTCCTGAAGAGAGTCCCGCAAAAATGTCAATAATAAGTGAATTTTAAAATCAAGCTGGTAAAGAAGGATTTTTACCCTCATGAGGGATGATTTTAGAAAAACGTAACTTTTTGTTAGTTACAAAAAGCACAAATTTTCACAGCCCTAAGTTAAAAAAAAACCGGCCAAGTGCGTGTCGAACCATGCACAATGAAGGGTTCCGTAGTTGGGATGAATTAATTTATCTAACAAATTTACGCAAAGTTTTATTGTTATTACGGCTATGGACGTTTACTGTCCCTCAAAGTGTTAACATTGTAGTTAAAAAACTTGTTGTCGCATACAGAATGTTTGGGTTTTTGCAACTGCACATGTAAGTTGGTCGATTAAAAGTTTTTGAGCTAAGTCGCGGAAAGACAGACAGACAGACGGACATGGCGAAACTATAAAGCTTCCTTGTTGACTACGGAACTCTAAAAATGATAGGTTTCCCATAAAAACTTTCACCGGCCCCCCTTAAATTTGTTTTTGAGAAAATAATTGCCTATGTTCTTCCCCGGGATGCCATCTATCTCTTTACCAAATTTTATCGAGATCCGTTCAGTGGATCAGGCGTGAAAAGGTAACATACAGAATTACTGACGGACAGACAGACAGAGTTACTATCGAATTTATACTTTTAAGCATCGATTAGTATGGATTATGTGTTCAATTCAAAATTAGCCAAATGCTCGATAATTATGAATTCGGCGAAAGTCAATCTTCTACGGAGACTTAACACCGCGATTCAGAAAATGACGTTAAATGAACAACGCCATCTATCGAGCACGAAGTGATACTGTCAAAATATATGGGAAAACGTTCGAACACTCTGTAAGCTATGTAGAAAAGACTGTTTTTAGGGTTCCATGACTGACTTGACCTGACTTGACTTGACTTGACTTGACTGGACCTGACTTGACCTGACTTGACCTGACTTGACCTGACTTGACCTGACTTGACCTGACTTGACCTGACTTGACCTGACTTGACCTGACTTGACCTGACTTGACCTGACTTGACCTGACTTGACCTGACTTGACCTGACTTGACCTGACTTGACCTGACTTGACCTGACTTGACCTGACTTGACCTGACTTGACCTGACTTGACCTGACTTGACCTGACTTGACCTGACTTGACCTGACTTGACCTGACTTGACCTGACTTGACCTGACTTGACCTGACTTGACCTGACTTGACCTGACTTGACCTGACTTGACCTGACTTGACCTGACTTGACCTGACTTGACCTGACTTGACCTGACTTGACCTGACTTGACCTGACTTGACCTGACTTGACCTGACTTGACCTGACTTGACCTGACTTGACCTGACTTGACCTAACTTGATTTGGATTGAGTTGAGTTAACCTTGAGCAGGTATATTTTATCGTAGCAGGTACATTGGTAGTTGAAAGAAAAGTAGATTACGTACCTTGCTAAAGTGAGTAATTAATGCACTCGTGTTAATTTAGTAAGCGCATTCGTGCCTTTACTCACTTTTTGCTCGATGTAACAATCTAAAATTTTTAAGAAATTAAAATTTATCACCATTTTTTATGATTAATTTGTATCATGATTTAAAAGATAGATAGCGCCACCTATGGCACTACTACCAAACAATAGATTTGGAAAACTTGAATTAACCAAACTTTAGATTGGGTAAATTCACAATGTATCGCGTTATGTTTCCGCGCGAAGTATGTAAACATATGATGATTATGATCGTGTGTTACACACGTTCTCACAAACCTACCTGATTTTACGCTAGTGTCATTTTACGTCAATAGATGTCGTTACGTGTATCTACATTACGTACCTAATGAAAATTTCTTCTTGAATACTATAAACTCTTATATCTTTGGATATTTTGAAGCGATTGCGATGAAACAAAGACCAAAAGAAACATCGAGTTACACACAATATTTGAGTTTATAAGTTAACCATATTGATTTCGTACTTTTTACGTGATACTGGAACAATCAAACAAACGAACAGACAAACAGACAAACAGACAAAAATTCCAAAAATGGTAGAAATGGCATCTGTTGGTTATTCTTGGACACTCCATCTACGTTTTTTTTTTTTTTTCATTGTACAGAAACGCCTCGTCTACAGATTTATTATATGTATAGATAATTATAGTATATTATTATTTCCTTTATTTCAATTCTCATTTTTTTATTGTATTTCATATGTTACATAGATGATATAAAAAGTAAAAGTACAATATGGACCCTGTTGGACACAGCAAAATTAGGAGAGAGGAAGAGGGCTAAGCAGAAATGTAATATTAGATGTGTTTAATTATGTAGGTAATATATTATTATGTTAGTGTAAATAGGTATAGTGTGCGGGCGTTGAAATAAAACATTTGATAAATTAAATTAAATTATAATTAGGAAAGCCGAGCCGCACGCACGGTCCTGTCTCATTTTTTCACACAATGGCGGCGCGCCGGCGCGCTCCGCGCGAACTCTACCGCGCCGCTCTATGTTCGGTTGCCATGCGTGAACATCCTCCCAGCCTTGAAAGTTAACTTTCAATGTCTTCTTCTTCACCCGGCAGCCGGATGATATAGTGTATGGCTCTTCGGATGGTTCCTTTAGATGTGTACACGTCTACGACCCGGCAAGTGTCGTCTGCGCCCATGTGTAGACGTGTAATGCGACCAAGCCGCCAGCGTTGCGGAGGCAGATTTGGTTCTTTAATTAGAACCATGTCCCCAATTTTAGGACCAATAGACTTGGTTTTCCACTTGGACCGCTGTTGGAGTTCCGCTATGAACTCTTGAGACCACCTCTTCCAGAACTCGAGACGAAGTTTGCAGATGAGGTGGTACTGCGGTCTGGAGTCTTCTGCTGCAAAAGAGGGCACCGACGTCAGTGGCCGTCCGATTAGGAAGTGCCCGGGGGTCAAAGGGTTCAAATCCAAGGGATCAGAAGACAAAGGGGAGAGGGGGCGAGAATTGAGGATTGCTTCTATTTGTGTAAAAAGAGTTGACATCTCCTCGAAAGTAAGAGACACATTGGCTGCTATTCTCTTCAAATGATATTTGGCTGCCTTTACGCCTGCCTCCCAGAGCCCACCAAAATGCGGTGAATAAGCCGGAATAAATTTAAATAAAATGCCTTCGTTACTAGTATAATCAATGACTGAGTCACGACTGGAGCGTAGCACCTTACCCAGTTCATTGTTTGCCCCCACGAAGTTAGTGCCATTGTCACACCAAATATCATAGGGCTTACCTCTGCGCGACACGAATCGTCGTAAACATAAAATAAATGCTGATGTAGTAAGATCAGTCACTAGCTCTAGGTGAACCGCTCTGGTACTTAAGCAAACAAATAAACAGAGGTAACATTTATTTATTCGATTACCTCTTCCCTTTTTACTAGAGATTTGAAACGGTCCCGCGAAATCAGTACCAGTCGAGTGGAAAGGGAAAGTAGGCCTCATCCTAGCCGATGGTAAGTTGCCCATTATAGGCTGTATAGTCTTACCACGAAATCTAGTGCATACCGTGCATTGCTTATTTACCTTGCGCGCCAAGGCCCTCCCGCCTACAGGCCAGTACATTTCTCTCACAGAAGATAATAACAATTGCGGACCTGCATGAAATAAACGTTGGTGTTCATTTTTCATTAATAAAAGAGTAAGTCTATGTTTACAATCTAATATAATTGGATGTTTCTTGTTATAATCAAAACTGGAATTGTCAAGACGACCTCCTACTCTTAATAAACCTTCAGAGTCAAGAAACGGATTTAAATTAAATATTTTGGATTTTTTAGGTATTCCTAAACCTTTATTTAGAGATTTCAACTCTATATCAAACGATTCGTGTTGACATATTTTAAAGAGAATAGTATGTGATTTATTTATTTCCCTAGTTTGTAGTGAATCATTTAATTTCGTTTCGTTCCTACAATTATGCGCAAACCGTAATACATATGCAAACACACGACTTAAGTGATTAAACTTGGAATAATTATTAAAATTAATGATAGAATTATGACTGTGCTCGTGAGCCACCTGTGTTTGTACATGAACCTTTAGTTCAGGTAATTCCACTGACTTATGAGGTTGCTGTGGCCAAGCAGGTGATCCCTCCTTTAAGAAGGAGGGTCCTTCCCACCACAAGGGTTCAGCCTGCAGACGCTGAGGATCTACACCTCTGGAAGCAAGATCTGCAGGGTTAAGGTGAGTGGGAACATGCCTCCACGAAAAGCCCTGTGTTAACTCATTTATTTCAATTACACGATTGGCCACAAATGCTTTTAAAAGGTTTGGTTGTGCCTTAATCCAGCCAAGTGCTACTGTTGAGTCAGTCCATATTACCTTTTGTGTTATCTTATGCCCTCGAATGGACTGGATTACCTTTGTGGACAATCGAGCACCAAGTAGTGCGCCACACAATTCAAGGCGAGGTATGGTCATAGCTTTCAGAGGTGCAACCCTCGCCTTCGCACACAGTAATTTAACATTTACAACATTGTCATTATTAATAGACCGTAGATAGACACAGGCTCCATACGCTTCCTGGGAAGCATCTACGAAACAATGTAATTCAACTAACATGGGAAAATCACTTATCACATATCTAGGCAAACTAATTTTAGAAAGATCGTTAATATTCTCTGATATCTTTACCCACCTTTTCTCGATATGGGGTGGCACAGGATCATCCCAGCCTAACTTTTCATTCCATAATTGCTGTAAAATCATTTTAGCTTTAATTATGCATGCACATAGCAGCCCTAACGGGTCAAATATTTTACATGTTAATGATATAATAGTACGTTTAGTAAGTTTCCTACTCATGTCCATATCAACTGTAAAATGTAATGTGTCCGATGAAGGTGACCAGTTTAGTCCTAAAACTGTGGAATGTTTACTCAGATCAAGAGTTTTAGAAGTGGTATCTGTTTGTAACACCTTGGGACAGTTTGTACGTAATTTATGAAGAGGGAAACAAGCTGAAGATAAAATTCTAGTGACCTCATCATATATTTTTTTAATGTTTTCTTCCGACTGACATCCAGTATTTATGTCATCCATGTAAATATCATGTTCTAAAATATTAGAAATTATGGGATCAAAACATTCGCGAGCTAACTGAACAAGGCACCTCGTGCTTAAGAAAGGTGCAGATGCTGTCCCATAGGTGACAGTGTTAAGCTGCAAGACCTTTAAAGGCTGAGAATAATCATCCCTCCACAAAATAAGTTGCAAATGTCGCTGAGATGGATCTATTTCTATTTGCCTATACATTTTTTGTATATCCCCAGTTATCACGTACTTATAAGCTCTAAACCTTAATAAAATTGACAACAAATCATCTTGTACTACTGGACCTACATACTGAATGTCATTTAACGATTTCCCTGAAGTGGTTTTGGCAGATGCATCAAAAACAACACGCAATTTTGTGGTTTCACTTTGTTCTCTCAATACCGCATGATGTGGTAAGTAATATCCAAATATAGGACGCTTAATCTCATTTAAATGACCTAAGTTCTTATACTCTTCAATAAATGCAGTGTAACTTTGTTTCAGCTGATCGTTATTATTTAATTTTTTCTCAAGGTTAAGGAAACGTTTTTTAGCTAAGAAGTAAGAACCACCTAGTGCCTGTTCAGGAATCTCTTTGAATGGCATTTTGACAGAAAATCGACCATTGTGAAGACGTTTCATATTTTCCAAAAAATGTCGTTCACATAATTTGTCTTCGGGTGAAGTGTTATTAACACAATTAATTTCTTCAACTTCCCAAAACTTTTTAAGGTCGTTATGAATTTCCTTTGTGAAATTACATGTCAAGTGATTAAAGCTACATTCTCCTAAACGGCCACTGACTAACCATCCGAACTGTGATTTTTGTAGGATAGGTTTACCTACACCCAATGAAATACGCTTTGTCCCTACAATGTTCCAAAAAACATCCGCCCCTAATAATATATCAATATCAGAGGGATAATGGAACTTTGGGTCTGCAAGCACGATATTTTCGGGTAAATTAAGTTCCTGAATATTTACAGGTGCGCTCGGTAACGTTCCTGTAATCTGTGGTACAAATAAACAATTTATTTCCATATTGAAAGAATTTAATCGCGATTTTATATTTACCTTGCACCGCTCGGATATATTAAAAGCAACATTATTAATACCTGAAATCCTTAAGGGTTCCGTAATTTTAATCGATAGCCCTAAGTTGTTTTTCAGATTTTCTGTCACAAAAGAAGATTGGCTGCCTGTGTCTAATAGAGCCCGAACAAGGTAAGTCTGTTGAGTATAGTCATTTACTACTTCTACCACAGCGGTGCACAACAGAACCTGGCTGACTGAGACAGCAGACAATGAAACTGGTGGTGGTTGAGTAGATGTGGAAGGTATAGCGGTAGGTGGGTCGCTGTCAGTACTATTATTTTGAGGTTTATTTACATGTAATAGACTGCTATGTTTTTTCTTACAAATCTTACATGAACTTCTCAAACGACAACGAAATGAATTGTGACCCTCACGCAGACAATTTGAGCACAATTTTAATTTAGATGCTTCTTTAAGTCTGTCTTGTACATTCATATTTTTAAATTTAGTACATTGGTGAATGCGATGACCTTGCTCACTACACAATAAACACAAATATTCACTTATTCGGTTGCCATGCGTGAACATCCTCCCAGCCTTGAAAGTTAACTTTCAATGTCTTCTTCTTCACCCGGCAGCCGGATGATATAGTGTATGGCTCTTCGGATGGTTCCTTTAGATGTGTACACGTCTACGACCCGGCAAGTGTCGTCTGCGCCCATGTGTAGACGTGTAATGCGACCAAGCCGCCAGCGTTGCGGAGGCAGATTTGGTTCTTTAATTAGAACCATGTCCCCAATTTTAGGACCAATAGACTTGGTTTTCCACTTGGACCGCTGTTGGAGTTCCGCTATGAACTCTTGAGACCACCTCTTCCAGAACTCGAGACGAAGTTTGCAGATGAGGTGGTACTGCGGTCTGGAGTCTTCTGCTGCAAAAGAGGGCACCGACGTCAGTGGCCGTCCGATTAGGAAGTGCCCGGGGGTCAAAGGGTTCAAATCCAAGGGATCAGAAGACAAAGGGGAGAGGGGGCGAGAATTGAGGATTGCTTCTATTTGTGTAAAAAGAGTTGACATCTCCTCGAAAGTAAGAGACACATTGGCTGCTATTCTCTTCAAATGATATTTGGCTGCCTTTACGCCTGCCTCCCAGAGCCCACCAAAATGCGGTGAATAAGCCGGAATAAATTTAAATAAAATGCCTTCGTTACTAGTATAATCAATGACTGAGTCACGACTGGAGCGTAGCACCTTACCCAGTTCATTGTTTGCCCCCACGAAGTTAGTGCCATTGTCACACCAAATATCATAGGGCTTACCTCTGCGCGACACGAATCGTCGTAAACATAAAATAAATGCTGATGTAGTAAGATCAGTCACTAGCTCTAGGTGAACCGCTCTGGTACTTAAGCAAACAAATAAACAGAGGTAACATTTATTTATTCGATTACCTCTTCCCTTTTTACTAGAGATTTGAAACGGTCCCGCGAAATCAGTACCAGTCGAGTGGAAAGGGAAAGTAGGCCTCATCCTAGCCGATGGTAAGTTGCCCATTATAGGCTGTATAGTCTTACCACGAAATCTAGTGCATACCGTGCATTGCTTATTTACCTTGCGCGCCAAGGCCCTCCCGCCTACAGGCCAGTACATTTCTCTCACAGAAGATAATAACAATTGCGGACCTGCATGAAATAAACGTTGGTGTTCATTTTTCATTAATAAAAGAGTAAGTCTATGTTTACAATCTAATATAATTGGATGTTTCTTGTTATAATCAAAACTGGAATTGTCAAGACGACCTCCTACTCTTAATAAACCTTCAGAGTCAAGAAACGGATTTAAATTAAATATTTTGGATTTTTTAGGTATTCCTAAACCTTTATTTAGAGATTTCAACTCTATATCAAACGATTCGTGTTGACATATTTTAAAGAGAATAGTATGTGATTTATTTATTTCCCTAGTTTGTAGTGAATCATTTAATTTCGTTTCGTTCCTACAATTATGCGCAAACCGTAATACATATGCAAACACACGACTTAAGTGATTAAACTTGGAATAATTATTAAAATTAATGATAGAATTATGACTGTGCTCGTGAGCCACCTGTGTTTGTACATGAACCTTTAGTTCAGGTAATTCCACTGACTTATGAGGTTGCTGTGGCCAAGCAGGTGATCCCTCCTTTAAGAAGGAGGGTCCTTCCCACCACAAGGGTTCAGCCTGCAGACGCTGAGGATCTACACCTCTGGAAGCAAGATCTGCAGGGTTAAGGTGAGTGGGAACATGCCTCCACGAAAAGCCCTGTGTTAACTCATTTATTTCAATTACACGATTGGCCACAAATGCTTTTAAAAGGTTTGGTTGTGCCTTAATCCAGCCAAGTGCTACTGTTGAGTCAGTCCATATTACCTTTTGTGTTATCTTATGCCCTCGAATGGACTGGATTACCTTTGTGGACAATCGAGCACCAAGTAGTGCGCCACACAATTCAAGGCGAGGTATGGTCATAGCTTTCAGAGGTGCAACCCTCGCCTTCGCACACAGTAATTTAACATTTACAACATTGTCATTATTAATAGACCGTAGATAGACACAGGCTCCATACGCTTCCTGGGAAGCATCTACGAAACAATGTAATTCAACTAACATGGGAAAATCACTTATCACATATCTAGGCAAACTAATTTTAGAAAGATCGTTAATATTCTCTGATATCTTTACCCACCTTTTCTCGATATGGGGTGGCACAGGATCATCCCAGCCTAACTTTTCATTCCATAATTGCTGTAAAATCATTTTAGCTTTAATTATGCATGCACATAGCAGCCCTAACGGGTCAAATATTTTACATGTTAATGATATAATAGTACGTTTAGTAAGTTTCCTACTCATGTCCATATCAACTGTAAAATGTAATGTGTCCGATGAAGGTGACCAGTTTAGTCCTAAAACTGTGGAATGTTTACTCAGATCAAGAGTTTTAGAAGTGGTATCTGTTTGTAACACCTTGGGACAGTTTGTACGTAATTTATGAAGAGGGAAACAAGCTGAAGATAAAATTCTAGTGACCTCATCATATATTTTTTTAATGTTTTCTTCCGACTGACATCCAGTATTTATGTCATCCATGTAAATATCATGTTCTAAAATATTAGAAATTATGGGATCAGAACATTCGCGAGCTAACTGAACAAGGCACCTCGTGCTTAAGAAAGGTGCAGATGCTGTCCCATAGGTGACAGTGTTAAGCTGCAAGACCTTTAAAGGCTGAGAATAATCATCCCTCCACAAAATAAGTTGCAAATGTCGCTGAGATGGATCTATTTCTATTTGCCTATACATTTTTTGTATATCCCCAGTTATCACGTACTTATAAGCTCTAAACCTTAATAAAATTGACAACAAATCATCTTGTACTACTGGACCTACATACTGAATGTCATTTAACGATTTCCCTGAAGTGGTTTTGGCAGATGCATCAAAAACAACACGCAATTTTGTGGTTTCACTTTGTTCTCTCAATACCGCATGATGTGGTAAGTAATATCCAAATATAGGACGCTTAATCTCATTTAAATGACCTAAGTTCTTATACTCTTCAATAAATGCAGTGTAACTTTGTTTCAGCTGATCGTTATTATTTAATTTTTTCTCAAGGTTAAGGAAACGTTTTTTAGCTAAGAAGTAAGAACCACCTAGTGCCTGTTCAGGAATCTCTTTGAATGGCATTTTGACAGAAAATCGACCATTGTGAAGACGTTTCATATTTTCCAAAAAATGTCGTTCACATAATTTGTCTTCGGGTGAAGTGTTATTAACACAATTAATTTCTTCAACTTCCCAAAACTTTTTAAGGTCGTTATGAATTTCCTTTGTGAAATTACATGTCAAGTGATTAAAGCTACATTCTCCTAAACGGCCACTGACTAACCATCCGAACTGTGATTTTTGTAGGATAGGTTTACCTACACCCAATGAAATACGCTTTGTCCCTACAATGTTCCAAAAAACATCCGCCCCTAATAATATATCAATATCAGAGGGATAATGGAACTTTGGGTCTGCAAGCACGATATTTTCGGGTAAATTAAGTTCCTGAATATTTACAGGTGCGCTCGGTAACGTTCCTGTAATCTGTGGTACAATTAAACAATTTATTTCCATATTGAAAGAATTTAATCGCGATTTTATATTTACCTTGCACCGCTCGGATATATTAAAAGCAACATTATTAATACCTGAAATCCTTAAGGGTTCCGTAATTTTAATCGATAGCCCTAAGTTGTTTTTCAGATTTTCTGTCACAAAAGAAGATTGGCTGCCTGTGTCTAATAGAGCCCGAACAAGGTAAGTCTGTTGAGTATAGTCATTTACTACTTCTACCACAGCGGTGCACAACAGAACCTGGCTGACTGAGACAGCAGACAATGAAACTGGTGGTGGTTGAGTAGATGTGGAAGGTATAGCGGTAGGTGGGTCGCTGTCAGTACTATTATTTTGAGGTTTATTTACATGTAATAGACTGCTATGTTTTTTCTTACAAATCTTACATGAACTTCTCAAACGACAACGAAATGAATTGTGACCCTCACGCAGACAATTTGAGCACAATTTTAATTTAGATGCTTCTTTAAGTCTGTCTTGTACATTCATATTTTTAAATTTAGTACATTGGTGAATGCGATGACCTTGCTCACTACACAATAAACACAAATATTCACTTAAGTTCTCAACCGAAGAGACAAAGGAACTAGATCTATCAAGTTGTTTATTTTTCCAATTATTGGTTTGATTATTTTTCTTGAAAATCCCTTTATCATTATTATTTGGATGTAACGTGACTGATGTAGTTTCTAAAATATCCGCACGACTACGTATAAAATCAAAAAAATCCTTTAGCGTTGGCAGAGCAGGTAAAATATTCCTGTATTCTTCCCACTTTACACTCGTACTGGTATCTAACTTCCCAGTAACCATAAATATTAATAAAGTGTCCCACTGATCAGTCGGTTGCCCTAGAGTGTTGAGAGCTCTTAAATTTTTTGAAACAACGTCTACTAAGTTCCTTAATTCTTTAAATGATTCCTTAGTTAGGGTTTCAATACTGCATAATGCTTTAAGGTGATTGTTAATGAGAATTTTCTTATTATTATATCTATCACAAAGTAACTCCCATGCTACCTTGTAATTGTCAGAGGTAAACTCCAACGACTTGATAACTTCAATGGCACCACCTTCCAGTGAGGATCTCAGATAGTGAAACTTATTGATGCCTGGTATTGATTCATTGCAATGAATTAAAGATTGAAAGGTGTCTCTAAATTCTAGCCATTTTAAATAAGAACCATTAAATGTTGGTAATTTTATCGTAGGCAATTTTATTGACTGTAGACCCTGTGATTGGCAAGTTGAATGTGAACCTTTGTGAACATGTGAACTACATGCGTCACCAAATTTTTCCTTTTCTGACCCTTGCCTTTCTAGTATATCCTCAATAATCGACATAACGGAAATAAACTTAGTTTCAATCGAATCTCTTAATGTGATTTGTTCATCCGTAGCGGATTCATCACATCTGTCTTCAATTAATGTTTGGATGTCATTGAACTGCCTATATAATTCTTGACAATTGTCCAAACGTCTACCTAACTCCTTTATGTTTACACTAGTTAGAGCACCGATATCTAGTTTTTGCATTTCCTGTATATATTCGTTTAATTTAGTTAAACGTCCTCTGATATTACCCCGTTTTCTAATTAATTCACTTAATTCACCTTTTCCCTCATCTTTACCTATGACCGGCATTTTGAAGTTACAATAACCGAGAATAAACAGTCAATGAAATAGGTAATAAAATGTGCATCAAACCAAACAGTCGATACAGGTATGTACGCTCCAGGCGCAGCTCGTAGCCACGCGGTGTCACGGCAGGCGCGCCGCACCGCACGATGGCCGCTCTGCTGCTTGCTATTCCACGGCGCGGCGGCCGAGGAGCCCCGGTTGCCACGCGGTGGCGTATGTAGACGGGAGCCGAGAGGCAGCGCGCAGTCGCATCCGATGATTTCCTGGATTGTTCGGCAAATCTATTTGAAGCACGGATGCAGTGCAAGGCAAACTGTGTAATTGGTGCACGAGACACGGAATTGGGATTTTATCTTAGTACAGGAATAAGTATGTTAGATAGACAATTATGCATATACAGCGAATATAGTGGCACGATTATAGACATGCTCGACATGAATATAGCCAAACATTTTGGGAGATGAATAGTCGCCTAATACGACTCACAATGACCACAATGTGTTTATGTTATAGCAGCCAGCTGCCCCCTACAACAGGCGGAGCAGTAAACGCTAGATACACAAATAAAGGCGGAATTTAGGAACGGAAATGATAGGAACGAGCACTTCCCTTGGACAGACCATCAGACGCGATGCCCGCTATATCCTGGTTGATCTTCAATATGGGAACAGTAGCCTCCTTGTTTTCCAGCTCCTTCGCCACAGTTACACGTGGCCGCGATGACTCGATCAGTGCTCGATGAGTTTTGAGCAGCGGCGCCTATTTCCCGTGGCCGTTTGTTCGAAAAATCGAGAACGCCACCGTACCGAAGTTTTTTCTTCGCTCCAAGTACTTGCTAGTTCTTGTTGCACACGGTCGCCAATTGTGCGGGCGTTGAAATAAAACATTTGATAAATTAAATTAAATTATAATTAGGAAAGCCGAGCCGCACGCACGGTCCTGTCTCATTTTTTCACACAATGGCGGCGCGCCGGCGCGCTCCGCGCGAACTCTACCGCGCCGCTCTATGTTCGGTTGCCATGCGTGAACATATAGTATATTAGTTATTTTAATTTTATGTATTGAAAAAGAATAATTTAGGTAATTATTGTGAAATTAAATTAGTAGAAGTATTTTCATTATTATTAAATTCGTTAGTTTAAATATAATTTATATTTTTAAATATTAGAATTTAAAAAAAAACATTAAAAAAACAATAGCCCACCGTTATGGGGGTCAGGGTCCAAGCTACTGGTGGCCAGGGCTCCAGAGAGAGGGACCTAATTACAATGCGAGCCGTGACCAGAAATACCGCTTTCTGAATCCCAACGAGAGCCTCCATAGGTGGTAGTCGAGGCTCTTGGCAATTAAGCCATTGGCTGATATGACTATCAGCACAATGATTTCAGACATTTTGCGTGTCAAAGGCACCGACACTGCACTGACCAATGAGGAAACTGCCTTGTAGTTCAAATATCTAGAATATACATCTAGTTAGTAATCATTTTGAACCCCTTATGATGATGAAATTGGTAGGTCAATATTTTAATAAAAGATAAAAACTCCTAAAAAAAATTGCGATGTTAAACATGGAAGAACTTCAAAAATAACATGACATTAATTTACAATTCATACCACCCACACCATTCAAAACGAAGTTCATATCACTTATTCTTCTCAAAACATGTAATGTACCTAGGTACCTCTAAACGACGAATCAGGTAAAATGGCACACAACCAAATGAAACAGCAATAAGTCACGAATTAATATAAATCAGAAGACAAGACGCGTGAAATTGCTATTCTAAGGAGTTATGTATCGAGAGGCTCGCTGCCGCGAGTCCTCAGTTCTGATAACTGTCATGCCTAAAAGGATACGGCTGTTATGGGTAATATTGTGTATTAAAAGTGTTTGCAAAAACTTAAAAGAAGAGTTTTCAAAATAATCTGAACAGCAAGGAAATCTATAGCAGTTTTTTAGACAAGAATCAAAGTTATAGTTGGTCAAATATCAAGAAGTTTTCTACGCAGAACAGTGAGACGCAAGGCCACTGGATGTTTTGCCTGCCATTATTTCCAATTGAACTGACTGAAATAACAGTCTCCGTCAGGTTGTATCAGTCAAAAAGGTCGGTTCAGCGATGTTACAATTCATGAAGATGCTTTTACGGAACATTTCGCTACTTGGGATTCACAATCAGTGGCCACGTTGTGTCCATCGTTATAACAGCAGAGATTCAACAAGAGATGCATAATATTTTTTTTGTGCCAAAAGGTAACGAAGAAAACTTAAAATCCTTACGTGAAATCGCGTCTGTATTGTCGCAAGTTTCATAGTCGCCTCGTGTGCAGGGCTCCTTAACTGGAGATTGAATTCAGAAGCCAGGAAGATTAATAATCTCGTCTCTCCAGTCTTTCATATTACGATATTGTATTCCTTTTAATATTATATTAAAACACGGAACGCTTTTTCTGTGAAAATTTGAGAAAAATTATTGCGTCAATGCTTTCTTTCCGTAGATCCGATTGAATTACCTATATTAGAAAGTTCAGATAATTGTAATTCCAGAATTAAATTGGCATGGGAATCTATATGTCCGTCCGATATAATAAATATGATAATAGTAATAATGCTATTAAAATAAACTACTTGCCATCATAAGTTTCGTTATAGATGCGACAAGTGAACTTTTTTAATTTGTCATAACCTAGCCATTTTATAAATGAATTTTCAGTAATTGTCCATTTCAATTTATTATTCGAGTTTCCAGTCCAGCGAGCGGGACAGAGACGGCTGAATGCTTTAAAGTTTTAGATTTGATTCAATTCGCCTTTCGATTTGCAAGAAGTGTTGCAAATATTGTAATTAAAGTGGATTCGTTTTAGTAAGTTGGCAGCTCCATCAGCATTGGAAAAGTCTGCCAACTTTAGATATGCTGCTGTTAACTTTTAGTTTGGGGTGGGATCAAATTCAAATCCAGTATGCATGATTAATGCTAATGGCTTGTGCACTTGCAGACTTTTATTGTTTGGAATTTAGAACTAGAAGCATCGATTTAATACTTTTCGTAAAAAAATGAGTTATCAACTTTTGCAATTTAATACATCATCGTTCAGGGCGTTACTCAAAAGTAACGTGTAACAAGCTCAACTCATCAATGAGTAGCCAGAATGTCACTCGTCTTACACGACGCAACTTACTAACGCGTTATTAACTAGTTTGTGAACGGTGTAGTGTACGGACCGCCATTGAAATACCAGTGCAGTGTCATTCTGACTATTCATTGGTAATTTGAGGTTGTAAAAGACTACCTTATAGTACTTCACCATTCCTAAACTAAATAAAACACTATCTAGGCACAACCTTGCATAAACCCCTAAGCCACCGCCGACCCCGCTAAGAACTCAGTAACTGAATACTTAACCCTAGAGCGAGTCATTAGAGCGTGTCGCGTGTTATTGTGCGGGCCCGGGAGACCCGCGACAAATCGCCGCTCATCTAAATGACTCACACTCGCATTATTGCCACGCTTGTTACAAGGTTATGTACTTCGAAGTGTGTATTTTAGTTAAATGGATGAAGAAATAGAGTGATGGTCGTAAACTTTAACATATAAAAGCGTAGTTTTGTTTTGAGAAATCTGTCGTCTGCTACGAATTCGAGTTGGAAGTTGTCGGTTGGTTGTTACTACGAAGCTAGCTTGTACAAACAGCAAGGTGTAAAACGTATATACATTGTAAGAAGGTATCGTTACTAGTGCAGGATCTGTAAATCTATGATGCAGACTCTGCTTTGGGTTTCAGTCACAAACATTTTTCTGCCGTAACCAAAACAGAAGACTATAATTTAAAACCAGCCATATTTCCCAAAAAACATCTTTCACAACCAAAACCTTGCGAAAAGAACCCCTTAGAAATAAGAATCACATCTTATTCCCCACTCGACAATCGTACAAAATGGGCCACAACTATCGGCTCAAAAATATCTCGCGATAGTTCGTTTAGGGGCTCGGTGTAGGCAAGGTGCAGACTGGGAGCCATCCTTACGGTATCAATACGCTATTTATATTTATTGAGGGTACTGTTAGCTGTTCAGTGTGATTTATGCCTTATTTTTCGAAGCTAGAAGTACCTACGCTCGATCTGATAGGACTATCGCTTCTGTTTTTTGGCAGAGTTTTTTAGAACAACGGTAGTTTATGTGTTGGATCGGTAACTGAATTGTGTTCCTCGGGAATAAAAACACCTTCTTCTTTTATTTTTATGGTAAATTAGTTTATTTTTATGGTAAGAATCAATTTAAAGTTCAAGTTTGACAGTGGTTGTTGAATCCTGATTCAACATAGAAATAATTAATTTTAACGTTACGAGTTATTTCGATCCGATCGTCCTAATCTGATAAACTGGTGGAAAGACCGGTCCTTTAATTAGCAGTAAATCCGATTTAGGGATCAGACTGGAATGATTATTTTTTACTGCTATAATACATGGTCACAAGCAAAAAAGTCTTTCTGCAATCACCATGCTTTGCACCTAAGCAAATAAGGGATCACTTTACACTGAAATTAACGTGTCTAATAATAATCTTCACGTAAACTACAAAAATAATAAATTCCGCTATCACCAGTACTCGCGCCAGTAACTCAGCTGTCGCGTGTGATTGATATTTAATCGAGTAATGCTCGGCGCGGTATTTGTGCCGTGGACTGTAATGATAATGACTTGTGTTAAGATAGTGCTGCATCCTGTAATTGTAATTAATATTAATATGGTCTTGTAAATGGTTATGTACTGAATGTTGCTAGGCAGAAGGGATATTTATGTACTCTCCTTGCACAGGTAGAGCTAAAGGTTACTAGATCATAAGTCAAAGAAATAAAACCAGAGTCAGTTCTCACATGTATTATCATTTACTTGCAATTTTCAAATCTTAACTCTTCTCTACTTTGTCCTGGGCATCTCGCTCAAGATCTAACATAGTAAAGTCTGGGATGTAAATTGTTTATCAAATTGACTACCAACTTAAATTGACCGTATATTACATGGTTAATTGACTTAGTGTGTCAATTTGATATTTTTTTCTTGGCTGTACATCTGATCCACCTTTATTAGGCTAACATTCTTCGTCTTAGTGTGGCCATCTATGTAGAGTCAGCCCTAGAGGCTATGTAGGCTACGAGCTGACGGACGCTACCGACATCCATCAGCACCTGTAGCGTGCACACAACAGCAGCACACGATGGACACGATATTAACTGCCCCATTGTTTGTGGGACAGCACCACATTTGAACTCCATCCAGGCTAACATTATGATAACAAACTTCAAACTCCATTTCATAGAGATTTTTTCAATAAAAATCAAAGTAAAATAGATGAAGTTTGAATCTAGATTAAACTAATATTATCTTTCCCAAAACATTAAATATTCGAACAAGTTATTTTCCAATAGATTAAGCTGGTATTAGGACTGGTAATAGTGAAAGACTGGTCGAGACATGCAGATTTATAAAATATGTTCAATTCAATATACCGAGTACTGTACAGCACGGGTGGAAGAACACATTAAGGACCACAGTGCAGGTGATGTAAGTAGGACAACATCTTTCGAGAATGCGCGATGTTTTATTTATTCAATTAATTTCACGAATTTGGTTTCCAGGTAAAACTACAGAAGGTGATATCGCAATATTATTGGAACATCCACATCCTATCTATTTCTGGAACAGCCACACTCGCACTGTCATTGTAATTACAAAAATTACCTATTGTTGAAAATGAAATTGGTCAGCACTAAAATTATCTTTAGGCCCTTGAAAGATAAAGATTGAATTAGGTAACCTGTGAGGGCAAAAATCCAATTACTTTAACCAGCCTTGAATTTGAATTGAAAACCTTCTAAACGATAGTGAGCCCAAAGTGGTTCCTATAATAAGGTTAATGATCCGACCAGCCTTTATTGCCGTGTATTCCCGTTCGTCCCACTGGCGTCGTCCCACTGGTATGTCGTCCCGTAACCCAAGTCATGATCTACCCATGTGCCAAATTGCATCTAAATAATTTTAGCCGTTTTAGCGTGAAAGTGTACCTAACAAATAAAAAAACTAACTTACTTTCGCATTTATAGTATTTGTTAGGATAAATAAATGTAAAATTTAACAACAACCAGACTCAAATTATTCAATGGGACCAACGGGAATTAAAAATAAAATTATAAAACATTCCCGTTCGTCCCACTGAGAAAGTCAGTGGGACGAGCGGGAATAAATTTAATATAATTTATTAAATTCGCGGTCGTCCCACCAGTGGGACGACGCCAGTGGGACGAACGGGAATACACGTTTATTGCAGATGAAATCTCAATATAAACTGTCGTTCACTAATAGAATTACTCTTGCGTTCCTACTCTGTGGTGTCTTATAACGGAAGCCTGCTCGCAAGGGGAATGCGAATAAGACAATATAGCCTGGCGAACGTTTGACCCGCGATAAATATCGCCATTACCCTTCCCGCTCGCACTAATCACGTACCTATAGCCCTGTCTCTATCCCTCGCACACCTTATCCTGATGCCTAATGGAGAGGAATGTAGTGTACGAGACTCACTTAAACGACGTAAACAAGTGTTGACAGTTGAACTCTCTCGAGTCCTTCGAGTGCTTTATTTTTTCTCGATGCATTAAAGGATTTCTTTTGTATCGCGAAACCCTTTGAGAGCTACGTGTCTATTAAGCGAGCAGTGGAAATAAAAATGTTTGATGATATCGATTTTGTAGCGGAATTTTAATGGATAAAAGCTTGTATAGAAAATCCTTCAAAGAAAATACAACGTCGAGTAGAACGGCCACAGAATGTGGAAGTTATGCAAAGAACGAGATTGAAACTACGGTAGTTTATGTTTTAGAACAATTAGCTTTATTTCGCTGAACAATGTTCCTGTTTAAAACAAAGAGCTCGCGTAATTTGTTTCGGACGCATTGCTTTTGAGATTGTTGTAATAATATCGTCTGTGCGTAATCTGCAACAGGCCTTCCAATGACTGTTGTTTCTACAAACGGTTCTATTTTCACAATCACCACATTTAGCAGACGGCCTGGTGATCGCCGATTCTGGATATAGTAGACAGGAACACTCTGCTGTTCAGCTGTCCTTCATATATCAGTACTATCATGAAACACCAAGTGTCATAACAAACTCAAGTTCAATAAGTTTATTATTTACGCAACTCTTTTCATATTACAAGTAGGTATCTCCAAATCGGTACAATATTATTTCGGTATAGTATGCATAGGCCTGACCTTTCTAGATCATTCGTACGCGACCTCTATTTATGTTTCTGATTGAATATCAAAACTTTCTTTGTACTTCCATTGGGCGAACATGTCTTTCTGACATATGCCGGCGCCTTTTTTTTCCCCTATCTGCTTTATTTTAGAAACTACGACCATCATGTTAAAATTCATCGTAGAGAGAATAAGCTGTAAATGCAGTTTCATTCTATGTGGAACGCACGAGGCTCCCTCGCAGTAATTCTTACACAGAACTTGGAAATTCTAAAAAGTTCTAGATATTTTTGTATCTAATTCTTTTCTGACACCTTTCACACCTCAAAAATAGGCTAGCCTCACGTATAAACGCTACAAAGGGGGCGTTGTAGCATGCCGCATGACTTCAGACTAGCACCTGATACTGACGTGTGACGTCAGCACAAAGAACGTAACAATTTTCAGTTTTTCCGAAGCCCCTACGCGCTTTGTAGCTCGAGGCTTATCCGGACTTATTTGCGATCTGATCCGTGTTGTGGATCATTTTTGTTGGTAAAAGTTCGGTTTATTCGGGTAATGTTGGTAGAGGTAATGTATGCAGGGAAACACGGTTAGTTTATGGTCAGGGATCATGTGAGGTAAAAGGGTAGGTTAGTCGTTTTAAGGTCGGTGAACTTGTTTTTGGAGAGTTGACGCAACAGGAACAAAGGAAGATATTTATTTAAGTAGTGATAAGCACTGCCAAATCGTTATACACTACTAAACTTGTTAAGATTAAAATGGAAAGCAATAAACGTAGAGGCTGTGAGTAGATTTATATACTTGAGTCAACTTTACGACATGCAGATAACCGGATGATAAGCTCCACGTTCTTATATACTGTCTTAATTTAATACGCGAGGAAAATATGGAGAACTAACGCTAAGCGCTGCGACTCGTTGCAAAGTAATTGAGTTGGAATAAAATCTTAAACGTTTTGGATAAAAGGAAAATAAATGCTTTGCGGCGGAGCAGCGTTGTGGTGCGGTGGTGCGGAGGAGTTGCGGTGCTGCAGTTGTGGAGAGACGACAAACTTGTTAGTGAGCGGATTATTTCGCTTGTTATTGTTATAAAGCTGGAAATAATAGCATGATTGTGGCTGAGTGTGGTGATGAGCTAGGGTCGTGATCTAATCAGATTAAATACGGGATCAACAGGATTCTACAATAACATAATTCAAACATGTACTTATAGATTCGTTCTTGGATAGCACCCATATTGATGCGTTCCGTCTCACAGCATGTTTCTAATGTTAATTGCAGAGTGGAATTTAGAATATTATGATGTGTATCTATGGAAAAAAAAGACACTAAACCACTAAAAGTTGTACCTATTTCAAAAGAGACAACATTACATACTTGATTTTCATTATGGAAATAAAATTACTAGTAATTTTATCTCTATGATATGAAAGCATAACTGTAGCAGAAATATAACCCACCCAAATCTTCGAAAAAAATATCAGTTCCGTTATGTACCTCAATAAAAGCTGCTTTATATATCCCATAGCTATGTTAACTTTCTATAGAATTTGTCCTTTTGCAAAGAAAACATGCAAATCTGACGGCGAATCATAGGAAAATATATACCAACCGCGTGTTGTGGACAGGCGATGTTCAACGTTTTTCAACTAGGTATGCACACAGTGATCGTCCGTCAAGCAAACAGTGAGAACAACACAGAGATGTAGTATCAACACACAGAGTTGTGCCGGCTGTTGCGATGTAGTTGTAATGCAGTGTGCAATGGACGTCATTTTGAATGAATAATTGGACTCATTTGGAAGTCAATAAATCTGTTACTACGTTTTAAATTGTGACTGATGTTCCGAGTTAATGACATGTGGTTCCAAAGTTTTCGCTGATGAATGCTTTATTTTTATTTATTTTTAACTGTTTAGGATTGTTTACATTTTCTATGTAAGTGATAGCAGTGATCTGAGATATCGATGATTTATTTGAGAATTTTTTACACCTAATCAAAGAGCCTCTTTACTAGAATCATACAAACATTTCTCGTAATTATAATAGTTATGTGTTCCTTACATAAATAATATCCTAGAAGATCCTACTAAGAAGCTTGAGACTGTAACTACAATGTACTTCGTGGAATATCTCAACAGTCGGCACTGACTGAGTCTCACATTATTATGTTCAGTCCGACTGTCGACAGAATGCGTTCTTGACACCTGTCAGTTTCATACTAGCGAGTATGTGTTTTGCGAATTTGATGTTTATTACTAGGTACTAGAAATTATTGGCCAACTGACAGGTGTCATGAACGCGTTCTCTCGACGCGACGGCTGGACTGTAAGTGGAAACTCTCTGTCGTTTGATTCAAAGACTAATCATCTTTAAGTATTTCCAATTCGAAGACACATTCTTTAGAAATGTTAAGAAATATAGGGAGCTTTATTAACAAGAAACTGTCGATAATGTTTCTAAGAAGCTTTAGCAATAAAAGTTGGGCCACACTTAGTTCATTACAGAGCAATACCTATATGAAACATGTAAAAGCTTGATACGCGTTTAGTATTTATAAAAAGGTACAAATCCACAATATTATGTATCATTCATGGAAATTCGAAACAAAGTCAACTAAAACTAAAGGATCTTTCAACTCAAACAAACACCAACAAAACGCCACTATTTTCGTCCCGAAGCACCCATGTGGAAGCAGTGACAGCCGTCTTACGTCCCGGCGACAAATCTTACGATATCTCCGAGCTTGGCACGTTAAAACTACGCGCTTCACATACAATGGCGGACATTTATTATTTAGGATCAGCACCGATAATCAGTGCCATTACCCGATTTCTTTCACTGGGGTGCCGCCCTCGATTTACTCACCTACAACAACTTTGTAACACCCTTATTGCTGTGGAAACAAAGTTCAATTTAGTTTGCTACTTAAAATTTTACAACGTTAATCTTAGCTTCTATCGAAATTCTTGATTCTATTGTCATAGGGTTGAAGTTTGTTTGTGTGGGGTGTATAAGTAAGTTTGTGTATATTTTTATCATGACGTGTGTAGGTGGCCGGACGCATCGGTCCCTGGGAGCCAACGCATCTGGCGTTGAAATTCGCTTGATATATTGTTTCATGTTCGCACCCGCTTGTAATGTTTGCCAGAGCTGGGACAGACGGCTGTGGCGACATTTTGTGGAGAAAAAAGGTTTTTTCTTACGTACGATACGTATTTAATTACAGAATTTTATGTCAAATAAAGGTTATAAAAATTATATGAAAACAGTCACGTTTAAAAAATTAAGACCGAGTTTATGGATTCTGTGATCGTTGTTAGTTCAGCTTTAAACTGCGACATTGGTAATACGAAAAGCTAAAAAAAAACACCTGAATAATGACTCTAAAGCAGGGACTTAACTAAATTAATAGTTGAAGATTTCGTTCCGATAGATTTTTGTTATATTGCCAAGAAGTTTGTTAGTAAATGATTACTGGAACTATACATAACGCTATTACGTAACGTTATCGTATCCCTATTTTGAGTAACGTTGCAAGTCTCTACTCTAAAGAATGAATGTCCAACAATCAAAGTCGATTATAATAATTCAACTACAAAAACATTATCTAAAATAAATAATTTGAATGAAACACAAAAGTCATAATAATATCGATACAGCCCCCGGTTGCACTGTCCAAATGTGTCACAACCCTAGCTCGGGGCGGGGGCGAGTAAATATGAAAACTCAACGAGTTGTTTGTAAAAAATAAAACAATAAAACCGAGTTATAGGGATTTGGATTTATTTCGCACAATTTTCCTAATATTGGGTGACTTGTTTATGGCTTGCTGCGATGGTTCAGCGGTGGCAGTTCTTGGAATTGAGGTTTTTATTGAATTTCACAAAATCATATGATTTTTATTGGGGGTAGGTAATATTTTTTTTCCTATTTTCATCACTCATGTTTTCTTTCATTCGATTCAGCACTTTGCTTATCAATATTGACCACTGAATGCTTGCAAAATGCTTAATCAGAACCTGAGCTTCTTACACATGTCAATAATATGCAGAACAGAAAACAATTTGTAGAAATCACACAAATATGTTCAAAAACCAGCTATGAGAAAATATAGCGTTCTGAAAGCGAGATAATTAAATTTGGCGTTCCTCAGGGTAGCGTACTGGGACCCCCTCTTTTTTTACTGTACATAAATGACCTAGCGGGGCAAATAAATCACCCAATGATGCTATTCGCCGATGACAGCACCGTAGTGATTGAATGTGACGATCCCAAAAACTATGAAAAGGAGATAAATATGACATTAAATAAAATTATATCGTGGTTTGACAGCAATAATCTAATTATAAACTTAGAAAAGACTAAAATTATGCATTTTTTTCAAAGAATCCCAAATAAAAATCTTGACATTAGCTATTTAGGGACAAATATTGAATCAACTATTGCTACTAAATTTCTTGGTATCAATATAGATAATAACTTGACTTGGAGATCCCAGACAGATGTAATATGCAAGAAACTTAATACATTTACCTATGTTCTATATAAACTTTCAAAAATAGTCAGTCTAGAATCGGTACTTACAGCCTATCACGGTTATGTTGCGTCAACACTCAGATATGGCGTAATGTACTGGGGCAATTCAGTTGATAGAGATTAGTCTTTAGAGCCCAAAAAAGATGTATCAGAGCTATGTGTGGCCTTAAAAGCACAGACAGTTGCCAACCGACTTTTATACGACATAAAATCCTTACCTTACCATCGTTGTACATATACGAAACAAATGTATTCGTCAAATCCAACATTTCATCATACAAAATAGCTGCTAAAAGTTCCTACAGAAAATTACGCGATAAAAATAAGTCAGAACTCGTAGTGACTTATGGCAAAACTGCACTAATGAATTCACATTCTGTATGGCCAAAAAAATATTTAATAAACTGCCCGAAAAAATTAAAATGTGGACAAATTAAAAAAAGAACTATTTAGAATTTTGACTAATAAATGCTATTACTCAATAAAGGACTATTTCGACGACAATTCTATAATTACTGCCTTAGAACACCCTACCTGACCTGTTTTAATGACCTTGAATTTTGTTCGACATTATCATTATTGATTATGGCATGTAATTGAACTATTTGACATTTATTTAGAAATTGATTGTATGTTTATTTTTCTTTTGATATGCTATGCCTATTTAAACTGATTTTATTACTGACGTGAAAGTTGACAGTATTTCACGAATTTGTTATTTTTAAACTTAAACAATTATATTTGTACGCCTCTGGGCACAACATGGAGGATCTATCTATTTATAACACCTCACACTATGTGTAACTTGACCTGTGTTCACAAATAAAGCTTTCTGATTTCTGATTTCTGATATTCATCAAGGATCCTAATAGTTCAAATCAGCACATTGGCCAATTTGATAATTAATCCAACAACGCACCTGTCTACGTCTGGGCGCTCCTTGCGTGGCTCCGCATCGCTGCCAATGCGGTGAAGGTGTCGACTGCCTCGGTCACCATGGCCTATCCTGCAGTAAAAGCGCAGGCCGGATAGCACGGCACGCCAGCATCAATGACATCATCCGTCGTGCTCTTGTCACCGCCGGGGTGCCAGCTGTTTTAGAACCCAATGGCTTGGCACGCGACGATGGGAAGAGACCTGACGGAATGACCATAATGCCTTGGAAGGTAGGTAGGCCTTTGGTGTGGGATGCAACGTGTGTCGACACCCTTGCGCCATCCCATCTTCCTAGCACGGCGGGTTGTGCTGGAGCTGCTGCTGCAGGTTCAGAAAACCTCAAACGGCGCAAATATTCCAATCTCATCGGGACGTATTGTTCGAGCCGTTTGGGGTTGAAACCCTAGGGCCATGGGGTCCCAGTGCCCACTTGCTTTTTCAAGTCATTGCCAAGCGGTTGGTCGACTCTTCGCGTGACCAGAGGGCTGTCCTATTTTTTGACCAAAGAATCGGCATTGCTATACAACGTGGCAATGCTGCCAGCCTTTTGGGCACTTTTCCTGTTGACAGCGATGCAGACGAATTTTTTGATGCCCTTTGATAATTTTCCCTTATACCTACATAATTATTATAATTAAGTAGATATTAGTGTTAGATTGTATATTTTATACAAGATTTGTCTCAAATAAAGTAGAAATGTACATCCAACAACTTTGTTAGTTAGCTGCAGCTAGATTCGGTGTACAAGTTTTCCCTCACAATCTCTCGGTCATCTTTCACAATCCATGGTTAGCAATGGGGCAATCTATTCGCATCCCAAACCGAATGATGACTTGAACAAATATATTCAAAGGAATCACATATTTATCTTCCCACTCGGCAGATTGGTCTCCAGATAGGTTTTACTGAGGCTTTTAGGTGATAGGATGGGCTGGCAATCTGTCACTGTGGCCAATAAATTGTTTTACTGCCATTTTTACACCCAATGCCTGGTTTATTGCTGTCGATATTTTGATTTACGATATTAGAAGAGTCCTTCATATCTAAAGGTATGTCTGTATTGAGTACCCTGTGTGGATTGCTATGGAACTTGGCTATCTGGGTAAATGTTTCCAAAGGTTTAATCTTATTTAAGGATCTGAATTACCTATTTATCTACCGTAAAGGACTTGGGACCATAATCTTCCAAAAGGTGTGGGCTGCACGTAGAGATTACCGTTATCAGGTCATATCACATCCACATCATGTCATGCCAAGTCATCCGTGAGAATTTGAGAATATCGCCTTGGATAATATTTCATATTCCTGGAATACAAAGAAAATGAAGCGTACAATTTTGATTCGGAAATCTATTTCGAGCTGCAAACCTCTATAATCCAAGCAAACAGCTTGGAACGGCTCGGCCTGTTTATTCAAACAAGCGGCACATACATTGTTTGAGACGAGTCCGAACGTATCGATTGGCGAGTGCGATTAGATCGCTCGTATCGACTGACCTAATCGATGTAGGGCGAGCACCGGCCCGAATACGAATCACTTTTAATAGTGGACCGCTTTTTTGTTATTTTAGCTTACTTTGCCCGTTCATTTTAAGTAATTAACGTGCTTGTTCTTGAGATTTTTTTGTTGATGGTGCTATTAAAAAAGTTGTAAGTATTTTTTACAGAGTAACATCATCATTCGTTTTTTCATCAGAATGATTTTCTTAGTTTTTTTTCTACCCTGCATTATTTCTGTTCTTTGTAATTATTATTATTTCTGTTCCAAACACCTAATTCTTAGTTTATCAAAATATTTTTCGTCGGTCCTACACAGTTTAATTCTCTTTAACATTGAATACAATAATTCGACTATTAATAATTAGTCCGATGACTGCGGGTTCCCTACTTGAAATCGAATGACGAAAGATCGAATAACACTTGCTCGAAAACGTTAGCTTGATAGTACTCGAAATGGATAATAATTGACCGAGCGAGCGTAGCGAGTGAAGCGTCTCTGCATCAAGTCTGGCAAAATCGGCAAGTTTGTCAGTTTGTACGTACTCGTCTATAGGTCGTATTTTACAACCGATTTGGACAAAATTTTAAAACGAATTTTGTGTAATTTTTGATCGTCAGGGATTTTTGATTTGAGGGCTACTTCCTCCAAAATGGGGCAAAAAGGGGGCTACTGTATATCTCTGCCTTATGAGATCTGATAACGATGGTTCTTTTTTTATTTGAAAGGTGGTAGCTATAAGTAGGTTTCAAAAAAAGAAGATTTTATGAAGATCTGATAAGGATCTTCGGCGTGATGAGCAGAATAGCTTCTCAAAACGCAGTAAATGGCTCACTATTTATTAAAACCTATTTGTTAATTTTTGTAGCTGGCCTACAAAATTTAACTCATAATTTTTCTGGCTTTTATGGTTCTGTAGTAGTCAACAAGGAACCGATATAGTTTCGCTACGTCTGAAGGTCTATCCGTGGCTTAGCTCCGAGGATCTAAGTACTAGAAAGCTGTAATTTGGCATGGGTACCTATACATTAAACACACAAAGTGGTAAAATAAAATCATGCAAAAATTTTTTTTTGTACCTTTCCTGCCTACACGTAAAGTGGGGATGATTTTTTTTTCTCAACTGTCCCATGTTATGGGGCGTTGTGTGGGTGTGTGAAAAATATTTTTTGATTCAGGGATCCGTTTGCGAAATATTTAGCTTTAAAGTGCAAATTTTTGTTAGAGTCAAGTGCCCTGCCATTTAAATGGTTGTTTTTGGAATGTGAAAAAAATCACGGCAGCATAACAAAGTTAAAAGGAAACTATCACAGCTAAGTATCCTTTACAAGTTAACGAGTAATTATCGACCAATTGACATTTACAATTGGAATGTATTGGAGAGCATGTTTTTCAACTACAACGTTAAAAGTTTGTTCTTGGGAGATAAAATATCTCAACTACAGAACCCTTCATTGTGCGTGATACACGCACTTGGCCGGTTTTTATTTAATTTTGAATTTGACGTATTGATATCTGTCATTTTATTGACAGGAAAAAATGTATTAGGTTAAATCATGAAGAGCGTTGGTATATAAATATAATAAAATATTTTCAAACGCTACAAAAAATCCCAACAAGTTCGGATTGTTTGTGTACGTATTACTAAACCGCATCCAGTCTGCGCGCTCCCTTAAGGTGTGTCCAAACATTGCGTGGCAAGAGCGCGGCGTTTTCACTTGCAGGACACATTTCTACCGCGCCGCGCTCTAGTGTGGACTAAACCGACGAATGGTGGCGTGACAGACCCACCGCGCACTTCAGTTGGCATGAAAGCGGTTGCGTGTGTCGTAGCTCTGCTAATAATTCTTCCAAACACAGCAGGTAGACAGAAGAGATCGCGCGCGGCAGTCGTCCAAAACAACGCGCGGCAGTCGTCCAAGCCACGCGCGGCCGCGCGCACCCTTGCCGCTCAATGTACAAACCTTTACACCCAATGTGTTTTTACCCGACTGCCCCAGAAGGAGGGTAATATTTTTGCCTGTTCAAAAAAGTTAATTAATCGGGTGTAGGGTCACTGCAAAGTTTCGAACTACTTTCGAACGGGCCCGTATCTACTCTAACGTACTTAGAGAATTGGTACTACCTACTTTGATACCTTGATTCACAAATAAAAACTCTTGAGATGCGCAGAGACACCACGTGACTGAAAGTGTGATTATTTTGGCGCGGCTAGTTAAAGGTTAATCGTTGCAAAAAGTGTGTGCCCGCGAGGTCTACTGTTCGCAGAACTACTAGTTAATTAATTTTAACTAGCTCATACATTATAATTGTACACGCTGTGCTTACTATTTTGGGGCATGGAGTATAATATTTGTGTATCTTTAAGTTTACCTAGTACCTATGTAAGTTATAGTGTGATGCCCGATTTGTGAACCAACAAATAAAAAATTAAAAAATCGTATAGTTCCGTCTTGATTTATGTAGGTGCTGTTCTTTTTAACCCCCCACTGAAAAAGAGGGGTGTTATAAGTTTAACGTGTGTATCTGTGTACCTGTGGGTCTGTCTGTTCCATCGTAGCTGCCAAACAGCTGAACCGATTTTGTTTTTTTTTTGTTTTGTTTGAAAGGTGACTTGATCGAGAGTGTTTTTAGCTATGCTTCAAGAAAATCGGTTCAGCCGTTTGAATGTAGTTCTTTTCAAGTTAATGAATGGATGTGAGCATCTTCCACAGGTCTAATCGATTCGAAATTTATAATTCTGTTACTTCAATGATATTAGAAGAATTTAGTAACATTGAATGCAGCAGCATCACCTGTTTGCAGGATACCTAACTCCCTCACCAACTTACAGCAGAGGTATCGTGTTTGGGCACATTGGAAAGGTCTCAAAAAATAGGTTACAGATGGATGGTGATCAGGGTCTGATGATGGAGTAGGGAAGAGAAATGAGACGGCGTTTTTATTAGGCGTCCCCCGACGCGACGGCGCTTGGATCAAAATATTACCTACAACTTTTACATTAATCTTAAAGGGCCAATACCTACATATATTTTTTTTACTTTTTAGAAGCTTTGTTTTTGTCGGGGGTTTTTTAATGAATAACACATGTTCAAACAGAAAAACCTTTACAACCTATTTATTCTATGAGACAACTAGTTGGAATTTTCTGTACAATTTGTTCCATGATAAAACTAATAGCTACAGATATGTAATACTAGCTGTGTGCCTATCCTCTCCTCTCTAGAGTAGGGAAAGTCGCGGTGCGGGGCGATAAAACTTGCTGCGTTCATAAAACTCCTTCGCAAATAATGCATTAATTTCGAATTTTGATTATCATAAAAAGAAGTTATAGTGAGTCAATCTTAAAAGATAGTCATATGCTGTCGCGGACTTTTTTTTTTACTTTTATAGAGGCATAATTCCATCATACATGATATTTGCGTAACTTAAACCGTTTACGCAGCGCACGCAACGGAAGCTCTCAAAAAGGAATATTTTTTCCCGTTTTTGCAACATTTTTCATTTATGCTCCGCTCCTATTGATCGTAGCGTGATGTTATAAATCCTATACCTTCCTCCATAAATGGACTATCCAACACAAAATTAATTATTTTTCAATTTCAACCAGTTATTCCTGAGATTAGCGCGTTCAAACAAACAAACAAACTCTTCAGCTTTATAATATTAGTATAGATTAAACTAGAATAACAGTAACTGACCCGATAACGTAGGACATTGAAACAAGACCTAAGAGCGATCTATATAGGTCAAATTTTTGTTTTGATGTTCGGCCAGCGAACAATATTAATATTCATGCAGGATAGCGCTTGGACATGCTCAATATCTAGTAGATCTGATACTGATTTACATTTACTGGACCTTGTTTTGGGAAGATATTTATTAAGTACTAGCTTTTGACCGCGTTGAGGTGTTGAACCTTTTTTTATGTTAATCAAATTTATTCGAAAATAATGCATTATTTGCGAAGGAGTTAATTCACATAATATTAATATATACATATATACAATACATAATATTAATTCTTATTCAAATAAAGAGTTTTAACATCAAGGGTATTTATGTAGCAGTAAAATACTTTTTAACTCATTCGAATCGGACATTTAATTTTTAAGTTATTACGATATAAAAATGCAATACGCGAACCGATCGACGCCGGCGGCGGCGCCGCGCCGCGCCGCAACTTTCCCTGCTCTAGAGAGGAGAGGATAGGCACACGGGTAGACCATGACCTGAAATAGGACATAGGACACGTTTAATCCCTATATTCCCACGGGATCGAGACCTACGCGGGTGAAACCGCAGGGCACAGCTAGTGTATAATATGAGTTTCTCTGAGGGCTGTGTACTACGATGTGTGTAAGACAAGTAGGTATCGATTGAATTTTGGGGCTTGCCTGTTTGTCGGTCTGTCTGTCTGTTACCTTTTCAAGCCTTACCGGCGGAACGGATTTGGCACACAAGTTACTTTTTATCCCGGTAGTACGTTCCCGTGGGATAGTGTCCGACGGCCAATCCGCCGTAAGTTAAAAATAAGCAGGTACTTGAAAGTCAGCCACTGAGTCACATCTGCGCATTACTTTCATAATTATTATTTTATTATTCCTTTGACAAATTAATAATCAGTTTATTCGGAACAAGCGCACTTGACATAATTCGCTTTTTACGAACGCCGTCAAAGAAAGGAAGGGGAGAACTTTCCTTTGCCAAAAACATGGCAATCGATTTTATCATTAGGCTTAATAATTGCATAGCAATTGCCTCAGGGATTACCATCCTCCCTTCATCATCCCTCTGCTTGCACACTTCATTTTACGTGGGAACAGTAACAGATGCTTTCGCAAACTTTGTAGGGATATCCAATCACCGCAACATGCAAATGTCACAGTCTTTTTTTTAAACTAGTCCTCCGACTACGTTCATTTCAAAGTTTCTAAATCTCTTTCACCATCTTCATTATAGTGTATGACTTTATCATTATCATTGGGAATCGAGAGCAAGGCAAAGCAATCACCTTGCTAAGTAAGTAGGTACTTTGCTTGCTAAAGGTGATAGCTTTGCCAGAAATTTGCCAAAATAGTGCTACATCATTCAACATAGGTATGTTGAATGATACATAGGTATATAGCACTATCTTGGCTAATCTCCGTAAAAATCCAAAAATCTATCTACAGAATCCCAACATCAATATCTATCTTCACATGTCTAGCCGTCTGAAGATACCTATTCAATGTATACATTGGATCATTTCAATATCTCTAAACTCTATACATATCCCAGTTACCATTTCCTTTGACATTCCCTCGACACTAACGCGAAAGCAATCTCCAATAAAATCTTTTTTTCTCCGAAAACATGGCTATTAAAACGTGAGATATTATATTGACGATTAGATGAGAGGGGCTGGCAGTTATCGAGGGTGGAAGGTCAGCGTGACCTCTAGACTGTGAGGCCTTCATTAGGTATCGAGAGGTGCTCGCATTTAAATGTTAGGGTCGACATCAACGAGATAGTAACATTTTTATTGACGTTGCTGTTTCTGTGTTTGTCACATAATTTTTTAGAGCCATCTCATCATTCTTTACTGTACCAATTATTAATGTCAACTACATACGTACTTGTATCTTCTCATTTTGACTCAGTTTTTATTATTCTACCAATTTTCCTCGTAAACACAGACATTTTGCAGAACTCTTTTTTCGTTTTCCGATAGTACTACAAAAAGGACGAACAAGAAATTATTCGTAATTTAAAGAGGTTTAAACACGGAAAGTGTCGTGTTGAACGTTGTTTACGCCTGCATCAGACATGATATGACACCAACTGCGGTGTTTGCGTTCTAAGGGACCGCAGTGTAGAATACTCGTAGTTTGAAGTTTGTTTTGTTTGAAATTGAAGCTCTGTGATCCAGAATGTCTGCGGCTACGAGCTTGTTCTTAAAAGAAAGAACCTTGCACGTGAGCAATTGATTTCATATTGCCTAAAAATAAAATAGCGAGACGAGTAAAAGGAGAAAAATAAAGAAGAATCTATAGTCTGTTTCAAAAGTATCTGAAGGACATGGACTGGACAAACATTCAAGAATCGTACCCGTGATGCCAATTTGTAGAGACACTTTCAAATTGATTGCTTTGTTATTTAAATATTTAAACCCAAAATGCTTTTTAAATCACCTTAAAGATTTTTTTATTTGACAAATTCAAGTTTTTGTAACCTCAATTTTGGTCGATGATTATTCAATTACAATTGAACAACGTTATTCAAACAAGAATAGTTGGAAAAAGTGGTGAGACAGGTAGTAATCTTGTAAAAAAAAAATGTGTTACTAATTACCTGAGGAGGAACAGGAGTTTGTTTACACTTTCATTAGATGCTTTTGGAACAGAACATGGAATAAAACCAATGGAGAAGCTAGTAACTAACAAAAATATAACTCGATGTTAATTTATTCAAACGTATTTATTATTCCAATTAAGACTTCGTTTTAGTTTTCTTGTTACATATATCTTTACTTATCCTTTTCTACAGAATTCTAAGAGAAGGTAATGTGCGTGATACCTTATAATTGACTAAGCGAGCGAAGCATCTCTGCTTCAAGTCTTGCAAAATTTGATTTCGTGTGTTTCCTCCTCTACAGGTCGTATTTTACAACCGATCTGGACGACACTTGTTACAGGTTTTACAGCTTTATAGATTTTTTTGTCGTCGGGGATTTTTGATTGGAGGGTACTTCCTCCTAAATGGGACAAAAAGGGGGCTACTGGATATTTCCACCTTATGAAATCCGATTTCGATGGTTCTTTTTTATTTGAAAGGTTACTTTATGTTGATCTCATAAAAATTTGGTGAAGATCTGATGAGGATCTTCGGCGTGATGAGCAGAATAGCTCGTCAAAATGCAGTGAATTAATGCTCACATTTAGATTCTGCCAATAGAATCGGCCCTTTAACTACTAGGTAGGGACCTGGGATTACCTTCTCATCACAAAACTAGAGAGTTATTTAAAACGGAATATTTACCATGTTTCATCCAAATCTGTCCAGCCGTTTTAGGGTGAAAGTGTAACAAACAAAAAAAACTCACTTTCGCATTTTTTATTATTCCTTAGGATACGATTTAGTCATGAAAGCCTTTTATTTTCGTCAAAATATGTTAAATAAAACTTCAAAACTCAATTCAACACGACGTAATACACTCATATTCGTTTCAACGAACCAGGCCTAACAAGTTAATGTGTGCACCACAACTAACACGATAAGCGGTCATTATCCATTCAATCATACCCAGCCAGCCGAATACATGTCCTGTACCACTAACAGAGAGTTACAAATGAATGGAGTATTCAATGCACTCTATAGGGAGGCCCAAAAGTAATAAAGACTTGATTTGACAAACACCTTGACTTACATTAGTGTTACAGAATGTAAATTAGCTACAAGCTATAATACTCATTTCCACAGCGTCTTATACGATGCACACAACTACCATTATCATTATCCTTATCATTAACATAATTTCAGCTGAAAGGCGTTCGCTGGCTGGACATAGGTCGGTCCCAAGCATCGTCACAACAACCGTTTCCCTCAACCGTCACTGAGCCGTCTGAGCCGTCTGTTGGTCCACCTTGAGGGGACTGCCATATACACATTTAGCACTCCATTTTTTCACTTCTCCGTGTCCTTTCCACGTATGTGTGTGCACGGAGATGAGACATTATGCGCTGGTAATTATTGGAGTAATTTCATCTGCGAGCGAGTAAATTGCGACTGTCGGTAATACGCCACGCACTGGTATTAAATGGAGTGAGCGACTGTGTTGTTTGATGTTGTGTTCCTGATGGTCTATGAGTGTAGTTTGTTGTTCAATTATGTATCTTTGGTTGGTCCAATAGACTGAAAAAGACAACAGTATAACACAGTAGCTTAAGCAACTTTATGCAGTGCTGGAGAGTGCTGTTCACTTATCGAACATTATATAGAACCTCGTGCTATCATAACCATAGCCAGGATGTCTGGCTTAAGAAATTATCCGACGCTAATATTAGCATCGCTGGGAGCCAGCCAGGCTCTCCGTAAATCTACCGTCTATTACCGACCCAATAAACGATTTAACTTGATTCCTTCTTTTAATACGGGTTCAAAGCTCAACTCGGCTATCAAAACACTTTATATAAGTACCTCTCAGGAGTTCCAATAAAGGGTAGAAGTGTGAAATAATTTGAGAGTAAGTAAGAATTCCTGACTCAATTAAGTTTGTAAGTAAAGTTGGCGTTAGAGAAAGGGTCGTAAAAGAATTTATTTTAACTTTCGTTGAATTTGAAACAATTGCTTCTGTTTATACTGCTGTTTAGCGGTGATGGAGAAGCGTCGTGCCTTAGAAATAACATCAGTGAGTATAGCGGCCATCAACAAATGATACCATGTGATGGATAAATACACAGAAGAAAAAACACAACAAATAAATGCGCAATTAAATGATAAAAACCGTTTATTTTTCATGTTTGGATTCATTGGTTACGTATTAACAAGTGCTTTGACGCTAGGTGGTGTTCAGAGTTTGATAATGGAGCCAGAAGGTAACCCTGGGAAAACATCAATCAAACAAGATAGCACCGTCGTGTTTGGAATCTGTCAAGTGCCATAGCGGTAGGTGGTGTCCAGAGTCTAATGATGGAGCCGGAGTTGGTCATACGAACTGTTCAATCAAACAAGATAACACCATCTTGTTTGGACTCATTGATTATTTGTATTAACTATTTGTATAATTACTAGGTGGTGTTCAGGGTCTGATAATGGAGCCGGAAGGTGGTCAGGGGAAAACCTCAATCAAACAGGATAGCACCATCGTATTTATACGCATTAAATATGTAAATATTAAAAAAGCTTGAGGCGTCCTTTTTACCCGACTACGGCGAAGAAAAAAGGAGGGTTATGATTTTGACCGGTATGTATGTATGTATGTTCATCTGTTCCCTCCTATCATCTAAACCACTCATCACAATTTGACAAATGAGGTAGGTATCGTTGGAAGCGTCTTGATCGTCCGCTGGCTATGTTACGTCACATTAAATTAAAAATGGCGCCCTCTAGAGGCCATAAAGTAAGGAGCTAAAAAAAAAAAATTGTTTCATCGTAGCATGTTGGATATCAAATGAAAGGGCTTAATGAGCACATTTCAAATATATATATATTATAACCCCAAAAAAAATTAAAAAATAAAAGTAATAAAAACTAAAAACCAACTACGACTAAAAAGGTATAAACAAGACACCACAGACAGACAAATTAAAAATCCGGAGTCACACGTAATCCGTTCGATTTATGCCCTAACACGTGTGACTCCGGATTTTTAATTTGTCTGTCTGTGGTGTCTTGTTTATACCTTTTTAGTCGTAGTTGGGTTTTAGTTTTTATTACTTTTTTTACACTAAGATAAGCCTCAAGCATAAAAGAAAATATTAAAGTTCTTTGTTTACGTAAGTTTCATTTAGTGCTTTTTAGTTAATTAAAAGCTTGTTTAAAAAAAGGTTTTTACTTACATTTTATTAGATAATATATTCAACGGTAGCTTATACAATTTATTTTGTTTTATTCACACACAAATATATTGGATTAATTTAACATGTTATGTTAGGTACGCCTTAGTGAGTGTGAACCTTTGCCAAAGTCATGGCAATTTAGCAAAAAGAATCGCTCCGTCGTTATTCAAATGTGTTTCGACAATCACAACGCACATATTTTAATTTGTTTTCTAGCTAAGTTGGTCAGTGTTTTATGAGCTGTCATTTATTTAATGTCTAGCTGCGCACCGCGGTTTCACCTGCGTAAATCCTTATCCCGTGGGAATTTCGGAATAAAATGTATCCTATGTCCAGGTCCACAATTGACGAAAATATCGATGAACAAACATAAATAAACACCTACAGTCGAACATAGAACCTCCTTCTTTTGGGAAGTCGATTAAAAACTAGGTATATTTTCGACATGAGATTCTTTCCCAAGCAATTACTTTTTTTCAAAAATAATCAATGTAATGTTTGGAGTTTGTTGCTATCTATTACTTGTTTTAGTGCCGTTTTAGTGTCAAAGCGAAACAAACAAACTCACTTTCGCATTTATCTAGAAATTCTGATACCTTTGTGTTGTTGCACAGAAAAATATATCGGCCAATGAAATCCAACCAATGCTGTGCGCTCAGTAATTTGTGGTGATTTTATCCACATTCAAATGTCATACAACCGCAGTATCATCTATAAAGTGAATGTCTATTGTCAAACTGTTTAAAAAAAAGTTTCTTCACATATTTCTAATATGCACATTTGAACACAGAATCTAAATAAGTCCTGTAATTCAAAAATGGTTTCATTTGTTCTAAAAACAATACATTTCTTTTAAACTTTTCTTTAATATATTACACAAACAAAAATATATATTACCAAAAAATATTTAAGCTTTTATAGAAATTGATATTGTTTAGAACAACACGTTTTGAAGGCATAAAACTAAAGCAAAGCAAAGCTTCTGAAAGGCACCTCTTGTACGAAATAGGTTATAAAAATTGAGTTCAGTGACCTGTTTAAGGCGACACTGAGCGTTACATTAAGGTTGGCTTAACACGAGTTAAATCTTGAAATTTTTTATTTTTCTGAAAGGTTTTTTAAGTCTGTGCGCTGTAGCGTTTTTACTTTAGTTAGTAGTATGAATATGTGAAGTTGCTAGTTTTATTACGAGGCAGGAGCCAGCTTACATATTTCAGTCTAGCCTTTTAGTAGGGTGTTATTTTTGCTTTGTAGGTATATGAGTTAGGTGTCTTCAAAGTCGGTCTATCCCACCAGTAGGTGGTCCCACTATTGGTTTTCTATTTTAAAGATATACTAAAGCAATCTCGCTTTATATCCCAAGTGCCTTTCAATTCATAGAAACACATTCAATAATCCATCTTTTCCCGATATCTCTTGGTTGTATCGATGTAAATATTTAATTCAACACCCACAACATAAATGTTTACGTTCTCGGTTGTGATCACGTATTTCTGACAAAACTGATTTCTTATCAATCCCTTTTACCATACTTTTATCTCACACACTTCGTTGTGCAATTCTATTTGCGAAGCCTTCCTCAATGGTGGCCTATCTTTTCTTGTAAATGAATATTTTCTGTGGATACAAAAGGATTTCTTTTACTTGTATCTTTTAAAAGATAAGGAAAATTTCAATCAATCCACAGTAAAGCGTCTTGGGATGAGATTATTTTGGTTGGATACGTTCTGTATTCAATATTTTGATTAAATGGTAAATTAATACGTTGAACGGATTTGTGGCGGCATTTTAGCATTTTTTCGGCAATTTTTCGATTGAAGCTTCAGTCAACTTTAAAAATGGGGTATAATTATATATTATTATTATTTCTGCATTACTTATTATTTTTATCTTAATCCATATTTCTCGCACGAGGGTGTGATGTCATACAGGGTGTTAGGGTAAACACCGTTATCCTTGCAACCAGTGGTTTGATTTCATTTATAGAACGTAAAATCAATGGAAAATTACAACATTTTACCACAGTAGACGCATGTTCGTTGTCCTATGCGCTAGGGCAACGAACTTGCGTCTCAACACGGGCGGGGGGTTCGGATCGTGACCAGACCGGCCGCGAGCGCGACCCCTACCTCAGTCTGTCAGCTATTGCGCTAGCGAGGACGGTGTCGGATAGAAACTTTTTTAAATCTTTTAATGAAAATAACGTTTTTTTTTTGTTGTGTTCGGTCATTATTTTTATATTTAAGTCAACTACCCATGGTTTGAATGACAACGGTGTTTACCCTTACACCCTGTAGTTTTAGACCTCACTTGAACAAGTGCCTTTTATTGTTTAGTTTTCCTGCATTTTACTTTCCATTCTCACTGCAACACAAGCTCATCATTTCCAAAAAAAATACAACCGAATCCCAAAAAAACATTAAAAATTTAAAAACTTTTTACAAAAAAAAAAAAACAACCGACTTCCAAAAAAACACGAAGAATGTGAAGTTAGAAGTTATTTTTCACTTTTTAACCGACTTCTTCTAAAAGGAGGAGATTCTCATTTTTTTTTTTGTATTTGTTTTACTCGATTTCTCCGTCAATTATGAATCGATTTTGATGATTCTTTTTTTCTTTGGTAGGTCATGCATCAGAGGTAGTCCCATATCAATTTTATTAACTTTTTTTATTAAAAAACATACAGACGAATTGAGAACCTCCTCCTTTTCTGAAGAAGTCGGTTAAAAAAGTATTGTCAACCGACACAGAAGTTTTTAAATGAAACTCCGGGTAGCCAGTACCTGGCAACAAAGGTCAGCTAAACTTCATAAATCTATCATCTCTATAACTCTATAGTTACCTACGTTATTGTAGCATAAGTTCTTACAACAAGTCTGTTTTTTTCCTCGCAAGTGTGTTGAAAAACGTATGAAACGCGCGTGCATTGATTATTGCACTCTCGGTTACCTTATCGAATAATACCGCCTCGACTGTAATATCCAATAGAGCACACTCGTATCACAATGCATTATTGTATAGATTTCACAAAAAAACAGCTCCACTAAGTTGGAAACTCAACATCTTTAGATCAGTCTTGCATATTAATACCGTGTCCGTGTATGTTACGCTATTACTCCGTCAATTATGAACCGATTTTGATGATTCTTTTTTTGTTTGGTAGGTCATGCTTCAGAGGTGGTCCCATATAAATTTTATTAACTTTGCTTGCGTAGTTTTTGAGTTAGCTTCAATAATTACGTATTTTTCCCACTTTGTGTATGTAGACGATATATTGTTTGAAACCGTCACTGTTATTTACATGGCAGGTAGTGGTATTTAAATTTGTGTGGGGTAGGTACCACAACTAAAAAGTGAAAAATAAAAACTTTTTACATAAAAAAACAACCGACTTCCAAAAAAACACTAAAAAAGTGAAAAATTACTTTAATTTCGGAAGTCGGTGGCAAAAAACGTTAATTGTAAAGCAAAGACACCGACTTCCAAAGTTATTTTTCACTTTTTTTGTGTTTTTTTGGAAGTCGGTTGTTTTTTATTTTTGATATTAATTATCCACACAACGAAAACGATTTATAATAAATAAATATTTATGGAAAATGGCGCGCTCGCTGGTTTTGTTTTTCCATAGGTGTAAATAAAGGCACTGGCAAAACCGTTGGACAGCCTATACAAAAAAATATGATATGAATAAGAAAAAAAATTACAAAAAAAAAAAAACTATAACTAAACGTACCATAGCGGAGTCAAATCTATTTATTATTATTTACGCTCTTCTCAATGATTTTAACAACACAACAAAAAAGTTAACAAATAAGTATTTATGGAAAATGGCGGCTGGTTTTGTTTTTTCAGCTAGCGATGCGCCCGCGGGTGTAAATAAAGGCACTGGTAATACCGCTGAACAGCTTATATAAATTTTTTAAGTACAGATAGAGTTTTATTCCTCGCGAACGCGGTGGCACATGGGAAAGCCAGCGCGCGGACTTATTGTAAAAAAAAATCCATTGGCATGCATGGGACTTTTTACCATAACTAAACGCCACTGGTTTGCTTATGGTTCTTTTTTTAAAATAAAAACTTGCTTTTGAACGCTTGTTTTTGGTAAAAAGCTTCACCAAAAACAATTTCTATTGGATACAAATTCCATGCTGCCATGATAGTACTCACTAATTCCATACTGCCATGTCATTACTCCGACTGGTAAATAGTAATCTGTGGCACACATTACCGCACTAGTGCGGTAATATAAAGTAAAAAGCACTCTTCCATAATACACTGCATTATGAACCCAAAAGCGGTTCAATAAGAGCCACTTTACGAGCAGGTGTGTTGAAATTATAATGAAGCTATACCTCTTAATCTCTGGAATACCAGACGGATTGAACAAATTATTTTTGCATTTTTGGTAGTCTAATTCTTGAGGAAGTTAGATAATATGTAGGTTATACATGAAGCTACGAACCGAGCAAAAAGCAATCTTAAAAAAGATCTCAGTTTTATCCACAATATTTTTATCACAAGTAATATAACATAAACGATCATAGCGAGTTCAACGTAATAATATCTTTTCACCAAAAGTAAAATAAACTTAAAAACTTTTTTGTTTATTGAACCCGTAAAAATTAAGCTTCTCAGTTCGGCCACGGTTAACTGCACCTAACTCTTTCGTCCCTTTCCCGTGTTTACCCAAGACGGCCCTTAAGTGCGGGGCGCGGGGCGAGGGGGGGCAGTCCGGCGTTCTCCGGCGCCGGATTATACGCTAAACAAGGAACGTAAGAATAACCCAACACTGACCGTAAATGGCCCGGAGTTTGTGGCGGAGCTGTCGGTAGTTCTGTACGGTAGGGTTAGTAAGAAAAGCTGTCTTAATGTTTTGATGTTTATGGAAATGTACCTAGTTTGATAAATTTACTTTCGTGTTACTGTTTACTTTAGTAATGCATTTTTACCCGACTATGGCGAAGCAAAAAGAAAGGTTATGATTGTGACCGGTATGTATGTACATATGTAAGTATGTATGTATGGAAATATGTATGTTATTTTTTTCCTCATAACTTCTAAACTACTCATCATAATTTGACAAATGAGGTATCGTTGGAAGCGTTTGATCGTCCGCTGGTTATATGCTATGTGACGTCACATTCAATTGAATATGGCTCTAGAGGACATAAAGACACGAACCATAAAAAAAAAAAATACTTATGCCATGTTGGGTATTAAATGAAAGGGTTTCATTAGCACATTTCAAAAATATATACAGTGTGTTAACTAACAAAGGGCGTTCCCGTTAACCCGCAATAGTATAGCGTCCATACATTCTAAAAAGAAAGAAAATTTGGTTATAGTTTTTCTCTTTTCCAATTACTGAGCAATGGGCACTTCAGGCTTTAATTGAGTTTTTTTTTGTATCAATGTGTAGGTATTTCTTCCTTACTTTACCTTCACCAAAACTCTTACATACTATACTATAATGTGACAACCCTGTTTGGCCTCAGTCGTGTAAGGTTACTATAACGGCAGCAGAACATACTAGCTACTCGTACGTACTCAGTGGTACTCATGTTCACAAGAGTAACAAATATAACCCCCGCTTTATTCTCGTTATTGACCACGTATCACTTTTATGTCCACTTACAGATCCAGCCACAATTGGAGGATAGTTTAGCTTTTCAAATAGAAGGTAAATTAGTTACACTTACCCAAAAAGCAATATAATAGTTATATCGTATCTATCGCGGATAAAAAGTAGTGTTGAAACACTCGAGTCAAATGCCTCTAGAACGTATCCCACTATAAAAGGGCCTTTGAATTCAATTCACCTTCATTCAATACAAAAGTACATTAATTCGTTTAACGGCTTCGATAAGAGTCGCTGAATTGTCGAAAATTTCAGGTTTGTGAATATAAATGTGACAACAATGGAATCTTTGCATACAATGTGTGTTCAAGAAATATATTTGATGTTGACTATTGAAAAGGTTGCGAACTGATAATTTTGAAACTGAAAATGTATTCAATTGTTCGTATTGGTTTGAAAAATAAATATCATGGTATTGTAGGTTTTTATTTGACGAGAATATTTGGATTGCAAATATTGGTGCTAGGATATTAATATTGATCTAGTGAAAATACCAATTCCCTAACTAATATGACCAAATATTCTCTCAACATCTTACAGCAGCAATGAGGTGCTCTTTACCAAATCAGCAATCCATATTTCAATCCAGCCCATATCCATTTGCTCGATACCCGCCCATAACTCACTCGCAATAGGCCACAAACTCAAGTGATTTTAACTTGTCGTACCATTAATATTAGTGCGGCCATATCTCGCCAGCACATAACAGTAAACCTTTATCAGAATGCTACATAAACACGCGCGATAACCTCCGATGTTCTGACTTAGTTAATTTACTGTAATCGCGCTAACTATGGCTTTACTAGGGCTGTGCTGCGATTGGCGAATTGATTTGCAAATGGAACATGGCAAATTAGGTTAGCGTTTGGATGTCCTAGTAACGTAATGATTGTTCCTAGTAACTGCCCCTTCAATCAGGGACATTACAAGGATTGACACAAATTGCCATTTTATAACCGTTTCATACAACTGATAACGAATGACTACTCATTCTGTTGCCTTTATCCTAAACTATTTGTGGTCGCCGCAACATTTTTCTTCTTCAAACTTCTCTATAGTCGTCATCTCAGTAGTCATCCCCTTTCTAGCCATATCATGTTTGATACAGCTCATCCATTGTTGCTGTGACCTGGCGACATTTCATCCATCCAGTGTTAATTCTGTGCTTAACAGTCCGATCTATTTCGTCATCGATTTGCACAAGTGAACTTAGATACCGAAAGTCGGAGCAGACGGGGTGAAGCGCGCCATCAAGCGTTATGGCTTCAGTACTGGAGAGACCGCCGAAATTGCAGAACATAATTATATACAGATTCAGATTATGTTGCCATTTCTCCAATCTGCTCTAGATCTGAGGTCCATCTTCACCGACAAAACAATGTTATCGGCAAACAGCATGCACCAGGGTGCCTTTTCCTGTATATCCGTCAAAAGAGCGTTCATAATCAACAGGAAGAGGTAAGAACTTAAAGCCAAGCCACATATGCCTATAGCCGCACTGAACTCATGGCCCACCACAACACATCCTTATCACACGCTCTCTCCAGATCAATGATTACCATGTGCACGTCTCTGTACTTCTCGCACAATTGGTGGAATACAAAAGCGGTTCCTCGACATGGTATAAACTCATACTGGTTCTGGATAGTCTCACTCTCGTCTCGCAATCTTTTCTCTATCTCACCAAGACGAGCTAAAAACTTAGCAGGGGAACTACCTACCTTTTCTCGAAACGTTTTGTCGTATTTACAAACCCTCATAGCTTTGGATTGGATTATGCTAGAGAGCTCACTTTTATACTTTGGATTTTATTAATACCTACATAATACATCTATTTCATAACTCACTCATTCAACAAAACCTCTAGGGCACTTCCCGAAGTTCTAGAAAGCTGTTTGGTGGGCAGACTAAGCTGTGGCTTGGCTATTCCGTTGAACTAATGTATGACACAAACACGAACAATCGGAAAACCAAATTATTTTAAGTTAACATCCTAGTAAATATGCAGATAAATAATATGCAGTTGGCGAAATTACCCCATCCTTTAGATAATTATTATTGGAATAGAAAAATATTATTTCCTTACCTTTTGTTTACCAACATCAAATGCTATATTAATTAGTAATCCAAATATTTTCCCGGTTCATAAAGGAAAAACTATTAACAAATCATATTTCAGCCTGTAAGTCCTGTAACACGGTGCCATCTATATTCGACCACATTAGGAAGAAATAACAAAAAAAAAATGAGCGAAAATTAATACTGAGAACAGAGCCGAAATGGTAATCACTTTATTTATATCCAAATGATATGAAAGTGGGCAGTCTTGACCAAAATAGAACCTTATTCTACGTAAGGTAGTATCGGGGGGCATTTTAGTTGCTTCCTTAATTATAATTAACATCAAAGCGGATAGGTTATCTTTTCATTTTCTCTCAACTTAGCGACGGTACATGGGTGAATATCCCGGCGGCAAATTATACGTGTCCACGTTGATAATCGAATGATAGGATGTTACTTTTTTTTTATAGTGTACTACGTAACTTGGTTCAATTAGGGCCACATTTTTTTTAAATATAAGTGTATATAAATAATAAGGGGAAAAAAATCGCCTTAAAATTCAAGTTGGGTGGCTTATCCCAGCTCCATTTTTTTATATAATTGCGAACACCAAAGTAACAATTTGAGGTACAATAACTTGTTCAACTTACTATAACATAAAGTTTCGTGCGTGTGCGTTCAATCGTGTTCATTATTTCGCATGTCTCAGGCGTGCGCCAGCACTTGCGCGTAATAGGGGTGTGATTTTTCGCCAAAAACGTAAGTATGATCTTGGGTGGCACGGGGGACAAGAATTGTTAAATTTTTGGTGGATCGATTTGCTATTGATTTTAAAGTGTTTTAATAGTAAGCTACACGTTATAGGTAGTGATTTGGGTTACGCATAAATCAGTTATAATAATTTATTTGTAACTTAAAATTATGAGTTTATCAGACAAATCATAATAAATAATATGTTTTAACAATAGAGAGTTTTATTAACCTATGAAAGTTATTGAAATCCCGAGAATTTGTGAGATTGGTTACATTGAACTTTATTAATTAGTGAGATTGAGGTTTGTGACAGAGAAATCGAAATTTGGTGTCACTGATTTTCAATTTTGGTGGGCACTTTCGATCCAATTTAAACTAAAATATCTCAATAAGTTATCGAGATATTCTGAGACCTCTTGAAGATCCTTCTAGCTTGGACTTTCTACTCTTAAACCAGGTCTTTATTTTTCACGAAAACAGAAGAAACAATTTCGCCACCAAAATTGAAGAAAAATGCACTTTGTTGATATTGAATAGAAAAACTAGTAAGGATGACTATGACCTATGAAAAATTCATAGAATCTGATATAAAAACAAGGACAAAATATAATTCCAACTTCATTTTACAGCTCCTAAAAATACAAACCTTACATCCAATCAAGCTAAAGTCAATAAAACTAGCCCACAGTGACAAATCTCTGATTCTTGTTACGCAGCCACACAATCAAGCAACTGAAACCCGAATTTCATTGTTACTTCATAAAAACGCTGTAACAATCAGATCATCAATCTATAAAACGTAAACCACGCACGAACTCATCAATGAATGTAAAAGAATCACGAACTCGCTCGAGCACTGACAGCGCACTCGACCACTCGACTCGACCGAGTGCGCTCGCTGAAATAACTCAATATTCTTTATTTTACAATTCAGCCGGCAGCCCTGCGGTTCGCTTACGGGCCCCTAATGCCACATTACTTTTGTACGGAACCTTTGCTCGCTTCTCCGGGCGTTTTTGTCATGACGGACGGGTAATTTTGCGGGCGAATTTTGCCCGTTATGGGCGGCTAAGGTAAGTTTATCTGGATTAAAATGTTCGGGCCTTCGATAGCGGTTCTACTGTGGATGTAGTTTCACGTTTTTGTTTCCGCAGTACAGAGCAAGGTTACCGTTTAGTGTGGAGGAAAAATTAATTATTTATTTTAATATTGCTGAAGATTTTGTTATGTTTGCTGAAATATAGCTAAAACCCACGAATACAATTCTGAAATACTTCAATATTAAAACATATTTTTTTGTTAAATGTATTTTTCAATATTTTGTTAGATTGTTCTCGTCAACCACTTGAGTGAAACAAGTCTCAATCAATGACTTATAAATTCAATAATAAAAATTCACTTATTACATTATTTTAATAAAAGCAAGATACAATGAACGCCATACTCGTGAGCAGTATATGTGCCATTAGAGCACTAATATTTACATTTCTACTACATAACACATCTTATTGCCACTATATGGCAATCTGCCACTAAGCTGCCAACATTTCCTATACATGTGCCAAAGATTCTGACTAAAAGACCCTCCCGGGCTCTCCAGGGACATGAAACCCTTATTTAATCTACGTGATCCACATTAAGTAATAATAAAGGTAGCCAACGAACCGGAATCAAAATCATATTATTTCCAACAACAATATTAAGTACATCACGGCTATTATCTAAGCAGAATGGGCAGAGACCTTTGATGTTATGTCTGAGACAAGACAAGGCATTTCCGATTGTTTTGATTTGGGTTGAGGTGCATGATGGGATTTATATGAACCATTATGGCATCAGTTAGTAAGATTTATTTCTATCTGTTTCATATTATTATTACTTACCTCTAAATATAACAAAAAATATTATTACCTTTTAATACCTACCTAATTTGAAAGTTCTTGGCTCCAATGGCGGATTTTTCTGTTTATAATACCCATTATTGGGTTACATCGCCTCACTCTTTCTAAATATTGACCCTTTTTCTAGTCGCTCCAAAATACACGCTTTCCTCAGCTCAACAGATACGTGAATACAGATACGTACATCCAATAGCAATGAAATGAATATTCTAGGAACTGATCAAAAGGGAAAACTCAAACTCAAAGTATTTATTTCAATTAAACCATTTACAGGCACTCGTGAATTGTCAAAGAGTCAATCAATTAGTCAGAAAGTTGAAGATAGGTACATAGTTGTCCATTCCAAAACGTAGATTAGGCAGCTCTGTCCTTCTCAACCATTTTGTAGGGAACCGAATGATGATCAAACACACGCGCCACCATCAGCGAGACATTGATGAGACGAGATGCTAATTAATCACAATCTGAGGAACCTTGCGATACCGGCGATCGATAGAACATGTTGTTTTGAATAGATATACCCAAGTCTTACCGTTCATGATAAGTAAAGTGGGTGATGGAACACTATTATAATTTAACTCCAGCGAAATCTCTACCAAAATCTTTTCATCGAAGTCTTTTCGTCGAACTGGGCGTCGTATTCGTTTTGTTATTGGAATAACTATTATTGTATTTTATAATGGATTTCCGCCAAGTCACGCCTGATTCAATTAATTATTATGGAGTTGATACGCCAGCCAAAATAACGCTGTGTGTGCTTGTCTGTAATGAAATTTACGCAACGTCTATGTCTTAAGTAACTAAAGCATTGCAGGCCGATCACTTACCAGCGCGAATTCTTTTTGTGAGTCATTCCATTCTAATAAGGCTGTCGCTGAAAACCAGCGCTGGGGCTCTGTCTTGCATGGGGTCGCAGCATAATGCTGAGCGATAGCCGTTTTGCGTGGGTATTACGCATGTTACCCCCAACCTTTTCTTATTTTTTTTCCTTCGTGTTATTTTTTTTTTTTTTTGCATCATGTTTACCGCAAATAAACGTATTTTCTTTCTTTCTTTTCTTTCTAATACCAAAAACTAATACCACTGGTATTTGTTTCAACTTTTTTTTTTTTTCTATTCCGAACGGATACCATTGTTTTAACGCATACCAAAACAAGTTCGAAGATATAAGGTACAGTCAGTAAAAATGCTTTGTATGTAATTTCATTTTTCTAAGATGTGATCGATCAATCTGCATATGAGTTGAGAAACTTTACGAACTTTTATATTATGTGATAATGAAAAAAGTCAAATTCTTGATATATTCCAGAATAACAAATGCTTTTCAGAAGCAACTACTTCCAGTTAATTTCTGTTTTCCTGATAGTTATAATAGGTATAGGACATTACAGTTATAGGTACTAATAGATATAGGACAGTTTTAAGACTTCTATCGATATAGTGAAAACGAATACTTTATATTTCTCTTTGTGTGTAATCGTTGGTTGTTGTGCAACTTTTTAGGCGCCTATTTTCTTTTCTCTTCTGTCACCCTGGTACTTTTCAAGACAACAAATGATTCAATTTCTAAACCTGTATTTTTACCATTATTGAGCTAAGCAGTAATAAGTCGCTTAAGCACCTAGTTCCAGTTAATTTCTGCTTTCCTGGTAGTTTGAATAACTGAACAATTAGGACAGTTGAATTTAAAACGTCTATCGATATAATTTTTTACGAGTCCGTCATGGTGTTCTCTATATATTTCATCGTGGGTGCGTTTCGAGGAATACTTTAGTTGCGCTTCATTGGTTGCGTTTTGAGGAATACCCCAAAAAAAGTAGCAAGATGATTCACTTAAACTACTACCTTTGTAAAAATATTGGAATGAAACGTATTTGGATAGTATTTTATTACGATCAAATAAAAATATTAGAAAACAAAAATTTGATTAGGTTTGACGGAGCTGACTGTACCAAATTCAAGTTGTTGGTATTCGTTTGCACATTAAATTTAATTATTTAAAGAGTGGTATCGGTTCGGAATAGAAAATAAATATGAGTTCCAACAAAAACCAGTGGTATTAGTTTTTGGTATTATAATGGAATAACTCCTTTTTGTAAATGTGTCTTTTATACAAATTGTGTTTCGCATTATTTCTCTTCCGATTGTTATAGCCTTCGCTAATGATATTAATTTAACTGATTCTGGAACCCATTTCCATCCTTCAGTCGAGTCAAGAGTAATTAGATTTGACTAATGTCATTTCCTCTAATACTGTACTCAGCGAATAGCCGCTATATCTGCTCATCTAACGCCACAAAGCTTAAATGGTTTCCTTGTAGTACTTCAATAGCATATTAGGGTTCATGGATTGATGTGACATTATGTTTGACGTAAAGCTGATAATGCCCTTAGAACATTAGAGCGAACAAAAACTTGAATACGACAAATTCTGACTGTCATGCATCTTTTTGCTTGATTTACTTTTCAGTCTCAGTCACTTTTTTAGATCAAAGCTTGATCTTGATTAACTGAGAACATTCTTTACTGGAGTATTTGTAGTAGTTATACATCTAAAGCCACTTCGAGTCTACATACAGTAAGGACAGTCAGGCATTTTGTATTTGTGATAATCTCGAGGCATGACTGACTCAAACTAGGAATTTGTATGCGTTCTGTCAGTTTCGCAGTTGCATTACGGTGAAGCAATGAGTTCATAGACCTGTGCGGCTCACAGATCATTCGTGCGTTGCATTACGCATTCCGTGCCTCAGTACATAATGCACTGCACTTTGGTGTTCATCTTTGAAAAAAGGGTGTGCTAAACGTTTTACGTGTTTATTTACTTGACCATTATTTCAAGTAAAATATTTATGTGGGGTAAGCATTCAGATTATAATTAATTTAGTGACAAAAGTAAATGATATTGCAGTTGTAAGACAAACTCGAATACTCTGCAATATCAAATGTTCCGAGGATACAGACTACAGTAGCCGCAGGACGGTATCTCCTAAATACACATCCCCGCCATTATTTAATTAAAATAATACAAGTTAATTAAAGCATGCACTATGTACTGTATGTACTCGGTACACGGCTTAGCTAATTAACCCATATTTGCGGGGTGTGGCCCAGAGCGCATACTTGCTTCAATATTCTGGTAATAGCTAAATACGTGCATTAAAATTAAACGCGTCTCGTAAAGTAGGTATTACGTACCGAATATGCAAGAGTAGTGATGAGATTAAACCTCTTTCTTGTTTTCCTACATTCGTATGAACAAAGCCAGATTTAGTTCTCAAAGACCCAAAAAAAAGAAAATCTGTTCCTTGTCAAATACGTAAAGTAATTGTCCAGTAATTGCCACGTCAATTTTTCGGTTGAAATACATACAAATACAAATGTGCATTGAATAGGTACATAAATCAATACATATTATTATAATATAAAAGTTGTAAGCCGAATTTTGATCCAAGCGTCGTCGCGTCGGAGGACGGCTACTGGAAATAGGAAGTTAACTGTTATCCTTTCTACAACAGCTTTTTTACTTTTATTTCCTGCTTATTTTATATAATAGGTCTTTACCTATGAAATTGCCGTTTTGTATGAAAAAATTTAAACGAATTTTTTCATGAATTTTTTATTTGTATTAATCGAAGTAATCACCCATGCAATCAATGCATCTTTGCCATCGCAGTGGCAGTTTATTGATGCCCTTCTTAAAGAAATCAGCTGGACGGGAGGCAACAAATTCTTCAAAGGCATTTTGTACTGCCTCTCGGGTATTGAATTTTTTTCCCGCCAAGAAGTTATCCAAATTCTGGAAAAAGTAGTAGTCTGTAGGCGCAAGGTCTGGTGAGTAGGGCGGATGACGGAGAGCTTCCAACCCCAGTTCTTGCAACTTGGAGACCGTCTGCTGTGCAGTATGAGGTCGCGCGTTGTCGTGCAGGAGCAGCGGAGACGAGCGATTGATCAATGCTGGTTGGAGATGCGCCAGCTTCTCCATCATTGTGTTCAGTTCTTCACAGTACACATCTGCAGTAATGCTCACCCCGTTTGGTAAGAAGCTGTGATGAATCACACCGGCACTAGACCACCAAACAGTGACCATCACTTTTCTAGGGGTAAGTTTTCGTTTAGGGCATTGTTTAGGTGCTGAACCAGGATCCAACCAACTTGCTGAGCGCTTGCGGTTATCAAACAGAATCCATTTTTCATCGCAGGTAACAATGCGGTTCAAAATTCCTTCATTTGTGTGTCTGTTGAGCAGTGCAAGGCACGTCTCGACGCGTACTTCGCGCTGGCGATCATTGAGTTCGTGGGGCACCCATTTGTCAAGCTTTTTTACCTTGCCAATTTGACGCAAATGGACCAATATTGTTTTGATGCTAACGTCGAAAGCTGCTGCTAATTCAGCCGTAGATTGTGTATCATCAGCTTCCACAATCACCTTTAATTCGTCATTGTCGACCAAAGTCTTCGGACGACCGCGAGGTTCATTTTTCAGGTCGAAATTTCCAGAACGGAAGCGAGCAAACCAATAAGAGGTGGTGCGTTGGTTTGTAGTGTTAGCTCCGTAAACGTCGTTGATGTTGCGTGCCGCTTGTGCCGCGTTGCTGCCCCGACGGTACTCATATTCCATTAACGTATCCATGATGACGAAAAAGATTGAAATGCGATGAAAATGTAACACTAATCAATAAAGAAATGACTACTTTTGGAAAAAAAAAAACATGTTTTTAAAATAAAATTAATTTGAAATTAGAATTCTTAGCCAAACAAAAATTATTTTGATTTGAAATGGCCAGTACTGCAGAACGGCAATTTCATAGGTAAAGACCTAATATTATTAGTAGGCACGCTACGATCGACACTACGCATGTTTGCCACAGTGTAAGCTAGTTATTACTTTAGTCTCAATTTCTCTTTCCTACTCCATCATCAGACCCTGATTACCTCTATCACCTTGACCATCTATCTGTAACCTATTTTTTGAGAACTTTCCAATGAGCCCAAACATGACTCCTCTGCTGTAAGTTGGTAAGGCAGTTGGGTATCCTGCAAATTCCAGATAATACTGCAGCATTAGTTCAAATATCATTTCTTCTAATATCATTGAACTAACAAAATACTACATTTCAAATCGATTAGATCTGTGGAAGATGCTCACATCCATTCATCAACCAGAAAAGAGCTGATAATCTTCAAAAGCTGAACCGATTTTTTTTAATCATAGCTGTGGTTAAAAAAACGCATGAATTAATTAATATGTAGGTATTTATTTAATACTGAGCTAGACAATGTAACACGTGACATGGCAGATGGTGGTGAGAGAGAGAGAGCAAATCTAAATGCGAGTGAGTAAGGTTATAAGAAGACTGCGTTCCAGATCTCACACTAGCTAAGAACACTTTAGATCAAGTCACCTTTCCAACAAAAAAAAACCGGTCAGCCGTTTGGCGGCTGCCATGGCGCAGACAGACACACACATACACAAATACACACATTAAACTTTGTTACATGCTGTATAATATACCATATCTTAAAACACCACACACCCACACACCATACTACACCACACACCCACCATACACACCTCAACACAGTTACCACACACACACACCACAGCACACCGCACCACACCACACCACACCACACCACACCAGTCCGCACCAAACCACACCACACACCATACTACACCCCATACATCTCACACCTGTCCACGCACCACGCCACCCACACCACACATAACATAAATTACTTAACACACGAAACTATACACCACATCACATGCACTAACTGGGCATAAGTTTTATATAATGCAACTAAATATACTAATAAAAATATACTTACATTGAATAATCACCCTTAAGGTCACAGTAGGTACACTATACGGCCGAACCTAACCAGAGTTAACTCTAAGCATAGTATATGGTTAGAGTTAAGTCTGGTTAGGTTCGGCCTGGGCCTTCTAATACAGGCATTGTTTGCTTATAAGGAGATTCCAAACACACATTACATTTAAATGTAATATTAGTATTTTTCTATATAACACTATTTTGTATTTTTAACCGAAAAAAACATGGATTTTTTTCGCGATTACTCCGCCAATTTTGAATTGATTATGAGTTTTTAGATTTTGAGTAGGTCATGCTTCAGAGGTGGTCCCATATAAATTTTATTTACTTTGCTTGCGTAGTTTTGTTAGCTTCGATATTACGTATTTTTCCCACTTAGCTGTTAACTGTTTTTTGACATAGCAGGTAGTGGTATTCGAATTGTGTGGGGTAGGTACCACAACTATTAAAAAGTGAAAAATAAAAACGTTTTACAAAAAAAATACAACCGACTTCCAAAAAAAACTAAATAAAATCTTTTCACAAAAAAAAAACACTTAAACAGGGAAAAGTAACTTTAATTTCGGAAGTCGGTGTCTTTGGTTTTCAACTTTTGTTTTTTGCCACCGACTTCCGAAATTAAAGTTATTTTCCCCTTTTTTAACCGACTCCTAAAAGGAGGAGGTTCTCAATTCGTGTTTTTTTGTGTACTTTTTTTAGTGTTTTTGTCCGTTTTTCTGGATGTATGTTCCGGATTGGCGCAAAACCGGCTGAATGGACTTGAATGTTTGTCACGCAGTTTATAGCCTCGATTAACACACAGAGAAGAAGACATACGTATTTATTGTGGAAGGGCTATTACAGTATCGATGAGTTCATAGATGACAAACGAGAGTAACTATTATATAAATTGTTAATTAAATTTTTTGTTTATTTATATAATGAATATTAGGTATATACTGTAAAATTAATTTTAAATTTAAATGCAATGTGGGTGATTATGTAATTTATTGTCTACTTTAATATTTTCAACACAATGTATTTTGTTACGAAATAAATGACTTATGACAGGGTTCTTTTAATCCCGGTAGTTCGTTCCCGTGGGATATTATCCGACATTCACGCGGGCGAAACCGTGGGCAAAAGTTAGTTAGATTAAAACAAATGTTGCTCATAATAAGCTGTTTATTCTTCGACCATGCAAGATCTGGGTTTCAATAAACGAATGATATTTTGTGTCTGTAATAGGAAAAATCCTATTATGAGCAACATTTGTTTTAATACGCTTTTTTAGACTCTGGGAGGCTGGATTTAGGTGCGCAAGTTCACATCAAAAGTTCAAAGCGTTACTGCAAATACGCTTTCTCAGTAGCGACATAAAACCTTTTCATATAAATACCTCCATTCAATCCGAGGTCTACACAGCTAGTCCATTGAAATAGACCTCTTTAAATATACAATTTACATAGAAATAACATTTTCAATGTGATGGTTTTGATATAGACAAAGGCTTTCAACAAATCCAGCTGTGGACGTGGACCGCCGGCGCAGTATAGCTGCAGATTTAGAAAATATATTGTAGAAGAGAGAAATATAAATAATTATAGACAATCTTGGCTAGATTGATTGGTGAGCGTCAAGATGACGGGATCAAGCCCCCAATTTAAATTTATCACATTTAAGTGTTTGTACTACATATGTACTAATTGTACCCTAAACAAGACATTTGTACCTCTAAAGGTAAAGGAAGTATGTCAAGACTTCCCTGGTCCCGCCACTTTGACGTCAAAGTGGCGGGACCTTCTGGAAGCGCTACTCAGAGGCGGGTAATTCACACCTGAAGACTTAGTACTACATATGTACAGGTATATACTCAATTTTCAATACAATAGTAAGTGCCAAATTAAAGTTATTTGATTAAAACATTGGTCCCGCCAATTTGATGATTTATGTTATCGCTGAATTCTTATGAAAATCGTTAGAGCTCGCGCAAAATCAAATGTGGAAACTTAGTACGTGCTTAGTACATGAACGTGTGTAATTTTCATATTCAAAACCTAAGTATATCAAAAGTTATTTAACATTCATCGTTATCTTTGGACAAAAACCGGCCAAGTGCGAGTCGGACTCGCGCACGAAGGGTTCCGTACCATCCTAACTAATTTTATAAATGCGAAAGTGAGTTTGTTTGTTTGTTTGTTACGCTTTCACGCAAAAACGGCTGAACGGATTTGGATGAAATTTGGCACAGGGGTAGACCATGGCCTGGAATAGGACATAGGATACTTTTTTATCTCGATATTCCCGCGGGATTGAGACTCACGGGTGAAACCGCGGGGCGCAGCTAGTTATCTATAAAAACGGCACGTTTGTTGTATGGAAGCCCCTTTAAATATTTATATTATTCTGTTTTTTAGTATTTGTTGTTATAGTGGCAACAGAAATACATCATCTGTGAAAATTTCAACTGTCTAATTATCACGGTTCATAAGATACATACATAACAACAAGTACTAAAAAACAGAATAAAATAAATATTTAAGGGGGCTCCCATACAACAAACATGCCATTTTTATAGTCTAGCTGCAACGCGCTGTTTCACCCGCGTGAGTCTCAATCCCGCGGGAATATCGAGATAAAAAAGTATCCTATGTCCTATTCCAGGTCATGGTCTACCCCTGTGCCAAATTTCATCCAAATCCGTTCAGCCGTTTTTGCGTGAAAGCGTAACAAACAAACAAACAAACTCACTTTAGCATTTATAAAATTAGTTAGATTGGTACGGAACCCTTCGTGCGCGAGTCCGACTCGCACTTGGCCGGTTTTTGTCCAAAGATAACGATGAATGTTAAATAACTTTTGATGTACTTAGGTTTTGAATATGAAAATTACACACCTTCATGTACTAAGGACGTACTAAATTTCCAAATTTGATTTTGCGCGAGTTCTAACGAATTTCATAAGAATTCAGCGATAACATAAATCATCAAATTGGCGGGACCAATGTTTTAATCAAATAACTTTAATTTAGCACTTACAATTGTATTGAAAATTGAGTATATACCTGTACATATGTAGTACTAAGTCTTCAGGTGTGAATTACCCGCCTCTGAGTAGCGCTTCCAGAAGGTCCCGCCACTTTGACGTCAAAGTGGCGGGACCAGGGAAGTCTTGACATACTTCCTTTACCTTTAGAGGTACAAATGTCTTGTTTAGGGTACAATTAGTACATATGTAGTACAAACACTTAAATGAGATAAATTTTAAATTGGGGGCTTGATCCCGTCATCTTGACGCTCACATTGATTGTGGTTTCTTACTAAACCGAAGACGTTTGAAAAACTCATGACTTTTGCTGTTCATTTATAAAACAATCTTCTTCAATTTCTTCCACGAAAATAAAATTGGCTTGTCAATATTATCAGACCATATTAAATTAATTTCACTTGGCAAAATAACTTAATTCGCAATAATTACCAATAAAACTTCCAATGAAATCCTTAATTACATTTACATCGAATATTAAGTTAAATATTGAACACAATTATGTGCAGTGGGTGCGATTGAAAATTGCTATGTTCCGCAAATATGGCCGCTCGGTAATCTGTTCATTAAATGGGATATCATTAAAATACGATGGAGTTTCGTGGCCATTAGTGGTCACATCTGCAGTATGCTGCGAAGAATTATGATATTGTGGTGACAATTATCTCTGCGGATACCTTTTTTTACGAAGCAGGTCAGTGGTGCGAAAAGTGACTCTTTTTCAAGCCACCTGATCATACGAACGTACTCAAGCGCTCATCGGCTTTTATCTCAATTTATTTGATTTCAGCGCAGCACGCCTTTGTCTTTCAGCTCATATTTCAGAGTTCACTTCCTTCCTTGCTATACAATCTATCCAAAACAGGCTGCTTCTTTTCTTAGCCAAACATAAAGTCGCCATTGACACTTGTCTCGCTACGCTAACTCGAACACCAATCCGTTAGCCAGGAGTGGTGATAGTGTCTGTTCAACTGTTTAACATAACATCACGGCTGTATTCCCCACGGGTTAGGTAGAGGTGCACCTACAGAACACCTACATTTCCCCAGGTATGTCAACAGTACCTATTTATGTATTTTTAACCATAATTATAAACAGTAAACTGAATTTTCTTTTTCACACGCGTAACCAACAAACTAAAGCTTTTTATAGGCCAAACTACGCACACATACATCACTATAGACATAGTGTAATATCTATTGCGTAATCATAATATTATATGTATATTATGACGTTACTCATACCAGAGTGACCCGCAATAACCCCGCTAAGTACATCCGGACCCACTACATCTCAGGTCCAGTCGGTATTTCACTCGTGTTATGTACTGATTAGAGGCCTTACAAGTCCCGGTACCACTTGATATTCTGTACAAAACACAACAATTATGGTACAAAATAAAACAAAAATATCTGAATCTTGGCTCAAGAATTTTAGACTTATTTCTTTTCTAATAAACCTTTTTTTTGAGGGTGGGAAATCATCAAATGACTTCTCCCGCTCTGGGCGGAGCGGGAGGGCGTGTCAGACTTTTACTGACTAAAAACCAGCCGTGTTCCTTCAGTTGCTCGTTGCCAAGGGTACCGCGGTATCCCATTTTTCTGATAGACATAATTATGTGACAAAAAAAGTCTTGATCACTATAATGTCATTGACATATGTTGAAAAAAAGCTGCAAAGTAACGATGAATAATTGAACCAATCAACTTTAGTAAAACTTAAAGTCACATTTCATGTAAGACACCTCGTTGCTTATGACTATTCGAACATGTTGGAGATTAGCCTCACGATACAACCATACTATCCATTCTCTATTTCTATAGTATATCCTATAATAATAATAATAATAACCCACCCATAATAATAATAAAAATCCCCCACCGCCGTATCTCTACGTTGACGTCGTGGAGGGGCTTGCGCGCTCCGGACTCTAGGTCTGTGCCGGTAGAGTTTACTTTGCCGGAACGGGCCTAGAGTGAGGAGCCAGACCAAGAGAGATACCAAAATTCGCAGGGCAGCATGTGGCGAGCTGTTGGGCAGTTGCGATCCCACGGACCCGATCTCCCGGGAGAAGTCTTGTTCCTCACCTCTGGCTTGCCTTTATTGGCCGGCTGGAGTGAACACTGACGAGGAACAGAGCTCCCACCTCATTCTTGCTTTCATTGGCCGGCTTGAGTGGAGACTCGCATGAGCAAACGTGCTCGGAGGAAGGAAGTGTTCCAGTAAGTGCTCGTAGGGATCTTGACCATCTTCCGGGCTCTGGGATTGTTCTGAAAGCCGTGGAATACCTCTCCACTCCTCAAGCACCTCAGGAAGTGTTGCCCCCTTGTCGCTACGTCACTATGTGCTAGCGACTGTTTTCGGGGGCCCATTATTGAGTGTGCAAGTCACCCCCTGCCATTTTATCTATGTATTTTATATTTAAAAACATTGGTCAGGCAGGGGCCATAGTCTTCCCATAGTTCAAAATTACCAGTTCACTAAGCCACCAAAACCCATAGCCCAATATCTTTGTTTCCATGTTCTGCAATAGTCCTACACCAACCGGGGGTTGTCCTTGGCTGCACTTGCACAGTGCGAACAGGGATAATCGTCGGTTGGTGCACTATTCCATTTTAAAATTGTCTAAGGGGCCTCTGCAAGTTGGCTTCGGCCCCTCGCACGCCTTCCAAAGATCCGGGATCCCAGGGTCCCGAGATGTATAAACATGTATAAACAAATAATAATAATAATAATAATTGCTTTATTTTCAGGCAACTAAGGCCCAAAAAAAAAAATACACAAAATAATCTTACAAAATAATAAACTAATACATAATAAAAACAACACTACAAAAACCTATTTACGTATGGTCGGCGACGTATTGCGCTGAATCGTGGTGTCATGTAGCCTTCCGCGAAAACGCCGATACACGACACCGGTCGGCCAAAATTCTTCCTTCATGAAAGTCTCCATGTGATGAGTCGGAACCCGCACCACAAACGATTTGAAGTTAATCTTATGGCGTGACTCCAACTTCTCGACTCTCAATGTGAACTTTGTCTTCATCCTGATGTACTCCACAACCTCCTCTGCCTTCGTGGTGTGATGTAACCGTGACACGTACAGCTGCGTCGATGGAATAGCGGGACGTAGCAACATGTCAGGACCACTCAATGCGGTACCGCACTGATTGCGACAAGCAGGCTTATTCTTCTTCCTCTTTTTCTCCACACGAATGAAGCCTTCTTCATCGGCCTGTCCTTGGCTTGTTACCGGCAGTAATGAGCTTTGAACTGCTTCGGAGGGCCTTTGGGCACCCTGGTATTAGGTTGCCGCTGTTGATTTGCGGGAGCTTTAATAACGGCGGCCGAGTAAGCACGTCCCGGTTTTGACGTGCTCATATTGGTCGGCGTCCCAACGATGGGGGACGCGATGAGGGCGGGGCGCGGCAGTGACGGCGGCCGGCGACGAGTCGAATTTTGCTGACTCGAAACTAAGCCGCGATGCAAATAATGCGCCGTGACGTGTGTTGACGTTGGTAGCTGGCTCGTGTGACATACATACCGTATTGCGTAAATCTGCTACCTCGGTACGTAGATCACTGATGGTGGATAGGGATGCTTCCAACTTCAACTGCATCTCGACCAGGCTTGATCTTAGGGTTGTGATGTCCCGCAGCAGCCTGGTGACGTTGACGTGGTCGAATGTGACGGGGGGCAGCTTGCGCAAATCCTTCGCCATGAAAGTCGGCACGTCGTCCGGGTCGGTCTCCTTCAACACTTTAATGATGTCTTGGAGACTCCTCCCTCCTGCGGGTCGGCATTCGGTCGGCCGTATGTAGCGACTCATACAGCAGCGCTTTCGCCCTGCGTATCTCCTCTTCATTGAAATTGGATGTGCAGATCTGGATCACGCTGATCTCGTCCATGACATCCAGCTGGTACTGCAGGAATGCCAGGACCTCGTTCACCACAAGTTCTTCCGAACGCATGGTAGCAGCGGGATTTGCCGCGCTCGGCGCAAAATAATAATTTCCGCTTACAGTGTAAGCGCGTCCGATTGTGACGGCAGCTCGCACTCAACTGAAATATATAATACCTACCTATAATATTATAATAAATGTGAAAGTAACTCTGTCTATCTGTCAGTTACTTTTCACGCCTAATAATTGCCTACTTTGGGTGTTTTTCGCACGGTTTAACCATGACCTAGGTTAGGACATAGGATAATTTTTATCTTGGTAGTAGGATCCCGTGCGATAATTTCAGACAGCGAAACTGGGGGCAAAAACTAGTACCTAAATATTTCCAGACGACATTACTAACGTGCACCATCATGCTACACCATGGCAGTCGCACTGATGATCACAATTATTGCGGTCACAGACAGATTAACGAGCAATTAGCTCGGCGCTATATGACGGCGCTAGATTTCCCAGCGTTCTCGTTTTACTGATAGCCTCCAGAGTCCAGAGAATTAAAATACTATTAACCACCATTCAAGTGGTTAATAGTATTTTAATTTTATTTGTGCAAGCCGCAAAACACACATGTCATTTGCAAACAACATACTTCAATTAAGCAGGATAATTTGCTTGTCGCCCACTATTAGTTACTTGAAGGCAATAGCCTTCACTCAATAGATAAGTCTATTTAATCAAAATATACTTACATTAAGTAAGCGAAGTGTGTTACACGTTCTTCACCGACAGCGCTTGGCAATTAACCCGATTCTCGAAAACATTCGTGGGCTCTCAATTCATCATTCAAAAATATTTTATAACTGAACCGTTCTCCCGAAATTACACGAGCGACTTTATTTGTTCCAAACGGATTCACTCATTAAAATACAATACATGAAAGCGATTTCTGTGAAAACCATATTTTTTTGGATTATGATATTTCAATTGCAAATGTATTTGTAAATTAAAAATGGACGTGCTATATTATTTCGTGAGAATTAATCTACGTTGAATAAATATTAAGTGGCGGAGGATTTGTCCTGCTCAATTTGTGTGCGAGTGGGTTTCTATGTAAAAATTTAAAATGTAAACGTTATTTTGCAATTTAGGGTGATTCTAAAATAGGCATACATATACATAAGTATATAAATATATATTTTAATCGGCACATCTGTAACATAACACAAACAAGAATAAGTAGCGCTTCAGTGGACTCAGATTAATGTTTACGTCAAAAACAGACATTATAAATAATGTCGGATCCGGTCATTAGTCCGGAACCGAAACGATTCGCAAGTGCACCACTGGCGACATCACATAATCTTCCCACACCTAAAGCGCGCTTCTACAGAGTCGTGATGTTTTAAGCCTATGGCGATGAGGACATTCAGTGTCTGCTCGCATCGGAGTTAAGACGTCGCGGACCAGAGGGCCAATTCTCTTACTATATCTATATCGTTCACATTCAAGTCGCAATCTGTCAAACTTGTCAAAAATGTTGGTAAATTGATGGTTTTTTTGACAGATGCCGAATGAGATGCGATTGTGAACGTTCTTAAAATTATGGGAATTGCCCCGCTTTACTCGATTCATTGTGCTCAGTTATTGTGATTAATTGTAATTTGTGTTTATAGTGATAGTTTGTGATGTGTGTTTTCATTAAACGAACCCCATTTCCTGCCCACATGTCTGATTCGAATGAAATAAATCCTGATGATCCTACAAATATATCGCTAAAATTGATACATTATTTTTTAAGCCTGCTTTTCATCGTATTATTCCTCGTATCACACTATCAATATCTTTTGTTTCCGAGATGGTGACCGTACATTATCAATTTAAACTAGAATTCAGTTTCAGAAACTCACATAAATCACAATTTCTAACCTAAAACATTAAAATTTAACCATACGTACCCACTTCACTCTCTCCTTAAATATAACCTGAACATAGAGAATGTTCATTATAGAGCAACTGAAGATAATGTTGCGAGTGTGTGACAAGCGAACAAGCAGACACCCAGATCATCCCATTCACGCGACGTTGATGGACAGGACTGAAGGGGAACTAACGGGAAGTCGCGCCGTGAATAGGCACCACGTGGATAGTAGTGAAAGAGCTCTCGGGAATCGAAGTTTGAGCGGAGGCTGATACCGAGCATCGGCTGTCGGAATTTATTAATTAATTATGTATTTATTTATTATTTACAAATGAGCTATTTAAATGAAATTAAATTGTTTATTCTGTAAATAGGATATTGGAATAACTTTTACAAGTAATATTAAAAAATATTAAAAATAAGCTAGATGAGGTCGGCGTTTAATTTCTATCTGACTACTTTGAGAAGAAAAGCCGAAACAAGCTCAGAGGTCGCAGTTTCTTTTAAAGTCCAGACATAATCTTGGTCAAGCCATATGAATGTTAATGTTATAAAGGGCACCTCCATATCCGTGGACGATATTTCAGTGCCTCACAACCGGGCAATCAACACTTCCCATATGGTATTCAGAAGGCTGTTGGTGCTGCCCCGCACGCGACGCATCAGATAGGCCAGTCTTTTTCATACTATTGCCCTAAAGCAGTCCGCGTTGGCCTCGATAAACAGACCCGATGCACTGCAAAAGCGAAGCAACCCCAACAGCATCCTAAAACCATTATTGTACCCATAATGCATTGAAAGATCTATGTGCATAACGGATCCACAGGCTGCAGGTATAGAATGTCTGGCAGTATGCCTTAAAAAGAGCAATTTTGACCTCTTTTGTACACCTTGCAAATCTGCGCGCCAGTATATTGCATCTCACTACCAATGCCCTACGTTCCCGCTCAATATCCAAATCATCTGAGAGATCCTTGGTGGCCCAGTACCCCAGGTACTTGATTTTGGTGACCCTACCTTAAAGGCTATCCTCCAAGGCTGACCGGTGGAACAGTTTTCGGACTCTTATTACGCGCCTTGAATATAAGTAGTTCAATCTTCTTACAATTGTACCTGAGACCATGTGATCCCGCTTACCTCTCACAGATCCCTATGAGGATGTTATGGTTTCTGACAGATGGGCTCAGCAGCACCATGTCATCGGCATAACTAATGTTGTTCATACAAATACCATCCACTGAACAACCGACACCGGCCCCGCTGAGCTCACCTACAACATAACCACACCGCCTAGTCCATTAACGTACAGGTTGAGAGTCGTGGTGATGTTAGGCCTCCCTATCTCACACCACACTCTAACCTAAACTCTGACGAACATGAGCCTGCCCATTTAACACTAATGGTTTGATTACCGTACCAATATTTCAATATATTTATCATATCCCCGGGTGGGCTGGTTTCTCCCTGGAGCTTATCCCATAACACTTTATAAGATACCAGGTCAAATGCCTTCGGCAGGTTCAAAAAGCAACCATTATATCGGCGTTTTCCTTGTAACATAGTACTGGACAGTATGCTTGAGTCGCAGCACCGCCGTTTCAGTTGATTGCCCCACCCTGAAACCAAACTGGGCCTCGTGCAAATCTATATGCACATCACTTTATTGCACATCACTTTATTTGAAAAATATGTTTAATGTGTTAGTTTCAATGCTCCTTTTATCTATCTACCGCCAAAGCCCCACTGAAACTGTGGCTTATAAATTATAAGATAAAAATTGGTTTTTATTGTTAACCATGTATGCATTGGCAGATTCATTGATATTCTATATTAAAAAGCCCTAGTTTTCATCAATTCTTTTATAATTTTAAATAACAATCTTTTTGTATAAATCTGGGATTTTCTTAGTAAATTAAAGATTTTTATAAAAACGTGCAACAGTTGATCTAGTAAGTTGCTCTCTTTACAAACTGACCAAAACTAATTCCACTTTTCCGCAAACCGATCATTAGGAAAATCCTCCACTACACTCGTGATATTTAAATAAAATACGAATGCAACATCATGTAAACGAAATGTATGCGAGCACAAATCCTCTTATGTGCCATTTCGTCTTACAAAAACAATGAGAATATCTCTGTTATTTCTGTTACCAGTTCCTAGTACTGGTATTTAGCGTTGCGTATAATAAGGATGTTACCTGACACTGTCGACGAGCTGCTAATGAGCGACGCGATCCTGCGCCGGAGCTAATTGTACCACTGTACACAACCTGTACACGCTCCCAACTGGCCCACAGTTGGGAGCGAGGCAGTAATATAACACCGGATTGGCGGCCAATTTAGTGAAATGAAAAAGCATGTTGTTAGAGTTTTGTTGTGAAACATGAACGAGGCCTAAGTTCACATAGCATAAAACTTCTTTACTTAAATAACGTTTACTATTTGACGTTCTCTAACACGACTCATGACACTTCAAAAGTGCATGTAATTGGTTTATTTGAAATAAATACTTTGAGTTTGAAAAATAGCAGGACTTAAAACTTATTTCGGTAACTTGTGAAATATTAGATTTAGTTAAGACTACTTAGATTACCAAAAGAATTGTTATTTTATTTTATTGACTCCAACACTAGTTTTGTCAGTACACTACAAACTTAGTCCTCTTGTGTTTCTGTGTAAGAACACACTGTGACTTTAGACTTTACTTCGTCGACAATTTTCGCTTTCTATTTCTTATTGGAAAAGCTTTTGATCTTTCCTTTAATTTCATATAAATGGGATAGTGTTGACGTTATCCCGTATTATTATTATATAAGACTGTAGACTCAGAAAGTCGAAAATAAACGAGGCATCTTGAGATTTACGTGTATATCACCGTTAATTAAACGTTGGATCCCTACTCGATCCCTACACGAGCGTGGAGTTCTGGGTTCAGTTCTCAGTTAAAGCAGTGTTTTTAGACATTTTCATTTGGGTGTGTTATCGCAATAAGCTAGGCCTCTTCACTGGGTCAGTGACAGCTCGGCCTGCGTCAACTGGTTCAGTGACAGCTCGGCTTACGTCAACTGGGTCAGTGACAGCTCGGCCTGCGTCAACTGGGTCAGTGACAGCTCGGCCTGCGTCAACTGGTTCAGTGACAGCTCGGCTTGCGTCAACTGGGTCAGTGACAGCTCGGCCTGCGTCAACTGGTTCAGTGACAGCTCGGCCTGCGTCAACTGGGTCAGTGACAGCTCAGCTTGCGTCAACTGGGTCAGTGACAGCTCGGCCTGCGTCAACTGGGTCAGTGACAGCTCGGCCTGCGTCAACTGGTTCAGTGACAGCTCGGCTTGCGTCAACTGGGTCAGTGACAGCTCGGCCTGCGTCAACTGGTTCAGTGACAGCTCGGCCTGCGTCAACTGGTTCAGTGACAGCTCGGCCTGCGTCAACTCAACCCGAATAATAATACCAGATACTACGTCGTCAAAACGATTAAAAAAGTGATAAGTCCCGTGGACTTGAAAAGTATCCCCTCTCCTCTTTAAAAATTGAAGATTTTTCTTAATTTATTGAGACTTACATAAACAAATCTGGCAAAGCGTGAGTGTGAACAGTTCTGTCATCTGTGGCTCTGACAAACACATCGGGGAATATAGGTGTGATAGAAAGAAATAAATAAATAAAATACATTTATTTATCACAGACTAAAAGGCACACAACACATCATATTATACTACAAGTAAAAAAAGAAAATAATAAAAAAAGAAACAAATAAAAATGTAAAGTAATGTGTAGTATATGTTATTATCTGTAACGTATGGAATCGTCCTAGGTAACCGGGGAAAACAAAACACTTCGTTATAAAAACAATAGCCGCACGGACACACGTCAGTCACAGTAGTCGACATGGAAGCAACATCCTATTACAAACACATACCGTCCTTACATAATATAATACAGAACATTCGTGATTCATTACGTCTGTGATTGGATTGAATGCGACTGCTAAGGATTCCCGTTAGGCCCACTATCATTTTATTCCTACGGCTTCGGCGCAATATTCCCTTCATCAAATCCAATCAACTGTTTCACTCCCTCGTGTGAGAAAAGAAAGGGAAAACAAACGGATTTAGAATTGGATAATTTGATTTGAATGTATTTGGAATGTAGACGTGGTATAATGAAGCCTAATGAATGTTACCGGGTCAGGCGTTTTATTGTACTCGCAGTAATACGGGGATCTGATTAGGTGTTTATTTTTAATTGAACGTGGAACGGATTATGTTTAATTTTGTTAAGGATCATGTTGTGAATTTAACTGTCTATTATTTGGTTGTTTATGATGGAGTATTATGAGAGTCCTCTAAACCACAACGATGATCTAAATACGTTTCTAGGGTTAATATGCGTCCGCTGTCCATGCGTCCGTCCGTCTGTCTGTCAGCGGGCTGTACCTCATGACCCTAATAGCTAGACAGTTCTAAATAGTAGAGATTATGTATTTTAATTGCCGCTATAACAACAAATAATAAAACATAAATAAAACTAAAAATAAAAGGGGGTTATTATACCAGAAAAATGTTTTTCTCGGCGTGTTTTGCTAAATATTGTACGGTGGTAAGACCCTACGTGTACTTGGCCAGTTTTTTTTTACTACACAACCTTGCCTCCATATGTGTTCTCATTCCAAGTGAGATGACACATTGTTTGAAGACTTAGCAAGCCATAGCAAGAACAGTCCACCTCTTAATTCGTAGAATAAAGAAAATCAATGCATTTTCTAAATTTCTTCCATTGCACACACAGCAAGTACCAGGATAGCATAGCACGAAGGATGCAGCGTCGCGGATCGGGTTCGCTTTGTAACTGAACGCTAATCTATGAGTTATGTCGAAGCTGTTTGTATTCGTAGCGGAATTGATACAACTTCTAATGTACTCGTAAGTAGCAGAGTGCATTGACGTAGTTGATTAGTATGGAAGAATTGAACTGATTTAGTTTGACTTCACAAATTCGAAGTAAATTTTGCAAAATCATGGCAACTTTTGTGCACGTAGCAGTTTCATGCCATGGAACATTAAATACTGGTTATTTAATAGCACCAGTACTGGTTAGTACTGGTTATTTAGTAGTAACAGTACCAGTAATATCAAAAATATTTTCTGACCTATACAATCATAGTACTAGAACTTATAACTGCAACGACCATCTCAATGACGCACCATATTGCAACACAAAGCATTAACATTTTATAACATGTTCCGCATCAACTCCTCAAAGCTTTGCTTAGAATCAATTGAGCATAGCTTGAACACAGCATCATCATACATACATGTGAACGAGGCTTTATGCCGCGTTTGAGCGCTCGAGTCACTCGCCACACTCGATTGTCTGGTCAAAGGCTAGCGATGTGTTGAATGCCGACAGCTGTCGTGTACGACATACAGCCTGAGATACGTATTTCACGTCTTAAGGCAATATTAATATATCACTGTCTTATGGGAGAGCTATTCGTATCCGTTTGTGGTCTTCAAAGATTGTCACTTCAATGCCATACCTACTTCTATGTATGTTATTTTGATTAAATTTTTTAAATCTTTGCATGATCTGCTGGCCATAACACACATTTTAAGGCATTTTACCACCTATTCTTCTAATAGTTCAATTCAACCAAAAGATTTCCACAGCTGGAAATATGCGGCTCAAAAAGTTCGCCACAAGAACCAGTCTTGTGTTTGTCGTATCTTGCGGGGCGACCTTCACCAAGTCGTTGGACCTCCTTATGCCCATCATTTGGCCCACTGTTTTAGACTACTAAAGGTCAAATATCTGCAAACCTTTTTCCCACAAGGCTGTCACAAAAATTCTAAAACTTAAACTTAAAAAAATGTTAATTAGGCGAGCAATCCCCGCGTCTGACGTCAACTTTTCATACTTTTCATACTTCTCCGTGAAGCCCCCCTCACCCGCCGCACCGCAGTAGAGCCGCACGATACCGTCACCCGGGATTAAGTCATTCAAAAATGTTACGGTCACCGCGAATGCAAATGGCGACATCTCTCGCCGACGGTTATTAAGTGCCAACATTAATTTATTCCGTCTCGTTCATCTTAATTAAAGTCTTGCACTTTTACACTCAGCCAGAGAGCGGTTAGCTTGAGATTCTTTTTATAGTCACTTACGTGACTATAGTCTTGTCTATCTAAAAGAAAATTGGTCCCTAGAATACTGCTCTCCATTTTGAAGAAAAAAGCGTAAATGAAAGTAGGTAAATGCATTATTTTGAATTTCAGGATTTAATTTTTGTCCTGCGCCTAGGTTTTTTGAATCAGTACTAAACTATTTTTATGTTTCCGCGTAAAAGTGAAAATTATTTTTAAAGCACAAGTTTTATGCCTCTTCCAGTCTACAATAAAGACAATATTATGCATAAAAGTGTAGCGGTCTACGGAGGACCTACGCGGCTACATAGCTACGCTGCTACGCGCTACGCCGCTACGACAGTGTTTGCATTGTTGATTGTATTCAAATGGGTGTTTGCGCTAACAGTTTTATTATAAGCTGCTGGTTTGTTGAGAAAATAGTAATATGCTAGATCCAATTTATTATAAAACAAGCTATGCCCTGCTGTTTCTCCAGCATAATGTCTTAATCCCGTGGGAATATCGGGATAAAAAGTATACTATGTCCATTTCCTGGTCATGGTTTATCCATGTACCAAATTTCATCTTAATCCGTTCAGCCGTTTTGGCGTAACAAACAAACAAACTCACTTTCGCATTATAATCTAATTATTAAAGTTAGGATTAGGATATTATATATTGCATTCCAAACTTCGGATAAATGGTATGCGTGGCAAAAACTTAAATAATTATATTATTATTTAATCCAATTTGATGGAAACCTGAATAAAGTAAATACGTATCAAACATAAAAGTAAAACAATATAGTACTTGTTTCTTTTATTTAAAAAGTTTCACAAAGCTTAACAACAAATACGTGCGCTAAACTCGCGGCATTTAATTAAGAAACCTCAAATAAAAGACGCACATTTAAACAAAGTAACAAGTAAATAACCGAGTGACTCGGAACCGAAACGAACCGCGAAACAATAACGAAGTTAGCCGAAACATTCCGAGATATTCCGAACATTTATTTATTAGGCGTCCCGTTGTTGCAGGAGTGCACATTAGTCGCTTTGTTAGAGAAAGAATATTCCGCGGCCCACACCGGCGCTTGATTTAATTTCATGTCCAATAAAACCGGGGTCTGTGAGGGGAGGCGAGGGGCTCGCGGGGCTCGCGGGGCTCGCGGGGCACTCGGGGCACTGGGGCACTCGCAAGCTAATCTCGTTTGAACCGAGTCGCTCTGTACGCGCACCGATTTTGTTAAAGAAACTGCTTTTATTACAGGAATCAATAAAGCAAGGCGTACGTGAGACTACTCGCAGTTTACGACTTATAGTAAAACATTACAGTTTTTACTACGAATTATGTGTATGTGTTTGATGGAGGTTTATGTGGGGCTCGTGATAAGGAAGCATAGGGATTACGATTATCCTTTTCCTGGACAAATGAGGGGAATAAAAATACTAAGGAAAAGTAATAAAAATAAACAGTTACTACCTACATCTCTCACAAATTGAATAACACGCCCCACACCTCTGCACGTACAAACAAGATTGTAATCAACTGTTTACATTTTCTACTAAAATTACAAATTGCACGATTGTAATGAGATAACTTTTCCTCTTTCTCATTGTGAGCCACAAAGCGCATTGTCTCATTAGGTTTAGCTGTTATCTTCAAATTAAACTTAATGTCTAAGGATCTCGAGATAATAAGCTACGGATCAAAATATTTTTTTATAAATACCGGTTGAAAATATCTACTAAGGTTATTCTATCATCCGATAATAACGAAAATAGAACCGTACTTGTTTGTCTATCAAATAAAGAACTAATCAATAAAGTAGTTTTGAGTTCAATTCTAGTACACTGAAGTATTATTGTGTTTAACTTTAAAAGTTGTATTATTAGGATTATTGAAAACGGTGGAAGTAATGGCAGCACGCGTAGTACATACCACTGAAGAAACGGAAGAAACAAAAGACAGGTTGTAGAATGATTTCGACGAAGCGATGTCAAAAGTCTGCAACTAAGAAGTGTTAAAATAAAAAAGTTATTTTATTTTAACACTTTTTAGTTGCAGTTTCACAAATTCGTGTACAGTGGTACACGGATTTCGTGCGAATACCTACATGCTCCGTAATTTAGTTCATTTTCCGTACGATTACCCATTTACAACTATTTCTCGATGAGAAGTTCTATGGGATATCTTTTAGTCCATGATCAGTTGACCACCGATAGCCACCAGCAATTTTCTTTGATTTTCAGTACAATAATCAAACCGCACTACCGTGCACTTGACTATCTTCCCTTTCAAACGAAAAAGAATTTTAAAAATCGGTCCTCAATTTATGAAAACTCAATGAACATACTTTTTTTTTGCAAATGTATTATTTTCTCTACCAAACGGAGTGCAAATCCGTACATAACAAGCACAACCCGTGGCGTAACACACATTTCAAAAACGTGCCAATCGCTACGTCACTCACGTAGACTATCGCTACGAGAGTAGCGCCCACGGTGCGGCGTAGCACAGCTACGCCAATCACTCGTCATAATTTATTTCGCAGCCATAATAATGTATTCGACGTTTAACAGTGATAATAATTTATTGGGGACATATTCGCGGTGATAACGGAAAAGAAACGGATATCAAAGGCCGTCAAACTGATTGATTGGATCGTTTTCTTGGGCTCGCAGCACTGATAGCGGCGCCCGGAACCTAGGAAACCGTGGACGATGTTTTTTTTATTATATTTTTGTAAGATAATATAATTTTCTAGTAATTCAAAAATGTTTTTGTTTCTAGTAACTATTTAGTTATTCAATAATATTGTTCAGGATTATGTTTACTAATAAATAATACATGAACAAATCAAGGTTTTGGTATTTCTAAGAAGAATCTACTGAACACGTTGACTGCCAGCCCGGTCACCGGTGACCGGACCCCGTCTTGTATCTACGCGCCGTGTTGGTCACCGGTGACCGTACCCCGTCTTGTATCTACGCGCCGTGTTGGTCACCGGTGACCGGACCCCGTCTTGTATCTACGCGCCGTGTTGGTCACCGGTGACCGAAACCCGTCTTGTATCTACGCGCCGTGTTGGTCACCGGTGACCTCAAGACAGACCTGTTTTTGGGCAGAATTATTACGCCGGTGGTCACGTTTATCGTACATTTAGTGTATGCAAGTGACCGGAGCGGCGCTGTAGACTGTTACTACAGCGTGGTTTCGGCGTATTTATGAAATTGTGAGAAATGTGGGACAAAAATGAAGAAAGGAAGAGAAAAAACATAACCGTCACAAAAATCAAGGATTTATGTTTATCAATGTGTGAAATATAAGTAAACAACAAGTAACTAGGTATTCTAAAATACAAATTAAAAAGCACGAGCGTCCGTCACGGGTGCACCGTCCAAGCGCTAACAGACGACTGCGGGGTGCGGGTGACCGGAGAAGTGCCCGCCCCGGCGCCCCGTAACGGAAATTCACATTTTTACTATCAAGGCGCCACGTAGGTCACCGGTGGCCTCATGTGGTTTTTTAGAAATAATTATGAAACGCAGCTTCTGATCGAATCCTAAATTAGATATATTTTAAAATATTGATATTGCCCACCTATTTTCATCAAAAAGTTTTTTACTGATTTTTCTCATTTACATGTTCTGTGCTGGTACGTCGACGTGGCACGCGCTCGGCCGTGAGGCCGGCTGACTCGCCGCAGGTCCCCTCGTTTACGAGGCGGCGTGTTGAGAAGAGGGTCTCAACAAATACACAGAGTAATCATTTCACAATGTACAAAAAGCTACAAACATAAAAACATATTTGAACCTCAAAGTACAACCAGTTTCATCAGACTGTAAACTTCAAATCAAGGAAATCAACAAAGCAAACTCGGAGAGTGTAAAGAAATCCTCCACACATCTCTCATCTGAACTTAGTACTTACCTTTAGGTAATTTAAAATGAATCCCAGACTTGAGTGCCGCGAGCATCTACGGTTAACTTCTACCTACAATTGTTTTCTGAAAACTTTACTGTTTGACGCGTCCCGGGTTACTAGAGAGAGGTAATTTTAATTCTCTGGAATTCACTTTGGTATGGACTTATGAAGTATGCTGTAGTTGAACTAAGTGGAATATTATGTGTGTAACTGGAAGTATGTGGGTCGTTGAAGAAAGTTTTGCTTTATGTATCGCCAGCGGTATTGAATAGAGTAGGTAGTATTAGATTTTCTTACAAAAAAACTTCTTCTTCAACAATGAATAAGAAGTATTATGACTAAGGAATTCAAAAAGTTTTTATTTATTTTATTTGGTTGTAGAGGTCAGATAGGCGCTCGATGTAAAATACTGGTATTCAGCTGCATCCGGTTAGACTGAAAGCCAACCCTAACATAGTTGGAAAAAATCTTGGCAGAGAGTAGGGAGAGGCTATTGATTGATTTATTTTATTTGAGGTTCGAATATATCAAAAGATTGTGGTTAAATAAATGTGTATCCAGCTGTCGAAGTCCACTGCTGGACGGTCTGTTGATGATGACTCAAGAGATTTGATAAAAAAAAAAAAAAGAATTTGAAGACTAACAATGCTAACTTCGTAAGTATAAAAAAATTATTCTCACATCCTCGTCCATTCGTAGGTCCTTGCAGCCCGCAGGCCGTGGGACCTTGCCCCTTACCTCCCTCCCCGCGGGCTACCCTCACCTCACCCCCTTACTCACCCGTTGCAATGACTGCCATATTTTACCGCGACGCGCCGGATGGATCGACGCACCTGACGACCAATCACAGGCACGTTTTAAAGAAAAACCTTCGTGGACTTAGATTTAAAGAAATGTTAGTCAAGGTGTTAGAAGTTCAAGGTCGTTTAAAGGGAGTCGAGTTATATGGGATTATTTTTAGACAAGTTAGATTGTGGTGACAAATGATAGATTATTATTATTATTAATTTGATAAAAGTGAATCCTTGTTTACGGTTTGTAACAAGAATAATTTAAATACTGCTTTATGGGAAACCGAAATTATTAAGTCCTGTTGTATCGTTCGAAATCATAAATACGAACCAGTTGGAGTAAAGCAGCCAGCTCGAGTCACAGTCTAGTAAAGTGACTATGTAACACTATGTTGGAAAAGCCTACTGCTAAACAGGCCATAATTAGTAAAACAATAACCAAGGTTTAACTTTTTTGTTGCAGATGATGCAGCATTGTCCTTTTTCTACATTTAGGTAGATCGAAATCTATTTATTTCTTATTGAAAACCACACAGCCATCACGGCTACAAGGACAAAATAACCATTCATTGCCTGTTCAAAACTTGATCACGACATTAACATACAAATTCAGTCGTATTCAATGGCACAACAGAGCGTCCACGGCATAGTAATGTACATCCATTGTTTTGAGGACGGCACAGTCCACGTAATTGGCGCCAATATACGAGATTGTTCCCGAGTAATTTAATTATTTGTTTTGGAAGTGGGGCGAGGTTCGTCCTCCGACGAGACGAGGTTATATGTCCCGTTGATAGACGGATTTGTTCGTTATTACATGATGCCGGAACGGTTTGATTAGCGGGGGTAATTTTCTGGTGCTTTCGTTTTGTTGGGACGCTGTTGGGTTGTATCTTCTGAAAGAATACCTATTTGCAGCTATGTGCTTGAGCCAATATCCCGAACGAATAAACAGCTTCGAACGTTTTTAGTCACTAGTTATCACTGAAAGAAGTTGTTCATCTACAAATAGATGATTATAGGTTCAGCACTACTGATTCCAAAAATACTGTATTACTTAACGTTTTTACTTATTTCAGTCCCGTTGTTTGAACAGGATTCCGCCATCGCCAGTATATTCTCAACTCATTCTTTCCGCCCGCGGGAAGAGTGACGACGCAGACATTTAGTACAAATGTGGATAGAGGGGGTGCGGTGCGGCATGCGGGAGGAGGGCTACAGAGACTAATGTATGACGATTATTTAGGACGCCGCCCCTTCCTTACGAAGCAATAGTTTTAAAAGCGGCGTGAGAGTAGGCAAATATCGTTTATTGTGCAGTGTGTGGAATGTTTGGATTTTGTTTGACATTTTTATTCGCAATATAATTTAATGTACATTTTAGTATACCACAAAATTAGTATATCAAACCTCGATAGGTTAGGAAAGACCTTCCATCCTCACTGAATTATAAACAGTGTGACCTCCTTATAAATCCAGAACCAGGTAAGAAGAGTTAGTTCCATCATTCGTTAACATTATTATTAATATATTTTCTGCCAACATCGTTTTATTTATTGTAGTGTAAAGTAAACTTCTGCGAACAACACAACAGCATACTTATTAGTAGTTACAGTTAAACTTTCAGCAAAACTTTCTGTCTAAAAATATTTGCAATGGAATTCAAGAAAGTGTGATAATTCTCAGTAACTAGTTACTTGCTTTTATTTATTTTGGAAAGTTAAAATTGCTTGGCGTGTGTCTCGAGCTTGGGAATAAAATATTTATTATCTTGAACTGTTTCTAACTTTAATTTGAATGGTTCTGATGCCTATTTGATGTTGTTTCTTCGAAAATTGTTCTAACAGCTTTATTTTACAAGTAATTGGATTTATTATTATTATTGCATGATTGATGTGATGAACAAATCTTTTTGCTCCGAGCTATTCGTGTATAGCTTACACAGAGACCGTGAAGAAACTGAATCTTTTGCTTTGAATTCTTCGGTTACAGTACGTTCAAGCATTACCGATCGCGATCAGCTCAAAAGTTATTCAATAAAAAAATCTCTCCATAATACTTTTATAGCCTGAAACAGATTTAAAACTGCTGATCTCCTTGAAATTCTCTTTTCTTTTTCAATAAATCAATGCTCAGTCTCGGTTTCGAATAGATTTATAACAGCAATAGAAAGGACGTAACGTTTTATTTATGATATGGATTGTGGTATTTATATCGTGTGGCGATACACGCCACAAACTGTTTCGTCCGCTCAACACAAGTGTGAGTCGCGATCGTCGGCAATTGTCAGCAATCATCGGCAATCGTACGATATGGCGACGCCGACGGAACGATGCATGCTTGCCCCAATTAAATTAGCGACGTCGCCACCGTCTCACTTCTTCAATCTTGGTACTTGATGTTGCATTAGGTTCCTACAAAGATTTGGTGAACTAAATTGTGATTAAAATCAAAAATCAAAATCAAAAGTCATTTATTCAAACTAGGCTGAGAATCAGCACTTTTCGAACGTCAAAATAACATAAGACAGTCCCCCAAAACGCCCACCCTTCACCACTTCCTAGTGCTTTAGCTGGTTAGAGCTACATAAGCAAAATTATTTAATGTTTGGCTGAAATATGATATATTGGAGTTATCTTCTTCATATTATTACTCGCTACTGTATATTTTTTAAATACGTTATATTCATAAATAAGTTTTTTATAAAAAAGGAGTCTTACACACAAAAATAAGTCTCACTGTGACTGGTTTTCTTTAATCATAACAAAATAGCACTACTTTGTTTTCTGTACGTATGATACGTATTTTATATTTAAGATCCAGTACAAACTTGTAATTTACGGACTTACATTATATTAAGTATATCATACAACGGCAACATGATCTAAACCCACTTCATTGAAAATAAACAAAACATCGGCGTACATTAATGTCGTATAATGTCGCGCAGTAGTTAACCGACCCGGCAGCTAATCAAGTCGCGCTGATAACGCCAACCCCACTCACGACCTACGTCACACCACTGAAACTTTTGTTTTTATTTCATGTTGTTGTTTTTAGAGACTCAACTGCTGAACGAATTGGATAAGAAAAAAATATACGTGTCGACTTGAGAACCTCCTCCTTTTTATTCCGTCGGTTAATAAATTGGAAAATTGCCAGCACCAATTTCTCACTAGCCGCGAAATATTTTCACTACTGGGTCTACTATGATACCTTCAGGGTAAATAAAATACAGAACTTTTAAAAGAAACAAAGAAACTGTATGTGTTTATTATTTATCATCATGTCGCAAAGTGGTAACCATAGCGTAAGCTTGACTTGACAGATCCCATCAGCCGAACAGATGGCACCCATTCACAAATATAACACATGGATCGGCATCGCATAGCTCAACCATTATGATAAGCTCAACGACTCGATGCACCACAAACCATCAGCAGAACATTTCAGCATCACGAATATAAGCTCTATAATATAACGGAGAGAGGATACCTCTTATTTAAAAACTAATATGATTGAGTATAATACCGACTACATTTTTTTCTCCGAAAAGGACGGTACGTTCGCATCACAATGAACGCTCTACTGCATTCATAAGAAAATAATTTCATGTAAAAACGAGAGCTTTTAAGTAAAGCACTGTATTAGTATAAATTAGGAAAATTCACGATTTAATTGTAAATACGAAATGTGTTCATTTATGGAATACTAGCTGTGCCCCGCGGTTTCACCCGCGTAGGTCTCGATCCCGTGGGAATATAGGGATCAAACGTATCCTATGTCCTATTCCAGGTCATGGTCTACCCGTGGGCCCATCCTCTCCTCTCTAGAGTAGGGAACGTCGCGGCGGCGCGGCACCGGCGTCGAACGGTTCGCGTATTGCATTTTTATACTCGTGATAACTTCGAAATTAAATGTCCGATTCGAATGAATTAAAAAGTATTTTACTGCTACATTTATTTGAATAAGAATTAATATCATGTTGATAAAACTCCTTCGCAAATAATGCATTAATTTTGAACAAATTTGATTACCATAAAAAAAGGTTAAAGTGAGTCAATCTTAAAAGATAGACATATGCTGTCGCGGTTTTTTTTTTTTTACTTTTAAAGATGAACAATTCCATCATACAACATGATATTTGCGTAACTTAAACCGTTTACGCAGCGCACGCAACGGAAGCTCTCAAAAAGGAATAATTTTTCCCGTTTTTGCAACATTTTTCATTTATGCTACGCTCTTATTGGTCGTAGCGTGATGTTATATAGCTTATAACCTTCCTCGATAAATGGACTATCCAACACAAAAGAATTTTTCAATTCCAACCAGTAGTTCCTGAGATTAAGGCGTTCAAACAAACAAACAAACTCTTCAGCTTTTTAATATTAATTATAAATAATATAAATTATATTACATTATTATATATTATATTATATATAGTATACATAGATTTTATGAACACAGTGATCGTCCCTATTATTGGAGATGTTTTGTATTAAATGTTTTTATTTATATTGTGTTTCAAGTTTATAAATTGGAAGAATGTTCACGGTGCTTAGTGTATTTGCTTATTGTACACAAAGTACTTTATGATTGGACGCCTACATATTGGCATTGAGTATCTTTGGGCTATTATATGCATCTATTCACCCCGTTTAAGCTTATCATTTTCATAAATATTAGTACTAAACGATTAACTTACTTAATACTAATTACCTTCGTTACTCGCATCAGTTTAGTATATCGTAGGTAACCACACATTACGACGGGATGGCGGGATGCGGGACATACCCAGCAAAATTAATAAAAACCTACATCTATACAACTTTTCCAATATTCGTCAAAATTATTTGCGTAATACAAAGTGTGCAACTTTTGTAATCAAATGAAACTTTTATAATTAATATCCAAATATCCAAACTGTCTTCAGATAATTTGTTGAAATTTTTGCCTGTTCCGTGATGTGAATAAACCGAGTCTTTCTACTGGTGTTTTTGATAGCTTTAAAGGAATCGGGGTCAACGCGAGACGATGGAAAATACGATAAAGTATAAACAATATTGTTTGTGGGTGCGGACGGTGGAGGTTTGTGTTTTATTACGCAGATATATTCACACAAAGAAGACGAAACAAAAACAATTTGTATTACGTGAATAAAAATGTAATACTGTGGGCGAGCGTCCCTCGTAACTACGTTTGTGCCCACGTAGGTACTTGTGCGTAGGTACTTGTACATGAGGTAAAATCTCGGTCCTTTTTTGTCTTTTCACTTGTAAAAATATGTAAATAGTGTTAAAATGTTTCAGCTAAGCTCGGCTGACAGAAAATGTTTTGTTTTGTTTAGAACTGAATATTCGTCATCGGGTAACAATAGTGAAATTATGTATACAGTCAGTAACTATTAGGTAAATAATCTGTAGTAGAGTTATTGTTTTAAAGCTATTCAATATAATCAAAACTGTTAAACTTCAAATAATTGTTCGAGTATTTCAGTAAAGTTAGTACCTATTAAGGTCAGTCACGTGTAGATTTAGGTAGCACTAGGTATATTTTTGTAAGAAAACGTTTTCAGTTCAGCAAAAGGAAGTCATATTAACGCACGAAAAGGTATAAAAGGGGAGGTGACCATTGTGACCGGCTAATTTCTTTCAAACAACCCAAACTGGCCGCAAAATTCCCGTTCAACTCGTCTCGTACCTTAAATAGCACATTTGTTACCCCGAAAGTATCCGTGATCGATAGCCGGCAGCAGTATACAGGGTTAAATCCCGTCAAATTGATATTTTTCCTTTTTGCTCCGAGCTTTATTTCCTTGGATTCCACTTATCACGTTGATTTGACGTTTAATTAGGATCTGTGCGATCAAAATAATTCTCATGTTTCTCTGTCTACAGCGAGTGTTGATAATGCTGACCATGAGATGAAACGGTAACATTTTCAGCCACCTAAGACGATATACACTAAAGCTTTTCTTCTGGCAGTATTCTTAGCTCGTGAGTCCAGCGAGCATTGTAAAGCCAAACAACATTAAAGGTCGTAGTGTTATGTTTTCTTGATGCTGGTAAAGAAATCGGATTCCTTTGTGTGATGTCGGGCTATCGGTTTGCATTGTAAGCTCCGCAATCGCGACCTGTTTGAGACACACTATACACGGGCCGCTGCTCCTTTGTCAATGTCGCCGTTTCCTTCGAATACATATGTAGTTGTAATACTTGGCGGGACCTGTGAGATTCTTTTTCAATATTAACTTTAAAGTGGTGGATTGAGACGAGTTTTTATGTCTGTGATAAGTTTTTGTTTTTTTTTGTAACGGCCGAAGAGCTACTAAGTTAAAATCAAATGTAATGCTACCCAAAATCTCTGACGCAATGTTTGACGCCCGTTTGATTCGATACTAAAAATAAATTTCCGTAATAATTAAGAACAAAATCCCGGGAATGTAAGACGAAGTTCGATCACAAAGCATTTATTTATTCTACATATAAAATACTCGTACCATTGAAATATCCATGTAATTGTAGAGGAATACCCTCGATGCGGTTATAATATTATCTAAACTGCAAACATTCCATTACGGCAGACAAAAGGAGAAGCCTCCAGACTTGTTTAACTTTATTTATTTATTTATTATTTATGTACACGCAGTAAAATACAAAGAGATATGACATAATTATGATAGGGTACTGCTTATTTCTTAAGAAATGTCTTCCAGCAGACCTGCGAAAGGAGAAATGAGAAAGAAATGTTTTTTTTTTGCAAACCAAATGACTTAACCCAAGCGCTGATGCAAGCCAGGTCATGATTCATAGCAGCAATTTCAAAACCCACGTCAGTTACAGTACTTTGATATTTTCAACGATTGTTTTCTTCAAAAGTTGGCCTGTCCGACAGACTAGTAAATGATCAAGGAATGGAAGATATTTATATGTATACCAGTTTTGTTACGGTTATTTCTTTGATAAATTGGATGTGGTATGTAAATTTATGTTTCATGAAAATTGATGTAGTTTCAGGGAAATTATTGTTTAGTAAATTGACACCCAACGTAGGGTGTCAATTTGCTTAACAATGCATTTCCCTGACTTTACCTTTCCTACCTACAAGCGTTTACCCTTCAAATTGAAATATAGCATGACGTTGCGAAGCAAAATCTGCAATGAATCGCTCTGGGTAAGGAACCCAGAGCGATTCATTGCAGATTTTGCTTCGCTCTTTGTTTAATAGGTATTAAGTAAAAATACCACCTACGTTTGTAGATATTATTGGTCTTAAATTATGATGCTGAAAAAGTACCAAAACAGTTTCTGATTCACATACTGTGCCAGTCTCACCACTAATGGCACATCATTAAGATAGTTACAATAATTTATCTTCTCTAATTAATAAACCGCAATATTTCAGCACAAAATCGACAACTTTCAATCGACCAACTTATCAACTAAACAGTTTAGTGGACTGTCCACACGATCACTATTGGTCGTGGCCAGTGTTTGAAGCTGAGTTATGTGACGGTCCCGAATGGCTGCAACGCTGCAAGGTGCCTCATCTCATCGCAACTCTTATTTCTTTTCTAAATTACTCTTTGTATTCTTGTGGGTCGAGTAGCTTAATTTACTTTTGTTCTGATGTAAAAAATAATTACGTGGAGTAGAATAAAGACCCTGGGCGAATTTATTGAGTACTAGCTGTAGATTGTTATTGATCGCTGACAAGTGAACACATTCTACCTTCACACTTACTGACGAAAATGCAAACTAGACAGAATTTATTTAATCTTAAAAAACCACAATTTCTTTGTGACATGATCATGAGAATACCCCCAGTCAACATGACAATACACAGGTAGGTACATTTTAAAGTCAAACGCAAAACGTAGAAAGCATTTCTCCTAAACCACAGTTTCCAACGAAACCGTCTTAAATCGTAATGGCGATCCCAATAAAGGCTAGTTGGTGCTATAAAAATGAAACTCACATAAACGCGCGGCGGTCGTCGGCGCCGGCGCCGGCAGCCGTAGCGTACGACTAATCATCGGTAAGAGTTAAACGACAATAACAGCGCGTTGCAGCCCGACCGGAATTGCATCTCAACTGCGGCGACGAGGACTGATAAACAAGCAGTTGAGAACAACATTATATTAACTTTACGAGGAAATTTCTGTCGACTGCACAGAAAATTGGTTTTGATTTAATTCAGTAGAAGCAGCGGCATTGTGCTCGTAATCCTAATAAGCATCTATCACGGTGAGCCGAGCGCTCATACAGCGTTGATGACATAAATAGCATGTAGTTACGTTACGTTTGACTTACTATGATTTTGGGGAGTGGGATTAATGCCATACTTTAATGTATACGTCGATAAATGCTTGTATTTTCTAATTGTGACACTTAATAAACTATAACATATTACTGAGTAGCTGTTGCCTGCATTTCATCTGCGATCCAAGATGAAAATGAGCCTATGCCCTTTTCCTGGTGCCACGCTACCTATCTGTCAAATATCAGCCAGATCCGTTTAGCCGTTTTAGGTGGAAGTGTAACAAACAAACTCACTTTCGCAATTAGAATATCACAAGTTTTTGATAGAGGCTTAACTAAATCTCTTAACGCCGCCATTGCGGTTAGAAGTGTTGCTAACCCTCTAGTCTGTGGTATATTGCTCTGTGTTAAAAAATCGTTTCAGCAGTTCAGTGAAAATCGGAAAATAAATTAAACAAAGAGCGGTCGGAAAAAATTTCACGTGTTCGCATAATAAGTGAGCGGATGAAATAATAGCTCATTTGTCAGACGCAGATGAAGGGTTCAGGGAAATTGTGAGCCGCCATATTTAATGTTCACCTTGTTTCAGGCGTCACTCTTTTCAGTTACATTACGGAAAATATATTGTGAATATGTGAAATTCAAGAAAGTAAAAACTGACCAATTTCATACCTTACAAACTAATTAATATATGTATGTAAGTAATGTAATGTAAAATAATATTTATATAGTTTGTTTGTTTGTTCGTTACGTTCGTGAACGGATTTGGATGAAATTTGGCACATGAGTACTGCCCCAGAAAAAAGGATGCATCTCACAGTTTTTCCAGATTTGAGTTGTATAATTATGTACATTACCGGAATCAGAAAAAAAAGGCGCATCTGCCTGTATTTTTAATATTTTTCAAACTTCATCCAGTGCCGTTTTAGCACAACAAAATAGGGCACTTCTGTTCATTTTTTACACCCGATTGAAGATGAAAAGACAGATTTATGTGAAACTTAATTTAAAAAAGTCATATATGTAGATAATGCCCTTATACTTTATAGTTTTTTTTTTAGTTTTTAGTCAGTAATATAAGCGTTTGAAATTTAAAGGATGCATCTCGCGAATGCGTTCTTGTGAAATGAAGAAAAATATTACATAATACTTGATTGAATAGACGTAAATGGCTCATTTACGTCTATTCAATTAAGTATGTACTTGATTGAGTCGACGTAAATGGCTATTTACTTTTTTATTTTCTTTAATTTTTATGCTAAGATGAAACTGTTTTTTCGTTATTTTTATTATAATAATGAATAAATTCATATTATTTATTAAACCAAGTTAAAGCCTATTATAGTGGGCATTATTTATTTTCAACTTTTAATATGTAAATATTTCACAGCTAATAATTAATAAAAATTGAGTGTTTGTTTTCTATTTATGGGTAAAATAGCTAAACCAACTTACTGCTAACAGCTGAATCAAAATGATTAGGAGGTATTACGAAACTTTTTTTTTCTATTTCAGAAAATTAATTAGTTAGGTTCACTTAGTTCTTCCGATGGAGACACGACAGAGTTTCTATAGATTTTTATTATTAAAATAAAGGAATTAGCCATTCATTTTAGGAGTGCTATAGAACAGATATTTAAATACAATCAGTTCCAATTAGGCAGTGTACCCGCTGTATATACGACGGGTGGTCGTTCCGGCACCGTCCCGCATTGCGACACTCGCTTGATTGTCCCGCGTGCAGCTCGCACTTGCCACTACGGGGTAAATCGGGGCAGATCTCTAGGTAGCTATAACACTACAAAATTTTGTTTAAAAAAAGTTTAAAGTGAAGATTATTATAAGAAGGGATACTGAATTTTAAATGTAGAACACAACTCGTTTTTAATTTATAGAAAAGGTACCATGCGTAAGGTTTTGAATTACAACCAACATAACATAAATTCCGCGGGATTTATCTAAATCTGTATTTACAAATAAATCATAGGTAAGTCCTTGGGCTGTTTCTTGTGCATCCTCCAAAGCGTATTGTGACCTCGTTGATAGACATAGGTATAGTCTACCTCGTAATTGTTTTGCCACCCTTATTTTAAATGTTTCAGTATTTTATCACACGAAGCGACGCGCGCTTTACTTGTGGTAACCAACTGTACAAAAACTTTATGAATGTGTGCGTGAAGACGAGTACCGTTAGCACTTAACACACACACGCACCTCCATACACACACTTACGACTTCGCCACTGTCTCGGACAGTACCGAGAGCTCCTGTGCTTACACATACACACAACGTGTTTGTATACTTAACCACAAGTAAAGCGTGGGTCTCTTCGTGAGATTAAAATAATATACTTACCTACATGTTTTAAAACGATAAGGTCTATTAATCTATGTGAGAGTAGGATATAGTTCCAAACTTAGTGAAGTTTTAATTTACTGGGAATATTGTTTTCAACAGTGGTACAGCTATTACGAGGTAGATTATACTTAAATAGACTTCCCAAACCGTTGACATCCTTTAGAAAATGTTTCTATGAAGGTACAAATGCACGTCACAAGACGAGAATTCCTGGTTTTGTTTCTATATCACTAATTTTAGAAAATAAATGTCTCCTACTAAACCACAGAGCCACAGGTAGTCCATATAAGATCTTAAAAGCTGTGGCTGGAGAACAGATGAGCCTAGTAGCCTGTAGGCTATTGAGTGTATAAACACGGCTATAATCATCTCGTTCGGCTGATACCTGATGATTCAACCTCGACTCATTCGCTTTTATGTTATTACTGTTAATACGCTCTGGGTATTGTTTTCCTTCATTCGTAAATATGATTGCCTTTCTGGCTTTGTGAGAGCCGGGCCTTTTAAACTCATACCATAGCTAGACAGCAAAGTCAACTAATTAAATTACTTGTCTTGCCCGCGATGGCGGTTAGAAATATCAGCATCAAAATTGCATGGACTTGAAACGTATCATGGTATTATGTTTTGTCCACAATTTTTGGCAATTAGTAAATAAAGCCAGTAATGAAGTGATCTCGAATCAGTACTGAGCGCAGTGAGCGGCCAGCACTAAACACGCGATAGTCTGGCAGCTTGCCACCATACCCGCTGGCTTCAGGCGTACGGTGCGCTAGTGTGTCACTGCCCTTTTTAGTTCACTGGTCCAATCGCTGGACGAAAAATGCGGGTCAAGTGTAGACCTGGCATTTTCTTATTTTAATTTAGTTTAGATTTGAAAATAAATGGACAGATGTTCTTAAAAAGGTTTTGGGAAACGACTGGATGTAAGTAGCTTAAGAATAAACTCCTGATTTTTGAGTAGTTTTGCTTTTTTAGGGTTCCGTAGTCAACAAGGAACCTGTCCGTCTGTCCGTCTGTCCGCGGCTTATCTCAGATACCGTTGGTACTAGAAAGCTGTAATTTGGTATGGATATACATATAATCGACGCCGACAAAGTGGTAAACAATACAAAATCGTTAAAAAAAAATTTTTTTTAGGGTACCTCCCCTGCACGTAAAGTGGGGATGTCTTTTTTTTTGTCGTCAATCCCATGGCGTGGGGTATCATTTGAAAGGTCTTTCAAAAAGAATGTGAGTTTGTCGAATTTATTTTTGGATTCAGGGATCCGTTTGCGGAATATTAAGCTTTAAAGTGCTAATTTTTGTTAGAGCCAAGTGTCCCCCCCCCTTCCAGCTAAATGGTTGGATTTGGATATGTGAAAAAATTCACGGCAGAAGTATATATAACGAAATTAAAAGGAAAACTATCACCACTACATAGGCGCCACAAGTTACCGAGTAATAATCGACCAACTTAAATTTGCAGTTGTAAAAACATGTTCTACCATACATTCTGTATCGGAGAACAAGTTTTTCAACTACAATGTTAAGTTTGTTTTATAAATTCATCCCAACTAGGGAATCCTTCATTGTGCATGGTACGACATGCACTTGGCCGGTTTTAAGGTAGATTTTTGCTGTGCCACTTAGGTGCACTGTCTTCATAGATTATAGCTGTGAAAGATCGTACATGTAATTTAATAACCTCGCAAACCGAACGTGTTTCTTACTGTATTTATTTATTTATTATTTATGTACACACAGTAAAATACAAAGAGATATGACATAATTATGATATGAGTACAAAGGTACTTTATCTATATATATATTATATTATATATGTATTTTATCTCTTAATTTTATAATCGTCATCATTATCACCCTTCTTACCGGAGGGAGCTCTTTTATATCTCAACAACTGGATTGTAATTAATACAATAGGTAGAAATACATTACCCACAACAATAAGATAAAGAAAATAATGTGAGATTAGTGAGTGCAATGCCGGCTGTAATAGGTTTGCAATCAGCCGCCGCGCCCGGCCAATCAATCAGCCTGGCACTCTGCCGTCCCCGCTGTACTATATACCGCGTTATCTAAACTTAGATAACCTTATATTTTTTAATCAATTTTGTTGAATGTACAGTCACGTTATAGGAATAATAACGTTAAGCACTATTACTTGAATTGTCATGAGACACAAATAGGACAGACAGCTAGTTAGTAGCAATTTGAGATGTTTGATAATAATAATACTTACTGTACATGCTGTACTTCAAGTTACAATAATCACCATGACAATAACTCCATTATAAATAAACTGATAGACACACAGATGAAGTAATTAGAGACTTATCTTCAGGTACGTTCGTAATAAATCGGTTTGCGAAAGTTCATTAAGGCTGGGTGCATGTGTGTGCGAGGCTCATCAATCAGCAAATCAGACAAAGAGCGAAGATCAAGGTCAATGCGGGTGCAGAGGTCAGGGTGACGTAACCCCGGAGAGGACACAGAGGCTACAGGAAAGTAACTTTTAATGTACATATAATATGAAGAAAATAATAATATGAGGAACGGACAAACGCAATGCATATTGTAGGTACACTCAGGTAAAGCAATCGTGTAGCAAATTGACACACTACGTCAATTTGCCGTGTTAGGGCCCGATCACCGATCACGTACCGCAGTGGTTACTGCTGCTTACAGCTTCTTGCAGTTGTGTTGTGGTAACAACAAAATCTTTTGTAAGTTAATATATTTCTTTTGGACGGTAGTACGTACATACCTACGCACTGTAGCGTTTTGCGGCATTTATTTATAGACATGCGTCATTAGATAGTTATCTATACAGTTATGTAAAGAATATACTTTTTTTTATAATCCTATATTCGACTTCAGACAAATAAGGTGTACACAGACGCCGTTCAATAATAAAGTGTTGAGAGAGTTGATATCCATAATTGACGCTCGCGCTAACTGAGATGGTGAGAAACGAACGTGGTGAAATATAGAAGTGCAGAGTGACTGGTCTGTGGGTGACGAACGGTATATATATACGTAACAACACAAACAATGATTCGCGCGAAATGTTGATTCCCAAAGTGTATGTAGTCTTTTGACTTATTTACATATTAGAAACATCGCAGTTACTTGTCAAACATAAGAGTTGGCGCCAACTTTAGATGGTCTAGTCATCAATCAAGCAACTCTGCATTTATTATTTATACATTATAGTTAAATTGAATAATAATATAGTACACTAGACGTAGATGTATTTAGTAACCTATTCTGCTTAACTATTAGGCTGCGGACGCAGAGACACTCTGCGTCCAGCGCTCGGCGTGGCAACACGGTGTTCTGGTTTGCGACTGGTCAATCGTCATCCTCAGAACGTCTCGTTGAGAGGTGTTTCACCTGTCCACGTGTTTCCACGTGTCGATATCTTACAGGGGGTTTTTGTAGCTCTTGAATAGTTCAGCGAAATAGGTTACTAAAATATCTACGTCTATTGTTTTTAGGGTTCCGTACCTCAAAAGGAAAAAAACGGAACTCAGATAGGATCACTCGTCTATTTGTCTGTCTGTCTGTCCGGTTGCGATGTCAAAACCGCGATGCGATGTTACGTACAAGTTCTCTTATATTTGGCTAAACAACTTATCTTCTTTATCTTTGATAATTTCTATGTCTATAGCATCGCGCTGCAAAAGAACTAAAACAAACAGGGCAACTTTGTTATGCTGGTGTGCGTGACGCTACATTTTATTGTAAGGCCAACATATCTTACTCCTCTAATTTTCATCTTCAAGTCATCCTAAGTGCTTTGTGTAAATAATTCGACTATTCAATGAAGTTATATTTTTAAATAGAAAACATTGTTATAGCAGAAAAACAAGAAAAAATTGTTTTAAATTTATTTTAGAATGTTGTATGTTCTTTATAAATTTTGCTTCTTGTGCGGTTCCGACATCATGTACAGGAAGCCTAACTTTCACCTCAAGATACAGACTATGACAATATTTCCAAACCCTTAAATCCCCGTGACCCCGGACGCGTCGGATTCCTGTTGCCCGCCTCGCGGAAAACTTAAACAGTCAATGTTAATTATTGGTTGTCTAAGTTATATAAAATAATCTGGTACCCATATACAAAACGATAAAAACGACCTTTCATAATGGAAACAACTCTCCTAGAAAAGAAAATATTTTTGCTATTATAATTTTGAAATTGAACACATTTTTAAATCGTAAAAATATTCTGTTTTCAGATTTTTTCCTTTGTATACTCACAATTACCAGCTTGGAAACCAAATTTCAACTTTCTAGGTCATCTGGAAGTGGGTTAGGTTTTTGATCTATAGGTAGGTATCGGATATCTATGGTAGGTATATAGATAAGTCAGTGATAAAAATGCCGACTTTCAGACGTTCATATCTCAACAACCGTTTGAGCTATATTTATGAAATTTGGGGTTCTAGTTAATCTAAGGGGTATTAATAAATAAACCAAATTTAATGTGTGTACGTCAAATAGATTTTGAGTTATTGAGGGGTGAAAAGTAGCTCCAAATGGTTCGTGTAATATAACACACGGCTGCTGCATCGCCAGTTCTTTTCTTGAACTTTGGCTTGACACGCTGCCGCGTGTCTAGATTTCGTGATTTTTAATAATAGACATTATAATTCTTAGGTATTATGAAATTCGGACTTCTAAAAATCGGAACATCGAAATTCGGAATAAAATATTTCGGAGTATTTGGGTGATCCCAAATGAAAGAGCTTGTTGGGAGGATATCAAATATTTTATTTTTATATAAATACTTTTAAAGATATTTAAGAAAATAGATGAAAATTCACCATTTATCTCCGAAACTAGCGAGCCAACAATTTTGAAAAAAATACAGAAGATAGTTCTATACTTATAGATTACAGGAAAACCTATAAAAAGTCTATGGTCTTAAAAAAAACATTTGTGCGTGGTCCGACACGCACTTGGTCCACCGGTTTTTATAATGGATTTCCGCAGTCACGCCTGAATCATTTAACAATCGTATTATAGTGTTTTATCAAAACGATATAAAAGCGAAACAAAAATCTGTTATTTTAGTTAAATCATCTTCAATCAACTAACCAAAGCCGCTTAAAATCAAAGTCACTTGCATTCTCAACTGTCAACATTCACATTAACCCATCATCACACAACTGTAGCGTTACATATTATCATAGTAACATTAGGCCGGACCGGGCCATACAGGGCCGGACAGTTACCGTGAACGGGTATTAATAACAGCCGGCAGTCGGAACCGATCGATCGGTACCTACCTCTCTGCACTCATCTCATATTATTTTAATATTAGAGGTAATCTCTAATACCTACAGTGCTTAGTTTGTTTATCTCACAATATTTTTCTTTCATTAGTATGAAATCTAAAATAGTATACCAGTAATTGGTTAATTAAATTTTGTCTTTGTTTATTTAAATTTTTTTAAACCACTTTCCATAACAATATAATGCTTTAAAATAACTTTTTTTTCTGTTAAAGTTGAGGACGGCCCAAGGCCAGATGGTTGGATGGTGTAGACCAAGATTTAAGAACTGTTGGAGGGAGAAATTGAAGAGAAAATGCCGGAATTAAGGAAAAGCCGCAAGGGTTGATCGATCAGGTTAAGATACGCGTGGCGCGGCCGCGGTTGTTCCGTGGATGGGTGATTTTTACATACCAAGATGCCCACGTAAAGCACGTTAAGCCGTTGGTCCCGGCTGTCAACCCAGTGACTGGGTTGTGGTGGTCAGCTTGGCCGTCGCTCCATGTAAAATACTGATGTTCAGCTGCAAGCCGAATGATATTTTCACACTCTCTGCTGCTTAACATTCACGATAGTACATCCCGGATTCATAAATACATAACGTTCAATATACAAACAATCTTCCAGATTTATAGTGGTTTAAATGTAGTCAGACGCATAAACATACCGCGGGTAACGTCGGGCGGGCGTCGTAACCCGCGATACTTTGCGGATACATACTGCGGTCACGTGGACTACAATATTTCAGAATGTTCCGAAATAATATTAGATTAAAAATAAATAAATAACTAACCCTTCGGGGATTACAGACGTGATGTTATGTTATGTTGTAAAAATAAATATAATAATTAGTCGATTGAAAAGCAGCTGATTTAATTCAAAATTAAAAAAGATCATAAAAAACTTTCAAAACAAAGCAAGTGATACTAGAAGCCTGTTTAAAAAATAGTGGCCGCTTTAGAAAAAAACGAAACAAAGAACTGGTTCTTTCCTTGTCTCCTCACTTAGGACCTACCCTTTACGTAATACAAAACAACACATAACAGTCCAAATATGTCATTCAAAAATAAACTGACGGGTGCATCCGGTTAGATTGGAAGCCGACCTCAACATTGTTGGGAAAAGGCTAGGCAGATGATATAAGCCGCGTACGTCTTTTAGTATTGGCTAAAATATGATACAAATTAAGTCCCGTGGGGTTCATATTAAAGTTCTATTTTTACGTAAGTTTTATTTAGTACTTTTTAATTCAAAAAAAGTTTGCTAAAAAAAATATTTTACATTTTATTCTAGCATTAGTTCTCGTAGGAGGAGCTCGTGGCTAAGTAATAACAGCCGCTCGGGTCGATCCATCAGGTTAAACTACGCTTGCCGGGGTTGGTCCGTGGATGGGTGACTACTTTCACATATCGAGAGAGCTCCGTGCCTCGGAAAGCACGTTAAGCCGTTGGTCCCGGCTGTCATTTGTGGATCTTTGACAGTCGTTACGAGTCGTCAGAAGCCCGAAAGTCGGACAACAAGACTAACCAAGGGGTATCATAATACCCAGTCACTGGGTTGTAGAGGTCAGATATGCAGTCGCTCCATGTAAAATACTGGTATTCAGCTGCATCCGGTTCGACTGAAAGCCGACCCCAACAAAGTTGGGAAAAGATTGATTCTAGCATTAGTAGAATTTGATATTAATATCAATCAAGGTACCTACTTGTCAAGACAAATCTAACGAGTTCAAAAAGTTCGAGGGCTACCGTGTAAAGTTGAGGTGTTCCTGCGGCCACCTTCCGGCACCATCATCAGACCCAAGACTACACCTTGGGCTTACGTATCTACTTGTCAAAACAAATCGAATTGGCCCAAACACAATGGGGCATCTTGTATAGTTAAGGAGTTCTTATAGTGACCTTCCAGATCCATCATGAGGTCCTGAACTACGTCTTGGGCTATAGTTCTTGGCTAAACAAAACCAACGACCGCAAACACAATAGGGCTATCTTGTTTAGTTGAGGAGTTCTTATGGACCTGAACAGCACCTAGTGTAAAAGCATTTGCCAATACATAGTCCAGTAAGTCCAAAAACGATAGTTCTAACTTTTTTGGTTGAGGAGTTCCTATGGCAACCTTGGAGGACACACTTAGCTAAAATTAGCACTTTAAAGCTTAATATCCCGCAAACGGATCCCTGAATCAAAAAATCATTTTCACACACCCACACGACAGCCATAATATGGGACAGACGAGGAAAAAAAACATCCCCACTACGTGTAGGGAGAGGCGATACCCCAAAAAAAGCCCAAACAAAAAAAAAAAAACATACAGACGAATAGAGAACCTTTGAACTTTCGACTTTTTGAAGTCGATTAAAAATTACATGCCAGCTTAAAATAATTCCCCTAAGCTTCTTTATTACTCCAATACAAGTTTAATTCAAAGGGTCAAACAAAAGCATACATGTAAATGACGTAATTATTAAACGAGTTTATTTGTCAAAGTTTTTACAAGATGTGCGATAAATAACATTAGCTAGCAAAAATATTCAAATGGAAAGCGTGTAAGTGATGCTCGTCAGAGCATTCAGTGGGGTCAAAGAGTTACAAAAAACTAACTTTACACAATAAAATGAAACACGCCCAAAAAAAAAAAACGCTTGTTATCCAAATGTGAGTTGGGCATATAACATCTGACTTTTTACAAACGGGCGGCAGTGTTCTCTAAGGAACTTAGTTATACTAAGTCCACAACTTGAACAACTTCCTGGCCGAAGCCGAAAACTACTTGTTATTCCCGTCATTGTGATCATTTTTTTGTTCTGGACCATACCGAGGAAGGTTCCCTTCTGGTTACGGAGATAGGTATTAAAGGTCAACATTCCAACAAATGTTATAACCTAATTTTAAATACCTGAACCTGAACTGTTGCATGCACCCATAAACAATGTTTTGCGTGCGTAAACAGCGATTTTTCACACCAAAAATAAAAGACAATTATTTCTGTGCAATGTTACTTAATTTGATGTACAGAATGAGTAGTTAACGGCTATGTGATGGGTCTCTTTACACCCTGTATATAACTATCGAGACATTTTGAAAAAATGATACCATGGAGCTGATCCGATGATGGAGCCGGAAAGTTGATCATAGGAACTCCTCAATCAAACAAGATACCACCATCGTGTTTGTACTCATTTGTTACGTATTAACACTAGGTGGTATTCAGGGTCTGATGATGGAGCCGGAAGGTATTCATGGGCACTTCCCAAGTAATCCAGATAGCCCCGTCGTGTTTGCTTTCATTAGATTGGTCTTGACAAATGCTCTTAAACTACTTATCTGATTATGAAGCGAGAAGGTGGCCAAAGGAACTCCTCGACCTTACAAGATAGCCCCGTAGTGTTGGGCTCGTTGGATTTGTGAAGGTGATAGAACAGATATTTAACTAAATTCTTATGCTAAAAGTACAAAAAAAAATATAAGAAAAATCTTTTTTTAAACAAACTTTTATTGAACTAAAAAGTACTAAATAAAAGCACGTAAACATAGAACTTTCATATTTTGTTAAAAGTTTGAGGCTTATCTTTAAGTGTAAGTAATAAAAACATTTTAAGAATATTTTAAAGTTAAAGTTTACGTAAGTTTTATTTAGTACTTTTTAGTTCATAAAACTTGTTTAAAAAAAGATTTTTACTTATATTTTATCTTTTTGTTCAGTTTATTACCTATGTTAGGCAACTGGTAAGTTGTACGTTAACAACCTCCTCCTTTTTTGAAGTCGGTTAAAAAATAATTTTATCTAAAATCGTGCTTCTCAAAAACTGCAGTTGACCTTTTGTGCTCATCCAAATATATCGGGTCAAACGTTCCCTCGAAGTCTGCCAATTTAGGTGCGGAGTCGTAATGGGCGTGCCATTATATCGCGCCGACGACTTTTTTATTTGACAGCCTAGCTCTATTGTTTTACTGCGATTATTCCATTTTTGTTGCGTGGGTAAAGTTGCGTAGTAAAGAAAAATAAAGTGATATTAAGAGCTCTGTGGCTTTTTTTTGTTACGTCTCACAATATTTTTTTAAAGAAAAGAAACGTTTCATACAATTTAGGGTCGTTTTGAATAAAGCTACGTTAGAATTATAGCAATTGTAAAACTTTTTTAAATAATGGACAAATATAGGTATTAACGTTATCCCAAAATTCGATAGTGCAAACTGTTACCTTTCTTTGATTCAAACTTCTTGGAGCATGGAAATATAGCTGCATAGGTCTGAAACTCTTAAACAGAATAAATATTTAAGTAACATTTTAACTGCCATCCATAACTCAGGCGTTAATTTAACTCGCTCACGTAAATAACTAACATTGTACAGTGCTAACTTCATTACCTCTTTCTCACGCAGTCGGGTAGCGTTCTTTATTATTTTATGGTTGGATAAGTCCGTTGGGAAATATCCGAAAATACTTTTTTCTCATCCTATGCCTCCATTATTCCCATAAAAATGCATCCATTCCCCAAACTCTCGTCTATTGTCTTAACTAGTCAGAACTGTCGTAAAGCTGGGAGCCAATATAACAAGTGATAACTGTAATTCAAATCAAATAGGAACACCTAACAATAACGCTATAATGAATGGACATTTGCATGGGAACGATGACGATGGCAAATAATAATCAAATACACTACGAGATTATTAGAACAACTCGAGGGTACTTGGCGAGTCTAGACAAGTCGTCACTTATTGATAAGTGAGCATAACATTCGATGGTTTGATAACTTAATCGAATTTTGCCGATCTGGGAAATAATATTAGGGACCTATCTTATTTACTATCAAGAATAGAGCATTCAGTTTTACTTTTGAACTAGGATGGGTCGCACCACAGTCGAACCACATGCTCATAGCCAGCCGCAGGATTTGAGCTACCGTTACGCGGTTCCATGATTTTTTCCATGGTTACATGATTTTTTCATACTCAGTGAGCCTGCTCATAGTCGGCGGCAGACTATACCAATGTTTGGTATGAGTCTCGTACTTTAAGACCTATCGGTAGCATTAAGGCTGTGGTGCGAGCATCATTTAATTTCTCGTTGCCTTCACATTGTCCGTCGTCATTGGCAGTTAACGCCTCAATTGACACGCTATTGTTATTTCGATACCAAGCGACCTAACAACAATATCTAGTAATACACACAACAATGTCTTGCAACACACTAACAACAGGCTCGCCCTATTCAACTATTTGAGAGAGAGATACGCTACATTTGCCGTCGGTCGGGCGACCGAACAGTGTTCGGATGAAGTGATCAAACTTGTTTTTACCGTTTAACCTGAAAAAATATACTGCATGACCTAGATCTGTTTTCAAACACAAAAGTAACGAAAATTGTATAACTATCTTGATGACGAGCGTTTTGAAAGAAAACAACCTAAACTTGATGTAAATCTACAAAAACCGCGACGTTACATTATACACAAATAAATAATAAAACAAATTCTATAAAATAGCAGGACTCCTTTGTATCGCGATATTTGCAAACCGCTCGCAGGTACAGTTGACCGCACAAAATAATAACACAAAATCTCATTTAATTTCAGCTCTTAGTCATTAATTGTGTGGCTTTGTTTCCACTCATAATATTGTCGTTAAACTTGATATAAACAACCTCAATGGTCCAGTAGTAAGCGACGAGATTTCCTGGGTTCAAGAACTAGGTGGAGTAATACAAAAAACAGGTAACTTTTTATTATACTTGTGACGCGCTTGGAAATGGGCACATGACTTTATCTAGTAGAAATAATCAGACACAACACAGGAATTGGAGTAACGCCAAATAAATGGTGATAAGCTTTCTCAATGATTGTTATACTACACGTAAATATGTGTTTATTTTCTGACATAAAATGTAGCAAGAATTACACTCTGCGGAGAAAAGTAAGTGTTTTGTACCCAATAAGTATGCCTAACTGAGCGGTTTCTAAACTCAACCCAAAACCTTTTTCAAATAACTATTCATTCCACGGGATTTTGTTTCAATTTAATTCTCCACCTTCATTTTAAAAACTGTTATTACAGTTCAGGTTTTGGAATCGGAATGAAACGAAATATGAACGAATATGTCATAATTATAATTCGACAAATGACGAGGTTATTTGCGTAGGATTGTGTTTGTATAGTTTACAATTATTATTCCTTTCAACAAAGTCATTTTGTACATTTCAGGCCTAGTATAAATAGATATCCAAAAATATAAATATGTCAGAAATCGCATCACAATGTAACCTCGTTTTACATGAATGGATGATAGCAAAGTGGGCTAAAATAACAAGGTGACATCAGCCCCTGTGGCCACGGTAGGTGTTGAATTATTTGGGCTCCCAATGGGAGCGATACGTTATATCCGAGAGGGGCCTTATCCCCGAACTCCTAATTAAACTGGAATACATAATTAACTTTTTCTTTCGCAAATAAAACGGGCAATAAAGTAAGGGTCACTCATGAATGTTAACGTATTCCTCTTGACGCAACCTGTGACTGTGCCCGACATACGACATACGATTTACATAGTTTTTATTGTCACTGTGACGTCATAATATGTGTCCGTATAAATTGTCTTTTTAATGGTAATTGCTTTACTGTTTTGCTAACTGTAGGTACTTCAAAAATGTATGGAATTCCTTACTGCGGTTAAAAGGGTTGAAATGGAAGGTCTGAGGGCTGAGTGGGGTACTAATGCAACATCCGATGTGGTAGTATATAAGTGGGCGCCGTTCTTACATTAAGTAGGTATCAAAAATGTTGGGTCAATAATTTTAAATTTTTGTCGTTTACATCTAAGTAATCGTGATACAGAGAATACAGAGTATAAATTAAACTGTGTAATAATTTAAAAATGATAATTTAATTAAACAAAACTTCTTTGTTTGTTTTCATTAATTACTCACAATAGTCCGCAATGTAGTACCCATCTCACAGTCAGTCACACACATAATCACATCGCATGAATGTGTACTGACTGTGAGACGGGTACGTACCTACGTATGCATATACCTAAGATATTGATTATACTATAACATCCTCATTGGCAAGGGGTGTCACAACAAGCAGGGGCACAAGCCCCAGGGGTGTCACTAACTTGTACGAAGTTAACTTAACTTGGAAAGTAATTCCCTTGCCCCAGTCAATTACGGCACCCTTCACACGTTGGAATGCAGCATGTGAAAGAACATCAAAGAAATCAAGGAAAATGGAAAGGTTCTATTTTTTCTTTGACGTTCAGCTTCAAAGCTGTAGGAGCAACGCGAAAGTGTATGTAGAAACTTTAATAGTTATAATATTGTACCTCAAGTCTATTTATTCACTTTATAACGAGCTTGGAAACTGCATTTTCCTTTGCAAGGATTAATAAATCAACTGAAAATGAACCCGTTTCGGGTTTTAGTATTGAAAATAAAATGTTTTGTTATTCCTGCATAAATACTGCTATAAAATGAATTAAAATTCTCATTCACCTGACAATTCAACTGCTGGATTTAGATAAATAAATTCCTAAAAATAGTCACCGTATTGAACAAATGTTTGGGTACAGACAACACCGAAATTATTAAATATTTTCGGTAGGATTACCAAAAGCTTTGACAATGACACAATCAATAAAACAAATTCCACAATTTAATTTAAAGCTGGCTGGTAACACGAGTACCTTTCAGCTTAGTACAGTCAGCGCAAACACTCGCTAATCACGCGGATTATGCCGCTGTGATCGGTTGTACGTACTATTCTAATTTTCGGCAATGCGGCACATTGGTTGCGTAACGTTTGGGATCGTTCACGACTGGCCCCAGGGATATCCCTATTTAAACGGGCTACCATATGGTAGCCCGTTTCAATCATGGAAGGCGGAAAAACAGATTTTTAGATTTTAGATTTTCTAGATTTTAGCTCAGATTAGAACAGTAATTGTTTTATGGTCTAACTTGATTTATCTGCAAACCCCAGTCTTTCAATACCCGTTAACGACTGCGATATCAGTGTCTCCCAAGTTCGGTGCACTCCAAACATAACGGAAAATAATCCTGTTAGACCAACAAAATATTTGTTAGCATTCAACTCTTAGCTCTTTATTTTAGCAGTAACAAAATTAAAATAAAAGACACAACGTATGTTTGCTAGCCGCCATTCTGCTGGAGTTGTAAAAGTCCTGAAGAGAGAACAGTAACGTTTGGGTACACACGGGCATCACTGGTGGGTTACAAAATAGGGTTCCTTGAGACCGCTTTACTGTTATGGTTTTAAATGTGGCTAGTTATAAATAAAGTGAGACGAAGTGAAACGCGTCTTATACAATATTACTACATAATTGCTTTCAATGGACGTCCAAAATCTTCCAACATCGGTGCTGATTTTAACTCGTGTTTTAATTTCGACTGAGTCAAAGTAAAGTCGACTCTCTCTTTGACAAAAGTTTCCAATTACTAGAAAACATATAAATTAATCGAGTCACTAACAAGAACGCAACGATTTAATTAAACTCCAAAGAAAATAATAAAGAACAAACATCACCGTTAAATTGAAACAAATTGGCATACACAATTAAAATGTCTCCCAATTTAAACGTGCATTATTTATAAGACAACGTACAGCATTAGCTAATTATAGAGGGCTCGTAAACTCCATGCAAAGAGGTTCATTATTTTCTTTTACGCGCGCCAACGAATCGCCACGGCCAAATTAAAAGGTCACATCTCTAATTTAATTCCTTAAGAGAGTTCGCAGGTGGGGTACACTTTTATTTGACTCCGAGTGTACTCGCTCGGTTTAGGGCTCCTTAGGTTTACGAGCAGGACCTTATTGCCCTTATTGCCGGTTACGCCCGGCCGACAAATATTTTGTAACTCACATAAAATGGTAAGTTCGGACAAGCTATTCTTTTCTAGGAGTAGAATCTTGACCCAGTTGTCGTTGTGACGAGCGAATACTGTTTTTCTATATCATTAAGTCTTGTACGTATTTTGTGAAAGGGTTTCTATTTACTTTTTTGCTTCGAATATTGCGAGACTGGTTCTTGTTAGAGTTTTTATTTCACTTATTTACCACAAAACGCTATTTCAGGAAAAATAACCGAGAACCTTTGGAGATTTGCAAAAGGTTTTAGGTACACTCAAGAATTTGAAATCCAGAAAATGTTAATAGATTTATTTTACTTATGTAAAATCCTGTGTTTATGGCAAAGTTGATTGTTGAGTTGTTGTTCAAAATTTCCTCGTAGCAACAAGGTACGGAACCCTCATGAGTACATTACATACTATTGTGTAGGTACTGGTCTTGTGGATCGCCGGATTTTCTTTAAGAGACTCGACTCCGTACGCGAACAGTCGCGGGCGGTAATAAAAAATGATAAACTACACACATTATGTTATGTATTCTTCTTTTTCATCCCCTAAGATGTTCGTGATAATGGGTGGGGGTGAGTCCCGGGGGATGTTAATTTGTATAATATGTGTAGTGTTTAGCTGCGTATTAATTGTGTGGGGATTGTCTAGACCGGCTCCAGATTGTGTTGATTAATGTCCCGCGGCGCACGCGACATGTCACGTCATTGTATATACTTCATTAGTTTCGCTTTGTCGCCGATTAATTATGTTTTATTTTAATTTCTGGTAACAAAATATCATAATATGTTTTGATTCCATTGTAAGATACAAAGTGCGATAAAAAAATATATGGAAATAATGTTGGTTGGGACTGACCGTACCCGCTGTACGGTCAGCTCCAACCAACATTATTTCCATATCGACGGTAAAAAGGAAGTATAAGCGACATAAGTATAAGGGACATTTTGGTAAAAAATGAGTTATTGATGCCATCCTACGTAAAATTTCCGCTCTTTTGAATGCGCTTACTCCCATGGCTCTACGATGACTTTTTTGGCGTTTATGCCCTAGCAAAAAAAAACATTTTCCTAGTATTATTTTTCGTAACCGACGAAAATTCAGGTCATTTTTGCTATAAAGGTGCTTGTAACCCTACAAAAATGATTTATTTTGGGTTTGTTGTCGGTAATGCTTTTTTACTTACTTTTTTACTTGTTTCCGGATGACAGCGATGCGGACGAATACTTCGACGCCTAAAGGTCCCTTTGTTTTTATATTTATATAATTAGTCCTTTTAGTTTTAGTTTTTTATGTAAATCGTTAGTTATAGATTGTATATGAGCATTGTAATGCATACGAAATAGATAAAAATTAAGTTTATTTATGTACAGTATACCTTGGTTTTCCTACGGATCTCTTCAGTTCTGATTCGATCATGCAGGGAAACCGACACATATAAGGGTGTCGAGCTTTCGGTTGTTTATGCCTTTTAAGCTTTTCCCAAAAAGTACAAACGTTGTTTAAAGCTTACTTCCATTTCGTAATTTAACATAGCTATGGCGCTTGTACCCTATATACAAAATTCATTTTCATATTCCTCTGTCGGTTATACCCTATTACCATTCAGTACTTTATGACAGATATGTAGGTAATGCCCTATTACCTAAATTTATTTTAATATCACACTGTTGGTTATACCTTACTTCCGTTTACAATATAAATACAGTACTGTCGCTAATACCTTATTACTTAAATTAATAAAATAATAACCTACTTCCACGTTCTACAATAATACTCATACGTCACTTATACTGCAATACCCAATAAGGATTTAATTACGAGTCGGTGCTTATGCCATTTGATATCACAAAAGAAGGTTTTAAGCGCGTCGCTTGTCCGAAAAACACTCTGCCGCGTGTTGTGGCGGCGAGAGAACGCGCGACTTGTAAAAATGATGATGCAGGTTCCGCTCCTTTTAAGTAGCTTTGATTATTCTTAATTAAAAAATATTAACAAAAATGTCTTATTTAACATCCTACTATCCGCTTGTTAGGTAGGTGACATAAAAATGAGTATGACATCATCAACCATCTTGTGTCACTGTGTGTAAATTTGAATTACTTGCACGGGTAGGGTATACTGAAAGAGGCGTTTTTTTTTTTTTTTTGAGCGTGGGAAATCATCAAATGACTTCTCCCACTCTGGGCGGAGCGGAAGGGCGTATCAGACTTTTACTGACTAAAACCCACCCGTGTTCCTTAAGTTGCCTGTTGCCAAGGTCCCGGTATCCCTTTCGGACATTCCCGCAACCTTGGCAGGCATCGGTCCTAGCGGACCCCGCCAATTGTGCTGACATCTCTTTGAGGCGCACGTGGAACACGACACGCCATCGACCTGGGCCTGGTCCTTATCAGACGGCGAGCTACCCATCGCTCTCCGTCCGCAAGCCCGCGCCTATGGTGGCCGGGAATCTGCCAGGGATTCCCGACACCCAGGGTGTCTCCAGCGACGGCGGTTAGGGGCAAACTTTGCATCTCCCTCACGCGTTCCGCCTCCTCCTTCGCGAGCATTACTGCTTCGCAGAAGGAGGTGATGGCTTCCCATGCCCTCTCGCTCCGTACCATGGCCTGGACCAGGGCCGGGCGCGAGAGGTCATCGCCGCGGACAAGGCAGAACTCCGCTCAAGCAGGGCTTACCACCACCGTATGCTCCACCGTGTCCTTCAGGCGATCCACACAGTGGTGACACCTGGGCGTTTCCTCCCGCATAATCCTACACAGGAACCTCCCGAAGCTGCCATGTCCGGTGAAGACCTGCATCAGACGGAAGATGAGGACGCCGTGGCGCCTCCCTAGCCACTCCTCAAAGAGGGGACTTATCGCTGCAATTGTGGCATGCCACCATGAAATCCCGCCGGAGCTCTGTCCGCTGTACCGCGATTTCTTGTGGCAGCGGAGTTACGCCTCGGCGTTTCACCTCCTCGCGCCACTCCCAAATGTGGGCGAGGACTTTCGCCTCCAGATCCCATGGCGGTAATCCGGCAAGGAGGCTGGCCGCCTCACGGGAGACCGTGTGGTATCCCCAGGCCAGCTGGATGGCCATGACCCTTTGGGACGCATTCAACCGGCGGGCTGGCCGCAGCCTCAGGGAACGAGCCCACACCGGTGCCCCGTAAAGGGCCATGGACCGCACGACCCCCGCGTTTGGAACCTCTAGATTGGGCAGGGGCCGCCCCAAGGCGGCCCCAGCTTGGTCCAGCCTGGGAGCCAAACGTTGGAAATGCTCCACGAAGTTCCACCGGCTGTCGAGGACGAGTCCTAGATACTTCATCGTCGACTTGACGCTGATGTGAACTCCCCATACCGTAATTTGGGAACCCGACGGTGGCGTTCCGAGGGTCATGAAAACACATGACCTCGGAATTGTGCAAGGCCACCTCGAGTCCCAGTTGCCAGAATCTCTCGACGATTGTCGCAACCCCGCGTGTCGCGAGTTCGGCCGCCACCTGATGCGACCTCTCTTGCGCCAGGACCAGCGTGTCGTCAGCGTAGCAAACTACGCTGACGCCGTTAGGGAGGTCGGCGCGCAGCACCTAGTCGTATCCGATGTCCCACAGATGCGGCCCCAGGACCCTGGACCCTAGGATCCCAGTGGGACACCGCACGACATCTCTCGCCGGTTCCACACTACCTGGTGACCGGGGTAGATGACGGCCGTGTCCGTCAGATAGGCCTCGACTACACGATAGAGGTAGGTCCGGTGGTACCGGAGTGCCTCCCTTATGCAACTCCAGGGCAGGGTGGACACTACCAAGACGACCCCACCCCGGGCCACAGCATCCCCCGTCGTGAGGGCCCGTACGCGCATGATGGCGTCCACCATAGAGCGCCCTCTGCGGAAACCAAACTGGCTCTCCACCAAATCCGGCCCCACCCGCACCAGCCGCCCGACGAGACGGTTTGCAATTACTCTTTCAAGGAGCTTGCCCACCTCGTCGAGGAACACGATGAGCCGATAAGCAGACGGAGAGTCCGCAGGGCGCCCCGGCTTCTTAATGAGGACCGGTGTCCCCGTCTTCCAACGAAGTGGGAATTGGCCCTTTTCCATACATGCACTTAGGAGACCCTTAGTCGAGGCCCGAGAGCCTCCATGGCCAGGACCCAGGCCTTCCTAGGGGCGGTATTCTTGGCATTCAGCCTTCGTACCGCCACTCTTATTTCTACCTCGGTCACTTCCGGAGCATCGTCGTCGTCGTCGGCGGTGAGGTCCGCATCGAGCACCACAGTAGGCGGAGCCATGAGCGGGGAGGCATGTTCCCCTCTAGAGGGGAACAGAGCGCTCACCACGTCCTCCACAAGCTGAGGCCGGAGACTCTGCGTCAGCGAGGGAGCCCATGGGCGGAGTTTCTCCCGCACCATCTTGTATGGGCGTCCCCACGGATCTCTGTTCAGAGTCTCCAGCATCTCCTCGCAGGCCAGTGCCCTAGCCCGCAGGATCTCCACCTGGAGGGCGGTCTTTGCCGCTCTGTACTGAAACAGGCCCCTAAGACTAAGGATCCTTAGTGTTTTTTTATGAAAATCGACTCCCTCATACTAATAAGGTACTTCACCGTATTTTACGATTTAGGGACCCAATTACAGTGTAGTGTAATCCGTTTTAGCTCTTATCCTGATGAAGGATCGTGATGACCGTTACTTCATTATTTTTGGGGTGTCTTTTCATCCATATTAGACTCACGCAATGCCAAATGTTGATTATCCTTCTTTTCCTTTGCTTTCAAGCGACATTGTGTGTCACTTATGTCTTATATCCTGGTATTGTTTTGAAAGCCGTTTCTTGTGCTCTATTATCTTTTGTACAACCACTGTGAAAAGTACCTTATCCTTCTTTTCCAATAACACTTATTGAACTGTCTAGTCTCTTATACCCTTTTACCTTGCGATCTGAGAAATCAGTATTTCGCTTAGGCTTCTTATCCTTTCATATTTTATTTTGTCATTTGTATCTTATGCCATATTTTCTCATTCGAAAATTAAAAGCTATTGTTATAAGCGACAAAAACCACTTTAAATAGGTCAAATCATTAAAACTAAAAATACCGGTAACTGCTCCATTTTTTTCTGATTATATAACTGTTTTAGTTTTCACGATATCTTAATAAATGACAAAAATACGTCAGTTTTTCTAAAATTTAAAACTTTGTACGGCTCTCCTGAACATTTCATTTTTTGTCGCTTATATATTTCCTTTTAACCGTCGATATATTTTTTCATCTTTTCTTAAAAATGTTGGAATATTTTCCTGTACTATATTCACCTGAACAATGTTACAAATAAATTATTATAAAGTAGACGGTCTATTCGTTAGCATGGGTACTCTATAAATACAACACACAAGCAGATATTAAACGTGATGAAAATGTGTCTGATCTGTTGTTATAATATTTGCCACCTGTAGGCTAGATGACCATAACCAAATGAGAAGTTAAATATTATTCTGAATTTATGTTTTAGTAGGTATTTTGTTTAGTACAATGCATTTTTAGAAACTCTCCCTTTGCCCGTCTTCACTGCAACAACGCTGATTTATTTTTATTGTTTCTGTTATATACCACAATCCGAGTACCTTTTTTTGACCACAAATAAATCGCTATTCTCATTACGAGTCCATTTGATTTGATTTGTGCCGGAGTGGCGCTATACCTCAAATCGAAATCTTTCTTCAATGTCTGGTTTCCCAGTAGGTATAATTACTCCAGCGTGTCGTTTAAACATTAGCAAAACCAAACTGTTTGATAAAATTCTAAACTAATTCTAAACCAATTATGTAGTGATGGAACCGTAATAGCTGAATTCCTAACTATAAGAGTTTTTTTAAGGTTCACTGTTCAGAATATAAACGGAGGTTCATATAATTAGGTTATTGTAACGGTTTTCCTAGAGTTGCTATTTGTTTCATCGTGAATGATTTCACATTTTCTCAAGGCCTTAGATCGGTTTCTACTTGGATTTGTATTTTAATCCATTAAAATCCCCGACTCAGAACAACCAAATCATTATTTTATTTTGTAATCAAAACATAACTTAGGCCCGAGCATTAATCCCCAAGTAAGCACCAAGATTAATCCAAAATAAGTCCAGATTTACAATTGTGGCTAAAATAAGTCCTATCTACGTAAATACCTAGTAAGACAAGAGCTGAATAATTTACGACTTTTAATTTACTTGGCAATGTAATGTCGTAAGTCATTCAGGCCACTTCACAGCAATGTATTATTTTCCGAGGTACCGGCCGGCAATGGGAGAAAAACAACCTGTATTTATTTAGACAGAAGTGGGACAGTGCTTAGGTCCTCTTACGTCGAGTTATTATGTTTTTTTTATGACCATAATTACATGCTTGATATAATTTTTATAACTATATTTTATTAGCTTTTGCCGTGGCTTCGCCCGCGTGGATGTCGGAAAATATTGCATGGGAATGTACTATCGAGATTACATACCTAATAGCCGAGGAAAAGGTCATTGACTCCTACCGCTGCGCCCGCGTTGCTGTCAACCATAATTATTTTGTTACGCGTAATTTTGAATCTTCTAAACTATTAATTTAATGATAAGGATTAATATAATACCGGTCAAAATAGCTTCGGAAATAATAAAATTATTATCAAATTCTGAAAAATAAAAATAGTTACTGTGGGTCATCCTTAGAAGATAGACATAAGGCATCGCGGATTTTTTTGTTGAACTTCTTAAGACTAACAATGCAGATTTTTTTTATTTTATTTCTCTCACGTTTTTTCCGATATCTTCAACAATAATCGTCATAATTTCAGCCAATTTACAGAAAACCTTAATGAATTATGCACCATTTATTGATCACTAAAAACCTTGTATCCAGATTAAACTAATTAATCCTCATATATCCATTCCAAGTTATGAAGCAAACTCACCAAGGGATGATACCGGTACAGGGGCTGGATATTGCCACAAGCAAAGAGAGGCCTGTTTCCAAACAGTTTGTGGATTCCTCGAAACATAATGTATGTCGAATATCTCCAGAATATAGAGCTCCAATAAAGCAAAGGTAATAGTAACGACATCTATGAACATTAAATAGTTCCTTGTTACGTAAAACTGCAGATAGTGAACTAAATCCGACCTACACTCTGACTGCGAGTGCGAGCCGTGGTAGTGACCTTGATTGCGATGCCAGAACTAAGCACACAGTCTGCACAATGCGCTGTGTACCTGACCTGCACGTGCACGGAATTGTAACTCAAAGCAACTTAAATTTTACGTAACTAACTACGGGTTGCAAAAATTGTAGAGAATATAATTTTATTATTGAATGAATATTAAATTGATCAGTGATTATCAATATGTCTAGGGTCTTTGTATTGCGACTGACCATCAGATTGTGTCCAAAGGAGTTTAGGAACCCTCTTCTGGATACACAGTTGTCCCAAGATCAAATAATTCCGATAGCTGCACATTTTAATGGTTTTAGAATAACTTTAGAAGATTGAGGTAAAAATAATTAGGTAAATCAATGCAATACGTGCAAAGGAAACGAATCTTTAAAAAAATATTGCTCATACTTAACAAATAGTAGTTTATTCAACAAAAGATGGCGTAGGTGCACTATAGCTACCAGAAGTGTGACATGCTGTCAACAGCACGCTCACTCGTAGCGGCCGGCGATCGCTTTTTATTCGAGTCACGGCAACCGCGGCTACCCCTTGCGGCCGATGCGGGCCTCACTGAGCTGGCGGCCTTTTTACACAAATAGCTGAGGTTTTGTAGGCAGTTCTATTGTCAGGGAAGCTCGATTAGAAATAGGTTCTGTTTTGTTCATAGAACTGCTGGATTTCAATCGGACAATCAATTATTGTCGAGTCTAACGTAATTATTTACCCAAGTTAGCTTAGAAGTTCTGAATTCTGCTGTCAAGATTAGGTATGTAGAAACTAGATGTAGGTGATTCTGATGAACTAGATGTATGTAGATGATTTTTTTAACAACCAAAACTCTGTCATCGTCGTCCTCCACTTCTGCTTATTCAATACTAAAAGAATGTGTACCAGAATGTGACAAACTTTTTGAATTTACTATTGCTACTGTTAAAGACATTATAGAATATTTTAAAGAACTCGATGTGAAAAAAACTGCTGACCTTTGGGGATTATCAGTACATAATATGTCTTCAATAATTGATGTTATTTCACCCTTTTTGGCAATTGTTTTTAATTCTTGTATTGCACAACTGATCCCACGAATTTTCGGCCTATCGCGATATTACCTACGTTGAGCAAAATCTTTGAAAAATTAATTTTAAAACAGATGTTAAGTCATTTCAATACACATCATTTACTTCATCTGAAACAGTTCGGTTTTACAAAGGGTCGTTCAACTACAGACGCGGGCGTGGAATTACTGAAGAGTATATTCGAGGCCTGGGAGGAGTCGCAGGATGCTCTTGGCATTTTCTGCGACTTGTCCAAGGCTTTCGATTGCGTACATCATGATACTCTCATCAGGAAACTGTACCACTATGGTATAAGGGACAAGGCTCTCAACCTTCTGACTTCTTATCTGAACAACAGAATTCAGAGGGTCGATGTTAATGGCAAGAGATCTGCAGGATCTTCGGTCACCATGGGCGTTCCGCAGGGTTCAATTCTAGGTCCTTTCTTATTTCTCATTTATATTAATGACTTGCCTTACCACATAAGGGATAATCACAAGATCGTGTTATTCGCAGATGATACTTCCCTCATTTTTAAAATAAATGCACTCTCTAAAGTGGTGCATCGGTATAATGTAAATAATCTTCTCCTGAATGAGAAAAAGACTAAACTCATTAAATTTTCAATGCCAAATGTCAGGCAGCTATCTACCAATGTTAAAGTTAATGGAATAGAGTTGGACCCCGTTGAGTCGACAGTTTTTCTTGGAACAACCATTGACGGTAAATTACAATGGGGCCCACACATAGAAAAAAATGTCAGGAAGGGTTAATTCGGCCGCCTACGCCGTTAAAAAAATTAGACAGATAACTGACGTAGATACAGCCAGAATTGTTTATTTTAGTTATTTTCATAGTCTTCTGTCTTATGGGATTCTTCTCTGGGGAGCCTGTGCGGACATTAATGCTATCTTTGTTTTACAGAAAAGGGCTATTCGAGCCATTTACAACCTAGGTCCGAGAGATTCCCTTCGAGAAAAATTCAGAGAAATAGATATTCTGACTGTAGCCTCACAATATATATTTGAAAACCTATTGTATGTACACAAAAATATATCAAATTTTAAGAAAATGTCCGATATTCATAGTTCTAATACCAGGAATAAACACAATCTTGTTGTACATCGCACTCGTCTCCACAGAGTAGGCAACTCGTTCATGGGTCAATGTATAAGCTTTTATAACAAATTTCCCATTGACATTCGAAAGTTACCCATTAAACGATTTAAAAGCTGCCTTAAAACCAAACTTTGTAGAAAAGGGTAGTGGTGGAGCTCAACTCAGAACTTAAGGAGCTCAACGACTCGACGAACAATACTAAAGAAAGGACATTTGGGTAGGCCGCATAAAATTCTCAAATTGCCAGACCATCGATAAAATTAACTGAGAACGAAAAAAAATAAAAATTCACATAGTCCTCACATTCACAATAATAAAATACTTTACAAAGTATTCATGTCATTTGGTATAGAACATTCAATTATGTCAATTTGTAAATAAAACTGGTAGATATACTTTGATGATTTTCCATATTATTCAAAATGTTACAATGCTTAGCAGAGCGAGCAGCTCAATCCCATGCTATATACAGCGCTTAAGCTACGAGATGCAGTCGGGTTCCATTCCCACTCGTGAATGAATCATGAATACCTTACATACCTAAATAATTTTATGGCCTTATAGATAAATGTTCCTGGTCGGGTGTAACTTAAGATACAGGTCCAATAGAATGTCATAAAGTTTCATTAAAAAACAACTAAGGAATGTGAATATCTGAACCATCTATGCGCCCATTATCAAAATATACTTATACTTTTAATACCAGGCTAGATCACATAAACATAGTTTACACAGACACACCCATAAAGGTGTAGGCAACACGATGAAGTGTATGGGTGTGTGTGTGTTGTTAGTGTACCTACACGAGGGTGTGTGGGTGTGGGTGTGAGGGTCTCGCAATTACACTGATATATTTGTGCCACAGTTTGTCGCGAGCCGTGAATGCACCCGCGACTGACGCAGATACACACGGACGCATAGTTTGACGAAAGCTTTATTTACGGATGGAATTCGACCAAGATCTTAAAGTTAGTCCGTTTCCTCTCTGGTCGGTACGTCAGCGGTGCGGGATCGGTATAGGTACTGAAAGATACCGAGCGCCTTATAGGTATATAATTATATATTATTACTTATAAATGCGAAAGGTGTATTTCTTGCCACTTTCTACAAGCATTTCTTTCTGTGCTAAATAGTTTCAATACCTACCTCAGTCTTTTTCACTCATAACAGTCTTGTGAGGATGGTGTATTGTTACAGAAACGTTACAAAGTTACACGAGAGAGGACTTGAGCCAACTACTATGTGGGCAAACCATGCCGCCCGTGTATCTCCCAACACGTAAGGTGTGCAATGCATCGCGGGAGACAACTCAATTTAACGTGCACCCTCGAGACATGCCCCCCGTGCCCCGCTCGCACCCCCACCGCGCCACCCCGCCGCTTGATTAATATAAACAAAGTTTATTATACGAGGGATATACTTTCTCGACTCGTCGAAGTTAAAGCTGTCATATGTTACATCTCCTTGTTTGCGAGTGTCATATTAGTTATTTAAATTAGCCGTAATTACGAAGGCACGTGCTTCGTTATTTATTGAAGGGCTGGTAACAATAGCGATAAATCTCTCGCACAAAATGAAACAATGAACTATAATTTATGCTATTTGTTTCAATATTCGTAGAATTTTATTTGGAATTAGCGTTGTTAATCAATGAAAGCAGAAATATTTTTAACGAAATGCAGTCAACAGAATTTTCGAGGAAAAATATTATGACAAATTGTACTCACATCACGTAATAACAACACAGAAGTAATTTAGATAGAACCTTCAGTGTGATAACACGCGCGCCCTAGGAAAATAAGCTGATGTCGATTTTATTTCTCGCTGCACAGAGAAAAACGTGACATAAATATAATATTATAAACCGATGAAACACGATAAAAGTATAGATAACTAGTCAAAGTAATACTCGACGTAGAATATTCAAATAGCCGAGAACAAGCGTACCGTAAAAAGATGGAAAATTAAAACGCCTAGTTGTTGTAAATTAATCAAATTAAAATACCCTTTAGAAAAAACTTCCACCTTTCTTTGAAGCCGTCTTGTTAAAAAAGAATTATTAAAATAACACAGTACATCGGTCTGTTTGCTCGCTCTACTACATAGAATAAAAAAAAAGTCGTTTTTAATGAAGTTTGCAATCGAAACCTTTTTTATGAAAATCGTGGATGTTTCCGTGAATTTTCAGGATTCAGAGCATCTAGTAAAAAACCTATAAATGCAGCAATTTGGATGGCGTCCACGAGTAAACTGGTTGGATGCGAAGCCGCGTCGGATCGCTAGCTACCGATAAATCTAAACTTAATGAATAGCGAGTGAAATAAAAAGATTTTTAATAACACAACTGTTTGAAAAACGTAAGTACTTGGATAATTAATTGGGCGAAGGGGAAAAACCGCTTTCTTATGAATTTCAGAAAGGATACAGTACATCACACAAAACGGAAGTACATATTTTGTAACAATCACGTTGACAATCTTATTTTATTACTAGCTGCGTCCCGCCGTTTCACCCGCGTAAGTCTCGATCCCGTGAGAATATCGAGACAAAAGTACCCTATGTCCAATTCCAGGTCATGGTCCCTTGTGCCAAATTTCATCCAAATCCGTTCAGCCGTTTTGGCGTAAAAGCGTAACAAACAAACAAACTCACTTTCGCATTTAAAATATTATATTAAGTTAGAATTAAATATAATTGGTAAGGATTTCATATTCGACTCTTGACAAAACAGTTCTAAACTTGGCCGCAATCGTACACTAAAGTTGCATTTTTTTCTTAAATACCTATTAAGAGTTATGTTATTTATAACTCCTGTGATAAATGATACAAGTAACAAATCAATGTTCTCCTGTAAGGTGTACAGGAGATGGGCACGCCACAATTGCAGCGATAAGTCCCCTCTTTTAGGAGTGGCTGGAGAGGCACCTCGGCGTCCTCACCTTCCGCCTGACGCAGGTCCTCACCGGACATGGCAGCTTCGGGAGGTACCTGTGTAGGATTAAGTGGGAGGAAACGCCCGGTGTCACCACTGTGCGGATCGTCCGTAGGACACGGTGGAGGTGTGCCCTGCTTGGGCGGAGCACCGCCGTGCCCTCGTTGAGGCGATTGGCGGCAATGACCTCTCGCGTCCGGCCCTGGTCCAGGCCATGGTACGGAGCGAGAGGGCATGGGAAGCGGTCACCTCCTTCTGCGAAGCAGTAATGCTCGCGAAGGAGGAGGCGGAACGCGTGAGGGAGAGGCAAAGTTTGCGCCCTCACGCCCCTAACCGGCGCCGCTGGAGACACCCTGGGCGTCGGGAATCCCAGGCGGATTCCCGGCCACCATAGGCGCGGGCTTGCGGACGGCGAGCAATGGGTAGCTCGCCTACCGATAAGGACCAGGCCCTGGTCGATGGCGCGTCGTGTTCCACGCGCGCCTCAAAGAGATGTCAGCACACCTGACGGGGTCCGTTAGGACCGATGCCGGTCAGGGTTGCGGAATAGTCCGAAAGGGATACCGGGACCCTGGCAACAGGCAACTGAAGGAACACGGGTGGGTTTTAGTCAGTAAAAGTCTGACACGCCCTTCCGCTCCGTCCAGAGCGGCAGAGAAATCATTTGATGATTTCCCACCCACAAAAAAAGGTGTACAGGAGAACAAAAACAAGATTTAAAAAATTCAAGTTCGTGAACTAAGCTAGGTTACACTTTTGTAGATAAAAACATTCACTTTCAAACCATACAAATTAAAATGCACAAATATTATAGTTTTAAAGTAATTCGTGAAAAACCTGTAAGTTGTCTTTGTGTAAACTGATATACTTACAAGAAGTAAAAATATCTAGTAATTCATTAGAAAATGTTCCAAACACAATGTTGCTCAAATAAAAATACTACCCCAAAGATTAGATTGTTTTCCTTATAAATTATGGGTATTTTCATAATTTATCTCAATTGTACAGTTTCCTAATGTAATATAATAACTTTAGATATATCAATATTCACGATAAATATACTGAAAAATATAATGTGAAAATTAATACATAATATGACTCTTATACCACGAAGCATGAAAAACACGTGTATTCCCGTTCGTCCTACTGCCGTCGTCCCACCGGTGGGACGAACGGGAATTTAATAAATAATATTAAATTTATTCCGGACGAACGAGAATGATTTAGTAATTTTAATTTTAATTCCCATTGGTCCCACTGAATAATTTAAGTCTGGTTGTTGTACAATTATTAAAAAAAACGCTTATTTCTCCTAACTCATATTAGGTATAAAATGCGAAAGTGAGTTTGTGGAGCAATTACTTAATGGGACTACAACGTGACATATATCTATATTCAAGAAGTTTTTGCCAAAAAACTGGCAGTTATATCACTTTTCGCCCAACTATCTCCGAAACTATAGCAGATAGAAGAACGTAAGTTAGACCAAAAAAAACGCTTTTTTCTGATAATGTCTATGTAAAAATCACAGTATTATTTTATCATATCACTTAATCGTCTGTATCTTTAAAAATATAAATCCACTCAAGGCAGACAAATTATTTTGACTAAACCATCCACTGCGCTATCCCTACTTGTTGTTAAACAGTTCATCCTTCGTTATTCGCGCTCTACAGTGCCATCAATACTCCAAGGCCAGACTCAACCCTTGCATTCATCTTTATCCGATGTAGATGTATATTCCAGCACGTTCTATAGCTGCGATGAATTGATACGCCGTTAAGATACGAGAGATGAATAAAAGAAACAAGCTGTCAAGGATTGCATTACCGCCTTATTTAATACCCTCGGAGGAAAATGAGATGATATGTTATATGTCTGCTCAGCTGTGGGGAGTTTTGTCTTTATTTGTATTGTGAGAGTATGAGTTGGTTATTGCCTTGTAGAATGGGTACTACTTGATGGAATTACGTGAAAATTGTGATGTTTACAAGAATCGGGCTTGCCAATCTTCGAACTCATTAGTTATATTGTCTGCAAGCTATCTATTGCTATACATGGATTTATGACTGCTTAAAAAATTCCAATACTTACAGAATAATCACTCTTGGCAAATGGATTGGTGGTCTTTGTTTTGTTGTGACGTTGCTACCTCACACGGATTAATTGTATCCTATATACTTTTAATGAAACTCCCTTCAATTTAATCTGAAACAGACCTTCAGATGATCTTCAGTCATCTTACTCAACAACCACAAGAAGGTAGAATGTATCATTATATGTCTGTCCATACTAGGCTACACATCTACACACAAAAATTTATATAACATCTCTCAAAAGAGTAAATGAAAGTGATTTGGAAAACGTTTGACTGGTACTTCGATTTAAATCATTCCAATCGAGAGAAATAAAAGTGATTAGGTACCTTAATCTTTTCTCTCGAACTCCAGTGTCAAACTGTAGACATTTCGTTTTTAAGAGAAGTTACTAACGATGGTCTCACAAAAATACTGCTTTGTATAAACGTGATAGGGTACAGTCTACAAAAACATAAAAGAAAATCTATTTCTCCCTAAAGCGAAATATCCTGCCGACCAAGTTTATGGGCTGTAATACGTCTTCCCATAAGCAGTAAACGATCTTGCACAAATAAATGCATGGCGGTGTGAACACCATAAAACTTCGCCTACTCACAGTTCCCCTCGTTTGCCGAAATTGAGCGAGTTCCCCCATAGATAACACTCCATTCCCTCGAGGTGCCATTTACAATGCAGATCGTAATTGGGGTATAGGAAATTGGTCGTTAGCTGCCTATCATTAAGGTCTCTGGTGAGCGCAGCGTGGTGTTGGTGAACACTCGCGCTGCATTAATGTCGTCATCTGTTTATGAAACTCGTTGCAATATTGATTAGTTGTGTGAACATGCTAGTTATGACCCGTGAGGAGGTAACATCGATAAGTTTCTTCTTCTGCGTACAGCTTTGAATCTTATTTTGTGTAACGAATTTTCAGTCATTAATCCGTTGCCCTATCAGGTTGTAATAAAAAATAATGGTATAACGATTGATCTTTCCAAAGAAGCAAACATGCCTATTAAATTCTGCGGCCCTCAATAGCCTAAGTATCCTCCATATCCGAATTATTCCGTGTTTCTGTTCTTCACACAAACTCGAGTCATCTCCCCCGAGAGGTGCAGAGGGCCTGTAATCTAGGATTTCTTTTTCATTTACTTTATTTTGTTGTAATCTAACGTTACGAGTGAGTCGCAGTTAAATGTCTACGTGAGATACAATTCATCTGCATTTCTTTAGCGAAAATTACATTTTTTCTAAAAGAAAATTCGCTCTTTTCCATCGGAGCCAATTTGGGGAAAACTGTTTATCTATTTGCAGACTAGATTTTGCGAATTTTTCGTTAGTCTGAGAATAATATATTTTATGAACTAAATACAGACGAAATTCATACTTAATCAGAGCGAGTCATACATATTACGCGGTCTGCCGGGAAGTTGCAAAGAATTATTAAACCAAAAAAATATGCCAAAATCGTTATGCAAAAGAATATTAGGAAAAAACACTTTATGCGAAAAGAACGGGCCCCAGAAAAAAAAAATCGTTGGAGCTTGGTTATAACATAAATCTGTTAATAGGCATTCTATGCGTAGTCACGTATATTCAAAGAAGTCGGCAGAATTGTAAGTACACAATACAACAACAACTCTGCCGATTCCCTGCCTTAGGCCTTGTAGAGTTAGGGGCTTGGCTCTACATTAGATCTGATAAGTTTTTAATAGTGAAAGCATTATGTAGGTCTTGGCAACCTACTTTACGTGGAATGTTTTTGGCGGTTTCTCTTTTACCTACCATTTCTAAAGTATTCTTGAAATACTTTAGGCACAAACAAAAACATAATTCGTGTAATTTAATCGACCTTTGAGCTCTAACTAGGAATTTTAATAATGAAGACTAATTAAATTTTTCACGCAATTATACAATTCTTCTCCTTTGAAAGTTTCAAAGCATTGGTGCTTCAAAGCGATTATTTTTACTGCGACTGTGAATAAAATAGGCATTTAAGAGGTTTGATTAATTGAATATTTTATTGGTTTTATCAATTTTTCTTTTGTACTTCAGTAAGGTAACCAATGTCATTCAAACGTTGCCTGCAGGGAATGAGCAAAATCAATCAATCGACCTAGCCTTTTCCCAACTATGTTGGGGTCGGCTTCCAGTCTAACCGGATGCAGCTGAATACCAGTATTTTACATGGAGCGACTGCCTATCTGACCTTACCTGAATTTCAGTCTATATTGTTCACTACCCTAACCCCATTTGCGTATTATGTATTATTAACATTATTATATTTTTATATAGGCTTTTCAGCGCTATTACCAGTGCCTTTATTTACACCCGCGCGTGCATCGCTAGCGGAAAAAACAAAACCAGCCGCCACTTTCTATAAATATTTTTTAACTTTTTTGTTGCGAGGTTAAAATCATTATTAAAAATGTCGAGTTCACGTAGGAGAGAAGAGCGTAAATAATAAATAATAAATAGATTTGACTCCACCATGGTGCGTTTAGTAGTTTCTTTTTTCTTTTTCTTTTTCTTCTTCGAATCATATTTTTTTGTATAGCCTGTCTAACGGTTTTGCCAGTGCCTTTATTTACACCTATGGAAAAATAAAACCAGCGCGCTATTTTCCATAAATATTTATTTATTGTCGTTTTCGTTGTGTGGTTATTGGCAAAAATGCAAAATTTAAAGTATTGTTACCAACCTACATAGAAGTTTTTAAAAGAAACTCCGGATAGTCAGTACCTGGCAACAAAGGTCAGTTAAACTTTATAAATCTATCATTTCTATAGTTACCTACGTTATTGTAGCATAAGTTCTTACAACAAGTCTGTCTTTTTTCCTCGGAAATGTGTTGAAAATCGTCGTATGAAACGCGTGTGCATTGATTATTACACTTTCGGCTACCTTATCGCGCTCGTCTGCGGCTCGCGCAAATAATGCCGCCTCGATAATATCCTATAGAGCACACTCTTATCACAATGTACTATTATTTGTCTTTTCGCGCTCGATTTCGACATAGCAGCTATATTATGAATTAAATAATACCCCAAAAGCTTTCACATAGCATAAAAGTTTCATTACTGTTGAACTTTTGGTCCAAAATGACGCATGGTCTTTTAAATAAAATCTTTGATAAGTTACCTCCTTGGTTGCCATGTGTTGAAGTAAAAAGTTCGTTCCATTTTTAATTAACACGCCAGTTATGAGTTTTCATAGTAATTTATTTAACCGCTAAACACGACAGATTTGGTTTCTAGTTACAATGCCGGCCGCATCGTCACTTTTTTTTTACCAGTGCAGCAATTTCGATTTGCCCTATCTCGAAGAAGGTTGTCAAAATAATGCTCGAATATCCAAGCATGTTTGAAAAGTGCGAGTCGGACTCGCGCACGAAGGGTTCCGTACCATTATCTATTAAAACCGCTATTAAAAATCACGTTTGTTGTATGGGAGCCCCCATTTTTATTCTTTTGTTTATTTATTTTGTAGTCATACGAGAATAAGCTCATGCCGTACTGAAAACATTACCTAGTCGATAAAGTAAGATAGAAACTAGCCTGATAGACCAGAGTTACACAGACGCACCTGATATATCACAGAAATATGACCACATGAGGAATCTGTACCTTTAATTGTTTACACATAATAATCTATTTTAACGGAGAATCATGTTTCGCTGTCGTCATCTCTATGTTGCATATTATTATTCCCTTTATGTGTGGGAGGAAATACATTTCACGATTTTCGTTTTTGTCCTAAATCAGCGCGGTATAAAATGAGAGTATAATAGAAGCAGTTGTTTGTATGCGCGCATAAATAACAACTTTGTGCGCTGTGATGCCTCCCGCCCTGCGCGACCGCACGACCGTACGACAGTCGGTGCACCGCCACTATTTGTCTCACTTTATTTCACACTTCACTACTTTGAAACATACCATCAAAGGGTTTTTGCTGACTTTTTTAGAAACAATTTATTATTCTGATAAATATTCTTACTTAAATCGCATAACATATTATTTCTTGCGATTTATTCACATTTTTCTTCTAAAAGTAAGTAAGTATTCCCTTGAGTGTCATGAATAAGAGCCTCTTTGCTTCTCACAAGCAAGACTTAGGGCACCGTAATACTTGGGTCTTGATAATAATATCTATTGTTTCTCAAATTATACGATTCTTATCAAACGCACGGTGACCGGCACGGATCTTGAACAATCAATGAAAGAGTAGGGATCAGATTGCTCATTATTATAAACTAACGGTAAAAATAATCCCAGTATTTCATCTAGGCAAGGTCCGTGCGGGTTTTTTCTTTTGTTTATCTGTGTACCTACTTGACTTTGTCGTTTTGTTAGACAGGGTTGATGGTTAACTTTAATCAGGACAAAACCTAGCAACGACATCTTCGTTTTTATTCCCCTATTAATTGTCAAAGATACATTGAAAAATTGAACAGCTAGCATCCCAATTTCCGGACTACCGGTCGCTGTTTGTAAACCGTCCATCGTTTGCACAAGCACGAGAAAACGCAAAATAGAACGACACAGAACTCATGGTTCAGAGGTCTGGCGGAGGACAGGCACGCACTCACATACACGCGTACACAAGGATATCTTCAACGAATGCCAGTCGCGAGTGTGTTTGCACCTAGCTGTACGTAGACGCCAGTCTACCAATGTGTGCGAGTACTTTTGCTTGTTTTCTGGAGTTGAGCGTCTGTAGTTTATCTCTTCTATGGCGAAAGGCTGCGCAACGTTAAAATTGAATTGAATCTAAGCCTGAATTCCGAACTACTGCTAGTGCTGTGACCACAAGCTGAACATGCGACCGACGCCTTCCGAACGAATTCCGACCAATTACTTGATCAAAAAGTGTCCCAACGACGTATTATTAAATGGCAATTTGTTGCACAATTACAAATGGATTTGATGCGGCTTTCGCAGTGAAATTGTAAATGTTAGTGTAGTAAAACTGAAATAACACAGTTAAGGATTGTAAACTCGTATTATTATTATATTAAAAAATTTGGTATACAAAGTTGTTGTGTTTTACCCGTTTTTAGGGTTCCGTAGTCAACAAGGAACCCTTATAGTTTTGCCATGTCCGTTTGTCCGTCTGTCCGTCTGTCCGCGGCTTAGCTCAGAGACCGTTGGTACTGGAAAGCTGTAATTTGGTTTGCATATACATATAAACAATGCCGACAAAGTGGTAAAAAAAATCGTAAAACAAATATTTTTTAGGGTACCTCCCCTACACGTAAAGTGGGGATGGTTTTTTTTTCTCGTCTATCCCATGGTGTGGGGTACCGTTGAAAGGTCGTTTAAAAATAATGTGAGTTTGTTAAAACCATTTTTGGTTTCAGGTTTGCGGAATAATAAGCTTTAAAGTGCTAATTTTTGTTGGAGCCAAGTGTCCCCCCCCTGTCAGCTAAATGGTTGGGTTCGGATATGTGAAAAAATTCACGGCAGTAGCATTTAAAACGAAATTAAAAGGAAAACTATCACCGCTACGTAAGCTCCACAAGTTACCGAGTAATAATCGACCAACTTAAATTTGCAGTTGTAAAAACATATTCTCCCATACATTCTGTATCGGAGAACAAGTTTTTCAACTACAATGTAAAGTTTGTTTTATAAATTCATCCCAACTACGGAACCCTTCATTGCACATGCACTTGGCCGGTTTTATAGATGGTACGGAACCCAGACAATAGATTGTCAAAACAATCTATCGACTCAATTCGAAGCAATAAATTCAAAGGAACTTTCACATTTCATGAGATAAATTTCATGAAATGTGAAAGTTCGTAGAGTATCAGATATAACAAAGTGTAACCTCCATTGATGGGGTGTTATATTTAATACTTCGTCGAAGGAGTGAACGGGGAGCCGAGGGGTGTCTGACAACGAATAACTTTGGGAATATTTGAAGCTAGCTTTAGAATATATAAAATTCCGCTGTTAGTACTGTGTTTTTATATACACCTACTGTTCAGTTTCTGCCTAGAAAAGTTACTATTTTGGTTACCTACTGAATCTCTTCACACAATCAAAAATTCTTTCTCACAATCACAATAAATACATATCACCTATTCGTTCTTTTTAACACTTTCGCGAACACTGAATGAGACACAATTGAAGTTTTAGTCCACGAAAGTGTTAAACTATTTCAAAAAACGACGAGGTTCCATGTTTGTACTTTTTTTTAAATATATTTTTTCTATGTTCATCGATATTTTAGTCACTTGTGAACCGATTTTGTGTGGATTGACGAAAATGGATAAAGTAAGGAATGAGTACACATATAATGAGGAAGTTTGAAAGTGGCGCCAGTAGCAGTGTCAGAAAAGTTGAAAGGAAATCGTTTGGCTTCGTATGGGCATGTGATGAGGAGGGAGCAGGAAACGCATGTGACTAAAAGAGCGATGAATATAAAATGTTGATGGATGGAGAAGGAAAGGGAGGCCAAAGAAAAAGATAGATGGACTGTGTTAGGAATTATATGAAAGAGAAGGGAGTGAATGATAGCGTGACAGTTGACAGGGGAGTATGCAAAGAGAAAACGTGTTGCGCCGACCATAAGTAACATGGGATAAGGGCAGGAGGATGACGATGAGGTGATGATGAGGACCGCTTTTGAAAATTCTTTTCACTTGGTAGGGGGTCCCATATAAATTTTATTAACTTTGTATTTTTCCCACAGTCTAAGTGGATGATGTTATAATAACTTCCTGTCACTGTTTTACATAGCAGGCAATGGTATTCGAATTTATGTGGACTGGGGATCACAACTAAAACGTGAAAAATAAAAACTTTTTACAAAGAAAAATTATTTTCGTACATCTCTGATTTTCCAACTAGTAAAGGTTGTTTACTTAGCTACGACCTATTTCTTTTAGTCTGGCAGCTCAGGCATCGCTTGGATGTGAATTTCCATAATATTACTAAAACTTATAATTATTCTAAGAAAATACCGTGAAACCGTTTTTAGTAGGTACGATTACTCGAATATGATCAAAATCTCAGAACTAACTACTAAGAAATAAAACCGATTTTAGAAGTAATTAATTAAATTCTTTGAAACCGTAATGATCCTCACTCAATACAACTTTCAAACCAGTCTGTCTAGCAGTCCTAGCAGGTCCCTTTAGAGAACATCTTGAAGCAAGCCAAATTATCCGTCATTATGGTCGACAATAGGCGCCACACAAAAGCTGCCGAGTTATTGTTGAAAGTTTTCTATTATTAGAAAACTAAAGATTCTTCGAACAATCTCTTATTAATTACATCGAGAATCAAATATTGAGAATCAAGACTTGTCCGTGGGCACGACCAACAATTATTTCCCTTGTCTGATACTTGTCAGACCAATCATGTGGGCTAAGCCCACAAAGCCCACGTATATAATATACGCAAAAAATGCGTTTTGAATCGCATATTATGTGGGCAAATAACACATTTGATAGCCTTGTATACTCCTTCTTTCAGTATACCTACATGGAATTACTTCTTTATATAGTTTATATAGTAGTTTATGTAATAGTCTATTTATATAGTTTTCAAATTTGGTGTTTTCGTCTGGTGTTATGTCGTCGCTATAGCTCACGGTAATAATCCGTGGCTACTTCTAGTATTTCGGTTCTGTTTAAAACAAATAAATGAATGCACAGCGGCATTGATCATGAATGCTCATTACTAACAGACAGACAGAGATATGTGGCAATTTATAAAAATATATAATAGTCCAACACTTTATGATTATTATTGATTACAGACGTAATAGTTTGGTGATATTTATTTCACAGGAAACCTAGGTTGTTTAGTACAACCTAGGTTTCCTTAGGTCCTGGTTTTCGTATCGATCACGGATAATCCGGATATTTTTATTCTATAAGTATTCAGGCTTGGCAATTTTACACGCTGAATAAGATCTTGTTATTATTTGGAGTTTTCTATTTTAGTTTTTACAATAAAACAAACGTGTTCGACTGTGAAACCGGAAGGAAGTATATTTTTATCTTTACAGACATTGCATACATTGAGAAGACTATGGAAGTAATGTCATACAGTCTACAACAGCCAGTTGCTTATAATAGGTGGCACTAGTAATTACTAACACATGGTATTTTGAGTAAACTACAACACCCCCACTCTCAAAATACAGGCATTTTACATATTAAAATACCACAGTAACAATGCCTAACATTTTTACAAATTTATTATGTTTCACTACAGGTAAACTTTTAGTAAGCATGTCTGCTGGCATATCTTCTGATGGCAAATAATTAATCTTAACAATTTTTTTACTAATTATTTCTCTACAATAATGATAGCGCACATCAATGTGTTTTGATCTGTTATGGAATACAGGATTTTCAGATAACTTTTGAGCGCTTTGATTGTCATTATACAACTTAATAGTATAGGTTTGTTCAGTAATCTCTTTCTGTAAATTAATAAGATACACAGCTTCCCTGCAACCCTCTGTAATTGCCATATATTCGGCCTCGGTACTTGAAAGTGCTACAGTTCTTTGTTTTTTACAACCCCATGAGATGACTGAACCTGACAACATAAAACAGTAACCTGAATATGATCTTCTATCCATAGAATTATTGGCCCAATCAGCATCAGTATAACCCTCAATATTAAAATTACCATCTTTACAATACTTTAAACCTAGACATCTTGTCTTTTTTAAGTATTTTAATATTCTTTTAGCATATAACCAGTGTTCATTATTGTGACAGTTATTAAATTGACTTAAATATCCAACAGCATAGGCTATGTCTGGCCTAGTCAGTACAGCTAAGTACATAAGGCTCCCTATCAGCTGTTGATAAGGATTTTTACAACTTTTTTCATCTTTACTATTAACAATATTCAATTTAGCCTCCATGGGTGTATCAACAGTCTTACACTCAGTCATACTAAATTTATACAATAAATGATCAATATAGTTTTCTTGACTCAAAGTTATAACTCTATTCTCCTTATCAGTATTGACATTTATACCAAGACATTTTCTAATCTGTCCTAAATCTTTAATTTTGAATTGACTACTCAAAATATCTTTTAACAATTCCATTTCCCTTTTATCATTAGAAAAAATGAAAAAATCATCAACATACAATGTCACAATTGTCCTGAGACTATTCATACATTTTGTATACAAACAGGGTTCCAATTTAGATTTTTTATAACCGTTAACTAACATTACATTATCAACCTTCTTATGCCATGCCCTTGAGGATTGTTTGAGACCATATATAGCTTTATTCAGCTTAAGAACTTTATTCTTATCATTATTAGAACACTCATAACAATCTGGTATTTGCATATATATAGTTTCTTCCAATTCTCCATTGAGAAATGCAGTTTTAACATCTAAATGGGCAGTATCTAGATTTAGTTGCACAGCTAAAGCAAATAATAACCTTAAAGTAGTATGCCGGACTACAGGTGAGAAAGTCTCACTATAATCAATACCACATTTCTGATTATAACCTTTTGCAACTAATCTTGCACGATAACAAATATTATTTTCCCTGTCACACTTTTTCTTTAAGACCCACTTACACTTAACAATTGTTCCACTTTTTGGAGCATCTACAAGCTCCCACGCACTGTTGTCTTTAAAGCACTGAAATTCCTCTTTGACTGCGCATAACCAATGATCCCTGTCTGGGCCTTGTAAAGCTTCCTCCAATGACAACTCACCAACATCTACATTAGAACTTTCTACACACATATTTGAAAATCCATACCTTTCTGGTTTACGCCTTTGTCTCTTAGATGTCTGTACAACACTTCCTGTACTTTCTGTAGAGTTGTCTGAGTCTTCATTTCCACTTGGCACATATGTAAGATCATTGCTGTTATCTGCGGAGATAAAAGAATCATCAGACTGACTGTCCCCCACTGAATCCAAACTCTTATCTTCATATTTTATTTGAGTATCTGAATCCTTATTCTCTTCAGTGATAGTCATATTTCTTATATCCAAATCTTTCTCAATTATGACTACATCACGACTAGTTGTAATCAACTGGGACTTGGGATTATATATCCTATATCCTTTTATTTCTTCAGAATAGCCCACTAGAATACACTTGTCAGATTTCTTATCCCATTTCAACCTTTTCTGCTTGGGTACATGTGCCATTACAGTACTTCCAAATACTCTAAGATTACTAATATTAGGTTTAGAATTATTCCACAATTCATATGGAGTTTTATTATTTAAACAAGCTGATACTGTTCGGTTCTGTAAATAAACAGCTGTATTAGTCGCCTCTGCCCAGAATTCCTTCTTCAACTCAGCATCAAATAATAAACAACGAGCCTTTTCAATAATAGTACGGTTCATCCGCTCACTTAAACCATTTTGCTCAGGTGTGTATGGGTTTGACTTTTGATGAATTATACCCTTTAATCTCAAAAAACTGTCAAATTGACCACTGCAAAATTCACTGCCATTATCACTACGCAATATTTTAATTTTTTTGTTAAGTGAGTTCTCTACTTTGGCTGTGTAATCTTTAAAACATTTAAATGATTCACTCTTATTTTTCATGAAATAAATATGAGTCATACGACTATAATCATCAACAAAGATTATAAAATACCTTGATCCTCCTAGAGACAGATGTTCCATTGGCCCGCACACATCAGTATGCACCACATCTAATAGCTGGGTACTTCTGTTGCCACTGCTTGGGAAAGGTCGACGACTCTGCTTCCCTTCACAACAGGTTACACATGAAGTTGTACTTATCTCTGCCTTCTTGTCAATGGAAAAACCTTCAACAGCATTCTGCATTCCATTCAGGTAGGTACTATTGACATGACCAAGTCTTCGATGCCATATCTCATTGGTTACCACCGCTGCAGCTGACAGGTGTACTGATGTATTCAGTTTATACACCCCATTAACTAATGTGGCTGTAGCCACCAAGACTCCTTTACTGTTATAGATATCACAACCACTGTCTCTAAAGGTCACTCTGTTACCTTTCTTTATAAGTTGACTCACTGATAGAAGATTTGTTGTGAGACTCGGAACACACATAACCTCTTCTATTGTCACATCAAAATTAGACTTATCTGTACAAGTAGTAATTAGCACGTTACCAGAACATTTTACGGGCACTTTGTTCTCATTCGCAACAATAATCTCTTTCGTAAATTGTTCGTAAGACGCATTTACGATCCAGTGTTCATTTGTTGTCAAATGCACACTCGCTCCGGAGTCGACATACCAATCAGATTTACTGTAAGATCCGCTAAGAAACACTGCACTAAACGCATTCGTTTGTTTGCGATCCATTTCTTTCGAATTTATTGTACTTGTGCACTGATTCCGGTAATGTCCAATTTCTTTACATTTAAAACATTTTACTTTTATTTTTGACTGCTGCCCGTCGCCATCTTTTTCACGCCAATTTTTATCTTTCTCTATTGGCTTGACTTTTTTTTTATGTTGGCCCCATTGGTTTTTCTGTCGAAAACTACCAAACGCAGCACTGTCGTTTCCACTGACTTCCGACTCCATATCTAGTAATTTAGATTTTATGGCATCAGTTGTTATCGACATTCCCGAATGCTCGATGGCCATAATCATTGGGGAAAATTTTTCGGTTAGACCAGCAAGCAATAATGAACCAATCCATTGATCATCAATGTTGAATCCGGTTCCCGCCAATTTCTGACCCGTCTCCACTAATTGAGTAACATAAGAATTCATGGAATTACAATTTTCAAGTCTTATTGATATGAGATTTCTCAACAGACTTATTCTTCTGGTAAATCCCGAGTCATCATACAGAGATTTTAATTTATCCCAAAGTTCCTTTGTAGTGTTGACTTCTTTGATATGTACGTAAATGGAGGGATCTATAGTCAATATTAACTTGGCTCTGGTCTTAGCATCTTCTGCAGCTGCAACTGCTGCTTGACCTTCCTTTGGCTTGATGCATCCTAGCGTTCCTTCTAACACCAAGAAGTTTTCTGCCGCAAAGCACCATTCGCCATAATTTTCACGCCCCTTGAGTTTGGGTACGCTCACGACGTAGTTAGACGCCATGTTTTTTTCACAGCACGACTACACAAAATACAACACAACTAACTGTTCTCTTTCTGCAACTTGATAACAATGTCCAGATATCATACTGTCGCGGAGAAACTAGTTGTTCGAGCCAGGAATAGCCCTGGGCCCATAACCTGTTATTATTTGGAGTTTTCTATTTTAGTTTTTACAATAAAACAAACGTGTTCGACTGTGAAACCGGAAGGAAGTATATTTTTATCTTTACAGACATTGCATACATTGAGAAGACTATGGAAGTAATGTCATACAGTCTACAACAGCCAGTTGCTTATAATAGGTGGCACTAGTAATTACTAACACATGGTATTTTGAGTAAACTACAACAGATCTGCCTACTCTGATCCTGTTTTATTCCATATCCATTTGAGTTGAATTTTTATGAGCAATCAAAATATATTTCATTATATTTCAGTAAATAACATGAGGACCGACGATCACATATTTGTGTAAATAATTCGACTATTCAATGAAGTTATATTATTAAATAGAAAGAACATTGTTATAGCAGAAAAACAAGAAAATTTGTTTTAAATGTATTTTAGAATGTTGTATGTTCTTTATAAATTTCAGGATTATCTATAGAACTTGGCACCCATTTAGATCTCAATTCTTTTGTCGGCGAAGTCGACAACCACACTTATTCTTGAATTTGGCTCCATTTTCACATTTATGTTTTTGATTGGATAGATATTACAAAATCCTGGGTACACTATTCATGTTGCTTCTATATGTGAGAACAATCAATCAATCTGCCTAGCCTTTCCCCAACTATGTTGGGGTCGGCTTCCAGTCTAACCGGATGCAGCTGAATACCAGTATTTATTTCTATATGTGAGAACAATCTAAAACAAAAAAGAATCAAAAGCAATTCAAAATTTAAGATTAAAAATAAGCTCTGGCAAATAAGAGGTGACGTTCACGAACATGACATGTGGATCAGCACCATCCAGCTCAACCATTTTGTAGGGAACCGACTGATCCACCACACGTGCCACCATCAGCGAGACATTTAAGTGAGCATGACATACTCGCATCTGCCATGCTATTTCAAGTCAACATACATCATACCATACTAAACGGCTCCATAGTACTCACATTTACAAAAAAAATTAAAATGCTTCTAAATTATACAAAACTAGTTTGCAAAGAAATTGAGCAATTAATATAATATTATTTTCAGATAAGTTAAATCAGAATAAACAATAAGTTCGTAAAGTCAGGAAAAAAAAAATAGTAAAAAGGGGGAAGCAACACTTCCAATTATGAAATTTTAACTAGTGAGCCCAAGTGCCTGTGGAGCAGGACCAGCCTTAAGCCAAGCATTTTTATCTACGATTTAATCATCCAACTTATAATATGCTTGTCTACACAGTGTGCGTTTAATGCATGTTTTAAATTTCTTCTCATTTAGTTGAAGAATATCGAGTGGAATTTTATTATAACATTTTATACAGTACCCCATAAAAGAAGTATGTACTTTAGACAATCTGAAACGTGGTTAATCTAATTTGTTCCTATTTCTAGTGTTAAAATTATGCCTGTCACTTATTTTACTAAAAAGATGTAGATTTTTCCGAACGTACATAATGTTTTCATATATATACTGACAAGGTACCGTCATGATGTTAATTTTTTTAAACAGTTCCCTTAGAGACTCGCGTCTGCGGAGGCTGTAGATGGCTCGGATAGCTCTCTTTTGCAGAATAAAGATAGAATCAATATCTGCAGCCCGTCCCCACAGCAAAATACCGTAAGACATGATGCTATGAAAGTAACTAAAATGGACCAGGCTCGCAGTATCCACGTCTGTTAGTTGGCGAATTTTCCAAACAGCGTAAGCGGCTGAACTAAGCGTAAGCGGCTGAAATAAGTATACGAATGTAGTAATATTCTGAAAACTGACGAAATCCTCATAATTATACACTTTTATCTCCTAAAAGGGGTCATTATTTTTTTTGTTTGTGTACTAATACAATCTTACATACCCTAGGACTTCAGGAAGTACCCTAAAAATTTTGATGATCATCAGTGAGTCAGTGAGTGACGAAATCGGGGTTTTTTAGATATCAATAAAATCTAGTGGCTGAACTAAGCGTAAGCGGCTGAAATAAGATTCCGAGAATTTTGTTTATCTGGTATAATCCAAACCCAAGTTGTGAGGGTTCAAAGAAACGTAACCCAAGTTGTGAGGGTGTAAAGAAAAGGTAGGTAGTGCCCTTGCGCTTCGCTTGCCTCGTCTTGGCAGGGGCACTCCCGTGCCCCCAGATATATGTTATCGACATCGTTTTATTAAATTGGAAAAGGTTTCATGACATCACATCCGCCACCTGATGGACGGGCCGCACGTTAAGTAAAACGCGTTTCACGAGTTGACAACTGTCTACAAGTATTCACCTACAGTCTGTGAAAAAGCATAACAAGTATTTTAGGGGTATGAGGAACAGGGAGTAAAGTTCACTCATACTCCATAGAAAAGGGAGGATCCTCCGACCAGACGGGTGTTGTGTCTGGCGGGCAACTGCCCATCGATTCATGTTGGGTTCTCGTATATATGTCAACTGCACGGTAAACTTTAATTGCGCGATGCAGGATTTATGTGACGTCTGTCTGACGTCAGGTCTTTGATGCGTAGTTCGCATGTGGCGATGTAGATACCGCCACAGTATCAACGTGTGCATAAGGCCGCGACGCGACCAGAGACAAATGAGCGATAAAAAATATAAAAAAACACGACTACGGCAAAACGACAAAATAATATATGATATCTATAAAAAATCGTTTTTATTGTTCAACAGACGTAATAGTTTGGTGATCCAAACTATTACGTCTGTTGAACAATAAAAACGATTTTTTATATTGTTTTTATACTTGTAGACAGTTGTCAACTCGTGAAACGCGTTTTACTAAACGAGCGGCCCGTCCATCAGGTGGCGGATGTGACGTCATGAAACCTTTTCCAATTTAATAAAACGATGTCGATAACATATATCTGGGGGCACGGGAGTGCCCCTGCCAAGACGAGGCAAGCGAAGCGCAAGGGCACTACCTACCTTTTCTTTACACCCTCACAACTTGGGTTACGTTTCTTTGAACCCTCACAACTTGGGTTTGGATTATACCAGATAAACAAAATTCTCGGAATCTTATTTCAGCCGCTTACGCTTAGTTCAGCCACTAGATTTTATTGATATCTAAAAAACCCCGATTTCGTCACTCACTGACTCACTGATGATCATCAAAATTCTTAGGGTACTTCCTGAAGTCCTAGGGTATGTAAGATTGTATTAGTACACAAACAAAAAAAAAATGACCCCTTTTAGGAGATAAAAGTGTATAATTATGAGGATTTCGTCAGTTTTCAGAATATTACTACATTCGTATACTTATTTCAGCCGCTTACGCTTAGTTCAGCCGCTTACGCTGTTTGGAAAATTCGCCAACTAACAGACGTGGATACTGCGAGCCTGGTCCATTTTAGTTACTTTCATAGCATCATGTCTTACGGTATTTTGCTGTGGGGACGGGCTGCAGATATTGATTCTATCTTTATTCTGCAAAAGAGAGCTATCCGAGCCATCTACAGCCTCCGCAGACGCGAGTCTCTAAGGGAACTGTTTAAAAAAATTAACATCATGACGGTACCTTGTCAGTATATATATGAAAACATTATGTACGTTCGGAAAAATCTACATCTTTTTAGTAAAATAAGTGACAGGCATAATTTTAACACTAGAAATAGGAACAAATTAGATTAACCACGTTTCAGATTGTCTAAAGTACATACTTCTTTTATGGGGTACTGTATAAAATGTTATAATAAAATTCCACTCGATATTCTTCAACTAAATGAGAAGAAATTTAAAACATGCATTAAACGCACACTGTGTAGACAAGCATATTATAAGTTGGATGATTAAATCGTAGATAAAAATGCTTGGCTTAAGGCTGGTCCTGCTCCACAGGCACTTGGGCTCACTAGTTAAAATTTCATAATTGGAAGTGTTGCTTCCCCCTTTTTACTATTTTTTTTTTCCTGACTTTACGAACTTATTGTTTATTCTGATTTAACTTATCTGAAAATAATATTATATTAATTGCTCAATTTCTTTGCAAACTAGTTTTGTATAATTTAGAAGCATTTTAATTTTTTTTGTAAATGTGAGTACTATGGAGCCGTTTAGTATGGTATGATGTATGTTGACTTGAAATAGCATGGCAGATGCGAGTATGTCATGCTCACTTAAATGTCTCGCTGATGGTGGCACGTGTGGTGGATCAGTCGGTTCCCTACAAAATGGTTGAGCTGGATGGTGCTGATCCACATGTCATGTTCGTGAACGTCACCTCTTATTTGCCAGAGCTTATTTTTAATCTTAAATTTTGAATTGCTTTTGATTCTTTTTTGTTTTAGATTGTTCTCACATATAGAAATAAATACTGGTATTCAGCTGCATCCGGTTAGACTGGAAGCCGACCCCAACATAGTTGGGGAAAGGCTAGGCAGATTGATTGATTGTTCTCACATATAGAAGCAACATGAATAGTGTACCCAGGATTTTGTAATATCTATCCAATCAAAAACATAAATGTGAAAATGGAGCCAAATTCAAGAATAAGTGTGGTTGTCGACTTCGCCGACAAAAGAATTGAGATCTAAATGGGTGCCAAGTTCTATAGATAATCCTGAAATTTATAAAGAACATACAACATTCTAAAATACATTTAAAACAAATTTTCTTGTTTTTCTGCTATAACAATGTTCTTTCTATTTAATAATATAACTTCATTGAATAGTCGAATTATTTACACAAATATGTGATCGTCGGTCCTCATGTTATTTACTGAAATATAATGAAATATATTTTGATTGCTCATAAAAATTCAACTCAAATGGATATGGAATAAAACAGGATCAGAGTAGGCAGATCTTATTCAGCGTGTAAAATTGCCAAGCCTGAATACCTACTTATAGAATAAAAATATCCGGATTATCCGTGATCGATACGAAAACCAGGACAACTCTTTCCATTTGCAAAAATCAAAGACAGACCAACAAAATAGCGGTTAAAAGTTCTGCAAGTTTAAATTCCTCTTTTAATATAGAAAAAAGATACAGAAGGCTGCGCCCTGCACGCGCGGCGCCGCGGCGCCCTAGGCCCGCGCGTCTGCGCTAGTGCGCCACCGTCAAGCACAGTGTCAAAGTGACGTTCGCAGACAATTTTACTAGTTTTCGTTTTATTTTTGTGATTTTTTTTATATACTTGTAAATAACAATTTAAGCATACGTATTTTCCATTTAGGTAAGTATATATGTTAAGCGCCGGCAATAGTGCAACAAGTCAACCTACCGCATCGCTCGATGTCCAGATGCTCCCATCCACGCTTCTTTAAAGGCGAACGGGGGTTACGGATACACTACGGCAAGATTCACAAACCGCATAGTGTACTCCTGTGCCCCCCAGCCCTGTCCTTAACATCAACAACTCCAGATAAAAGTTTGTGGAAAACGTTAGCAAAATTCAAAAATTCTACCCCAGTATTAAAGAGAGTTCCCCGGGGCGCGAGACGGTCCGTTGCATTGAGTTTGGCGCAAGGTCTTCGTCTTGCGACCCAGGAGAACTCACAAAGTGCCTGGGAGCAATTACTCACCTTCCCTTATAGGATTCTGCATGTCCAAAAAAATTTGGCAAATAAAAAAACACCAACAAATCAAATTAAAGAAAATTGTAACAATTCAACCGTAAGTTTAGACCCAAAATTACACGTATTCAATAAACAATCACAAAAAGACTTATGTTCACATGTGGAATCCAAATTAAGTGAAGGTGATATCAGGGGAGCGGCCAGGATAATCTTTAGCAGCGATGTGGTGGCGCCTTACTCTCCAGAAACGCTAACAGCTCTAGAGAGTAAACACCCAGCGCCTACGGATAATCTCACCTTTCCCGATCCCCCCGACCCTCCCGACCTAAATTCAACCTTCCTTAACGTTTCGGCCCCCCAGTTGATTGCAGCCGTGGGCTCCTTCCGAAGCGGTTCCGCCGGTGGCCTCGATGGCCTGACTCCACAACATCTCAAGGATTTAAATCTCAAGGTTGACGTTAAGAACGCCTTTAATTCTGTGAACAGGGACACCTTGTTGGCTGAAGTCAAAAAAGAACTACCCGAAATTTATGGTTTTTTGTGGCAGTGTTACAGGTACCCCTCTAAATTACTATACAAGGACAATGTTTTGGAATCTGCAGTTGGATGCCAACAAGGTGATCCTCTCGGGCCAGTCATTTTCAGCTTGGCTATTCATCCTATCATCCAGAAACGAAATTCAAAATTTAACGTGAGGTATTTAGATGATGGAACGCTAGGAGGTGATGTAGACACCGTTTTGAAAGACCTACAACTCCTCAAACAGCAATTTAAATCTATTGGCCTGGGCCTTAACCCATCAAAATGCGAAATTTACCTTTCTGATATTACCGACAGACAACTGACCCTTGAGAAATTTAATACAATAGCCCCACAAATCAAAATTTTAGAAAAAAGTTCACTGCACCTCCTAGGTTCCCCAATTTTAGAAGACAGCTTTTCTCCTTTCATCGACGAAAAAATCAAAAACTTCAACGAGATTTCCGACAGACTCTCCAAAATTAATTTACATTCGGCATTCACCCTAATCAGATACTGTTGTTTTGGTCCAAATTTTATATATTTTCTACGCTCTTCCCCTTTATGGAAGCAGTCACACCTCTTGGATAAAATTGACCAAATTATTCGCAGCACACTAATCCATTTTAAATGTAGCCCTGGTCGACCGAGCGTGGCTGCAAGCCACACTACCCATCCGTCTTGGTGGCCTCGGCGTCCGCAAAATTACTAGTATTAGCTTACCGGCGTTCCTGTCCTCTGTCCACAGCACTGAAAAGTTGACCGGGAAAATTTTAGCGCCCTGCCTGGTTGACCCTGAAGTGCCGTGCTTGACCGATGCAGAGAACGCCTGGAAAGTGGCTTGCCCAAGTACAGATCGGCCCGTGAACCCATTTTCCCAGAGGCAGTGGGATAAGCCGCTCTGCAGGTTGGTACGGAATAATCTTATAAATACGTCCACCAATACTGCTGAGCGTGCCCGCCTGCTGGCTGTGGGTGAATGGGAGTCGGGCCTCTGGCTTCAGGCACTACCGTCACCCAACGTAGGCACTATGCTGGGTGACACCACCTTCCGGCTCACTACTTGTCTGCGTCTGGGCACTCCTTGCGTGGCTCCTCATCGCTGCCAATGCGGTGAAGGTGTCGACTGCCTCGGTCACCATGGCCTATCCTGCAGTAGAAGCGCAGGCCAGATAGCACGGCACGCCAGCATCAATGACATCATCCGTCGTGCTCTTGTCACCGCTGTTCTAGAACCCAATGGCCTGGCACGTGACGATGGGAAGAGACCAGACGGAATGACCATAATGCCTTGGAAGGTAGGTAGGCCTTTGGTGTGGGATGCAACGTGTGTCGACACCCTTGCGCCATCCCATCTTCCTAGCACGGCGGGCTGTGCTGGAGCTGCTGCTGCAGGTGCAGAAAACCTCAAACGGCGCAAATACTCCAATCTTATCGGGACGTATATGTTCGAGCCGTTTGGGGTTGAAACCCTAGGGCCATGGGGTCCGAGTGCCCACTTGGTTTTTCAAGACATCGCCAAGCGCTTGATCGACTCTTCACGTGACCAGACGGCTGGCCTATTTTTTGGCCAAAGAATCAGCATTGCCATACAACGTGGCAAAGCTGCCAGCCTTTTGGGCACTTTTCCTGTTGACAGCGATGCGGACGAATTTTTTGATGCCCTTTGATAATTTCCCCTTGTACATAATTATTATTATTAAGTAGATATTACAAATTAGTTAGTAGTTATATTTACCTGTAATTATGTGAGTACTAATAAATTATGCCTCATTACTTTACACAAAGCACTTAGGATGAATTGAAGCTGAAAATTTTACTTGGCTAGTTTTTACATACAAGTTCTCTTATATTTGGCTAACCAACTTAACTTTGATAATTTCTATGTCTATAGTATCTTTGTTATGCTGGTGTGCATGACAACTACGTCTTACACTCGCGCCACGTCACTGTGCTGTTATTGTGCTTTTCTAGTGTGCGTGCATTTAGCGGCTAACAGATGGACACTATTTTCTTTTATTTTCGACGAATTTACAGCTTTGACTGTCTATTTAGGCATACTTATTTATATCTGTATTCTTTATAATAAGCGCAAGTTACCGTTTCTTTATTGTAAGGCCAACATATCTTAGTCCTCTAAAATGTTGGCTTGCTGATAAAAACTAGCCAAGTAAAATTTTCATTTTTTTTTTATACTCATCAGAATGGGCTTCAGCCCAACGCACACTGTTAACCTGGTGACCGTACCAGTATCTAAAGATCTTTATAATTTCTAATGGTATATTTGCTTTGCTTAACTTACCCCATAACTTGTCATAATTCACCATATCAAATGCTTTTGACATATCAAGGAAGCAAGAAAAGACAGGACTCTGATTATCTACATAATAGCTTACTGCCTTTTTCAGGCACAATATAGCCGTCTTTGTTGATAGTCCCTGGCGGAAACCGTGCTGAGCATCATGCAACGTAATATTCCTCTGTAGGAAGGTGTTCAAGAGACTATCAAAAACCTTTGCGACAATCGTTGCCAGAGAGATCGGTCTGTAGTTTGACTTTTCCGATATGTCACCAGTTCTATTTTTTATAATAGGTACCACCACAGTTTTCTTTATGTCACTAGGCAGATAAGAATGCGAGATATAGATGTTATACAGCAATGCTAAGACTCGGGGCAAATGCTTGCCAGCATGTCTTAGATGCTCAACACTGAGCCCGTCGTGTCCGGGCGACTTACCACGTTTCATCTGACTAATTGCATTTTTTACCTCTTTAGCTGTAAATCTTATGGTAAGATTTTTCGGTATTGACGACTTGGTACTGAAATCAAGGTCACCCGACGACGACGGGGGTCCCAGTGGTGAATCAATTACGAATACATCTTTAAACATGTTAGATATGCTAGTGGCGTCAGACAGTCCATCGACACTCACCGGGAGGACAGTTGCATGGTTCATGTTTTTCGTGCATTTCCAAAAATCCCGGAAATTATTTTTGTTATTATGTGATGCAATCCGATCCATAACTATTTGATCCTGGTGGATTTATGGGCTACTAGCTTTAGCCCGCGGCGTCGCCCGAGTGGAAATTTTCCCACAGGAACTGCGGGTGCTGCGTCACGATCCTGCGGAAAATCGTGACACCGCGATTCAGAAAATCACGTCATTAGCACAACGTCATCAAATGAGTACCTACACTGGTAAACTCAAACTCTCCGTTCCAAACCAAGTAGTACCTAATCAGTTTTGATCGAGTGGACAGATCTTTATTAATAAAATATCTACTAAGGTTTCCTGTCCACGACGCCGGAGTCGCAACGGCGCGCGGTACCGGACCGCATGCTTGTATCGCCGCTGCGTGGATTTTACATTTTCATTCTGCGATGATATGAATTTTTTTCACCTTGTAGTCCGACTATTGTGCGGCTCCGAAATCATGTACCTACAGGAAGCCTAAATGTCACCTCAAGATACGGACTATGATAATATTTCCAAACCCTTAAATCCCCGTGACCCCGGACGCGCCGCACTCCTGTTGCCCGTCTCGCGGAAAACTTAAACAGCCAATGATAAACAATTTATTATTCAATAGCTGCGCCCCGCGGTTTCACCCGCGTAAGTCTCGATCCCGCAGGAATATCGGGATAAAAAGTATCCTATGTGTTAATCCAGGTTATAAACTATCTGTTTGCCAAATTTCATCCAAAATCCATTCAGTAGTCTTTACGTGAAAAAATAACAAACATCCATCCATCCATACTAACAAACTTTCGCGTTTATAATATTAGTTAGAAGATTATTGGCTGTCTAAGTTATATAAAATAATCTGGTACCTATATACAAAACGATAAAAACGACCTTTCATAATGGAAACAACTCTCCTAGAAAAGAAAATATTTTTGCTATTATAATTTTGAAAGGCGCTAGGTGTTAAAAATCAATTACTTGTTTTTTTTTTTTTAATCGTAAAAATATTGTTTTCTGATTTTTTCCGATGTATACACACAATTACCAGGCTGGATACCACATTTCAACTTTCTAGGTCATCTGGAAGTGGGCTAGGTTTTTGATCTATCGGTAGGTAAGTCAGTGATAAAAATGACGATTTTGAGACGTTAATATCTCAATAACCGTTTGAGTTGTATTTATGAAATTTGATCTAAGGGGTATTAATGAATAAACCAAATTTCATGTGTGTACGTTAAACAGATTTTGAGTTATTGAGGGGTGAAAAGTAGCTCCAAATGGTTCGTGTAATATAACACACGGCTGCTGCATTACCAGTTCTTTTCTTGAACTTGGCTGGACACGCTGCTGCGTGTCTAGATATCCATTTTTAAAAGAGTGTCCTTGGAGTTTCTTGCCCGTTCTTCTCCATAGAGATGTACGTTTTGGAATGGGCAACTAGCTTCAACTCTCTGACTAACTGACCGACTCTTTGACAATTCAAAAGTGCCTGTAAATGGTTTAATTGAAATAAATGCTTTGAGTTTGAGTATGAGTTTGAAAAAAACCACCGCGGATGTGCGAGACATACACCCCACAACAAAATATTGTCAGACGGAACATAGGAAAAGAAGTGAAAGCCCACCAAAAAAATGTTCATATAAAATGTTGCCAAGATGAGACCATATGGCTCGCACTGTCAAAAAGTTATCAAATCTCATGTAGAGCCAAGCTTCTAAATCTACAAGCCCTAACTTCACAAACTCTACACCTTAGTCAAAATATGTAGCTTGGCCGTTTCGCTACCGTCACAGAGCGTTTATTCTGAATGTGGGCAACGTCGCAAATAGATGTCAAATATTTCTAGTGGCTAACTAGTTGTCTAAAATATTGATTATGAAAGGCAATTAATAATGTCGTAACACCGAATATTTAGTTTAAGATGTAAAAAAAGGATTTGGAAACTTTCCGAATGCCTTTTTTAGGGTTCCGTAGTCAACAAGGAACCCTTATAGTTTCGCCATGTCCGTCTGTCCGTGGCTTAGCTTAGAGACCCTTGGTACTAGAAAACTGTAATTTGGTATGATATACAAATAAACGACGCAGACAAAGTGGTAAAAAAAATATCGTAAATTTTTTTTTTTTAGGGTACCTCCCCTACACGTAAAGTGGGGATGGTATCGTTGGAAAGGTCGTTTCAAAATAATGTGAGTTTTTAAAACCATTTTGGGATTCAGGGATCCGTTTACGAAATATTAAGCTTTAAAGTGCTAATTTTTGTTAGAGCCAAGTGTCCCCCCCCTTGCCAGCTAAATGGTTGGGTTTGGATATGTGAAAAAAATCACGGCAGTAGTTTATATAACGAAATTATCACCGCTACGTAGGCTCCACAAGTTACCGAGTAATAATTGACCAACTTAAATTTGCAGTTGTAAAAACATGTTCTCCGATACAGAATGTATGGGAGAACATGTTTTTCAACTACAATGTTAAGTTTGTTTTATAAATTCATCCCAACTACGGAACCCTTCATTGTGCATGGTACGACATGCACTTGGCCAGTTTTTACACCTAAAACCGGTTTCAACTTAAATTCAGTTTTTAATATTCTAGTTAGTTAGCGATATTTCATAGTTCCATACAGTAATATTGCCAAAATAATCAAAACAGGTACTTTTAGCACAGGAACAGGAACTTTTAGAATCAACGCTCTTAAGGTGAACATTTATTCACTGTTCATTACTTTTCTGTTATACAATAGTTAATTATTCATTCATTTAGTTAATTATTTCTCATGTAGATGCAATCGGGCCGGAAACGGCCAAGCCACATTAGGTGTAGAGTTTGTGAAGTTAGGGCTTGTAGAGTTAGAGCGTTTAGAGTTAGAAGCTTGGCTCTACATGAGATCTGAAGGCCAATAAATTCTCGTACTTATAAAACATTCAAGTCGCAATCTCTCTAAATTCTCAAAAATGTTAGTAAATTGATTGTATTTTTGACTACTTTAGATTGCGAATGAGATGCGAATGCGAACGTTCTTAAAAATACGGGAATTGCCCCTTTGATAACTTTTTGACAGTGCGAGCCATATGGTCTCGGTCTATGAAAGAAATAAAATAATTAAATGCAAAAGGAACGCTTTAATAGAATTCGAGGAAACACGGAAACAGCTATCCGCAGAAAATTGATATTTTATACTTGAAGCCACGATATAGCGGCGCGGGCGTAGGTTTGTGGACAATATGAAGTAATCTCTTTTCCATTTATCTGATTAACCCTTTTGTAGTATGTGGCCTGTTCAAATGTACGGCTGTGTCTTTAAAAGTCGAAAGTCTTTAGGTAGGTAATGGTAGTTACCATTACCTACCTAAAGACTTTCCACATAGATGCATCCACAAAAAACATAGGCAGGAAGTTCTTTGTTTTTAAATGCCAATTTGTGTTCAAACTTACAAATTAAATTAGACAGATAACTGACGTAGATACAGCCAGAATTGTTTATTTTAGCTATTTTCATAGCCTTATGTCATATGGGATTCTTCTCTGGGGAACCTGTGCGGACATTAATTAAATACTATCTTTGTTTTACAGAAAAGGGCTGTTCGAGCCATTTACAACCTAGGTCCAAGAGATTCCCTTAGAGAAAAATTCAAAGAAATAGATATTCTGACTGTAGCCTCACAATATATATTTGAAAACCTCTTATATGTACACAAAGAATATATATCAAATTTTAAGAAAATGTCCGATATTCATAGTTTATATACCAGGAATAAACACAATCTTGCTGTACATCGCACTCGTCTCCACAGAGTAGGCAACTCGTTCATGGGTTATGTATACGCTTTTACAACAAACTTCCCATTGATATTAGAAACTTACCAATTAAACGATTTAAAAGCTGTATTAAAACCAGACTTTGTAAAAAAGGGTACTATAAAATTTCGGATTATTTAGAAGACAAAAAAGCATGGGATTGTGCTGCTCTCTCTGCTAAGCCTTGATAAACTTGACATTTTAATTATTATCTAAAATCATTAAAATATACCAGTTTTATTTACCTACAAAAACTCAAAAAACTCAAAGCATTTATTTCAATTAAACCATTTACAGGCACTTTTGAATTGTCAAGGAGTCAGTCAGTCAGAAATATGAAGCTAGTTGCCCATTCCAAAGCGTAGTATGCACCTATGGAGAAGAACGGGCAGGAAACTCCATGACACTCTTTTAAATCAAAATATTGTTACAATATATTGGTTACATCATTCATGTTGAAATGATACATGTGAGAACAATAGAATAGAATAGAATAGAATAGAATAGAATAGAATAGAATAAAATTTATTTGCATAAAAACATGGTATAAAAGATGGTACAAAAATTAAATACAGAGCATACATGTCTTTGCTTAACATTATAAGCGTGCAAATTTGTCGTGCATACATTTCATTATATTATTAATTAATTAATTATTATATGACATTTGGTACATTTAATTATATAATACATTAAAATTTATAATTTATACATTTAAAATTTCAGTCATTTAAATTTTTTGTCAAAAAATTCTTTTACACTATAAAAACTATTTGTGGACAGCCAATCATACAATTTACTTTTAAATAATCTTGTATTTCGAATTTTTAAGTCGCTCGGTATTTTATTAAATATTTCTACACACATATACAAACAGCTTTTATTATATTTAGCTAGCCTTGGCATGACATCCAGTACGAGCCTGTGAGGATCGCGCCGGTTTCGAGGAACTACATCATCTGCTTTTTTAAATAATTCCTTATGCTTCCACACAAACATACATATCTCATATATATATAGAGACGGTAGCGGTAACAAACCAAGTTTCTGAAATACCGGCCGACAAGAATCGTCGGATTGAAGCCCGTAGATTGCTCGAATGCATTTTTTTTGAGCAACAAATGCTCTATTTTGATCGGTGCTATTGCCCCACATAATCAATCCATAGCGTAACACCGATTCAACATATGCATGATAAGATATTATTGCCGTTTGGACGTTTGTTATGTTCCTAATTTTTCTCAGCGCAAATACAAATTTATTTATTCGTTTTGAGACAATATCGACATGGGATTTCCAATTCATATCTTGATCCAAAGTAACACCTAGAAACTTAGTTTGCGTTACTTCACTAATTTTATTTATCTTCATTTTATTATTATTATATTTAGAATTATTTGATCTGTGAAATTGAATATATACAGACTTTGCAAGATTTAATGATAAATTATTTTTATTTAGCCATTCAATCAGTATGTCAATTGTGTTATTAATGTCAGTTTCATGATCGTCAATTGTAGAATTCTTTTTATCCGATGTCACAATAATGGAAATGTCATCAGCAAATAATATACATTTATGATTAGTTATGTCAGTAATAGAATTAATATAAAGAACGAATAAAATTGGGCCTAATACACTTCCTTGTGGGACGCCATATTTGTTATATTTGAGTTCAGAAGAGTGTGGTGTCATGTCGTTCTTTCCAGTCACTTTTGTAATTATAACACGCTGTTGTCTGTTACTCAAGTATGTCGATATCCATTGAAGTGCAATACCTCTAATGCCAATTGCCTCCAATTTCTGTAGCAACAGGTCGTGAGATACTAGGTCAAAGGCTTTCGATAAGTCAAAAAACAACCCTGTAGTAAGGTGGTTTCGGTTAATATTAGTCAATATGGTTTTTACAAGAGTGAAGATAGCTAGTGTTGTGGATTTCTTTTTTTGGAAGCCAAATTGATCTTTTTTAATAATGTTAAATTTATCACAGTAGTCAATCAATCTCTTACACATACACTTCTCGAAAATTTTAGATATAATAGGTATTAATGTTATTGGTCGATAATTATTAATGTCAGATTTTTCACCTTTTTTAAAAAGTGGCTTAACAATTGATACTTTTAAAGATTCTGGAAAAGTGCCAAGTGAAAATGAAAGATTTATTAAATATGTCATTACAATAATAAGTTCATCAGTGCATGCTTTTATAATCTTCGTATTAATTTCGTCATAACCTGCCGAACTTGTGTTTCTTAATGATGTCATCACCGCTCTGACTTCGTTTTCAGACACAGGTTTTAGAAACATCGAATGAACTAGTGAACCTTCATCGCGGTGCGGCTTTGTACTCGTGCTAGAAGAGTGTGCTGTATTAATGTAGTGGTTATTAAACGCAGTTGCTATTTCTACGGGGTCTGTTAGTACTTTATTGTCAATTAGGATATTATCCACATCGTTCTTATAGTTATTACCCATAATTTCATCCTTAATTACTTTCCATACCGCTGTACATTTGTTTCCACTTTCATTAATAAATTTGATATTTGCATTCTTCCTTGAGCTATTTATGCATTTCTGTAGAAGTTTTGAATATTGAATATAATGAACTTTATTTGTTACATTTTTATTTTGATAGTATTGATAACGCAAGAACCGTTTCGTTTTACAACTTTTTTTAAGTCCTTTACTTATCCAGTTCTGTTTATTTTTATTTTTAGTGTTTACCTTTACTTTTATTTTTGGGAAGCACAAATTAAAGAACAGGCACAAAGTTTCATGAAAAGTACTAAATGCTTTGTTTATGTCCTTGTCTGCGTAAATTTCTGACCAAGACAAATTTTGTAAGCATTCTTTGAACTTCTGAATGTTATTTGAACTGAAAACTCTTTTGTAGGCATAGTACGTTGCTTGAGTTTGTGTATTATGTCTCACAGGGAAGCTCAACATTTGTGCTGTGTCATGGTCGGATAAATGGAGTGGCATTACTGTACCAATAGCATTATGAATGTTACTGAGAATGTGGTCGATACAAGAAGACTTACGTGTTGGTTCATTAATGTGTAGTTTAAGATTATAATTGTATGCTAGATCTAGTAATTGATTTGTAATATTGCCTTGTTTAAGAGTGTTAATGTTAAAGTCACCTGTTAGGACCACGTTTGTTTTCGAGTTATATTTTTGGAATACCTGGTACAAAAGACTGTTTAACTTGATTAAAAATTGGTTGGGGTCGGATTGAGGTGTCCTATAGATACATATAATTATCAACTTATGACAGGTAATTTCTATGCCACATACTTCGAACGTATTTTGTATTGCATGGTTATTTATAAACGGCAGATCCTTGTAGACAAGGTCACGCTTTACGAAAATGCAAGTCCCACCTCTTTGTTTTTCCCTGGAGAAACTGGCAGCCATTTCGTAATCATGAATATGAATAAAACTTTCATTACCTCTTTTTATAAATGTTTCGGAAAGGCATATAACATCTGGGCTATTCTGTTCTTCGCGTAGTTCCTGTAAGGTTAATTCAAGGATTTCTTTTTTGGATAAAATACTAGCGATGTTTTGATGAATTATTTTAAAATTATATCCTACCGATGGTGGAGCCTTAAGCTCGAAAAAACGTTAAATTCTTTTGTGTCACTGGAAAATAATAAGGAATAGTTCCCTTTTGTGCTTTTTCTGTAGGATTAATAAGGTCATTATTTTTTTGTGTTTTTAATTTCATGCGATCAAAATAGAAGGGAATTGTGCCTCTCTTGGGTTCATTAATATTGTTAAGTAGCTTAATACTTGATCTGTTACTTGCTATTCTCTTTACAAGCTCTCTTGGATTTAAATAGTTCTCCTTATAATCATTACAGTCAATAAAATAATTTATTTTAGTGCACAGTTCAGATATTTTCAATGTTTCGCAGTCTAGAAATTTATATTTTTTGTAACTCATACACACATTTTTGATACGATAATTGAGTTTATCAACATCTAAATAATTATTTTTGATCACATTTAATACAATAATCATATTATTGTAAAAAGTGTCTAGAACAATTTGTAATTGAGATAAAGTATATTTTAAATTATGATCATTCTCTCCTAAACAAATTACAAGTTTATCATTCAAGTTTAACTTAGCACGACAGCAACTCGTTATTATTTGGCTACTGAGTGCATTTGGTTTAGTATCCGCGACAATCTTGTACTTTTCATACATTGTATTTCGTCTTGAATCTATCATGGCTGCTGCTAAGCCGACACATTGCTGAGAGCCGAAAATAAGTATCCTATCCAATGTAGAAAGCACGTTAAAAGCGACCGCAATTATAACATAAAAATAATTCAAAAATTAAAATAAGGCATGGCAGCTAAGAGATGACCAGTCACAACTGACGGTGCCCGTTCACGAACATGACGCATGGATCAGCACCATTCAGCTCAACCATTTTGAAGGGAGCTAAATGATCCAACACACGCGCCACCATCAGGGAGACATTTGAGTGAGCATGACATTCCCAGCCGCCATGGCATATTCAAGTCAATGATAGACAAATTACCCGGTAAATGGTAGCTCTATAGTATATAGTACTCACACCTGTGCTATGCAATTATATAATACAAAGGAGATTGAGTTTATACAATGCAAAGATGGTCTTACAATCTTCAGCAGCTCCAACAGTATTTTCGAATGTTAATTAGTTAGTTGTGGTTGTGGAGCAGGACCAGCATTAAGCCAAGCATTTTTATCAGAAATATAATCCTCCAACTTATAATATAGTGTGCGTTTTATACAAGCTTTGAATTTCGTCTCATTCAGTTGAAGTATTGCAAATTGACATTGTTGAATCTATATATATAAAAATGAAACCCGTTTTCCGTTGTCACGACATAACATGAAAACGGCTTGACCGATTTGGCTTATTTTTTTTTTTTGTAGTTTTCTAATACTCTGTACAAGGTTCTTACGGAAACAAATATTAAGAAAATCTCTCAGAAATATTGAAAAATATACATTTAATTTTGCATATTGATGATCTAGACAATCACCTATTGATCGCCACGATATCACTGCAAGGGTGTTCAAATGAAATTAAAATCACTCATGGATTTCATTGTTAAGCATCGCGTGTTCGGCGAGACGCGCTGTTGGATGTACTCAGTTGAGTGGCAAAAACGCGGATTGCCACATGCACATATCCTCATTTGGTTAGTTGAGAGGATAAGACCAAATAAAATTGATAATGTGATATCAGCAGAAATTCCCGATAATAATGAAGACTCACTGTTACATGAGGTTATTACAAGAAATATGATACATGGTCCATGTGGAATATTAAATCCCATTTCTCCGTGTATGGTTGAAGGAAAATGTTCAAAACGCTACCCAAAACAATTAGTAGCAGAAACTATTACTGGAAATGATGGATATCCACTTTATCGCCGCCGATCCATTGATGACAATGGAAAGACAACAATAGTAAAAGTAAATCGACAAGACATTGAAGTTGATAATCGTTGGGTTGTTCCGTTTTCGTAGGTAGGTAGGTACGGTAGGTAAGGTAGGTAGGGTAGGTAGGTTGGTAGGTAGGTTGGTAGGTAGGTTGGTAGGTAGGTAGGGTAGGTAGGTAGGGTAGGTAGGGTAGGTAGGGTAGGTAGGTAAGGTAGGTAGGGGTTGGGAGGTAGGGTAAGTTGGTTGGGTAGGTAGATATGTTGGTAGGTGTAGGGAGGTAGGTGTAAGTAAGTAGGTGTAGGTAGGCAGGTATGTAGAGTAGGTAGAGGGCAGGTAGGTAGGGTAGGTAGGTGTAAGTAAGTAGGTGTAGGTAGGCAGGTATGTAGAGTAGGTAGAGGGCAGGTAGGTAGGGTAGGTAGGTGGTGTACGTGCGCCGTAGATAAGTACTACTACCCGTGCGAAGCCGGGGCGGGCAGCTAGTATTTTATACAAAATGACATTATTACTCTGTAAAGTATTATTTTATTTTAATTATTGTGAATGTGAGGACTATGTGGATCATTTTTTTTTTGCTCCTCTTTCTCAGTTTTAGTGATGGTCTGGCAGTTTGAGTATTTTGTGCTGCCTATCCAAACGTCCTTTCTTTGGTATTGTTCGTCGAGTCGTTGAGCTCCTTAAGCCTCCGAGTTGAGCTCCTCGGTTACTGACAAATGCGTGTACTGACTGGACAGGTCCACTCAAATCTGTGTGGTTCTTTCCTCAAAATACCATTTCAGAGATTAATCTACATGGTCCTCATATGGCCTGACCAAGATTATGTCTGGACCTTAAAAGAGACTGCGACCTTTTAGTTTGTTTCGGCCTTTCTTCACCGACCTCATCTTATTTCATTTTTTAAATAAGACGTGTAAAAGTCATTTCGATATTCTATTTACAGAATAAACAATTTAATTTAATTTTCACCGACTTAAGCCACTAGCTCGTCGCTACGAGTAACTGCTGCGGACACAATCGCCAACTCATTAGCAGTGGCGAAGCAAACAATAGAGACGCGTTGTAAATAACCGCCGCCTGGTACGTTACGGGAACAGGTGGCCGGTAATAACCTATTAACTCAGAAATACTGAAGTCACTGTCGATGCCAATAGTGGGTTTTGATACACGTGTATGATATACCTACAGAGTGTTTCTTTCATCATAAATACGTTTTTGTGTCGTAGTTCTGCAATTAGACTGTCAACACAAATACGTCTTGTTCATGTTTATTTTGTTTATACGGAAAAGAATTTTTACTAACTAACGTAGGTTTTATGATGACTGCGACATAAACATAAGCCTCTAAACAATGAACAAATAAGACTGTTTTCCGGAAAATACACACTAAGTTTACAACAACAAATCGATCTATACAATCAAAGTAAAAGCCGCACATCGTGCCATGTTTAGAAAATAATTATGTGGTTTTTGTGGGCATCGCTACCTAAAAATTATTTTAGTGACTTACTGCAATGAATATGAATATTCATGCAGCCAGTTATCTCGTTGGAATATGGAAATTGGAGTTTAATCTGTCTTTTTATTATTAGATCTGCGGAGATCAGTGACCGGAATATGCACTTTTTTAACTCATTTCAATTACGTATCGATTTTATTAAAATCGATGGTGGAAAGGTAAAATGGCTAAAGCGCCAAAACGTGAAATCTCAGGAATGAATTGTAATTTTTGTTTTTTTTTGATAAATTAATATATTAATATAAAAGTTTCTAATGGAAATTTTTCTGTTTACTTATATTTTCTTGAATCATATTTTTTTTCCTATAATATGTATTATAAATGGTTTCTATAAAACCTTTATTTTAGGAGATAGGTGTCGCTTTAACAAAAAAAAACGAAATTAAAAAAATTCCAGTAAGCAAAAATTGCTAATATCCAGAAAACTTGCGTATTACTTAATAATTAAATACGCCTACTATCAGAATTAAATTTTTTATTTAATATGACTTTGAACTTGGAATCTTTTACTTAATAATATCATAGAGTGAAACAAAAAATTCTAACGAGCTGTTCATTTGTAAAAAATTTGTAACGGTGAACTAAAACTAGCTGAAGAGCGAATAAAATGATGGCTGTATCATGGGAATGAGGCATAACTTCTAAAACTCTTCTTCTTCTTTTAATTTCATTTGAAATATTGATTATTGCTACTGTATCTATAGTATATTAAAGGCTAGGGTGACTGAGATATCAACGCACAGCCTAAACCGCTGGTCCTAGAGACATGAAATTTGGAGGGTGTGCTCATTATGAAGAGTATGTTTCCACTAAGAAACGATTTTTCGAAATTCCACCCTTAAGATGGTGAAATGGGGGGATTTCGTTTGTGTGTAAAATCTTATTCCATGAGTTAATAGACTTGAAACTTGGGACGAATACTTATCTAAGTAAATTATAAAGTTTGTCATTTTTAGTTTTTATAAACTACCCCCTAAACGGGTTTGTATAGAAGAATTTTAACGCGCTGTCAGATTAACTCGAAACTCAGTATTTATACTAAAACCAACAATAAAGAATAATGTGTTTCAGGGTTTTTCAAAAATCTACCCCTATCGGGGTGAAAATGAGTAGTCTACGTCACAGCTTAAACCATTGAAAGGATTGGGCTTAAATTTGGCACACAGATCGTTATTAGGACGGAGGCATCCACCAAGAAAGGGTTTTTCAATATTGGACCTTTAGGGGATGAAAAGGGGAGATTTCGTTTGTAAGAAAAATCGAATTCCTTGAGTTTAATACTTGAAACTTGGCACGAATACTTATCTAAGTAAATGATAAAGTTTGTCATTTTTAGTTTTTCTATACTACCCCCTAAACGGGCATCAAAAAAATAATCTTTGACACACCCCTAGGTGTGTCAAAGATTGTATGGAAGAATTTTAAAGCACCGTTTAATTAACTCGAAGATCAATGTTAGTAGTATCAGGTAATAATGTATAACAGGGATTTTTGAAAATTCATCCCAGGGAAGGACATAGGCTACTTTTTATCGACATACCACGCGGGCGAAGCCGCGAGCGGAAGCTAGCTTAGATTATGACGCGTTAGCATCAATCTGTAACCTCAATCAATGTGTACTACTTACTATTAGGTCCGGAATATTAGAGGAAAGACTAAATAATTAATATTAAGCAAAAAATAAAGGAAATTATTTTTATTAGCCAACTTGGCATCAAATAAGATAACTAGATACGTTAATTAGATAGGTTAAGTAGAGTTCTTAATTATATACTACAATCAAAGAACCATCGTTTATCATGGTTAGTAACACTAAGTATTCAATGTAAGTAATTAGTTATTAGTTTAAACAAATAAATCAACATCAAATATATAATAACTGATTGTTTTTGGCTCTAAGATTCTTAAACTCAAACTAATTCTAAAATAATTCTGTACACAATGTACCTTCTTCTTGTCAAAAACATCGTATTACAATTTAACAAAATTGTCCATAGAACACATACACATGTGAAGGATGATGCCTGGAAATGTATGGAAGCTGGTACCCGCTCCAATAGGAATAAATGATACATCATTAGAAAGGTATTAATATTGAATAATTCAGTACAAGAATTTCAATGGCCTTTGTCTCTATTCCTTGTCCGATCGGAGTAATACAGGGTGGAAGTTGTGACGACGTATGGTACCTAAAAAAACGGTGTTAGGAGGCTGTCCTTAACATCTAGAGTAATTGCTAACCGCATTAATGGATTTTGGATAAATGCTACATTCAGCTACATAATCGTTAATTCTTACACCTTATTTATAATTACGATGGCATGAAATGAAATGAATTTGTTTATTCTGTAAATAGGATATTGGAATCACTTTTACACGTCATATTAAAAAAAAAAAAAAAATAAGCTAGATGAGGTCGGCGTTTCCTATCTGACTACTCTGAGAAGAAAGGCCGAAACAAACTCAGAGGTCACAGTCTCTTTTAAAGTCCAGACATAATCTTGGTCAAGCCATATGAGGACCATGTAAATTCGAGTCTGAAATGGTCTTTTGAGGAAAGAACCACACAGATTTGAGTGGACCTGTCCAGTCAGTGCAAGCATTTGTCAGTAATGGTGGAGCTCAACTCAGAACTTAAGGAGCTCAACGACTCGACGAACAATACCAAAGAAAGGACATTTGGGTAGGCCGCATAAAATTCTCAAATTGCCAGACCATCGATAAAATTAACTGAGAACGAAAAAAAGTAAAAATTCACATAGTCCTCACATTCACAATAATAAAATACTTTACAAAGTAATCATGTCATTTTGTATAGAATATTCAATAATGTCAATTTGTAAATAAAACTGGTAGATATACTTTGATGATTTTTCATATTATTCAAAATGTTAGAATGCTTAGCAGAGCGAGCAGATCAATCCCATGCTTTTTTGTTTTTTAAAAAATCTGAAATTTTATAGTACCCTTTTCTACAAAGTTTGGTTTTAATACAGCTTTTAAATCGTTTAATGGGTAAGTTTCGAATGTCAATGGGAAGTTTGTTATAAAAGCGTATACATTGACCCATGAACGAGTTGCCTACTCTGTGGAGACGAGTGCGATGTACAGCAAGATTATGTTTATTCCTGGTATTTAAACTATGAATATCGGACATTTTCTTATCAATTTCTGCAATCGATGCAGTTTCAAATAAAGGATTCTAAGACTCTTTTGGACCAACAGAGGTCTGTACTTAGAAAATTCACAAATCACTTTTCCCATAAGTAAGTACTTACATTTCATAGTGATCGATCATCTTATCCCCGATCTTTTACGACGTTTGCTATTAATTATTTTAAAAAAGGCGTTCATCATCTGTCTAGTTTTTTCCCAACTACGTAAGGATTATCTTTGAATCTAACTGGATGCAATTGAATACCAGTATTTTACATGGAGCGATTAACTATCTGACCTCTAAAACACAGGCACTGGGATACCCCTTGATAAGCTGGATGTTCGACTTTCGGCCTTCTGACTACCGTATACTACTCTCAAAGGTCTACATTATGAGAGCCGGGACCAATGGCTTAACGTGCTTTTCGAGACACGACCATTCGTCTTGTTAAATTAAGACTGCCAGCTTCATTTAGTATGTACCCAAATACATATAACGTAGATAACTTGTTTATCAGTGTGATAGCTCGGGAAATCCAAATCAAACCTCACACCTAAATGCTCTTCTGCTATTCAAACGAAACAGGTAACAATAACAAACCCCATAATATAGCCGGGGTCAACAAGAAATACTGAACTATCCTAACCTAACCTAACCGGAGGCGGAGTCCAGAATGCGAATAGTTAAACAGTTGCATAATAGTAAGAAACAATGTAAAAATATTAGTAAAAAAGAGCTATCATGGCTATTGGAGCATTACCAAAATGGGCATCATCTTTTAAATCACAGAATGTTAACTGCTATAAACTCTTTGTGCTCATTGTATACGCGAGCAGCACCAGGTACCAGTACCAAGGACAGAGGCAACTGCAGCCGTTTGCTACGTAGACGCGTCGATGTTGTTAGAAATCAGTAATACCTAATCTAAGTTACACGCAAGAACAGACTTATAATTAGATTTACAACGCTGACAAAAAATATTTACGAAGTACACTTACGTTAAATTAAACATGTTTTTAGTTCTAAAATCAATACTTTCTTACATTAAAGCATAATACTATTGACTAATATACAATTATAAATAATATTTGGAATCTAAAACAACGCTGAACCATCGTTCTATACGAAAATATTTACGAAAACTGTTGCTAAACCGCCAAAGCGATAAATAAAACAGAAACGACTTTTGCTAAACTGCCTCACAAATAATAATGTAGTTCAGGTAAAACTACTTATAAGGTTTAGGGGCATGAGGAACAGCATGTTGTAAAGTTCACTCATCCACCATAGAAAAGGGAGGATCCTCCGACCAGATGGGTGTTGTGTCTGGCGGGCAACTGCCCAACGATTGATGTTGGGATCTTGTATATATGTCCACTGCACGGTAAACTTTAATTGCGCGATGCAGGATTTATGTGACGTCAGGATGACATCAGGTCTTTGATGCGTAGTTTGCATGTGGCGATATAGATACCGCCACATCACTCCCCTCCGGAGACCGGAGGTCGATAGTGGGCTGAGTCTTGTATCTTCCCATGCTTGCCAGTGCCAGTTGTGGTTCCAGTGAGTCGCAACCGGGTGCCGCATTGTTCGCGGTGGGTCGGAACTGTTTGCGGCGGTTGTGGTGATTGAGGTGATCGCGGTGATTCTCAGTGGATCGGGGTGATGAGGTGATTGAGGTGATTGCGGTGATTCCCCAGTGGGTCGGGGAGATGAGGTTATTGAGGTGATTGCGGTGATTCCCCAGTGGGTCGGGATGATTAGGTGATTGAGGTCATTATACAGTGGGTTGGGGTGATGAGGCTGAGGGCGATGACCAAGAATGCGCGTTCGCTGCATGCTGGTGGTCAGGATACCCGTTGACGCCTTGGTTGTGTGACTCAGCTTGCGGGAGAGATGATGATGAAGTCACGCTGGAGTAGTTGCACGAAGGCTGCGTTGACGTTCATATTCGGGGTCACTCATTCACCATAGAAAAGGGAGGATCCTCCGACCAGACGGGTGTTGTGTCTGGCGGGCAAATGCCCAACGATTGATGTTGGGTTCTTGTATATATGTCCACTGCACGGTAAACTTTAATTGCGCGATGCAGGATTTATGTGACGTCAGGATGACGTCAGGTCTTTGATGCGTAGTTCGCATTAGGCGATGTAGATAACGCTACAAGGTATTTATACATGAAATAGAAAAACGCAAAAATACTAAAGCATTGTCAAACATGAATGTACAGTGAGCACATTCAGTAAAGCGACATAAACTTCAAAATCATCAAAAAAACGTCGCTTTAAACCATGACTACATGAAAAAAGCAACAAAATTACTGCTAAAGCGCCAAAAAAGTGCTCAAATCAACGCGAATATATGAGCACTTTTTGACGCAGAAAATCCAGTTCAGTGATATAGTTAAATATCGACCAAAATGGCGCTTTAGCCATTTTACCTTTCCTCCATCGAAATAATGCCTGAAAGTTTTATCAACGTATCGTTTATTCGACGTATCAGAATAATAAGTAGGATCCCTGTTACTCTGTGGTAAGCTCGTCAGTAAACGCAAACGTGGACGTTAGGGTCGGTATTTAAACGGAGACGCTAAACTAATTACGACAACGAGTCTCGAGTTTATCTGCAAACTGGTTATAACTGCGAGGGCAGAGGTCGGCGCTAGTTGGGCGCCTGTGACGTCACTGAACTGTCACTATTGTTCCCGACTTGTCGGCTCTGCCTACGGCACTCGCACCAGTTTCACCCAGTTCCATTCAACGCAATCCAGTTCGAACCGGCTCACGGCGCCCCCATCCAGTTAATTTAAGTTGCCGCGGTCTTTGAGTAATTGGTTCAGCGTTTACTCATTCATATAGCGGTCTATTTGCTCAAATGGAGAGCTGTAGGCTTTGTGTGATGGTGACGTGCTTAACAATTGCCTGGATAATATATTAAATTAAGTCTGCCAATTAAGGTTTTCAGCTCGTCTCGGTGCACCGCGCATTAGCTATGCGACAAAGCGAAGTGGAATGAAAGGACCGACTTGTATGAAAGTGCCGCTAATATTTGATATAAATTCTAGTTTGCCAAGTCAATTGAAGAAATGAGCTAGATTATATAACAGCTCCGTATTGCATTTCCATTCCAATTACCAGCATGCAGATCCTAATACAGATTCTATAAACTTTTTAATATGTGTGTTCTAGTCTCAAACCAAATAAAAAACCAAGACATACGCGCTGCGAACCATACAGTGAAGCATACCTAAACGACACCTCCGCTCTGTGCAGACACGCTCACACGCACACATTTACAACCATTTACAATCAAACTACACCTCACTAAGTGCACCCATGTTTATGAAACCGGCCTCACGTCACTGTTGACAGCTCTCTGTCTAGTTTTTTTATTTAGTCTGAGGTTCTAGTAACAATTTAACTGGAGTGCAATTCTGATTCAGGTTAAAATACATCAGAAAGTTTGTTAAAATGGGCCACCCGTAGCGGGTCAACAACAGAGGAACGAGTCTTATTGTAATCAGACGGCGGCAATAAAACCGTCCGAGACGCGCCGTAATGAACGACGGATAGAACAACGTTTAATATTTCCGAAACAAATTGACCAATAAAACAAAAAGTTGCCAAGTCTTGATTTCCTCGGAGCTCGAACTTGTTCAAAGTTCGAATTGTAGTCGGATTGTTTTTTAAAGTATTCCACGATTCCGTCCCGAGGGGGTGCAGGGCTAAGGAGGTGAGGTGAAGTTAGGGGGAACCGCGAGGCAAGGAGGCGTTCGCTTCACTCAATAAAAAATCAGCATGGTTCCGGCTACGTTTTCATTCGCTAATCTCCGGCCGCGCACTAATCTTCCGTGACGGACGGGCCCATGTTTATTTTATTCCCTTTCGAAATTTATTTAAGCCGAAAGGACTTCGCTTTGGACTGGAGTTAAGTTTTTAATAGAATTTGCCAAAGTTTAAATAAGTTAGCGTTATTGTTGGAGTAACTGACGTCACACCATTACTCTGTCAATATTAGATCATTCCCTTTTAATAACGAAATCTTCTTACTAGAGAACTTTTGTATGAGTCAGACTTACCTACAGTATAATTAAATTAACCCTTATAAACTCTATACCTGAAAGTGATAGTAAAAAGAACTCTATTTATGACGTAATACAAACTATACAAAGTTATCCCCAGTAAATACATAATTATCTTAGTTTATAAAAAATATGTTTAATTACACTTGTAGCTGGAAGTGTCCCAAATAGCTCCACTCTCGATATTCTCAATCTTGTAAACGAAGCACCTCCAACGACTGGCGCTTCCGCGGTAAAATGTCGTAAGTCACAGCACATAACTCTTGAGGCGGGTGATCGACTCACGACGCAGGGAATGCAATATCTTGGAAGGTAAACATAGATTCTCGGATATAGCTAGTTTCGTTAAAGAATACAAGAAAATAACTGTTATCTCAAAGACGGCTCAAAGGCGTCGAAAAATTCCTCCGCATCGCTGTCGGCTGGTAATGTACCCAAGAGACTGGCGGCATTGTCACGTGGCAGCGATGCGGAGGAATTTTTCGACGCCATATTTTAGATATTAATTGTTTATTTGTATAGTTCGTTTTAATTAATATTAGTAATAGTTAGTTTTGTTAGTGTTTAGATTTATACCCAATTTAGAGAAATAAATAAAAAAACTTAATAGCCTAATATCAACTACTCATCACCTTTTACAAAATATTGCTTTTCCCGACCCAGTGACGTTAATCGTTGAGGAGTTCTCCTGATACTTCACCACCAGCTCTACTTCACTATATGAATGTGAATTTGTGACGAGCATTAATTGCATGGCAAACAATATTAAAGTAATCGAATCGCAACCCGTGAAATACTAAAACTAAATAGTTCCGATGGTCTTCATCATCAGTTCCATTTCAACAAAATGGTGCTTTCCAAGAGACAATTTTGCACGAGTTACTAGGTGTGCCTATAATATTTGAAGAGTTCCCTCGATTTCTTCAGAATACCATTATCAGATCCTGATCTTATGACAATTTGGAAGAATACCATTTCAAACTAAAAAAAAAAAAAATTACATTTACCGAAGGTCACGTCAAAAGTTATAAAAGACAATTAAAAATAAAATCTGAAGCATTGCAGAGCCACACTGAACAAAAATAATCTTGTACCTACACTGTCAAGACATCTTCCAGCCGGATTTGAACTCGCTACGTCGAAAATTTTGGGCCAAAAAATCTAAATAAAAAATGATTAAATTAGCGGAATTTTCTGTACTGTTGAGAATATAACAAACTTTTAAATGTTAAAATGACAGGGGCCACCTCCGCTTTACCACATTTGCCTTTGGACCACTACGTTTGAGACACCCTGTATATAAACATCTGAATTCATAACCTCCTCCTTTTAGAAGTCGGTTAAAAACGTGCTTTCAATGAAGACATAACATAGTATTCATGGAATAAAAATATTACACAAAACTTCTTAGAAACAAACGATTTACATCAATATTTTTGCAGCAAAAAATATTATTATTTGTTTTTTATTAGTTTGTTTATTTGTGTTATTCTTATGAATTGTTTTTAACAGCAGTAGCCTAGTGGTGTGACCTTCGGCTGCCAAGTCATAGATCTTGAGTTCGAACCCAAGACACGCACCTCTGAATTTCGGATTCATTTGGATATGTGTATAATAAATTACCACTTGCTTCGGCATGCCTGAGAGATGTTTCTTGACGGCATGTGAAGCCAAGTCAGAGGCTCTTGGGCGGCGCGCCGGCGGTCTTGGCTCGCAATCCTCCGCAAAACGTGGTTACGACTCAAACAAAATCGTAATAATTATGATCTAAAACTTAAATTTTACTGTTCTACCGTCGTGTTTATCATTGTTACAGACTTCAGTAGTTTCACAGAGATTTCGAGGTAATAAATTACTATCAAGTTTTAGGAGTCAGGAGAAAACGCATTCTTAATTAATTTATTATATTTACTTTGATTGTTAAAAGAACTATCAGGTAATTAAAATCAATCTTACAAAGAATATAATAATATTTTTTCGAATACTTACATAAAACATGTCTTCCCCAAGTTTAATCGGAGGTAGGTACGTTTAGCTTCATATATTCGAACTTAATCGGACGAGTCTCAAGTACAGAAGCCAATTGTTTATCAGCCAAAAAGAACCGCACCGCGACACTAAATCAATATGTACTTCCTCACAACACTTCCCTTTTCTATATTTCACTTTCCTAAATCAGTCAAAGAAAATATAAAACATTCCCGAAGCTACATAATACCTATATTAAATCATATCTGAATTAACATGAAAGTAGAATAAAGTAAAACTCCGACGTCACATCCCGTCTTTTGTTTGATAAAAGAATATTTATCCAAAAAAAGATGGTGTGATCTTATCGGAAATATACAAATGACATTATCGAACGAGTTGGGACCAGGGTACGTAATATACGTTTGAGATACATAAGTATTTCCCGCGTATTTACCGCGACTCTTATACGCTCTACTCGCTTGGCACGCGCGCTCAGCGTTCGAAGCGGAGCGAGTGAAAGAGCTGCCTTGATTGCTTCTCCAATCGCAACTTGATCTGCTGATCTCCCCAACTATTGATATTTCATGAATATCTTTACATACTATGATTGCAGGTTTCATTTAATAATAATTGATTACCTCTGTCATCTGTGTATGTGAACAATGTAAGTAATTAGCGTTATAATTAAATGTTGCCATAAATTCTGGAAACTGATATTGTGTGATCAAACAACCACCAAATGAAACGATAATCAGATACAATTCATACATTAAAGTTGAAAGTAATTGTCCATTGTTACGTGCATTTACATTATCGAGACCTCCACGCGGAAAGTTACAATAACACAGAAATGAAATATGCACAGTTAAATAAGTGATGTTTTCGTTGTACCCACAATTACATAACAATAGAGTTGAATTAATTGAAAAGCACTCGAGTACAGACAGCTTCTTGCCCTTCCTGCAACTCATATTACATGAACTTTTCAAACGAACTGCACAAAAAAATCACGTCTCAGCGTCGTCAGTAGATTTAATTATGGAAACCTTACAATATCCAATAGCGTAAAAGAAATTCGCGAAATTAAATTCCGTAGCGTAGCCATTTGTAAAGTACCGCAGAGCAACGCGCTACGGATTAGCGGGCGTCCACACACCGCTACGCCTCTACGGTGCTCCGCCGCTACGGTGCTACGCTGCTACGACACCCCGCAACTTTTTTCGTACATGTAGCACGGCAACCGCAAGCTATATATTATCTAGATATTCAAACTCTTATAGTAAAATAAAGCATACTTATATTGTGTATTGAAATCTTTGTACGTTAATTAAGTGTAATATTTTTCGAATGATCTGTATGCTTTATTCTCCAACAGGCTCTACGAAAGTTTGTTTCTGATGAGTTGTGCTTCAGACAGTAAATTGTAATTTATTCGGAAATTGCGTAGGGGTTCTGAATTCAATTCAGTATCAACATTTATCAATAATCGTTATCGTCGAATCGGTGGCATATCAATAAATTTCCAAAATAATTATCGGAGCTCAACAAAGGAAACCCTCGTCGAATCGAGTAATTTTCGTGCCCCCGACAAAAATTCCGATTCTCGTTATTCAAATACGAAACCGGAACACGATTCCGGAACTCATTCGAGGCTCGCGCTACCACGTCGAAGGCCGCTCAATCGAAAATTGAATTTCAATGTCACAACAGTGCAGATGTAAAAATCGTCTCGAGTTCGTTCAGCGTCGGGCGCGCTCGGGATCGTTGGGCGGTGCGCGCGCAGCGGGGGTGAGGCGCGGGCGTGCGGGGAGCGGGCGGGGGGTGCGGGGTGCGCGCGCGGGCCCGCGCCGGCAGTGTCCCGGGCCGGCCGCGTCCGCCGCACGTGTGTCACGCGATGCGCCCCCGCCCCCCCTCACGCTCCGCGCGCCCCCCGCTAGCCGCGCGCGTCGTGCTGTGACCGCAGTGAGTGCTCTGTGTGGACCCGCTTCCGCAACTGTGGCGCGATGATCGCGCGACTCCGCACGCGCTGAAACGCATGCGATTTGTCGCTACGGATTTCTGTACCTACAGTAAGTTTCAGTGTTGTTTCGCGACTTAAATGCACAGTCGCTCGGACCGGAGACTTGTTCGAGTTGACAAACTTTTGATTTATCGGTCGCTCCATCGGAGCCGAGTGAATTGTTTAGTGGTGACGAGGATTGTTGCACAAAGCGCTGGTAGGCGGCTATCTGATCTGAGTGACGCGAGTTATCTCGCAGCGGATCGGGGGCAGCGGAACTCCGGTTAAGCCGCTCTCTCTAGGTACCACACAACTCTGTGGAGCTTTAAACTTTAAGTAGACTTAATCACTGAAAAGTTGCTAGTTTAAACTGTATTTAAAGTGTAGTAGTTTTGTCGTAAACTTTTAATGTTCGTCACTTTATTCATAAAGCTCTCGGGAAGCAGATAACTGAATTAAAGCAAAACCGCGAAGACATTGTGAAGTGCGGCGGTGGATTTGCATGGCGTGGGCTCGTCGAGCCGCGGCTCGGTGTCGGCTGCATTAATTAAGTGCGGCGCCGCAACTGTGTCGAGTGCGGCCGCGCCGCGGTACGGCGCCACGCCATACGGCGCCAAACCTGCGTAAAAGTTTATGAGCGGTTTAAAGCGAACATTAGCCACCGAGCACTCGGCACAGATAACGCCGGCCTCTGAATAAAACATTCAATCTCCGAGAGAAGCCACTCTATTTGATTAACGTCGTAATTACTCATATAACTCCGCAGACGTCTCTGAACAACCGATCCTCCGCTTCCGAACGTTCCGCCACGCTTTTGTTTCAGTAATGTCGGAAACGATCGCCCGAACAAAGGCAAGCACTTTATTAAAACTAAGTTTGAATAGAATGTCACCGAGAAAAATTTCATTTATTAAAAACTCCCAGATGATCCAACCCCGCGACGGCAACGGACGGAGCTTTGAACACGCGAAACTTAAAAAAAATGATAAGCAAGCGAAGGCGCCACAAACTGAGCAAAAAGGATTCCTTTTTGAATTTGACGACTGAATAAATCAGTTTGTATAGGTCGGGAGCGCCACAGAAAAAAATGTTACCGTATTGCAGGTTGAGGCCGCTGGGAGCGTTTGAGGCAAGACGACGGAATCGCTTACCGAGGGTTGAATGGGATTAGCCCTTTCGAGGGGACGCGATAAACTAATATGTGGACCCGAATCGGCTCTGAATAACCAAAGTAATGTGCAGTCCAAGCCGACGTCACTCGCCACCGACGCCACCAATACAATCTGGCTGACCGACAGCTAACAATCGAGTCCCGACACTTGCGATTGCAGAATCTTTTCAACATTATTAACAGAACCGCATCCGGCATGCCTGTATACGTAAACGAGGCAAAAAGAGTGGTTCGGTTCGTAGCAGGCGGCATTCTGTAGTTTCTGCTTACCCCATTGGGAGAAGGCGTGAGTTTATGCATGTATGTGTTAATAGAAATCCTTCGAGAGTCACTGATTGATATCTTATCATGATCATTGTCAGCCAAATAGCAGTCCACTAGCCATATTTTGTACACCATAGCTGATGGTCAAACATGTTGAGCCGAAAATAAAACCTTGTAAAACCTATATAAGCATCCTGACATGTAATTATCTACACATGTTTTTGCAAATAAATGAATCTGAATCTGAATCATAGCGACTAGAAATTCAAAAAAACATGTGATTTCCAGAAAAAACACTACAAATTGAAAAATAACTTGAATTTCTAAAGTCGATGTCGATGTCTTTGGTTTTGAATTTTCGTTTTTCGCTACTGACTTCCGTTATTAAAAGTTATTTTTCACTTAAAGTGTTTTTTTTTGGAATTCGGTTGTTTTTGTTTAGTAAAAAGTTTTTATTTTTCACTTTTAGTTGTGGTACTTATCCCACACAAATTCGGATACCTCTTACAGTACTACACAACTTAGTATTTTGAAAATTTGCATTCATTCATTTTAATAATTATACGAATGTATTTGGTTACATGACTTTACATGTTATTGCGTTTGCGTAAAGATCATTTTCATCTAAAGCAGTAATAAAGATTGGAGATTTTTAAGGCGCACCCAGTTCGGATGGTGATCGGTTTTACGAATTTTTCGCTATTGCTTATGCTACATCTAAGTTGGGTCGTAATGTACCTGCTTCTTGAAGTAATGCGAGATTTTTTATAATTTAAAAGCTTACAGACTATCTGCTACCTATGTAAATAACAGTGACAGGAATATTATTATAACATCTTCCTCATAGACTAACTGGGAAAAATACGTAGTATGAAGCTAACTCAAAAACTACGCGAGCAAAGTTAATAAAATGTATAAAAGACCACCGCGCAAGCTTCTTCTACCAAATGAAAACAAAAGATTTTTCAAAATCGGACCACAACTGACGAAAATATTGCTGAACATATTATATTTAAAAAAATATATAATAAAGTCAAACATAGAACCTCCTTCTTTTTGGAAGTCGGTTAAAAATCCAATACGGGTAGGTAAATACTTAACAAAAATAAAAGTCTGCTCTGTGTGTATTAATTACATTTATCAATTCTCAATTAGGAAAAGTAAATAGTAGGGTAGTCGTTTTCACCAACTACTAAACAATGAAACGAACAAAACACACAGTTGCTCTGTACTTAAGTCTCAGTACCAAACGACAATTAATTAAATAATCATTTAAATAAGCCGGTAATAGACACCGAGCATTCAGGGAATCGGCTTATGAATAGATCGTTGTTGTATTCATTATGAAGCAAAAGGTTTCGCTCCAAACTTCTGCGAAATTGCCCGTAATCTGAGATTATAATAGACAAAGAATATTATGAGGCAGTAATTGGGGCGTTATGATGTCTTACTTACTCCATTAAAATTTATAATCTTGCTTGAAAATATGATCCAATCAAGGCACATTACATACATTTAACATCGTTAAGCGTCAGGCAAATATTGTAAAACCTAAAATATTCGTTAAGTTAGCTAACAATATTAATAAGTAGCTATAACTGTAACTAACTGAGCTTAACAAATAAGTCTCTTCTTGATTATAATTGTTGCAGTAAAACTTAACATGGTGTGTGAAAATTGCTGAAAGCTCGTTTATATTTAACTTGTAATATTTCGAAACACATCGCAGTAATTCCGCGCTCGTGGTCAAAGGTGAGCCAACTGCGCTCATTCCGAATGATAATATTGGAGCAACTTCAGAAATCGTTTTATCAACGCAGTGTATACCACTGTGTTACTGATATACTAAAATACTTTGCACGTGAATATTACTGTGTTTTATTCATATAGGAATGCGCTATTGGAAATTAATCAGAGTCAATTGGCATTTTGACGTTCAAAAACCAAACCAAATTATTTCAAGGCCACAAGAATAATATAAGGCATTGTTTGATAAATGAACCTGTCGAAAACTTATAATGATTATGTCAATATATTCGGCCAAGACACAGTATGATTTTCATACGACCTTCATGAGAAACCAGCGACGACAACGTAAAGAGAGGTTGATAGACGGCTCTTAATCTTCAGATACTTATTCCAACGTGAATTCTACATAAACCCGAGCGCGCGAGTGTCGTAAATAAGGATCCTCATCACTTTATTTAAACTCATTCCGTTTTTAATAGGTGTGTGCCATTAGCATTAACTGCTGGATACGTGGTTGGTAGATACGTACCTACTGCTAGTCACATTCTGCTCCAATTCATGAATAATCAGCTCCGCCATAAGCGCGGGCACACTTAGCGCGGCCTGGCGCGGGCGTCTCGATTGCAGATCGCTCCCTCGGGGAGAGATAAGCCAATCCCGTTGCGTTGTATAAACCTTCACTATTTTATGACGCGATTTAACGCCGCGCCGAAAACCCGGATAAAGTTATGTTTGTTGTTTTGCCTCTATCTCGTCTTACGTCTAATACGAGCTCGCTGTACTGCCCCCTTCGACAAGCTCGATATCAGTCAAGTTTCTTCGCAGATTGAAGTATTTATATGCTGCTGGTTTGTGAGACAGTTCGGTTTGATGTTCCCACAAGCGAGGGCCGCTCCTCAGTGGAGCTCGAGGATCGCTTCTGTAAACACTCGTATTCGGTCGCGGTTTATCTTTCGTGGAATTAATATGATTTCCTGGTACCGGGCTTTTATCATCGTCCGATACTTTAGCTGACGCTCGCTTTCAGAGAATCAAATCGTCTGTAGTGTCTTTGTACCGTACTGACTGCGTTATCTGAAGTTTCCTTTAAGGATCGTAAACTGTGTCCAAATAAATCTTGTGACCGGTGCTCGTGCTAGTGAGTCTATTACAGTGAGATACCGTCGTGGGTGTAGCGCGGCGGAGTGCCGGATTGTCGGAGGGTGAATAAATAGCGATCCAGATAACAGAAAGGTATGATATCAAATCCTTTTATTGAATGTTCGTCCCCAGTTAGTGCCAACGTTGTGTGGATTACAAATTAGAAACCTTATCCCATCTTCTTCTCTCTCTTCTTCTTTTCGTGTGGTTAGTGACTAACCTGATCCCATGATTGTGATGAAGTCTTTGTTCTGACAGATGGCACAAAGGAATGCACACATTACATTTAAATAAATCATCAATAATTATCATTAAGTCCACTCCCAATAGTGCGACACTTAAGTTATTATTATTATTACCTATCAATGAATATCTAAGAGAGCAGAGATGACCCAGTTGTAAAGGCTGCGACTTACGAATTGTAAGTCATAAGTTCGAACCCAGACAGGCGCTTTGCTTTATGTAAAGTATTTCATCACCACTGCTCTCAAAACGGTTAAGGAAAACATCGCGAGGAAACCGGCATGTCCTAGAACCAAAAATTCGAAGACATGTGACTTCTACCAACCCACACTGGGCCCGCGTGGTTGATTACGACCCACTCCCTCGAACCGAGAGGAGGCCTGTGTCCCAGCAGTGGGAACATTATAGGCTGATTGTGCAATGCTATATAAATATCTAAAAGTGAAAAACTTATAATATTCCGGTATTTCTCCAGTCGAGTCAAATCTGTCACAACTCGTTAATTGGCTCAAGGCAGACGTCATTAGAATAGCCTTTCGGAGTAAATTGTGGCAGAAAGTAATCTATTAAAATAATTGAATTTTCTATTAAAATTGTGCGGTGTCGTCCACCAATGGGTAATAAGAGAGTCGGGGACTTGTTACCAAACCACCCATCCCACGTTTGAATTATTCAATATTACAAATTACATTACCATCTAATAGAATTTGGACAGTTTAAATGGTTCCCCTCGACCCCTCCTCGCGAACGTGTCAGTGTTTAATAGGGAACATTACTCAAACTATATTTGTGTTAGCATAATGTTATAATTGTAGGTGAGCAGTACCTAAATAGTTATTATCTCCCCATCTAATCGAGAGCTAATGGTGAAGTACTCACGATAACACTCTCAATGATAATTAAACGTTGGATCTCAACGAGTGACAGACTAGAAACTAAAGTGAATGCAAAGTTGTAGAGCTTATTAAGAGTCGACGACATTTCTACACTTCTATATTTACGCGCGTAATAATATTCTCGCCTTCTGATTGAGCTTTTAACAACCTCAAAAGTTAAACTTTAAAGTACTTAATACATTCTCAAAAGCCATAATATTCATAGAAATGCCAAACACTGTTTATAAATATTCCAAGTCTGTGATTGAGCACTAAATCAAAGTCGTTTCTTTGCATCGCGGCTTCATTAATCACGCTGTTATCTGCGACGTGTTCAGTTGTTCACCACGCTTACAATTTGTACCGAAGTAATACATGGAACCTCGCTAACAGTAACTCCTCATGTCTAGAATTACTCAGTGTAACAAGCTCAACTTCGCATCAAACTATTTCCACAGCTCATTTCATTTATGAAAATACGTTTGCGGTAAATGCTGTTACCCAATACGAGTCTAATATGAGCAGAAAGCGATGCGGCGCGGTGATGGATCGTCCATTGCCGGCAAACTGCCACTTTATTGGACATTAATCGCTCTGATATAGCGATGGATACGTGATACTGCGATCCAGTGTCAAATTTTAGTTTTCGTTTGTACAGCCCCATTTGTAGGTGAATTTGGATCGTTATGGATTTTGTCGCCCATGACTTTGATTGTCTATATATCTATCGTTCCTATCTACGATCACTTTGTTCGCTTCAAGTTACAAATCTTTGCTTGCAGTCGAGTTAAATGAGCTCGTTTGATGTTTATCTCCACTTTAATCGTGATCAGTGATTATTTTGTTAAGCGGCTCATCTTTAATCCTTGCTACGAATAATTTCATATTCGATATTTCAAGTGAAGTCGAATAAGCTTTAAATTATTGCTCTGTTTGAATTACTAACAACTTTAAAACGCAATATTAAATGTTTCAGTATAACTCTATTAGATGAGCCCATATATACTTGATTCGGTAATTAAACGCTCTTAAATAGTTGATTGTTTGCTACACAACGGGCCCCGATGTAATCGGCCACTATAAATAAAAGGCTACAATTAAAGCGCGTTTTGTGACCGATGGCCGCGTGTGGCCGTTTTATCTGCTATCTGACTAATGACCCGCCCAGGGCTCCCGGCAATGCTTACCCTCTGACTGACGGTGTCGTTATAGCGATACTCGTCGGTGCCAAGCCGCGCTACGACCGCGATGTGCATTGTTGCTGAAATATTTCAACGTGAATATGAGCATGTAAATTATATGGTATTAAATGTTAGTGCTCGTAAAATGTTAACATTAGAGCTCCTTTGAAACACGTTACAATAATTTATATTTTTTTTTTCAGACAACCAATGCCCATAGTCTTGTTTATTGTTGTTAGAAAAAACGTATAAAAGTGGAAAAAAAATGTCGATTCATCGACCCGCACCTCGCACAGATTGCAGATTGATTAATCGATTGAACACAGCCGCGTCCAACCTAGCTCATTTGCAGGATGCTATTGCTACTCCCCCGCACAGCTTTCAAGACTGATGACTAATACAAATTCTTCACTATCGTATGGATTCACCAGCACAAATATCAGTTACAATCAAATCGTCAAGTATTGATCCATGTATTTACTGAACTAACAAATAGATATCCTTCAAGCTCCAGACACGTTCCACCACGTACTTAATTCCCTTCATATGCATCACACAAACGTGTTTTTATTATGAACCATACCCGCTGTGAGCGACGATAATCTATTTCAAGTTAATCAATATAACCGAAAAAGCACTCGTTTTTAAATATAAACAAACATTAACGGACTTGTATTGTATTGCAATTTGTTTTCGTAACAACATTAAACATAATATAATTTCAATTTATTTATGGTCCTCCCAGCTTTGTTCGAACAGAACATTTATTTCAATTGAAATCGAATACATATCAGATTAGCAGTTTTATTCACTTTCATACATAATTATCATTTATTTGCTTTATCTACTGGGAATACACTAAATAAACCATTTCAGTGATTTACATTCAATTTCTTCGACATTTATGCGATGCAAAGTTCAAAATGAAATTCAAAACCGAAATTGAATTTCATTTTGAAACAATTTGACATTGCTCAAACTTATGAATCCCTTGTTAGTCCCGCTACGAACGAAAACTATTTGATTTGCATATTTCAGTACACAGCGCTTAGCGAATTGAACATTTTCTTTCGTTAACTAGCTTCACAATCACGTTGACACAAGTAATTGAGGAAGCGGTTCCGTTCGCGAGCTATTTGTGTTCCAGCTCGCTCGAGTGGACATCTGTCCGCTCACTAAAATACCTCCACATTTTTCACTTCTACATAATTATTACAAGGAGTGCACTTTATCTCGGAAATTGGTTCTAATTTACAACACTCTCTGGATGTATTTCGATGATAATGTTAAAGAAATTAACGTATCGGCTACTTTGAAATAAACCTGTTTTTATCCGACTTCTTCAAAAAGGAGGAGGTTCTCAATTCGTCTGTATGTTCATTTTTTTTTGTTTTTTACTCTATTTCTCCGCCAATTATGAATCGATTTTGATGATTCTTTTTTGTATCGTGGGGCATGCTTTCGTGGTGGTCCCATATAATTTTTATTAACTTTGCTTGTTTGGTTTTTGAGTTAGCTTCAATATTACGTATTTTTCCCATTTAGTTTATCTAGACGATGTTTTCATTTACTCCTTCACTGTTATTTACATCAGCTAGTGGTATTAGAATTTGTGTGGGGTAGGTACCACAAATAAAAAGTGAAAAATAAAAACATTTGAAGTCGGTGGCAAAAAACGAAAATTGAAAAGCAAAGACACCGACTTCCGAAATTAAAGTTATTTTTCAGTTTTGAGTGTTTTTTTTAGAAGTCGGTTTTTTTTTTTGTAAAATGTTTTTATTTCTTTATACAAACGACTGTGTTCGTCACAGAGTATTACGACTATCTTTGATTCTGCTTTGTTTTTTAACTTAATGCTATTGATTTGTACAATTAATGAGTTGTATCCGATGTGCGCTCCACTTGTGACATTAAGCTCCATGTGACACTAGCACGGCGCGGCTCATCCCGCATTACAACACGCCAACTAAGTACGGTTCCATGTATTACACGCTCATTGTATTAGATTAATAGGATTTTAGATCGTGAATCCACTCCACACTATTATGTTCTTTACACACACGAAATAACGCCTTTGAGAGCGCTGCTAAGTAATGGCAGAACGCATTATCAGTTTGAATGTCATTTTTAGTCAAAGAGCTCGATTAGGAATGTGACCGAAATGTGACGCATTGAACAAATATTCAGTAGTCTAGGAGCAAATGTAACTTGATGTTCGTGTAATATTCGCGCATGGTGTGGTGGCTGCAATTCCGCACTGAATCGCGCTGTCTATTCCCGTCTGGCCACACATGTACATGTAGACTGTAGAGACGCAGGACTCGCAGGCGGCGGGCGGCGGCTGCACAAGATGTCGACAACTTAGTATCGCGACGACAAGCACTCGCAGCAAGTTGGACAACTCCACAACTGTTGCCAAAATTTACCAAACTTTATGTATGCAGCGCTACAATTGTATAAATACTGCCAAAATCCGTCCATTTGGAACATTTGGACCGTTCCGTTCTGAACTCTATTTCGCCATGTTTATTTCGAATTCAATTTGCGTATTTCTGTATTCTGTTCTACGGTTCGCTTCTAGCTTTACATCAAATCGATATTTTAAGTAAAGTTGAAAGAATTTTAAACCAGTTATAACCTGATTATTTACCCCGGCCGATGCGACGCTTCAATAATTATTTTTATTCATTTCTCAGCAGTTCCACCGGCGCAAGTGAATCCGTTTATGGACAAAGTAAAAGTTTCATCTATCTAGACGAGCCGAGTGTCCCCATTTGCGATCCAGGAATACCTTTTTATTATTCTTTGAACGTTTAGCGTACCCTCCTTTAAACCTTAGTTTATGTGATGTTGATGTTGAAAATAAGTTTCATACACGATTCTACGCGTTGTCGCGAGCGCGCGAATTCGAATACTGATTTGACAGATGACACCGCTGATGGCTAATGCTGTCAGCTGCGTTCATTTTTAACCCCCGACTGAAAAAGAGGGGTGTTATAAGTTTAACGTGTGTATCTGTGTATCTGTGTATCTGTGTGTCTGTCTGTTCCATCGTAGCTGCCAAACCGCTGAACCGATTTTGTTTTTTTTTGTTTTGTTTGAAAGGTGACTTGATCGAGAGTGTTCTTAGCTATTATTCAAGAAAATCGGTTCAGCCATTTGAAGATTATCAGCTCTTTTCTAGTTGATGAATGGATGTGAGCATCTTTCACAGGTCTAATCGATTGGAAATTTAGAATTCTGTTACTTCAATGATATTAGAAGAATATAGTAACCTTGAACTGATGCTGCAGCATCACCTGGATGCAGGATACCCAACTCCCTCACCAACTTATCGTGTTTGGGCTCATTGGAAAGGTCTCAAAAAATAGGTTACAGATGGATGGTGATCAGGGTCTGATGATGGAGTAGGAAAGAGAAATGAGACTAAATTAGAAACTAGCTTCACTGTGGCAAAAGTACGTACAGCTACGCAGATATCGGCGAGCGGCGGGTTGATCATAGCGTTTCTACTAGTAATATAATATGAAATTTAAAAAGCTGGAAATAAAAGTTAAATTAAAAATTAAAAAAACCCCCGACAAAAACAAAGCATTTAAAAAGTTAACATATAATATGTATTGGCCCTTTAAGTTTAATATAAAAGTTGTAGGTAATATTTTCATCCAAGCGTCGTCGCGTCGGGGGACGGCTAATGAAAACGCCAACATACACTAGGAATAATGAATATATATGCTATTGTAGAAAGGATAGCTGCTGTTAATTTCCTATTTTCATGAGCCGTCCCCCGACGCGACGACGCTTGGATCAAAATATTACCTACAACTTTTATATTAAACTTAAAGGGCCAATACATATTATTTTTTTACTTTTTAAATGCTTTGTTTTTGTCGGGGGTTTTTTAAATTTTTAATTATTTTGATTATTGGAATTCTAAACTTCTACGCGGATGAGGTCGTTGAAGACGAATACTACTGTTTATATAATTGTTTTTAGGATGAGCCATGTAATAAAATGTGAGGTAGTACGAGTATTAGGTGAGTCTTACAAATATACAGTCAAGTTTATGGTCGCCCATTAGCGTTCGCAAAAAAACTAATTTTGAATGGAGTTGTCGCGTTGTGAATAGAGTTACTATTAGCAAGCTATTATAGAACACTGAAAAAACGCCCTTCAGGGAACCTGCTAACAATTGAGACGTGTTTCACAAAACGAGGCATTAAGTTGGAAAGCTCCACAAAACGCACTCCACTGCGATATCTCATTAAGTGAGTTGCACGGCAGCGGCATTATTAAGCATTTATTTTTATTTGAACTTATTTTAATGCATTATATTTTTATACTTCTGGTGCATTTTCTTTACGACTTTCGAGTTAGTGCCTAACTTAGGTGCATTCGATGTCTAAAGTTTATTATGAATTCGCTTCCGCCTGCGGCTTCGCCCACGTGTTATGTTGATAAAAAGTAGCCTATGTCCTATTCCAGGTCATAGTCTACCCGTGTGCCAAATTTCATCCATATCCGTTCTGCCGTTTCAGCGTGAAAGCGTAACAAACAAACAAAATCACTTTCGCATTTATAATACTAGCTGAGCTTCGTACTGCCTAACAGTCGCTTTTTTTTTTAATTTTTTAATTTTTCTCTCCGTATGAACCATCCTCGAACTTCAAGGAATATTCTAAAAAAAGAATTAGCAAAATCGGTTCTGCTGCTCTCGAGATTTGCGCTTAGCAACACATTCAGCGATTTATTTTTATATTATAGATTATAGTTAGGATTAACTTTTGTGTGGTCCTGCGTTTTAAAGAATGGTCTCTCTATAAAGTAATAATAATAATAATCGTTTATTTATAAAAAGAGGCACATTTACAATAAGTAACTTAACAAATAAATAAAATAGAGCAGTTGCTTATTTGCCTGAACTAGGTTGAACCTGTGCTTCAGGCTAGGAAAAGCAAAAATACTTAATTTAATAAATTAACAATGGGTAAAAGCTAAATTAAAATTAGGTAAAAAAAAGGTAAAAAGTAAAATAGCGTAAATAAAAACTTTTAACAACAAAAAAATAACACTAAAAAGTGAAAAATAACTTTAATTTCGGAAGTAGGTGGCAAAAAACGAAAATTGAAAAGCAAAGACACCGACTTCCGAAATTAAAGTTATTTTTACCCGACTACGGCGAAGAAAAAAGGAGGGTTATGATTTTGACCGGTATGTATGTATTGTATATGTATGTTCATCTGTTCCCTCATATCTTCTAAACGACTCATCACAATTTGACAAATGAGGTATCGTTGGAAGCGTCTTGATCGTCACATTAAATTAAAAATGGCGCCCTCTAGAGGACATAAAGTCAGGAACTAAAAAAAAATATTGTTTAATCGTACCATGTTGGGTATCAAATGAAAGGGCTTAAAGAGCACATTTCAAAAATATATGTATTATAACCCCAAAAGAAAAAAAGAAAAAAAAAAAGTAATAAATAAAAAATCCGGAGTCACACGTAATCTGTTCGATTACGCTCGATATACGCCCTAACACGTGTGACTGCGGATTTTTAATTTGTCTGTCTGTGGTGTCTTGTTTATACCTTTTTAGTCGTAGTTGGGTTTTAGTTTTTATTACTTAAATTTTTTTCACTGTTTAGTTGTAGTACCTACCTCACATAAATTCGAACACCACTACCTGCTATGAAAATAACAGTAACGGAGTCAATTACAACATCGTCTAGATATATTACGTGGGAAAACTACGTAGTATTGAAGCTAACTCAAAACCTACGCAAGAAAGGTTAATATTTATATGGGACCACCTCTGAAGCATGACTTTTGAATGAATTGAAAAACATGACTAATGAATTGAGAAACTCCTCCTTGTTGAAGAAGACGGTTAAAAAGTAAAAAAAAAACCTTTCAGTGAATTGAACTGCACCAAAGCTATTGGTGAATAGAAATGGTCAATCGGTTTAGACTAAGAGACGAATAAAACGAAATAATGTATATATTATGAGAACATAATATGAGGTTATTCACGAACAACCATGTGCGCTTATACAATTGTTATTGTATTCCGAGATTAATGCAAAAACAAGTATGTATTGAATAAAGAATAAGAAAACAATATAATATGATAACCCGGTAAGATATGCGCTTATCTCAGCAGGTTATCAGCTGGTGTTGTTGTTCAGACTGTAGGAACAGCTTCGAACGCCGCCACGTTTAAAATGTATAAGACAGGCTTTTCGAATATGATCGGCTTGCCCGCGTCGGTGAGGCACGTTTCGCCACTTTATTCGAAGGGGCGCGGGGCGGGGGGCGACAAGTGCCCTCCTTCCCAACTTTGACAAAGAGTGTCAACCTCTTAGCTGTCAAAATTATAAGCATGGCAGGTGGCTTCTGCAAATAATTAGGGTGCACTCGATTGGCTCTCTAGAGCCTCTCGTCGCGAGGGAGGTGAAACGACTCGCTGCGTGTTTAAAATGTCGAGTCTCATTGTTATCTTGTCGCGTTTGTTTTAAAATTATTCAACTTTAAGACAAGTACAAATTGCTCGTTGTTACGGTTATTAAGTGGCATTTGGAATACAACTTTGTTCTGTTCCCTTTGTGCTTAACATAATAAGATTGAATACCTAAATAATACAATCACTAGAGTAAAGCCTCGTGCAGACTGCCGCGACGCGACAGTGCGATGCGATTCTAACAAAACAATTTCTAAGAAATCTTCACGGTATAACAATTACCGGAGCCGCGTCGCGCTGTCGCTTCGCGCTGTCGCGTCGCGCTGTCGCGTATCGCGTCGTGTCTGCACGAGACTATAGATTTCAAATTCACATAAATATTAAATTGACCGCAATAATCATGACAGGGAATGAGTAAAGATGAGTGTCAAAGTTAAATAATATTAATAAAGCCTTGATAGGTAACGAAGCCTCCATGATACGAGGAGGCTAACGAAACGAAACTGAGTTGTTAACAGAAGACTGAGCCCCGAGCGATGGACATCTACATTCTAAAAGAACCGTCTTTATTTAAAACATTTCAACGTTTAATATTTAATTGTAATGTAGATATTGTGCTCTCAGGAGGAATAGTATTCCCGCAATTTTTTTTAAATGTTTTATTTTCTTAAATTAAAATTTCAAACTTAAAGATTACTGTCGAAAATCAAAGTTAAACAAGTCTAGATTTCTTCTTGAATCCGCCTTGCTGGAATAAACTAAACAATTAACATTGAAGTGAAACATTTCAAAAAGTTCTGAGAAAAGCCTAATCTTGATTGTTGAGGCGTTCATTACAGCACTCATTAATATTAGAGATGCCGCGGCGGCAACTCCTGGGGGGGCAATCTTGGGGCTGTACTTGTGTGAGCTTTGGTGGTGGCCGTGGTTAATAAAACTTACGTTTATTTTAGAATATATACACTTCATAATAAAAATCATAATCATACAAAAGTTCACTGCTGCCAAAAGCCTTAGCCATATCTGACGAATTTATGACCGTAGGTTTTATTAGCGGACAAGATACTTTTGACCCATTCATAATTAACTTATTCCAGCCTCGATTTGTTCGTTTTTATGGGAGCCACCTATATGTATATGTAACTCAAATAACATATTAGGTCGGCGTCAGGTTTACTTTCGGTTGCGGTCCTTATTCGGCGCGTTGCGTTTACGCGACTAGGGTATGGATTATAAGCGTTTGCAATTGCTAATACACACCGAACTCAGACGCGTTACTAAATTCACCTGAGAATTTTACTCCGAAGGTTTTCCTATACTAATCCGGCCGTAAATTTAACATAAATATAAATAATAATAACATAAATTGTAACTTGTACGTCTCTTTTTTATATTTTCGGTAGTGTTTTTTATATTCTTTTGTATAATCGAAATTACACGTGTATAACGAAGTACCATCTTTTATTTCGTTACAATACGTACTAAGATACTTGTCCATCTATATGAAAATAATCTCGTTCTTTAAAACTTCCACAAGTTATTTAAACAACGTCTCCTTAGTCATACATATTCGTTGTAACGCAAATCAGCGTAAAATATCTGATAAGTCCAATTTTCCTCAATTATTCGGCGAGTCCTCGGAACACATGAGTGGATAAGAGATGAGGATAAGAGCCATTGAGCCGGAGTACTCCAATGTCGCAGGTTCATTACTCAGACATCACTGAGGACTCGTAATTGTACGCGTGTGTGTGAGAGTTATTTATAGTTCGAGTACGATTGTAATCCATTTTTTCTATAGTTAGAGAGCTATCGTTTTTATTGTGCAACTAGCTTCAACCCGCGGCAGCGCCTGCGTGGTACGTCTATAAAAAGTAACCTATGTCCTTTTTCAGGGTTCAAAGTAATCCCATACCAAATTTAATACAAATCTGTTCCGCCGTTTTAGCGTGGAAGCCTAACAAACAAACAAACTCACTTTCGGATTTATTAGTTAGGATAATAATTGGTAATCATGTTAAATCATGAAACCTAGTTATCATGAATTTTAGTTATAAGGTATTCACACAAATACAACTAAAAATATCATAAATTTTGTTAACGACATCATAGCTCTTATAATAACGTTAACTTTACCACTTTACTCGTGTCACAGTAACCTAAATTAAAAGCTTAAACAGCACATTAAAATACAGTCCGTCAAGATAAATGTCGTGATTAAATTACTTTACAAAAGAAGAAAGTTGGTAAACAAAAACGTAAATAGCGAAAATATAACGAAGTCGCCATTAATTCCACAATCTCACGAACTTCTTACAATAAACACTTTCTAACGAAATCTAAATGAATAAAAGTTCTGTAATAAAAAGTAGAGACCGTGTGAGTCAGACAGTGAGACAGTGAGCTATGTACGAAGTAAACGATACAACATAAACAAAGAATGAAACGTTTGTATGGTCTATCTCGTTTGTAAGGCCCACTTTGGCAAAAAGTTTAGCATTGTTGATTAAATCATATAAATAGGTGTGTCAGCTGAGCTGAGAACATGACTCCATCGAGAGTGAGCGACTCAACAACACGCTACCAGCTCACCAGGCAGCGCTTCGCGTGACCGATAATGAGTGCATTATGTCAAGCCGGATCGCAGCCATTACGTGTCACAGAGAACATAAATTGTAACATTTTGTTCCACCGCCAACCCTGTTAGGCGAAAAATTTTCAGTACATTTTGTAGTAACATAATTATGATGGTTCTATTAAATTTTAGTTCATTCATTGGTGGACTGACATTGAGTGCTCTGTATCAATTGAATTTGTTTGAGCTGGATGAGAATGAAAATGCATTAACTTCTGAAAATGAAATCTAAAAAATTTGAAAATACTCGTTTTACCAACCTATTGAATGTGAACAATCTAATTGTCATTGAGTGAATGCTTTAAATCGCCCAATATACTGGTCAAGGGCAAACAAATGTGGGTTACTATAAACTGATGGACATGAAGGGCCTCCATTTATTTCAGTACACTCGAAATAAATAATTATCTACTTATGTAGGTACTTATGTCGAAAAATTGATTCATTCATGGACATTAATTCCGTTTTTTCCTCACAGAACGGCGACATAAAATGGGTTAATTATAGTAATTGATTTATTGGTATAGTACATAGGTTTAACTTTTATTAGGAGTTTGAATACGAGGTAACTATTTAATTCAAGTCTAGGTTATTTCGGGTCAGCCGACTTATTATCGTAATACTTACTTAATGATTATCATTTGCAACTTTTCAAATTATAATAAATGATCTTGTATAACCTACCTCTGTTAAGAGCAAAGTCCTAGCCTTATTATTTTATCGAGGCTTGTTTAATAAAAAGTCGAACAACATCATAGCGACATGTCATGAGACTATTTAAAAAATAATAAGGTATTTTACATAAACTAACAAACTATACTAACTATTTACATTATATACTAAATTAAATTACTGATTAAAACAAACTACAAAAAACAATTAACTAAAATATGGCGACGAAAAATTCGATATGTTGAAATATCATACCAATGTTTTGTTCACGTTATTATAATACTTACTCATCAAACAAAACCTTTATAAAAAGCTTTTTATGTAAAATCAGTGTTTCTTTGGTCTTTAGTGGGACAACATAACTTTATTTCTCTAAAATCAGTTCAAAGGAAGAATAATGAGCTTTCAATTGAACAAAAAACAAAACAATGTAGAACAATGCGTGAGTTAGCTCCTCACAGTCCGCAGCTAGATTGTATCATAACCTACAACTGGCAGCCTTCACTTGATTTAACCTGTATAATTATTACGATTGGGTATTTAGTACACCAGTTTCAGCATATTCCACTGGACGGGACTTCAAGTTACAATTAGTATAAGTTGAATTTGTGTTCAGCACTTATACATAATGTATTACATATTCTCGTGTGGGTTCCGGTTAGGAATTACTATTAGATGATGTTGTAAGCCGACCCGAAGTGTACTGCCCTTTCACAGGCGGCGGCGGGTCTCGGTGCGAACGTGTATAGACAGCTGCGGGCATATAGCGCGGTGCGTGTCAAAGCTCCGCGGCAGAACCTTACACCACCTGCCACCGAGACGTGTGAAAAGGCGTTATGAGATTATGTTTAAAGAGTAAGGGACGAAACGGCAAGGATCCCATTCAACTAGATGAGTTTCAGTCAGAAATACGTTGTACTTAAATGTGCCATAAGCCATTTTCTGATTCCTAGGACCAAACTTTTAATAAGCGATCGATAGAAAATTGTCTGTCATTCACTGATTCTCTCATTGCCTTACTAATCTTTGAACACTTGGGAATCAGACATCCACTGATAGAATTACCACTTGTCTGGACAAACCCTGTGGGAATAGTGATGCCTCATGTTTTTGCTTCTACACCATTTATAACGTACTAGCTGCGCCCCGCGGTTTCACCCGCGTAAGTCTCGATCCCGGAATATTGGGATAAAAAGTATCCTATGTGTTAATCCAGGTTATAAACTATCTGTTTGCCAAATTTGATCCAAATCCATTCAGCCGTTTTTGCGTGATTGAGTAACAAACATCCAAACACACCAACTTTCACATTTATAATATTAGTAGGATTTGTACCTATAACAGCACATTTCAATTTGTACCTTTCAGTCGAAAAAAAGTAGATACTCATTTACTGTCATGTAGCATCAATCATAGTTATATCATATTACCAGAATATTAGTATACGTACATTCAAATGGATATTACACATTGTTCACATTTACATAGGTATTGTTTGACTCTATTCGTATAACAAATAGTGGTGGGTCATGAAATATTCAGTACATTATTAGTAGGTATTATACCACGTAAGTTCGATAATGATCTGTTCCTTCAACGTTAATATTTATGTATGTATTACAAGGGTATGGGAACTTAAGAACTTATTATTGAGGGGTTTTAGATAAGGTGTGAGTTCACTTCAAAAGAAAAGGGTTACTACATTGTAATCGCATTTAACCCACCGAAAGGTATTCTATAACGTGACGTCATAATCCCAGAAGGGAAATATGGGGGTACTTACAATTTGCTACTTACATTATGCTCGGGAAGATATTAAATCCTAAGTGATTCAGTAAAATGTAATCAGTATTATATATATACCAGGTGTAAGGGACATCCCTCCGCAAATTAACAGGGGGCATTCAGCTCCTTATTTTGAATCCAAATCGCTCTTCGTTAAAGACCTTACCGAAACTATAATTTAGGCGTTCAATAAGTAATGGCAGCAGTCTTCTATTATCAATTCTCTATCAATAGAGATGTACGTCGGTGCTTGATAAAACTCAATCACACAGCCGTAATACCGTGACAGGCGGCCGGTGGGTGTGGCACCGTGGCACAGCTCTGCTAATCCCCACAGATTACCGCCGTGACGGTCGCTTACTACGGGCGTGCAGGAAAGGGGAAAAATGTCTTTTCATAAATCGAAGTATGATTTCAATTCGTCGCTTCACTGGTTTCGAGGCGTTTGACGCTTAGTTTTGAATGTAAAGTTTGTGGTGGTATAATATTTTGACATATTGTCTAAACTTTGATGTGTAGGTATTTGTATCAGAAGTTGATTTAAGAGTCATATTTTTCTGACGTCTTTCTCAGTAGAATAGTTTCTAAGTCTTTGTTACTAATACGTTTGTTACTAATATGGATTGTATCTACGTTTATGTGTGATACGAAATAAACAACATTATTTTTATTAACAAATTTTTCTATGGGACAATCCACCAAAAAAAAATCAGCTGTTCCATACATTTTGTCGATTTAAGTAACCACAAATGTATGGAACAGCTGATATTTTTTCGCGATTTCAAGGTTAGTCCCATAGAAAAAGTTGTTCAAAATGATGAGTACAATGACCCCTATTCGGGTTTAGCATAAAGAAAAAATAATGTTATAAACAACGTGCCGCTACAATGGTGACATTAATTTAACTCACGTATACGAAATCGCGTATTCGTTTTATGAAAATATTTGAATTTTATTAAACGTTATTATTTATTTACAATATTCTAAATTACCATCTTGGAGCAACCTGTACTTAAAGAACTGTAGCGAAGAGGTCATTTGCCGGGGTCACGGATCATATGTAGGCGAATAGAAGGAACGCCGCGCAAGTTCTTAGATATTATGCCGACAAATTACTAATTAATTTACGCAGACAAGGACATAAACAAAGCATTTAGTACTTTTCATGAAACTTTGTGCCTGTTCTTTAATTTGTGCTTCCCAAAAATAAAAGTAAAGGTAAACACTAAAAATAAAAATAAACAGAACTGGATAAGTAAAGGACTTAAAAAAAGTTGTAAAACGAAACGGTTCTTGCGTTATCAATACTATAAAAATAAAAATGTAACAAATAAAGTTCATTATATTCAATATTCAAAACTTCTACAGAAATGCATAAATAGCTCAAGGAAGAATGCAAATATCAAATTTATTAATGAAAGTGGAAACAAATGTACAGCGGTATGGAAAGTAATTAAGGATGAAATTATGGGTAATAACTATAAGAACGATGTGGATAATATCCTAATTGACAATAAAGTACTAACAGACCCCGTAGAAATAGCAACTGCGTTTAATAACCACTACATTAATACAGCACACTCTTCTAGCACGAGTACAAAGCCGCACCGCGATGAAGGTTCACTAGTGCATTCGATGTTTCTAAAACCTGTGTCTGAAAACGAAGTCAGAGCGGTGATGACATCATTAAGAAACACAAGTTCGGCAGGTTATGACGAAATTAATACGAAGATTATAAAAGCATGCACTGATGAACTTATTATTGTAATGACATATTTAATAAATCTTTCATTTTCACTTGGCACTTTTCCAGAATCTTTAAAAGTATCAATTGTTAAGCCACTTTTTAAAAAAGGTGAAAAATCTGACATTAATAATTATCGACCAATAACATTAATACCTATTATATCTAAAATTTTCGAGAAGTGTATGTGTAAGAGATTGATTGACTACTGTGATAAATTTAACATTATTAAAAAAGATCAATTTGGCTTCCAAAAAAAGAAATCCACAACACTAGCTATCTTCACTCTTGTAAAAACCATATTGACTAATATTAACCGAAACCACCTTACTACAGGGTTGTTTTTTGACTTATCGAAAGCCTTTGACCTAGTATCTCACGACCTGTTGCTACAGAAATTGGAGGCAATTGGCATTAGAGGTATTGCACTTCAATGGATATCGACATACTTGAGTAACAGACAACAGCGTGTTATAATTACAAAAGTGACTGGAAAGAACGACATGACACCACACTCTTCTGAACTCAAATATAACAAATATGGCGTCCCACAAGGAAGTGTATTAGGCCCAATTTTATTCATTCTTTATATTAATTCTATTACTGACATAACTAATCATAAATGTATATTATTTGCTGATGACATTTCCATTATTGTGACATCGGATAAAAAGAATACTACAATTGACGATCATGAAACTGACATTAATAACACAATTGACATACTGATTGAATGGCTAAATAAAAATAATTTATCAATAAATCTTGCAAAGTCTGTATATATCCAATTTCACAGATCAAATAATTCTAAATATAATAATAATAAAATGAAGATAAATAAAATTAGTGAAGTAACGCAAACTAAGTTTCTAGGTGTTACTTTGGATCAAGATATGAATTGGAAATCCCATGTCGATATTGTCTCAAAACGAATAAATAAGTTTGTATTTGCGCTGAGAAAAATTAGGAACATAACAAACGTCCAAACGGCAATAATATCTTATCATGCATATGTTGAATCGGTGTTACGCTATGGATTGATTATGTGGGGCAATAGCACCGATCAAAATAGAGCATTTGTTGCTCAAAAAAAATGCATTCGAGCAATCTACGGGCTTCAATCCGACGATTCTTGTCGGCCGGTATTTCAGAAACTTGGTTTGTTACCGCTACCGTCTCTATATATATATGAAATATGTATGTTTGTGTGGAAGCATAAGGAATTATTTAAAAAAGCAGATGATGTAGTTCCTCGAAACCGGCGCGATCCTCACAGGCTCGTACTGGATGTCATGCCAAGGCTAGCTAAATATAATAAAAGCTGTTTGTATATGTGTGTAGAAATATTTAATAAAATACCGAGCGACTTAAAAATTCTAAATACAAGATTATTTAAAAGTAAATTGTAGGATTGGCTGTCCACAAATAGTTTTTATAGTGTAAAAGAATTTTTTGACAAAAAATTTAAATGACTGAAATTTTAAATGTATAAATTATACATTTTAATGTATTATATAATTAAATGTACCAAATGTCATATAATAATTAATTAATTAATAATATAATGAAATGTATGCACGACAAATTTGCACGCTTATAATGTTAAGCAAAGACATGTATGCTCTGTATTTAATTTTTGTATCATCTTCTATACCATGTTTTTATGCAAATAAATTTTATTCTATTCTATTCTATTCTATTCTTCAAAGCGATAGAACGTAAGCCAGCTGGTAGGTAGCTTCATAAATGAATCTTTTACACAGAGTGATCTCAATTTTGTAAATTTTTCAATTGACGAATTATTTTATTTTATTATAGTTTTTATAATTACTGGCCACTAGCCCTACCCGTGTGTTAAATTAATATCGCCATTGTAGCGGCACGTTGTATATTATATATATACAGGGTGTAAGGGGAAGCCCTCCGCATACTGATGGGATGAATTCAGTATATCATACTAAGACGGCCGGTACATGAAATTATTTCAGGAACGTTATAGGAATCGAATAAACCTGATTTGTTTTATTCCCTCACACGTAATGTATCGTTACCGTGGCACAACCCACGTAGCCGCACTCCCCGTGCGTAACGCGTGGTTTATCAATATAAATTCTGAGTTTCACGCGTCGTTCGCTATAGTATTTCAACATCCATTGCTGTTTATTTTTTATGTTACCTGTTTTTTTTTTATATTAATGGACTGCTGCGTACAGATAATGTAATTTTACATTGAAATAAAGGAATAGTAACCAAAAAAAAATTTTACTGAGAAAAGGATATTGACCAATTTGGACCAAATGCTGCCCAGACATGGGAGTGCTTCCAAAGGGTTCCTTGCATCAATATATTATACGTAAAAAATTAAAAAAACGGTCCCAGGGTTAAAAAGTGATTGCCTGAGAAAGGTTAATGTTTTCCAGGTACCTACTTAGTTTTATTATTTTATTTAATTATTGGAAATCTATAAGATAGCGTCGTTGAGTTACAACTCGTTGATTTTATCTTGACAAGTGCTATAGCCTCACATGGTGTCCAGGGTCTAATGATGGAGCTGGAGTAGTCACGGGTATTCCTCAAGTAAAAAAGATAGCGCCATCGTGTTTGGACTCGTTAGCTTAGTCTTGACAAGTACCTTGTATAGCCCAGGGTTGTATCCACGGTCTGATGATGGAGCCGGAAGGTGGCCATAGGAACTCCTCAACCAAAGAAGATAGCGCCATCGTGTTTGGACTCGTTGGCTTTGTCTTGACAAGAACCTCGTATAGCCCAACGTTTGTATCCCGGGTCTGATGATGGAGCCGGAAGGTACCCATAGGAACTCCTCAACCAAAAAGATAGCGCCATCGTGTTTGGACTCGTTGACTTTGTCTTGACAAGTACCTTGTATAGCCCAAGGTTGTATCCAGCGTCTGGTGATGGAGTCGGAAGGTACCCATAGGAACTCCTCAACTCCTCCTCCTCCTCCTCAAAGATGGGATGGCGACACACGTTGAATCCCACACCAAAGGCCTGGAAGGTAGGTCTTCCAAGGCATTATGATAATTCCGTCTGGACTTTTCCCATCGTCGCGTGCCAAGCCATTGGGTTCTAAAACAGCTGGCACTCCGGCGGTGAAAAGAGCACGACGGATGATGTCATTGATGCTGGCGTGCCGTGATATCCGGCCTGCGCTTCTACTGCAGGATAGGCCATGGTGACCGAAGCAGTCGACAACTTCACTGCATTGGCAGCGATACTTCATGATAATTAATATTTATTCGTCAACAACCTGCTTTCAAGCAAAATTTAAGAAGTTGTTTAATATGCAAGAAGTTATTTATAATACCCCATTCCGTCTGAAACAAAATTATTAGCTATTATTACTTAGCAGTTTCTTTACAACTCGCTAGCAGTGTTTAGTCCCCATTGCGCTCTGTTAAGTCATAATGTTCAGCACTTAATTACAAGAGTGACAAAAGTGTCAATAAAAGTTCACAAGTCAATAGGCGGGTAAACCACTTTGCCTCCAGCCTGCTATTTCTTGCGGTAACTTTTATAACTTGCAAAAGAAACACTTGGAGGAAAAAGAGTGGTTTCCATTTATTTATGATAACCATCAGGATTATTTTACGTTGTGCTAAGTTAACACTCGTTCACTGGATTAAAAAGACAAAAGATAGTTTATTAATTGTCAAACATGCGTTTATATACAATTCAAGCATGCAAGATCTTAAATATTTATTATTAAGTAAAAAGTCCGGCCATGTTTTGCCTGACGAGGTGTACAATTTTTTATATAATAAACAAATAATTAATTTAATAGACTAAATACTGGTTCACCATCATTCATTATTAAAATATACAGGGTGTAAGGGACAGCCCTCCGCACACTCATGGGATGAATTCAGTATATCATACTTAGAAGACCGGTTCATGAAATTATTTCAGGAACATTATGGGAATCCAATTAACCTGATTTGTTTTATTACCTCACACGCAATGTATCGTTACCGTGGCACAATACACGTAGCCGCACTTCCCATGCCGGGGGGGACGCGCTTGCGACGCGTGATTTGTCAATGTAAATTCTGAGCTTCACACGTCGTTCGTTATAGTATTTCAACATCCATTGCTGGTTTTTTGATTTTAGCTGTTTTATTGATGCATACAGAGAGTATAATTTTACATTGAAATAAAGGAATAGTAACTAGAAAGAAAATTTAAAAAATGAAAATAATCCGGAGAAAATTTCCGGTGGAATATGATTCAAAATAAGGAGCTGCAGGCCCTGTTAATTTGCGGAGGGCTGTCCCTTACACCCTGTATGAGAATAATAATACTATATAAATAATAATAATATAAAGTTCAAGCATATTATCAAATGGTAGGATCTGTCAAAAAGTTATTTTATTTTATTGTATTCAAAGGAACAACAAACAGCTACAATATAGAGTATAGAAAAATATATACACATAACATCTGAACAATATTGTAGCCCACAGCGCTGTTCACAGATTAACTGTGGAATATAATATACAATTAATTAAACGCTAGGGTATACTAATGCATAATAAAGTTTAGAACTAAACTTACTTAACTATCATGCTCATCTATATTTTTATACATAACTCAAGAGAGCTCCTTAATTATAAGACCCTTGAACCTACTGGGAGAACATGCAAAAATGTCAATATGACCAAAAGTCCCATTGTAAGCATCTATCATTCTGCGAACAGGTGAACGCAAACCGGTGTTAGACTGGCAGGTACGCGTGGAAAATAGTCTGCCAGCTCGCACCTTTCGCTTGTATACTGTTCTAAGGCCAACATAGCATAACATATTGGTTAACTCAATGCAATCAAATTTATTACTGACAATGTTATAAAGACTCATGGCTTCCAAGTACTTGCGTCTGCTTTCAAGTGTTATTGTTGTTAAGTTATTAATATATGTAAAAAGCACTTGTCTGTTAATAGATTTCGAATCTTGTTTTTAAATTGATTTGTTTTCATAGCTCTATTATATAGTGAATGTGGTGGTATTTTGTTGAATATTTTTGGGGCCATACAAAAAAGATATTAAAATTGTTTTCGTGTAGCATAACTTTCAACTTTAGTTCCTTGGTTTTGATTCATATGGGTTTACGGTACTTAACTTTTACACATAATATCCGTTCTTTAGCATTGCCATTCAACGTGGCAATGCTGCTAGTCTTCTAGGCACGTTTCCAGATGACAGCGATGCGGACGGGTACTTCGACGCCTAAAGTATTATATTATAATTTATTTGTATAGTTAGTTCGTTATTTAATTTAGTACTTAATCTGTATAGGGTAAACAATACTAATGTTGGCACCCCCCCAATGATTGGCACTTTGCTAGTTTATGCTGCGTGCTACGAATGTTTTCTTTTTTTTATGTTATAGCAACACAATTACTGGAAGAATATACAATTTCCTATAATGGAAACATTTATCTATGTCTCAAACGTACACCATCTTTCTTTACCCGCTCTTTTAAAAATGTGTTTGATCGAGTGAGATAAAATTTAACAAAAAGTGTAGGTTTGGTGGTTAGATTTCGAAGTAAAAAAGTGATTTTTAGGTAAGTTTTTATGCAAGTTTCTATCTATTTATATTCATTCACTTAATTTAAGCGTATCAAACGATGTTTCAGCGTTGTGAAAGATATATATCGGGTTTTGATAGGTGCCAATGACTATGCTTTATTTTGTTTGCAAATGAATTTTTGGTCAAAAATCTATTATTGGCACTGCCAATCACTATATCTTTTAATGATGCCAATGACTATACCCTTACATATTTCTTATTTTAGATGAATGAAGAATGCCGTAGGTTCGGACTGGTAGGAAATATGCGAAAGGATATTCACATGCAGACCTGGAAAAAGCTTTGGAAGCTATGAGAAATGGTATAGGAAAAAAACTACCGCGCGAACCTTTAACATTCCGCGTGTAAGTTCTTCTTTCTTCAAATGTTGTATTGAAAACTTGCCAATACAACAAATTCAGAAAAAAAAAGGAATTACCGAAGCAGAAAAATCTAAAGTGACTAAAAATAAATAGTCTAATAACAATGGGAAGGAGTATAGGAAGATCTGGGTATTGGTACTATAAAATACTTCCGGTAGTGCCAATGGTTATACATAATTTGTAGAGCCATTCACTATGCTTAAGTGCCAATGATTGTAACAATCCGTAGAAATAATTAATATCATATATATATATATATATATTATAGGTATATATTATAGTAAATATGTATGTAAGTATTTATGTATCACAAGTTGATTGCGTATTTATGTGCTGTAAAAACTGTTTTATCTATAATGCATTATGATATATATATTTTTCCTTATTTTTTTGTATTTTTTTCTCTTTGTTCCTCTCAATCAGAGCACCCGCCATCTAATCTCTTCACCACCCTTGGTTGACTGGTAGAGAATGCCTAAGGCATTAAGTCCGCCTTTGTACCTTTTTTGTGTGCGAAAAGTTTAAATAAATAAATAAATAAATAATTTAATTTATTTTCTTAAGTTAATTAAACATTAATTTTTAAACTTAATGCGTCATTTTATTTATTTATGTAAACTAGAACCCGACAAAACAATTAAAAATATTATAAAACTTTGTTTATTTAAGAGAATTTACCTGTTACTAGTAGCAATCGGCTTATAGTGCCAATGATTATACCGTTGCCCCTAGTTTAGTTAAATATTGTAAAAAATTGGTTTTTGATCCTTAATAAAATTCTCAATATCCTATTTATTTGATAATATTTAAGTACCTAATTATATTTTCTACAGTATCTCGTTTAAATATCAATGTAATACTATAATAATTGGGTTAATAAATAATTATGATTTTTTTAGAGAATACCTATCGGTATTTAATCGTTAAAACAGTATTGTACTTGATTTTAAACTAAAAAGAAATTGTATAGGTGGTAAGATGGATAACCTTTGAAAAAAAACTGTAACATAACATTTTCAGAAAATCAATCTAGACACAAATAAGTAGTTATAATTTCATTTATTTATAATGCATGTGCTCGAGAATAGCATTTTCCACGCAGCCAAATTGTACGGAAGCCGTCACTTTGTCACACTAGTGCTTTTTACGTTTTTTTTTTTTTTTAACCTCGTCGATATCTAGACGCAAATAGTTTTTATTATTTGAGAAAAGTTTTAAAGTTAAGTACAGACTATCATTTACTTATACAGCGTGCCGCTTTAATGGTGACATTAATTTAACACACGTATAAGATTTCGTGTATTCGTTATAGGAAAATATTTTATTTTACTTAAACGTTATTATTTATTGATTTATTAACAATTTTCTAAACTAGCATCTTGGAGCAACCTGTACTTAAGGAACTGTAGCGCAGAGGTCATTTGCCGGGGAATTTCTTAGAAATTTGGCATAATTTCTAAGAAATTACGCGGTATTCCTGCATCAAAGGGTATCGGACCGATAGAACGTAAGCCAGCTGGTAGGTAGCTTTATGAATGAATCTTTTGTACAGAGTGATCTCAATATTGTTTATGTTTTATTATTTAGTTTGTTTGAAAATTTAAAAAATTCTATTTACGAATTATTTTATTTTATTATATTTTTTATGATTACTGGTAACTAGCCCTACCCGTGTGTTAAATTAATGTCGCCATTGTAGCGGCACGTTGTATAAAAGGAACAATAGAAGTCATTCTTCAGTAAACGGGTTATTAATTTTATCACTCTAGATTAAGACTTCGATCAATAAATTAATTTTAAATATTCATTAAATATACTGCGGCTGAACGTAATACTATAATTATTTTTCTCGAGCCTTTTTGCGATTCGACGAGGCAACTACTAGCGCACATGCGTAGTAGTAGATATGCTGAGCACGCATGAACTTAAAATAAGCCCGCCATTTTACTTATTTTTTGCTTAGTTCGGAGTCGATCTGTGTAAATCTGCAATTTTTTTATTATCTCGCACAATGCTTAGTAAATAGTCAAGTCATGATTGTTGACGTGCGTTAGATGATTTACGACTCGTGTCGACTTATTCATTCGTCGGAAATCACCTACTTTCCGTACATGTAGCATAAATAACTATTATTTGTAGGTATTTAAATAGTAAAAAAAATAAAAGTTAATTTTATTGTAGACTAGCTGCGCCTCGCGGTTTCACCCGCTTAAGTCTCGCTCCCATGGGAATATCGGGATAAAAATCCTATGTCTTATTCCAGGTCATGGTCTACCCATGTGCCAAATTTCATTGAAATCCGTTCAGCCGTTTTAGCGTGAAAGCAAACGTGAAACAAACTCACTTTCGCATTTATAATATTAGTTAGGATTCTTTGAGTTTCAGTTGTTTCATCTAGTAAATTGACTAAGTTACAACTTATTGGAAAAAAATCACATAAAATGTTTGACTGTTACTGACGGGACGGCCTCAGTGGTCGCAAGCGCTACTGCTGAGCATGATGTCCTGGGGTCGATTCCCAGGTCGGGCAAAGTGTTATTGGGTTTTTTCATCTGGTATTTCTCAGTCGCCGCCAGGAATCTCGATTTGTTCCCGGTTGATGGCAATAAGTGCGCCCCCTATTACATGGACATTCTACACATCTGACGAAATGTGGATATTATCACCTCTGCCGAACCCTTCGGGAAACCTAGGTGTGATAATAAGCTACTGACGTGTCTCGGGTCTTATCAGGACCTTTTCTTGAAAATATTTGTTTAATTTTAATCCACCTTAATAGTAGGCAGTATTTTTGGCTGAGCTTTTGTTTAATGCATGCCACATCTCAGAAGTTTCGAGTCGAAACGTATCAATAACATAACGATAGACCCCTGCTGCTTGCCCCTGATGATGTTGCTCTAATATAGTAATCTATTTCGTCTTATTAATTTGGAGAATCTCTATGCAGTTAAGTAATACAAACAGCCCTCAAATTATTAATGAGTTCCTCCTGATAGTTTGTACCCGAACACGTGTAATATTACCATAAACACACTATTAATAAAACTCACAAAACTGCGCTAAACTACATTACGCTACGGTATGCTACGTTATGGACATCACTAATTGAATCCCGCACCACGCACAACACTGCGAGGAAGTTTCACTGAAATAGAACTCAATATCGAAGTACAGAATATTTTTAGTTTTAACTCAATTTATTGGATGACAGATTAGTTGTCTATTTTCGAAGTTATTTATTAGGGATTTTCAAGATCAGTAGGTATCTGTTTAGTAGATATTTTTAGCATCGTAAATTAGATTGGTAAAACAACATGCCTACACTATGGAAGTCTAGTTCACAATAATGTTTCATAATATATCCTTTTTTACCTAAAAGTTATCTTATCTAAATACTTATTATAAATAATAAATAGATAAATATTTATTTTCTAGATTGTTTTACAAATTAAACCTAGGCTAGAAAATACCTAGGCTAAATTATATAACTTTTCGTGTCTGTCAGTGTGACCGTGTTGTTTTTCTAAGCTACGCAACGGGTTATGATGCGGTTTTCACCATATTTTAGAGAATTTATTCCGGAAGGTTTTTGTTTATTAAAAACACATACTTAGCTACTTCGTGGCTTGCGATTGAGAAAAATCCGCTGAGTCGACTCGCCCGAAAACAGGGCGAATCGACACTTTGAAATAATGTTATTATTTCTTCAGGCGATTCGCACGAGGTTAATTTAATTGTAGGCAAATCAACAACTCCAGAAATCTATTAACTTCGTACTTCGTTCGCTTATAAAAAAATTAACACCAATAAACCACTGAGACTTACTTTTAGAAAATAATTTTTCCCTACTATTAAATTAATGAAATCTCGAAAATCTGAATCTGAAGCAGTGGCGGTTCACTAGTTATTATAATAAAATTCAGCCACAAGAGTCCTCTGATTTTTATCCCTAGCGAGTTGTCCACCAGCCGCGCGGCATGTAGCGATAATTTATGCGATGCTCGTTTACATCGACAAGTTTTAATGTGCGGCCAATCGGCCATCGCTCGCGCAGAGAATAATTAACAATGTATGTCGTGCTGTTTGACAACGCCGGCAAGCGCCGCGTTCCCGGGTACAAGGGCTTCATAAATAGCCGCTGAACAAAAGTGGACAAGTTTTGTTGACATTGTTTTTGTGTTAGCTTTCTTTGTGTAATTATGCTGCCGGAAACATAATGTTCTGATCCCGTAATTATTTGTCAACTTATTTTATTACTGTATCAAAACTTTTGAATTGACAGTGTTACTAAAATATGGTAAAGATAATATCTGATTACGGCTTTATTTAGTGGAACTAAAATAAACTAGTCGTGCAAATGCGAGGGATAGAGGCTAATTTACAGCAGTAGTTATTTAAATTTGGGCTTAACAAGCATTGATATATGTTTGGTAGTGGTTCACATAGTACAGGAGAGTCACCTGGTCGCTCTACATCAAACGGGCTATATTTACGACGCGACGCATTTCTAAATAAACACGGACAGAAGGCCCGCTCCTTTAGCTTGCACGTACATTCAATTGCTACAATGTAACTAAAACGAATTTGTTTTGAGCTATAAACCTTTGTTAGATTGTACCGTTGCAACATTTTCACTGACACGCATGTAAAACCAGTACTTGACATAATTATGTAAATATTTGAGTTATTAAGTTTATTTAGTTCCATAAGATTGTTAATTACTTTATTTAAATGTGACACTGGAATACTGGATCCCGCATTACTGCGACACTGTGTCGCATGTGTCGCAGGATCCGATTACTTTTTACAGGGATTTGCAATCTTTTGCAAAGTTACATGGTGGATTGTATTTGAGAATAATAACAGAACTATTGACGTACATCCACTAAAGCGCCCAAGATTTGACCTTCTCTGAAAACATTGTTTTTTGCACCTCTCCTATCACCCAATCGCGCAGCCAGCTGAACATCCACGCCCGCCCACGCGCCCTGCCGACTCGGCACAATGCGACCCGACACACGCAACACACGCGCAGCACTCGCACAACACACGCACAGCCGCACGAATTGCCGCGCGGTGCCCTTTATAACTTCCGCCAGAGTTGAATACTATGAATTTATACTATCGGAAATGTTGTACGAACAATACATTTGTCTTCCTGCAAATGTTTTGTAGCGCTCCCGTTGCCAAATAATACTGACGGACTTTTTAGTCATTTTACGGGATCTATTTGCTTTATTTAGGCTACATGACTAATTGAAGACAGACAAACAATCAAAGTCTACTTTAGAGTGATAGATGTTTGGCTGAAAAATGATAAATTATGCTCTTTCGGTAAAAGGACACACTAACTATTGGATTGTATTACTATGCTCAGTTGGTGACTGAAAAACCTTCTTACATTGGTACTGGTACTTCAGCTACCACCAATGACGTATTATTATTAGTGAATGAAAACGATATAAAAACTTTTTACAAAAAAAATCAAACCGACTTCCAAAAAAAACACTAAAAACCTTTTTACAAAAAACAAAAACAACCGACTTCCAAAAAAAACACTAAAAAAGTGAAAAATAACTTTATTTCGGAAGTCGGTGGCAAAAAACGGAAATTGAAAAGCAAAGACACCGACTTCCGAAATAAAAGTTATTTTTCACTTTTTTGGTGTTTTTTTTTTTAAGTTTTTATTTTTCACTTTTTAGTTGTGGTATCTACCCCACACAAATCCGAATACCACTACTTGCTATGTAAATAACAGTGAAGGAGTCAAACAGAATATCGTCTAGATAAACTAAGTGGGAAAAATACGTAATATTGAAACTAACTCAAAAATTACGCATGCAAAGTTAATAAAATTTATATGGGACCACCTCGGAAGCATGACCTACCAAACAAAAAAAGAATAATCAAAATCGATTCATAATTGGCGGAGTAATCGAGTAACAAACATACAAAAAAAAAAAAAAACATACAGGCGAATTGAGAACCTCCTCCTTTTTGAAGAAGTCGGTTAAAAAGAGAAAAATAACTTTAATTTCGGAAGTCAGTGTCTTTGCTTTCCAATTTTCGTTTTATGCCACCGAATTCCGAAATTAAAGTTATTTTTCTCTTTTTATTTAGTGTTTTTTTTTGAAGTCGTTTTTTTTTTTTTTGTAAAAAGTTTTTATTTTTCACGTTTTAGTTGTGGTACCTATCCCACACAAATCCGAATAGCACTACCTGCTATGTAAATAACAGTGAAAGAGTAAATAAGGAAATCGTCTAGATAAACTAAGTGGGAAAAATACGTAATATTGAAGCTAACTCAAAAACTACGCAAGCAAAGTTAATAAAATTTATATGGGACCACCTCGGACGCATGACCTACCAAACAAAAAAAGAATCATCAAAATCGATTCACAATTGGCGGAGTAATCGAGTTTCAAATATACAAAAAATAAAATATAAAAAACACAGACGAATTGAGAACCTCCTCCTTTTTGAAGAAGTCGGTTAAAAATAGGGTTAGTGTCCAGAGTAGGTACTTATAGACAAAAGTCTAAATTCACCGTATTTTCTGTAGATATTTTTATTATTCAGGATATCAATCGCGAAGTAAACAAATACACAGTAGCAAAGTAATCCGGTAACACGAAGATTGTGCGGCTTAGTCGTAGGTCTCAGTTCAGTGGGGGATAATGTCGGCTAATTGAGGCGCTTAGAGTCATCGACTCAACAAGTGATGGATCCAACTCCAATTAGTATTCCGTCCTGGCTGGCTGATAGACGAGATATGAGCGACCTAATTACTGCCTCCTTTGCACGAAACGCTGAGTTTATAATCACTTTAGAATTAGGTCGTGTATTGAAATTGTTATTACGTTTGATACTAAATGTTGAAGGCTTGATGTTAATTTGTTTAAGTACCTATATCAGCAAATCACTGTTCTGAACTCAATTACTACACCAATGAGCGGCCATAATTATCACAATCAACTGAATCAGACTGATTTTTCATTGCAATTTGTTGCTTTTTATAGTTTTTACCCTTACACTGCTCATCAATAATCTTCCATACTTCATATTTCTTTACTACACCTCATACATAACATGATGCTAAGACTAATATAAAGCAAGTCGCCGTATGAATGTTTATCTTGCGACTGAATAAACCGCACTTTATTGGCAAGACTTGCCGATATTCTGCATCGTGCCGGTTTAAACTGCCTTATTACTTCGCTACGCAATACCGATATCGTGATGCCGTTCGAGGTAACCGTAAAAAGAATTATGTAGGTACATACGTATTATGTGCAAGCGACACTTATATACTTACATGGGTACCGTAGAATAGTTTAAACTAACGGGGAATATTTACATAATCGACAAGCTCTCTAGATACATTGATAATGTTAGTATTATGTTTACAATGATTCTGAAGAACGACATAATCACCTATTTACTGAAAACGTATGTTCTATTCAACACGATACTCTATCGTGTATGATTCAATTTGCCTCGAAAGCTTCGGGAGCTCATTTGAAATTGTATATTATGTCTAGGAATATTTCAATATTCGCTTTATTACAAGGTTGATTTTCATCGAGTTTATTACTATAGTGGTAGCAAAATATATCCCTAGATTCATATCTGTAACCTCAATTTGACATAATACTGTTGTGTCGCTCGCAATAACTGACACACGATATCTATGAACTGACATTAGTGGTGCCCTTACCGTTACCGCTCACGGATCAATAGCTCTCTTCTTTTGTTCATTCGCTCACTACATCAATAGCTAATTTCGCGATATCAACCAGTCGTGAATGAACGAATGAACGCTTTTGATGTCTCTTGGCAATATCCTCAGCCCCGACAGATTCCACTTTGTATCCACGGGCTCCCTCACAATTTATTGGCACAACGTGATATTTTAGCAGCCCATTATAAATGTATAGGGCGACATTTCTTTTACAACTGAACTCATAAAATCGCGGTGAATACAAATTGGATTAGATAATTACGTTGAGTTCACATAATTTATTTCGGACTTAATTTGTTATTCATCGTTAAATATATTATGGAATTTTCACGAATATGTATGGTCCTTACTTTAATTCGATTCTGTAAAGTCAAGGTTTAATTCACTGCATATATTTTCTCAAGTGCGGACTGAAGAATGTTAACATTGCCGAAAAATAGGGCTTTATTGGAGATAGGTGCGCGAACCCGAACCCTTCACGAACGTGTCACGTACACAATGTACCTGCGCTGTGTGTGGGGTGTAGGAGTGTGCGTACAAACATTGTGTATCACTAAAACACACAGTTGCCACGTTTAATACAAAAAGTACACATGTTAGAGGAGGATAAGAATCGCCTATAGCCGGCACGGCGATGTTTGTTGAAGGGAAAAACGTGCACGAGAAAATATATGAGAGAGCTTTGCTTCATAATACTACACCTATTGGTGCGCTGAGAGATATTGGCTGAACGGAGGGTATTTTTGGATATTAATGGTATTAGCTCAAGCAGCTGGGATGAAAAACAAACAGTTTGGAGAGAGTGCCTCAACTCGGTCGGATCTCACGCGCCGTCTGAGTTTACACTCAACTTTGCTATGAAGCTCGGTAACGCATTCTGTACTAATAGCTGAATCAATATATTCCATAAAAAATTATATTGAATTTGAAAGCATTACCTATAGCAGTAATAATTGACATTAGCTGAAATTATATTTTGGGCAACGATTATTTTGAAGAATAACTATTAAATACCTACTTATGTATTAAGCGAATCGCAATTGTAAAAGATAAAGTATGCTGTGTGTCAGGAAAACCAGATGCATCCTTTAAGAATGTGCAAGAATATCAATTCACAATTTTAAAAATCTTTCATTATTTAGTTAGTTTCATTTCACGTCACGTCATACGTCGCGAGTGTTACAAAAATCGTCGATAGAAGTATTTTTCAAATTGTATAGTTGTCAGACTGTCCTGCCAGCTCCACTGTCCTGCCAGCTCCACTGTCTTGCCAGCTCCACTGTCCTGCCAGCTCCACTATCCTGCCAGCTCCAATGTCCTGCCAGCTCCACTGTCCTGCCAGCTCCTGCATTTCTGCGCCAGTTTTTTCTACAAACGACGCAAACCAATGCATAGCTCTTGTCTCTAAAATGACATGACAGAATAGGTCTGCGATATTTCAGACCGTATATACCTCCAGATTTCAGTTTTCCGAACGTTACACGTAGGTACGATTTTATCGACGGAGAAAAATTCCAATAGAGCTACACGGAAATCGCCGGAATATCCGGAACTGACGCGTGCACCTAAACATTCGAAAAGTTTGTTTGAAACAGTAGTCTATTTCTAATCCGTATCTCTCTTTCCGCTCTTGGTTCCGTTTGAATATTTACAAAATTTGAAATACATTTCACAACGATCATAGTACGTACCTACTTACGTGAATATTTGAGAGTTACAAAGCTCTGATGTACAAAGAATAGCAGTCGCAGAGTTCCGCTAAAGTCCGGCAAGGTCCAGGAACCACATCTGCGCTACGAATATGTATGATCCGTTACGGCTTCGCTTAGTATTCCGCGGACGTCGCAGATGGGATTGCCTTATACAATTTCAAGGCATCGCTGGCTGCGACCATAAACCTGACCGCCATTACTCTCTGCGCTACTGCGAGTGACCAACTCGCACTCGAATCTCGATCGGTTCTCGCGTATGTGATGTAAGTGAAGATGACGATTTCTGTCATTATGGTGGTCGTAAACGAATTTAGTTATATTGGTACAATATAATTCATTTTGTTACTGAGAGATGTCTTTACCGATTGTTTTTTGAGTTCCTCTCGAAGAAGAAAATGGCTGTTTGAAAAGTATCTACTTAAATTCCGAATCTGAAATAAATATGTGTCATTCTAGACAGAATAATAGAATTCTAACGTAAGAATGTAAGCGATGAGATAAATATTGTGACATATAAGTACAACAACAGCAGCACCTACCTATATCTAGGCCACAGTAGCCAACCGGACGGGTTCCGTCACCGCATGCACTTTATTTCGTCCATTACTGTAATGAACCGCGAAATAGCGCCTTCTACTGAAATATAGCGCAATTATTTTTGGGAACTATATTTTCTATCACCAAAATTTATATTTGTCATCAAGTTGTATCACCTAATAAATACATCTATCGCCACGAAATATTTTCGTTCTCAGATAAACAAAAATTGTTCCCAGGTATGAATTATCAAATTAATGTTAATATATGTGTAAAATAAGAGATCGATAACCAATAAAATTATATTGCATTACATGAATATAAACTTCGTTCTTATAATAACAGTTTTGTTACTTAAATAATAGCTCTGTGCTCAGAATGGTAGATCTGTCACCAAATAAATCGATTATCGATCCCTGACTGCGACTCCTTTTTATTTGATATTTTGTCACCAATACAGTAGTAACATTTTATTTCGTTCAGATATTAAATTAATAGTATTCGTTACCAATTTAATACATCAATTTATAATTTTAATGAAAAAATGATCAAAGGGGCGGAGACAAATTGGCGCGCTTTAAAAATTGACCAATCCGGCCTCAACGATGGGTTGCAGGTAACTAGGTTCGATCACACGATGCGCGACGCGGGCGGCGTGCGAGAGAGATGCAAGTTTACTTCATTCGCGATTTCACGTTCATTGTTGTAGGTGCATTTTATTATCGTTGTGGATAATTTGTTGTTTTAGTTAATTTCATTTAAATATAATTTATAAAATTTTATTTTATTTAAAATTTAAATTTAAATTTTATTTAAATATAATTTATACTACCAGTGGAAATTTAAAACCTTGGGAGTCTAGTTAAGTAGCAGAATCTTTTGGTTGAAACGATGATGACAACCCTAATTTTTTATTTGAACTTAATGCAATTTTCTAGTAACATAATATGATTTATTGGTGATCTCTTTAAATTAGTTTGCTTAAATACTTATTAGGACACACCTATTATAATACATACAAAAACATTTATTTGGTACTAGACCTTATATCTCAGGATTTTAGGTGATTTATTGTGGAACTGATTTTGCATTGTTTGGTGACTACATTTTGGTGACAGATCTACTATTTTGAGGACAAACCCTATTATTTAAGAAACACAAAACTAATTAAATTGGTGATAGCTTAAATGATACCCATTATTTTTTTGCGCGGGTGGCATGATTGCGCCGAGACGAGGCCCTATGTCACGCTGAGCGACAACCCTAGCTCGCGACCCCCCGCCCGCCCCGCGCCTCTGTGACCACCACATGTAGCAGATACAACAGAGAGACCATTTCATACAATACATGCATTGCGCTACTTTGAAACGCAGTCTGATAAAGGACAAATATTACATTATGAGAAAATGTTAACTGCAGTGCTGTTTTAGACTAATTGAGAAAATATAAGAATTATGGAGCCTCCTACAGTTAGTTATGGTACGACCGTTTAATGTGTTTATACTTAGCCCACGTTGTTACCGGTACAGTTCTTCTGTATGTTCCCTCAGCTTGGCACACATACATGCGTCCCGGCTCTAACTTATGTTCCTATAGTGTATATTAAATGACTCGAACGTTCCGACTGTTCCGCTCCACGACACATCCCACCGAAAAATATCAACACATTTCTCTCTGCGCCGTTACTTCAGATGCTTTTCTAAACCGACCCCGAACGAATGGCACACAAATGAAAGAATAATACAGAAATATCAACGTTTATGCCTTATGTAGCAGTAAGGCCTTTTGAGGTAATGGAACAGCGAACGGCAAAAACTTTAGACCGTCTCGGCCTAGGCAAGGCTGACGCTGAATAATCTTGCTAAGTTATTTTTGATGGCAACATCGTAGCAAGATTAATAGGGTCCTTTGTCACGAGAACGGGACCTTAACTGTGATGTGTCTCAATTTATATTCTTTTTATGGAGCTGAATCGGGAGTTGTAAAGTTTAGAGGGGATACAAAAACAATAGGCGGTTGACCACTGAGCAGATGAATGCAGAAGGTACCTCTGTGTAATTCCGACATTGCCCATTACAATAAAAAAGTAATTTAAATAAAAACATTTCATTAAAAAAAACAACCGACTTCCAAAAAAGAAAAAAATAAAAAATAAATTAAAAAATAATTAAAAAATAAATTAAAATTAAATTAATAAAAAAATAAATTTCGTGTAAAAGAGCATTATCTTTCCTCTCAACTATGAGTATATAATTATATAGGTACCTATAGTGTATTTATGTTTATATATTTAAGCTTTATGTATTTATTTAAGTATATGTTAATTTTCTTGAGTATATGTGTAGGTATATTTAATATTTTAGTTAAGACTTCGCATAATCATGTTTTTCTCTTCTTGTTCTCACACACTATTGTCTACATTTCTTTCTCATTTCTCCTTTCGCAGGTCTGCTGGAAGAAATTTCTTAAGAAATAAGCAGTACCTTTGTACTCATATCATAATTATGTCATATCTCTTTGTATTTTACTGTGTGTACATAAATAATAAATAAATAAATGAAAAAATAAAAATAACTGTAATTTCGGAAATCGGTGTTGAATTTTTGTTTTTTGCCACCAACTTCCGAAATTCACACATGTCATATTTTTTGTGTTTTTTTCGGAAGATTTTAGTTGTGGTACCATCCCCACACAAATTCGACGACCACTATCTGCTATGTAAATAACAGTGACGGGAATTTAAAACATCATCCATGTAGGCTAAGTGGAAAAATACGTATTATTGAAGCTAGCTAACTCAACAACTACGCCAGCAAAGTTAATAAGGGACCACCTCTGAAGCATGACCTACCAAACAAAAAAAGAATCATCAAAATCAATTAAAAATTGGCGGAGTAATCGCGTAACAAACATACAAAAATAAAAAATACATACAGACGAATTGAGACCCTCCTCAGTTTTGCTTTGTCTCACAATGAACCGTACACTTGTCTATACTATAAGCACATTTTAATAGCCACTTTTCTGGTGGAACAAATATGGTTTACTAGCTTCTATAAAGTTTCGATAAATCGCAATCTTATCTCCAATATTCTTTCTGATACTCTTAATACAAACTAGGTAGGTACACAAAGGCGATTTACTGTATAGTCAGGACTTTAGCATGACCTAAATTGAATACATTTCAGTTCAAATTACAATGTAAGCTACAACGATTCCAACTAAACTTGCGATAATCTAAGAAGCCCGTTTTGACGTTTCTCATCATACATGCGGGATAACTTTGTATGAACGTCTACGTAAGAGATCGAAAAATCAAATTCATAATCCTAATTAATTACTATTTTATCCATACACTATAACAATGAGTATCATTCGAAAGCACCAAGTTTCACTTTATATTGGAAAAATGCACTCAAAAACACGAATTATCGATGATTATTATTCTGACAGGATGTTATTACAATGTCATGTCTTTGAGTTCATTGCTATGGCAACGGTAGTGTACCGAATAAAATCGATGTTCTGAAAAATCGACAGTTTTACAAACATTACATTTAGAAAAGAGAGTAACATAACAAATAAAATCTGATCACATATATTTTTAGCTTTCTTTTGATATTTAATATGTCATTAAAGGAAATGGTTAAAGGTTATTGTTATATTTTCTGACTCGGCTATTATGTGATTTTCGTGTTATCGTGTCAACTCGTCTAAAAGAGGAGCGACGAACTTCTCAGGGTGTTTGGTAGCAGCTGGATGAGTTACCGAGAATCGAGCTGAATGCCGTGCAATTGGAGAGGTCCAGTAGTAGACTGCTGTAGGCTGATGATGATGATAATGACGTGTAATAAAACGATATGACTCGAGAATCAGTTTGAAGTAATGAAGATAAATTTTCGATAACAAACTCTGAGTATGATAAATCGATATGTCTCGAGAATCGGTTTTAAAACAACCGATTTTTTTCCCCATCACTACTAACAGTATTTTGATAGGTGTCAAAACGGGCTTAGATTGTCGCGAGATTAAGGGAAAAATAAGCACACAGATTCCAAAACAATTTCTGAACGAATTCCGAATTAATTGCGAACAAACAACTACAACTACTAGTGACTACTATTTCCCGCTATTTGTATGAGCACGTAAAACTATTTCCTCGCACAATAACACGACGACACGCGACTGTCCCGGTCATCGCCACTCATTCGCCACTAATCCTCAGTAACGGCACAGTCATACTGTCGTGGCGGGAGTTCGCATCTCGCAACAACTGTTATTGAGGACGTTGAACATTGTAGCATTGCATTAACGGTTCCTAGAGGAGTATGCAGAGAACTTACATTTCCTAGAAATTGAAGACATTGTTGCACGCTGAACTATATTCACTTTGTCTCGATTATAATTTTATTTATTAAGTACTTGTTTATCTAAAACCAATAAATAGATACAATCATACAAAGATAACGAACTATCCTTGGCCTACGTAGTCAATCCAAGTACATTAATTTGGCTTCTTTATTACTTACGTCCGTACGCAAAATACGCGCTTTGACGTGGAGTTGCGGATACCAGCCCGTATTACCTATTACCTATTACCTACTTACGTCTGGCAAACAAAACAACAGTTGGGCAGAATAAGTGCCTTGTTAATCTAGGGGCAAGAACAAGCCTTGAAATGTTCATATTTGATTTTGTTTTTGGAATTAGATGGCAGTTGCTTCTAGAATATAATTTAATGAGCTTGGATTATGGCTAGTCTCACTAAATGCATCAACAATCGTGTTTCAATAGAAGAGACCACTTCACACAATAACCTACATGATGGTCCTCATAATTATGATCTGACCATTATATAGTCCTCCAGACCGTATTTCGGCCATGGCGGCCAATCTCGACGGAGACTAGCCTTCGGCGCGGGAGATATAGTGCACAGGGTGTGCGCAAACACAAGTACACTCTCTACTCCCTCACTCTCATAGTCCGATGGGACGGCAACCCGACACGATCGAAGAGAGATTAGGCGCAGGACCAACAACGGCTTAACGTGCTTTCCGAGCCACGGGGGTATCACACCGCCAACTTCCAAACTCCGGGCTGTTACTAAGAAACTCCTAATGGAAAAACACAATAACACTTTGCCCGACCCAAGAATCGAATCCAGGACCCCACGCTCAACAGTCGCACTATGCAACTACGAAACCAACGGGGCAGTCCACCATTACAATGTAATTCTATGGACTTTGCCCTCTCAGTTAATTTCAGTGTTTCTTCTCAGACATCCTAGTCGTATGATAGGAAACAGACCTCACATACTATAAATTAAAAAAAACCGGCCTAGTGCGTGTCGGATCAAGCACAATGAAGGGTTCCGTAGTTGGGATGAATATATCCCAAGAACAAACATAACATTGTAGTTGAAAAACATGTTCTTAGATACGTTCCAACTGCAAATGTAAGGTTGTACCCACAATATTAGGAGATTTACCATGTTATTTAAAGACTTCGTATAGGTTTTCCTGTAATCTATAAAATACATATAGAACTATTTTCTTATCTTAAAAGTATTCATTTTAAAATTATAAAGTAGTTATTTATGATATAAGTACGACCAGTTTTCTCATTGTGTTATAAATTATAAAACTCAACTTGACCCTATTTTGTTCTCGCTTCTCGCCATCTTCTCTAGCACAAGTAACTTAAGGCTCCTCACATCCCCTGTTTTCCTGATAGTGTAACGATTGAGTGGCACATACACGTTGTTCGCACCTGTTCGCCGGTACATAATTAATGAACGCTTTCGTCCGTCCCCAGCCTTGAGTTAAGGTCACTCTAGTGGACTGGAGTGGCACACGATTGGGCACACGTTGTAAAGGAACTCCAGTAGGACTTGTTTTACATTACGTGATAAGAATCTTACTTGGAAGACCGTAGTTTACTGCTTTGCGTGCAAAAAACAATAATTAGCTACTAAAACGAAAAATAAATCAAACACTACAAAATATGTATATACATGTATATGTATAATAATAATTAAAAATTTATTATATTATAATTATATAATAGGGCTTGATAAATCCGTGTATTCCCGTTCGTCCCTTGTCGTCGTGTCGTCGTCGCACTGGTGGGACGAACGAAAACTTGCTGTCATAGTGATGTTTTTGTTTTTGTAAAATTTTATATCGGGCGTGCGCCTAATTGTTCTAATACCATATATTTGAGTAATTTGTAATAATAACTCGATAAGGGCCTTCGAAACTTGAAAATAAAAAGGTTTAATTTTTTTTATTGGTTTTGATAGCCGGCAATCGACACAACAAGATAGCAATCCAATATGAGAAGCATATATGTATAGCAGTGTCTATACAGACCAACAAAGAGACAGAGGTAATGGTGCCGATTCTCTTGTCACAAAATTCTCTAAACTAAACTAAAAATCACTAAAATTTAGTTTAGTCCTGTCAAACGATCAAACTCATTCTGAAATAGACTTTAAATGACACAACTTAACTATAATTTAGTTTGACAGCACTAAGATGGCACTGAGATTAGTTTAGTGAAAATGCTAATCTGAATTAGACGATTTAACCTAAAATTTTGTCCTATATCTAAAATCCTCTAACTAAATCTGACTATATCTAATCGCGATTAAAAATGTGTGGAATAAAATTAGATGTCATGAACTAAAATTCAAACCAACACCTCGACTTCAGTTACAAAAAACAGTACCTACTGTATTTTTTTATTTTCTTTTGCTTATATCTCGAAAACGGTTTGTCCTATCGCAAAAATAATGAAAATTTCGACCCCCTTTAGGATACCCTTAAGCCCCTAATTCTCAACATGTTGGTAATTATTTTTTATTTTTTTTCGTAATTTTCCATACAAAAACTGAAAAATTCCATTTAAAACACGACGAGGCTGCCGTGTATGCGCGCTTCTGGCTCTAAAAAAAAAACACGGGGTAGGGAAAACAAGTATCAAGTGGAGGCGCGCGGTTGTCAAATTCGATTTTAGTTGTGTCAAAATAAGTTTTAAATTTAGAGAATTTATTTGGCAGAATAGCTCCAAGATTCCCATAGTCAAAAGTAAGGAATTTTAGTGATAGTTTAGTTAGTTTAGTTCGGTGTACAAGAGAATCTGCACCAATGTCTATTAACCATCTCTTTATCGATAGAAGATATCTATATTAAAAGAGGTAAATGTTTAGCTGTAGACTGCAATATCGTCCTGAAGTTTTTTTTAATATAAAGTCTTATACCTACTCTTGCATATTTGAGCACTTCTTCTTTAAATTATTTTTAAATTTTTTACCTAACCTGTCTAAGAATAACCTACATCGTACCTACCATGAAACTTAATTACTCTATTTAGTCGACAGTACTGTTCTATTAAAACTCAGGTCAAATTTGTAACCTAGTACCTCTATAGCAGACAGGACACGACAATAACGCGTTTTCAGGTTCTTGAAGTCGTGATGTCCTGTGAACCTTCTGTATGTACCTGTGGTGTGAGCACCCCGGTCGCCCCGGAGCCTCTCCTGTGACGGTGCCGTGATCAAGTGTTCAGCTTTAATAAGTGATGTCTGTTTATTTGGCCGATAGGCTCGTGTTATCGTGTCCTACAAATTGACCGCGTTATTATATTTACTGGGTGAGTTTATTTTGGAGTTATTTGGTTAAAATTATTTATTTTTCATACATTCGTGAAATTTAACTAATATCTGCTGCAATTTATATCGCAAACATTAGCTAACAAAGCTAAATGGTAACGATTAGTTCGGTAAACTAATAACATACACCATGAAATATTGATCGTTTCATGTAAAATTATGATAATTATTTCATCAGATAATTGTCATGGAGTCGTACGATGATAGTCATCCAAAGAATGGAAATGTGACTCATTATGCCTCATGATTAAATCTCTCTGCCCTACACTTCTAAAACCAAAGGCGTGTTTGACATTAAAAATTCCCGATCGTCAACTTAAGCTCGTTATCGGCAAAAAGTGCTGCTTTAAAAAAAATCAAGTTGTTTTATCAGCGAATCTGTGCGCTCCGGTATCGAGTGGCCGAAGTTAGGGCGCGCCGTGAGGCCGTGACGTCATCGGGGGGATGCGCAACGCGCTGAACTTCAGCATGTAATTTTATAAGTGCTTATCTGAAGTGGCGGCACTGTTCTTGTCTTAACTTTTCCAAAGGAGCTAGAGCGATGCTTTTCAATGTCAAAAGTCTTTGAAATCTGATAGATTTGGTTTTTTTAATAAGAAGCATCCTTTTTTAGGGTTCCGCACCCAAAGGGTAAAACGTCTCGTCTGTCTGTCCGTCTGTCACCATGCCGTATCTCAAGAACCGTGATAGTTAGACAGTTGTAATTTTCACAGATGATGTATTTCTGTTGCCGCTATAACAGCAAATAAACTAAAAAACGGAATACAATAAATATTTAAGGGGGCTCCCATACAACAGACATGATTTTTTTTGCCGTTTTCATACATAATGGTACTGATCCCTTCGTGCGCGAGTCCGAAGTGCTTTTTTGGGATAGACAACAATAGATTAGAGGCTGTTAAAATTCCTTAGGTCATTAAAATCCAGAAAGTTTAAAACATCTCTAGTGTGTATGTAGTAACACCGTGGCAACGTTTGAAGCATTGCAAGAATTATAATTATTGTTTTTTTTTATATTGTGGTCACGGTAACAAATAGTTTAACTCGCGGCCGCGTTTCAAGCCAAGTTCAACAAAAGAACTGGCGACGCAGCCGCCCTGTGTTACTCGAACCATTTGGAGCCACTTTTGACCCCTCAATAACTCAAGATCGATTTAACTTATACGCATGTTTACTTGAGAATGTTGTTTGTTCTTATAAATAAATTCAGGATTATCTACAGAACTTGGCACCAATTTAGATCTCAATTCTTTTGTCGTCGAAGTCGACAACCACGCATATTCTTAATAATGAACTTGGCTCCCATTTTCACATTTATGTTTTTGATATGATTCACTTTAAATCAGATTACAGCCGCAACGGGCCGCAGCGTATTTTGATCCAAAAACACTTTAAACTGACTTTTGCGGGCAAAACGTTGTTTCGTTACGTGACGATTTTTACCAGTCAACTCCTACCGCGAGCCGCGTTATAGAACTTCGTTTCTAAAACCTACTTAAACAAGAAAACATACAAGATTGTAATTTTAAAAGAATAGTAGGAAAGCTTGCTACTGGTGCTTATTAAACCTACACTGTTTTTCCAGTTGATATTGTATAATTATGTGAATTCATTTAATTATATTCATTCAATTCAATATAAGATGTTACGTTGGTGCTATATTTAACCCTTCTGACGAGTCGGCACTGACAAATTCGTCTGTGATACGCTATACCTCAGTTAACTTCAAAACAAACTAAACACTCGTATATCACTCGGATTTGCTTCCTTTACGACTGAGATTAAGAATTAAATAAATACATCCACTATTCATTATCACTTTCTATAATAAAATAGTAAAACTAGTTGTATTTTAAAATTAATGTACAGTTTATTTTAGTTAAGATTGATGACACGTGTCACGACTCGCGCCGTTCACGACCACCAATAACGAGTCGTTTGTTTCAGTAACGCGACACATCCCAAGAAAACGCTTGTAAATATTTATTTTGCTTTAAACTAATATTATGCTGTGGTTTATGGGAGGAAGGACTTCGTTTTTTTATGAATAATTTTGTGTGGTCTTATTATAAGTTTGGTCTTATAAAAACCCAGCTATTTCAGATACGTGAAGTGTTTGTAGCTATGATTATGTTTGAGTAAAATTGCATCCTACTCCTACAGTTTTCGCAATGATGTTGTTGTAAGGTCTTTGTCGTTACATTACGATTGAGGAATTCCTCTTTCCATTAAAAAACCCACCGTTTTGTGTGTATTGTAAACAATAACACTTACCATTACAGGCCACAAAGGTGGTACACACTTTTCTCAATTTTGACACGTGTGTACGTCACTAACCATCTTCCATCACAAATCGAACGCTTTATAAATACATTATGTAACAATCAATACACGAACACACGCAAGAAGAGATAAATATTTAATTTCCGACGCAAGGTGTCGTCGGATCGCTCATTTCCTTCGAGATACTCGCGTAATCCCAGAGATTGATGCTACGTTTGGAACACCAATATCTTTCATGTTCGCTCGAACGGATTTCATTCACAGCTAATGGTTTTTTGGCGGCGTGCTCTATTTTTTGTTGTTAGGATCATGTTTTATGAAGATTATTATCGAAATGTTTGCGTAAATAGAAATGTCTTGAAACTAGATTTAATTCTGCTTGAACAAGAATATTTTAGTAGTGAAATGAGACTTCCGAACTTTCAACCATGTTATTAATAGATTTGACGATCGATTGCTGAGAACGAAGTTCGTTTCCCTATGTTAGAAGTGACACACATTAGGTATATTCCTAAAGAAAGTGCAGCATCCTCTTTGTCTTATCTGAGAGGATTGTCTAAACACGGAGATACAATAAATTATGAACACTTGAGCGTACTCAATAATCCCAACTAATGGATAACATTCCATATAACATCTCACACAAGTTCATACCACTTGCGCGCACGTCGCGTTCGTTAGCCAATGAGCGTGATTAACAGCAGCTGCTGGTTAATATATTGTGCAGCGAGCACACGTGTCCGATGTGCGAGGCGCGGCACGTGCCGGTGACATCATTGACTACGGACACATGCGGGAACACTGCGCTTTTACTTTGCGATCTGTTTCTGCAGTGTTTGGTTTATAGAGATAAATTATTTGAACAGCCAGCAGCAGTACAGTCAGCCTTCAAAAGATTTATGTATACATATATTATACATGGACAAGAATTAATTCGATTGTCTATTTGAGTTCCATAATCCATACTAATCGCGCCAAGACGAGCCAAGCGAAGCGCAAGGAGGGCACTACCTACCTTTTCTCGAAGCCCTCCGTCGTTTTTTTGAACCCTCATAACTTGGGTTTGGATTATACCAGATAAACAAAATTCTCGGGATATGATGTAAACTAGTAAACAATATAGTATAGTATAGTAGCAATAGTAGACTTATTAAACGTAAAAAGTTTCAATTGCAAAGCTCTTATACTTCCGATTTTATTGATATCTAAAAAACCTCTATTTCGTCACTGACTGACTCACTCACTCACTGATGATCATTAAAATTCTTAGAGTACTTCCTGAAGTCCTAGAAAGCTGAAATTTGGTATGTATGCTAGTATTAGTACACAAACAACAAAGAAATTATAAAACTTGGAACTTTTTCCCCCCAACCCCTTAAACTAGGGTATTTGATAGAGGGACTCCTTGTTATAAATAATAAAATACATATTTCTGGATTTTTAGTAAATCAATCAATTAGGGGATGGATGTTTGTATGGGTTTTCCCATATAAACTTAATTTTATGCTAGAGATCTGAAAATTATGCAAGTACACTTAATAAGATAATAATACGGTCGAGGCACACATTGATCAAATCACTAGGAAAGCTTACAAGTCCCTCGGATTCGTAATACAGCCACCAGTTCTATAACCCGCTATGATTAAAAACATTTTATTACAGTTATGTAAGAAGCATACTGGAATCCACAAGTGTTAAATGGTGACCTTTCTATAAATAATATATTGATAAAATTTAATCAATCCAACGAAAATTTATTAAACATCTAAATTACAAAACAAAAACTGATATCTCAAATTACCCAGACTCCTGTCGATACCACAAATTTAATACTCTAGAAGAGCGACGACAGTTAAATGATATGATGTTATTGTACGACATAATTAACAATAAATTTGACTGTCCACAACTGCTCAGCAGAATACACTTCAACGTCCCACTCAGACGTACCAGACATACCACTTTGTTATCAGTACCATCGGCCTCCACTAACAATCTAAAGATGTTACCATTCTTGCGTCTACCTGCATTATACAGGGTGTTAGGGACAGCCCTCCACAAACTGAAGGGATGAATTCAGCATATCATACTAAGACGACCGGTACATGAAATTATTTCAGGAATGTTATAGGAAACCTAATTTGTTTTATTACCTCACACGCAATGTACATTACGGTGGCAAAACGCACGCAGCGATCGGCAGTCCGCACTCCCCGCCACGGGGCGGCGGTGGCGGGGCGGGCGCATTTAAAATCACGTGGCGCGACGAACGATAGCGACCAATTCAGCAGATAGCCGCGTGACGTACAAGTAAAGAACACAAGCCGAACAAGGTAACAGAGTCAGGGGCCCGCAGTGGCGGGTCACTGTGTTGATTCCGCGGGCGAGGGGCGAAGCCCCGACCCCGCTCGTCACGCCCCCTAACGGGGGCGTCGCAATAAAAAAACATTTCCCATGAAATTTTCCACGACATTTTGTTCAAAGAATTAATAAATTAAGTACGTGTCACGAATACTTATGCGCCTTTTTCCTTTAGAAATTAATTGCACGAAAAGATTTGCTATTATCAATAACAGAGTTTAAGGTTTAAGGTGAATCATGATAGTCATTGTTAGTTCTAACATTTTCGCACACAAATTAAGGTCTAATAATAAGTTGGCAATACTGTTGCGGTTGTGCAAACGCCGACCATCCGACCGAAAGGGACGCAGCTATACACAAATCGGATCGTCTGTTGGGAGTAGTTTAGGAATAGGTAAGCGCTTAGTCCGATGAACTCTGTAGTTACGCAGAAAGTGAACAGCTGATTTCATGCGGCGTTCGTTAGATAATTTCAACATCCATTGCTGTTTTTTGTATTTTAGCTGTTTTTTTTACATAAATGGAGTGCTACGTACAGAGAATGTAATTTTACATTAAAATAAAGGAATAGTAACTAAAAACCGATAAAAAAAATGAAAATTTTCCTGAGAAAATTTCCTGAGAAAATTTCCAGTGGAATATGATTCAAAATAAGGAGCTGAATGCCCCCTGTTAATTTACGGAGGGCTGTCCCTTACACCCCGTATAATGACAAATTCCTAACTTTGGACCCCTTCGATACTACACGGACCAGATTTAAAAAAGAGATTATCCAAATCCTCCATCAAACGCCGGATACTCAGCTAGCTCAGTAGTGCCAGTTTAGTCATAAGTACATAAACATACACACACCGCACACATATACGGCACCTACACCACACAGATACACACACGCACACACTAATATTAAGAATATGTCACTCTCTGTATTTTTTTCCTTTTTTTTCTGTGTACTTCGTAATTGGCGTAATGTTTTGATTAATAATAATGTTGTACTTACTGTCAGCTGTGAAGCTACCTTATAATAAATAAATAAATAAATAAGAGGTCCGTGATTTCTTATTACAAATAAAAAATACGTGTTTTAAGATTTTTTGTAATCACCTAAATTAGGGGATCAAAGCATTTATTTCAATTAAACCATTTACAGGCACTTTTGAATTGTCAAAGAGTCGGTCAGTTAGTCAGAGAGTTGAAGCTAGTTGCCCATTCCAAAACGTAGATCTCTATGGAGAAGAACGGGCAAGAAACTCCGAGGACACTCTTTAAAAAAATGGATATAGATATTACAAAATCCTGGGTACAGTATTCATGTTGCTTCTATATGTGAGAACAATGTAAAACAAAAAAAGAATCAAAAGCAATTCAAAATTTAAGATTAAAAATAAGCTCTGGCAAATAAAAGGTGACCAGTCTCAACTGACGGCGCCCGTTCACGAACATGACATGTGGATCAGCACCATCCAGCTCAACCATTTTGTAGGGAACCGAATGATCCAACACACGTGCCACCATCAGCGAGACATTTAAGTGAGCATGACATACTCTCATCTGCCATGCTATTTCAAGTCAACATACATCATACCATACTAAACGGCTCCATGGTACTCTAAATTATACAAAACTAGTTTGCAAAGAAATTGAGCAATTAATTTAATATTATTTTCAGATAAGTTAAATAAGAATAAACAATAAGTTCGTAATGTCAGGAAAAAAATAAAAAATAGTAAAAAGGGGGAAGCAACACTTCCAATTATGAAATTTTAACTAGTGAGCCCAAGTGCCTGTGGAGTAGGACCAGCGTTAAGCCAAGCATTTTTATCTACGATATAATCATCCATTTTATAATATGCTTGTCTACATAGTGTATGTCATGTATAGTCATATGGCTTGACCAAGATTATGTCTGGACTTTAAAAGAGACTGTGACCTTTGAGTTTGTTTCGGCCTTTCTTCTCAGAGTAGTCAGATAGGAAACGCCGACCTCATCTAGCTTATTTTTAATATTTTTTAATATGACGTGTAAAAGTGATTCCAATATCCTATTTACAGAATAAACAATTTCATTTCATTTCATTTCATTTCATTTCATTTCATTTCATTTCATTTCATTTCATTTCATTTCAGTGTGCGTTTAATGCATGTTTTAAATTTCTTCTCATTTAGTTGAAGAATATCGAGTGGAATTTTATTGTAACATTTTACACAGTACCCCATAAAAGAAGTATGTACTTTAGACAATCTGAAACGTGGTTGATCTAATTTGTTCCTATTTCTAGTGTTAAAATTATGCCTGTGATTTTTCCGAACGTACATAATGTTTTCATATATAAACTGACAAGGTACCGTCATGATGTTAATTTTTTTAAACAGTTCTCTTAGAGACTCGCGTCTGCGGAGGTTGTAGATGGCTCGGATAGCTCTCTTTTGCAGAATAAAGATAGAATCAATATCTGCAGCCCGTCCCCACAGCAAAATACCGTAAGACATGATGCTATGAAAGTAACTAAAATAGACCAGTCTCGCGGTATCCACGTCTTTTCGCGGCGGATTTTCCAAACAGCGTAAGCGGCTGAACTAAGTCGCCCTGCTAGTGATGTTAAGTGAGGACCCCACTGTAATTTTGAATCAAGCGTAATCCCCAGGAAAACCGTCTTTTCGACGAATTGTAGTATCTCCTTATTCAGTACAACTTGACAATCACTACTTCTAACATTTGGTAACGCGAATCTAATGCATTTTGTTTTCTTCTCATTTAATACCAAATTATTTACAGTAAACCAATTATGGACCTTAAGCATAGCGTTATTTACGTCGTCAAACTCCTGTGCATGTCTATTTACTTTAAAAATCAGAGATGTGTCATCAGCAAATAACACCATTTGTGGTCGGTTTTTCAGTGGATGAGGTAAATCATATATATATACTAAAAAAAGGAATGGACCCAATATCGAGCCCTGTGGTACACCCATTTTGACTTTTAAACCTAATTAATTCACACCGTTTATTTGAACTTGCTGCAGTCTGTCATTCAAATAGGATTTTACTAAGATAAGCGCAAGTTTACCCAGTCCGTAATGCTCAAGTTTCAAGAGCAGTGTTTCGTGATTCACGCAATCAAATGCCTTAGATAGGTCGCAAAAGATGCCTATTGCATCTTGAGCCTCTTCCCATGCGTTAAAGATGTGTTTTAATAAGGTGACACCGGCGTCGGTTGTGCAACGTCCTTTAGTGAAACCATACTGTTGATCGTGTAGGATGTTATTACGATTAAAATGATTGAGCATTTGATTTAACATTACTTTTTCAAACACCTTACTGAAAACCGGCAAAACCGAAACCGATAAAAGTGTACATGGGGCTTTCGTTAGGATTCAGAATATACTACATTAGTATACTTATATAATACGAATAAAGAGAGTGGGCTATGAAAAAAGACACCCCTGATGTGCAAGAAATACAAAACAAAAAAAGAAAGAAACCATAAACAAACTACAAATTCTTGTCTTAAGCAATTTACAAAAAGAAGTGAAATCCCACCAAAAACATTTTCATGTAAAATGTTGCCAAGACGAGACAAAAAGTGATCAGATCTCATGTAGAGCCAAGCTTCTAACTCTACACGCCCTAACTCTACAAACCCTAACTTCACAAACTCTACACCTTAGGCAAAATATGTGGCTTGGCCGTTTCCGGCCCGATCGCATCTACATGAGAAATAATTAACTAAATGAATGAATAATTAACTATTGTCTAACAGGAAATTAATGAACAGTAAATACAGTTTTCACCTTACGCCCTGTGACGGTGGCGAAACGGCCAAGCCACATATTTTGCCTAAGGTGTAGAGTTTGTGAAGTTAGGGCTTGTAGAGTTAGGGCGTGTAGAGTTAGAAGCTTGGCTCTACATGAGATCTGATCACTTTTTGTCTCGTTTTGGCAACATTTTACATGAAAATGTTTTTGGTGGGATATTATAAATTCGAAAGTAACTCTGTCTGTCTGTCTGTCTATATTATGTTACCTTTTCACGCCTAAACCACTGAACGGATTTCGATAAAATTTGGCAAGGAGATAGATGGTATCCCGGGGAAGGACATAGGCTACTTTTTATCGACATACCACGCGGGCGAAGCCGCGGCCGGAAGCTAGTACTGTATCAATGTGTAGCTACAATTAAGTACCCAATGTGTGATATTCTTATTATATAATTATGTTTTGTCACCTTTTTGAGGCTGTCTACCTAGGTACCTACTTTCTCTACTTATAAGTACTATTGAGTTTCGAAGAAAGTAGGCACAGTAAATTACTTGATACAAAAATTCACATACTGTGGCTTAAATTGAATTTGATCACAATTCTCTCCGGCCATAAAATAATTATTCCACAATTCCATGACACTGCCATGTATCATCCCTTAACCCTCCATTACCCACAACTTTTGTGTAACGCGGCCATATTGCAAAACTTGTTACAAAACGGCGCATTAATTCCGTATGTGGCGATATTTGTATTGTGGCAGAAAAGCGAGCGATACAATTTGCATTCTTGTGGGCGCGCGGCACGTTCCGAAGAAAAGTTGGAGCGCGCGGGTTGTGCGTGTGACCCATCGCACAGTCAAGCCAGAAGGTACAGTCAGGGTAATGTATTGTTTAGGTGATTGGCACACTACGTAAGCTTGCCTCTTGAAGCCATTGCATTCGACTGATAAAGAATAGTAGCCTGCTCTCATTCAGTTATATGTACCGGTACTTTAAATTGATTTATAATTAAAAAAAAAAACCTGTTTCCCTGAAAGTAGCTACCTGCGCCGGTCAGCGTTGACAACCAGCGCTTTCCGTGCCGACAAGCGCTGGCATATCGGCGCCCGGTTACCAACTTTCTACGTGAATAGGTACCGTTATTTTGTCACAAACCTTAACAGTGTTGTGAACGTTTGTGTTGTTAAAAGTGGATCTTCTGAACCATGATACATTTCGTGTTTACCCGAAACTCTCCGATCCCCGAACATAGCGGATACTGCGAGATGTTCTCTCCGTCAATTCCGCACTCATAACTTACTTTTAGTGCTCGCTCGAGAACAAGTGTTACATCTGCATGCTCATGTTTCATTTTATTAGAGTTGAATATTATTGGAGTCGTGCCCGGTTGAAGACAATTGGCTGGCCTAATATTATTATGGAACCCAGTATCATTTTCGCTTAGCTGTCGCCAAAGCGTGTGCGGAGCAGTAGATACAGATAACAATTCGGTAATAAAGGTGAGGAATGTCATAAAATATTACTGCCATTAAACACATGAATAAACAAATAAATGAATGGATATTTCAATAGGCCAGTCTGTAGTGATCTGGGGGCACGGGAGTGCCCCCGCCAAGACGAGCCAAGCGAAGCGCAAGGATGGCACTACCTACCTTTTCGCGAAGCGCTTCGTCGTTTTTTTGAACCCTCATAACTTGGGTTTGGATTATACCAGATAAACAAAATTCTCGGGATATGATGTCAATAGTAGACTTATTAAACGTAAAAAGTTTCAATTGCAAAGCTCTTATACTTTCGATTTTATTGATATCTAAAAAACCTCTATTTCGTCACTGCCTGACTGACTCACTCACTCACTGATGATCATCAAAATTCTTAGGGTACTTCCTGAAGTCCTAGAAAGCTGAAATTTGGTATGTATGCTAGTATTAGTACACAAACAACAAAAAAATGATAAAACTTGGAACTTTTTCCCCCCAACCCCTTAAACTAGGGTATTTGATAGAGGGACTCCTTGTTATAAATAATAAAATACATATTTCTGGATTTTTAGTAAATCTCCTCCCACCCTTTAAATTAGGGGATGAAAGTTTGTATGGGTTTTGCTTTAGAAACTTAATTTTATGCTAGAGATCTGAAAATTATGCAAGTACCTTCACTTAATAAGATACGGTCGAGGCACACATTGATCAATTTACTATTAAAGCCTACAAGTCCCTCGGATTGATAATACGTAACAGCCACCAGTACTATAACCCGCTATGCTTAAAAACATTTTATTACTGTTATGTATGGAGCATACTGGAATCCGCAAGTTTTATATGGCGACCTTTTTATAAGAAGTATATTGATAAAATTGAATCAATCCAACGAAAATGTATTAAACATCTAAATTACAAAACTAAAACTGATATCTCAAATTACCCAGACTCTTGTTGATACCACAAATTTAATACTCTAGAAGAGCGAGGACAGTTAAATGATATGATGTTATTGTACGACATTATTAACAATAAATTTGACTGTCCACAACTGCTCAGCAGAATACACTTTAACGTCCCACTCAGACGTCACTCAGACGTACCAGACATACCACTTTGTTATCGGTACCATCGGCCTCCACTAATAATCTAAAGATGTCACCATTCTTGCGTCTACCTGCATTATATAATGACAAATTCCCAACTTTGGACCCCTTCAATACCACACGGACCAGATTTAAAAAAGAGATTATCCAAATCCTCCATCAAACGCCGGATACTCAGCTAGCTCAGTAGTGCCAGTTTAGTCATAAGTACATAAACATACACACACCGCACACATATACGGCACCTACACCACACAGATACACACACGCACACACTAATATTAAGAATATGTCACTCTCTGTATTTTTTTTCCTATTTTTCTGTGTACTTCGTAATTGGCGTAATGTTTTGATTAATAATAATGTTGTACTTAAGGTCAGCTGTGAAGCTACCTTATAATAAATCCATATATATAAAAGAAAATCGTGTTAGTGTTACACAATTTATAACTCAAGAACGTCTGAACTGATTTGGCTGAAAATTGGTGGGGAGGTAGCTTAGAACCAGGAGAAGGACATAGGATTTTATCACGTTCCCGTGGTTTCTTCGTTTCTTAAAACTTCAATCAAAATCTACCAAAAAGTACTAGGCTTGCATGAATTCAAGATAGTATTACAATTATTACTATTATCCCACTAATAAGATTTAGATGAAAGGCACAAACAAGAAGTACTTGGCTTGCATGAATTCAAGATAGTATTACAATCATTACTATTATCCCACTTAAGATTTAGACGAAAGGCACAAACAAAAAGTACTAGGCTTGCATGAATTCAAGATTCTTTTTTTTTTTTTTCTGTAGGTTGGTTTCAAGGGTAGTATAGGTGGGTAGAGTAGGTAGGGTAGGTAGGTAGGTAGAGTAGGTAGGTAGGGAGACTAGGTAGGTAAGCTAGGGAAGGTAGGGTAGGTAGGTAGGGTAGGTGCGCCGTAGATAAGTATTTATTGCTACCCGTGCGATGCCGGAGCGGGCAGCTAGTAAATAAATAAACAAGAAGTCTGTGATTTCTTATTACAAAAAAAAAACGTGTTTAAAGTTTTTTTTTTAATCACCTAAATTAGGGGATAAAAGTGTACATGGGGCTTTCGTTAGATTTCAGAATATACTACATTAGAATATATTTTGGCTGAAATAGGTTTTTATTTTTATTTTTTATTGTTTGTCTTTTATATAGATTATTTTCTATTTTGTGAATGTGAGAACTTTGTAGGCTTATTGGACTGTAGATTTACTGAACATCTATTTTGTTAAGTACCTGGTACTTACTTGTTGAAAGGCCTACATTGTCCTCCCATGCCTACTAATACTGTAATTTGAAAATATTGTAAAAGCCAATTATTTTTAAAAGAGTAACCGTGGAGTTTCTTGCCGGCTCTTCTCCATAGGAAACGACCAATTGGAACCGTGCACCTAGCTTCTGACGTTTCATAAGTGCCCATGTAGGTTTATGCGAAATAAAATATTTTGATTTTGATTTTGATTTTGATACATATATAATACGAATAAAGAGAGTGGGCTATGAAAAAAGACATCCCTGATGTGCAAGAAATACAAAACAAAAAAAGAAAGAAACCATAAACAAACTAAAAATTCTTGTCTTAATAAGTGTTCCTAAATAAGTTGCTTGGCCGTTTCCGGCCCGATCGCATCTACATGAGAAATAATTAACTAAATGAATGAATAATTAAGTATTGTCTAACAGGAAAGTAATGAACAGTAAATACAGTTTTCACCTTACGCCCTGTGACGGTGGCGAAACGGCCAAGCCACATATTTTGCCGAAGGTGTAGAGTTTGTGAAGTTAGGGCTTGTAGAGTTAGGGCGTGTAGAGTTAGAAGCTTGGCTCTACATGAGATCTGATAACTTTTTGTCTCGTCTTGGCAACATTTGACATGAAAATGTTTTTGGTGGGATTAACTTTTGTTGTTACTTATACCTACAACGGTAACTTACCATCATTACTCTTCTGTGAAAAAAACACAACTGATAAAATATAAGCCAAATTATTAGAACACATGTTTACATAACGGAATAAAAACAATATTTTGATGTGGCAACATTCATTAGCTATCGCTTGGGGCAACATTAATGGGCAATACATCGTGCGACCGCGCCCTATCACAACACGTATTATGTGAACATCAATACACTCGATGTTATTGCTCATTTGATAATAAAATACTATTTATAACCATAGCAATTTGCCATATAGGAGACTTACTTGATAAGATTTATTCGTGGATAGGTTTACGTTGTTAAAAGTTCATGGATAAGTCTTGATATGATAAATAAAAGATGATAGTGGAACAGGTGAAAATTAATTGATGTCATCTATATATATAAAACACAAGGGTGACTGACTGATCTATCAACGCACAGCTTAAACCACTGGACGGATTAGGCTGAAATTTGGCACACAGAGAGTTATTATAACGTAGGCGCGGACTAAGAACGGGTTTTTGGAAATTCGACCTTTAAGGGGGTGAAAAGGGGGGATTTCGTTTGTATTTAAAATCTTACTCTTTGAGTTAATAGACTTGAAAATTGGCACGAATCTTTATCTATGTAAATAATAAAGTTTGCCATTTTTCGTTTTTTTAAACTACCCCCTAAACGGGGATTGGGGGGTGTCAAAGTTTGTATAGAAGAATTTTAACGCGCGGTCCGATTAGCTCGAAACTCGGTTTTTATAGCTAAAACTAAAAATAAAGTATAATGTGTATCAGAATTTTTCAAAAATTTACCCCTATCAGGGTGAAAAGGGGTAGTCTATATCTGCTCAAACCATTGAACGGATTGGGCTGAAATTTGGCACACAGATAGTTATTAGAACGTAGGCATCCACTAAGAAAGGGTTTTTGGAAATTCGACCTATACGGGTGAAAAGCGGGTTAAAATCTTATTCCTTCAGTTAATAGACTTTAAACTTCCCACAAATACTTATCTAAGTAAATAGTAATGTTATTCATTTTTAGTTTTTTTTAATTACCCCCTAAACGGGGATTGGGGGGGGGGTCAAAGTTTGTATAGTAGATTTCAAAATTCTACCACTAACGGGGTGAAAAGGGGTAGTATTTATCACAGCTCAAACCACTGAACGGATTGGGCTAAAATTTGGCACACAGATAGTCATTATGACGGAAGCATCCAATAAGAAAGGGTTTTTGGAAATTCGACCTTTAAGGGGGTGAAAAGAGGGGATAGAAGTTATATGAAAAATCTTATATTCATTTGGTTAATAAACTTGTAACTTGGTACGGCACTAATACTTAAAACCAAAAATAAAAAAAGTACGTGTTTCGGTGTTTAAAAAAAATCTGCTCCTAACGGGGCATAAATTAATCTAAAGAACGTAAATATTAATTTTAGAAAACTATCTTTCAAAGGGGGTGGAGCGGTTGTTGAAGTTTACAAAGGAAAGTACTAAATCCACGCGTACGAAGTCACGGGCAAGGTGCTAGTTTTCAATGAACGTCTCATAAATTATGTCAGTTCAAGTCGTCTCGGCATTAAAGTGTATTGTCAGTTTGATAAGTCGCCGACGGTAAAGGACAGTTTCCATAAATTAGTGATCGCGTTATCTTTTCCCAACACTATTCTTTTTCGCCACACATTTTGTTTTTTCTATTCCGTTCTTTTTTTTTTAACTGAAATCAGCCACATACACATAATTTATTATAAACGTGAACACAACAAGATGTTCAATGTTATACCAGTTCCAATATAATTATGAGTTTCCTCATTGTTTTGTGGAAAACATCACTTATTTGAAAATAATAACCGAACCGATCTGAAACGCATCAACGCTCGGCTCTAACACTTTCCTTACCTTCGTGTATTTAAGTACTTTAGGCACACGTATGGGCACACCACTTTCAGGAAGTCGTTTGTAACTACGAATAAGGTAACTGCGAGTGAAAACGTTTATTTACAAAATATATTGGGGTAAGTTGGGACCGTGCTTGTTGCGGGTAGGTTTATGTTTTAATATTAATCGGTAGAAAAGAGTTCTCGTTTTGTGGTTTCACGTAGTATTTTAACAGGGAGCTTGCTTCAAGTTAGAGGTACATTTTATTGCTTTTGTTTGGAAAAGATGCCTACTGCATACGTGATAACAGCCTCGTTTGATTGGGACCGGTCCTCAAATGGTTATTTCGGAGTCTAATGATATTCAGCAGTAATCGTTATGTGCTTGTGGTATGTCCGGATACGCTCAACGAGGCTTCACTGCTCACAATGGCGTTTAATGAAAATTATGATCAAATACAGTATTAACATGCGCGAAAGCGTTAAAAAGTGAAATTAATTCGCTGCAGTAATGTAAATACCATGTTCTTAATAACTGCGTCGGGACATCGACAAAACGTTAATTTTTACGATAATCCGTGTGGGGCCATAAAGGCGGCGGCGGCGTTTGTATATCTGTGGCCGCTCCGATGGTGATTACCGCGAATTAACAGCGCGATAACCACCTGATTGCACGTTACGTTGATTGGTCCCGAACTGCGGGGAACCGTACACGGGTCTTGCTTGTACAATGCAGCTTCCGTGAAACACAAATACATAATTATTATTGTACCTATTCCACTGTAATCTTAAGTCTATGTTGGAATATACATTCTGAACAGGCCAACCTGTCTGGGTGCGGATGCATGAAATGATCAGAATGCTAGTTTCATCGATTATCTTGAGGCTGTAACTATGCAAAAAAAAATCAGCTGTTCCATACATTTGTGTTCACGTAAATCGACAAAATGTATGGAACAGCAGATTTTTTTTTTAAAGGTTGGTCCCGTAGAAAAAGTATAATTATAGATGACACCAAACCACTAGTTTCAAGGATAACGGTTTCTACCCTAACACCCAGTATACTTATTTTAAATTGTTTTTTTATACATGACCCTTCAAGTTATAAAAATAAATATAAATAATTAAAAAACGAACTAAAAAGTAAAAAACTATTTGATAAAATTGTCATTGCAGTCGGGGGACTTCTTAGATTAAAAAGTATTCCACAGAACGGTGCAATGACAATTAATTTATGAACTTGTCTTTTGCAGACGTGTTTTGTAACTATTTATTTTTATTTTATACATTTTAGTGACAAGTTTTTTTTTTAAGTTTATGTCATTTTTGTTTACCGCTATTAGGCAATAGTTAGCCTTGCATCAATGTTAACATTTTTTATTACTTGCCATGTTACTCCTGTGATGATGAAACAATTTTAATATTCGGAACTCAATCATCTACCAAACACACATTCGACATTCGCAGTGTTACTAAAGTCTGATTAAATCGTTTGCAGCCAAAGATGAATTAATGTTTGTTTTGCATGTACACCCTAACTATATAAAATGTATAAATTATATAGTTTTGGAATGTGCTCATCAAGTCCTTCAATTGGATTCCCATATTGTAAATATTTCATAGCTCAGAGAGCAGTTTTGAAGGTTCTTTCGAGAAAACCAATCCGGTTTCCTACGTCATCACTTTACTCTCTTTGCCAGGTACTAACGGTCAGACAGTTGTTCATTTCTCAAGCAGAGCTCCGTACGCATGTCTAACTGATTTATGAACCAGGTAGATCTAATAGTAGACACCGTTCCTATCGAGTTTGCACGTCGCGATTTTACCTACATGAGCTCAAAAATATATAATAGAATCAATAAAAACACCTACATTCTGTTACCAGAAATGAATGTAAGAAAAAACTGGCGATTTTACTAAAATCACTGACTTATGATGCAACAGAAAAACTTGTGGAAATTTAACACCTTGGAAAACACACACACTCACACACACACACGTCACACATCACACCATCACTCCCTTACTCTACATCGGTACTCACACACACGGCACATAATAATATCTCAAATGTATTTGTATATAATTTTATTTTTTATAATATTTTCTTATACCTTTATTATGTATTAGTCTTGGAACAACCTACCCTCTCACTAGGAGTCGGGCGTTGGTAGCTGCGCCACGTTTTTAACTTTTGCAGCTATCATCGTTTAACATTGTTTGTCTTTGTATGTTTATGTTTTTTGTTCCCAATAAAAGATTAATTATTTTTTAAAATTAATTTATTTTTAGATAATAATATATACATAACACAACTAACTATTTACATCTAAAGTAAGGCGTCGGAAAATTCCTCCGCATCGCTGTTGGCTGGTAATGTACCCAAGAGACTGCTGTGCTTGTGAATGCTTAGCCTCTGACCAAGGTAAAAGCCAGCCCTTGGGTCAGGGGAAGTGTCAAGCAGCCGTTTGAAGATTTCACTGAACAGACTATGAGCACTCGGACCCCACGGCCCTAGGGTTTCAACCCCAAACGGCTCGAAAATATAATTGCCTATAAGGCTATTATACTTTTGCCACTTAAGGTTTTCCGTAGCCGCAGCGGCAGCACCAGCACAGCACGCCGAACCAGGAAGATGGGATGGCGCAAGAGTATCGACACACGTTGCGTCCCACACTAAAGGCCTATCCATCTTCCATGGGAATAAGGACATGCCGTCCGGTCTTTTGCCATCGTCGCATGCCAAGCCATTGGGTTCTAATACAGCGGGAACGCCGACGGTGACAAGAGCTCGTCGGATGATGTCATTAATATTAGCGTGCCGCGCTAAGCGACCCGCACTTCGGCTGCAAGACAGGCCGTGGTGTCCGAGGCTGTTGACAACTTCGCCACAGTGACAGTGATGAGGAGTACAACATGGGGCTCCTAGGCGCAGGGAAGCAGCGATGCGGAACGTAGTGTCGTCGAACAAAGTTCCTAGTTTAGACATTTTTTTAAATGTCTTAATTTATCTCGGGACCTAGGGGTCCCGGACCTTTGGAAGGCGTGGGAGGGGCCGAAGCCAACTCGCAGAGGCCCCTTAGACAATTTTAAATGGAATGAGGCACCAACCGACGATTATCCCCGTTCGCACTGTACAATTGCAGCCAAAGACAACCCCCGGTTGGTGTAGGATTATTGCAGAACATGGGAACAAAGATATTGGCTATGGCTTAGTAAACTGGTTATATAGAACTAATGAAGAGTATGGCCCCTGCCTGTTGAATGTTATGGTATACACGGATAAAATGGCAGGGTTTGACTTGCACACTCAATAATGGGCCCCCAAAAACGGTCGCTAGCACATAGTGACGTAGCGACAAGGGGGCAACACTTCATGAGGTGCTTAAGAGGAGTGGAGAGGTATTCCACGGCTATCAGGACAATCCTGGAAGTACGGTCAAGATCCCTATCAGCATCCAGCTTCATCCGAGCACGTTTGCTCTTGCGAATCTCCACTCAAGCCGGCCAATAAAGGGAAGAATGAGGTGGGAGCTCTGTTCCTCGTCAATGTTCACTCTAGCCGGCCAATAAAGGCAAGCCAGAGGTGAGGAACAAGACATCTCCCGGGAGATAGGGTCCGTGGGGTCACTACTGCCCAATAGCTCGCCACATGCCCTGCGGGTTTCTGTATCTCTCTTGGTCTGGCTCCTCACTCTAGACCTGTTTCGGCGAAGTAAACTCTACCGGCACAGACACAGAGCTCGGAGCGCGCAAGCCCCACCACGACGTCAACCTAAAGATACGGCGGTGTGATTATTATTATTTTCAATTCGAAAATGGAGCCATATTGCCGCTGTCACTCGGGATGATGTAACGATACCCCATACAAATCCATTCAGACATTTAAAAGTTATCGTGGATTAAAGAAACACATACATACATACATGAACCCTGAAAACATTACACTCCTTTTTGGGCAGTCGTGTAATAAAAGGATTTTTATGCACTATATATTGTATTAAAGCCCACACAACGCACATTGCACAGGTGTACGAGCCACTGGCCAAATATTACGAGCATCACCCCCACCCCTCCCCTCCCTGCCGAACCCTCTGCGTCGCTTGACCTTTAGGACTGACCCAGTCGAGTTATTGTTTCCTTTCGAAATGTGTCGCGAGAATTGTGTTCGTTTATTTTTGTTAGAAATATAATTAAGCTTTTTAATGTGTTCTCTGTGTAAATGTCCCTCGTGCACTTTGCTGAAAAAACGGTATATGTAACAAAATGGGTCTTTTTTTAGTGCCTACTTTAAATCACAAATTGATAACATTTTTAAAACACCCCTGTTTCATATTACAACTAAAATAAACGCTGTACCTACTCGCAATTTCAGCAACGAAATCATCTTTTCAGAGTAAAAAAAGTACACGGCTCCTATTGGTGAAACACAATACTCCTATTCACGTGTATCTGTTATGAAGCTATGTATGTATATATGTGGTTCATACGTCAGGGGTATTGTGATGGCGCATTGTGCACGTACTTTTATTTTAAACAGAGCTGTATTTAAAAAGAAACACGCATATTTTCACATCGTTATCCCGAACGGATTCGCAGCGCTACGAACGTTAAATAACACCGTCACAGTACGACACTAGATGCATGCTGGAACATCACTCACGTTATATAGGAATAGAACAAAAGGTTTATTTACTATACTTAAGAGCTTGTTTAACTAAAATACTAGTTACTATGGAATTGGTGTTTATAACATAGTTCCGAAGCTGAAACTACCTACTTAGTTGTATAACTTGTTCCAATTATGTTGTTATCTGATGAAAATGTATGCCAATTTGTAATGCAAACAATTTGTGAGTGCTCGGATTTGATAATTTGAACACTTTCATCAAATAGTTTAAGCGTGCTTTAGTCTTATTATTTATGTTATTATTTATACAGGGTGGCCGGAACATTGACGTCCAAAAGTAAAATTCAAGTCCCTCGTATCGAGTAGGAGAGTATCCGAATCACCCCCATGTATGTTCCGCGATTTTTCATAGCTTTCGAGTTACGATTTTTGAGAATTTTCCACCTGACCAATTAAAAAATATTCTAAAAAGATAAGTTGAAGGCTTTGTCGAAATTTTTTTTTTGCAACTGGATCTTCATGAGTTGTGCTTTTATGCATAAAATAATCAGCTTCGTAACTATGATGAAAGTTATAAAAATGTTGGTCTGAAGTGAAAAATGTCCGTTTGGTAAATTATTACTCTAATTTCAACTTCAAATTAAAAATATAAGCAGGTAATTTCATGGTTTCTAGGCAGGCCTCGAGAATGCGCCAGACTTTCAGCTTTCATAATCATTAAACAAAAGTAGTATCTAATGGGACTTCTTTGGCTACAATCGGCCTTCAAAGACAGCGAGGTGGAAAAAGACCATGCGACATTTTGGACAACTCAACAGTGATGTAATATATTATGCCATATGAAAGTTTTTGGGGTATAATTTAATTCATCCTATGGCAGCTAAGTCGAAATCGAAGGCGAACATGGTGTTTTTGAACATTCAAAAATGTAAAAAGTAGGTTAGGTTAGGTTAGGTCAGGATAGGCATTGCGATCCATGGCCCTTTACGTGGCCCCGGTGTGGGCCTCTGACCTGACGGCCGGCAGCATCGCGATGCTGCGGAAACCGCAGAGGGCGATGGCCGTCAGGTCTATCAGGGGGTATCGTCTCCTACGAGGCGGCTTGTGCACTGGCCGGGTCGCCACCCTGGGACCTAGAGGCGAGGGTCCTCGCGTCACTGTACCGGTGGCTTGAGGAGGCGCGGACGCGGGGCGGTGGACCGATGCAACGAGAGATCGATCTGCGTCGGTCTCAGCCCAGCGAGGTCCTGGTGGTGGAGTGGCAGGAGAGGCTATTGCGCCCTACCGCCACCCCACCGGTCGGATCGCCTCGAGGAATGGCTCGAGAGAAGGCACGGCTCCCTGTTATTTAGGGCGACGCAGGTGTTCTCGGGGCATGGTTGTTTCGGGAAGTACCTGTGTCGCATAAACAGGGAGACGGACGCTCGGTGTCATCACTGCGTCCATTGTCTGGAGGACACGGCGCGGCATACGCTGGCAGAGTGTGCCGCATGGGAGGAGCCGCGCCGTGCCCTCGTGACAGAAGTGGGAACCGACCTGTCGCTGCCAGCCGTCGCTCACGCAATGGTGGGAAGCGCAGAGTCGTGGGATGCAGTGATCTCCTTCTGTGAAACGGTCATCTCACAGAAGGAGGCTGCGGAGAGGTTGAGGCAGGTCGAGACCACTCTCCCGACCCGCAGCAGACGTACCGGGCGTCGGCGGGGTGGACAACGCCCTCTTCCAGCCCCCCTAAACGGGTCCAGAGGGACGGTGGACTTGGGTACGTTCGCCGCCCCCCCGTATAACTGGACCCGAGGCGGTGGCGCGTAGTGTTCCGCGCCCACCCCCTATTGGCGTTGCGGGGGGAGTACACCTCACTCTCCCCGCAGATTTGAGGGGGCCCACAGAGCGGGCCGGCACTAGCCGGGGATCGTGGAAGGCGCACTAGTTCCCATGATCCCCGGTGCAAGTGTGGGACGGGAACACCGAGGTGGTTTTTAGTCAGTAAGAGTCTGACAGACCCCTGCGCCCGCCCCAGGGCGGAGGACATCCATGAGGATTTCCATACAGGCAACAAAAAAAAAAAAAAAAAAGGTCAGGATAGGCACGTTAGGTTATGTTAGGTTAGGTTAGATAATGCCCATGTATGTAGTATTTTTCTTACCCAGCCTCTGAAGCAATTTTTGGTTAGTTTTCGGTATTCTTATCATTAACTAACCTTATGAAAGAGAAAATGGGCAAAAAAATTGTTTTTGTCAGTTGCCTAGTTTTAAGGATTATCCACCTCGCTGTCTTTGAAGGCCGATTTTGGCCAAAGTAGCCCTATTAGGTACTACTTTTTTTTATTTGATTAGAAAATCTGAGAGTTTGGCACATTCTTGAAGCCTTCATATGAAATATGAAGTCACCTATTTAGATTTTTTATTTGAAGTTGAAATTAGAGTAATAATTTACCAAACGGACATTTTTCACTTAAGACCAACACTTTCATAACTTTCATCACAGTTACGAAGCTGAATGTTTTATGCATAAAAGCACAACTCATGAAGCTTCAGTTGCAAGAAAAATGTTCGTTTTTTTTTAGGTTATTTTAAATTGGTCAGGTCGAAAATTCTCAAAAAAACTGAAAAATATTCGTAACTCGAAAGCTATAAAAAATCGCAGAACATACATGGGGGTGATTCGGATACCCCACGATACGAGGGACCTGAATTTTATTTTTGGACGTCAATGTTCCGGCCACCCTGTATATTTGATATAGACTGTAGTGAACTGCTATCGCGCATTCTATTGAAAGTTCCGCCTAGAATTCCACGCTTTCCCATAACCACAACTCTACAGCGTCCTACTACCTGTACAAACACAGGTCTCAACTCACCACTCGTTAAGATGTGTGACAACCTTAATTCATTTATTAAGTCCGTATACCCGAAGCAGATATATTTATTGACCGTAAGGTGAAGTGTAAATCAAGAATCTTGGCCTCCCTTCACACACCAATGAAACGTCAAAATCTCTTCCCTGTTAACGATTACTATGTTTTTACTTTCATTTTCTTGTAACAAAATTTATAATATCCCATTTTATTTCGATGTACACCTAGACTTAAGTTAGCTACTAAGCAGTAATCTGGCGTCTTTGTTTTCAATGTTGCGTTTACCTGTAATTGGCATATATATTAGAATATTATGTTATGTATGTGCTGTCGATGAACCTTAAGTAAATAAATAAATAAATGTATGTACTTACACATATTAAAAACATACCTACAGATAAGACCTTATAATTTTGAGTACAAAGGCACTGCTAGTCTTATTTTCGTTAACCTCTTTATAATATTGCTCCGGCATCTCTCGTATCTTCCAACTTATTAGCCACTATACTTTTAAACAACAGTCTAGTATTTAATATGACTATTGACTATGCATTCTCAGTTACTTGTGAAAACCTTCACTAGTAAAAATCTAAAAAGGGTCTCCGCCCGCAATATATTTAGAGTAGGCCTAAAAGGGCTTATCTATGCTTTGTAGAGAATGAGCCTTCTAAACGAATCTATTGTTTGGTATCAGCGACTGGTGAAATATTCGACGTAGTACCACGGCGGCCAATAGGGCCGATATCGCGTATCGCCGCTTTAGATACCGGCCGCCCGATACTACGCGATCGGCGACCGATACCGCACGTATATTTGCATCGCTGTACGTATCAGTCTATTGTGTGAGGAGCCTTCAAGTGCAAATTTGTGTTTATCTTACAAATATTGTTCTCGTTAATTTCTCAGCCTTTAGGGATTAAGGTTATTGACTGTCTGGGAAATTAATATTAGAAGGTAGGGAAAATACGTTTATATAGATAAGCAGAACGTGTTATTACAACAAATGATAAATCGGCCTATTATTGCAAAATTAACTTACAAAAAATACTATTAACGTGTAAGTTGTTACAATAGTTTATTAACATTGCACTACCTACGGATATTCTGAAAATTAACGACTGTCTACAACCAAGACCTAATCTCAATTGTTTTTTTTTTTTTACTAACGTAGGTATAAACCAGGTTAATTTAAAATGGCGTCGATCACGCAATTAAAACGTCCTCGTGCACGATTATCTCCCGGAAACGTATTACCGTATGTATTACGTTCGACCTTGAAACTACGTGAATAAATCACACTATTTAAAATTTTATAAACCGTGATTCGGTTGATTATGAGATTAGTACAAACTCATATAAAGTATTGATCACAGAGTGGATGGAACAATTGCCTCTTTCCTATCATTATCATCTTTAACTAATGACATTGATAATTCTAATAAGTAGTCAGAATCAAGGAAGGATAGGTAGGAAGGTATTTCCTTTTATGTATAATATAAATCATAAAAGTGATGAGAATGATAATATAAACAATTATATACCTATTTCTATCTTGTCAACTATTGAATTTTGAATCCCTGATGTCCCTACATTCAGTCACACTTTAAATTTTAGTTGAGCGATTCGCAAAATGGTTTCGTTGGTTCCAGGTCAACTTGCACTAATCTAACGACCTTTACCGAGATGTTAACTGATGCCATCGACTACGGCAAGCAGATCGACGTAATTTACACATATTTTCATACTTCGCGTACAGAATCACAGGTACACTTTATAACTGCCTAAAGTCTTATCTTGCACATCGTTTCTTTTATGTCGCAGTTAATGGTTTCTAATCTGAAACCAACGGGACCACCTCGGGGTTTCCCAGGGCTCGCATGTCGATCCAATACTGTTTAATGTATTCGTTAACGATAACCCGCACTGCCTCAAATTCTCTGAATGTTATATGTATGAAGATGATCTCAAATTCTCCAGGATACTTAATCGAATCTAAAGATACTACTTTAGTTCAGAGCGATGTCGACTCGTTCGTTCAATGGTGCAACGATAATGAAATGACATTAAACGTAAAAAATGGTACCACGTGAAATAAACCCGGAAAAAGAACTGTTGTCCAAGAGTTGGATCAAATCAGGGATTTAAGAGTCAATTTTTACAACGCACTGACATTTGTACCTCTCGAAAATGTAATTATAAAGGCGTCTAAAATGCTGGGATTCGTGATTAGGAATTTTACTGGTTTCAGGCGCAGTAGTACCAAGATGTTGTTGTACAAGTGTATTGTTCGCAGTATCTTGGAATACTGCAGTACAATCTGGAGACCTCATTATGCCACGAACAACCTACGACTGGAGCGAATACTAAAGAGATTTCTTTGGCATCTAGCATAGGTCTGTGTAATTGCCAAAAGGAAACGGTCATACGAAGCAAGACTATCTCATTTAGTATGATGATTTGAGAAATGTAGAAGAGTCACTGATTCCATTTTCCTCTCCCCCATAAGGTTCGCTACAACGATTGGATCTGTACTCCCCCCTAAGGTTCTCTACAAGGACTGGTCCTGTGCCCTAAGGTTCGCTACAACGACTGGATCTGTACTCCCCCCTAAGGTTCTCTACAAGGACTGGTCCTGTGCCCTAAGGTTCGCTACAACGACTGGATCTGTACTCCCCCCTAAGGTTCTCTACAAGGACTGGTCCTGTGCCCTAAGGTTCGCTACAACGACTGGATCTGTACTCCCCCCTAAGGTTCTCTACAAGGACTGGTCCTGTGCCCTAAGGTTCGCTACAACGACTGGATCTATACTCCCCCCTAAGATTCTCTACAACGACTGGTCCTGTGCCCTAAGGTTCGCTACAACAACTGGTCCTGTGTCCTAAGGTTCGCTATAACGATTGGTCCTGGCCTATTGCTAAAACAAAGACGCTAATAAAACCTTCAAACTTGCATAAGATCCTCCAAACTTGCATATCATGTTAATACAGGGTGTTAGGGTAAACAACGTTATCCTTGCAACCAGTGGTTTGGTTTTATTTATAGAACGTAAAATTTATGGAAAATTACAAAAAAATATCTTTTTGATTCTACATTTTACTCAACACGGGCGGGGGGTGCGGGACGTGACCTGACCGGCCGCGAGCGCGACCCCTCCCTCAGTCAGTCAGCTGTTTCACTAGCAAGCTCGGTGTCGGATAGAAACTTTTTTAAATCTTTTAATGAACATAACGTTTTTTTTTTTGTTTTCGGTCATTTATTTTTATATTTAAGTCAACATCCTACATCCTGTATTTGAATAGATGATTGAAAATTCGTCTTTATCTTCCAATGGAAGGATCCCTAAAAAACGTCAAAAGCGTATGTCCTTCCCTGGCATACCATCTATCTGCTTGCCAAATTTTATCGAAATCCGTTCAGTATTAGGCGGTAAAAGGTAACATACAGATAGACAGACAGAGTTACTTTTGAATTTATAATATTAGTATGGAAGAATGGTTAATGCTGTGCACACAATAATGATAAGGCTGTGTGTAACATAAAATATTCTTGTTACAAATCCTAATTTTCCACGAACTAATCTTCATTTACTCGTCCTATAATTACTTCATCACCCGCAAATATTAGCCACAGAGCGTCATGAGCATTTTCTTACGAGAAAAATGTTTACTTTATGCAAATGTTTCGAAAAGTCTTTAATTACGTGGCGCGTTATTAAAACTTAAATTAAATGTAGATAACACTACTGTAGCAACCCCACGCGCACGATTCGCTGACTCTCATGTAACAGTGGGAGTGGCTGAACAGAATATACTGCGAACATTAATCATGACGGCAGGACGTATCGAGTGCATATCGGAGCACATGTGTCGTATGTTCATGTGCTAGCTCATACATAGCTCGGGTAATTGAGTGGGGCGCTTGCAATGCGGTTAATGCACATTTTGATTTTGTTCAGTTATAGCCATTAACTGAACTGAACAAAATGTTTCTCGAAAAGTAGAAAATTCTCGGAATTTAAAGTTAGATGGTCTGATTTATCTTTCTTGCATAACTGACATATAACTTAACTTAGAATAACTGACATGTACATAACTTAAAAGCGTGTCAATTTTACAGTAAAGCCTCGTTTACGTGAGCTCAGTTTCTCGTTCGTCGAGAGGCGAGAATGCAAGAATCTTCAGGTTATTTATCGCATGAGGCTCGCATGGATATTGTCCCCTCTAGGCGGTCGGGACACTACGTGTTGTGCGATACAAAGAAATTAATTTTGAATTGTGAAAGAAAATCTGTTGTCGTGGTTCTCCACAATTATTTTCTTATTGCATTATTTAAATAAATGCTGCGATATTAATACTGTAACGTATTGTTGCAGAGTGCGTGGTGTCGCGCAGAATGTGCGCGTGCGCGTGGCGCCTGCACGTGTTCACCGCCGCCCTCGTGCTCGCAGCGCATCTCATTAAAGGTATGTGCATCTCTCTTTCACACATGGCTCATCTGTGTCTCTTACTCTTTCTACACGAGACTAAAAGGGAGTAAGATACTAAAAGGAAATATTTTTTTCCTAGTAAACCCGTATTGCGGAAAATTACACTGCGCAAAAATCTAGCGTTGGCTGCGATATTTACGCAACGCGACGTTCGGCTTGCCTAGGACACAGCCTGGTATTAAAATCGACCCACACACATTTAGTAGATATAAAATACAATACGAACATCTGTACCGGCCCAACACTTTCTCCCCGTCCCAGAGGACACGTACTACCGCAGTTATTGTACGTTATCAAAAGAAATGGCACAGTTCAGCTGTAATCCACCCTTTGTATCTCTCGCTGACCATAACAACAGATTCCAAATGAATTTTAGATAGTATACCTACGTAAATCATACAAGTCACGGGTACGCGGTTATTTTTGTCTGATAAAATGCGAAACACACCTGTTTGTGAATAAATAACGACGAGTATGTACAGAGACGTGCTCACAGCCTCACACAACACAGATACAAATCCGTATGTAAATGTGGCAGTGTATTGTAAACAGCGAATAGTTATCGAGGCCGGATCGAGTTTGCGCAACTTGTTACTGTAGCTAATGGATGTTTCGTTAAGTGGAGCAGTGTAAACACCCGACGAGGGTGTTCGCGGGCTCTACATGCGCTCGGCAACACTCGGTAAACCTCGGGAGTGCTCGGCACCACTCGGCGGCGCTCGGGACACGCAGCTCGGGACTCGAGCGCGACTTCGAACATGACACTATTTTCAATGAATTTTTAAACGTTCGTTGAGACATCAATTTCCGAATGCGAAACTATGCCGTGACTCGTCGAAAACTTGCTCTTTATTCGTAAACTTGTCGCCAGAATCATAAACCACTTTTAATGGGAATAAAATGAAAAGTTGTTGCGTTGATTTATTCCGTTCTAACACTAATTTGTTTCAACTCATATTTATTTTCTGTTCCGAACGGATACCACTATTTAAATAACGAATACTAACAACTTGAATTTGCTACAGTCAGCTTAGTCAAACCTCATCATCTGCTTAGCCTTTTCCCAACCATGTTGGGGTCGGCTTCCAGTCTAACCGGATGCAGCTGAATACCAGTATTTTACATGAAGCGACTGCCTATCTGACCTCCACAAACCAGTAACTGGGTAATACGGTACCCCTTGGTAAGACTGGTTGTCAGACTTTCGGGTTTCTGACGACCCGTAACGACTGTTATTACGTAGCCACGAGCTCCTCAACCAAAAGCTTAGCTCAGCTTAGTCAAACCTAATCAAATTTAATTTAATTTCTTATATTTTACCCGACTACGGCGAAGCAAAAAGGAGGGTTATAATTTTGACCGGTATGGATGTATGTTCATAATGTTCCCTCTTAATATTCTAAACTGCACGTAATCTGTTCGATTTATGGCCCTAACACGTGTGACTCCCGATTTTTAATTTGTCTGTCTGTAATGTCTTGTTTATATCTTTTTAGTTGACTTTTTTGTCATAGTTGGGTTTTAGTTATATAATAATTTATAATTATGTAATCGTAATAATATTATAATACTATATATGTGAATCATCGTGCTAATATTTTTTTACCTGCGAGAAAGAGTTTGATCTATTGTTCCAAAATTCGAAACAACCAATCGGAGTCAAGTATGACTGGAATGTCTAAAATATTTTATTGTGTTGGTGGCTTAGATGATTCGTAAGTCAATTTTAAATAAATTAAGAGTTAATTTTTTGAGATATTTTGTAATTTTTAGATTGTAAGTAGGTACTTAATGTTCTTGTTTTGATGCTTTTGCAAAAACAATAATTTATACCTAAACAAGAAAGAACTAAAATTAAATTTATTGATTTAATTTCAGATATTAATTAAATTATTGAAATATCTTTGAAATATCATTTCCTAACAAAAAAAAATGTTTTTGTATTTAACAGTTTTTTTTTCAATTAACGTCAGTTCTATTCACGAAAGTAAATTTAAACAAAATGGTGGTCCGTAAAAAAACTGTGCTAATTACACGGAGAGAGCCAAATGGGTGAAAAAGTAGCCCTTTACGAATGTAGTGAAAAAACGATCAGTATTTTAAAGTGGAGCAAGCAAAGATATTATGTACAATAATGAGCGTCGTGAACAATGGACGCCTCACTCAGTGAGTTAACATGGAGCTATTAACAAATCAAACAGAGTAGTTTCGCCGGGAGCGCATTAACACCGTCGCCGGTGATTTATGAGGGTATTACGTCACCGCGCGCACCTGCCGCTCGCGTCAGTGTTACGGCGGCTTAGTGTCGGTGTCATGTGCCTAAATAGTGGCGCTCGATGTGGGCCAGAGATCCCTGGAGGAGTGATGTAACTACTGCACGCGGCCTCCTCCAGCACAAGGTTGTTTAGTGCTCGCCTACTACGTAAATAGTGAATTATTCTATTCTATTCTTATAAAAGCGACTTTAGTGGGAGGAATATAGAAGACTTATTTCCCTATAATTGGAAAGTAATTGCTTTTTGTATCGGATGGTTTTTTGCGACGAAAAGTTAATAGTCTTTTGAATTGTTCGTTGAGGATAACAATATTCAGGTCTCTAGGAATAAAAACCTTGTTACTTATCCTAGACATTTGAAACACACAACAAATTTGAATGTGCGACATGACTCCTCACCCCATACGGACAAACGTACGCACGAGCTTAATTTTTGATTTGTAAGCCCTATCTACAGATTATGGCATAAGGCAGTTGTCCCACCGCCGGCGAGGAAGCGACTAACTATCGGCTATTTTCTCGCTCAAGAAACGTACAATAGTGTTATACATTCCGTGCAAACAAAAGAGTTGCATATAATTATTATGTGATAGCTGATCGCTAATTTTTCACACCGCCATCGCCAGCGAGTACTCACTCCACTAATTTGTCGCTTTGCGACAAGAGCTATAAAAGATAATACTCGTTCAGCGATACTTGCTCAGAGATGCTTGCTTGGCGTTCAGAACTCACGCCGAGAAACCAACGTTCGTCGCACTCGGACACTCGCTGATAGCCCAGCGACAAAACTATCGGAACTACACATTCGCTGTTCGCCGGCGGCGGTGGGACAACTCCCATAATACCTACTAAAGACACCATCATCATCTGCCTAGTCTTTTCCCAACTATGTTAGAGTTGGCTTCCAGTCTAACTGGATTTAGCTGAATACCAGTATTTTACATGGAGTGACTTCCAATCTGACCTCCACGACCCAGTTACTGGGTAACAAGATCCCACAAGATTGTTTCGGGGTTCTGACTACCTATCCAACGACCGACCTTGGCAAGCGTTGCTTGATCTTGAAGATCGACCCGTGTGGCTGGTAATACGTAGCCACGAGCCCCCAACTAGTCAACTACCAAAAACCGCTTTCTGGAAATGTCCACCTTCAAGCTTCGCTGATCAGAAATCTCTAGGTGTTATTAAGTTTAATAATCTGTCAATCTGTTTTTTTAAGGGTGTGAAATCATTAAATGACTTCTCTACTACTTTTACTGACTAAAACCCGCCCCTTCAGTTGCCTATTGCCAAGGTCCCGGTATCCCTTTCGGACTTTCCCGCAACCCTAAACTAATCGGCCGAATTTTGAACGAACTTGAGTCTAGGACCCTTTCGTTCCCCATAATCATATCAAAATTCGGCCGATTAGTTTTTAGAAATTCTGTTTTTTGACCCTCCTTTAAAATTTGCGAAAGTGTACATCCGCGGTATTTAACAATGTTAGTTACGCGGAATTGGACTATCAACGACGATATGGCAATGGAATGTAAACTATATAATTATAATGATTTTGAATTCAAATAATTATGCTGTTTTACTAGAAGGTAATGAAAAATACATTGCGTGTACCGCGTACTCTTGGAACTGGACTTCGAGATCGTCAGCTGAGCTTTGACGTGTGCTTCCTGACGTGTTATTTTTGTTCAAGTCGAATGTGCGTGTGTATGTTTAGAGACGGAATCTGGGAAATATGAAGTATAGCTATTTACGAAAGCCCATTTCAGCACTCACTGTGTCAATAAACATTGATTATGATTGATTGACGCACTTCGTCTTTCCAATTATACGTAAGGCCACAATGACGACTGTTTTGACATTCAAGCCAAACAATAAAAACACCAAAATAGAATTTAGAAAATATTATAAATTTAACAAGACAATGATCCGAAAGCAGTAAAATAAAGCGTTGTTACCGCTCCGAATGAATGAGTTGAGCTGTTCTGTGAGTGGTCGATGTTCTCCTTAATGACCTATCTGCTAAATAGACTGCGGGCCCCACCGAGCCCAGGCCAGGCTCCTGCGGCCGCCGGTGCGTGGCAAATTTATAGTATTGTTTATTGTCGTAGACAAATGCAAACCAACTAGAGAGATGCTTTCGTGTTTTCCTCTTTTTTTGCATCTCGTCGCTTGTTTACGGTGACACCAAACCGATCGCTTCTCACTTCCTTTAAAAAATACTTTTTTTGTCTTTGAATAACAAATAACTTTTTAGTGTTACCTAGAATAGAGACAACGGTGTTTGTGTTTGTACAGAGATTGAGTAATAACTCGTAAGTCTGTAATGTTTTGTTACTAGCTTATTGACCGAGGGCGCGTAGCGAGCGAAGCGTCTCTACATCAAGTTTGGCAAAATCGGCATATTTGTTAGTTTGTACGTACTCGTCTACAGGTCGTATTTTACAACCGATCTGGAAAAAATTTGGTGTACAGGTATAACGAATTTTTTGTAATTTTTTGTCGTCGGGGATTTTTGATTGGAGTGCTACTTCCTCCAAAATGGGGCAAAAAGGGGGCTACTGGATATCTCCGCCTCATGAGATCCGATAATGATGGTTCTTTTTTATTTGAAAGTTAGTAACTTTAAGTAGGTCAATAAAAATTGGTGAAGATATGATGAGGATCTTTGGCATGATAAGCAGAATAGCTTCTCAAAATGCAGTAAATGGCTCACTATTTATAAAAACCTATTTGTAAATTTTTGTAGCTGGCCTACTACTCATAATTTTTCTGGCTTTTATGGTTCTGTAGTAGTCAACAAGGAACCGATATAGTTTCGCCATGTCTAAGGTCTATCCGCGGCTTAGCCCAGAGGATCTTAGTACTAGAAAGCTGTCAATTAAACTGCGTAAGCAGTTTTGTGGGGCAATGTACCAAGCATTAAGAAATTTTAAGTGAATAAATAAATTATTCAATAATTTGGCATTAAACACACAAATTGTTAAAATAAATCAATCATAAATCATGCTAAATATTTTTTTAAACCTTTTCTCTCACACGTAAAAAGGGGATGATTTCTTTTTCTCAACTGTCCCATGTTATGGGGTGTCGTGTGGGTGTGTGAAAATATTGTTTGATTCAGGGATCCGTTTGCGAAAAAAAATCACGCCAGTATAACAAACTTAAAAGGAGAACTATCACAGCTAAGTATCCTTTACAAGTTAACGAGTAATTATCGACCAATTTACATTTGCAGTTGGAATGTATGGGAGAAAATGTTTTTCAACTACACGTTAAAAGTTTGTTCTTGGGAGATAAATTTATATCTCAACTACGGGACCCTTTATTGTGCGTGCATCCACGCACTTGGCCGGTTTTTATTTAATTTTGAATTTGACGTATATCTGTCATTTTTTTGACAGGAAAAAATGTATTAGGATCATGAAGAGCGTTGGTATATAAATATAATAAAATATTTTCAAACGCTAAGACACGAATTTTTATGATACGAATGAATATTGCGCGGCAAGAGCGCGGCAGCAACACGCGGCGTTTGCACTTGCAGGACACATTTCTACCGCGCCGCGCTCTATTGTGGACTAAACCGACGAATGTTTGCGCGACAGACCTGCCGCGCACTTCAGTTGGTATGGAAGCGATTGCGTGTGTCGTAGCTCTGCTAATAATTCTTCCAAACACAGCAGGTAGACAGAAGAGATCGCGCGCGGCAGTCGTCCAAAGCCACGCGCAGCCGCCGCGCACGATTGCCGCTCAATGTACAAACCTTTACAAACAATGTGTTTTTGCCTGATCAAAAAAAATAATTAATCGGGTGTAGGGTCACTGCAAAGTTTCGAACTACTTTCGAACGGACCCATATCTACGTTGACGGACTTAGAGAGTAGGTACTACCTACTTTAATACCTTGATTCACAAATAAACTCTTGAGATCCGCACAGACACCATGTCACTAACAGTGTGATTATTTTGGCGCGGCTAACTAAAGGTTAATCGTTGCAAAAAGTATGTGCCCGCGAGGTCTACTATTCGTAGAACTACTAGTTTTAATAAAATTAGAAAGTCAATCTATTATAATTAGTTATGTTTTCGGAATATTTTACACTACTCGTATTTTACAACTTGCAAAATAGAATAAAGCACATATTTATAATGTGTCCTTTCAGTTCCGCAAATAACTTAACAATCGTATTTTAACATTAATTAATTATGAGCGTATTGTTGACCGCGTGGTTTATAAGCGCGGTGCTCACCGGAGTGCTCTCAGTTGAATTAATTATGTTCACGTGTAAATTAAGGGGAGTCTGCATAGAACCGCCAGTCTGCCTGTTCCCGCACACTCGGCAAAAACGAAGGCGCAGAAGGCTTATAGATTGCTCAAAATGCATAATTTAGCATTTTTATTTTCGTAGCTTCGGTGATATTCGTTTCTCATTTGCAATTTATGATGACTAGGAAGATTAGATACACATTAGACCGCTGGCTGAAACAGTTAAATCAGGTCGGGCTAAAAGCACGAATCTGTTCCAATAAACGAAATCGTTCACTTACTGTTATGCTACTACCGAACGACGTAGTTTTACTTCATAGACATGTCGGCCTACGCCGTAGGCATTTGCTACGTAGCTCCACCAATCATCAAAAATAATTATCGTACCTTGGTACACGTAGAGACCTCCTATATTATTTTGTGCGTTAGTATTTCGCCAGCCCCCTTTTCCCCCCCGCGTCCCGCGCCTGCCGTCGGATAAATAAGCATCTTTTGATCTGCGCTTTTAACTGGTGTTCTTTTAGAATCCCTGGTTTTGTCCCACGTCCCTCCCACCCTCTCGGCGAGCCCGTCTCTCGCCGCCCCTGTGACGTCATCCCTCTGCTGCTGAGATATTGTATTTTTCGCCCCAGTGGACGACAAAGACGTTCTAACGATCATCATAACAATGGCTGATGTAGAGCGGAGCTTTCAAATATTGACATACCTACCTTCACTTGGTGAGGGATGACGTACTTAGATACTAAAGTATTTATGATAATCCTACAGAATATAATATTATATGGGACATGACCTCTTGAATGTATATTATTTAAAACTAAATCAATATATAACTTAGACATCCGACCTATTGATTTAGAGGTACGAGCTTCCGAATATTTAACACTGAATGCAACACACGGCTTATTACCCGCCCACCGGATACCTACAAGAAATGATAGCTGCCTAGACCATGTGATGCTCAAAACAGACAAAATTGCCACATTACTTGTGATTGAGTCACATGTAATCACTCTGTATAATTCATCAAAAAATTGTTTTTAAGGTAGCTATCTATATATTATATTATCTTAATAGCAGAGTAATACATGCCTTTCGTATTTATTTAAATAACGTCTACGTGATTTTATTATGGTCAAATCTAACATGACTTCTGGACGAAAGCATTGTTCAAGTAAGACGACGCCATGATCAATAGAATATGGCAATAATTTGATAAACTATTATTTTTTGTGCCAATGAAATCAGGGGAATATTCAGGAAAGAATATTTTTCCTCAATTCGTGGAAATTTTTCCTGTTTTTTCATTAGCGTACACTTTATGGCCGAAAATGTAACATCTCCTTTAAATTTTTTACGTTTTTTTAAATAGTTTTCAACATAATAATATATTCTTTCAAATAATTATCAGGTTACCACCTCTCAAGTTCCATAGGTATTTTGAGTTTAGGAGTCAGGGTTTCAGTTTTTTTGTACGCCTTAACTATTGTGAACTTTGTTAGATATTAAGCGTATATTAAGGATTTGTATCAATAAAGTATTTATTATTATTAATATTCGTAGTAAGATAGTTGGGACATCAATCATTCTCTATAGTAATGAGAATTATAATTCATACCAAAATATCGGGAATATTGCTGAATTATTGATAATTATTATAATCAGGCTCGTAGTTGTGCTAATAAACAATTAATGTTATTCAAAACTATTTTTATGATACACCTAAAATTATAAATACACTCAATAAACTTCATAAAATTAACTAAAAAACAATTAAAATGTAAATATAAGAACCTAACGTAACTAAAATTAATAACAAAAAAAAAAACATTTAACACGTACCGTGAAATATGCCAACATTGCCCCCAAGGGAAACTTTGCCCGCAGAACGATTTATAAGCATATGTTTGATTTTCAAAAATATCTTAATATTATGGCTACATTGATTGACTTTGGTGGAAAATATGTATGGCAATACTGACTATCGTGTTTGTTGCTAACTTCGCTTAGTAACTTGTTGGAACTCGTCGAGTAAAGTGCGTGCTATTGCGGGCAAATTTTTGTGCAAATTTGAAAGTATATTCTGTGAGATGGCGAAAACACAGGGCAGTTTACTTTATAACATGTAATATAAAATTATTTGTAGAGTATAATAATGTTAGTGTCATTGCTCGGGGTTATGATGATGGTCAAAGTTATCCAGTAATGTTCCGACCTACGATTGACACCATTGCCCGCCATCAAAAAAGGCTTAGGGTTGGCACGATATGAAACCTTGTATTTTATATCTTTTTTAATTTATGACTACTGCTGAGCTTATTAACTTTTAGTCATATATTAGGTATTTAATTAATAAAATTCAAAGATGACATTAGTTATTGGGTACTGAGTGAGTACCTGCTCCACACTACCGTATAATTTGAACTTTTTATTATTCTTTTACTGGTAATGAGCGTGAAACATATATCTTTTTATTTATCTAAACACAATCACATTATTTAAAATTGAGTTATAAGTATTGAATTGTAGTAAGGAAAAAGTCAGAATATTTTTTACCATGTGCCAACCCTAGCATTTTTAAAACGCGAAATGTGGATTGTATGAAAAAGAGAAAAATGTCAGGGTAACATTGCCCAGTCATTTTATTAAGAAAAATTTTTCATAGTGTCGTTTACATTCCTTAAGTAAACGCCAACTTTACCAAAATTCTTGTACTGGTTTTTATGTCATCTGCATAAAGGCCTTATTTGCGTCAAAAATCAATGTGGGCAAAGTTGGGTAAAAGTCCAGATAACTTTGCCCTCCAACAAAATCGAACAAATATTGAATTAAATGTTGAAAAATAGTAAATTTAGCTATACTAACACATGCACATGATCTTACAGTTGTATTTGATGAAGGAAAATACTTACGTCTCCATAGAAAAATCGTATTAAAGTTGGCATGTTTCACGGTAATAATTTATTATTAAATGAAACAACACTTGTACATAGGCTTCCACAGTTTATTAGGCAAGTTATAGTTATTAAAGACCAAGACATTGACATGGAACTGGATTACACAAACTATAGAGATCATAATAGGGATTTACAACCGCAATTAGTCTATCAGTCGATCCACCAATCGTCTCGTGCGGCGCTCGTTCTGCCGACCGCATCGCTGTCGACTCGTAATGTACCCAAGAAACTGGCGGCATCAACGTTGTGTGACAATGCCTAACCAGCCCTTGGGACACGGGAAGTGTCAACCAGCCATTTGGAGATTTCGTTGAACAAACCATGAGCACTCGACACAAACTAATACTAATATAATAATTACCAATAAGGTTATTATACTTTCGCCGCTTGAGGCTTTCCGCAACCGCAGCAGCAGCGCCAACAGACCACGCACAGGAGTATCGATACCTTCCATGGACATAAAGACATAACGTCCGGTCTCTTACCATCGTCGCGTGACAAGGGCTCCTCGGATGATGTCACTTCGGTTGCAAGACCGGCCGTGGTGTCCGAGGAGGAAAGTAGTTTCGTCGAACAAAATGAATTTGTTTGACGACGGTAGTGCATGAAGTTAAAGACCCAACTTCTACTTACCTACATCCAGCAGATGCGCACGCTTCGAAATAGTAGTAGACGTGTCAAGTAAATTGTTCTCTACAACTCTGCAGAGCGGCTCATCCCACCGTCTGTGGGAAGATGGATTATCGGGTGTGGGGTCTGAATTCAGGCAAGCGAGTCTCTAGGCATCCATAGCGTCGGTGGAGTACAGCACATCATAATAAATTAGTATGGAGGCTAAGATTTTCTTTATGAATTTCTCAGTGCCGTGGACCAAGGGTATGAAAGTCGGTTAACTAATACTAGAAACTTTGCGGACGCCGAAGCCTCTTATACTAATGGGAAGAGTAGCGTGTGACCAAGCTCGGTCGTAGATGGCAAAACTATTTTATTATTGACCAAATGATATTTCGTTCGAAAACCGTAGCAGACATTTCCTCGTACTACAACGTACGTTTGCGCTTTTTGGATTCCTAACTTTGCACTGCAGACAGATGTCAGTGAGATTCGTATTTATCCACACCCATAATAGCATTGAAAATCTTGGTACTTACCTCACTAACTAGTAGTAAATACAAAACAAACTTCTTTTAACGTAAAAAAATTTTACGTTAAAAGAAGGTTATTTTGTTTTCGTGTACCAAGGTTTTCAATGCTATTATGGGTGTAGATAAATACGAATCTCACTAATATTAAATGATTCTGATGGAAGGTTTTATTTAATAAAACCTTCCATCAGAATCATTTAACATTTAGCAAATCACAGCACTTATTACGCAGAAACTAGGTGAAACAATTACTTTCAGACGCGCCGAACGTTGTGCGACGTCAAATACAAAAGTTTATCGCGCAGCGGTAATACGTACTGCCGTTGGTTGTATTATTCAGTACTGTGGCATCCACGTCACACACACCCAAACACACTCCTTCACGTCACGACCTGGATCTCAAACCTTGACAGACACTGACTCGACACCAGTTTTTTACTTTCGTCTCTATTTCGATCCTTACAAAAGAACCGAGTTGACTTCAGATTGATTTGTCTACCGACCTACCGTGCGTCCCGCCAAGACGAGCAAACCGATTTGGATTATACCAGATAAACAAAATTATCGGGTTATGATTTCAATAGTAGACTTATTATTAGTTTCATTTGCCTATCTCAACTTTAGATTTTATTGATATCTAAAAAAACCGGCCAAGTGCATGTCGAACCATGCACAATGAAGGGTTCCGTAGTTGGGATGAATTTATCCAATAAACTTAACATTTTAGTTGAAAAACTCCCATCTAACTAATATTATAAACACGAAAGTTTGTAAGTATGGATGGATGTTTAGGTCATTATCAGGATACTCATTATTTGGTTGACTTCGGAGGCATTTTTTTTTTTTAATTTTGCTTTACTAACATGAAATATCAAATCTAGAGTTAATTTAAAACATATTAGTGGTAGAGGGAGTCGTACAGACCGAACGGATATGAAAGTATTTTTAATTCTTATCACCCAAATCAAATATAGCAAATAATTTATATTTCAAAGACAACTTTATAATAATAATATAAACTGCCTAATTACTACTATGAAAATATGGTCTGTAAGAAATTGCAGGTTAATTTTACAATAAAACATTTTATTTATATAAAGGAAAATTTACAAAAATCAACTTTGGAAGGAAGCGTTAAATTATTACATTATATGCAAGTAATTAAAAATAGTAGGTAGTCTTAAACGAACAATATAGGAACTTAAAAAAATCTCCACATTATTTGTACCCGACTGCCCCAGAAGTAGGGAAATGTTTTTCGAGAGTATGTATGTATGTCTATTTCTTTGGCACGCTCTGTAGCCTAAACGGCTTGATGGATTTTAACATACGAGGTGTCGTTAGATTCGTCTTAATTGTGAGATTGACATGGGCTATATTTTTTTTTATATATTTCATCTGCAAATACGAGGAGAAGGTATTTTTTTAAATAAATTATAACAATATTGGTATCAAATAAAAGCTAGTAATGAGTTAATTCCAAATATATATATTAATAAAACTGAAAAGCTTAAAATAAAACGAATTATTTAAAAAAACGAAAAACCCGACTGCAAAACCTTATAACCGAAAAGAGAAAAACAAGCACTTATTTCCACCGAAAACCGAAATCAATGCCACTGAAATCAAAATAATAAGCAAAATCCTAGATATTTTCAAAAGTAACCCGAATTTCGAATATTAATCTCTTTTATTGAAGTTGAATACTTATAAGACGTACTTTTCTTATAATTTAAAAATATTAATTCAAATAGTTGTGCATAAAATGGATTCACCGAAATCAATTTTAAGGGTATATACCAAGCCACCGAAAACGATTACGTACCTACTTTAATAAAAGAGTGGCACGGAGACGCACAGACGTGTTATCCTTACCACCGATGCGGCGCGATTCACAGTTTGTATCACCCGAACAACTATTCTTGCACTCACTAAAATACAGGATATATGACGGATCGGAAGGAACGGAACGTCGGACATGAAGACAACCAGTTGTAACTTGTCTACTAAGGCCTATTATGGCTTAGAAATATTATAAATTGAGTTAATAACTTTCTAGTTGTTTGTGAACACATGCAAAATAGCACCATGTATTGAAGTAAAAAAGATAAAAAATAATTTCCGCCGCAAGACGGGTGGTGGACGCGGCACCGAGGTCAATATTTTCGAGGGTTTTATTTTTTAAACCAACTTTTATTTAATTTATTTAAAAAACAACATATGCTCCTCCTAATTTTTGATCGTACCTGTTATAAAAAAAAACAAGATGTTAGTTATCCATTTCGTACTGAATTTCGACCCGGACACGCGTATTGAGCCGTCTGAGAATGACCCGTTTGTTACTCTTTCACGCAAAAACTACTGAACAGATTTGGATGAAATTTGGCACACAGATAGTTTATAACCCGGATTAACACATGGGATAGGGTAAACAGCGGGGCGCAGCTAGTACAGAATGTATGGGAGAACATGATTTTGCAACTGCAAATTTAAGTTGGTCAATTATTACTCGGAAACTTGTAGAGCCTACGTAGCGGTGATAGTTTTTCTTTTAATTTCGTTATACATACTACTGCCGGGATTTTTTTCACATACCCAAAACCAACCATTTACCTGGCAGGGTGGGGGGACACTTGACTCTAACAAAAATTTTCACTTTGAAGCTTAATATTTCGCAAACGGATCCCTGAATCCAAAAATGGTTACACAATGGCCACAAACACATTATTTTTAAATGACCTTTCCAACGATACCCCACACTATGGAATTGACGAGAAAAAATAAATCATCAACACTTTACGTGTAGGGGAGGTACCTTAAAAAAATATATAAAAAACCACTTTGTCGGCGTGATTTATATGTATACCCATCGTGTGTATACCCATATCAAATTACAGCTTTCTAGTACCACCAGTCTCTAAGCTAAGCCGCAGACAGACGCACAGACAGACAGACGCACAGACAGACAGATGGACATGGCGAAACTATAAGGGTAACTTGACTACGGAACCCTAAAAACCCGATTTCGGCACTTAGTCACTCACTCACTGATGATCATCAAAATCCTTAGGGTACTTCCTGAAGTCCTAGAAAGCTGAAATCTGATAGTTAATTGATTCAGGCGTGACTTTGCGGAAATCCATTATAAAATACAATAGACGTAGATATATTTAGTAACCAATTCCGCTTGACTATTCTTCAAGAGTCCTAAAAAACCCTGTAAGAAATCGACACGTGTTTCACCTCTCAACGAGGCATCCTCAGGATGACGATTGACCAATTGCAAACCAGAACGCGACGTGTTACCACACCGAGCGCTGGAAGCAAAGTGAATCAAATCGCCCGTCACCCCCACTTATATAGGATTGCTGCTCGGCGCTAATTGACTAGAATCGTTAGCAGTGCGATAAGCGCGATAAGAGGCGAACAATCGCAACAAAGGCGACCTTGGCATAAATAGCTGAAATCTGGTATGTAAGCTAGTGGTGGTGGTATGTATACAAACAAACAAAAAACTAAAACTTTGCACTTTTACCCCCCAACCCCTTAAACTAGGGGATGGAAGTTTGTAAATTATGATGCTAAAGGTCTAAAAATTGATAGGGACTCCTAGTTATAAGTAATAAAATAAATATTTCAGGTTTTTTTTAGTAAATCACCCTCCACCCTTTAAATTACGGGATGGAAGATAGGATATATGCAACTTACAAAAAGAAGTGAAATCTGTATATGAAAACATTTTCATGTGAAATGTTGCCAAGACGAGACCATAATAGCTAACTGTCAAAAAGTTATCAGATCTCATGTAGAGCCAAGCTTCTAACTCTGGTCGCCCTATCTCTACAAGCACTAACTTCACAAACTCTACACCTAAGTCAAAATATGTGGCTTAGCCGCGATTTATTGGTGGGGTGTGTAGAGTTAAATAGTCAGAGAAATAAAGTGAACTTGTTCGGTATTTAGATGAAGACAAAAACCAGCGAAGTGCGAGTTGGACCACTCACAATGAAGGGTTCCGTAGTTGGGATGAATTTACACCATGAAAAAACTTAGCATTGTAGTAGTAGTTGTAGTTGAAAGGCAATGTTCTCCCATACGTTGCAGCTGCTAATAATAATGTACGTTTTTACGCACAATATTGATCGATGTACCATGTTATTTTATGTAGAACTATTTTTAACCGACTTCTTCAAAAAGGAGGAGTCTCAATTCGTTTTTGTGTGTTTATTACGCGATTTATCCGCCAATTATGAATCGATTTTGATGATTCTTTTTTGTTTGACAGGTCATGCTTCAGAGTTAGATTAACTTTGCTTGCGTAGTTTTTGAGTTAGCTTCAATAACAATATTACATATCTTCCCACTTAATTTACAGGGCGTAAGGGTAAATACCGTTATCCTTGAAACCAGTGGTTTGGTTTTATTTATAGAACGTAAAATTAAAAAAATAGAAAATTACAACTTTTTTTTTTTAAAGAATATCTACCTTTTACCACACGAATATTTCACCCTATATGCTAGGGCAATGAACTTGCGTCTCAGCACGGGCGGGTGCACGGGACGTGACCTGACCTGCCGCGAGCGAGAACCCCCCTCAGTCAGTAAGCTGTTTCGCTAGCGAGCGAGCGCACGTAATGTAAAGCCGCGTCGCGGCAGCTCATTTCTCGTGCGTAAATAATAATTGTAGTTATGTGATTATATCTTACACGAATGAACAGTGCACCGAAATGGTACGGCTTTACGTTATCACGGGTGATAACCTGAACGAGGCTCGTAGGATGTACGCCCACGCTCAGGGTCGTGGCAACCAGCAGCTGCCAGTTGATCTTCAAGAACGAAACGAAATTCAATTTTACATGTAGACTCATCACGCAATACCTAATCTACTTAGGTATTTTTGCCTGTCCTAAGCCGGGAAAAGTATGAAGAGAAAGTTGCATCACAGGATAGGTGTCAATCAATCTACCTAGCCGTTTCCCAACTATGCTGGGCTGGGCTTCCAGTCTAACCGGATGCAGCTGAATACCAGTATTTTACATGGAGCGACTGCCTATATGACCTCCTCAACCCAGTAACTGGGTAATACGATACCCCTTGGTTAGACTGGTTGTCAAACTTTCGGACTTCTGACGACCCGTAACGACTGTCAAAGATCCACGAATGACAGCCGGGACCAACGGATTAACGTGCTTTCCGAGGTACGGAGGAGTCTTGATATATGAAAATGGTCAGCCATCCACGGACCAACCAAGCGTAGCTTAACCTGATGGATCGACCCGAGCGGCTGTTATAACTTAGCCACGAGCTCCTCCCGCACAGAATAGGTGTATTGTATATTTATTTATGTGTTGTGTAGGTAGAGGTACCTACCTACGGAGGACCGACGGCGACCGTTACCTATGTCTGGCGCATATCCATGAATTTGGGCACGGTGTCGAATAAAATCTTTTAATGTTTTTTTTTTTTGTTACTCGGTCATTTATTTTTATATTTAAGTCAACTAACCATGGTTTGAGTGACAACAACCCTTACACGCTGTATATAGACGATGTTTTAAGTGACTCCGTCACTGTTAAAATTACATAGCAGGTGGTATTCAAATTTATGTGGGGTCCGGTACCACAACTAAAACAGCAAAAACAAAACTTTTTACAAAAAAAAACAACCTAATTCTTGAAAAGCAAATACACGGAGTTCCAAAATTAAAGTTATTTTACACTGGTTGTTATTTTTTTCAAAATTTTAGGCTCAGTATTCTCTGAGATAGGGATAGTAAATTTTCATCTATTTTCTAAAATATCCTTAAAAATATTTGAGATTCTCACGACAAGCCCTTTTGATTTATGTCACACGGTACAGTTTGCTAAAGTTTTTTTTCTAATTTGTTTCCTATAATATGTGACCCCATATTCAAAAATTATTTATTTATGTTACACGTCCGTGTTTCGGTCAGGCAAATACATAAGTAATGTGCATCTTTCAACTTAATCGGTCCATTGGATTCGGAGCAAATTGGCTGTGGCAGACAGACAGACACACGAGTGATCCCATAAGGGTTCCGTTTTTTCCTTTTGAAGTACGGAACCCTAAAAATAATAAATTATCATTGGAATACTATTTGGAAGGTCGATTGGTTCATAGCAGTTGACTTGCCATGAATTCTCGTGGCATTTGTATCTTTGTGTAAAAGTTTATAAGGAACAGGGTGTAAAGTTCACTTAACCACCATAGAAAAGGGAGGATCCTCCGACCAGACGGGTGTTGTGTCTAGCGGGCAACTGCCCAACGATTGATGTCCAGTTCTTGTATTATATGTCCATTGCACGGTAAACTTTAATTGTGCGATGCAGGATTCATGTGACGTCAGGATTTTTGAGTGTCGTCAGGTCTTTGATGCGTAGTTCGCATGTGGCGATGTAGATACCGCCTTAGCACTCCCCTCCGGAAACCGGAGGTCGATAGTGGGTTCAGTCTTGTATCTTGCGATGCTTGCCAGTGCCAATTGTGGTTCCAGTGAGTCGGAATCGGGTGTCGCATAGTTCGTGGTGAGTCTGCGGTGATTCCCCGTTGGGTCGGGGTGGCGCTAATGAAATGAAATGAAATGAAATGAAATTGTTTATTCTGTAAATAGGGTCGGGGTGGCGCTGCGTGATGATCCAGTGAGTCGGATGTGGTACAGCGCCGGGTTGTGGCTGAAGGTGATGACCAGGAATGCACGTTCGCTGCATGCGGACGGGTGTTGTGTCTGGCGGGCAACTGCCCAACGACTAATGTCGGGTTCTTGTATATCGTTGGCGTAGGTGGAGAACTAAATAACTACGATTTACGTCAAAATGACTTTTTACCATTTTCGTTATACCCCAACCATGTTGCATATTTTCGCCTGACATGCGTTTTCATATTCCTGCCCTGTTCAGAAATATAAATATGGAAAAATAAATAAATGTCCAAAACTTTTTCTTCTACGATTTAGTGATAGTACTAAATCGTAAAAGAGTAAAAAGTAAATAACTCAATAAAATAAATCCATAACTATGCTTTATGATAAGTTGAGTATTGCAAGAGTTACATAAAATAAGTTGTTTAAGTTTTCTTCGACTCTAAATGTTATAATCATATAACCATATTCAAGGAAAACTAAATAACTCGAGTTGTTTAATTTCCACATTTGAAACTCTAATGTTACACACTTCATTATAAGAATAATATCGACGCCCCCAAGCAATAAGTCAGTAATCGTAAAACTAAAATTTTACAGGAGAAATGTTTTTCTGTTTGTGTTGAATAGCGTTTCAACGAGTCGGAGTAGTGAGGTCATTGATACATCAAACGAAAGCTAATTTTTTTCTTTATTTCAATTATTATTGTAACATTAAATTTCGTGCGTGAAAAGCCTTGCAATTTAAGAAAATAAATATTACAAAAATATATTAGGTTAATTGTTTAGGTGATATACACTTACGCCATTATTGCAGTAAACTTGTAAACAATTTTGATACTTACTTACAATGTTGACTTTTCCAGCGTAATTTTTTATCTTGAAGACGATACGTAATTGGTTAATACGGTCTTATTGTGGTTATGTTAAATTGACACAATAACAATATCGTTACAGAACATTATTTTTGGGGTAAAATTCAGAAAAATATTTTTGTGTATTCACAAAAATAAAATCCAGGGCTAATCAATTTTTATCGATTTTTTAAAGTGTAATATATGTCTAGGTATACAAGAAAAGACTGTAGATGATGAGTATAATCACGTCTAATAATCACAATAATGAATAGGAGCAAAGGTCAGTCTCCAGAGGAGACCCAAACTGCCAAGGCCTTACTGTCTGCGCAAAAGCGGCGCAGAATGGATTACGTGAGGATGCAGGAGCTGTATAAGACCAGCAGATCCCGCGCAGCTGCAGAGGTGATCGACGAACAAACTCGGGGTGTTAGAAACGCTCAGATCAGTACGGGGGCAGTCGAGATTACTCGCAGCTGTGGACGCTATTTACCGTTGAGGAGGTGAAGGCGTCCCGCGTGGATAGCAATTCGGCTCCGGGTCCTGAGAGAATTCTGCCAGGGACCTAGAATACTTTGCCTTCTACAACTCAGGCGGAAATTTTCAACGCGTGGCTGATGGCTGGAGAGGACCCTGACAGACTCTACGGCTACCGCACGGTCTTTGTACCTAAGACGGAGACTCCTGCAGGTCCTGAGGAGTACCAGCCGATTTTTATCGCGTCGGTGCTCCTTAGGCACATGCACTCCGTTTTGTCGAAGAGGCTCGAAGCATGCTGCACTCCCGATGCACGACAGCGTGTATTTATCTGCGCCGACGGCACACTCGAAAATTCGGCTGTGCTGGATGCGGTGCTGGGAGATTGCAGGAAGAAGCTGTGTGAATATCATGTAGCGGTGCTGGATTTTGCCAAGGCGTTTAGTACGTTGTCGCATGCGGCACTGGTCGATCTGCTGAGGAAGAGAGGCCTGCCTGAGGGGTTCTGCAGTTATGTTGCGAGTTTGTATGCCACTTCCGAGACTGTTTTAGTTGTGTATAGAGCCCGCAGCGGTCCAGCAAGAGTGGGTCAGGGAGTTCGCCAGGGAGACCCGTTGTCCCCGTTGCTGTTCAACATGGCAATGGATGTGATACTGGCAGCCCTACCAAAGAAAGCTGGCTATAGGCTGGAGGGCGAGAGTGTTTCAGCTCTGGCCTATGCCGACGACCTAGTCCTGCTTGCAGGCTCGAAGGTAAGAATGCAGTCATCCATTGACTGTGTTTGTCGCACGGGTAAGATGATGGGCCTTTTCGTTAGCCATGCGAAAAGCGCTGTGCTTTCAATGGTGCCCAATGGGAAGCGCAAGAAGGTTCACTACCTAACTGATCGTCCCATTAAGGCAGGATCACGTTGGCTGAGGCAGGCGTCTTGCTTCGAACGTTGGCGCTTTCTTGGAGTGGACTAAGGCATCTGCGTGACGTTAGAGCATGATGTGAAAGTAGCCTTGACCAACATCACAAAGGCTCCCCTTAAGCCGCAGCAGCGACTCGAAATTGTAAGGGTACATCTAATCCCGAGGTTCCTGCATGGGTTCGTGCTTGGGACCATTACCGATGATCGATGTCTAGATCCAGAGGGCAGTTCGGACCTGGCTTCGGTTACTGAAGGATGTGCCTGTTGGGTACTTCCACGCAGCAATCACGGACGGTGGCTTAGTGATCCCGTCGCTGAGAACTTGTGTGCCGGATCTCATTAAATAGAGATTTGGCCGCTTGTACTCGTCGCGATGGCCAGTGGCTAGAGCCGCCGCCAGATCCGAAAGGATCTGAAGGAAGCTGCAGTGGGACGACAAGCAGCTCCGAAAATTCACCGCCGAAAACCCCAGGTCAGTCGCGCGGACCACCGCATTGTACTGGCGTGAAGTTCTACACGCTACCGTGGCCGGACTCGACTTTCGGGAGAGTCCACGGGTTCCTGCGTCCACAAAGTGGATGCGTACTTTGATTAAATACACTTTCTCAAGGATACATTTCTTTGAGATTTGGTCTGCCGTAACTAGAAGTGTTCCTCAGAAACATCAACACGTGTTGGAAACTATTCTAGCTTCTTCTTATTCCAGAACTTAGATAGTGGTGGTGAAGTGGCACAGTATGCTCTATTATCTATCGGGGAATTATCCGAATAGGCAGCAGAATCTAACAACAAACATTATAAGGCCTTCAGGCGGGATCACACGAGAAAAATGTCGCGAGTACTTACGAATACGGACTTACTTAACAGATTTTTACTTAGATCACACCCATTCATTACTAGTCTTCGGAAACTTCCCCGTAAGAAAAAGAGCGTTATGTCGAGGCAGGTTTTGGATTTATTAAGAATTTAGTTTAAATTTAAATTAGGTTGGTTGTTGTGGTTATTTTACCTTTATTGCGGTTATGATTACGTTTGTAAATAAATTGTAGTTTTATTTTTCTTGCTTTTTATCGTATATAATATGTATAATATATAAAAGAATACATATTTCATTATATCCCCTTCATGAATAGCATTAATATAGTATTCAGATGTATTTCCGAACGAGGGACAATAAATCTCAAATATTGACTATTTAAATTTATATATAAATATATGTCTATTGCACGGTAAACTTTAATTGCGCGATGCAGGATTTATGTGACGTCAGGATTTTTGTATGACGTCAGGTCTTTGATGCGTAGTTCGCATGTGGCGATGTAGATACCGCAACAAGTTCGTGAATCTATATGTAATAACCACTGAATAAATCGTAGAGGACAAAACTTTTGATCTATCGTACTACAAGTCTCCCCAAATGACACCCATTTGTCCCCTGAATCTTTCAAATACATTTGCGAAGCGATTATTAACTCAAGAAAAACACGTAAAGCAAACAACGGTCTATAAATTCGGTAAGGTCGATTTAGACCTTACCGAATTTATAGACCGTTGGGATCGCATTAAGATCAAAATAACACGAACAAAATAAATATATTTGTTTGTATTGCAATTGCACAAAGAAAATCAAGAGTAGTACTTACTTGTAGCAATGAGGTTATTAGATAATCGCGCAATAAACGAAATAAAAGCAAATTAATGCTGCGCCTCGTCTATACTCCATTTGAAATAAGATAAGACGTATAGATAAGCCTTTTTTACATTCCGTTCACCCGATTTTGAATTCTATTGCGTTGGTGGCATGACAAATGGCAGCCGCAGTAGATAGTTGGTATTGTGTAACTTTTTTTGCTTTTAATGCTATCCTTATTTATGCCTACGGTATAGAAGTCAAAATCGGTTGAACGGACTGTAAAAGGGTTTGTTTTAATGTCTAATCTTATTTCAAATGGAGTATAGTTGTATTTCAAACTAATGATCACACACAGACTCTCTTTGAATATTGAAAAAGTAATCTTTATTATTGTCATAGTTTACCCAAGACACGCACGTCTGAGTTTTCAGATTCATGTACATGTGCGTATTGTATAATTGCACTTGCTTTAAAAACAGTGAAGGAAAACATCGTGAGGAAACCCGCATGCCTGAGAGATATTTCTTGACGACATGTGAAGCCAAGTCAGAGGCCCTTGGGCGGCTTTAAAACTCTGACACCAGGTTAGTAACTAACCACACGAAAAGAAGAAGATAGTTTACAAAGGATAAAATAAACACAGAAATAATTCAAGCAATCAAAGAAACAATTCTGGTTGAAACCTTGGTATTCAAAATACCTCTTTATTATAAAATGTTTGGAATCTCTAGCGAGAAATCTGTAGTGAGTAACTGAATGAGAGACGATTTAAAAAAACCTTTAATTGAATTATTACAATCTGTGCCGCTGTGAATCTATTATCATTAATTGAAATAATCCAAATCAACAGCAATTAGCGATAATTGAATAGTCTATGTTGTGCCGTTCCCGTGCCATTGTGCCGTACGGCTGGCGGCCCGTGCTGTTCCGCTGCACGTAACATACGCATTGGGACTCGTATCGAGCATTTGGTATGCTAATGTCAGTTTTATGACGTCACTGCGATGTGCACGGAACATGTGTGGCTGCTGAACGACACACGCGCACATTTAGACGTAATTGCTGATGAATAAAATACTAATTAGCTGTGGCAGTACTGCGTGATGGGTTTACGGAACCACTGCGAATGTTGTAAAAAGATTTCTTGTGCCATTGTTTGGTCGCAACGTCGCAAGTATTCATCTTTTGTGATCGAAATTGAAGTTCTTGTAAAGAAAGTTAGTTACATTTCCCAATATTATGCCGATTCTGAACGACGTAAAAGCACAAGTAAAAGGATGATGTTCTGAACCGACTTCTAAAAGGAGGAGGTTATCAATTGAGATGTTTTTTTTTGTTATGTACGTTCGGGCATAACTCCGTCATAATAATTATATAGACGGATTTGCAAAATTATTTTTCAACTCACTTGCTCGTAAAGTGGCTCTTATTGAACCGCTTTTAGGTTCATAATGTATTATGGAAGCGTGCTTTTTACTTTGTATTTATATGCGCCACAGATAACTATTTACTAGTCGGAGTAATGACATGGCATGGCAGTATGGAATTGGTAAGTACTATCATGGCAGCATGGAATATGTATCCAACTATAAATTGTTTTTGGTGAAGCTTTTTACCAAAGAGGCCTCCAAGCGCTCAAAAGCAAGTTTTTATTTTAAAAAAAAAGAACCATAAGCAAACCAGTGGCGTTAATTCCCATAAAAAATCCCCATGCCTGCCCATTGGATTTTTTTTACCTAAAAGTCAGTGGGATACTAGAATCTGACCAACGAAATATTGGAATTTGGCGATATTTCAAATAAAAAACGTAAGAATTCTTGAAAATGAAAAATAAAATTTTATTCCTATTAAACATATTAGTTTTACGTTGACATTCAAAGAGAACAAAACAACACCACCCACGGCTAAAAACGAAACTAACCAATGCGTTTACAAATATACCTAAAGTAGGGTTAGTTTATAAAGACACTTCTAAATTTAATTATTCAACACGAAAGCTAACCACGAATTATTATCTGTTAAATATTTTATTTTACTTCTAAATACATACATTTATTACATTTCATTTATTATGTCTCATTATTATATAAATATGAAATACTGATGTAAGTATCGCCTATTATGTCTTGAATAATATAATTATAGTATCGACTCTGTTTATGCAGTGGGTTGACAGCTCTTGGTATTTTTTTAATTGCCGCCTTTTTCTTCGACAGCTAGGTAAGACTATATACCTACATTGAATTAGTATGAACTATCCTACTAGGGCAGAGACTTGCGCTTTTTTAAAATCTCATCAAAGAAACTTCATGCCTATTTATTATGCCTACAGTGTAAATAAATAAAATATGTATTATTAAAATATCATCAAATTATATATTGTTCACTACCCTATTCCCATTTGCGTATTAATGTATTATAAACATTATTATATGTTTATATAGGCTGTTCAGCGGTATTACCAGTGCCTTAACACGCGCGCGCGCATCGATACCGGAAAAAAACAAAATAGCCGCCATTTTCCATAAATACTTGTCAACTTTTTTGTTGTGTGGTTAAAATCATTATTAAAAATGACGATTTCACATAAATAGATTTGACTCCGCCATAGTACGTTTAGTTATAGAAAAAAAAAAGTTTTTTATTTTCTTATTCAAATCATATTTTTTTGTATAGGCTGTGTAACGGTTTTGACAGTGCCTTTATTTACACCTATAGAAAAACTAAACTAGCCCGCCATTTTACATAAATATTTATTATCGTGTTCGTTGTGTGGTTAATTATTATCAAAAATACAAAACATTTAAAGCATTGTCACCAACCGACATATAAGTTTTTAAAAGAAACTCCGGATAGTCAGAACCTGGCAACAAAGGTCAGTTATACTTTATAAATCTATCATCTCTATACTTACGTTATTGTAGCATAAGTTTATACAACAAGAGTCTGTTATTTCCTCGCAAGTGTGTTGAAAAACGTCGTATGAAACGCGTGCGCATTGATTATTACACTCTCGGCTACCTTATCGCGCTCGCCTGCGGCTCGCGGCATAATACCGCCTCGACTGTAATATCCAAAAGAGCACACTCGTATCACAATGTACTATATTTGTTTGAAAGACTTTACTTCCGATGTGGTCCCATCGTCATCAGGTCTGGATCTGATGATGGGATCCTGGAGAAATCGAGGGAGCTCTTCAAATATAGGCACATCTATAGCGATTTGGGTATTTTTTATTGTAACTCGTGCTGTTGCTCTCGGAAAGCACCATTTGGTGAAGTGGGACATCAGTTCAGTTGAGGTTCACAGATGAAATACTTATTATTGAGTAGTTCGGGTGGCCGAACTATTCACGGGTTGTGATTCGATTACTTTAATATGGTTGCCGAGCGAATCGAATCGCAACTCGTAAAATACTTATTATTGAGTAGTGCCGGTGGCCATCTGTGGTCTTCATTATCAGTTCCACTTCAACAAATGGTGCTTTCCGAAAGCATCATTTTCACAGATGATGTATTTCTGTTGCCGCTATAACAACAAATAGGTACTTAAAACCATAATCAAATAATTATTTATAGATTGCCGTTGCCGTTTTTATAGATATTGGTACGGAACCATTCATGCTCGAGTCCGACTCGCACTTGTCCGGTTTTATTTTCCAATATCAAGTAGTATCTAGTAGTCAACAATGATTCTGCTTTTTATTCATATATTTACGATAATTCAATAATCTACAATAATTACTATAGGTAGTGCATCGAAAAATTCGTCCGCATCGCTGTCAACAGGAAAGTGCCCAAAAGGCTGGCAGCTTTGCCACGTTATATGGCAATGCTGATTCTTTGGCCGAAAAATAGGCCGGCCCTCTGGTCACGTGAAGAGTCGACCAAACGCTTGGCGATGTCTTGATAGACTAAGTGAGCACTCGGATCCCATGGCCCTTTTTTTTTTTTTTTTTGGGTGGGAAGTCATCATATGACTTCTCCCGCTCTGGGCGGAGCGGAAGGGCGTGTCAGACTCTTACTGACTAAAACCCACCCGTGTTCCTTCGGTTGCCTGTTGCCAGGGTCCCGGTATCCCTTTCGGACTATTCCGCAACCCTGGCAGGCATCGGTCCTAACGGACCCCGTCAGGTGTGCTGACATCTCTTTGAGGCGCGCGTGGAACACGACGCGCCATCGACCCGGGCCTGGTCCTTATCGGATGGCGAGCTACCCATTGCTCGCCACCCGCAAGCCCGCGCCTATGGTGGCCGGGAATCCGCCTGGGATTCCCGACGCCCAGGGTGTCTCCAGCGGCGGCGGTTAGGGGCGTGAGGGCGCAATCTTTGCCTCTCCCTCACGCGTTCCGCCTCCTCCTTCGCGAGCATCACTGCTTCGCAGAAGGAGGTGACCGCCTCCCATACCCTCTCGCTCCGTACCATGGCCTGGACCAGGGCCGGACGCGAGAGGTCAGTGCCGCCAATCGCCTCCACGAGGACACGGCGGTGCTCCGCCCAAGCAGGGCACACCTCCACCGTATGCTCCACCGTGTCCTCCGGACGATCCGCACAGTGGTGACACCCGGGCGTTTCCTCCCGCCTAATCCTGCACAGGTACCTCCCGAAGCTGCCATGTCCGGTGAGGACCTGCGTCAGGCGGAAGGTGAGGACGCCGTGGCGCCTCTCCAGCCACTCCTCAAAGAGGGGACTTAATGCCGCAATTGTGGCGTACCCAGCACTGGGTTGCGACAATCGCACTCTCCATGCCGCCATGAGATCCTGCCGGAACTCTGTCCGCTGTGCCGCGATTTCTCGCGGCAGCGGAGTTACGCCCCGACGCTTCATCTCCTCGCGCCACTCCCAGATGTGCGCGAGGACCTTCGCCTCCAGATCCCATGGCGGTAATCCGGCAAGGAGGCTCGCCGCCTGGCCCGGCCAGCCGAACGGCCATGACCCTTTGGGACGCGTTCAACCGGCGGGCTGGCCGCAGCCTAATGGAACGCGCCCACACCGGTGCCCCGTAAAGGGCCATGGACCGCACGACCCCCGCGTAGAGCCTCCGGCAGGAGGCGTTTGGCCCCCCAAGATTGGGCAGGAGCCGCCCCAAGGCGGCCCCGGCCCGGTCCAGCCTGGGAGCCAAACGACGGAAGTGCTCCACGAAGTTCCACCGGCTGTCGAGGACGAGTCCTAGATACTTCATCGTCGACTCGACGCCGATGTGAACCCCTCCTACCGTGATTTGGGAACCCGACAGTGGCGCGTTCCGAGGGCCATGAAAACACATGACCTCGGACTTGTGCAAGGCCACCTCGAGTCCCAATTGCCGGATTCTATCGACGATTGTCGCAACCCCGCGTGTCGCGAGTTCGGCCGCCGCCTGGTGCGTGGTAGGTCGGCATCCGGTGGTACCGGAGTGCCTCCCTTATGCAACTCCAGGGCAGGGTATTGAAGGCATTGGCGATGTCTAGAGACACCGCCAAGACGACCCCACCCCGGGCCACAGCATCCCCCGTCGTGAGGGCCCGTACGCGCATGATGGCGCCCTCTGCGGAAACCAAACTGGCTCTCCGCCAAATCCGGCCCCACCCGCACCAACCGTCCGACGAGGCGGTTTGCAATTACTCTTTCAAAGAGCTTGCCCACCTCGTCGAGCAGCACGATGGGCCGATAAGCGGACGGAGAGTCCGCAGGGCGCCCCGGCTTCTTTATGAGGACCAGTTTCCCCATCTTCCAACGAAGTGGGAACTGGCCCCTCTCCATGCATGCGCTCAGGAGACCCCTTAGTCGAGGCCCGAGAGCCTCCATGGCCAGGACCCAGGCCTTCCCAGGTAAGCCGTCGGGTCCTGGGGATCCCATGGCCCTAGGATTTCAACCCCAAACGGCCCGAACATATAAGATCCAATGAGATTGGAGTATTTGCGCCGATTGAGGTTTTCCGCATCTGCAGCAGCAGCCCCAGCACAGCCCGCCGTGCTAGGAAGATGGGATGGCCCAAGGGTTTAATTTCGTCTGGTCTCCCATCGTCGCGTGCCAAGCCATTGGGTTCTAAAAATGGTGGCACCAATTAAATAAATGTCATAAAATGTAGTAGTGTTAAGATGTTGTTTTTTTCACATTTTAAAATGGATCCATACTGCTACCATATTGAAATATTTACATAGAACATATTGAAATATTTTCTTTTTAGGTTTTTGTCACTCTTGATGATGTACGGATTCTAACAAAGCCCCATACATCCAAATCTGTTCAGGCATTTTAAAGTTATGGTGGAACAAAACAAACTCACGTAGATACATGCATACATGAACCCTGAAAAAACTAAATTCCTGTTTGGTTAGTCGTATAAAAAAAAAGTGGATTTTACCTCCAAAAATGTTTTTTTTAACTCTTAAGTCTGTAAAGGCAGTTATTGAATAGTTTCGTTCACTTCCGTCCGCAATGAATTCAGTGAGCTTGTTATATGACAACTTCTTACATTGTACTAGTAACGGTGCTCATTGTAAAGTTGTAACTTTATCCTAAGCGTACCCATCGTCCACGACGACCACCATTGAAATCTAGTGCTGTGACATTCTGGTTACTTACTCATTGATAATTTGAGTTTGTAACACGATCCTTTTGAGTAGCCTCGTGGATAATGGAATCTGACCCGTCACAGACAACATTCATTCGTTTCTTTCAGACTTTAGCTAATCTAATTTCTGTTCATAATATTCAAATAGGAGTTCATTTGTTTACCTTTTCATCTCATTTGTATCTGTTCCATTATTCCGGCATCACGATAATACACACAAAAGAGTATTCATTTTCCATTTTCACGAAACATGACAAGATCCTCATCGGTTTGTGTGACGTAGAGTACTTTATTTTATTATTGTTACATGCTCGTATAATTTTTCATAGAGACTCGAATAAAATTTATGCGAGAACAAATTGGGATACGTCGGCCGCTGGCAACTGATTTTAATTGGGGAAAAGGTATTTATGGTCGCGCAAAAAGTATTTTGAAGGAATATTTGTCATATTTCTGGTATTCTGCAATATATACTAGTTAGTATATATAGTATTGCATGCCTACCTCGATAATAAATGTGATGCGTTCTGACATTTTTCCATTTTTAATTTAATCCAAGTCCACTTGCAATTATGATAACCGTTTCCGTTATTTTAACAACGGTCTCGCGTTGTTTGTCTTGGTATATCTGATTCATAAGTTCACGTGTCGCAATCGCAATAAGATTTCCTCGCCGCACTTTCTCATATCTGGCGCGCGTGTACGTTCCAAGCGAGGCGTGTGTTTCCTCACGGCGGCGTGTGACGGCGGCGTGAGGCGGCCGCGGCGCAAAGTAGACGTGAATGAGCGTCCAATCGCTGCGATCAATCAGCGCGCAAGTGAGGCCGGAAGACTGGCCTAACGCGCCATTGACACGCGACGCGCCAGCCGGCACGAACGCGCAGAGTTCAACGCGGCGGCGCGCGGCGGCGGGTTGAACGCAGCAACTCGAACGCAGTGGGACAACTGTAGCTTATCAAACGTAGACTTATAATATATCTAGCATACTGTAAGAACTGCATTTAAAAACAAATCTCATATTTATGCACATTTTTTACTTACATAAAATGCTTCAACATACCACCAGCTATACCTACATCAAAGTAAATAAAAACAGATTTTTTTAACTGTCAATTTAAATATATGTAAATAGCTAATGTTCAGTAGCGCAGTCTCATTAGAATAATCGAATTATTGAAAATGTCATGTCATAAAATTGTGCGTGACGTCTGTCTGCGCACTGCAGTAAACAAACTTAAATGTTTCATAAAATCAATGATATTTAAAAGTTTGTTCAGCAACTCTAGTAGAGACAAACGCAGCAAGTAAATCGGGTCAATTCATCGCAGCTGCTTGTCGTTATAGTTGGACTGTTTTAATTAAAGTCTTGTCACGATCTTCACTCTACCCTAGTTTTGAATTCATAGACTACCCTCACCCACTAGCCACGCTATCTATGCCTACTGCCAATGACAACACTTGAATTTTGCGCGAAAAGACTTAGCAACATAAGCGAAGCTGCAACAGGTTGAACTTCACTTGATTCTCCTATGTAAGTTTGGCTTCACTTGATTCTCCTATAAAGTTTGGCGCATTCCGGTACATCCCTTAATTACTTGTGAAAACTACGCGAAGTTTCAGGGACGCTTTTTTGAACTTAATATCGTTAAGTCATTTGTTAGTTCTCTCACTAGATTATTAAAATTTTACTTTTCTATCAAATAATCCTAAATGTTGCTCAGATTTTCCAAAAGTAATTAACACGCTATTAGACACAGGAAGATTAAATCTACTGCCTCGTAGGTGTTACGTTGTACCTTGGGATCTAAGGCTCCCAAGACCGGTGTCTGGGTGTGTATTGTGACGTGTTGTAAGTCCTTTCAGTGTACCTACATTAACGAATATTATCTATCTACTTCCATTTGGTCCAGTATAACTTAAATTTTGACTGCCCAAAAATGTGCGTTGCTCCGCGTTAGCGCAGGATTTGAGTCCTTAATCGGGCAAAGGTAAAAAAATCTGATTATATTATGGAAGCTAGAGAAACCCACCATTTATTAAAAATCTGACCAACCTCTGTTGAAGCTTCATGCTAACATGACGTCTATGTAGCTAAAGGTACAGTTTTTTTAAATTAAAATAAAATCGCTGGTAATAAGAAAGACGTTGAGTGCTATAAATGTTAGTTTCAGATGCTATCTAGAGTATCGACTTGAGGTGAACTTCACTTTCCCAAATTATTACATTTAATTTAATTGATTACGGGTCTATCTTGTTTGAGTAGGAGCCGAGACGTACATCTATTATTTGAGATGGCTTTCGATATAACATTATTCAATGTTAAAAGGTGTCATCTGTGAAAAATAGATTGGAGAAGTCTGACCTCGTAGTTAGATAAAGAGAAGCTTCGATCAAACGTTATGTGTGTAGACGGTGTACTATGTAGGTTGAGTTTGAAAGGAGATTTGAAGAGGTATTGATAGAGTAGCATATACAGTAGTATACATTTATGAGACTGAAAATAAGCTATAGATAACACAATAAAATTGTTAATCTTATGTGTGTTAAAATTAAAATATTTTACTAAAACGCTGTCGTATTTGATATCGTAGCACGCCTTGTGGCCGTGCGGTGCGGTAAACAAATGAAATTGTTTACAGGCTGCGGATTCAGTAAGTCAACTCGCATAGAAACTGGTACGGATTTATTATGGTTGCTATTATATTATTATGTCACAAAAAAATACGTCCGTATGTAGATTAAATTATACGTATTATAATTTTGAGGATAAATAAATGTATCATTTATATTTTAATGGTAATTCCAAATACAGTACCAACAGATTTAATTAAATCGAAACGAGTTCTCGGAATAATTCAGTGTTCATTGTTCAACTTATAATTATACGACATTTGAAGTCAACCGGGTAGCCGGGTACCCGGGTATCCGTGACCGCGGACGGTGAAGGACCGAAACATTACATTTAAATTTAAATAAACGCCAAATAGCCCGTAAAGTTGGCCCGCTTTCAATCGCAACTTTCTAAAATGACCCGTTATTTGACTATGTTACAGTAACTGGTACTAACAAATGGCTCGTATTTGCGAACACACAAAGACGCTATTAAGTAACGTACTTACAGGAAACGCTTTGTTGGCAGGTGAACACGGTACCAGCTACTACAGTACTGGACGTGTTGCCACTACATCGTAACGAGGAGACGGTTCACTCCTGAAAATGAGCACTAAAACCTCACTAAATACTTTAGCCGAAACAATCTGTGCAAACCTCGACAAGAGTTTTTTTTTTCAATTTTGCCAGCTATGTCCAGACCCAGACCACGGGTATCGAGGGATATAGCTTGGAGGCGTGATACATGTCGCCTGAACTTGGCTAACCTGGGTGTATATGCGCCTGACGACGGTGCGCACCGTGTATTCTATGTTTCCATCGAAACGTGTCACTGTCATTTCGTAATTTTACAAAATGCCGAATTGTTCCGTGCTTATTTGCAAAAATAGGACAATTACAACAAACCTTAAGACAAGTGGCGTGTCCTACCACCGATAAGTAAAAAATCAAAGCATTCATTATAATATTTAAAAAAAAAAAACAAAGACATGTGACATCTACCAACCCGCACTGGGCCCGCGTGGTGAATTACGGCCCACTCCCTCTCACAGAGAGGAGGCCTGTGTCACAGCAGTGGGAACATTATAGGCTGATTATGCTATTTTAATATTTAAGGATTTTATAAATATTTAATTGTGACATTTCAAAACGATGCATTAGTGGTGTGCAGCGCTGAGATATGGATATCGATAATTATTAGTTGTTCTTACGGATTGATATAGTATACTAACATTTGCTAATCAATCTATATTAAATAATTTTATATTATAAAGCTGAAGAGTTTGTTTGTTTGTCTGAACCGCTCCGAATCAGAAGGTCTTTATGGGAAAATGTCATTGCTTGCAGAACGTCCACATGTTAAAACGTCTATTAGTTGACAATGTCTACAGTGGCAAAACGACATACTAGTAAAACGTCCAAAATGTGAAATCGTCACTAATGTGAAGTACAGTCATCAATAGATGTATTTATTTCTTTATGCGTTTAATTAATTACTTTCACAAACAATGGGTTCAAAATAAAAAACCGGAAGATATCAGTTATTCCAGGCAAAGACACCGTACCTACTAATAATGCTGTACGCTGTATTTGATGGCCAAAGACGTAAGAAAAAATTACCCGGCCCAGTGCGTGTTGAACCACGCACAATGAAGAGTTCCCTAGTTGGGATGAATTTATCCCAAGAACAAACTTAACATTGTATTTGAAAAACTTTTTCTCCCAATGCAACTGCAAATGTAAGTTAGTCAATTATTTCAAAAAAAATGTTTGCAGTTACTTACGCTATACTATTTCGGGTTAACGGGAACGCCCTTTATTAGTCAACTTAGCACTTTATACCTGCCCATAGCAAATTACAGCATTCTAAGAGTCTCTGAGCTAAGCCGCGGACAGACAGACGGACGGACATGGCACAATGTTGACTACGGAACCCTAATGATGTAATTTTCGGCCGAAAATATAATGAGGGAAATTGATAAACTTATTATCCAGATCACACCGTTTACATTTTTTAAACGAGTGAGAGTGACCCGTATATAACGTATTGTCTTTGGAGACAAACATGTAATAAATATAAAACGTATGTAGGAGGACCTAAACTTCTGTGTTATTGTTAAAACAGTGTAGGTATTTTATTTAGTTTCTTTAAAAACTAAAAGTAAAGATAACTTCCCATTTTTCTTTTCCATTGTTTTCTTGACTGTCCCTTACCTTTTGACTGTAGACAATTTCACATTTTGGACGTTTTACTAGTATGTTGTTTTGCCACTCTAGACATTGTCAACTAATAGACGTTTTAACATGTGGACGTTCTGCAAGCAATGACATTTTCCCATAAAGACCTTCTGATTCGGAGCGGTCTGAACGCGCTAATCTCAGGAAGTACTGGTTGGAATTGAAAAAATATTTTTGTGTTGGATAGTCCATTTCACGAGGAAGGTAATAGGCTATATAACATCACGCTACACTACGACCAATAGGAGCGGAGCATACATGAAAAAGTTGCAAAAACGGGAGAAAACCTTTTTGAGAGCTTCCGTTGCGTGCGCTACGTAAACAGTTCAAGTTACGCAAATATCACGTATGATGGAATTGTTCCTCTTTGAAAGTTCTCAAAAAAAGTCCGCGACAGCACGTCTATCTTTTAAGATTGACTTACCTATAATCTTTTTTTATGCTAATCAAATTAGTTCGAAATTAATGCTTTATTTCCGAAGGAGTTTTATCAACATAATATTAACTCTTATTCAAATAAATAGTTTTAACATCAAGGGTATTTATGTATCAGTAAAATACTTTTTAATTCATTCGAATCGGTCATTTAATTTTGAAGTTATCACGAGTATAAAAATGGAATGCCCCCGGAATGGATATTTTATGAGGAGAGAAATTTATAGAAGCGTAACACTTATTTTATTCGTAAATAACGCGGATAAAAATTTTGAAAAAACATAGTACATATTTTACACTTCGATCTAGTTATCTCAGCCGTTTTTTTTTTTTTGTTGAGGTGTTATTTTTATGCATTGTATTTCAGTTTTAAATGACTTTTGAATTATAATTTAGATTTTACTTAATTTGGTTGGTCAAAATACGATCAAAAATATCCCTTTTTTGCAGTCGGTTTTCATCATAGATATTCTGATTTCATCGATATTTTTATCGATCAAATATTTATATCAACCTCTCATCCCTAGTTGAAGATAGAGTTGCTTGTGTGCGTACAGTCGCTGCATCTATACTTTCTAATGCCCACCCCTTTTGAGCATTTGAGTGTGCATTAAATAAAAACAAATGTGTTACGTATATTTGGTTGTGTGAGTGCGATAAAAGCATAATGTGTGCAGTATGTATTTCTTTTGCTTTTGTGTGAGTTTCGGGAGTGGGGAAAAGGTGGCGACACTTGAACTTGAACAAATATAGATAGAAGGCATATCTCCGGATATCTATGGTCCAGACGAATGTTGTGTCAGTGCTTTATCTCTCATTGTTACAAGTGATTCGAATCTTCTGCGTTCATACCTGTGAAGTGGCACTTTGCAAGTCGTCCGCGACTGGCAGTGCACCGCGGCGTCGCTTGCCGAACGAGACTCCTTACAAGCCACGCAACATCCCACCCTCACAGCAGGGCTGCCTTTTGAGAACAACTTCTTAGTATTGCACAAAATTAATAATGTATTTGTAAGACGTTACAGTTCCCGTGCTAAGAATTCAAAGTTCTGTGTAAATACAAGGTGCGTATTGTTGATGCACGTCAAGGAGAATTGCGGAACAAACAGTTTATAGAACCACGAAATAAACCTGTTGTTGAAACTGTGTCAGTGTGTAATGTAAGTGTCAGCCCTGGAGAGTATCGATTGTGTTCATGTAACTCATAAGTCAATAACAGGTCATTAAGTTATGGGCTTACATGTTTGTTTGTAGTTATTTTTAACCGATGAATAAAAGGAGGAGGTTCTCAAGTCAACGCGTATAATTACGTATGACCACGCATAACTTGACAGAGTAGTCCGATTATGACCATCTTTTTTTTATTGGCTGACTTCAATTGTAAACTAAAATCCACCTGACAAATCAACAGTTTACAGCAGCTACACTGTGTTTTAGCGTATTTCATTCATCTTAATGAAAACTTTAGACCTAGCTGTGTATAGTTAATTGATTCAGGCGTGACTTTGCGGAAATCCATTATAAAATACAATAGACGTAGATATATTTAGTAACCAATTCCGCTTGACTATTCTTCAAGAGTCCTAAAAAACCCTGTAAGAAATCGACACGTGTTTCACCTCTCAACGCAAAGTGAACTTTGCGTCCAGCGCTCGGTGTGGTAACACGTCGCGTTCTGGTTTGCAATTGGTCAATCGTCATCCTGAAGATGCCTCGTTGAGAGGTGAAACACGTGTCGATTTCTTACAGGGTTTTTTTAGGACTCTTGAAGAATAGTCAAGTGGAGTTGGTTACTAAATATATCTACGTCTATTGTATTTTTTTCTAGCTGTGTATGTATGACTATCATTGAGGGGTACATCGCACTCGTCTCCACAGAGTAGGCAACTCGTTCATGGGTCAATGTATACGATTTTATAACAAACTTCCCATTGACATACGAAACTTACCCATTAAACGATTTAAAAGCTGTATTAAAACCAAACTTTGTAGAAAAGGGTACTATAAAATTTCATAAAGATAAAGATAAATTTATTTGTTCAAACATGTGTAAGAAGATATAAGAATATGCACATATAGGTGGAAACATAATTTTAGTGGATCAACATGTTTTGCCTCACTCGGCGTACAAAATGTTTACAAATGTTATTAACTAAATATGTAAGCAATTATAGATTAATTTTCAATGTAAGTTTCATTTATATGAATTCGAGTCGGTGCAAAAACATAGCCAATAATTCAGTTTACAATTAGAGTCGGTACAAAATGTAGTCAATATTAATAAGAAACAAAATATTTCAAAAAATAATAAAATTAAATCAACAATAAAATTCAAAATTTATCATTTAGAAAATCAACAATATTATAGTAGCATCTATTAGTAAGTAGCTTTTTCAGTGTTTTCTTAAACAAATTAAAATTCATTGCTTAATGTCAATCGGAATTTTATTGTATATTAATGGGGCCATGCAAACAACACTTTTTGTTAGAAAGTCTGTTTAAGCCGGGTGTGACTGAACCCAAAGTCTATACTTCTCACGTCTATTTCTATCTGAATTATTTGACACAAGAGGAAACCATTGAGGATTACTCTTTACAAATACAGCTATTTCCAATATGTAGAGTGACGGAAGTGTTAAAATTCTGTGCTTTATGAACATTGGTCTGCAACTGTCCATAGTTTGTAACCCAAACATAGCCCGTACACAACGCTTTTGTGCTTTGAACACTGTGTCTTTGTTCGTTGAATTGCCCCAGAAACTAATCCCAAATCTTAATAAAGATTCGGCAAGTCCGTAATAGGCCGTTAGTAAGGTGTTTGTATTGACAGAAGGCGCAAGTTTATAGAGGGCAAATGACGAGCTGCTGATTTTTTTACTCAGTACGTTAGTCTGTGTTTTCCAATTTAGTTGCGGATCAATGATTAAACCCAAAAATCGGGCTGTATACGCTTCTTGTATATTATTGTCATTGTAAGATAAATTAAATTTTGATAAATTATTAAATTTTTCCCGTTGTCTAAAAAGCATTATGTTAGTCTTATTAAGATTAATTTTCAGATTATTGTTGTTAAGCCAGGTAATTATAGAGTTTAATGAATTATTTGCGTCAAAATTATAGTCAGATAGATTTTTGGATGTTATAGTTACAGTACTGTCATCAGCGAATAATGTCATGGGTTCTTAAGTTGCATTTGGTAGGTCATTAATATATAATAAGAACAGGGGAGAGCCCAGTACACTTCCCTGGGGAACACCATGCGTAATGAGACGTTTTTGAGAGGAGAAGATCTGTACCTTTTTAGTTATCATATTTAATTTTGATATTTGAGTTATTTGTTATTGATCTGTTAGATATGATTTTAACAATTCTAAGACATTACCTCTTATACCGTAGGCTCCAAGTTTCTCTAACAGAATATTATGATCCACATAATCGAATGCTTGGGACATGTCGCAGTAAATAGAACAAACAGGTAAAGATTTGTTAACATGTGTTGAGACAGTGTATATAAAGTCGTAAACCGCCATATTAATGTTTCTATTTTTTCTGAAACCTTTCTGTTCATCACATAAGATTCTATGTTGATCTAAATATCTGTTTAGTTCGTTGTATATATATTTCTCATTTTTTTTTGAAAATACGGATATCAATGCTATGTGTCTATAGTTCTCCATTAAATATTTATCATCTTTTTTAAATAAAGGTTTAATTATTGTCAATTTGAGATCTTTTGGAAATGTCCCACTCAGTATACAAAGGTTCATAATATGGCTTAAGTGTTGTGAAATATCTTCGTTCACTTCTTTAATAACAGTATTATGATTTTTTCTTCCAGAAATATATTTTAATATTTTGTCAAGCCTACCAAAAAACAAATTGAGGTTACTTGGTACCGGTACTCGGTATACACAAACTATTATACTTTTGGAGTCAAATAATTCTTAAATTGGTTAAATCTTGGTTAAATCAGTAGACAATAAAATACAGACGGTTTGGAAAATTATCAATAATGAAACGAATAGGAACAAAAAGCATAATTCCGATTACACACTGGAGTCTTCAGGTGGTGGTCTCATTTGCGATAGCAAAGAAGTGGCTCAAGAATTTGCACATTTCTTTACCAGTATCCCACTTAAAACTACTGAAACCTTAAACTCCTCGCCATCGCTCTCTTTTGATTTAGTAAGGGCGAACGTTTCAGCCTGCCCGATTGAATTTAACTTTAAGTATATTAACCCCGTAACAGTAATAAAAGCTTTTAAGCAAATCAAGATCAAATTAACCGAGGATCTTTGGGGAATGTCCATTAAAGTCTGTACCTCCATAATTGAGACCATAGCGCCTTACTTAGCCTTAATATTTAATTTGTGTGTGGATCAAGGAGTCTTCCCGGATTTAATGAAATACAGTAAGGTAATACCACTTTTCAAATCCGGGGACAGTAAAGACACCAATAATTATAGACCCGTATCCATGCTGCCAGTTTTCAGCAAGGTGTTTGCAAAGGTAATGCTGAATCAAATGCTCAATCATTTTAACTCAAATAAAATCCTGCACGACCAACAGTATGGTTTCACCAAAGGACGTTGCACGACTGACGCCGGTGTAACATTATTAAGACACATTTTTAACGCGTAGGAAGAGGCCCAAGACGCCATAGGAATCTTTTGTGACCTGTCCAAGGCATTTGATTGCGTCGATCACGAAACCTTGCTCTTGAAACTTGAGCATTACGGACTTGGAAAACTTGCGCTCAGTTTAGTAAAGTCTTTTTTAAATGATAGACAACAGCAGTTTAAAAGTAAAAATGGGTGTTCCACAAGGCCCGATTTTGGGTCCTTTCCTCTTTTTAGTATATATTTATGATCTAATCCATTTATTAAAAAATCAGCCACACATGGTGTTATTTGCTGATTATACTTCCTTAATTTTTAAGGTAGATAGACGTGCTACAAATTTTGACGAAGTAAATAATGCCCTACTGCAGGTCCAAAATTGGTTCACTGCTAATAATTTAGTATTAAATGGAAAAAAAACTAAGTGCATTAAATTTTTCTTTACCAAAAGTCAAAAGTAGTGATTGTGAGATAGTATTGAATCAAGAGAAACTAGAATTCGTCGATAAAACTGTTTTCCTGGGGATCACGCTCGACTCAAGGCTACAATGGGGTCCTCATTTAACATCTCTTACAGGACGGCTAAGTTCAGCAGCATATACTGTCAGAAAAATCCGTCAATTTACTGATATAGATACCGCGAGACTAGTCTATTTTAGTTACTTTCATAGCATCATGTCTTACGGTATTTAACTATGGGGACGGGCTGCAGACATCGAGTCTATTTTTATTCTGCAGAAAAGAGCAATCAGAGCCATTTATAATCTCCGTAGGCGCGATTCTTTAAGCGAACTGTTTAAGGATATTAACATCATGACGGTACCTTGTCAATATATATATGAAAACATCATGCACGTAAGAAAAAAATTACATCTTTTTTGTAAAAGAGGTGATAGACATAATGATTGTACTAGAAATAGGGACCTATTAATTCAACCCGGTTTCAGACTGGCTAAAGTAGACTCATCTTTCATGGGGTACTGTTTAAAATGTTATAATAAAATTCCTCCCCACATACTTCAACTAAATGAGACGGAATTCATAACTTGTATAAAACGCACACTATGCAGGCAGGCATATTATAAGTTGGAGGATTACATCGCTGATAAAAATGCTTGGCTTAATGCTGGTCCTGCTCCACAAACACAACTAACTAATTAACATTTGGAAATACTGTTGGAGCTGCTGAAGATTGTAAGCCCATATTTGCATTGTATAAACTCAATCTCTTTTGTATTGTATAATTGCATAGCACAGGTGTGAGTATTATGTACTATAGATCTATCATTTACCGAGTAATATGTCTTTCATTGACTTGAATGTGCCTTATTGGCGGCTGGGAATATGTCATGCTCACTCAAATGTCTCGCTGATGGTGGCGCGTGTGTTGGATCATTTTGTTCAGTTCTCAGTTAGTTTTATCGATGGTCTGGCAATTTCAGAACTTTATACGGCCTACCCAAATGTCATTTCTTTGGTATTGTTCGTCGAGTCGTTGAGCTCCTTAAGCTCTGAGTTGAGCTCCTCGGTTACTGACAAATGCTCGTACTGACTGGACAGGTCCACTCAAATCTGTGTGGTTCTTTCCTCACGAGACGATTTCAGACTCTAATCTTCATGGTCCTCATGGCTTGACCAAGATTATGTCTGGACTTTAAAAGAGACTGTGACCTCTGAGTTTGTTTCGGCCTTTCTTCTCAGAGTAGTCTGATAGGAAACGCCGACCTCATCTAGCTTATTTTTAATATTTTTTAATATGACGTGTAAAAGTGATTCCGATATCCTATTAACAAAATAAACAATTTCATTTCATTTCAATTTCATTTCTGATGATGGAGACGGAAGGCTGTCGTCGTCGAGGGAAGTTCTTACTTATTTCTAAAGGAAACTGAAAAATGAAAAATGTAAAATCTTTTTAACAAAAAGCGACGTAAAAATTAATTGAAAAGCAAAAACACCTTTTTTCGTTCTCGCTTTTTAGTGGGTCAGTTTGTAATTTATCAAAGTTACTATACCCTAATGTCAACTGCTCATCACCTATTACAAAATATTGCTCTACCCGATGCAGGGACGTGTATCGTTGAGGAGTTCTCCTGGTACTTCACCATCAGCTCCACTTCACCATTATATACATTTTGACGAGCATAAATTGCTTGGCAACCATAGATCGATATCCGTGTTGGCAACCATATTAAAGTAATCGCATCGCAACCCGTGAAAAACTTATTGACCGAGCGAAGCGTCTCTGCAAAATCGGCAAGTTTGTCAGTTTGTACGTACTCGTCTACAGGTCGTATTTTACAATACATTCGATTTGGACGACATTTGGTGTACAGGTATAACGATTTTTTTTGTAATTTTTAGTCGTCGGGGATTTTGATTGGAGGGCTACTTCCCCCAAAATGGGGCAAAAAGGGGGCTAATGGATATCTCCGCCCTATGAGATCCGAAAACGATGGTTCTTTTTTTATTTGAAAATTGGTAACTTTAAGTAGGTCTCAAAAAAAATGGTGAAGATCTGATAAGGATCTTCTTCATGATGAGCAGAATAGCTTATCAAATTGCAGTAAATGGCTCACTATTTATTAAAACCTATTTGTTAATTTTTGTAGCTAGCCTACAATTTGCTCATAATTTTTCTGGCTTTTATGGGACTGTAGTAGTAAAAAAGGAACCGATATAATTTTGCCATGTCTGTAGGTCTATCCGCGGCTTAGCGCAGAGGATCTTAGTACTAGAAAGTTGTAATTTGGCATGGATATACCTGTACATTAAACACACAAAGTGGTAAAATAAAATCAAGCAAAATTTTTTTTTTTAACGGATACCTCCCCTCCCTACGCGTAAAGTGGGTGGTGATTTCTTTTTCTCAACTGTCCCATGTTATGGGGTGTCGTGTGGGTGTGTGAAAAGTATTTTTTGATTCAGGGATCCGCCGCGAAATATTAAGCTTTAAAGTGCTAATTTTTGTTAGAGTCAAGTGCTCCTGCCAAGTAAATGGTTGTTTTTGGATATGTGAAAAAAATCGCGGCAGTATAACAAAGTTAAAAGGAAAACTATCACAGCTAAGTATCCTTTACAAGTTAACGAGTAATAATCAACCAATTGACATTTTCAATGTATGGGAGAGCATGTTTTTCAACTACATCGTTAAAAGTTTGTTCTTGGGATATAAATTTATATCTCAACTACGGAACCCTTCATTGTGCGTAATCCACGCACTTGGTCGGTTATTATTTAAATTTGAAGTTGACATATTGATATCTGTAATTTTTTTGGACAGGAAAAAATGTATTAGGTTAAATCATGAAGAGCGTTGGTACATAAATAATAAAATATTTTCAAACGCTAAGACATGAATTTGTATGATACGTAAACGAACGACCGTAGTAAAATGAATTGAGTGCGCACACTGAATACGTTTTTCTCCGTCAAATAGGTAGTGTTCTGGTCATACCGCATTGAACGCACGAAAAATCCCTATAAGTTCGGAATGTTTGTGTACATTATTGCGTACACTACGTACGTATACGTACTAAACCGCGGTGTCCAAACATGCGCGGCACGAGCGCGGCTGTAAAACGCGGCGTTTGCAGGACACATTTCTGCCGCGCCGCGCTCTGGTATGGACTAAACCGACGAATGTTTGCGCGACAGAAAGATACGCCGCACGGCAAAGCGATTGCGTAGCTTTGCTAATAATTCTTCCAAACACGGCAGGTAGACAGAAGAGTTCGCGTGCGGCAGTCGTCCAAAATCACGCGCGGCCGCCGCGCACGGTTGCCGCTCAATGTACAAACCTTTACACGCAATATGTTTTTGCCTGTTCAAAATAGTTATTTGTTATGCAAGGCTGCAAAGTTCCTGCCAGGGTTGCGGAATAGTCCGAAAGGGATACCGGGACCCTGGCAACAGGCAACTGAAGGAACTCGGGTGGGTTTTAGTCAGTAAGAGTCTGACACGCCCTTCCGCTCCGCCCAGAGCGAGAGAAGTCATTTATTGATTTCCGAACCAAAAAAAAAATAAAAAAACTTTTCACCTCACTACAGCGAGGAAAATGCTAGGTGTCTCCATGCATTGAACAACAATATTGTACCTAAGCTTTTATGTGCGCAATTTTTCAGGAAGAAAGCTCAATTCGGCATTATGTACCGCTTGCATTAACACTGCACTGCTAAACAAACCCAAAACGGTGGAAAGTCAATTGATTATACAGAAGAAAATTATATAAAGTTTTTTTATGTGAAAACTTCTTTAGGCGCGTTGAGCGATTTTTTTTCGTACTGGCCAGTGCGATTATTCTAAAAATGAGGTTGGCGCTCTGACATAAAATAAGTATTGATGCAATACCAGTCGACCCGGTGGTATAGAAAATTGTTGAATAGAAAGGTTCGAATTTTAAAAACTCTTTCCACGCTGGCGGGGAAAATGCTCATTTCCACGCAGATTTCGAATGACAGAATCTTTCCGAGCTTGTGAGGTGAAAAAGTTAATTAATCGGATGTTCGAAACTTTGGAGTGACCCCAAAGTTTCGAACTACTTTCGAACGGACCCGTATCTACGTTGATGGACTAAGAGAGTAGGTAATAACTACTTTGATACCACGATTCACAAATAAACTCATGAGATCCGCACAGACCCCACGTGGCTAACAGTGTGATTATTTTAACTAAAGGTTAATCGTTGCAAAAAGTATGTGCCCGCGAGATCTACTGTTCGCAGAACTACTACCTAGTTAATAATATTTGAAGAGTTCCCTCAATTTCTCCAGGATCCCATCATCAGATCCTGAGCTGATGACCATGACACCATTTCAGAAGTATAGGTACCTTTCAAACAAAAAAATAATTTTGCAAATCTGTCTATATGACGGAGTTATGCCCGGATATATATTAAAAAATAAAATATCGAATTGATAACCTCCTCCTTTTAGAAGTCGGTTAAACCTTTTAGTTTAACTAACCTCTTAAATAATGAGAATTATTAATTTTGAGTCGGCGCTAAGTTTTTTTTACAAATGTTCGAGTGAAATGTGAGGTTCTTGATAATTTTGATTCTGTCGTTGTTCTCTATTAGAAAATTCCCAGTAGCAAGTCATAACCAAAATAATCGTTACATGAAAGGCTGCAGATGAGCACTGAAAACAGAAAACTGCAGGTGAGTAAAACATAATACTGATTAATTAACTGTACTCCTCGTCTACTTTCAGAGAATGATATCATATTAATAGTGCTGTGTATTTAAGAAGCAACACACTGAAGAATTGGTGTCTCAATATCTGACATTTCAGAACAATACCGTCTGACCTTTAAGAATACAATCCTAAATTAAAACCCTCAGGTTGTCTGTAACTGACATGTTGCTTGCGGATAATGAGCAATAGATTCATTTCAAACACAAAGGTAAGTAATACCTTTAATGTTAATAAAATTTAATGTTTTAATCATAATTTTTACAAAAAAAAATCCTACGCACAGTCAAACACACATTTCTAACTTATAATCGTAGTGTGTCATTGTCCCCAGTTTAGATTTCGCAGCAACAAAGTTGGAATGAACAGAAACCCTTTACGATCAGTAGTTACAAATATTTGCTATTTACCTGTAACGCCCCATTGCCGCTACGTTGTTTCACAGTCCTCGCACCGTTAACATTTGGGCTGCAACAGCCTATTTTAGATAATTACGGAAACAAAAGTGAGCGGTTTTTGTGCGGTGCGGTGCGGCGGTGCGGGAAGAGCGGCCGGTTCCGGCGGGATTGCGCGCTTTGTTCCGCGCCGAGCACCGGGCGGTCGGGGCCGCGCAGCGCCGGGGCCCGCGCGGCCCCAGCCGGGCCTCGAGGCCTCGCATTGTTTCTAATTAATCACGAGCTCTCGGCGACTCTACATTGTGTTTCTTTTCTATTATGTATGTGCATGTGTAATATGTGGCGTACCTCTAAGATTGTGTGCCTACGGTATTGAGGCTCGTTATTCTTTGTCTGCTCCGCACTGATTACTGCGGCGGCGGATTGTAGCAACACATTCTAATCTAAGTCTATACAGCGGATGACACCCACGAGTGCAGACGAGTTGTCCTAGTGGAACTAATGACCCACATGCGAGGCTCCCATGTATAAATAGTGATCGGTAACCTGCAACAGTTATGCAACTCTTAGTTTGCGTTGATATCGTATTCAGGTTTACCCATCTCCTGAATAATACATCGTGTTCGGTTCAACTGGCGGGCGAACTTATTGTAGGTACTTGTCACTACCTGCTGCAAGTTACACCTATCTAGCGCTAATAGTGCTATACATGGTTTAATGAGGCCGGATGCATGTGACTGAACGCGGTTTAGAAGTATGTATTATAACTCTGCTCGCTAAGCCCATTTAGCCACAATACGCGCGATTATATTGTAGACAAACGACATAGAGGTAGTTATACTATTGCTAATCACGAAACAGTCTCTTCGTTTATACGACCAACATGCGTAGAGGCCTACGTCCTCCTTGTAGGCAATTCTTAACTCAGGTTCTTTTACAACTAGGTACTACATAATTCCGGCAATTCTCTGTTCTCTTTCTTGATGTCGTTGTTCGCCAAATTGTTTATCCTTATAAACAAGCAATCATAATCGAGACGCAAATCGCAACTCCATGGCGCACTTTGAGAAACTATGGTGTATCAATGTTGACTTAATTACGGTATGTTAGTGTATTATCAACATTATAATAATTACTAAAACAGCATACAGAGGAAAACACACCACAATGTACACAACACAACGGTTAAAGTAACTACACTTATTTTGTTTTTCAAACTTTTTCTTAAAATCACTACATAATAATATAAATTATTTTGTATATATCAGCTTAATAGCACTTAATTTCCATAAGGGCTTATAGAGTCCAAGTGGCAGTAGAACACTGGTAGTCCAGTCACAGGTATTCCTAGTTTAGGAGTCAGGGTTTCAACTTTTGTGCGCCTTATTGTGAACTTTAGCTAAGTAGATTAATCATAATGTTAGGACTTGTATCAATAAAGTATATATTATTATTATTTTAGCACTTATTATTTTTAGACATTGTATTAGGTCGAACAAACAAATTAAAAAATTAAAATAATATTTTTTTAATTTGTTTTACGCATAAATACAGATAAATGGTTTAATCTTTACTACCATACATACTAAGTTCAGAGGAATCACGTATTTCAGTGGAAAATAATACTACTTACTCAAGGCATTATGTCACAGAGCGCGTGCATTACCCTAGCCAAATGTTGTCGAAAATGGACATTTAAAGCTTATAGATAATTAGTTGCCTAGATTCTGTAAATGTTGCGCACATTTTTAAATTTGTTAAAGAAAGAAGAAAGAAAGAAATCATTGATTTTGCAATGAATGTGGGTACAAAATAAGATGTAAACATTGTAAAAGCAGTTCCAACACACTCTACCTTAGGGCATGCAAAAGTAAAAAAAAAAAAAATGATTTAACTACTCAATTAAACAAAACAAAACAAAAAAGTACAGTTAACCGGATCTACATCCTTCCTATTTATATTATACATCAAAACAACTACAAATGATTAGATTAACAAAAATAATAAATTAATATAACATTATAAACTCTTGACATTCAAAAAATCTTGTATAGAATAGTAACATTTATCTATAAGTAAGTAAGTAAGCCTCTTTTTAAACATACGGAATGGCTCTTATTTGTAGGCATGAGGTATTTTATGAAAACACAGGAATTAAGGCCACTGGCCTATAATTAGCCATGTCTTCTTTACAATTTTTATTATGGAGTGGTTTTATAATTACCTTTTTAAGACTATTGGGAAAGGTACCTGAGATAATACTTGTATTCATGATGTGACTTAGTGGTACAGCAATTATATTATATCAGCCACAAATTTTCCTTTGTCATCTTGCGTTTGCTTATATGCCAAGAATCAATAATACATGTTTTTTTAATCGGGATTTTCAGTAGTTGAGCTGTATGGTCAGATAAAGCAAGATCTATTATCTCGCTATTGCATTTCTGTTTAGAATTGTGAGCTATGTTATCTATGCAAGTTTTGCTCATTAGTCGTGTTGGTTGGTGTATTTCCAATTTAAGATTGTAATTGAGAAGTAACGATTCAAAGTCCAAAGTAAATTTATTTATCTTAATTATGTCTATGTTGAAGTCCCCACACAAAACTACCTTTTTATTTGAATTAGTGCACAATGTCCTTAGTAGAGAATCCAGGTTATCATAGAAGAGACTTATGTTAGACATATTGGGCGGACGGTATATGCATACAATTATTATATTTGGCTTAATTAGTTCTAACGCACAACATTCTATAACCCCCGTCACTGCAAAACTTGATATATTCTTTAATTCTTTGTATTCATAGCTATTCTTAATTAGGATGCAGGAACCTCCTCGTTTTTGTTTTTTAACTGACTTCTTCAAAAAGGAGGAGGTTCTCAATTCGTACCTATTTTTTTGTGTGTGTGTATGTTACGCGATTACTCCGTCAATTATGAATCGATTTTGATGATTCTTTTTTGGTAGGTCATGCTTCAGAGGTGGTCCCATATAAAATTAACTTTGCTTGCGTAGTTTTTGAGTTAGCTTCAATAATTACGTATTTTTCCCACTTTGTATATGTAGACGATGTATTGTTTGACTCCGTCACTGTTATTTACAGGCAGGCACGTATTTGAATTTGTGTGGGGTAGGTACCACAACTAAAAAGTGAAAAATAAAAAACTTTTTACAAAAAAAAAAACAACCGACTTCCAAAAAAACACTAAAAAAGTGAAAAATAACGTTAATTTCGGAAGTCGGTGGCAAAAAACGTTAATTGTAAAGCAAAGACACCGACTTCCGAAATTAAAGTTATTTTTCACTTTTTTAGTGTTTTTTGTTTCTTGCATAACACGCGGCTATCTTAAAATTAGGTATGTGAATTAAGTTCTCGTGACCAGCTATAACAAAATGTTCCGTTATACAGATCACATCTACATCTATTTTCTTATGTAACAATTCTTGAATGTGTACTGTTAATAAGTCCGACTTACTAAGAAGCCCAGCTACGTTTTGATGCATAAGATGTATATGATTATAAAAGAAAAAATAAAATTCGCGTGAACTGAAGTGCCTTTGAGTGGGGACTCTCCCAGTTCCGTGTCACTTGAGTGGTTTATATTTTCATTATCACAATATAAAAATTCGTTTATCATTAGACTAAGATTTACAAATATATTTGACATGCCGTGATTGTTAACAGATCCACTTTTTTTCCAAAACATTTGGAAATCATAAGAAAGATAAAAGTTTGAATCGAACAAGTATGCAAAATTATGAGTACATGCATCTAGGTATAACAGGCTGTTAAATGTCTCAATTCTTCCGTTGAACATCGTTGAGTAGTCGTTCAATTAGAATGTAGGTGCACAAATAACAACATTTGTGTGTTGTATTTTTAATAGAGTTTCACGTATAGAAATGGTTAAGTCGACGTAGTTATTAGTTCGTCGAAAATCCTCTTCGCCAATCAAAATTAGGCAGTAGTCATACATTGTAAAGGTTTTTAATTTTTGCTCAATGTTATTGATAAGTTTCTTTACCCCACAGTTAGGTGTTAAGTAGTGGCAAATCTCATAATTTGGGAATGCGTCTTCTGCAATTGATAGTATCTTGTTGTTTTTATTACTACCTAAGATACACAGCTTGTGCTTTTCAGTGACGTTTCTTAGTTGATTGTTAGTCTGCTGGGGGAATTGTTTAAAACTCGAGCGAATATCCTTTTTATTATTAGAGGTGTCCGCTACATTGGGGACTATTTGATTTTCGTGCAAGTTTTGGCATGTATTTTTATTGTTATTTGCCTATATACCCTTACCTTTACCTTACCTTTTTTAACTCAGTATCCGAGGCAGATATAGACTCTCCTTTAATTTGTGTGTCGTAGTCAGTTGTATCTCTGCATGAGCTGATCCCTTGTACGATTTTCGGCGACTTAGTGAGTACTATTGCCTCTGAGCTACCGATTGACAAGGCTGAGTTGAAAGAGTCGTCCGCAGTTTCGCCTGTTTGCGTTTGTACTACAGAGTCTGGTAGTTGGATCACTATAGGAGAGAGATATAATTTAGTCGGTGTGGAGGAGCCGCTCGTTTGTAGTTTATTTCTTTTACTTTTACTTGCCGACCTCGGTGAAAAACTCTTTGTGTTTAATAATATATTTACTTTCTAATAAGTTTCTATAACTTTCTGATATTGTCCTATATTATTATTATTATTTTCAATTTCTGTATGTGCTCTTTTTAGCTCCATGTTTAGCCTATTAATTGTGTCCTTAAGATTTAGAATAGCGTCGCTGTCATTTAGTGACGTATTTGACAGACTCATCATAGTTGTATCTAGTAGTGTGGAATTTGTGCTCAAGTTAACATTAAAAATGCTGTCCATAGAACTCGACCTCTGTGGTTTGCGGAAAGTAATATTTTCCGTTTCAGACTTATCCATAATGACGGTAGAAAGTAATAAAAGGCGTTGAGATTATGATAGAAGTATAAAAATTAGTACCGGTTATGGTTGGGGTGGCGCCACCAGTCACGTTTAAAGATGCGACAGGTTCCCTTATTATCGATGGAACGCACCACGAACTTCGCCGCCGGTAGGTTGGTAGTACTGATAGCGCTGTGTAGATTGCGCGTACGCAGGACTTTCGCTTTTCAAACGTTCGTACAAGCTTCAGGATTCTGTGCACTCGCGGGATATTCACTGATGATACGGCACTTTCAACTATTTTTTCACTGTTTATTGTAGGTTGAATATCCCGCGAATATATATTTCGTTCCTATCACTTCGTGTAGGAACGAAAACAGTTATTTGTGGATTAATAGTATACTAGGCTTGTGTTTAGTGAAAAAGTAAAAGTATTGACAACTAATAAATATTTTTTTTAAACAGAACTTCTAGAGGCACGACTTAGCGGTCTCTGAGCACGTTCCGTCTCCTTTGTTGTTTGTTGCAATTATAGTTTTTTATTAATTTCACAAAAACAGTTCCTGCTGGAGTAACATTTCAAACGTTACCCCAGCCAGACATTTTTCAAAAAAATGGGAATATTGAAATAAATGTTAGCTTTATAATTAGTTGTCTGGACGAAGTAAATGTTGCACTAAATTTTTTATAATTTTTTTCTTCGGCTGCGAAATTATTCGAAATCCTGCTGGAGTAACGTTTGTGGTTTTGCTGGATCTCTGAAACGGTTACGCGGATTCTTATCATCTATTGTACATGACTTTTTAGGAATTAGTGTTAATTTGTTGGGCAATAAAAAAAAAACAAAATAATGCACCATTTACGGGGTATTTAATTAAATATAAAAACACTTCAATAGGTACTTACACTCTGAATAAGAGCTCTAATTACTTACTTTAAACGTTATTTTGTAGCTTGTAACGGCATTCAAATGTTTGTGAAGTTTCATTAGTATACAGTAAGTAATTAAAAAAATATGATGATATTCAGTTCTCCACGTTCACGGTCACAATGCGCGCGGTGTTATTTGGCCACCAGTAAACCTGTATGTAGATATATTATATGAACTGAATTTTATATAATTTTTAGTTGCTTAGTTCAGTTTTATGCCTGTAAAATTCAGCGTAGTAGATATAGTAATTAACGAGATAAAAAAATAAAAGTGATTAGGAAGTCCAAGACCGTGGTAACCCGACCAAGTATAGGTGGTTACAAAAAAACGCCCGCCTAGTTCATTATGCTATTTTTCTATTTCTCTACTTTGAAAGATAGTTTTCGTCAAGTTAATCGAGCTATGCAGTCAAATACTCCCCTGTAAAATTGACTACCCCTTTTCACCCCATTAGGAGTAGATTTTTGAAAAACCCCGATCCACAATATTCCTTATTTTTGATTTTAAGTATAAATACTGAGTTTCGGGTTAAAAATTCTTCTATACATACTTAGACCCCCCCAATCCTCGTTTAGGGGGTGATTGAGAACAACAAAAAATGCCAAAGTTTATAATTTACTTAGGTAAGTATTCGTGCCAAGTTTCAAGTCTATTAACTCAAGATATAAGATTTTTCATACAAACGAAATCCCCCCTTTTTCAAACCCTTAAAGGTCGAATTTCCAAAAACCCTTTCTTAGTGGATGCCTACGTACTATTATCTATCTGTGTGCCAAACAGCCCAATCCATTCAGTGGTTTGAGCTATGCGTTGATAGATCAGTCAGTCACCCTTGTATTTTATACATATAGGTATATATATATACTAGCTGATGCCCGTGACTTCGCTCGCGTGGATGTCGGTTATTATATACTAAAACCATTATCTAGTTGAAAGGGACTTGTTAAGACGGTGACCCTCTCAGCCTCAAACAGTAACAAACAAGATCTTACACGAACATAATATGTATCTTCTATATCCTTACATATTATAAAACAAAGTCCTCCGGAGCGTCTGTTGCCCTGTGCGCGATAAAATCAAAAACTCCTGCACCGATTTTCATGCTGTTTTCACCAATGGATAGAGTGGTTCTCGAGTAAAGTTTTAGTATATAATAACCGACATCCACACGGGCGAAGTCGCGGGCAAAGTGCTAGTATATTATATGACAAGTACTATTTCTGGGATCACTTTAGTATTCTAAGTATTCTACTTCGTCCAGATAAACACGACTAAAATATAAGTTTTTGTTCGAACAAAAACTACGCACGAGTAGTTCTGAGTAAACAAGGTCGTTGCCCTCTCGGTAGAACAATACAAAAAACTCAGTTGTAGTGGCCTCAAAGTGTGTATTCACGTTGTCGACAAGATGGCCCAAGCGAGGACGAATCTCAGGACAAGCGTCCACAAAGAGGATGGGGGAACTGAGAGAGAAATCCTCTTCATTTTCTTTTTATTTCTTTGAACATTTTGTGGTTGGAAAATGATGAAGTAGTTTGTAACAACGATGACCTCTTTACTGCTAAGTATTGGACAGAACTTTAAAATAAATGTTTGCTGTTACTTATAATGATCGTTTTGGAAGATTGATTGAGCGAATGGTTTCATAATACCTACTATACGTGTATGTTATCTATTGAAGAAGTATTTCAAAGATGTTTGCAGCTTTGATCGGTTTAAAAACCTAAAGTAGAGATACGCTCAGTAACCAGTTATCAAACATGTTTAGCTGGTGGTTCCTTTATGCAGTCGAACCTCAAGTTAATCTCGGACACGTACCGGCTGCTAATCGTGTCCGTTTATAGTCCGGTCCTAATCCAGGAAGTATGCGGACTGACCTGACATTACCAGATAACGTCACTTTGCGAACATTGTCCATTCCGCACCCTGCCCGGCTTACCCCGCTCTAGACTATCACAAGTGAAGTCACCTGAGCCGCGTTACTTTCCTACTACGTAATACTCTGAAACTGTTAGAAAAAGGACCATTGTAATGCGAATTTAGACTTTGTGTCCTTGCAATAAAGATAATAGATTATGTCGAATACAATGTGCATTTCCGTACGCTCTGTCTCGTAGGATGTCGAGTTTCACTGCGTGTTATGTGAAATAGACCACTTTTTTCGTTAAAATAAAAGTCATTTATGTTTGTTATGTTGTGTACGTTTGCAAATAGCAGTGTTTTACTAATTCCACTATCTGCGGGCTCGTGACGCAGCACTGATAGTGCGTTGCGCGCTTGAATAAGATTAGGATCGCTAAACGTAAGGCAAACCGGACGCCAGACCGCCGCCGCCGGTGCGTCAGTGTCCGGCACTTCCTTGACGTTTGTTACTCGGTGCACTTTTAAATGACTATCAAATAGAGATATTATTTCCTTTGATGCTTTGATCTGATCTGCTGCGGGGCAATGTATGGCGAACGTTAACGAATACACTTCTAAATTGTGTCCGCATTTACTTAAATCGAGACTCGAAGTATAACAATATCTCCCGTAAAGTAAATATACCTGGCGCTGGAGTAAACTGTGTCACGTGTGTATTTGAAAGCCTCCACACACCACTCAATCATCGTTCAAGAGAGTGTCACCTACACAACCCTGCTTTTTCATGAGGAATTGGCACTATGGACAACATCCTCTCTTGTAACTGCTTACATTACTGTGCACTAACCGTGCATTCGTCAAGTGTGGTGATTATTATATCAAGAGGTTCACGACAACAAGTGTATTATTGCGATTCGGGTTCGATTGGTAGTGAACCTAAGATTTATCTATCTCGCCAATATTGGCCTACTGCTGGACAAAGCCTCCCTTCCCAGTATTTCTATTCTGTGCTACTACGAGTATGTGCTAGTCCTTTCGCTAAACATCAAGCTCATCCCTCCATCTTCGCCATGATCTGCCACGGTGTCACCGTTCGGCGGGTGTTCAGTGGGACAGAAGAAATATGTTTCGAGATGAACCTATCAGACAAATCTTGGATTTGCCCAATCTAAGCCATATCCAGTAGTGATTTATCAGCTACTACAAAACAAGGAGAGGACGATAACATAATAGAGGTCACCTGTTTATACTAGTTATCCATGTTTGAGTTATTCGATATATGTAGATATATCGAATTACTCAAACATAATCAAGTAGTAGTAGTAATTACTCTGTGATGTGCGGAAACTGGCGAGTTTTCCTCTTTATATCAATTTTCATTAGCGTCATCCTTGTCCAGGAGCATCTCAATATCATTACGACGATTAGGTATGTATGTTGTGTGTGTATTACCATTTGCCAAATGTATGTACTAACACTATATAGTGTTTAAGATGTGTATCTAATCACTAACGATTTTATGATCCGTATAATAAATGAATTATTATGTTGGTGGAGGGGGAAGGCAAGGGGGCAGGGGGGCAGGGGGGCAGGAGGTGTGGGTTCCATCTGATGTTGTTTGGAGATCTGTGTTGACGGAAGGACGTTTTATGTTCGGTTCCTGTTTACGACCTCTTGCTTGTTATTATTCAATGCTTATTAGCTGATACTAAAGTTTTATGAGGACATCAAATAAAGTACGAATTGGAAAGTAATTGGTGGAGAGGTGACTGATTTTATCACAATAGTTTTTTTTTTTTTTGCGAAGTTACCCTTTTCCTACGTGCACGTCAGATAAGGCTGTACTCACATAGGCGTCGAGTCGACGATGAAGTAGCTAGGACTCGTTCTCGACAGCCGGTGGAACTTCGTGGAGCATTTCCGACGTTTGGCTCCCAGGCTGGGCTGGGCCTGGGACTGGGAATCTTGGGGGGCAAACGCCTCCTGCCAGACGCTCTCGTCTCTCGTCGTGCGGTCCATGGCCCTTTACGGGGCACTGGTGTGGGCGCGTTCCATTTGGCTGCGGCCAGCCCGCCGGTTGAACGCGTCCCAAAGGGTCATGGCCATACGGCTGGCCCGGGGATACCGCACGGTCTCTCGTGAGGCGGCGAGCCTCCTTGCCGGATTACCGCCATGGGATTGGGACATCTGGGAGTAGCGCGAGGAGATGAAGCGCCGGGGCGTAACTCTGCTGCCGCGAGAAATCGTGGCACAGCGGACAGAGCTCCGGCAGGATCTCATGGTGGCATGGAGCGCGCGATTTTCGCAACCCAGTGCTCGGCACGCCACAATTGCGGCGATAAGTCCCCTCTTTGAGGAGTGGCTGGAGAGGTGCCACGGCGTCCTCACCTTCCGCCTGACGCAGGTCCTCATCGGACATGGCAGCTTCGGGAGATACCTGTGTACGATTAGGCGGGAGGAAACGCCCGGATGTCACCACTGTGCGGATCGTCCGGAGGACACGGTGGAGCATACGGTGGGTGTGCCTTGCTTGGGCGGAGCACCGCCGATTGGCGGCAATGACCTCTCACGTCCGGCCCTGGTCCAGGCTATGGTAGGGAGCGAGAGGGCATGGGAAGCCGTCACCTCCTTCTGCGAAGCAGTAATGCTCTCGAAGGAGGAGGCGGAACGCGTGAGGGAGAGGCAAAGTTTGCGCCCTCACGCCCCTATCTGCCACCGCTGGAGACACCCTGGCGTCGGGAATGCCAGGCGGATTCCCGGCCACCATAGGCGCGGGCTTGCGGACGGCGAGCAATGGGTAGCTCGCCGTGGTATGTTTGTTACGCGATTACTCCGCCAATTATGAATCGATTTTGATGATTCTTTTTTTGTTTGGTAGGTCATGCTTCCGAGGTAGTCCCATATAAATTTTATTAACTTTGCTTGTGTATTTTTTGAGTTAGCTTCAATATTACGTATTTTTCCAACTTATCTAGACGATATCCTGTTTGACTCCTTCACTGTTATTTACATAGCAGGTAGTGGTATTCGGATTTGTGTGGGGTAGGTACCACAACTAAAAAGTGAAAAATAAAAACTTCTACCAAAAAAAAACAACCGACTTCCATAAAAAACACTAAAAAAGTGAAAAATAACTTAAATTTCGGAAGTCGGTGGCAAAAAACGAAAATTGAAAAGCAAAGACACCGACTTCCGAAATTAAAGTTACCAATTTTTCACTTTATTTGTGTTTTTTTTGGAAGTCGGTTGTTTTTTTTTTTGTAAAAATTTTTTTTCTTGTCCAAAGTCAAAATAAAGTAAAATAATTTATTTCAATTTGGCACATAAAAGGCACTTCAGGACGTCAAAAACAAAGAAATAGAACTGATTCTAGTTGCCCCTTCCGTACTTTTCGTATAGAGAAGAATGGGCAAGAAACTCCACCGTTACTCTTTTAAAAATGTTTAACAATATAATTTCATCAATTATACAAAATAATATATGTGAAGAATAAAAGAATTACGAATATAAGATTACTGTACAGTCTGTGGCCAACATTATCGAACCCCCTTGAATAATAGCGAATTTGAACCTTATTGCGAAATGAAATAATCCTTCGAGCATTTCGATAAATGATGTTAAGCTATTTTAATTATTATCTTGTTGTCGTTAAGGTTGAAAGGCTAATGAGTATTAAAATGAAACACGACTACTAAAATAACCAAAGTGAGGGTGGATTAACAAAAAATTATAGCGCGTCAGTATCACTACAGTTAGCTGTCTACGCTTAATAGCTAATTCCGTGATACATTTTAATAGCTGCTTGTGATTGTGCGATAATGAACTTAATGGTAAATACTATATGGTTCAAATTCTATAGAATATTCCGTGTAGCATCGCAACTAAGATCTAATTTGAAGACACATATCAAGAGTTGAATTGGTCTCACGGTCAATAAGGCAGATTGATTTGTTATTAAGCTTCGTTGTCTGGGTTCGAAACCAGCAAGCCTAAAGAATACTTTTTGTTCACAATGTTTTGTTTTTACCCGACTACGGCGAAGAAAAAACGAGGGTTATGATTTTGACCGGTATGTATGTATGTATGTATGTATGTTCATTTGTTCCCTCATATCTTCTAAACGACTCATCACATTTTGACAAATGAGGTATCGTTGGAAGCGTCTTGATCGTCGGCTGGTTATAGGCTTGACGTGTGACGACACATTAAATTAAAAATGGCGGCCTCTAGATGACATAAAGTCAGGAACTAATAATCAAATGAAAGGGCTTAATGAGCACATTTCAAATATATATATATATTATAACCCCAAAAGAATGTTAAAACTAAAACCCGACTACGACTAAAATGGTATAAACAAGACACCACAGACTGAGTCGTAGTTGGGTTTTAGTTTTTATTACTTAATTTTTTACTTTTCTTTAAAGAACGAAGACGTTATAGCTGTGTTTGTTTAAATGCGCAGTTTGTATAGGAATGAAACAAAATCATTGGAGGTAGTGAAAATCTTTATTAGTTCATTAAAATATAATTAAGTAAATAAAGTAAGTAAATGCTCACAGTTCAAAATGAATAATTATACCTACATTTTATAGTATCACATTCAAACCTAACCATATAAACATTTTTAAAGAGCATGGTAATGCTTGGAAGTTTGTTATAATTTAACGAGAAGATGGATTAATTTGTGAAATGTTTTACGGTTTTATAGCTAGAGGTATGTAGTGAATAAACATGTTATAAGAAAAATGGATTTCCTTATATAACAATAACATTACCAAAGAATCTGTAACATTTTAATGGTTTAGTATTATTTGAATTGAGCATTTACTTACTTAATGTGTTAAAAAATACTTATGTAGATAAGTTAGTAGCGGAGTGGCGCACCATCTCCTATTACTTGCTGTAAGCGGCTACGCATACCGCACACCATGTTCCAACACCAATCTTTTCCTCTCATGTGCTCCCATGTCGAAGACACGATCTCAGCCAAATTGTTTCTAGTTCGCACTTCGGATGTGTCCCAATTTAAAACCATTTGACCCCATAGGTGCTCTATAGGATTCAAATCAGGGCTTTTAGATGGCCAGTTAATAACTGTTACACCTTCTTGAGCAGCTAACCAATTCTGGACAATGCCTGCACGGTGGATAGTGAGTTATCTTGCACGAAGTAAATATCTGTGTTGGATATTCAATTCGCACAGTCGGCAGCATGACTTCACGCAGAATCTCCAAATACTGACTACTATTGAATCGACCACCAACTTCTACCAATTCACCAGGTCCCATAGACGACATCCAGCCCCAGTAGCCCAGGGTTATTCTACCGCTGGTTTTACGAGGTAGTAAGCATTCTCCTTTTTGCCGCCATAAGATTGTACGTCCATCTTTGTCAGATTTAAAAGAATTTTCGTCAGTGAATATCACGACATTTTCTTCCCAATTGAAATTTAAATATTCTTGGGCAAAACGTACCCTTTCTTGACGATGAGCAGGTGTCAGTGCAATTTTCTGTGCCGGTTTATAGTTTCTTATCCCAGCAGCGTGTAAATGCCTTCTCACTGTTTTCACTGAAATATCGTGTTTAATTGCAGTTAAACGAATAGGCATAAATGGACTTTCAACATGGCTTGCAACAATAGTCTGGTGGCGTTCGGACTCGGGAGTATACAGCATGGGTTTTGCTCCCGGATGATTTCGCTGAATATTTCCAGTGTCTCCATAACGTCTTAGCCATAACCTGAACCTATTTCTCTAAAACAAACAAACAAAATATCTTATTAACGTTTTTGGAAGCGTGCAGGTAGCTTGTAAGGAGTGGGTGTAATGGAAATATAGCCAAATACACGAACAATACGTTGTAAGAAATACTTATCACAAGTCTACAAAAAATCTGTTTATATTTAGACAATTTTAAAAGTAAAATAAAATATTAACACTTACCGCTATATTAAGTCTACGACCAATCTCTTTGATTCCAACATTCTGCTCATGTAAAAATATAATTTTATATTTAGTATAATCACTAAGTTGCGACATGACGCTTTGGTTATTTACAACAAATTCTTTAAAAACGATTTAATTTAATGTTACTGTTCACGGTTTACATCAAACGTTTTACAAATGTTTGTGCGTAGTCACTGCTATTAGGCGTAGACTGACCTGTGTCACATAGATCTATTTAGTATCTACCCCGCGAATAAATAAATATATTTTACTTCGTAATCTACTCATCCTTGGTAATTATACGTTTTGTGGACTTAAACATTTTGTATTTACCCACCTGTTTACAAGATAAGTTTGTTAGCCGAAAATCATATTGGCCGTTCTATATTAATGCAAGAAATATGATAGAAATCATAAATGAAAACCATTTAAAAAAGAAATCGTTAAAGTTGGTGGATTTCGAACCCGCACACTGTTCGTCACCTATCCAGCGTCCCACCGCGAAGCCACGATAACCTATTGAAAATATGCGAAATTAACGATTAAGTAGTAGCTGTGTAAACACTAAACATAATACTTCTTAATAAGCCTTTCAACCTTAACGACAACAAGATAATTATTAAAATGGCTTAACAAGATGATTTATTTAAATAGGGCGGGACTTAGCAATTCGATCCGAGCGTCGTACATACCGGAGGGTCAGACAATATTGGACAGGGACTGTACCACAATAGGTAATAAAAGTTAAATTAAAAATTTAAAAACCCCCGACAAAAACAAAGCATTTAAAAAGTAAAAAAATAATATGTATTGGCCCTTTAAGTTTAATATAAAAGTTGTAGGTAATATTTTGATCCAAGCGTCGTCGCGTCGGGGGACGGCTCATGAAAATAGTAAATTAACAGCAGCTATCCTTTCTACAATAGCATATATTCATTATTCCTAGTGTATGTTGGCGTTTTCATTAGCCGTCCCCCGTTAGTAGTTTCTAATTTAGTCTCATTTCTCTTTCCTACTCCATCATCAGACCCTGATCACCATCCGTCTGTAACCTATTTTTTGAGACCTTTCCAATGAGCCCAAACATGATACCTCTGCTATAAGTTGGTGAGGGAGTTGGGTATCCTGCATCCAGGTGATGCTGCAGCATCAGTTCAAGGTTACTATATTCTTCTAATATCATTGAAGTAACAGAATTCTAAATTTCCAATTGATTAGACCTGTGAAAGATGCTCACATTCATTCATCAACTAGAAAAGAGCTGATAATCTTCAAATGGCTGAACCGATTTTCTTGAATAATAGCTAAGAACACTCTCGATCAAGTCACCTTTCAAACAAAACAAAAAAAAACAAAATCGGTTCAGCGGTTTGGCAGCTACGATGGAACAGACAGACACACAGATACACAGATACACAGATACAAAGATACACAGATACACAGATACACACGTTAAACTTATAACACCCCTCTTTTTCAGTCGGGGGTTAAAAAGAATTAAAAATGGAGCAATGACAAATAAATAATTAATTATGTGATAGATACATGGTGACACGTACATATTTACAAACATTGTAAAAGTATACGATATCACAATATGCCAAACATTTTTACAAGTAATACTAATAAGTCAGTGCGTGAGTTTAAGTAATCACAGAATGTAAAAATCTATGACATACAAATAATAAATTATACAACTAAATTAGAAACCAGTTTGATTTTGGTCCAGACTCTAAAATTGTCCTATGGAGCAGGACCAACGAACTCTATAACACTATGACAACCAATATAGGTACCTGAACTTCGGTGTTTTACATCCCACAAGTTTAAGTACGCTGTATTGCTTTAGTATAAAGCAGCATTTAGCTTGTTGGTGTATAAGTAGACACTACGTAGTCGCTGACCGTGCTGGTACAGTCATAGGCACACTACGCGGCCAGTTTACGAGCCGCGGCGGGAACGCGACGCAGCCGCTATCGCACCCACTTACCATATTTCCACAATAAACACGACTCCGACACCCCGCTCCAACTAATAATCAACCTTAACTTCATCGTCTTAAAGACCAAATTGCATATCGCCCCTACGCTCCGTGCTCCGTGTACTTAGCCGCAGTAGAGATGTTATTCAGTAATTCAAGTCAGCCCGAGCTTAATTTATTATTTCTGCGAAACTACCGCGAGAAGAATTTCAGCTTTATTTTACTTTTATTCCAGTGCAAAAATGCAACCTGGAAATATTTCAGCTGTATTTAAACATTTCAGCGGAAATTATAACAAATTGAAATACAAATTGCTGTTTAGTGTAATTGACGTATGTGCAGTAGTGTGTGCATGCATGTAAATCACTATGTACAAAATATTAATATCCGGTAATATCAGATACTGGCATTTAATATATTGCCGGAATCCATGTTTACATTGAAGCACGTATCAATTCAGTTAAGCTGAGCTTCCATAATTTTTCGATGTTGGTAATAATGCTAAACTGCAAATAAACTACGTAGTCGTATGTAGTGGCAGGATGCCAATTCACCGGAAAGAGTATCTTCTTACTAGTACATAAACAACCCTTTCAGTCAATTTCCTTTTATATAATAATAGGTACCTCGTGTATTTATGTCCAGCTCCAAAATAAAAGACTCGCTGCCGCTTTGAATTCGCTTGCTAAGCGTAGTGGCAGAACGTCTGGGGAAGTATTTTACACAGCAGTAGAAAATGGTTTTAAATGAATAGATAGATACGTAATATGGAATTCCATTATTGACTATACATTTATTGACGCTCGGAAAATATTGGCACACTGTGTGGTTGCGCGTGACCAACACGCCAACACCAATCAGTGGTGCGCTGGCGCTACGGCGCGGCGCGCGTAGCGATCTACGCCGTAGCCGGCCTACGAAATAGAGCGTAGTGAAAGCCGCTTTGAACTTCCATCCGACATAGTGATCCGATGGAAACACGGTTCTGGGAACATTTTATTCCCCTTTTTAACAATCCCGTTTTTTGAGGAATTAGAATTGTAGAAGTTTTTTTCTTGACTGGTTTATCGAAATGTACGGTGAAGTTTTTTATTCTCACTCTCCCAATATGCAATAATAATAACGAGTGAAAGGAAATAAAAAAGCCAAGTGCAACGAGTTGGAATGAATTTAACATTGTAGTTGAAAAACTAGTTCTCCCATACATTCTAACTGCAAATATAATGACAGCACAATAATGAGAGATTTACCATGTTATTTTAAGACCATAGACTTTTTATAGGTTTTCCTCTAATCTATGAGTAGGTAAAGAACCATTCTTTGTATTTTTCTTTCGTTGCTATGACTTCGTTACCACCTATTGCTGTTTCTCTTAACATATTTCTTGTATGAATAGATACACCTTCCTAGCTATAATATTATAAGTATGTGAAAGTGAGTTTGTTTGTTTGTTTGTTACGCTTTCACGCAAAAACGGTTGAACGGATTTGGATGAAATTTGGCACATAAGGTAGAACATGACCTGGAGAAGGACATACTTTCAGTCATTCTGGATCGCAGACGCAGTAGCGGGCAACAGCTAGTATATTATTACCAGTCGTTCTGATGTAGAGGTCGCTCTATGTTCGTTCACACTGAGTAATCACTGATACCTATAACTAGTGGGAAAATACTAAAACTAATTAAGGTATAAGATTTTCTTAAGTGAATAGTTTATCCTATACTAATTCTTGTCTTGACAAGAGACAATAAAAAATAAGGTTACATATTTTTTTATGATAATATACTTACCGTTAACTAAAGTATTGGTGTTCGGGGTTCGCGTGGTAACGCTCCAGTTAAATAACTTTTAATTCGTTCATTAATGCACATCGACCGCGTGAGTTATATGAAGGCGCGAACAAAGCGCGATCTCGAGGTATCGCGCTCTGGTGAACGATTGGGTGCCACACATCACCACACCACACCACCACAGGCCACTGTGCACCACTGCTGGACAGTGTGCTCACCAAGATTCTAGCTTAAGTTAAGTTGCGCTTGCCGCGGTCCATCGAGGAGTGGTGGACACTGACACCGATACGTACGTTGACGTTTCAGTAACTACATAAAATACCTACTGTAACTGGAGTAACAAATACTTAAAGGCCCGAACTGAACCTACATAATATATCCATTCCTATAGTAATAACGAACACATTTCACTTTATTTCTAGTTTATCCTCATTTTAATCAGTTGCTGTAATACCCTGCAAACTTTGTTGTTTAAAAAAGCTAAGTTGAAGAAAGCTTGGCTCGTGAAAGCTTGCATTGCCCGACGCAGCCGATATTGCTTAGCTCGTGAAAGCTTGCATTGCCCGACGCAGTCGACATTGCTTGGCTCGTGAAAGCTTGCATTGCCCGACGCAGTCGACATTGCTTGGCTCGTGAAAGCTTGCATTGCCCGACGCAGCCGACATTGCTTGGCTCGTGAAAGCTTGCATTGCCCGACGCAGCCGACATTGCTTGGCTCGTGAAAGCTTGCATTGCCCGACGCACCCGGTGCAGGTACTTTGTAATGAATTAGGAAGTTAAATCGTTACGGATAGTCAACAGTTATAATTGTACCTAAACGATCTTCAACTGAGACGGGACAGTGACGAATGAAAAATAGAAGCCATCATCTGCCTGCCTTTTCCCAACTATATTGGGGTCGGCTTCCAGTCTAACCGGATGCAGCTGAATACCAGTATTTTATATGGAGTGACTGCCTCCTCAACCCAGTAACTGGGTAATACGATCCCCCTTGGAAAGACTGGTTGTCAGACTTTCGGGCTGCTGACGACCCGTAACGACTGTCAAAGATCCACAAATGACATCCGGGACCAACGGCATTACGTGCTTTCCGAGGCACGGAATAGTCTCGGTATGTAAAGATGGTCACCCATCCACGGACCAACCCCAGCAAGCGTAGCTTAACCTGATGGATCGACCCGTGCGGCTGTTATTACGTAGCCACGAGCTCCTCTAAAAAAAAAAGAAGTTTAGTACATGAATATGAAGTAGTGGATGAAAAACTTTGTACAAAAAAAAAACAACCGACTTCCAAAAAAGGAGGAGGTTCTGAATTCGTCTGTATGTTTTTTTTCTAAAAAGTTTTTATTTTTCACTTTTTAGTTGTGGTACCTACCCCACACAAATCCGAATACCACTACCTGCTATGTAAATAACAGTGAAGGAGTCAAACAGGATATCGTCTAGATAAACTAAGCGGGAAAAATACGTAATATTGAAGCTAACTCAAAAATTACGCAAGCAAAGTTAATAAAATTTATATGGGACCACCTCGGAGTAATCGCGTAACAAACTTAAAAAAAATAAAAAATAAAACACAGATGAATTGAGAACCTCCTCCTTTTTGAAGAAATCGGTTAAAAATAGAAGTACATGGTTAAATTGTTACAGCATTGTCGTCACTCACATACATTAAGTTTTTGGAAAAAAATAGTTCCTGTTTAATTAAAAAACTAGTCCACATCAAAGGTACAATGTCTGTGCTGCAACGAAACAGGAGTAGAACAGAAACGAATGTTTTGTATTATAAACGGAGAGTTTCACAAACAAAAGTTTATAATGTGTTTGAGCAGTTTATTTGGTTGCGCTTACCGCTCGTCGCTCGTAACTACAGCGGAATGCGACGTACTTTGTTTTGAAACAAAAGGAAAGAATTCTTTTCTGCTTCCATTGCCGCGCCTTTCAAATAAACTTAGCCCCTCGCCCGCCGCTCCGCTCAGCTCCGCTTCGCGACCGTCGCGCTCGGCTGTATTGTCGATTCAATTGTTCCTCGCTTTGTTGTGTAATCGAATTACTCTTGTTTAGCCGGCGCCGGCGGCCGTAATTAAATAAAAACAAGAACAAAGGGCCGCACGTGAGCCCCCTACACATGAGCTATACCAGCGAATGGATGTGCTGTATGTACTGGTAATGCAGGTTATAATTAGGTTTCTATTTATTATATTTAAAGATTCTTGTATCATTAACAAGCAGACAGTTATTATCATTTCAACCATAACAGAAAACGAATGCACATTAATGTCTACATTTGATAAATGTCTCTACTTTTAAATCCCACATTCTAGTTCTGTTACTAGATCACAGTAACAAGAAGTAAAAGTACTTCATAATTCGGGAGCGGGTAGCGGGTAACAGTAGGTGCTACTAACCGCATTACAGCGCGCGTGTAGTGTTGCGCCGGCCGGGCGGGCGGCCGCGTGACAAATATCCGAGATTACCTGCTGCCGGTGGCGCCTTCCGAGAATTATCCGTGTCACAGCCCTAAAGAAATGTTTCTAACTCCGTACAAATGGAGGGGTCGATTTACCTCGCGCCACGCGCCTCGCTACTCGCGCGGCTGACGGATGTCGAGCCTTTTAAACCGACTTCTACAAGAATGTGATTCGGCTTACACATAGTAAAGCTAAGTAAATAGCCTTATAGTTTACCGAATCTATGTTAAGTAAAGAAGATTTTAACACTAAATTCACCTAATTCACCCAATTGTTACCCAAATACATTTCAAAATTGAAAACGAATGACTGTTTGCTAAAACCCAGGCTGAGCGGTAATGTAATCAACAAACAATAACGTTAGAATATTGCTCGTTTCGCGACTCTATTGATAAGCGTTGAATGTTTTGATATTTTGTTATTCAGCCTGAGGCAGTAGGCACCGGAACAAAACGGATCCCTTAGAGGATCACTCGTGTGTTTGTCTGTCTGTCTGTCACAGGCAATTTACTCCGAATCTACTGGACTGATTAAGTTGAAACATCTAAATCCGTTAATCCGTTTTAGCGTGAAAGCATAACAAAAAAACAAACTCACTTTCGCATTTATAATATTAGATAGGATACTAAATATAATTATTATATTATTATAATACTATCGGTAGTATGTCAAAAGATCGATAACTTGATTCGTGTTAATATTGTCGGTAGTATCACGTTGTGTTGTTTGAACCCCAGGCAATTTGTTTTGGTGGAGACGCTATTGCCGAGCAAGTCGGACCTTTCCTACACTTACAGAAACAGGTAATTTATTAAAAATGACTCAGAATATCGTGTACATCCTGAGGCGTTTCTTGGTTACAAACAACTGTACTGAAGTATAATGTTTCAGAACAAACCGAATCTTATCAATAACAGATTGAAGTTAATTACTATTATTTAGTTCATCATCATCAGCCTATAGCAGTCCACTGCTGGCCTCTCCAATTGCACGCCATTCAGCTCGATTCTGGGCAACTCTCATCCAGTTGCTACCAGCCACCCGGCGAAGATCGTCGCTCCACCTAGCCTGAGGGCGGCCTACCGATTCGCGGTCTCCACTCAAGAACACGTCTACCCCAACGGTTATCGGTTCTATGGCTAATATGGCCGGGCCATTATTTAGTTACGATATTTTAAAAGAACGACTTGCTATTTGCCTATTACAGTTAGATCAATGTATAACTAATCGCCTCTTGCGTATTAGTTGCAAGTTCAGTCGTGCAGTCCTGGAGCTGTTTACTATAACTACGACTATTACATAATAACACATATTTTAAAACACGGCCGACCCCTATAATATAGATCAGTATTAAAATGTGGTCAAAAGATCTCCTTATAGAATAAAGCCGTGACTTTACACATAACGGAATCACATCGCTCATAGGTACTAGATACCTCGATATGGTTCGTAGAGGTTATTCAAATTCTAGCTTATTATCTGCGTAGCACAAAAATGAGTAGCGGCGACACACGTTGGCATGGATCCTCGTAGCTTCGTAACCTCGCAGCCTTGTAGCAGGCGTAGCGCGTAGCTAGTATATTTTGTAGCAACACAACGTTCATAGAATATCATGCTCATTATTACATACATACCAAGATAATTTGATAAATGTCGACTGACGACTAGAAATGATTTATTAGGCATTAGGAATTCTGCTATCTGAAGTTATGATAGTGACAGTGATAATAACGTTTGATGTAAGTTTCGATTACTCATTTATTTCTGACTTTCAAAGAAGCTATTGTAATTTATAGCTTAATAAATCACATCGGTAGTGTTTTCCCCTTGTTTGTCTTATTTGTTTCAGTATATTCATGTATTTATGTGTATTTATTTTGTGCTTATATCTTCTTCTTCTTCGCTTCGCTCTTGCGAGCGGTCGTGGTCATGATGAACTTTATACTTTTGCTTATAATATATATCCTAACATAATATAAAACAAGGTCCTCCGCCGCCCCAGTGTGTCGTTCTGTACGCGATAAATTCAAAAACTACTACACCGATTTTCTTGTTGTTTTCACCAATGGATAGAATGGTTCTCTAGTAAGGTTTTAGTATATAATAACCGACATCTACGCCGGCGAAGTCGCGGGAATCAGCTAGTATATATACTAGTCACCCATATTTTTTGCAGCGATTAACCTTTAGTTAGCCGCGCCAATATAACCTCACTGTGAGTCACGTGATGTCTGTGTGGATCTCAAGAGTTTATTTGTGAATCAAGGTATCAAAGTAGGTAGTACCTACTCTCTAAGTCCGTCAACGTAAATACGGGTCCGTTCGAAAGTAGTTCGAAACTTTGCAGTGACCCTACACCCGATTAATTACATTTTTTAACGCCGCGTGCTGCTGCCGCGCTCTTGCCGCACAATGTTTGGACACACCGCGCAGACTGGGTGCGGTTTAGTTATACGTACACAAACAATCCGAACTTGTTGGGATTTTTCGTGCGTTCAATGCGATATCACCGGAACACTACCTATTTGACGGAGAAAAACGTATTCAGTGTGCGAACTCAATTCATTTTACCACGGTCGTTCGTTTACGTATCATACAAATTCGTGTCTTAGCGTTTGATAATATTTTATTACATAAATATAACAACCCAACGATTTAACCTACAACATTTTTTCCTGTAAAAAAAAATGACAGATAACGATACGTCAAATTCAAAATTAAATGAAAACCGACCAAGTGCGTGGATCACATACAATGAAGGGTTCCGTAGTTGATATATAAAGGACATTGACCATCCATATATGGGAGTTGGACAGAATGGACACATAGTGCATTATGTTCCTTGGGCTTATATTAGTCTGTAAACCAAAGCTCAACAAAAACTATCCGAGGAGTTTTGAGAAAAACTATTTTTTGTTGAGTATTTTTTATTGATGAATACCAACCAACCGACGGCGCATTTTATAAAATAATGGCAGTAATTATGTTAAACAACAGATTTTTATTTCATTTGTATGCATATCATTTACGTGTTAGATATTTTATACTGACCATCCATAAATGGAAGTTGGTCCAAGTGCTGCCCAGAATGAACACATAGTGTATTATGTTCCTTGGGCTTATACTAGTCTGTAAACCAAAGCTCAATAAAATCTATCCGCGGAGTTTTGAGAAAAACTATTTTTTGTCGACTATTTTTTATTGATGAATACCAACCAACCGATGGCGCATTTTATTAAATAATTACAGTAATTATGTTAAACAACATATTATTATTTCATTTGTATGCATATCATTTACGTGTTAGATATTTTTTACTGACCAATAATATATGGGAGTTGGGCCAAGTACTGCCCAGAATGGACACATATTGCATTATGTTCCTTGGGCCAAAGCTCAATAAAATCTATCCGAGGAGTTTTGAGAAAACTATCTTTTGTTGAGTATATTTTAATGGTGAATAACAACTAACCAATGGCGGAGGAGGAGGAGTTTAGGAGTTCCTATGGGTACCTTCCGGCTCCATCATCAGACCCTGGCTACAACCTTGGGCTATACTAGGTACTTTTCAAGACAAAGCCAACGAGTCCAAACACGACGGCGCTATCTTATTTGGTTGAGGAGTTCCTATGGCCACCTTCCGGCTCCATCATCAGACCCTGGACACTGCCTAGTGTAAAGCACCTGTCAATATTATATTCAACGAGACCAAAGACGATGGTGCTGTCTTTTTTGGTTGAGGAGTACCCGTGACCACCCTCCCGCTCCATTATCAGACCCTGGACACCATGTGAGGCTATGCACTTGTTAAGATAAAGTCAACGAGTTCAAATTCAACGACGCTATCTTATACATTTCCAATAATTAAGTAAATAAAACTAGGTAGCCTAGGTAGGTACCTGAAAAACATTAACCTTTCTCAGGCAATAACTTTTTAATTGAAGCAAGGAACCATTTGGAAGCACTCTCATGTCTGGTCAGCATTTGGTGCAAATCGGTCAATATGCTTTATCTCCCAAGAACAAACTTTTAACGTTGTAGTTGAAAAACATGCTCTCCAATACATTCCAATTGTAAATGTCAATTGGTCGATAATTACTCGTTAACTTGTAAAGGATACTTAGCTGTGATAGTTTCCTTTTAACTTTGTTATGCTGCCGTGATTTTTTTCACATTCCAAAAACAACCATTTAAATGGCAGGGCACTTGACTCTAACAAAAATTTGCACTTTAAAGCTAAATATTTCGCAAACGGATCCCTGAATCAAAAAATATTTTTCACACACCCACACAACGCCCCATAACATGGGACAGTTGAGAAAAAAAAATCATCCCCACATTACGTGTAGGGAGGAAAGGTACAAAAAAAAAATTTTGCATGATTTTATTTTACCACTTTGTGTGTTTAATGTATAGGTACCCATGCCAAATTACAGCTTTCTAGTACTTAGATCCTCGGAGCTAAGCCACGGATAGACCTTCAGACGTAGCGAAACTATATCGGTTCCTTGTTGACTACTACAGAACCATAAAAGCCAGAAAAATTATGAGTTAAATTTTGTAGGCCAGCTACAAAAATTAACAAATAGGTTTTAATAAATAATGAACCATTTACTGCATTTTGAGAAGCTATTCGGCTCATCATGCCGAAGATCCTCATCAGATCTTCACCAATTTTTTTTGAGACCTACTTAAAGTAAACCTTTCAAATAAAAAGAACCATCGTTATAGGATGATAAAGTCCTCATAAAGTGGAGATATCCAGTAGTCCCATTTTGGAGGAAGTAGCCCTCCAACTAAAAATTACAAAAAAATTCGTTATACCTGTACACCTAATTAATATATAATTAAGACATAAAAAGCAAAAATAATTTTACAGGTTTAGATCTGGTTCTGGCATAATTTCATGTCAAAGTTGATACTAAATGTGTAGGAGTGCTTTTAATACAAACTTTTAATGTAGTTATTTCTACTGGAATGCTCCAAACAGAACAGCATTTCATTATTATAGCCAGCCTGTTAGTCTAACAAGCAATTAATAAAGGCAATTAAAAACATGTTCGCGTGTGATGCTGACGTCACAACTAACAAATACATGTAATAGGCGAAACTATCCGACAATTGTGTTACACGTCGTAGTTGGCCTCTCACGGACTGTTTACACCGAACCTTTTACAATACAATTATCAAGCCTTTTCAATTCACAGCTGATTGTTTTTTTGTTCTACAAAGCATTGTGGTAAAGTTTTTCCTGAAAGTTCCATTGTTGTTGTAAGTGACAATCACCTTGTTAACGTATCGCTGGCAAATAAAAAAAGTTGTCGAGAAAGTTCGAATGTTAGGGACAATTATTTGTTTGGTGTAATCCAAGCAATGTCTTGGCAAGACAGGAGCCAAGCGCGTACCGCTGCGTCGGTCGACCCATCACTAAACATCCGACTATTATTGTATCGCAATCTGCCGATATAATGCTCACCTATTCATGTGGAGACACAGACATAATATTATGTAGGTGCTACATATTGAGTTCCTGAGTTAAAAACTTTGAATACTTACTTACTTACAACCTGGAGATTGAACTAATAAAATTCGATCGAGTTTTTTCAACACACTTGCTCGTAAAGTGGCTTTTATTGAACCGGTTTTAGGTTCATAATGCAGTGTATAAAGGAAGCGTATTTTTTACTTTATATTACCGCACTAGTGCGGTAATGTGCGCCACAGATTAATATTTACTAGTCGGAGTAATGACATGGCAGTATGGAATTAGTAAGTACTATCATGGCAGCATGGAATTTGTATCCAATAGAAATTGTTTTTTGTGAAGCTTTTTACCAAAGACAAGCGCTCAAAAGCAAGTTTTTATTTAAAAGAAAAAGAACCATAAGCAAACCAGTGGCGTTTAGTTATGGTAAAAAAACATCCCATGCAAACCAAAATTTCAGAGGGATACTATACATTGAATTAGTATGAACTATCCTACAACCATTGCGCATTACCCACGCCGCGCCCCACCGTCGCCGTGCGGGGAAGCGGGGGGAGTTACAAACGTCATTGAGCCAAGTGCCATGTTAATACGCACGGGTTGTACTAATAAATGAGCATTCTCTATTTACACCCGAGCAGAGACTTCGCTTTTTTCCGGTAAGACCGCGGGAGGCTTGCGCGCAGGCCACTTGCCCCGCCCCGACGAACCGCGCTGACCTGCCCGTGTGCCACCGCGTTCGCACAGAATAAATATCTATCTGTACTATTAAATAAGGGATATAACCCTTATTTAATAGCTGTCTTATTTAATGTCTGTGGCAATTTTAGTCTATATTGTTCACTACCCTAACCCCATTTGCGTATTATGTATTATTAACATTGTTATATTTTTGTATAGGCTATTCAGCGGTATTGAAAGGCACTGGTGCCTTTATTTACACCCGCGCGCGCATCGCTAGCGGAAATAACAAGTCCAGCCGCCATTTTCCATAAATATATGTTAACTTTTTTGTTGTGTGGTTAAAATCATTATTTAAAAATGTCGATTTCTCGTAGAGAAAAAGAGTGTAAATAATAATAAATAGATTTGACTCCGCCATGGTACGTTTAGTTATAGTAATTTTTATTTTTTTTGTAATTTTTTTTTCTTATTCAAATCATATTTTTTTGTATAGGCTGTCTAACGGTTTTGCCAGGGCCTTTATTTTCACCTATGGAAAAATAAAACCAGCGCGCCATTTTCCATAAATATTTATTATCGTTTTCGTTGTGTGGTTAATTATTATCAAAATACAAAAGGAAATTGGGCGTTTCTGGAGCCCAATAGCGTTAAGATATATACCAATGGAAAGATCTCATCAAGAAGAATATTTCTTATTCTGAAGACTTTTCTTGATCGTTGTTAGTACGAAAGGAGCTACAGAGCTTTAAATGTGAGTGATTAAATATAATTGGAATTCTGGTATTTCGTCAATTAAATAACTTTAAATGATTCAGTGCCCTGCAAACATCATCTTTGAAGCCGAAGCAGCGAACATTTTAAAACATTGGTCTCCAATAGATGCCATTTTAGGAACAATGTTTTTAAGAGTCGGTCGACCGGACGGATCGTTAAGCCTGACGGTTACCCCAATAGAGTTGAGATATATGCCAATGGGAAGATCTCTTCAAGGCTAATATTTTGTGATAGCACGCTTCTCTCGATTGTTAGTACGAAAGGAGCTAGACAGCTCTAAATGTGAGTAAATAAGAATTAGTGAAATTCAGGTATTTAGACAATTAAATAACTTTTATTAACTTTGAGCCTTGCAAACACGATCTTGCAAACCTATAAACGGACATTTTAAAACGTTGGCCTCCTAGATGCCGTTTTGGGAACAATGTTTTTAAGAGTCGATCGGCCGTACAGATCGTTAAGCCTTTATTAAGCCTCCCGCATCCCCCAATAGAGTTCAGATATATGCCAAAGGAAAGATCTCTTCAAAGGAAATATTTCGTGATATGACGTTTCTCTCGATTGTTAGTACGAAAGGAGCTACAGAGCTCTAAATGTGAGTAATTAAGCATTATTGAAATTCATCACCTATTTAGGTCATTAACTCTGAACTGACTAATAATAGGCAAAAGTCGTGTTTGTAGCAAAGGTTATCCCTGAAAAGCTCTTTTCAGTGGTATATATCTTATGGCTATTAGACGCCAAGAATTCCTTAACTTCGGTGCGCAATTTATTACCTATTTAGGTCCTTATCTCCGAACTGACTAACAATTGGCAATATTATGTTAGAAGCAAGGGTTCTCTTCGAAAAGCTCTTTTCATTGGTGTATCTTATGGCTATTGGGTCAAGAAAATTCCTTAACTTCGGTACCAAAGTAATTACCTATTTAGGTCATTAACTCCGAACTGATAAACAATTGGCAACAGTCATGTTAGCAGTAAATGTTCTACTCAAAAAGCTCTTTCCATTGGTGTATATCTTTTGGCTATTGGGTCAAGAAAACTCCTTAACTTCGGTGCCCCAGTAGTAATACTTATTTAGGTAATTAACTCCAAACTGACTAACAATTGGCAATATTATGTTAGAAGCAAGGGTTCTCTTCTAAAAGGTCTTTTCATTGGTGTATATCTTTTGGCTATTGGGTCAAGAAAATTCCTTAACTTCGGTACCGAAGTAATCACCTATTTATGCCATTAACTCTGAACTGACTAACAATTATTGGCAAGTCATGTTAGTATCAAAGGTTCCCCACAAAAAGCTAAAACCATTGATGTATATCTTATGACTATTGGACCAAAAAAATTCCTTAACTTCGATGCCCAAGTATTCACACCTATTTAGGTAATTTACTCCGAACTGACTAACAATTGGCAACAGTTATGTTAGTAGGAAAGGTTCCCCTTGAAAAGCTCTTTCCATTGATATATATCTTATTTTTATTGGGCTTCAGGGCAGAACCCCATAAGCAGGGGCCCATTCTCCTTTAAAGTATTGTCACCAACCGACATAGAAGTTTTTTAAAGAAACTCCGGATAGTGAGTACCTGGGAACAAAGGTCAGTTAAACTTTATAAATTATAAATCTATCATCTCTCTAGGTACGTTATTGGACCATAAGTTCTTACAACAAGTCTGTTTTTTCCTCGCAAGTGTGTTGAAAAACGTCGTATGAAACGCGTGTGCAATGTGCATTGATTATTACACTCTCGGCTACCTTATCGCGCTCGCCTGCGGCTCGCGCTAATAATACCGCCTCGACTGTAATAACCAAAAGAGCACACTCGTATCACAATGTACTATTGGAAGTATTCCAAAAATTATAATGTTCTTTAATATGGAGTAAGTACTTACAGAAAGTTTTTCCTCGTTTATAAGCGTGGTGACGTGAATGTTAGGCGAGGTCATTAGCGGTCAGCTTCGACATAATGCATGTTGACAGCCTGCCGGTTATTTGTCGTGCATGGATTTTATTAGTTATTTATAAGCAGGCGCCCGTCTTCATTAGAATCGGTCATGTCTTCAATAAGTGATAATTTGGGTGGGAACCAACAAAGAATCACCCGAGTCAAAGTCCACAGTTATTAAATATCTTCCTTAATTGGTAAAATACAGAGTAAATCTTACAAATAATGTAAGTATTACAAATAAAAATCAATCAATCGGTTTTAATTATTTATTTGAATTAAATGCTTTGAGTTTGAGTTTGGGTATATGGATGTCAACACACAGAACGCGTGCGCGGAGCGGGACGGGAGCGCGTCGGGAGCAGGAGCCACGCCCGCCACCCGCCAACACAGACAGCGCGGGACGGGAGCGGGTAGCACACCTTTTTAAAATGAGGATCGTGCGAGGCACTCTTTTTACAAAGTGTGGTACCACACTGTGCTACCACGAATGAGTCACGTGCTCGCCGACTCACCGAGCGAGTCGCGTGTGTGGAGTGTAGTGAGTACTGAGTAGTGAGTAGTGACGACAACGCGACACGGCACACATACGCAATCAATGATCAAAATACACAAAAAAAGTGAGTGACTCGATCTACTGACTAATTTCGTTCAAAACTCACAAGTACAAAATGTTCTGTGTGTGCAACATTTGTGCAACTGTGGTGTGTTGTAGCACATCAAAATAAAATGAGTGACTCTTTTCATCCAAGTGAGTAGCTACAACTGTGCTAGCACGCGTGCTGAGTTACTCAACACTAATACACATATTCTTCGAAAGACATTCACACTGAACGCGGGCGCGGGTTGTGCGCGGAGCGTCTCGTATTTGTTTTGTGAATATTTATAAAAAAATGTTCTGTTTGGCGATGGATCTCTGGATTATGAAGATTTTAAACATTGTTAGTTTAATTTCCTTAATTAATTTTAATTAATTCCCTACACAGGCGATGATATTCTCCATATTCAATTTTTTTTTTTATTATTTTCTTGAACCCACATCCTTTTCCTTCTTCGTTCGTAGTAGAAATAATAACTTCATCGTCCGTGTTCTAATCACCCGAAATTTTAAATCACACTGCAACCGCTGCCGCCTAGCTAGATACGTCCGCGCAGGACTCGCTGCCGACCCGCGCCCGACCCGCTGCAATCCCGAGCCCGACCCGCTGCAGTCCCGTGCCCGCGTTGTGTCCTACAGCGCCCTTCGCATTCAATACAATAACGCATTCAAGGTGTTGATGGGGTTGCCTCGATACTGCAGCGTATCAGGGATGTTTACTGAAGCTTGCGTTGAATGTTTCTACAATGTGATGCGGAAGTGGTGCGCATCCAGGGTGCGGGGCAGCACCAACAGCATCCTGGCTAGATTGTGCGTTTGTAAGCCACTGCTGCAAAGCATCGGCTGGGCCTGTCACCTTGCAGCAGTGATGTCCCAAATTATTTCTGTGTTGATGGTAATGTTATACTAACATATTTTACTAATACTTTGAGTCCTATTGCTTGAATTAAATGAATAAATAAATAACTTTTATTTTAATAATTTTTTTTTGGTTATATAATAATTATACATATACGTTATGTCGCAGGGAAATGAGGAAACCAGGGGTTTCACGAAATCCCTAGGGATACCACTTAATCACGGTAGATGTCGAATATTCTTCTTTATGACGTCTTCTTACTAAAAATGTTTAGTGATATGCCGTTTCACTAAACTAAATCCAGTGAAAACGTCAAAAAAGCGGACAGCGGCTGGGGTGGCCCTTCCCACCGCTGTCCGCTTTTTTGACACCGCCGCACCTTAACCTAATCCAAAAGAGTAATTCCCAAAATATAATAAATAATGTTTAAACTTATGGCTTAAGATTAATAGACAAATAAATATTCCTATACAACATTAGTTTTTGTTTATGCTAAACCCGAAAAGGGGTCATTGTACTCATCATTTTTAACAAGTACAATGACCCCTTTTCGGGTTTAGCATAAACAAAAACTAATGTGGTATAGCCAGGAGAAAAACTTTTTACAAAAAAAAAAACAACCGACTTCCAAAAAAAAACACTAAAAACGTGAAAAATAACTTTAATTTCGGAAGTCGGTGTCTTTGCTTTTCAATTTTTGTTTTTGCCACCGACTTCCGAAATTAAAGTTATTTTTCACGTTTTTAGTGTTTTTTTTTGGAAGTCGGTTGTTTTTTTTTTGTAAAAAGTTTTTATTTTTCACTTTTTAGTTGTGATACCTACCCTACACACATTCGAATACCACTACCTGCTATGTAAATAACAGTGACGGAGTCAAATAATATATCGTCTACATACACTAAGTGATTGAAAGAGTGAAAATTATTGAAGCTAACTCAAAAACTACGCAAGCAAAGTTAATAAAATTTATATGGGACCACCTCTGATGCATGACCTACCAAACAAAAAAAGAATCATCAAAATCGATTAATAATTGGCGGAGTAATCGCGTAACAAACATACAAAAAAAAAAAAAACATACAGACGAATTGAGAACCTCCTCCTTTTTGAAGAAGTCGGTTAAAAAGGTACAGATTCATAACCCGCCAAGGAAACTATTCGAAAACGATTAATTAAATAACTCTCAAACCACCTCAACAGAGAGCTATGAACACCAGCGCAATTGAATTTCATAGAAAGAATAGAGTGATCAAAACAATCGAAGCATTTTTTTAAATCTGTGTAAACAGCGACAACCTGACCTCTAGCTGCAAAGGTGTCACTAATGAAAGTAGTACACGTAAGTTAGACATAGTAGAACTCGCGTTATGAGCTTGGCTTTCTTTGATATTAGTAATTATGCAGTTCATTCTCTGCAATGATGCGTCGAAAGAATATAGTGACGCAAATAGATAATAGGTAATAATATATGGGACCATTGATACCAAAAAATATTTAATATTAAACTTAGCGACTGTATGTCTACCTGTGTACTTGTATTTGCAACGGAAAGGTACTATCAATACGTGTATGGGCAGGTGGATGTGGTTATGGCAACAGATCACAACCCACTTAAGACTTTCCCTCATAATCATAAACGTTGCTGAAAGTTAAACGTCATAAATGGCGCTAATCATTACTTAACTTTATGCAACGTTTATAAATAAGAAGGAAGATTTAAAAAGGTAAAGGTATATACGGGATATTTTGACAAATATCTTAAGTGCCTATGTGAGTATTACCCTCGTCATGTCGTTTGAATTAAATACTCCTGACAAAATAAATGTTCCATTTACAGATAAATCTTTCGTTCCTAATATTGTTAATTCTTTTATGGGGTCTATGCGTGAGAGAGTAGAAGAATTAAAAAAATAAAGTTTTGTGTTGCTAAGACTTGATCCTAACTTGATCTACAGTCCATTATCATAATTATGTTTTAAAGTTTTAACTATCTGTGGCTAATATCTGTGGATAATACCTAAAACACAAAAGAAAAATGAATGAGATTCATTACGAGCATAAGTAACTAATGAGAGTATACATAGGTACACATTACACAAACACATAAACACCCTTTCACGTTACTGAAATTAATGATAAAACACGTCCCTTACCTCCGATGTAACCCGACACTAAAGGAATCAGGCAATACTACGGCATCCCCCAGTATGTGCCGCGCGGCTATAGGGACCAACTCACGCATCCTCCAGTATGTGCCACGCGGCTGTAGGGATCAACTTACGCTTGTAATGGATAGTTTGAATTAGTTTTAAAATTAAACTGCTTTGTACAACTTTTAACACAACATGTTGCAGGGCGAAAGCTAATGACCCAAACTTTGCAGCTGGACCAAAGATATTTGTTGCATATTTAAGTGTGTCGCATGTTTTTATGTAACATTACGCTACGGGGTGTATTTAAAGACATTTTCTTGTACGAAATATACTGCAATAATTATAGATTTTGCTTTTATCCACTTCATCAATGCATTTTTCTGTTCGCCCTGCTCTGGCTTCGAAGAATAGGTTATCACAATGAAAGCACAGCGTAAGTACCTCAATACGATTAAGTTGCCGCTGGCAGGTCGGCGCCGCTTGGCGACGTTCGGCGGCGGTCGGGGGTGGTCTGCCAAAAAATAAAACATTCATCAAGCGCCGGTTCGTTAGTCACAAAGCGTTGCCATCAAAAAGCAATGAAATTATAAGAGCGACGAACAAATTGGAAAACTATTATGTGTCCGTCAGCCTCGTTATTTACTGAGCAATTTGCCGAATGGAATTAACTCGGACGCGAGTTGCACAACCGCCCTCCAATTTGTCGCTTTGGACGTTTTCCCGCTTGTGCCGCGCACTGAGCACTGTGTCGTTGACAACACACTACACAGCGTTACTCATGAATATTCGCACGCGTCGCCCTTTTATCATTATGATTGTAACAAGGTACCTATAAGATTTAAATTATAAAAAGGCTCGCTCGTGAAATGAATTTGCGCCGGTGCGTGACTCACATGTGGGAATCGTTGCGGTGAGCGCGAGGTAGGCAGAAAAGAAGGCTCACTCAGAGCCACGCATCGCAATACGTGGTAATATAGACACACGCACTTTGAATAAAATGTACATCATATTATTTATCGCTAAATCGCAGTCGACCGGGAAAAGTGGAAATAGGGAAGGGGCATTTGCCCTGGAGGTAGGACAACATAGGCTTATAATAAAAACCCCACCGCCGTATCTCTACGTTTATGTCGTGGTCGGGCTTGCGCGCTCTGAACTCTAGGTCTGTGCCGGTACAGTTTACTTTTCCGGAACGGCCCTAGGATGAGGAGCCAGACAAAGAGGGACCTGTTGGGCAGTAGCGTCCCTACGGACCCTATCTCCCGGAAGAAGTCTTGTTCCTCACCTTTGGCTTGCCTTTATTGGCCGACTGAAGTGACCACTGACGAGGAACAGAGCTCCCATCTCATTCTTGCCTTGATTGGCAGGCTTGAGTTGAGATTCGTAAGAGCAAACGTGCTCGGAGGAAGGAAGTATTCCTGTAAGTGCTCGTAGGGATTTTGACCATCTTCCGGGCTCTAGGATTGTTCTGAAAGCCGTGGAATAACTCTCCACTCCTAAAGCACCTCAGGACCTGTTGCCTCCTTTTCTCAACGACACTTTATGCTAGCGACCGTTTTCGAGGGCCTATTATTGAGTGTGCAAGTCACCCTCTGCCATTTTATCTGTGTATTGTATAATTATAAAACATTAGTCAGGCAGGGGCCATATTCCATAGTTCAAGATAACCTGTTAACTTTAGCCACATCTTTGTTTCCATATTCTGCAATGTATGCAGTGCACCCAAGGACAAACCCCGGTTGGTGTAGAACTCGGGGATTGTCCTTGGGTGTACTTGCTATTGCGTACGAGGATAATCGTCGCTTGGTGCCTCATTCCATTTTTGTCTAACCTAAACCCAAGAGGTTCGCGATCCCAGGGTCCCGAGAAATGTCAAAGACTAAAAAATTTTAGTAAAAAAAAATATTTCCTACCGTAGGTTTATTCTTTCCAATTAATATAGTTGGGAAGAATAAATATAGAGAGGTTATACTTTCTTTCTTTTTCATTTGTGCGGCTAATTTTCCTTTCTGGTGCCAGAGTTTTCTATTGTATTAAGACAATTAAGAGATTATTTTTTTTACCGCATTCGTTAGGCTCGGGCCTTCTGTTCCTTGTTGTTGTTTGGTTCGTGTTGGTGACCTTTGCATATTCTTGCATATCCTGTTGGTGTTTTACAAACAAACTTCTACGTCATCATCTGCCTAGCCTTTTCCTAACTATGTTGGGGTCGGCTTCCAGTCTAACCGGATGCAGCTGAATACCAGTATTTACATGGAGCGACTACCTATCAGACCTCCACAACCCAGTAACTGGGCAATACGATACTCCTTGATAAGACTGGCTGTCAGACTTTCGGGCTTCTGACGACCCGTAACGACTGTCAAAGATCCACGAATGACAGCCGGAACCAAAGGCTTAACGTGCTTTCCAAGGCACTGAGGAGTTTCGGTATGTAAAGATGGTCACCCATCCACGGACCAACCCCGGCAAGCGTACCTACTTACTACCTTTATCTACTATCTGATAACTTAAATGTAATTTTATCGTTCAGTACTGTAACGATAATAAAAGGTTAATCCAATAAATATAATTATTTCCCCTGGCAAGGGAAATACTTCAATTCAACCGGAGCACTCAAATATGTAATCAGAGGGAGATTCTAAATCGTTAACCTACAAAAGAGCGGCGCTAAAAATCGACCCGTATTTTATTTTTATGATAGCTATTATACGGTGCATCGCCCCTCATAATGTTATCCATTGCCGGCTCTCGGAACACTAGTGCCAGCTTGTCCGAGCGGAGCCGGCAGGGTGATCAACAAAAAGTCCAATTTGCTTGTATGCTTTGGGCGCCACTCATCGCGAAAGGTATCAAAGGGCGTGCTTTAATTTGCAATCTGTCACGTGTCTGTCATGCCTGTCGTGTCGCTCGTGTGGTGCTGTACGTCGCACCGCGTCGCATCGCAGCTAGTCACCAGGCAGCACACACCACTTTGATATCCGAGCCGGCGCTGCAACGTGTCTGTGATTACGATCCTAACACCAGCTGTTGTTATGCAGCCAGATCCTTGCAATTACTGCTCGGCTTATGTTATAGTTTGAAATCATTGTGAGTGAATCCACTGTAGAGCGTACAGACGTGGCTGATGTAAAGCCATGTTTCATGAACCAACAGCTTAGGCCATGCATTGTCTTAAAATAACAAAGATTAGAGTCTATTTTTGTCATTAACTTGTTAACTAACTATGTTTAAAACCCTCATGGCTGAGCACAGTCTCTTAAGATACAGGTTTACCTAGTTTAAGAGGCGGGGTTATAATACTTGAGTACAGATTTTAACTTAGAACCAGATATATACAATGTACAGAATTTCATAATGAATCACCTAGGTTCCCATCTATATTTATGGCAAAATAGCTGCCCCGCTCCGGCTTCGCACGGGTAGCTCTAAGTACCTACCTCTAGTAGCCAGATCCTTGCAATTACTGCTCGGCTTATGTTATAGTTTGAAATCATTGTGAGTGAATCCACTGTAGAGCGTACAAGAAGCTCAAGTAAATGGCCTGTTTCGTAATTACGACTGTTGCATATTGTTCCTTGCCATAGGAAACAGCATCCGCTAAAGAATATCGCGGAGGTCGCGAGCGCAACTAGATTAATATAAGTTCATTCTATTAACATGTTGCGGTCATAGGTTAATTTCAACATGATAATTATAATCAGTATCGTCGTCATTTCAATCGTATTGGTTCAACTAGTCAAACGATAGAAATATGATAGCATACCTACCCTAAGTACATCAATACACCTATCTATTTATTGAGATCAATTTGGTGTAGTTTAATGGAGTAATACTCGACTCACGTTAACAGGTAACCGGAGCTAACGTGTCGCGTCGAGTTAGTGCCATAAGCTGCTGTACTCGACATGTTACCTGCTACCTCTCACCGCTCACATGCCAATACGTTACATGTTATTAACCGAACTAATTAATATTATTCATTTATAGGAATTCAGACTACCTCATTAATATTCAAAAGGGGAAATTCTTCCTTTTCAGACAGGTCAATGCCCAGGAGTTGCCAATGAGGCTGAGTCCACCGCAACACGCTCACTACCTTACCACCGCGATCTAGTAATAGCCAAAACAAAAATCTAATTTTACTTCACGGCAATCTTTCATAGAATTAAGTCAACAGAGTAGTCTTTCTTAAACACACGTGGTAACATCGCGATTTAGAGATAAAGATATTAAAAATATATTTTTTAAATAGAATTATTTCACCTCATCGTTGGCAACACAGGAATGTCACTTTTCTTTTCACGCGCGATCCGTTACATTACACAAAAATTTCAAGCTAACCAAATTATTATTAAAGAATAATATTTTCGGTATTCTTTACTAAAATAACAAAAGGTTAACTATGTTAAGTGATGACAAGTGTATTACGTGCGTTGTTAGTGGAAACCTGAGACTGCCGCGGCGTTCATCAAAGACATCAAGGGAAGCAGCTACAAACATCAGAAACACCCTTAGGTCCTGACTCCTGACCAACATTGGATGAACCATTATCCAGAGGACTCCCAGAACATAATGTGACGAGAATGCCTGGCTTTAACCGAGCACCTTGTACGTGATACAAGCATTACGGTCGACAACAATGCATATTGCAGTGCGTGATGCAAACTTATTGCATTATCTCTCCAGTGGACACGAGATGTCCTTAGTAACATTACCTCTATGTTACTTAGCTGGATGAAAAGCTACCAGAGAGGCACGAGATGCCCTTAGCAATGTTACTGTACATAGCTAGCTGGTATGCGCTTGTCAGCACTACCCCTCCAACGAGTGCGAGAACTACCAAGATGGCACGTGATGCCATTAGCGATGTTTCTCCACATAGCTAAACCTGTGTACTCGTCACAACAGGTAAGCCACATTTTTATGACCTAGGTTAAGAAATACCTAAAAGGTGGTCCAATATGCTTCTAATTTACGAGTATGAAGGCTGCGAGACAGCCTTACTTGGTCCTGCACATTGTCTGTGGGTTATTAATTTGTAAATTATACTCGTGAGTGAGGGATTCTACCGCACCTGAACTGTTATCAGGTGGTACATATTTGGCATGCATCATGCCATGCTAATAGTTAACACGAGTTGTTTATAGCATGTTATCTAGCGTTCACATCAAGGATGTTAGCACAATGGATGTTGCTCATAGCAAGTTATTTCAATACTAGGTTAACTAACTTTCACCTCAAGGATGATATTATGGAAGCACACTTTATCTTGACTGATTACCTCGCATCGGCTAGTGCTACACATGCCTGCACCTGATATAAACACCAGCTTACAATATATCTAAAAGAAATCAATCTAAAAGAAACACCAGTTTACAAACAAATATATCTAAAAGAAATCACTGTGTACAAAATACTCAGTGACTTATCTAAGCACTAGCTGGTTTACCTATCCTAACAAATTGATCAATTATATCTATTTTGTAAACCGGCAAAATTTTATAATTTTTACACTCATACATTCAAGTATTGAATGTATAACAACTCAACAAGACTGAAACTACAATGCACCAATCAAATACACATACGGATACAAAGATACAGTAAATGATTTGATACCTATCAAATTCAATATTCTAACTACCTACTCAATACAATTACAGCTTGTGAACACTGAGATGAATTAAAATGCATTACAGATTTACAAAAAGTTTATCAGAAATACATATTTCTGACTCAAAACAAAATAAGAAATTCAGACTCATTCTGAACCTATAACTAAATGATAAATGATTTATTTCTGTAAGTAGGTTTGTACAAACACTTTTACACAACAAACTGTTACCGTTAGTTATCCCTAGGACAATGAGAATTCCACCATAACTGACCAATGGACAGAAAATGACAAACAAAATTCCCAGTAATAACTCTAATAGATTCCATCCTACAGGTACTGCAAGGTTCAGTCATAAGTGCGAGAGGTTCTTCCCATTATCAGATTACCAATAAAGGATTCATTATATACTTACATTGTCTGATCAATTCCATATTAGAACTTTTTTACTTCAACTGCAGTACCATATAGCTGTGCTATACTTAAGTACCAAATTAATTACCAGTAGTGAGTGACACTTACCGAAACAAGATTTTCTACTAACGTACCTACCCTGATTATTTATTTGTCAATATATCAAGATTGCTGTAAAACATATTACCTTTAAATACCAATAAGCATAATTATCAATAAGTGTAAAATCATTTTTAAACAAAACATATTGTGCCTTGAAATACTTACTTACATAAAAACAAAGGTTACTAGTGATCTTAGTCGCATAATATCAGGCCTGTATTTCCTAAAGGGCCGGGCAGAGATGGATGATCTTATTTAAAGGTTTTAAATTGAATTGCCTAATTAAACATTCAACTATTCCAACTGTTAATCTAAATAATTAGCGGTAGACTCCAATGATAATTACAACTTACAACACTACAGTGAAATCGTCGAAAAGGGAGGGGGGGGGGGGGTGGCGGTACAGTGTGATGTGAGGACTAAGTATTGATGGCTTGTGGTTAGAACAAGAACAAGGTCAGGTACCATTATTTTACACTAGAACCATCGGCTCACCAAGTGCACAACTGAGTAAATTAATATACAACTCCCCCGCTTAAATATAACTCATTCCACTATTTAGTTTTGGATATTATGAGGTCAGGAGAAAAGATTCCATAAATTCCCTCAAAATGAATCTACTTTTATGACTAGTTCTCAGCTCGTCAATTATATATTAAATAGACACTTTCACCATAATTGTAAATTAGAAAGGGAAATATCTTATTTTGGATACGCACAGTAAATAAATATAGTAAAGAGAATGAGATACCTGTGTAATTAAATGGTGCTTGCAAAACTTAAAACTCATAAGCTAGTGCTACAAAAACATCCTACCAGGTTGTTGAGTTAAGAAAAAGATGAATAGTTACATAATGTATGAATGGATTGAATTAAGACATTGTATTCTTGATGATTTTTATAAACAGTAATAACTCAAAAAATAAATAAATTGCTGCCTGAATAACTAATGGGTTAATTTAAACTAAAATTCATTGTTCTGTTTACCAGTTTGTTTGGTAATTTTTTAATGCCCAACTGGGCAGTAATACTAATAGATTCTGTGATAACTACTTCTGCATGGGAGGTTCGATCATGCAAAACTATGAGGCTTTTGCTTCATTATTGTCAAATATACTATACTAGCTGCGCCCCGCGGTTTCACCCGCGTAAGCCACGATCCCGTGGGAATATCGGGATGAAAAGTAGGTATCCTATGTGTTAATCCAGATTATAAACTATCTGTGTGCCAAACATCCAAATCCGTTCTGTAATTTTTGCGTGAAAGAGTAACAAACATCCATCCATCCATACTAACAAACTTTCACGTTTATAATATTAGTTAGATTTTAAGCAACAAGGTCCGCAAATTATAAAAATCGGCCATATATACAAAACATAATTATAGAGCTTAGGAGTGCATTAAGCTTCACACTGCATCTCAAATAAGTGAATGTTTACGTTTAGGGAGACATAGACTACGACTGCTATTTCCAGTCCTGGAAAGTTTCAAAAGTGTTCCATTTAACAAATATCTTCCCGATCTATTTCAATACTTTAAGCACACAAATACAACTACTTACTGACTTATAATATCTAATTAATAATAATAATTATGTAATAATCTTCCTGATCTGATTTTAAGTACAGAACAAACTTAAGGGAAGCCTACAAAGAAGTTGACTATGCTTTTGACCCTAATGTCGATGCTGTGGACCAATGAATCAAATACTGATACTGTTTTAAAGTTTTATAACTAGGTAAGTACCAATAACGAAATTCAGAGGGGCATTAATTCTTCCTTTCACAGTACAACACATACAGCAGCCCAACAAAGTCAAGTCAAAGTCAAATAATTTATTTCAAATAGGCATATTTAAGGCACGTTTGAACGTCAAAAACAAAGAAATAAAACTGATTCTAGACAAAGAGCTGGCATCAATTGAGTCAGGTATAATGTGGGGTGTACTTGTTGTCAATTTTGTTGATAAACAATAGTTTATTATTCCTAAATAAGCAGTGCTAATGAAGGAAAATAAAAGTATCTACTTAAATAAACTAGACTATTTATAACCAGATAATTTACTAACTAACTGAATTATTGCAGTCAGCTCTAAACATCCACTCTGTTAACTTAATTATATGAAAGATCGCCGTGAAGTAAAATTGGGAATCAAACGAGCTTACCTGTTAAGCGAAGTCTTGATTCTAATTTTACGAACAGCGATCTGAAATATAATTACCCACCCACCACTAACTAACAGCCCCAAAGCTGCAATAATTGGGCTACTTTATTCACCTATACTTTCAGGAAAATCTAGTGAATTTAAGTATGTGGAACTACTCTGTACAGAAAACAGCGCTTGTTCCATACCTTAAGGATCTCAAAATAAGTGACATTCCTGTGTTGCCAACGATGAGGTGAAATAGTTCTACTTAAAAAAAATATTCTTAATATCTCTAAATCGCGATGTTTGTAAGAACGAAAAAGAAGTGACGTGTGTGTAGAAAGAAAGACTACTCTGTTAACTTAATTATATTTCAAATCGCCGTTCGTAAAATTAGAATCAAGAATTCGCTTAACAGGTAAGCTTGTTTGATTCCCAATCTTACTCCTCTCTATGCCCGCGGCTCGGTAAACTTTCTAACTAAATTGTGGAGTAATAGTTATATTTGTCGGAAATACGTTATTGATTTGATTAATCGGGACGCCAGTGCCGCCTACTGGCGTTCGACCGAGTCTACAACATAACGCTCGACCCCAAGCAGGATTCGTTGGTGGCCGTTGAGCAGTGAACACGTTTATAAACTGTCGCGCGTTCCGTATAGTTGTGTCGTCGTGTACCTACAGTGTGTGAATTCCTAGTGTGATTAATTTGATAGTAAATTATAATTTAATCTGAACTGCAAACGGTTTTTTAACCGACTTACAAAAAGGGGGAGCTTCTATGCTCGACTTTATGTATGTTTTTCTATTACACAATAACCAACACGACCCACAGTGTGCCCACAGTTATCAAAATATTGCTGATAATAACGATAGAGAGGAGTACTCTCTCCATCATATTTTTCTTTAAGGTATAAGTAATCGGAGTCTATCGCAATAGTTTCCTTATGTTATGTTATGTGATTTCTGTAGTCGTAGTCACATAAAGTATTATAATGTAATAGGTACAGCGGCACTGTGTGTAATGAATGGTCCATTACCACGATGTATTATCTGCGGAACAGCCGCCGGCAGGTGGCAGTGGTGGCAGATGGCAGATGGCAGGTATAGTTCGGCACTCGTGACCAGAATGAGCGCCCTATTATATATTATTCATTTCACGTTCATTTACTCTCTTTATCTATAACTAGCGACCCACATCGGGGCCATTTCCGGATCAATTCCAGAAAATCATTTTGAGTTAAATGTTTTACTGGAAACCTTAAGCCGAATTTCCATTACGAAACTAGTTGCGTAAATTTAGTTTCGTGACACAAGTTTCACGTGTAAATAGATGGGTAATTTGATCGCGCATGCATTATTTATATTCATTACACATGAAGCTATCAGTGAAACTAATGTCCTGAAACTATATCACATGTCTGACCAAGATTATGTCTGGACTTTAAAAGAGACTGTGACCTCTGAGTTTGTTTCGGCCTTTCTTCTCAGAGTAGTCAGATAGGAAACGCTGACGTCACCTAGTTTTAAAAATGTGATTGACGTGTAAAAGTTTTTGTACCGACCCACTTACAGAAAATAAATCATTTATAATATTGCGTTGTGGCGGTATCTACATCGCCACATGCAAACTACGGATCGAAAACCTGACGGCACACATAAATCCTGCATCGCGCAATTAAAGTTTACCGTGCAATGGACATATATGCAAGAACCCGACATCAATCGTTGGGCAGTTGCCCGCCAGCCAGAACACCCATCTGGTCGGAGGATCCTCTGTTTTCTATGGTGGATGAGTGAACTTTACACCCTGTTCCTCATTCGTGCAACTACTCTAGCTTGACGTCATCATCATCACTCCCGCAAGCTTTCGTGAGGCGAGTCACACAACCAGCCAACACCCACGGCTTCAACGGGTATTTTGACCACCAGCATGCAGCGAACGCGCATTCCTCGTCATCACCGTCAGCCACAACCTGGCGCTGTACACTGACTCACTGGATCATCACGCAGCGCCACCCCGACTCACTGGGGAATCATTGCAGACAGTTCCGACTCACCGCGAACTATGCGACACCCGGTTCCGACTCACTGGAACTACAACTGGCACTGGCAAGCATCGCAAGATACAAGACTCAGCCCACTATCGACCTCCGGTTTCCGGAGGGTAGTGTTAAGTTGCGGTATCTACATCGCCTCATGCGAGCTACGCATCAAAGACCTGATGTCACACAAAAATCCTGACGTCACATCAATCCTGCATCGCGCAATTAAAGTTTACCGTGCAATGGACATATATACAAGGACCCGACATCAATCGTTGGGCAGTTGCCCGCCAGACACAACACCCGTCTGTTCGGAGGATCCACCCTTTTCTATGGCGGATAAGTGAACTTTACACCCTGTTCCTCATACCCCTAAAGCGTAACTAGTTTCGTTATGTAAATACTGATTTAGATTAACCATGCGATTTTAGGAATGGAATTCAACGCAACGCTTATTGTCTCGTATATGCACGCACGCCTTTATAGTCCACTATGCTTATATGATGACCTGGCGACGTCTTTCGGCTGAAATAATGATGATGATCTATGTTTTTTTTAACATGATATTTTATATTAAAAAAAAAAGTAAAGCTGCATGCTTACTGAAAAAATGAAATGGAAGATATTATTAGGATAAAGTGGTTTTCTCTCGCAATTGGTCGTGATTAAGTAATTTACATTGTAAGTTCCTCCGCGCCGGGTGATGGCGTGATGCGCCGGCCGATATTGCGCTGGTAATGTTCTAATAAAGACAAATGTATTGTAAAGCTGCGTCAGAGTCGGGGCTAAGCCGGATGAGATGAGATGACGAGCCTACTAAATTATACTCAGAAGAGTATATTCTAATATATTAACTTTTGAGTTGAATTCTAGAAGAGATTTTTAAGTAAAAATACTGGCATAGCTATAATAACAATTACATACTCACACATCAAGTGCAATATGTGGATGACAATCCTGTTGCTGCGTGTAAATCAGTTTCCTGTCGGTACCTGTGGAGCAATACAGATCAGTAATCAGGTCAGTAGTAGTTTTATAGGCGGGTAATAAATCGGTGAAATGGTCTTTATAAAAGTAAACAATTGATTCATATTTATGTAGTCTAAGAGGTAATAAAGTACGTACCGCTTTGTAGGTATTTGCTCCGCTGAGTCACTGTGGAGTAAGTCCTCAGTAGTCCGCGATGTCTCGTGGCCTTATCGTAGCGAAGCATCTCTTAGTCGTTAATGAACAGCCTCCTGCGGCGGCCACTGTTCCTAATTTATGGCCGACTGTCTCGATAAGCGAACATTGTTGTTAATGCCTTCCTGCGAGCGTCGATACTGATGGCTCTAGGCAATCGCCTAGATGCAGCACACATAGGATAGCAAGTTGGGAAACAGTCAACAATTAATTATTATAACCTTATAACATAATAAGGTAATAATTAATGGTTGACTTGATATGCCATGCTTTTTCCTGAGGGGTGGGTACAGGTAGAATTAGTGTGAGTAATCATTCGTAACAAAAATTTTCGATACTGACGGTATTTTGGAAAATCCTGGTCCTTAAATCAAAATCATAATTAATTCAAAGTCATGTAATTAAATTAGGACAAGAATCACTTAATGAACGTCTAAATTACATAAGACAGTCCCCGAAAACGCCCGCTCTTCACCACTTCCTATTGATTTAGCTGGCGCAACAAACTCCCCAGCTTGTATGATAATGTTGCTTTATTTTTGCGTTATTTCACTATATAGATAAGTATTTACGCATAGGTACATAGAATAATAGCCACTCGGCTCTTCTCGGCCCGACTCGTCGCGGCCAATCGCCCGATAGAAGAACGTTTTGAAAAAAAAAAAAAAAAAAAAAAAAAAAAAAGAAACATCGCTAGTTTAATTGCCCCCTAGATACGATCTGACAGACGATTTACTAAACTAATCACCCTTTTACGTAAATAATCGAGCTCTATATTCCATTCGCAATCCGGTGAATTTATTGTGTTTGTAAAAATATTACTAGTGCTAGATTATCTGGCGATGTAGATTACTTAACTGTATAATATGAGGATTTAAAATATATTAGTTAGTTTTACCATGAATAATGTTATGAATAATGATTATGAATAAACCTCTTCACGGTACAAACGTTTTAAATAATAAATCATATAAGCAGCCCAGAACTGCTTCGGCCGCGAGCGCTGGGTCTTCACAAATAAAACTGCTCGTCACTCGTCATACGTCTGTGAGATGTTGCTGACGTAGCACCGCCCTCTCCCGCCCCTCCTGAGCCAAGGCTCGCCCCCCTTGCACACCGACGACCACATTCAATAACCCCCGCGGACTGAATAAAATATGTAAGAGCAGCAGAATACCGCCTCCACCGCGCCTTTCATGAATTATCGCCTGGAATCTACAGTTATTCAGTGAAGTAGGACGGAATTAACAGCTTTAATGTAAGTTCAAAGGCAATGGTGGGAATTAAAGAAATTAATAATGAATACCTCCTAGTGAACTCTTTCTGCGTTGTAATTTCTATGGTGAAAACTATTATAGTAATAATATTTTATATTTCTCACCATTTTCCCCTAATCATTAAACTGTTACCACCATGGATATCGGTTACCACTTAGAAAGCTTGTAATTATCTGAAAAAACATACATAACATAGAAAAATCTCAGGTTACCTACTTCAGTCATAAACCTTTACTACATTGTAGCATTGATTAAGCTAGTCGTAAAACTATTAGATTTCAGCGATTACCTACCATCACCTATTTCGAAGTTCTTTAATTCAGTTTATGAACAATCTTTCATGAGAGGTGCTTCATCGAGTGAGGATTCTGACCGCAGTTCCCTCAGTAGTAATATAGAGCTAAGCACGGATGAAATACTGAGGGCATTCAATTCTTTAGACTGATCTAAAGGTCCAGACCCTGACGGTCTTCCAGTCACGTTTCTCAAAGCTACCGCTAAAAACATTTACACTCCTATACATTTTTTTTTTAATAAATCACCGGCACAAGGAATTTTCCCCGAGGTATGGAAGAGTGCGAACATAACACCAATCTATAAATCGGGCTCTAAGCAGGATGTTGAGAACTATCGTGCTATATCCATTATGTCAGCGCTGCCGAAGCTTTTTGAGGGGTTAGTCTACGATTCAGTATATCCTAGCTGTTCTTCATTACAGTATAATTCAACAACAACACGGATTAGTAAAGAAAAGATCAATTACCACAAATTTGGTGGCATTTGTGGATTATGTTTTTAACAATATGGATTCTCGTGTACAAGTAGATGCTATTTACACCGACTTTCGAAAACTATTTACTTAATCTAAATTCTAATGATCATTAGTAAACCCTAAAATTAAGCGTTAAATTCATAACTAACTGTCATTGTGTACAGCACATAACGTGACGCGGGCGCAGTTTGTGCTCCAGCCGCTCCAGTCACACAAGCCACGGCTAATGAGACGCTATAATCGTTATTTATACTACAATATGTTTGAAAAGACTCGTAAAACTTCGGCTCAGCCGTTTCGTAGCTATTAACGCTGTACTTACAGTCACCACTCCGAAGACATCGCCCTCATTAGCCTCAATTAGAAAATTATGTGAATAAATAGACGCCGCGCCTTCGTGTGCAGTGTGTGCCTTCTGCGGGAAAGAACGCAGCTGTGACTGCGGTATGTAATAGAAAAAATAAGAAAAAATCAGCGCACTTTGCACAGTTTTGTAGAACTTGTGCCTACAAAGAAGTTGAGCACGGTGTTTATGCAGCGAAGCACTACAGTTTAGATTGAGACGTGTAACGTTAACAACAGTGGACGCTTTGCTTGTCGCCGATTAGCCGAGCTTTGCTCACAGGCTATAGTTACGTTCGTACGCCCGCGGAGCAGCGCTAGTGTCGCGACCAATCACAATCATTTGCTGCACGCCGTAGGTGCTAAACTGTAATTTGTTGTAATAACTGTGAAAATACTTACCAAAGTACTGGCTTGACTTGAATATTTTTGTGTAGACTAGTTAGTAGAGTACTATGTTGTATGGTTTCCGTAACTGGCTAAACATTATATTCCGAAATATATGATAGGACAACATTCATAGTATTTGAACAGTCCTATTATCATCTCATCACACAAGACCATATTTAGCATTTAAAAGTGTTAAATATTAGATGTAATGCTCCAGATTTTGCTCTCCATACCTCACGGATAAAGTTTAGTTTAGTGTCAGTCTATATATTTTTTTTAGAAAGAAAGAAAGAGAAAAATGTTATTTTTTGTGATAGAAACTCGTGCATACAAAGTGAAAAATTACTTTAATTTCGGAAGTCGGTGTCTTTGGTTTTCAATTTTCGTTTTTTGCCATCGACTCCCGAAATTAAGTTATTTTTCACTATTGCGTGTTATTTTTGGAAGTCAGTTGTTTTTTTTGTAAAAAGTTTTTATTTTTCAAATCAAATCAAATCAAATCGTTTACTTGTGATACATGGGTTACATGCAGGTGTTCATTACATAATTATATACAAATAATGTTCATTCCATGATCAGCCACTTGGACATACAAATCACTCACTTTCACACCTCACCACCACCACCACCAACACCTCCTCCTCCTCTTTCTCCTTTTTTTTCACCTTTCTTTCTTCTTTTCTTTTTTTTTTCTTCACTTTTTAGTTATGGTACCTACCCCACACAATCTCGAATACCACTACCTGCTATATAAGTAACAGTGACGGAGTAACTTAAAGCATCGTCCAAGTGGAAAAAATACGTAATATTGAAGCTAACTCAAAAACAAAGTTAATATTTATATGGGACAACCTCTGAAGCATGACCTACCAAACAAAAAAGAAAAAACATATACACGAATTGAGAACCTGCTCCCTTTTGAAGAAGTCGGTTAAAAAGATAACAGTACTTAATCAGCAATATTAAACAAAGTAGATCTAAGTAGACATAGGTATGAGATCGTACTTATAAATAAATATTTGGCAGCTGCACGTCATGACTGTGACAAGAAGGCTTCCACTCAGTATGATGCTGTGCTATGGGGACCCACAGCACAGCGCTGATTGTCTGTGGTCACCCGAAAAAGACGTGCGGAAATCAAGTTAGGTTCAATGATTTGTACATAATAAATAGCTAACTTAGAATATAATACTACTATAAAGGTGAGAGGGTTACTTATGTATAGGGTTCCGTACGCCCGAATGAAAAGCGGAACCCTTTTAGGATCACTCTAATCTGGCTGGCTGTCTGTCCGTCACAGCCAATTTGCTCCGAATCTACTGGACCAATTTAGTTGAAACTTGGTAGGTACACATATGAATTTTTGTGACCCAAACATGGACGTGTAAGGAAAATAAATCAATTTTGAAATTGGGGCTCCAATCTTCAGGGCCAAATAATTAAAAAATTAAATTAAAAGTTTTGCAAACTGTACCGTGTGACATACAAATGAAAGGGTTTTAGAGAGGTATGAGGTACAGGGTGTAAAGTTCAATTATCCTCTATTGAAAAGGGTGACCGACGATTGAAGTCCGAAGTCTTATATACAACATACCGCTGAGTACGTGTGATTGTCGTGTGCGGTGTCGCTGCTTACTTCCCCCTTTGTCTGTCACTGTCGCTCAGCTGTGTAACGCTCATTATGCTCAAATAGGAAATACTCGCATTGAAACGCGTCTGTAAAGAAACTCCAACTGAAGTGAATGTAGTGCGGCCAAAGATGACGTTATAAACAATGGATCACAAAACGCTTGAATGTAGTCACATAAAATACAATAACGATCATGATTATTGCAATGTTTTTCCAGGCTGTGAGTGAGGGTCTGGTGAAGTCTCACGAAATCCCTAGGGATACCACGTAATCACGGTAGATGTCGAATATTCTTCTTTATTCTTACTAAAAATGTTTAGTGATATGACAAAATGCTAATATAATGTCAGTGTAATGTGTCGTTTCACTGAACGAAATCTAGTAAAATGTGAAAAGTGTTGATGGATAAAATAATAAAACAAAATTACAAATTATGTGACGCATTTTTATTACATTTTAAAGTTTCAATTAATTAAACATTTATTCTGACGATGATATTCTACCTTTTCTATTATGTGAATTCGTTCAGGTAAAAAAAAATAGGTACATAATAAAATAAAAAAATGAAACCGACTTCAAAACGCGTGGTTAGACTAACACTTAAGAGGGCGCATACGAAAACTTGCCGATTTTGCTAATTTACGTGTTTTTACAGCTAAAATACTGGTGTTTTCGCTATTCTACGTCACTGTGCTCGGGCGGCCCCAAGACGATACGAGTGGGAGCGAGACAAATGCATGGCTCGAATGTTATTCTCTAGTGTCCGCTTTTTTGAGATTTTACTGGATTAGTTCAGTGAAACGACATAATTATCACTAAACATTTTTAGTGAGAAGACGTAATAAACACGAATATTCGACATCTACCGTAATTTCATGGTATCCATGGATGTCGTGAAATCCCTGGTTTCCTCATTTCCCTGCGACACATATATAGTTATACTATTAGATCTTATAGTTCTATAGTTACAGTTAGAATTATCTAAAAAAATAATTGAGATGCTCACATTATTGTTGAGTATGAGTGGAGTGATGTGGCGGCATCTATATCGCCACATGGTTTAAGTGGTTTCTATGGGACCAAGATTGAAATCGCGAAAAAAATTCAGCTGTTCCATACATTTTGTCGATTTAAGTAAACACAAATGTAGGGAACAGCTGCACTAATGAAGCCAGTATCCAGTCAATAAAGTGTCAATCAGGCAATATTCCTGATATTAGCAATAACTGGCCTGAGACGTGATGACGTCACTCACAGCGGGTGGTGAATGTGATGACCGACTGAACGCGGCGTATTGTTCTCCAGCCGAGTGACCGTATCCGTCACAAGGGACCTTCTCTTTCACAGGTAACGTCATCTGTCACAGATGCATATACACAGGTTTTAGTGACGTCAGATATTTAGTAGGTAATTTAATACATGAGGTTTCGGCTCTATACTTGAAAAATTAAATGAAAATGAAAAATAGTTTATTATTTTAACATATAACCTAACAACTCGTGATACTTCACCTTGGGAAGGCGCACGAATCCGCTGGAGCTGTGCGAGAAGCACAGAACCGGTCGAACTGGCGGTGCTTGGGGGAGGTCTATGTTCAGCAGTGGACGTCTTTCAGCTAAAATAATGATGACGATGAAGTTTACTAGATGACACTTGGATGACATGACATGAAGCGATGCCGCATTTCATACCAATCCTACTAATTACAGAGCTATGTCGAGAATTTTCTACAGATTTGAATGCGTGATTACACTGATGACTTTCCAATCAGCTCAGGGCGCATGCTTGGCTAAATGCTCGACATCTGGCATTCGGACTTTGATTTTAATTTATAAATAAAATTCTTTCATTCAACTATACATAGTATTTATTATACATTCGAGGCTAAAAGTACTCAATACTCAATATCTTTATTGCTTTACCATAATGTGTACTTAGGTGGTAACTATATATTTAGATCATTATGGACCCTGTAGGGCACAGCAAAAGGGTAGGAGAGAGGAAGCAATAAAGTCTACGATCCCCAACATCCTTCCAATTATTTTGTATACTTGTAGTTATTTTGTAGTACGAGTAGGAAACAAACTTTGCGGAGCAATTTATGATATTAGACCAGACTTCACCAGACCCTCACTCACAGCCTGGAAAAACATTGCAATAATCATGATCGTTATTGTATTTTATGTGACTACATTCAAGCGTTTTGTGATCCATTGTTTATAACGTCATCTTTGGCCGCACTACATTCACTTCAGTTGGAGTTTCTTTACAGACGCGTTTCAATGCGAGTATTTCCTATTTGAGCATAATGAGCGTTACACAGCTGAGCGACCGTGACAGACAAAGGGGGAAGTAAGCAGCGACACCGCACACGACAATCACACGTGTAAGTACTCAGCGGTAAACGCCGCGCCGCAGCGGCCGCCGCGCCGCCGCGCCACCGCAACGCTCTCGCCCCGCACCAGTCTCGCTTCGGGTGACCCTTGTCGCGCTGTTTATGACGTATTTATTCCTCATGTTTAATTATAACACTTTATGAACAATGTTACACGTCGCTACCGTATTGTATTCGTGTTCATCACGTGTAATTTGTGTTAATTGCCACGAATTATCAGATAGTCATTTGTCTGATTAGTCTTTATGTAGGTCCTGAAGCTTTCCTGGACGCCGTCGAGATATTCAAGGAGTGCGCATCCGTAAGAGACGAGCATGCCCTCCGAGGATTGCCAATGTTGCTGGAAGGTGACGCGGCAGTATGGTGGCGCATGCATCAAAGCGTCGGTGACTACGTGGTCCGACGCAGTCGCCAGCCTACGCGCTATGGCAGATGGCAGGGCGCAGCCCGCCCACAAGGTGCCGAGACATTTTTGTGTAAAGTGCGCGCATTAATAGCTAATCTACCATATAAGCTTGATTAAGTGTTACAAATCGACGTCTATTACGGGTTGTTACACAGAGGAGTGCTGCGCGATACCATTCCTAGTTTAGATGACTTTATGTGTAAAACAAGGATCGCAGAGGGTGCATACAACGAAAAAAAGGTAAAAAAATTCTGTTGTCAACAATAATAACAATGTGTTCAATGACGGCAAACTCACGCGATCGACTTCCCCTACCACGAGAGCGTCGACTACGGGGCGTAGTAATAATAATAATAAGAATAGACCGGGCTGTAGTTATTCTAAAATATTTGGGCAAGTTAGCGACGAGTGTCGTAATCGACGAGTGTCGTAAGGCGCGAAAATCGAAAAAACGCAAAAGGTTTAAAGGGCGCGTCCTTTACCACAACCATAACATCACAAAACCTTTTAAGTTAAAAAAATTGAGGTCGAAATGTGATGTTTGCGCGACGACATTTTTGTTTAGATTTTTGTTGTAACGATAACACTAGTTTGGGTGGCACTTCTTGCGTACGGGTAGCAAATATGAGTACACGCGAATCCTACCTAATGGTCAATATTAATGTTATGGGCCGTAGCGGGCGGCGTGGTGATTGTAGATACCGGCGCGTCGCCTAACATTGCGAGCCCGCTGTTATACCGAGTCTTGGTACACTCTGGAGTTAAGTTTAGTGAGACTAAACGTTTTATACATGCATGACTGATGGACACAAGGTTGGAGAAACCGAGAAACCTGTTGACAGCTGAGGTAGGTATTATTATTGATAGTCGTAAGGTGATGTGTCAGCTGTTAGTGTTACCTGGCTAATAGAACGCTTTTAGGTGTAGACTTTTTGGCACGAGCTGGAATGATAATAGATGTCGCCCAGTGTAAGAAGTGTAATGACAAAACATGATTTTAAAACTCAAAGTTATTGCGTCAAACTTGTCTAGAAAGTCCTACTAGAACTTACTCTAGAACATAAATTGTAATACAATACAACCACCAAATTCAATAACGTATCGCAACCTGCAGGCGTAGCATGACTCTTTCTATTTCTACGAAGAATAGACATAGCTTCTTCTATACAAAGTGACATTTCGTTTCTTCATTTTTGACATCGCACCGTAGGTATCCTTCTTCAATCTGTCATTTTGTCTTTCGTTTCAAACGAACTTTGTCTTCTTATAAGTAGACTATTTCGGAAGAAAGTTTTCTACTCAAACTGTCAAAATCACACTGACAACTGGCATTGTTCACGTGCCAAGTTCATGACTTTATACCATGTAGAGGGGTATGTATTGTTTGCCTTAATATTGTTTTCTATAATCGTCCTCAGTCATAATATTTACTTGCCCTATTATCATTTATACTAATAAGGTTTGTCATATCAACTTATTAGCCATAACTTTTATTTGCCATAAAATTAGTTGCCATAATAACATGTGTCATAATCATTACTTTCTTTAGGTAACACATTACATAATCGATACTTGACCTAAGCAACATTTAATATAATTTAGAAGCGTTTATTGCTTTGTACAAAAAATTGGTAGGGAGTACCTATTTTTTGTATAGCACTAGCTATGTATAGATTGTAATTCAAAAAAAAAATGCTGTAAATCCGACTCGGGAATCCCCCTCTTGACATAAAATTTTTAGCCATAATATTGTTTGGCATAACGTTTACTCATAACTTTTTTTAGCATAATAATACTGTGGCATAATAATACCTTGGCATAATAATACCTTGGCATAATGCTAAGGTTAGCATAACTGTCCTTTGGTCTAATTTGTTTTAGCATAATTTGGAGTTGCTATAATTTTTTAAGTCATAATTTATTTATTCGTCTTTTAATCGAAAGCCATAAATATAAACATTATTTATTATAATTTGGGAATTACTCTATTGGATTAGGTTAAGGTGCGGTGGGGGTGGCCCTTGGGCCACCCCTGAGCCGCAAACATGTTTGTTTTTTAACCGACTTCTTAAAGAAGGAGGTTATCAATTCGGAGGTTTTTTTATGTTTGTTCGGGCATACGTCGTATATAAACGGATTTGCAAAATTCTATTTTTTATAATAACTCGTGCAGTTACTCTCAGAAAGCACGATTTGGTGAAGTGGAACAAATGATGAAGACCACAGATTGCCACCGGAACTACTCAATAATAAGTATTTCACGGGTTGCGATTCGATTACTGTATGGTTGCCGAGTAATTTATGCTTGTTACAATGGATATGGTGAAGTAGGGCTGATGGTGAAGTACTGGGAGAACTCCTCAACGATTAACGTCCCTGCATCGGAAAAAGCAATATTTTTTAATGGTGGTGAGCAGTTGACATTAGGCTATTGTAACTTAGATAAATTAAATACTGACCCACTAAAAAGCGAGATATAAAAACACTATATCGGGTGTAAGGGTCAGCCCTCCTCAAACTGATGGTATGAATTCAGTATATCATACTAAGACGGCCGGTACATGAAATTATTTCAGGAACGTTATGGGAATCCAATAAACCTGATTTGTTTTATTAGCTCACACGCAATGTATCGTTACCGTGGCACAACCCACATTGCCGCACTCCCAGAGGGGGGGGGGGCGCTCGCGCCGCGTTATTTATCCATGTAAATTTTGAATTACACGCGACACGTTTGCTATTGTATTTCAACATCCATTGCTGGTTTTTTTTTTATTTTAGCTATTTTATTTACATAAATGGACTGCTGCCTACAGAAAAATAATTAAAAATGAAATAAAAAAAAAATTACAGAAAAAATAAAAAATAAAAAAAACCGAAGGAGTGGAGGGAGGCCTTTGCCCAGGAGTGGGACAGCGTAGGCAATCTATTTTATGCTAAACATTAGTAAACCATCCGACTCCACGCAGTCTTGTATGCCCAAACCCTAGAGTGTAATTTAAAATCGCGTAGGCGCGTAGGGGCGAGGTGACTTGAGGAGCAGGTGGTTGTAACGCTCGCCGCTGCAGCTGCGGAGCAAGACGAAGGTGAGCATTAAACCATCTGTGACGATAAGCTCGCGTGGGACCGCCAGGATCCCGCAGCGCCGGAACCGTGACAAAAACCATGCCTGCTGCATGTTTATATTTTTTAATTTTTTGTGCCTTTTCCCTTTATTTTTTTTGCCTTCGTGCAGTAGAATCAATTTTTCTATGAATATGTTTATAGCAAAATTATTCAGATTAACATAACATCAATATTGCAGGCACTTGTACTGAACTAGCATTATTGTGCTAATATGGGCAAATTAATATTATGATGAATAAACGGTATGGGAAACGACAATATTGAAAATGAAAAATATAGCAAATAAATATTATGACACTTGATCGATTATGACCAATGACTTTAGGGAAAATGATTTTATGTCATTTGACGATTATGGCAACTGAAGCGTTATTTTTGATGAAATTATGGCATATATTATGAAATTATGGCAAACATTAGTGAACCATGTAGAGAACGTCATTTTCAATTCAATGTGACGTCAGATATATATAACCAGCGGACAATCAAGACGCTTCGAACGATACCTCATTTGTCAAATTGTGATAAGTCGTTTAGAAGATAATTATGAGGGAACAGATGAACATACATACATACAGGTTTGTACGAGCTGAAAGGCAAACAGATTGTTATTAAGACGTAAGCATCCACTAAGAAACGGTTTTTGAAAAAAAGTGCTGATTTAATCTTGTAAGATTACAGACAGGCAAGTAGATAAATAGTACTTACTGTTTATAGGTAAATTATGAGCATAATTCTAGTGCAATAAAAGGTGTGGTGAGTGCGTGTATCAATGGGGGTGTGTATATAGAGTGGTCATCTTATCTGGGGGCACGGGAGTGCTCCCGCCAAGACGAGCCAAGCGAAGCGCAAGGAGGGCACTACCTACCTTTTCTCGAAGCGCTTCGTCGTTTTTTTGAACCCTCATAACTTGGGTTTGGATTATACCAGATAAACAAAATTCTCGGAATATGATGTCAATAAAATGATGATTTGTTTGATGCCAATAGTGGACTTATTAAACGTAGAAAGTTTCAATTGCAAAGCTCTTATACTTTCGATTTTATTGATATCTAAAAAACCTCGATTTCGTCACTGATTGACTCACTCACTCACTGATGATCATCAAAATTCTTAGGGTACTTCCTGAAGTCCTAGAAAGCTAAAATTTGGTATGTATGCTAGTATTAGTACACAAACAACAAAAAAATTATAAAACTTGGAACTTTTACCTCCCAACCCCTTAAACTAGGGGATGGAAGTTTGTATGAGACTTCCGCAAATTTTAATACTAGAGGTCTCAAAATTGATATAGGTTATGTATGACTCCTTGTTATAAATAATAAAATACATATTTCTGGATTTTTAGTAAATCACCTCCAACCCTGTAAATTAGGGGATGGAAGTTTGTATGGGTTTTCCCTTAGAAACTTAATTTTATTCTAGAGATCTGAAAATTATGCAAGTACACTTAATAAGATAATAATACGTTCGAGGCACACATTGATCAAATCACTAGTAAAGCCTACAAGTCCCTCGGATTCATAATACGTAACAGCCAACAGTTCTATAACCCGCTATGCTTAAAAACGATATATTACTGTTATGTATGGAGCATACTGGAATCCGCAAGTGTTATATGGCGACCTTTTTATAAGAAATATATTGATAAAATTTAATCAATCCAACGAAAATGTATTAAAAATCTAAATTACAAAACTTAAACTGATATCTCAAATTACCCAGACTCCTGTCGATACCACAAATTTAATACTCTAGAAGAGCGACGACAGTTAAATGATATGATGTTATTGTACGACATAATTAACAATAAATTTGACTGTCCACAACTGCTCAGCAGAATACACTTTAACGTCCCACTCAGACGTACCAGACATACCACTTTGTTATCGGTACCATCGGCCTCCACTAATTATCTACAGATGTCATTCTTGCGTCTACCTGCATTATATAATGACAATTTCCCAACTTTGGACCCCTTCAATACCACACGGAACAGATTTAAAAAAGAGATTATCCAAATCCTCCATTAAACGCCGGATACTCAGCTAGCTCAGTAGTGCCAGTTTATTCATAAGTACATGAACATACACACACCGCACACATAATATACAGCACCTACACCGCACAGATACACACACGCACACACTAATATTAAGAATATTTCACTCTCTGTATTTTTCCTATTTTTCTGTGTACTTCGTAATTGGCGTAATGTTTAGATTAATAATAATGTTGTACTTACTGTCAGCTGTGAAGCTACCTTATAATAAATAAATAAATAAATAAGAAGTCTGTGATTTCTTATTACAAATAAAAAATAAGTGTTTTAATTTTTTTTTTAAATACCTAAATTAGGGGATAAAAGTGTACTTTCGTTAGACTCGTGTGGCTTTCGTTAGATTTCAGAATATACTACATTAGTATACTTATATTATACGAATAAAGAGAGTGGGCTATGAAAAAAGACCCCTGATGTGCAAGAAATACAACACAAAAAAAGAAAGAAACAATGAACAAACTAAAAATTATTGTCTTTAGCAATTTACAAAAAGAAGTGAAATCCCACCAAAAAAATTTTCATGTGAAATGTTGCCAAGACGAGACAAAAAGTTATCAGATCTCATGTAGAGCCAAGGTTCTAACTCTACACGCCCTAACTCAACAAGCCCTAACTTCACAAACTCTACACCTTAGGCAAAATAAGTGGCTTGGCCGTTTCCGGCCCGATCGCATCTACATGAGAAATAATTAACTAAATGAATGAATGAATGAACTATTGTGTAACGGGAAAGTAATGAACAGTAAATACATTTTTCACCTTACGCCGCCTGACGGTAGCGAAACGGCCAAGCCACTTATTTCGCCTAAGGTGTAGAGTTTGTGAAGTTAGGGCGTGTAGAGTTTCCTGCCGGCGAGGAGTAATCGTCCGCCCCTGGCAGCGGACCGCAGGACTTCAGCGGCTGACAGCGCCGGCGGCACTGTCAAGGGTCCGAAGCGGCCTTCCGTGGCTCCTCAGGTGCCGTCTCGAGTGCCTGAGACGCGGAGGGACTCCCCTCCAAGTGGGTCCCTTCCAACGACCACTGTGCGGGCTCCCGATGTGGACCCATCCGCGGCTGCTGACGAGGGCTGGCAGACTGTCAGGAGTAAGAAAAGCGGAAAGAAGAAGAAGAAGAACTATGGTTCTCCTCTTTCCTCGGCGGCAAACAAAGCACCAGCGGCCCCCGCCACACGGAGAGACCAGCCTGCCGGGCCCAAGAAGAAAGTCAGGAAAAGAAAGCGAGGGCTTCGTGCGTCCCGGTCCGCTGCGGTAGTGCTCACACTGCAGCCTGAGGCAGCGGAGAGAGGCGTCACGTACGCGACCATCCTGACTAAGGCCAGGCAAGCCGTGAACGCCGTCGCAGGGAGCGATAATGATTACGGACTAATTATGGACCAAGTCCGCGGTCATTCTCTCCTCCAGGCGAACCTGAACCACTGCGCCGGTGCGCAGGACTTGGTTCTTCAAACCATGGCGGAGCGGTCAATTGGAGTAGCTGTAGTGGCGGAGCCGTATTTCATTTCAGCTCACCCTGACTGGGTAGGTGATATGGACGGCTCCGTCGTTATTATTAGCTCCTCGGCTCCATTTTCCATCAGAGAAAGGAGTCGGGGATTTTTTGCGGCCACCTGGGGAGAGATAATTCTCTTCGGAGTTTATTTCTCCCCAAACAGGAGCCTAGCGGAGTTCGAGGACTTCCTGGACCGCCTGGGGACCTCGGTTCGGCGAATGATGCCGTCTCAAGCCATCGTCGTGGGCTACTTCAACGCAAAATCCACCGCGCGGGGTACCCCCCGGACGGACTTCAGAGGGGAGGCGGTCGAGGAATGGGGGACAGCTACGGGCGTCTGTCTTTTAAACAGGGGCTCCGTTAACACGTGCGTGTGGCAGCATGGGGGGTCAATAGTGGACCTCTCGTTCGCTACTCCTGCTGTCGCCGCACGGGTTCGGGGTTGGCGGGTTCTAGAGAGTGTGGAGACTATCGGATCACCTGTACATCTGTATGGATGTCTCCACCACTTCCTCGTGCCCAACAGTGTATCCACGACCTCACGCTCGGCAGTTCCCACGGTGGGCTTCGAAGCGGCTTGACGGGGACCTCCTAGAGGAAGCAGCTATTGTTCAGGCTTGGCTGTCCTCTCCACCTGCAGCAGAGGGAGTCGACATCGAGGCTGACCGCTTTCGCGACGCCATGATGGCTGTGTGCGATGCAGCGATGCCTCGCTCTCGAAGACAACCTCCAAAGCGGGCGGTCTACTGGTGGTCCCAGGAGATAGCAACCTCCGCGCGGCCTGTATAATTGCCCGGAGGACCTACTCACAGGTTCGCAGGTTACGCCGCCGCGATGAAGAGCTGGAGATTATTCAGTCCCAACTGCATGAGTCATACCGCAATGCTCGGGACGCTCTGAAGTTGGCGATTCGTCGAGGGAAGGAGCAGTCGAGAGCTGAGGCACTGGAGGATCTGAACCGTGATCCATGGGGTCCGTACCGTGCGGCGCGGAAGAAACTCCGCGCACAAGGTCCCCCACTGACGGAAACCCTCCAGCCTCAGTTCCTCCTCAGGGTCGTGGAGACACTCTTCCCGGATCGGACGGATCACCCATCCTCAACCATGGTCGAAGCGGAGGCTGAGCAAGATGCGGAGGCGGAGACTCCCCCAATATCCGACGCGGAGATGGGGGCAGCAATTCGGCGGGTTCGGTCCAAAAGAACTGCTCCCGGACCGGATGGGGTACCTGCAAGGGTGCTGGCCCTGTCTTTGGAAGCGGCCCTAGAAGATAGGCTTAGAGAGCTGTTTGATGCCTGTCTCACGTCGAAACGGTTTCCTAAGGCCTGGAAGGAGGGTCAACTGGTGCTGCTGCAAAAGGCAGGGTGACCCGCGGAGTCTCCGTCAGCGTATAGGCCGATTGTCTTGCTGGACGATACGGGGAAGATGCTAGAGAAGATTCTCGCTACCCGCATTGTTCGGCATTTAGAAGCAGTCGGCCCGGACTTGACGGACGCCCAGTTCGGTTTCCGGGCAGGGCTTTCGACAATAGACGCCATCCTGCGCCTCAAGGCCAAAGCGAAGGATGCAGTTGCTCAAGGCGGGGTATTGTTGGCGGTATCTTTAGACATCGCCAACGCGTTCAACACTCTGCCATTCAGCTGCATCGAGGAGGCGCTCCGCTACCATCAAGTGCCCGCGTACCTGAAGCAACTGGTAGCAGACTACTTGCAGGGGCGGTTCGTCTGATACGAGGGACGTGACGGCGAATTGTGCGCAGGGCCATTGCATGCGGTGTTCCACAGGGGTCGGTTTTGGGTCCGCTCTTGTGGAACATAGGCTACGACTGGGCCTTACGCTGTTTGCTCTCCCCCGGGCAGGGCGTCATTTGCTACGCTGATGACACTCTCGTCACGGCCCGGGGAGGAAGCTACGAAGAAGCGGCACGCTCAGCCGTCGAGGGCGCTTCCCTCTTCTTGGAACGAATCGGGACACTGGGCCTCAGGGTAGCGCTCGAAAAGACGGAGGCCCTTGTATTTCATGCGCCCAGACGCCGGCCACCGGCTAACGCGCACCTCACTATTGGTGGTGCAATAATAGCAGTGCGGGCAAGCATGAAATACTTGGGCCTGGTTTTGGACCAGAGGTGGAACTTCGGCGAGCACTTCGCTCAGCTTGCGCCGAAGCTGATTGGTACGGCGTCCGCCCTCAGCTGGCTGTTGCCGAACCTGGGCGGACTGAACGTGGTTTGCCGACGGCTATACACGGGGGTGGTTCGCTCGATGGCGCTCTACGGGGCCCCGGTGTGGGCGGAGTCCCTGTCTGCCCAGAACAAGGCTCTACTGCGGAGGCCACAGAGAGTCATGGCAGTCAGGGTCATACGCGGATACCGCACAGTATCAGCGGAAGCGGCGAGCGCCCTCGCGGGTAGGCCCCCGTGGGACCTGGAGGCGCAGGTGCTCGCCGTAGTCTACCGACGTGGGGCTGACCTACAGGCGGAGAGTGGCAGGCGCCCGCCGCCTGAAGTGATTAAGAGATGGCGTGAGGAGGCTTAAGCCCGTATGATGAGCGAATGGAGGGTGAGGCTGGAGACGCCCAATGCTGGTCATTGGACTGTGGGGGCCATCCAGCCGATCCTGGAAGAGTGGACACGGAGGCGACATGGGACGTTGTCCTTCCGTCTGGTGCAGGTGTTGTCAGGGCATGGCTGCTTTGGCAAATACTTGGAGTCTATCGTCGTCGCATTGCATGGCCCTCATTAGTTGTGGCGATGTCTCAGGTGAGCCCGGTCATCGCCAAAGGAGTTTGGTTCCCGGAAGAGGGCTGAGCTGGATGGGTCGCGAACGTCATGCGTAGCAGTTCTCGCGGCTCATCCACCAAGGCGTCAGTAGGCTCACGGCGGTGTTTTTAGTGGGTGCAAGCCTCACATAACCAAACCGTCTCCCCGGACGGTCCGGTATGCGTTAGGCATATTTCACCGCTTAGAGCGCGTGTAGAGTTAGAAGATTGGCTCTACATGAGATTTGATAACTTTTTGTCTCGTCTTGGCAACATTTTACATGAAAATGTTTTTGGTGGGATAATAACTATACCACTTCATTATCTTTAGTATTAAAAATAGTACTTTGCGGCGTGCTGTCTGTGATCGGCCGCGCCGGATCATTAGCCGCGGGATCGCTGCGACGGCATCGCACGCCACCGACGCAATCACACGTTATTGATACTTCTGCTTCTCTGCGTCAACACTACTCTAAGGACTACTAGGTACTTGTAATGCATAGTGGGTAAAACGTTGGTAGTTGCCACAGTGATGAAGGAAAAGAACTATCTTGATTTGTTTAGGTAAGTTACTTTTATTCGTATTTTCGGTACTTTTCTTGAATGTTTTCGTATTCTTCTAGAAAAAGTTACTTTATGATTCTCCCAAATTATGAAAATGCCACACTTCAATTGATTTATATCGGCGGCATGTTCAATTTTATTTTATGGCTCATACTACGGTGAGTGTTCGGCATATATTAAACTACTTCTGGGAATTTCATAAACTTGAATATTAGCTTTCAGTCTCCCATTTAGTTTTATGTGGGTGTCGAACGAAACGTCTCTAACCTTTATAGCAAGGGTAGCGCCATAATGCGGTGAAGTACGACGCTGTATCAGATCCGCTCGGGCGGAGTCACTAACATTGTGACCTGTGTTCATCCGGTAGCTATACAGCACTACATAGATACGTACCTACAGAAGGTCGAGTCCATACAACGAATGAAAACGCACGCAAACTAGACACCACGCGTCCGTACAGCGAGTGCACGCGCACTCGCGACACATCTCGCGACTTGCACTCATTGGTTTGTTTGAGATCTCCGTACGTTCTCATCTATGTGTGCGTGTGCCTGTTTTAACTCTTTGTATGGAGCCGACCTTCTGTACCTATCTATTTAGTGAGGATCGCGTTGTGCTTCGATCTCACGCCAACGTATTGTTACGTACAGCCGGCGTGACTACGAAGTGTTTATGTGTCGTGGGACTGCCAGCTACTGTGTAGTGTTGCTCCGGGAGGAATATAATTTTACTCGGGCTTTGCAATTAAAAACTCAAATTACAAATGCCGCCGATTTAGTGCAGCTACCAAAACATCAAACTAAGCTAACGAGCTAGGCCTCGAACGGCAGCGTAACGGCGTAGCACCGTAGCAGCGAAGCGTCGCTATTAGCGCGGTGTGTATGTCGCAGGCAAATTGTATGATTCGTCATTTTACAAACGGTGCCGTCTGTAACAATTGAACAATTTGACAAAACGCTCGCGGTTATGAGCGTTTTGTCAAATTGTTCAATTGTTATAATTGCGACATTGATTTTTATTGTAGGGTAACCATCATAAAACCATCACAAATCATACTTTAGCAATCAGAGGGCCAATTCTCTTACTTAAAAAACGTTCACATTCATACGATGAAGGCCACCGGAACTACTCAATAATAAGGATTTCACGGGTTGCGATTCGATTACTTTAATTTTATTGCCAAGCAATTTATGCTCGTTACAATGGATATGGTGAAGTGGAGCTGATTGTGAAGTACCAGGAGAACTCCCCAACGATTAACGTCCCTGCATCGGGAAAAGCAATATTTCGTAAAAGGTGATGAGCAGTTTACATTAGGCCACAGTAACTTAGATAAATTACAAACTGACCCACTAAAAAGCGAGAAACAGAAACTTTTTTACAAAATAAGAATTAAAAAAAATAAAAAACTACCGGCTTCCAAAACAACACTACAAAGTAAAAAATATCAAAAATGTCGGTAATTAGTTGTTTTTTTGTTTTGTAAAAATTATTATGTAAACGGCGTTTAAATATTGTGGCATATTATAAAGTGACAAGGCAATTTACATTTTGCCGTTTGTAAAAAGCGGAATCATAAAAATTGTTTGCGACATATTATTATAAATTAGTTTATATTAAGCTTTTAGGATATACTGTACTACAGAAGCGGTACGAATGCGACACGGGAGCGGTATTGAGGCGCGCGGCTTTTAGTAGTTCGCTCACTGAAAATTGTTTTAATGATATTTTGAAAGATCTCACAGATCTACTGTAATTAACAATATAATGAAGTATTATAATTAATCAATATAATAGTTAGGTATACTTAATGTTAATCTTCCTTTTCGTTTTCAATTTTCAATTTCAATATAATAGTTATAATGTTTATCTTCCTTCCATATACAGATGTTAAAATCAATCGACCGACTGCTGCTCGCCAGCAGCGGCCCGCCAGCGGCCCGTCTGCAGACCGAGGCTCACGCACTGTGTATATGGAACAAAGCAGCCAAGCCGGGCTCGTTCCCACCGTCCAATTTACCCTCTAGGTATTTTTACTGCCCATGAAAAAACAACAGTTATCCTTGTTGCGAACAACGTGAGGTGTTTCAGAATTTATGACTAGACTTTTTATATTTATTAAATTCAGCTCGTGCTCGCAAGCTCGCTCGCTTGGCCCGGGGCCCGACGACTGCGGGCCCCAAGACTGCTGGAGGTTTAGTTTCAATCAATCTCTGTCTTCCATAGAGTTTTCCGTCACAGGTTACAACATAACTATGAATGGCAATCGCGGTCGCGCACGATCATTTTTCTTGCGAGTTTAAATTAATTCTGACGTCTTAGTTTCATCGCGTTGGTAGCTCGAAGGAATTTACGTGAAGCAACGCAACACGCGGGGGGAGAGGGTGTGTATCGTGGTCGCATCAACACTAAAAGTGTAGCGATAGTAAAAAGTCGCCTGACTGCTGACGGAACTGTTCCGCAGAGAGTCGGACCGCAGAATACGTAGCCATGAAGTGTACGTTACTTTATTTCAAACTAAAGGTCCAGAGACCGACTGACGCGAGTGCGTGTCGCTCCACAGTCAGCGTGCCTGTGTATGAGTTAATAATCAATTAAAGCTATAGAGGTAATACAATACTGCACATTCCAATTTTTTTACATTCTGAGTCATTTGATTTTTCTTTAGACCTTTCCAACACAAACAATTTGCATCCCCAACGTAACTACAAGCTCACAAGGCACCAGCCTACCAGGTTATCCACTATTATTGCTGGCTGCCTACCTGATGCTACAAGTCTTGCAAGCTCAAGACGTTACAAGTCGAAGTCTTCGACTTCTTATTTCAGTATTGTTCCTTTACCCTCGGCATGCACAAGGGAATATAGGTACTAATGCATAAAACAATTACTTTGTGGCATAGACTGACGCAACTAGAATCAGTTCTATTTCTCTGTTTTTGACGCTTAAAAGTGTCTTTTATGTGCCTATTTGAAATAAATTATTTGAATTTGACTTTGACTTTGACTTTGACGGACATCAATACGAAAGATAAGAGTAAGAAATACATAACTATGCATATTCTAAGAAACTGACTTGAAAAGAAAGAAAAAAAACTTGTGAGTTGTAGAGAGATAATGCGCAGTGTGGCTGGTGCGAGGTGCTAGCGGCATATCGGATACAGCGACCGGATGTAGACCGTGTCGAAGAAGAGAACATCAGACGACACACACAGCACGACGTGGCGTGGTACGACAGCAGCAGCAGACCGGCAGGCCTGGCGCTGACACTCGGGATAATATGCTTAGTGATGCGCGGCTCAGTGGCAGCACTATTGAAACTAGAAGCAGCGTGGTGCGGTAGGCAGCGGGCGCCGCGCCATGCGGGCACAGAGCCAGCCGATATCATTTTAATATTTAAACTTCGATTCAAATGGCAGTTAAAAAATATATCTCGCTATAAATTTCCCTCTTCGGGTGCATGAATAGTTCGCATCGCTGCTGCCGCGGGAAATTCACATTCGAACTGGAAAAGAAATATTGTAAAGGGAATCCGTTTTAGAGCGGTGCAACGTGAGGGCAGGGGAGGGGTGCGGGCGCAGGGTGGCGGTGAGAGCGGGTTACGTAACCCGCACACTCGAGCCGAGTAAAACTTCAACAATATGACGGAAATAAATTTCTATCTGTTGCAGCAGCTATAATTTTCAATAAAATACACTTCCTCCGGCGCCTGCTCTCCTAATTTCTATTTAATTACTCGCCGCTCGCCGATGAATAATTCCCTTTATTGCCCCCCGAGCGCTTACCGCCGTCAGTCACTTAAGCGCTCGTAAACTATTTGTATTATTTGCAACTCGCTCACCGTAAATACTTAAACAATTCACCTTGAAAGAAGGCGCAATAATTTAGCGCTTCATCGTTGAGTTGCTTCTAAGTTAGCACTGAAAGCAACCGAGGGTATTAAAAGATTTCGGCATCGTATTACCCAGTTACTGGGTTGTGGAGGTCAGATAGGCAGTCGCTCCATTTAAAATACTGGTATATTTTAGCTGCATCCGGTTAGACTGGAAGCCGACCGCAACATAGTTGGGAAAATGCTAGGCAGATTGATTGGTGTGTCCTACCGCAAAAATAATGAAAATTTCGACCCCCTTTATAATAATCATAAACCCCTAAAACTCAACATGTAGGTAGGTAATGATCCATAGAAAAAGTAAAAAAAAATCATACAAAAGAGAAGAAGAAAGTCTAGAAAAAAAAAGTGATCTTTTAGAGCCGCTGCGGCTCTAATAAACATTCACGGGGTAAGGCAAAGAAGTACCACGTGGAGTCGCGATTGTCAAATTCGATTTTTACCATTTATATTTATACTCGTGTTCTCATATTTGTACTTAGACCAATTTTGTTTTTGTTTAATATTGTTGATTACTGTTTTAAGTCGGTTACAGAACTTAGCGATGGAAAATTTAAAACCCATATCAAACGTGTCCTTATCAAAAAAGCATATTATAAGATTAAAGACTACGTTGATGACAAGGAAGTTTGGTAATAATTCCTTCTGCACATGTGGCTTCCCTGGTACCTTATAAACGGCATAATTATGTAAGAGTCTATTAGCTGCTCCCAAATTACCATGTTTATTCTCTTTACATTCATCCTTGACATAATCATTGTATTTGACATTATTCCTATTATTATAGATACCTCCAATTTAATTTCAACTCCTAGTAGCTTTTGTGGACATGATAATTATTCAATTTGTTACAGTTGTAATAGCAATCACGTCATTTGGCTGAAATAGGTTTTTTTTTTTTTTTATTGTTTGTCTTTTATATAGATTATTTTCTATTTTGTGAATGTGAGAACTTTGTAGGCTTATTGGACTGTAGATTTACTGAACATCTATTTTGTTAAGTACCTGGTACTTACTTGTTGAAAGGCCTACATTGTCCTCCCATGCCTACTAATACTGTAATTTGAAAATATTGTAAAAGCCAATTATTTTTAAAAGAGTAACCGTGGAGTTTCTTGCCGGCTCTTCTCCATAGGAAACGACCAATTGGAACCGTGCACCTAGCTTCTGACGTTTCATAAGTGCCCATGTAGGTTTATGTGAAATAAAATATTTTGATTTTGATTTTGACTGTTATCTCTTTTTAAGCACGTGTTTCTGTGACAAAAATAAATTGAGGGCCCATTTGTTGAGGAAAGGCTATTATGGTATCAATGAATTCATGGAAGACATTTGACATTGTAATATTATTGTAAAGTTGTATTTGATATAATTTAATTTGACATTTATTATTTATAATCTTATTGTATTTGAATTCTCAATTGACTATTAGTGTTTTTATTTATTGACATTTCTAAATATTTTAATCTGATTTAATTATAATGTTTTATGTTATGTAATTTTAATCTGATTTCACTGTAATTTTTTATGTTTTGTTATTATTGTAATTTTAATGTAATTTAATTGCCATGTACTGTTTTATATTTTCAACGTTTTTGATGTATTTTAATGAATTTTGATCCGTATTAATTGTTATTTTTAATTAAATTTCATTGCAATTTGTTATTTTTATATTATTTTCAACACAATGTTTCCATATTGTTATGAAATAAATGACTTATGACTTATGACAAATAAACCTATTTTTCTTACTTTCTTTCTATTTTAGTTGTGTCAAAAAAAAAACATAGCCAAAGTAAGGAATTTTAGTGATAGTTTAGTTCGGTGTACAAGAGAATTGGCACCATTATTGAACTAACTAAGCGATGATGGAAATTATAACGTCCCAGTCACGGATTTATTATTGTAATATGAAAAATATCTCCGGACCATTAAAATGTCTTACAACAATCTGCTATAAAGTAGCCTGCAGCTGTTTTTTGGTAGTTTCTCACTGATATGCTATAATGTAGGGCGTAGGTATCCTAGTTCATGTATGACAGTCTGCCAAGACTAATCTGAGTTCACAGAATGTCACAATGAACTAGGTACTGCAGCCAAGCGAAACTTTTGTGTGTGCTCGCAAACTTACGGCTCAACCTGAAGAGATGTTTCATTATTATATGTATATGGAATGATTGACTTTGTTGAATAACAATATTGTTCTTAGTAGTTTACAGAAATCTATTGCAAACACGAGATGTTAACTGTTTATCATGCTATACTACTTCCAACCGTGCTAAAGTATACGGTATCGTTTGTTAAGGAAATTCAAATTCAAACGTTTATTGCTTAACACAGTCATTATGTTATGATTAAATATGTTAAGCTACTAACCTATGACTATTCTATGTCGTAACCCAAGTCATGGTCTACCCATGTGCCAAATTGCATCTAAATCATTTCAGCCGTTTTAGCGTGAGTGTACCTAACAAATAAACAAACAAACTTACTTTCGCATTTATAGTATTAGTTAGGATAAATAAGTGTAAAATTGAACAAAAACCAGACTCAAATTATTCAGTGGGACCAACGGGAATTAAAAATAAAATTATAAATCATTCCCGTTCGTCCCACTGAGATAGTCAGTAGGACGAGCGGGAATAAATTTAATATAATTTATTAAATTCCCGTTCGTCCCACCAGTGGGACGACGCCAGTGGGACGAACGGGAATACACGGTAAGATCTTTCTAACCATATTTATCTGCAAATAAATCTTTTGACTTTGACTTTGAACTACATGCTGATCCTATTGTCATTCTTCATTTTCGTAAATATGACCCTCACAATATCATAGGTAACCATCATTTTATAGCATCAGTAAAAATATTGGTGGAAGCAAATAGCTAAGCACATACTTAATGCAAGATATTAGTAAGTGTCACACGACGCCAGACAGACAGAACACACCCAGCACACATAATGCGTCATGAATAAGCATCAAGCCTTCTCTTTTCAAAAGAAATGAATACTACCACATGCAGTCTTCATATACTATTCTACATTAATTCTGACGTCACAAGCTTACAACGCTAAAATAGCAGTCGTCGCCGCGTCGTATTAAAATACGCCATTCATTTCCGGCGAGAGCTTCCTCTCAACCAGCCATTAAATATTTAACGTCTCCGCGCCGAGCAAAAACTGAGAGTGGGCTTAGGCATTCATCAAGCCACCGCACCGACGCGCACCGCACCACACCAGGCCGCACCGCACCGCACCGCGCCGCGCCGTGGTGTCCGCCCACAAAAAGTCTAATGAGCCGACTAATGCGGAGTAACATGTAATCTCACAATGGAATATTGAATGCTCGCGTACGTTATTCATCGACGGACACAATTATTACACATATTTCATACGTTTGCATTGCTTCAGGGTTTTGTGTGGGGAGGCATTTTTCTGCTTCCTTTAAACTGCGTTCGTTTAAGTAAAGAATTTTAATCAGTGAGGTCCTTTAATGTTCAGTCCGTTATTTACAAGTAATTAAAGTGAATAATTACAACAATAACTAACGAATTCAAAAGACTCCTCCATGCGCAAAGCAACTTGTGAGAACCCTATCCGTCCTGCAGGGGAAGTGATCTTCTTAAATATAACCACACACTTATAGCCAACAATCACGCATTAAGTAATACCAATTAAAACTTGCTTTCTTTAAAAAATATCTAAACAAATTATTTAAAAAACAAAAAACCAATAGCCAGAAATCAGAAATATGGTGTAACTTTTGTTTGACCCCGCCTGCAATACCTTACAAAAAAAACAAAGTTCAATGCTTGTTTTGCTCTTTTCGGTTATAGGTTTTTGCAGTAGGGTTTTTTTGTTTTTTATGTTTTTTTTTTTTTTTTCAAGCTTTTTAATTTTATTAATATATTACATTTGGAATTAACTCATTACTAGCTTTTATTTGATACCAATATTGTTATAATTTATTTTTTTAAAAACCTTCTCCATTTTTTTCTATTTGCAAATGAAATATATTTAAAAAAAATGTAGCCTATGTCACTCCCACAATTAAGACCCTAACGACACTTCGTATGTTAAAATCCATTAAGCCGTATAGGCTACAGAGCGTGCAAAAGAAAAAGACATACAAACATACACACATACAAATATACAAACATACAAACATACAGACATACAAACATACAGACATACAAACATACAAACATACAAACCTACAAACATACAAACATACAAACCTACAAACATACAAACATACTCTCGAAAAACATTACTCTCCTTCTGGGGCAGTCGAGTTTGAGCCGACTAGAATAACTGCCACTAGTGCTACCTGTATTGACAATATTTTTACACACTTAAGACCTTCTAGCCATTTAATTATAAATGAGTTGGACTCTGATCACTGTGGCCAGTTAGTCACTTTCCCTCAGAAAATAGTCAGAGCTCAAAGAAAACTTGTGAGTTTTGTTCCTGTAAACAAGAGTCGCTTAGATCAATTTAGAAAATAATAATTTAATGGAAAAACTACCGGGTTTGCCTTATCACGACGACCCGGATCAAGCTTATACATTACTATTTAACCTCATTAACTACGAGTTTAGAAAAGTTTTCACCTCAAAAACATTGCCTGTTTGTGACCGCGTTATATTTAGTGATTGGGCTACACCGGGAATTTACAAGAGTAGGCAAAGGTTATTTGAATTGTATAATGAAAAAACATATAACCATGATGAAACTTTTAAAGAATTTATTAAAAAATATTCCAATACTTGTAAACGAGCCTGTTCCTCAGCAAACGCCTTACACATTAAAAATAAAATAAAATCTTCTGGAAATAAAATTAAAACCACTTGGAATATTATTAATTCAGAAACAGGAAGAACGACAGTACGGAATCGTGACTTCCATCTAAAAATCAATTATGTAGATATTGAGGCAGACGTGGAGGTGGCGACTGAGTTTGAATTTTTTTTTCACTAATATTCCCATTTTAACAACCAAAACTCTGTCATCATCGTCCTCCACTTCTGCTTACTCAATACTAAAAGAATGTGTACCAGAATGTGACAAGCTTTTTGCATTTACATATATTACTGCCAAAGACATTATAGAATCTTTTAAAAATCTTGATGTAAAAAAAACTGCCGACCTTTGGGGGTTGTCAGTACATACCATGTCTTCAATAACTGATGTTATTTCACCCTTTTTAGCAATTGTTTTTAATTCTTGTATTGCATCTGGTGTATTTCCTGATCTGATGAAACTTAGCAAAGTGATTCCACTGTTCAAATCTGGCAGTACAACTGATCCTACGAATTTTCGGCCTATTTCGATATTACCTACATTGAGCAAAATATTTGAAAAATTAATTTTAAAACAAATGTTAGGACATTTCAATGCACATAATTTACTACATCTGAAACAGTTTGGTTTTACAAAAGGTCGTTCTACTACAGACGCGGGCGTGGAATTACTGAAGAGCATATTCGAGGCCTGGGAGGAGTCGCAAGATGCTCTTGGCATTTTCTGTGACTTGTCCAAGGCCTTCGATTGCGTACATCATGATACACTCATCAGGAAACTATACCACTATGGTATGAGGGACAAGGCTCTCAAACTTCTGACTTCTTATCTGAATAACAGAATTCAGAGGGTCGATGTTAATGGCAAGAGATCTGCAGGATCTGCGGTCACTATGGGCGTTCCACAGGGTTCAATTCTAGGTCCTTTCTTATTTCTAATTTATATAAATGACTTACCTTATCATATAAGGGATAATAACAAAATCGTATTATTCGCAGATGACACTTCGCTCATTTTTAAAATCAAACGTCAGTTAGTCAACTTTGAACAAGTTAACGATGCACTCTCTAAAGTTGTGCATTGGTTTAATGTAAATAATCTTCTCCTTAACGAAAAAAAGACAAAACTGATTAAATTTTCAACGCCAAATGTTAGACAGCTAACTACCAATGTTCAAGTCAATGGAATAGAGTTGGACCCTGTTGATTCAACGGTTTTTCTTGGAATAACTATTGACGGCAAATTACAATGGGGCCCACACATAGAAAAACTGTCAGGAAGGCTTAGTTCGGCCGCCTATGCTGTTAAAAAAATTAGACTGATAACTGACGTAGATACAGCCAGAATTGTTTATTCTAGTTATTTTCATAGTCTTATGTCATATGGGATTCTTCTCTGGGGAACCTGTGCGGACATTAATACTATCTTTGTTTTACAGAAAAGGGCTGTTCGAGTCATTTACAACCTAGGTCCAAGAGATTCCCTTAGAGAACAATTCAAAGAAGTAGATATTCTGACTGTAGCCTCACAATATATATTTGAAAACCTGTTGTATGTACACAAAGATATATCAAATTTTAAGAAAATGTCCGATATTCATAGGATAAATACCAGGAACAAACACAATCTTGCTGTACATCGTACTCGTCTCCACAGAGTAGGCAACTCGTTCATGGGTCAATATATACGCTTTTACAACAAACTTCCCATTGATATTAGAAATTTACCCATTAAACGATTTAAAGGCTGTATTAAAACCAAACTTTGTAAAAAAGGGTACTATAAAATTGCGGATTATTTAGAAGACAAAAAAGCATGGAATTGAGCTGCTCGCTCTGCTAAGCCTTGATAAAACCCTAGAACTTGACATTTTAATTATTATCTAAAATCATTACAATATACCAGTTTTATAAACCTACAAATTGACTTTGTTTAATATTCTATACAAAATTACATTATTACTTTGTAAAGTATTATTTTTAACCCCCGACTGAAAAAGAGGGGTGTTATAAGTTTAACGTGTGTATCTGTGTATCTGTGTATCTGTGTGTCTGTCTGTTCCATCGTAGCTGCCAAACCGCTGAACCGATTTTGTTTTTTTTGTTTTGTTTGAAAGGTGACTTGATCGAGAGTGTTCTTAGCTATTATTCAAGAAAATCGGTTCAGCCATTTGAAGATTATCAGCTCTTTTCTAGTTGATGAATGGATGTGAGCATCTTTCACAGGTCTAATCGATTGGAAATTTAGAATTCTGTTACTTCAATGATATTAGAAGAAGATAGTAACCTTGAACTGATGCTGCAGCATCACCTGGATGCAGGATACCCAACTCCCTCACCAACTTACAGCAGAGGTATCGTGTTTGAGCTCATTGGAAAGGTCTCAAAAAATAGGTTATAGATGGATGGTGATCAGGGTCTGATGATGGAGTAGAAAAGAGAAATGAGACTAAATTAGAAACTAGGTTCACTGTGGCAAAAGTACGTACAGTTACGCAGATATCGGCGAGCCACGGGTTGATCATAGCGTTTCTACTAGTAATATAACAGCTATATATAAAAAGCTGGAAATAAAAGATAAATTAAAAATTTAAAAAACCCCCGACAAAAACAAAGCATTTAAAAAGTAAAAAAATAATATGTATTGGCCCTTTAAGTTTAATATAATAGTTGTAGGTAATATTTTGATCCAAGCGTCGTCGTGTCGGGGTACGGCTCATTTAACTTTTTAAATGCTTTGTTTTTGTCGGGGGTTTTTTAAATTTTTAATTTAACTTTTATATTTTAATTATTGTGAATGTGAGGACTATGTGGATCATTTTTATTATCTCCTCTTTCTTTAGTTTTAATCTGGCTACCCAAATGTCCTTTCTTTGGTATTGTTCGTCGAGTCGTTGAGCTCCTTAAGCTCTGAGTTGAGCTCCTCAGTTACTGACAAATGCTTGCACTGACTGGACAGGTCCACTCAAATCTGTGTGGTTCTTTCCTCAAAAGACCATTTCAGACTCTAATTTACATGGTCCTCATATGGCCTGACCAAGATTATGTCTGGACTTTAAAAGAGACTGCGACCTCTGAGTTTGTTTCGGCCTTTCTTCTCAAAGTAGTCAGATAGGAAACGCCGACCTCATCTAGCTTATTTTTAATAAATATGACGTGTAAAAGTGATTCTGATATCCTATTTACAGAATAAACAATTTCATTTCAACTTTCATTTCATTTCATTTCAAAGAAAATGCTGCTGGATTATTATCACGATTTACTTGAATCGAGTATCTCTCATCTCAGTAGATAGGGGATAAAAAAATCCACACAGCAGATATTCATTTTTATAATTTTATAATCTCGTACTCAAATAATAATTGGCGGTGTTTGCAGCTAGTGATGGTGCAGCTCAAAGGCGGCGATGGAATAAAAAGCTGTAATAGTATTACGAGCGTCTATTTGTTTTGTTATAATGTAGGAGCGCCACGCTATGAATTTAATATCGCTCTCGAGCCGGCGAGTGATTTAGTGCGGTGTTGTGTGTTGCAAATTAAGGGGAACAGCGCAGCCGGCAGACTGAATGTGGCCGCGGCATGCGATCACCGCGATCTTGTGGCGCATCCCCGCACGCCCCCGCATGTGCACACACCCGCAGAAGCTTCACTTGATTAACGTGATAAGGGAATCATACGGTAATATTTGTAATGGAATGGCGAACACGTTCGTGGTTTGCAACCGTAAAAAAGAACTTTGAGATACTTTTTGTATCATTATATTTTATTTCTCTGGTCATAAAGGAAGGATTTGAATAACGCGACCGAAACAGCCAGGTGACCATGATAAGAGACCGAATCTGCGCTGTGTGCTTCATACGTTTACAAGTACGTAGGGACAAAGCCGGTCGATAAGTCGGTCTTGTGTCGCGGTTGATTTTTCAAATCCTATGTGCACATTAAACTTGGTATAAAATAACGTTTTCACTGTGCCGTGTTCACAGAAACGTCACCGATGCCGACAGACCGACACTAAGTACCGACGTTAAATGCACAAATGTACAATTTAATAACGCGGCTGAACAGTTGATTGTTTTGCGTTTTAGTTGAGGCCCACATAATTATTTTTATTGTAGCCACTGCATGCAATTGTCTTTCATTCATCCCTTTTGTGGCTCAACATTCTGATCCATACAAGACGGCAGGTCTAACCAATGTTTTATATTATCTTTTGTGGCTCAACATTCTGATCCATACAAGACGGCAGGTCTAACCAATGTTTTATATTATCTTTTGTGGCTCAACATTTTGATCCATACAAGACGGCAGGTCTAACCAATGTTTTATATTATCTTTTGTGGCTCAACATTCTGATCCATACAAGACGGCAGGTCTAACCAATGTTTTATATTATCTTTTGTGGCTCAACATTCTGATCCATACAAGACGGCAGGTCTAACCAATGTTTTATATTATCTTTTGTGGCTCAACATTCTGATCCATACAAGACGGCAGGTCTAACCAATGTTTTATATGATCTTCCCCTTAATTTTAAGGGAATGCGGGAGTCGCAGATTGTTTCCGTGACCTGCCGCCATTTCATCCATCCAGTGTAAATTCTGTGCTTAAACGCCCGATCTACTTCGCCGTCACTTTGCACGAGTGAACCGAGATACCGAAAGTCGGAGCAAACTGGGAGAAGTGCGCCGTCAAGCGTTATGGCTTCAGAACTGGAGAGACCGCCGAAATCGCAGAACATAATGTTGTTTTGGTTCTGCTGATTTTCAAGCCAACATTCTCCAGCTTCTGTTGCCATTTCTCCAATCTGCTCTGGATGTCAGGTTCATCTTCACCGACAAAAACAATGTCATCGGCATCATAGTTTAGAATTACCAAAAGTGTTGTTAATTAATGTAACAATAATAATATAATATACATTTTTATATTTTTAAATGTTTTTTATAAAAATATTAAAAAATGTAAAAAAAATGTATTTAAAAAGAAATAAAGAAACATATAATATACTATACCTATTCTATGTGATCTAATTAGTTAGAGAGATACTTAAGACTTTCAATTTGCCCAAACTTTCAAAGTGCAAATCGATTTGATCACTGCAGCTATTTACAACCTTGCGTAGGGGAAATTGCCGCCTAGAACCGTTCTTCTCTGCGGTGGGCAGAGTGGTGTTATTCAATGTTATACATAAAATATCTGACAATGTTTGCAATAAAAGAGTATCAAACAAAACTCCACCCTTCCATCCTCACAAACTGTCACACTTATTATAAAAATGAATAATATACTATAATAATAATTAATAAAGTAGGATGATCTCGAACAAAATATTTACTTACCGGCGAGAAAATGAAAGCCGCCCCAATTCATACTAATTAATGATTTTCAGAAGTAATTAATTTACATAATTGGAGGACAATTACGTCGAAATGCAAAGCAGTCGAACGAAACTGAAGTCGAAACGAATTTGCATAACGATGGAATAAAATTACGTCACACGTTAGACTGACAGCAATGCGTAGCGCGCCCGTAGCACGCTCGTAGCACATTCGTACCACATCGTAGCACGCTTGTAGCACATCGAAGCGCGTAGCTGGCTCGTAGCGGTGTTGCCTAACGTAGACAGTGATAATTCGACGGTGTTGGGTAAGAGTTTTATGTAAACACTTAGTTTTACTTTCAAACTTCAGCGGACGAGTAACCTCCGCTCTCATATTTCCACAAAGGCCTGTAAAGGCTAGTGTTTCATGAAGTGCTTTTTTTTTCAGACCTTGTTTTGAAAACTCTCATTAAGGATAATAAAAAGTACATTCTTCTCAAACCATTATTTTTAAGCTTTAATTCGGCTACAGAAGTAGTGTGCACTGCGTAGTTACGTCCGTAACTGTACGGGCACATGTCATGCGGCATGTGTAACAATGTGCACTGACTCGAAGAGCCACACAGTACCTAGTGACCCACGTCCGCAATATAGTAACAACACTTTGAATTAATTTAAAAATAGTTGTACAGATCACTTGTACGTTCATTAGGGGGGGTAGACGTCGCACGCAATACCAATTGTCCCATTACTGCTACATCTGTTTCATTAGAAGTTTGTCAGAGAGATTTCACAGTGCACACTACAAACACACAGTTCACACTAATCAATTAATCATTGTGTTACAATCATGTCCACATGTTTAAATGTTTTATGGTTTATGCCTTTTTTGGGCACCAGTCTCTCATGAATGACAATAAAAAAATAACCAATTATTTTACGTCTGCATTAAACAGTCCAAGTACAGAAGGGCCAGAAGGCCTGTACCATTTGTACTGAACTTACGAGTTAATCAGTTGCTAAGGCTCGTGAATGAGCCTTGCTGTAAGCAGATACTCGAACACTGAACTTACGAGTGAAGCAGTTGCTAAGGCTCGCGAATGAGCCTTGCTGTAAGCAGATACTTGAACATTAGGAACTACTATATATTTCAGTTTGTGAATAAAATGGGAAGAACTCAAAGTGCCGTAGGTACTCGTATTACCAGCAGCTACATGCACCTATGTAGGTATTTGTTAGCATAGCTACAATGTGTCATATTAACCATTATAAAAAAAAAAACATAAAAAAGCAGTGTAAAATTTATTTTATCTACACCCATGCTATAAATCCTCTATAAAAGTGTCTGAAAGAGCTACCTTATTAGTGTCATAGTAACCATAAGAATTATCATCCAAACGAGTGTTATAATGTTGTCCTACATTATGCAACTCCTTTGCTTTTTCGATCCCTTCCTTAATCATCAAACAGCCTCATTCCTACTACTCAAGGACTGGCTTTTATCTTGGTCAGTGGATATGTATTGCCTTATAACGTGGCAATGCCGCCAGTCTCTTGGGTACATTTAATTTAATTACCAGCCGACAGCGATGCGGAGGAATTTTTCGACGCCATATTTTAGTTATTAATTGTTTATTTGTATTGTTAGTTTGAATGAATATTAGTTATGTACTTAAAACAATAAAAACAGGAAGTTCTAATTTAAAATAACTATAAAGATGCTTGTCTAACTAAGTAGGTATATAAGAGCTACTAGTGACTTACAAATCTTTGCAAGAACACAACGTCTCTCAGTGGGGGGTGACACTGGCTTGCGGCATCCCTCGTCGCGGTGACAGCAGTCACAGCCGCCGCGCCGCCGCCGCCGCAAGCCGTGGGCTGTAAGCAAGCCGCGTCGCACATGCAATTAACGAAAAGAATTCACAGCAAAAAAACGCTCGCAAATTTATGGCGCGTTCACACTACAACTGTCTGATAGTTCCGTGCTTCATAACATGGAACATTCATAGAAGCACCTCCCGGCCCACGGCTATCTGTCACCGCTTACAAGCGGAGGCACGTTGATTAGATGAACGTTTTAGTAAAGCAACTTATAGCCGTTGCCCTCGGTGTAATGCACATATTATAAAAACTACTTAATTCATTATCAGTTTCACAAATTAGTGAGCATGTAAAAAAAAAAATACGTTTATTGTGTGACCCGTGTGCATTCATATAAAACATGTGATCCTTTTTAAAGCTCCATTGCCTCTGCCTACACCTAGACTTTTAAGTAATTCTACATTTTTATTGTATAAACAGACATTACGACGGATGGTCTTACTTTCGTAGGGATGTACAGACATGTAAGTTCCTATTGACGTGGTGTCACGTGTTGCTTTAATCTGTTCATCTAACAAAGTCGCCGCAGTGTGAGAAACGCTTTGTGCATCTCCCACGCTTATAAATCCACCACTGCCATGTTTGAACGCTCAGTGGTGCAAACAAACGCGAATATTTTCTCACTCGTGCACGCGCAAACGCGCGATCGCTCTGAAATTCGGTGATTTGAGCTCAACAGAGTTCACACAAGCGAGGATCGATCGCGAGCGTCCGATTCCGGGTCAACTCGCCACTCGAAGCGGCCGCACGACGCGCGACTTCACTAATTTGCATACAAGCGACTAAAGCGAAGCATGCATTGCATAATCTTAATATTATTCATACAACGCCGTTCGCATTGTTTTCGCTTGTAAAGAGACTAAACACGTAGTTCTAATGCTAATAGTGTTGTATGTATGAGAAACGCTGAGAAGAAAAATGTTTCGTTCACACCCGTGATGTTTAGACGTGTTAGGTGTACCTATATGTGTTGCTTAAATAGGTGCTCGCAGTAGTGTGTGAGCAAACAGGCCGTGTGTGCGCGTGGAGCAAACAGCTGACTCCGCCAATAGAGAGCCCATTTATTAACGTAGTGAGAGACGCGCGCTGCCGCAGCAGTTCACAGCATACGCCTCGCCGCGCTGGGCGCCTGGCTCTGGCTCTCCCGCATAAAAACTCAGTCACTGAAGGCAGCAAACTTATTTTGATAACTGACGCGAGCTGAACCCCAAAAAAAAATGCTATTAAAACTTTTTGTTTAAAGTCAAAATTCCCGAATTCAGCTAAAAAGTTCAAAACAAGCTCATTTATGCAAGCAATCTGATACAGTTGGTGGCATCAAATCTGAGATTTAACTAAAATAACTGCCACAAACTGAGCTTGCTTTGAACTACTTATTTAGTTGCAGTTAGTTGGTTTTGTGTTATATTTTTAAAATCCTCTGCTCAAGCCCTTTATGTTGAAATCCTACATAATTATGGCTATGTGGTACGTACTAAAAGTGTTATTTTCAAGAGCTTACTTGTGAAAGTTAATCTGCCAATTTGATTTCATACAAAAACTTTTTCCAAAAAAATTAAAGTAATAAAAACTAAAACCCAACTACGACTAAAAAGGTATAAACAAGACACCACAGACACATTACGCTACAGACAGACAAATTAAGAATCCGGAGTCGCACGTGTTAAGGCATAAATTACGTGTGACTCAGGATTTTTAATTTGTCTGTCTGTTACCCACTGGCAGGTTATTATGAGTTCATTTTTTTATTTTATTTGGACTGTATAGTCAATTTATTTTAATATTATTTTTATTTTAATTTATTGTTGACATCATCTACTCGCTTTCTGTATGAGTTGTATTGCAACATGTGAGTAGCTAGCGACCTCGACAACTGATAATTATTATTTTTGCCTGAGCGACCGACAGCAGGTTCGTCATGCTCCCTTAGATGTCACTGCTGGCGGTAGCGTAATGTTATTAGTAATTAACTTTTTCTTTCCACTACATAGTAATGTTATCATTAATCACTACAAAACCGATCACAAAGGACGAATTTTTTGCTTAGAACCAAAACAGTGCAGTATAGTTGTATGAAATTTCATTGTTGCACTGTTTGTTATTCATTAATGCACTGTTTTTAGGGATCCATACCCAAAGGGTAAAACGGGACCCTATTACTAAGGCTTGTCTCTCCGGCTCTGTCTGTCTGTCTGAGTTGAGTTGAGTTGTGCTGAGTTATGCTGAGTTGAGCTGAGTTGAGCTGAGTTACGCTGAGTTACGCTGAGTTGAGCTCAGTTACGCTGAATTGAGCTGAGTTGAGCTGAGTTACACAGAGTTGAGCCGAGTTAAGCTGAGTTACGCTGAGTTGAGCCGAGTTACGCTGAGTTGCCATGCACTCTTTCATAAACCCCTTTCATTCTTCCCACATATCCATTAAAATCACCTCCAACTATCAATTCCTCATGCACCGATATATTCATCAACACTGTGTCAAAGTCTTTCCAAAACTTCTCTTTCATCCTTTCATCACATCCTACCTGCGGTGCATACACTCACATTCAGCATTACATTTCCTAACATAAATTTTACAACGATCAATCTATCATTAATTCTGTTTACTTCCATCACGCCTTCTTTCAAATTATTATCTAATACTATTCCCACGCCGTTTCTTTTCCCGTCACTTCCACAGTAGAAAAGCTTGTATCCTTCACCAATTTCCCTCGCATTCGTTCCTTTCCATTTTGTTTCTTGCAAACACGCCACATTTATTCGTCTTCTTTTGAGTACATCCGCTAACTCTCTGGCTTTTCCAGTCATCGTCCCAACATTCCAACTTGCATACCTCAATCTCATTTCCCGGGCTCGCTTCTTACGTTGCCCTCACCCGGGGTGGTACAACAACCCTTGTCTACTTCCCACAGGGGCCGGGTGCTGCCTCTGAGCGTCGCCTGTGGGGTACGCCCTAGCCCTATTGCGCATCATATCGTTTTTACTCATCATGTTGCTTGTGGTTTTGGCACAAGTTTTACAGTCGGCCGCCAGCCTGACACCAACCCTCCTTGGGAATCCGGTTGTTGATGGTTTACCCGCCATAACGCCAAAGTGCTTTATGGTATGCACTGGGTCTTAAAGCTCCCTTAGTCGCCTCTTACGACACCGACAGGACGAGATGGGGTGGCCCTATTCTTTCTCCGGGACCGACACGGACTCCAAATGGTTTAAAACACTTTTTGTAAATGTCGCTACAGCCATGTTCTAATTGTGAGCTTAAACTGAAATCCTAATCTTCTCTTCATCAGCATTAAAAAAAAAATATCATGTTACGATGGCACAAAAAACATACACACAATTAATATAACGCAGGACTCCACACGAGGAACAACCCTCAAGTACGTAGGCCTCCACATGAGGAACAACCCTCAAGTACGTAGGACTCCACACGAGGAATAACCCTCAAGTTCGTAGGACTCCACACGAGGAACAACCCTCAAGTACGCAGGATTCCACGCGAGGAACATTCCTCAAGTACGTAGGACTCCACACGAGGAACAACTCTCAAGTACGTAGGACTCCACACGAGGAACAACCCTCAAGTACGTAGGACTCCACACGAGGAACAACCCTCAAGTACGTAGGACTCCACACGAGGAACAACCCTCAAGTACTCAGGATTCCACGCGAGGAACATTCCTCAAGTACGCAGGACTCCACGCGACGCACAACCCTCAAAGAAGTAGGAACGCGTTGACCCACGCGAGGAACAACGAACAGTTTCATTACCAGTCACGGCTGAGGAACGCTTCATACATTTTCAAGCGGAGTCATTCAATATTAATGAACGGCGCCGCGCCCCTAATGATTATTAGACATTTGTCAGGAAGGAATCTAGGCCGGCTTGGAACAAGAAACCATTCGTTTTGTTCGCTTTGTCCCGACATCTCAGTGCAACTATATTTCACTCATAAATAATGTGTTCTCCTGCCGCCGCAGACAAATTATTAATGGACTCTTGTTTGTTGAGTATCGCAGGATTATCTCTGTACAGATTGTATTCCCCGCGCGGTGCGGCAGCGCGGCGGCGCGCGTCACAATCTTGCTTTGTATGGGCATCGTGTTACACTATCTAACTTTCTTATTTCCGGTACTAGTGGTAGGTACTAGTGTAAGGACTGAGTGGTAGAGTTCACAAATGTGAGTGATTACTCTTACCTATGTAGCGGCTAGGTTGGTGGTGTAGTCCAAACATTTTTGACGTAACATTATTTTATAATGTCTTCTTTCTCCTGCGTAGACTATTTATCCAAATTACTTGTACTTACATTATGTCAGATCATGTAAGTACAAGTAATTTGGATAAATAGTCTACTTTTTCTTATAACGTATTTATATTAGACCGCTGAAATGCCATATACGCCTTTAATGCTCCTGTAATTGAGTTACGTCAATGCAATTACTCCTGTAAATCTCAATATAAGTAAGTTATAGTAAAGAATTAGATTAATATGCGCCTAGAAATGCTTCTATAATACATTGTGAACAGTCGAAGTAAGTGTATCGCTTGTTGTGCTCTGTAAAAGTATATCAACCAGTTTTATTTACAAATTGACATTATTGAATATTCTATACAAAATGACATGATTACTTTGTAAAGTATTTTATTATTGTGAATGTGAGGACTATGTGAATTTTTTTAATTTTTTTTTTTCTCGTTCTCAGTTAATTTTATCATTGGTCTGGCAATTTGAGAATTTTATGCGGCCTACCCAAATGTCCTTTCTTTGGTATTGTTCGTCGAGTCGCTGAGCTCCTTAAGTTCTTAGTTGAGCTCCGCCATTACTGACAAATGCTTGCACTGACTGGACAGGTCCACTCAAATCTGTGTGGTTCTTTCCTCAAAAGACCATTTCAGACTCGAATTTACATGGTCCTCATATGGCTTGACCAAGATTATGTCTGGACTTTAAAAGAGACTGTAACCTCTGAGTTTGTTTCGGCCTTTCTTCTTAGAGTAGTCAGATAGGAAACGCCGACCTCATCTAGCTTATTTTTAATATTTTTTAATATGACGTGTAAAAGTGATTCCAATATCCTATTTACAGAATAAACAATTTCATTTCATTTCATTTCATTTCATTTCATTTCAAAAAAATATTTTAATATCTTGAGGTATTTATATGAATCAGAATTTATTAATGTCAATCTTAGTAGAAAAACAAAATCTTATTGTTGTCAAATTGTTAGTCTTATAGCTTATTCATATGGGAATGTGTAATTTCTGTGAAATCTATCATGGTTTTGACTATACCATTAAAGTGCCTCTTGAAATTTGTTTATTTACATTTTAGTATTCATTAATATTAAATAAATATTATGAAGGCAGCTGCCATTTTCTTGGTGAGCATTTCCAAGTATGAAATAGTGCTAAAATAAGTATTTTTAGCATTTTCAAGTATGACACAGTACCATTATAAGTATATTGGTTCTATATTGGGTTATATCAAAACCGAAAAAGATTTGCCATTTTTCCAGAAATTAAAAAAAAAATTGTTTAATCGTACCATGTTGGGTATCAAATGAAAGGGCTTAATGAGCACATTTCAAAAATATATACGGGGTGTTAGGGTAGACACCGTTATCCTTGAAACTAGTGGTTTGGTGTCATTTATAATATACTTTTTCTATGGGACCAACCCTGAAATCGCGAAATAAAATCAGCTGTTCCATACATTTGTGTTCACTTAAATCGACAAAATGTATGGAACAGCTGATTATTTTTTTGCTCCCATAGAAAAATTTCAAAGTTGGCATACATTGTCCCCCCAAACTGTAATCTGAAAATATTGTAAAAGCCAATTATTTTGGTTTACATTGGTTACTTTTTTAGGTACAATACGATCAATAGACATTACAATACAGGGGACACAGAAAAAACTATATCCTTTCTTGAAAATGATTAGTTTAGCGAAATTTTCTGAACCGTTAAGAATATCCCAACTTTTACATTTTTAAATGGTGGGTGCCCGTCTCCTCTTTACCACATTTGCTTTTGGACCACTACGTTTGAGACACCTGTATACGTAGATCCATAGATAATACACTATAAATATAATTCTAGATCAATTCACTTCTCTGTATTGATGTGTGGTCATGTAATAGTTGTGAATTGGTTTCTTTACGTAACGCTCCCAACTGCCATGACTGTTAGGTATTTGTCTTTAAACTAATAGGCAGAATTTTACAAAATAACTAATTGTAATCGTCTTTACATTTCGTTTTTGTTTGTGGTTGCAGTGCTGTCGTGCGGCGAGGCGGGCGGCGGGCCGCGCCTCACCAAGCGCTACGTGGGGCTGTATACGGGGCCCTACTTTGACCCCTCGGCGCCCAACAACATCACCACGCAGCTCGGCACACACGCCTACCTGCCCTGCAAGGTAACACCACACTGCCGATCTGTTCTGTGCAGTGAGCTTTCAATTGTGCCTCCCTAGCATCAGGTGGAATGACAGCTCACTTCAATTGTGCCTCCCTAGCATCAGGTGGAATGACAGCTCACTTCAATTGTGCCTCCCTAGCATCAGGTGGAATGACAGCTCACTTCAAGCTCACTTCACCTAAGTTTTCACGGTGAGATGTTTAGTGAATAGACCGGTTGATTCCTGTGTGTAGATATGATATACTCAGGGAATTTGATGGTTACGCAGATGGATACAATACGCCACTTTGCCATATTATAGCTAAGGTAGTTTTCGTATGGAGAAGAATGGGCTAGAAACTCCACCGTTACTTTTTTTTAAAATATTTTGTATACATCAATTACATATTATATGGGAAGACGATGCTCCTAGAATAAAATTACTGTACCACAATAGGTAAAAATAATAAAAAATGGAGCAATGACAAATAAATAAAGTATGTGATAGATACATGGTGCTCACATATTTACAAACATTGTAAAACTAAACGACATCACAATATTTCTAACATTTTTACAAGTAATACTAACAAGTCAGTATGTGAGTTCTCGTTGCCCCACACTAGGAATTTCTTCCTGTATCGTGGGTGCGTTTACAAACATAGAAACTCACATACACTAACACCCAGACCCGGAACAACTATTAGCAGATCATACAAATATTTGTTCCGTGCGGGAATCGAACCCACGACACGTTGCGCAGCAGTCCATCGCTCAGCCACTGCGCCAACCGTGTCGTCATCAAAGTTCAAGTAATCACAGAGTGTAAAAATCTATGACATACAAGTAATAAATTATACAACTAAATTAGCAACCAGATTGATTGTCCAGACTCTAAATCGTCCTATGGAGCCAGATCAGCATGTTTCCAAGCATTCTTATCTTGGATATAATCCTCTAATTTGTAATAGGCTTGTTTGCAAAGTGCACTTTTAATATGAGTTTAAAATTTTCTTTTATTCAATATATCACAAGGTATTTTGTTATAGCATTTAACGCAGTACCCCATAAAAGACGTTTGTACTTTAGCTAATCTGAAAAATGGTTGATCTATTTTATCTTTATTTCTAGTATTAAAATTATGTTTATCACTTATTTTATTAAAAAGATTTTTTCTTACATACATTATATTTTCATAAATGAATTGGCAAGGTACCGTCATAATATTAATCTTTTAAAATAATTCCCCGAAAGATCCGCGGTGACCTAGATTATAAATAGGTCTGACGGCTCTCTTTTGTAAAATAAATATTGGTTCAATGTCAGCAGCCCGACCCCACAGTAAAATGCCATACGACATAATGCTGTGGAAGTAACTGAAATAGACCAAACGCGCGGATTTTACATCTGTTAATTGTCGCATCTTTCTAACAGCATAAGCGGCCGAGCTTAGCCGCCCCGCAAGAGATCTTTTATGAGGTCCCCATTGTAATTTCTCGTCTAGCGTGATTCCCAGGAAAACAGTTTGATCAATAAATTCCAGTTTTTCTCCATTTAATGTGATGTCACATTCGCTACTTCTAACATTGGGTAATTTAAATCGAATGCATTTGGTTTCTTTTTTCATTTAGTATCAAATTATTTACCGTAAACCAATATTGAACCTGAAGAATACAGCTATTCACGTCGTCAAGGTTTTGTGATCGTCGGTTTATTTTAAAAATCAATGATGTGTCATCTGCAAATAACACCATCTTCGGTTGATTTAGAAGTAATACTCGTACCTATATACTCCTGATAACTTCGATTCGAATGAATTAAAAAGTATTTCACTGCTACATAAATACCTTTGATGTTAAAACTATTTATTTGAATAAGAATTAATGTATACTTATATAATACCTATATAATATAATATAATATTATAAAGCTGAAGAGTTTGTTTGTTTTTTTGTTTGTTTAATCGCGCTAATCTCAGGCACTAGTTGGAATTGAAAAATTCTTTTTGTGTTGTATATTGCATTTATCGAGGAAGGTTATAGGCTATATATATATATAAAATTACGCTTCGACCAATAGGAGCGGAGCATAAATGAAAAATGTTGCAAAAACGGGACAAAATATTCCTTTTTGAGATCTTCCGTTGCGTGCGCTGCGTAAACGGGTTAAGTAGATGGAATTGTTCCATTTTAAAAGTTCAAAAAAAAAGTCCGCGACAGCATGTGTCTATCTTTTCAGATTGACTGACTATAATCTTTTTTATGGTAATCTAATTTGTTCGAAATTAATGCATTATTTGCGAAGAAGTTTTATCATCATAATATAAATTCTTATTCAAATAAATAGTTTTTACATCAAGGGCAATTTATGTAGCAGTAAAATACTTTTTAATTCATTCGAATCGGGCATTTGATTTCGAAGTTATCACGAGTATAAAAAGCAATACGCGAACCGTTCCAGGCCGGCGCGCGGCGGCGGCACCCTGTTCATTGCGTGTTCCCTACTCTAGAGAGGAGAGGATGGGCACACGGGTAGACCATGACCTGGAATAGGATATGTTTTATCCCTATATCCCCACGGGATCGAGACCTACGCGGGTGAAACCGCGGGGCACAGATAATAATATTATATTAAAATAAATATAAAAAATAACTATTAATTAATTAATAATATTAAAATAATATATATTAGTATAGATAGGTACTGAATAAATTAACAGACTTGTCAGATCTTTTTGCGGTAGAAGAACTGCGTTGCGAGACTTAATTTTTTTTACATGTTATGTTTTTGATGGGATCTCATTTCTTTTTATAGGTAGATTTATATAAACACCTATATTCCAAATGCAGATGTCTGCAAATGTCTTATGAAAATGTCTAAATGTCTAACATCACAAATATATCCAATAACGTCACGATTGTCGTTACCTCGTTTGTCTTAACAAACACTTCAAATGAAGACGTAGAACGTCATAGCCTGGACCTAAAAACCGATTGTGCCAGTGGCTGGGAAAATATTAGCTCCAATTTTCTTAAAACTTTAAAGAGTTTCTTGTACCACTCTTAGCGAAATTCTTCAACGACTGTCTTCACAATGGAGCGTTTCCTGACGCCCTAAAAAAAGCAGAAGTGTGTCCAATACATAAAACTGGAGACAGAGAGTGTGTCGAAAACTATCGGTCCATTTCTATGTTACCATCCTTATAATAACCCTTGGCAGTCCGGGTAAAAAATACTGGAAAGAATTATAAATACAAGACGTATAAATTATTTAGAGAAAAACAAATTGCTTTCTGTTAACCAATATGGCTTTCAGCAAGGCAAGCAATGGGCTTGCCTTGCCTTGAACAAGCCGTAAATAAATTAATAGAAAGTGAAAATGCCTCACCATCTTCTTTTATCTGGCCAAGGCATTCGACATAATGTATCACTCCTATTGGACAAACTCGAGAGGCTGGGTATAATTAATGGGATAAGAGGTACGCAGCATAAACTTTTAACAAGCTATCTAACTGGGCGTTCTCAATTTGTTCGAGTAGACAAACAAAAAAGTTATTACCTCCCTGTAACTCACTGTGTTCCGCAGGGCTGCATACTGGGGCCTACGTTATTTCTCGTTTATATATACGATCTCAGAGATCTTAAACTCACCCAAGGAGATATCATATCATTTTCAGATGCTACTGCTCTCTTTTTTCCAGTAATTCAGATGAGGTTTTTGGTGCTGCACAGCTGGGTTTTAACGTTGTTGGAAGGTGGCTCCAGAGTAACATCCTTACACTAAATGTAGAGAAAACCAAATACATCTGCTTTGGTATAAGGAGTGTGTTACAACTAACTGTCATTTCGGCCAAGACATCATAGCACATGAGTGTAACTCTGGAGTTGACTGTGCGTGCTGTTCACTGGAACGTGTGCCAAATATTAAATCCCACCTAAAACATTTTAATGTACACTGTTGCCAAGGTTAGACCATAATTATGGCTCGCAGTGTCAAAAAGCTATCAGATCTCATGTAGAGTCAAGCTTCTAACTCTTCACGCCCTAACTCAGCAAGCCCTAACTTTACAAACTCTACACTTAGTCAAAATATGTGGTCCGATCGCATCTACATGAGAAATAATTAACTAAATGAATGAATACCTAATTAACTATTGTATAACAAAAAAGTAATTAACAGTGAATACATTTTTCACCTTACGCCCATGTGACGGTAGCGAACGGCCAACCCACATATTTTGACTAAGGTGTGGAGTTTGTGAAGTTAGTTTAGGTAGTTACGTAGGGCTCACCCTAAACAGAACTAAAGCAAACCTGTAGTACTTATTACAGAAGACCACAAGGAGGTATGGCAAAGCAAGGAGCTTCACGTGCGCTTCCATCGGGCTCTTCATGAGCCCGGTGTAGATTTCTTAGCGTCCATAACCTGGCTACGTTTTGGTGACCTTTTCGGGAAAACTGAAGGTTTCGTCTGTGCAATTATGGACGAAGATATCTTGACGAATATCTACCGGAGGCATATTATGAAGGACGGGACGGTTGAACTACGCATCAAAAAGACCTGACGTCACACAAAAATCCTGACGTCACATAAATCGTGCATCGCGCAAATAGAGTTTACCGCGCGATGGACATAATATATACAAAAATCCTACATCAATCGTTGGGCAGTTGCCCGCCAGACACAACACCTGTCTGGATCGGAGGATCGTCATCACACTCAGCCTCATCACGCCGATCCACTGGGGAATCACGAATGAACTATGCGGCTCCCGGTTTCAACTCACTGGAACCTCAACTGGCACTGGCAAGCATCGCAAGTTGCAAGATTCAGCCCACTAACAACCTCCAGTCTCCGGAGGGGAGTGATGTGGCGCTATCTAAAAAGACCTGACGTAATCCGAATCCTGCATCGCGTTATTAGATTTTACCGCGCGATAGACATATATACAAAAATCCAACATCAATCGTTGGGCAGTTACCCGCCAGACACAACACCCGTCTGGTCGGAGGATCCTCCCTTTTCTATGGTGGATGAGTGAACTTTACACCCTGTTCCACATACCTCTAAACCACCATCCGGGTGAGTCCATCAGACATATTATTATCTGTGGTTGTTCTCGTCAAGCTAACGACGAGTACTTGCACAGGCATAACAAAGTGGTAGGATTATTCGCCAGCAACTTGCCTTGAAACATAAACTTGTGGACTCTGAGTTACCGTATTACAAGTATGTGCCCGACCCAGTCCTCGAAAATGACCATGTCATGTTGTATGTGGGTCTATCATTACTGACAGGACTGTTATTGCCAATAAGCCTGATATAGTAGTGATAGACCTATTAGCTCGCCGCGCAAAGATAGACAATGTTCCATATGACGAGAACCTCGTGAGAGCTGAGAAAGAGAAAAAAATAAAATATCTCGACTTAGCACACGAGGTTGTCAACATGTCGAATGTGAGCTCGGCTATATCATTGTGCCGATTTTCGTAACGGCCAATGGCCTGATGGCCGAAAGCCTCGACCAACATCTCTCGAGGCTCTCGTTAGGCGACTAGGTCAAGGGCCTGATTCAGAAGGCAGTACTCCTCGATTCGGCTCGCATTGTGAGGAGGTTGCTGTATCTGCAGCCCTAACCACCAGTAGTAGTTTGGACCCTGCTCCCGACACCGGCGGACCTCTATTCTTTATATAGAAGAACAAAAGAAGTACAAAATTAGTGGATTAACGAGTGATTACGAAATGTTTTCTCAGTATAGATCTAAGGTTAAAATGTTAATAGAATTGGCACACGACAAACACCTTGAGAATGTGCAATACAATCTCGCAAAGGATCCTAAATCCTTCTGGAATTATGTAAGAAGCAAAAAGGGTATGGTGAACCGTAAAAATATCACAAAAAATGGTCAAATATTATCGGATACCGAATGTGTACACGAATTTGCAAATTTTTTCAAGTCCGTGTACAGTCCCCTGAAAGCAAAACTAGACGTGCAAGCCGCCGTGGCCGAGAGTAACACAAGTAGTTCCCGAGTACATATAGAGAGTATTGATAGCACCCAGGTAAGGGAGGCGCTAACTAAACTTAAACCTAAGCGTTCAGCGGGACCAGATGGCATCCCACCATTTATTTTTAGAGACTGCAGGGATTATTTAACACAACCGCTGGTATACGTATATGATGTATGTTTTGAGCAGTCATACTTTCCGGAACGCTGGAAAACTACGCGAGTAATACCAGTACCTAAGGGCGAAGCAGGGAGTGAAGTTAGTGGATATAGGCCGGTGGCGGTGTTGTCGGTACCAGCAAAGGTGTTTGAGTCAGTTATCCATCATGGTGTCTTGAACCAGGTTTCAGTCACGTTGTCTGACTCACAGCATGGGTTCAGGCCGGGTCGTAGCACGACTACAAATCTGCTGAATTTTATGGCATATGTGGTTCCTAGCGTTGATTTGGGAGTGCAGGTCGATGCTGCATACTTTGATTTTAAAAAAGCCTTTGATTTAGTTGATAATGACATTTTATTGACAAAGCTTGCGGCAGTCGGATGCACTCCTAAATTGCTGAAATTCTTCGCTGATCATATGAGTAACAGAAAGCAGTATGTAGAATATGCTGGGTACAGATCTGAGCCCTATTTTACGAGGTCAGGCGTAAGTCAGGGCAGTAATTTGGGACCATTCCAATTTATAGTGATGGTGAATAACTTGCCCGAGGTCGTCAAGAATGCCAAGTGCCTGTTGTTTGCTGACGATTTAAAATTGCTACTCTCTGTGAAAGAACAAAAGGACTTTGTGCGCTTACAGGAAGACATAGACAGGGTTGTGGAATGGGGAAAGAAGAATAAGTTGGTGTTTAATACGTCAAAGTGTTCGGCAATAACTTTTAGTAGGATGAAAATGCCCAAGAAATATGATTATAGAGTGGACAACACGTTATTGAAAAGAACAGAAACGGTGCGTGATTTAGGAGTACGCCTTGACTCGGACCTGGCATTTCGTAATCACATCGTAAATGTTTGTAAAAAAGCCTACAGGAGCCTAGGGTTCGTCCTAAGAAGAGCTGAGGGTTTTACAAGCATCGCTGCGCTAACTTCTTTGTATAATGCATTGGTAAGAAGTCAGCTCGAATGTAACGCAATCATATGGGCTCCGCATGAAGCTAAATACACTCTCATGCTGGAGCGTATACAAAATAAATTTACTAGGTTTCTGTATTTAAGGTTATATGGTGTATATCCATTTTATCCATTGATGTATCCAACCTTGTTTGTTATAGGCATGGTGGGATACAATAAATTGGAAACAAGGAGGGACATAGCTCTTGCTACCTATATTTTTAAATTATTGCGTGGCAAGACTTCAAACCCGGGTATATTAAAAGAAATAAACCTGTGTGTACCCGACAATTATGTATTGCGAAGGCGACGGCCACGTCTATTGGCGGTTCCCAGTAGTAGGACCAATCTACTGAGTAAAGCCCCTATAACGCGTACCTTGCGTATACTTAATGACGTAGCAGACAGCATAGATCTTTTTACTTGTTCTCTGGGTGAGTTCACGAAAATCACTATGTTCAGAATATGTTATGAATATGATAAATAATAAAACTGTAATTGTAGCCACACTATTGAATTAGGAGAATCCTGTAATGATAGTGATGATGAGTTGCTAAATAAATAAATAAATAATAAATAAATAAATAAATATTTTAAATGTTTTTTAATAAAAATATTATAAATGAAAATAATAATATTATTATGTATTGAAAATGCAATAAAGGAAAAATAAATTATAATAAATCTTAGAAATATTTAAAAATGTAACAGGTAAGAAAAAAGAAAAAAAAAATTAAAAAACAAAAAACCCGACTGCAAAAACCTATAACCGAAAAGAGAAAAACAAGCATTGAACTTTGTTTTTTGTCAGGTATTGCAGGCGAGGACAAACCAAAGTTACAACATGATTACACGCGTTTGTTTTTTAAATAATTTCTTTTATTTCAAGCTTTTTAGTTTTATTAATATATATATATATATTTGGAATTAACTCATTACTAGCTTTTATTTGATACCAATAATTGTTGTAATTTACTTTAAAAAACCTTCCCCTCCGTTTTTTTTTTGTATTTGCAAATGAAATATATAAAAAAAATATAGCCTATGTCACTCCCAAAATTAAGACGAAACTAACGTAACGTAACCTAACGTAACGTAACCTCACCTCTGTAGCCTAAACGGCTTGATGGATTTTAACATACGACGTACCTCGTATGTTAAAATTACCGCTGCTGTAGTGTAATGTACCGCCTCAGTAGCCGTTTAGGCTACAGAGCGTGCCAAAGAAATAGACATACATACATACTCTCGTAAAACATTACTCTCCTTCTGGGGCAAACAAATCCACCCTATATAATCGCAGTTGTCAATATATAACTCATAAGTCCAAATACGATGGTGCTATCTTCTTTGATTGAGAAATTCCTATCACCACCTTCCGGCTCCATTACCGGACCCTGGATATTATATTGGGCTATAGTCCCTGTCAAGACAAAGCCAACGAGTCCAAACACGATGGTGTTATCTTGTGTTGTTGAGGAGTTCCTATGGCTACCTTCCGGCTCCATTACCGGACCCTGGATATTATATTGGGCTATAGTCCCTGTCAAGACAAAGCCAACGAGTCCAAACACGATGGTGTTATCTTGTGTTGTTGAGGAGTTCCTATGGCTACCTTCCGGCTCCATTATCTGACCCTGGATATTATCTCGGGCTATAGTCCTTGTCAAGACAAAGCCAACGAGTCCAACACGATGGTGTTATCTTGTGTTGCTGAGGAGTTCCTATGGCCACCTTCCGGTTTCACTATCTGACCCTGGATACAATCTAGTGTAATAGCAGTTGTCAATCCAGAACTAATAAGTCCAAATACGATGGTGTTATCTTGTTTGATTGAGGAATTTCTATGACCACCTCCCAGCTCCATTATCGGACCCTGGTTATTATCTTGGGCTATAGCACTTGCCTAGACAAAGCCTGATACCAAAGTGCAAGGCTTCGCAGGCGATTTACGAAGTCCGACACAAACATGGGCTATTTTTACACTATCAAACATTTTTTTAAAGCAATTTATTATTCCTAATTAAATTTAAACATATAATTTATATATATATTTCTAATCCCCTTTTAACCTTAGGCGGACGGCTCATGAAAATAGGAAATTAACAGCAGCTATCCTTTCTACAATAGCATATATTCATTATTCCTAGTGTATGTTGGCGTTTTCATTAGCCGTCCCCCGACGCGACGACGCTTGGATCAAAATATTACCTACAACTTTTATATCAAAGTTAAAGGGCCAATACATATTATTTTTTACTTTTTAAATGCTTTGTTTTTGTCGGGGGTTTTTTAAATTTTAAATTTAACTTTTATCATTGCCTTTATTTCGATACCCTACTCGATAGGTTTGGTTATTATTTTTTACGAATGTATGACTATTTCGTTCCAAAAATCCGCCATTTAGTTTTTTTTTTCATACACCTATCTAAGGACACTTGGGTTGGTAAGATGAATATAACGATACTCTAATTGTCGAAATCCATCCAGCCGTTTGGAAGATACGAGGTAATAAAGAAATTTACAAATTACAAACATACATACATACAAGATACGCGCGAAAAACATAACCCTTCCTTGGCAGTCCGGGTAAAAATAAAAGAAATAATTATAATAATAATAGTATTTACTGTGTTTTTTATGATTTTAAAAAATATTTCAAAATGTAAATATATAAGAAACAAAATAAATAAATGAAAATAATAGTAGGTATTTATTATCTTGATACAAAACAACTATTTTTGGTCTCATAAAATTAGAAATAATTGTAAAAGATAATAGGTAATTCGTAGTCGTTTACTCTTCGTCGTTTTAAGTGAACGTATACATCAAACGTTCCGTTGTAGATAACTTGACGGTACGGATTAATTTTATAGAGAAAACGTAAGTAAGTAAAATTAATGGATACCCTCAAATTATAACATTTATCGACTAGTAGTTCTAACAGTAGACGTCGCGAGCACAAACTTTGTTGCAACAACGATTAACCTTTAGCCTGCTAGTCACACCAAAATAATCACACTGTTAGTCGCGTGGGGTCTGTCTGGATCCCAGAGTTCATTTGTAAAAAGAAACATAAATTCCTAACTAATATTATAAATGCGAAAGCGAGTTTGTTTGAAATGCTATAACGGTTGTTCGGTTCCTTGTTGAGCTAGAAAAGCAGAACCCTAATAACAAGAAAACTTTTGAGTAAAAATTTGTAGGCCAGCTAGAAACATTAACAAATAGGTTTAAATAAATGGTGAGCCAGTTACTGCATTTTGAGAAGCTATTCTGCTCATCATGCCGAAGATCCTCATCAGATCTTCACTTTTGGAGACCAACTTAAAGTTACCACCTTTCAAATAAAAAAAGAACCTTCGTTATCGGATCTCATAAGGCGAAGATATCCAGTAGCCCCCTTTTTGCCCCATTATAGATGAAGTACCCTTCAATCAAAAATCCCCGACGACAAAAATTACAAAAAAATACACAAAATTTAACGTTGTAGTTGAAAAACATGCTCTCCCATACATTCCAACTGCAAATGTAAATTGATATTTACTCGTTAACTTGTAAAGGATACTAAGCTGTGATAGTTTTCCTTTTCACCCGACTATGGCGAAGAAAAAAGGAGGGTTATGATTTTGACCGGTACGTATGTATGTATGTTCATCTGTTCCCTCATATCTTCTAAACGACTCATCACAATTTCACAAATGAGGTATCGTTGGAAGCGTCTTGATCGTCCGCTGGTTATATAAATTAAAAATGGCGCCCTCTAGAGGATATAAAGTCAGGAACTAAAAAAAAAAAATTGTTTAATCCTACCATGTTGGGTATCAAATGAAAGGGCTTAATCAGCACATTTCAAATATATATATTATAACCCCAAAAGAATTTAAACAAATCAAAAATCTGGAGTCACACGTAATCTGTTTAATTTATGCCCTAACACGTGTGACTCCGGATTTTTAATTTGTCTGTCTGTGGTGTCTTGTTTATAACTTTTTAGTCGTAGGTGGGTTTTAGTTTTTATTACTTTAATAACTTTGTTATACTGCCGTGATTTTTTTTCGCAAACGGATCCCTGAATCGAAGAATAATGTTCACACACCGACACGACGCCCCATAACATGGGACAGTTGAGAAAAAGAAATCATCACTTTACGTGTAGGGAGGAAAGGTACCGTACAAAAAAATATTTAGCATGAACATAAACTTGCTGATTTTGTCAGACTTGATGCAGAGACGCTTCGCTCGCTAGGCTCGCTCGGTCAATAATATTGTAAAACTCTTCGCATATAGGTTTTCTAACCAAAATTATCAATATAGATTAATAAAAGAAACATGGCTTGAAATGTTTACGTCGGTTTAAAATTTACCTATTGATGTAATTAATATTCAAAGTGATATTAATAGTGAAGTTAATCAACCTTGCGGAATGACATGCGTTACGTGCTGTCATGCATGCATGACCGTTTAGCTGTATTGCATGATGTCAATGAGATGCAAACTACGTGCTGGCAGTTGATTGACAATTTTTCATCATGCAATGAAAAATATAGACTATTTCTGAACTTCGAAGTTCAAAACACCGATGTACTGTATTTATAAAGTTTATGAGTAGGTACGACTTACGTGAGTTAGAATGTACGCTATGACGAATTACTTAATAGAGAATGTTCAAGATCGCGATGTACGGAATATCGAAATCTTGCTTTATCGAATTACTAAATCCCGAATGTTAACGATCGAGATTCAGAGCGGGTTTCGCTTTTATGTTTATATAAGTAATCTGTAATCTATCATCATGTAAAGATGTATTTTCTGTAAGTATTTTTTTTCAAAATTTTGGCTGAGTAGTTTCGGAGATAAGGGAAGAAATGGTCAATTTTCATCTGTTTTCTTATATATTATTTGAGATCCTGACAATAAGCCCTTTCATTTGATATGTCGAACGGTACAGTTTGCAAAACACTTTTTTTTTAATTTTCAGTTTGCCCCCGATCATTGACCCCCATAATCAAAATTCATTTATTTTCGGCACACGTCCGTGTTTGGGTCACAGATAAGGTCCTATGATAATATTATTTTACTTAATATAATAGCATACCAATGGTTTCTAAAAAAAAAAAAAATACTATAATCTACTTACCTATACCAATACCATACTCCTTTTCTTCGCAGAAATATTAAATTATGTTCATTTCATATTCATATTTCATGCTATGATTGCAGTCTACTTACCTACGTTCGCAAATTATTTATTCTACGTACATTACTTTCATATCTGTGGATAGATTATTTGTGTTTTCAAACCTTTTTCTGTATAATAAAGTAAATCTATTCCATACGAGCGCAGAAGGCCTCTTCACTGTACTATCTATTGACTGAATAATGTTACCAAGCACAAAATTAGTGCAGTACGGCAACTGCATGTCATGCCGCATGATGGACCCACAGGTTCCTTCATGCAGCATGATAATTCACGTAGGTAGTCTAGTTACAAGAATTGCATGCCATGCCACATGGTCGTCTAGGGACCGCTTAACAATTTTATGTACCTACTATAATGTAATACATAGGTACTTATATATTTATGAAACATGATTGATGTTTAATACTTTTAACGAATCAATATGAAAAATGTGAATATAATAAAAATACATACTAACATGCTTTCAGTATTCTATGAGATGCGTTTATTTACCCTCCTTGCCTATTGCATATTCAAATACAATCGTATTATGGAGCCGGTCGTGCTTTGGAGCTGACACACACTTTTTTGTGTTCAAGGAACTTCGTTCCAAAAACAAGATGGTGACGTTAATTCCGATTTTGGACACGGGCCAAAATAACTTTGTAGCGCTTTATAAGAGTTTGACACTCGCGACGCGTGTTGCAGGTGCGGCAGCTGAGCAACAAGTCGGTGTCGTGGATCCGACGCCGCGACGCACACATCCTCACCGTGGACCGCTTCACCTTCATCGCCGACGAGCGTTTCCAGGCCTTCCTAGTCGAGGCCACCGACACCTGGACGCTGCAGGTCTCACTTGCATTACTATCTTGTGGTCCATTCACAATTATTTTGCAAGTTTGGGGCAATATTTTTTCATCTTTTGAAATCTTGGCGAATAAGGATAAATTAAATGACCACAGTTACAAAGTATAATAAATACTTTGCAGGGAGTTCTCACTTGTATTATTTCGTGACTGTGTTGGTATTTTGAGCGACGAGTGACAATAAGCGTATGTGCAGGTGAAGTACGTGCAGGCGCGTGACGCCGGCGTGTACGAGTGCCAGGTGGGTACCGAGCCGAAAATGAGCCACTTCGTGCAACTCAACGTTGTAGGTGAGTATACTCACACAACTGCCTCCATCTATTTGTCACAGAATTCTGTAATTCTGATCGTTCGATGTCGGCTGCAGCTGTGTCGTCTGGACATTGACCTCTTCCAAGTTATACAACAACCCTCGGTTCTCCGCCTTCTGCGCCAAGTCTGACCTAGCCAATTTTTTTAAAGATCTGTCGTCCCAAACTAGGCTTGCCAACTCGTGGTCACAAGCAAGCCGAATCTGTAATATATTCGATGTACATGTCGACAGTGCCAAAGATCGAGATCGTGGGCGAGTCGGACCTGTACGTGAAGGCCGGCACTACGGTGAGCCTCAAGTGCGTCATCACGCAGGCGCTGGAGGAGCCTGCCTACATCTTCTGGTACCACAACGACGAGCGGGTGCTCAACTACGACAAGAGCCTCGTCGAGATCCGCATGGAGCGGGTCGCCCCCGACACTACGGTACCGTACACCATGACACCACCAAGACACACGTGACACTCTTGTCGACGAATTCCCATACAAACTTTCATCCCCTATTTAACCCCATGGGATCCGTCCTTAGTGGTCACCTTCGATATGAAAGGAACTCGTGTGTAAACTTTCAAGCTTCTAGAGCCAATGACAATGACCCTTCTTTTTAACCGACATCTTCAAAAAGGAGGAGGTTCTCAATTTGTCGGTATGTTTTTTTTTTTGTATGTATGTTACGCGATTACTCCGCCAATTATGGATCGATTTTGCTGATTCTTTCGATTCGATTTTTTTGTTTGGTAGGTCATGCTTCAGAGGTGGTCCCATATAAAAGAGACGTTTCATTTTTGTATGGGAATCCGGCCATAACATGTACACTTTATAAAACCTGGAAACCGAACCCCTGAATACAGTAAAGGCTTTTTTTTCATAATATCTGATATTTTTTGGGTACTAATTATAAACTGAAAATGTTTGACGTTAAACGACCATCGACAGCCGTCATGACAGATTGGTTGGACAGATGACGTTTACATTTTTCAAAAATAGGGGTGAGGCGATGTATCGTAACAGATAGAAATGACAGATATTAAAAAATAACAGTTAACAATTATTAGATGAAGATATTCAATTGAGATTTAAATACGTATTTATCGTCCGTACAAAAATATCAGGTTGTTATTTAATAACAGATATTTGGATCTGTTATTTTTTTGTAACAGTAACAGTGATAACAGTTATCGTGTTTAATCTGTTACAACGAATCTCTATTTTAAAATCTAGAACTGTCAAAGATGTGATGTCAAATACCAATTGAATATTTCGTCCAGAAGTACCTACAAAGCTACAATCCCCGTTTTTTTTTAAATGATGAATCACACTTTATAATTAATCAAAAAAGTTGTTTTTAGGTAGGTCTTTCTTATTATTTAAATAACGTCTACGTGATTTTATTATGTTTAAATGTAACGTGACTTCTGGACGAAAGCATTGTGTAAGTATGTCGACGCCATGATCAATAGAATATGGCAATAATTTGATAAACTATTATTTTTTGTACCAAAGAAATCAGGGGAATATTCAGGAAAGAATATTTTTCCACAATTCGCGGATTTTTTCCTTTTTTTTCATTAGCTTACACTTTATGGCCAAAATGTAACATCTCCTTTATTAATTGACTCCGTCACTGTTATTTACATAGCAGGTAGTGATATTCGCATTTGTGTGGGGTAGGTACCACAACTAAAAAGTAAAAATAAAAATATTTTACAAAAAAAAAACCAACTGGCTTCCAAAAAAAACATAAAAAAAGTGAAAAATAACTTTAATTTCGGAAGTCGGTAGCAAAAACAAAAATTGAAAAGCAAAGACACCGACTTCCGAAATTTAACTTATTTTTCACGTTTTTTGTATTTTTTTTTGGGAGTCGGTTGTTTTCTTTTTTTGTAAAAAAAGTTTTTATTTTACACTTTGTTGTGTTTTTTTTTTTTCTGTACCCTACTAGTGTTATAAACACTCACGAGTTCCAAAATAACGGTTCGCAATAAAATGCACTTAGCTGCTCGGGCTGCTCCCCCTGCACAAGCGTCAAAATGTATGTGACGTATGGATATTATCAAACTGCAGTTGAGAGGAACAAGAACAATGTTTGGATGAACGGTTTTAATCTGCACTAATATTATAGAGAAAATATTTTTATTTTTGTATTTTTTATTTTTGTTTGCATAATCAAACACTACTGGACTGATTTAAAAAAATCTTTTAATAGGTGTTCCTTGTTGATACGGTTTAGTTTTGTTTGTAACGACGTAGATTAATTTAAAGAGGTGTTGCTTCTTATGTGTTTATTTCGATACTAACTAGCTACTCGTTCATACATATTTTAAAGGATCTTTTCTTACACACACATAGATATAAGTACACACATGCAAGCAGTATGGTTTTAAACGGTTAAAACATGCCGCCCACCAAGGGCTTACAAAGACCTTTATAAATCATAAACTTAAGTAACTAATTAATTTAAATTTCATTATAAACGTATATGCACAAGTCATAGACCCTAATGAAAATACTCATGCATTAATACAGAGGCAATAGTATAAACTGATTTGATTACATTGGAACATTGAACATAATTTTATTATAATATTAATCATCAATGTCTATAGGCAAAGGACACAACTTGTTAAAGCTGCGCTTAACTACACTGTCACCACCTTTAACACTGTACACTCTTGTAACACCATCGTCACCTGGATGCTTAGCAACAATCCGACCTAACGCCCATTTGCCAGGAGGGAGTTGATCATTTTTGATGAGTACAATGTTGCCAATATCAAGCTCCTTGCATCGCTTGATCCATTTTGGCCTGTGCTGTAAGCTGGTTAGGTATTCTGCTTGCCATTTATGCCAGAATCCAATCAACTTCTGCATATGCCTCCAGCGTGACAGGTGACTAATTGGTACGTCTTTAAGATTAGGTTGAGGGACATTAATTGGTGCTTTGCCAATCAAAAAATGGCCTGGTGTTAAGGGTGTTATGTTGTCTGTGTCTTCATCATCTATTGGGCTTAGTGGCCTGGAGTTTAAGCATGCCTCGATCTGGCCAAGCAGGGTGCTCATTTCTTCGAATGTTAGGTGATTGGTCAGAATTCTTTTCATGTGGTGTTTTATAGATTTCACGCCCGCTTCCCACAAACCACCGACATGAGGGCTGTAGGCAGGTATGAAGTGCCACTGCGTTCCATCCAGTGCAAGAGACTCTGCTACTGGACCTTCGAGTTCAAATTTTGCCTCCTTCCAAGCAGCTGCCAGTTCCTTATTGGCTCCTACAAAATTTCTGCCTTGGTCACTCCATATCTGTGAGCATCTTCCCCGTCTGGCGACGAACCTCTTGAAAGCGCCAATGAAAGATTCGGTAGTGAGATCGCCGACCATTTCTAGATGAATGGCTTTGGTGGACATACAAATGAACACGGCAACATACGCTTTATTAGTTCGTACTCCTCTGCCTTTGGATGCTAAGACTTGATATGATCCCGCAAAATCCACCCCACTGTTTAGAAATGGTTTGGCTGGAGTGACTCTGACCTCTGGTAAGTCACCCATAAGTTGATTTTTTGTTGCAGCACTATGTTTGGAGCATATTAAGCATTTGCGGATTCTGGATTTGATTAAAGTCTTCGCCTTGATTAACCAAAATTTAGTTCTTAGGTAGGCCATCATTATTTGAATTCCACCATGTAAAGACTTAATATGAGCATCTTTCACGATAAGTATGGATAAATTGCTGTGATTATCTAATATTATTGGGATTTTGGAGTCTTCAGGTATATCTGCATGTCTCAATCTGCCGCCCACCCTAAGTATATTTTCTTTGTCCAGATAGGGTCTCAGGAATTTTAATTTGCTATCCCTTTTTACTTCATTCCTTTTACTTAGATTCATAATTTCATCATAGAACCTTTCCCTTTGGGTTATTCTAATGCAGGCTTTGAGTGCTTCATCTAATTCTTGAGTAGTTATGACTGCATCTTTGTTTACCGTCCTTTTCCCCTTGAGAAATCTTTTGCAATAAGTTATTGATTTTAAAACTTCTTTCAAACTATCAAATTGATGAAATTGGTTTTCTAGACTTTCTTCTTCTAATTTTAAATTTGTTTGTATTACTTCTCTGTTTTCTAAACTTGTGGTTAGGTTGTCAGATTTATTAAATGTTATTGTTTTCTGTCGTAGCCATTTTGAGCCCTTCCACCATTGCTCATCTTCCTTTAACTCCACAATATGTTCCCCCCGTGATGCAACATCTGCAGGATTATCGGTTGTTCGTACTAGGAACCAATTGGATCCTGTGTTATCCAATATTTCCACTACCCGGTTTCTTACAAAAACATGCCATCTTGTTGGGTCTCCAAGTAGCCAAGAAAGCACTATTGTGGAGTCACTCCAAGCGAATATTTTATCATCCGATATACTCATTGCTGTTTTAATTTGTTTGAGCAATCGAGATAAGAGAAGGGCACCGCACAACTCTAATCGCGGAAGAGATACTGGTTTAACTGCAGCTACTCGAGTCTTTGCAGCTATAATCTGTTTTTATTTCTTCCTTATCCTTTACAACTCTGACATAAGCAACAGCTGCATAGGCTTTGGTAGAGGCATCACAAAAACCGTGAACTTCTATGATTGTTTCTTTATGACTTGTGGTTCCCAGCCATCTTTGTACTTCAATTTCATTAACGTGTTGAAGATTATTTTTTGCGCCGTCCAGTCTACTACTAGTACTTCTTCATCCCAGCTGATTCCTTGCAACCACAGTCTTTGTATTAGTAGCTTTGTTGGTAGCATCGCTGGAGCTAACCAACCAAGTGGGTCAAATAGTCGTTGGACGTCGGCAGGAATCGTGCGTTTGGTTATCGTGTTTTTCATAGAAGGTAAGTTAAGACTGTACTGAAAGACGTCTTTGCCCATGTTGCATCGAAGGCCTAAAGCCGTGATGATGCCATGGATGTTCATGTCTAGACTAGCATGCGATGTTCGTTTTGCAGGTTCAAATTGTCTTAAGAAGTTAGCGTCGTTTGAGCACCATTTTTGCAGTGTGAAGCCTCCTTTCTTTAGTATAGCTTCTACGCTCTTCGCTATGTGTATTGCATCCTCCAGATTGTCATTCGAAGCCATTAGATCATCAACATAGAAGTCTTCTTTGATCATTTTGGCAGCATCAGGGCATACGGTTCCTTCATCATCTGCGACTTGATGTAAAGTTCGAACAGCTAAGTATGGAGCAGATGCTGTGCCGAAAGTGACGCGCGTAAGTCTGTAGTCTTTGACTGGTTGGCTAGGGTTACTCCTCCATACTATTCTTTGCAGGTCCCTGTCTTCTTTCGTCACTAAGACCATACGGTACATGCGTTGTATGTCAGCCACAAAACAAATCTTCTTCGTACGCCATCTCATAATGAGGCTCCTCATATCTGATTGCAGCTGTGGTCTAACTAGAAGTTCGTCATTCAAAGAAACATTGTTGTTTCCCTTTTGCGATGCATTGAAAACTATTCTGATTTTCGTAGTTTCCTTGTCTTCTTTTACCACTGCATGATGTGGCAGGTAACACTATCTTTATTTATTTCTTCTTGTGATATCTCTTCCATATGATTCATATTCATGTATTCATCCATGACTTTTGTATAGTCAGTTTTTAGTGTAGGATTCTTCTCTAGTCTTTTTTCCAATTGATAAAGTCTCTTTATAGCTATTTCTCTTGTTCCTCCTTGCGTTGATAACAACTTGTCTGTTTTCCTTGGTAGTTTGACAATATACTGTGCGTCTTCTGTTCTTGAGTGAGTGGATTGGTAAATTTCTTCACATTTTCTTTCGTCTTGTGTTGGTGTAGTTTTATCTTCAATATCCAACTCCCACATGGTTTTTAACATCTTGTCTAAGTCAAGGCTGTGGTGCATCACAATAAAATCATTGGTGTTTCCTTTTTCATGTATGTTTCCAAACAGGATCCACCCTAGGCTGGTGTTTTGAGCGCATGGAGAACCTGGGGGACCTTTGATAATATCGCTTCTTAATATTTGGGCACATACTTCGACACCTAGTAGGAGATCAACTCTTCCTCGTGTATTAAAGCCTGGGTCGGCTAATGTGAGACCTTCTAAATGAGACCAGGTGTTGGTTGGAATGGTATGTGATGGTAATTGCATTGTGATTCGTGTTGACATAATATAAGCCTTCACCTTTAACTTGAAACTGTCGTCGTATCTTGATCGAAGCTCGATATAAGCAGCGTGTTTAACGGCAGTTGTGGTCGAGCCAACCCCATTGACTGTTGCGTGAGTAGGCATTCTCTTGAGTCGTAACAGCTGGGCAGCTCTCTCACTAATGAACGTGGCCTGCGAGCCCTGATCAACGAGCGCACGCAGTACTGTCACTCGCCTTGATTCGTTACAAACTGGCACAAGTGCTGTGGCCAATAGTGCTGTGCATGTACTGGCGGTGAAATGCGACGCAAGCTCGACTGGTTCACTAGTTTCCTTTGGTTTGGTTTGTTCTTCACTTTGTTGTTGCTTGTTATCCGATAGATTGGTGATACTTGGTTTTGCATGTTGATGAACAAGAGAGTGGTGGCGCTTGTGACAAATGCGGCAGGACATATTTAACCGACACTTCCTAGCTGAGTGTCCTGGTGCCAGACAATTGAAACATAGCTGGTGCTTCTTTACATATTCACACACCTCTCTGTTGGTTCCATTTTAGTGAAATCCTTGCAATGGCATAGCGTATGGTTATCCTTACAAAGTAAACAACTTCTTGGTTGATTAGCAGCAGGTGCTGTAGAATCGTGGACTGTATATTCTTTACCCTTTGATGGTTTCTCTCTGGAAGGCGGGGCGATCAGTTCCAGTGTGCGAAATTTAGTTTGTAAGAACCTCACAAGTTCTTCCCATTTAGGTAATTCCTCTAAATTATCTTTATACGCAAACTGTTCCCATTCCCGGTGTGAATCTGGATCTAGTTTCTGCACAGTTACAAATATGAGGAATGGATCCCAAGACTCAGTCGACACTTTTATATTTCTTAAACTATTGATGCACTCACTTGTTGTGTCTAACAATGTCTTTATATTATAAGCAGTTTGAGAAGTAATCTTCTTCTGCATCATTAGTTTTCGAATGAGAGAATTTACTATGATCCGCCGGTTACCAAACCGATCTCGTAACAAATCCCAAGCTTGATCGTAATTACTTTCTGTTATTTGTAAGTGCTTTAATAATGATTCTGCCTCCCCGGTTATGCTACTCTTCAAGTAGTGAAGCTTTTGAACCTTGGACAACGTGGAATTGTTGTGAACTAACGAAGTGCAGAGATTCTTGAAAGCACTCCAATATTCATAGATTCCCGAAAAGGTGGGTAACTGTATTTGCGGCAGCTTGAGATTTCCTTCATAAGTTGTGCCGGTATTGTAAGCAATGTCATTTAATCTCGGGTTTTGGTTAACCGATAAAAGATCTTTCAAATCAGCCTGCATACATAAATATAAATCTTCAAGAACAAAGTAGTCTTCATTTGCAAAATACGGAATATCATTCTTCTTTTCTTTAGGTACCACCTTTAATAGGTTATGGTGCGCCGTAGTAAACTTCCTCCAATATTCTTCAATGGATTGCAATCGTGTTTCAATGTATCCCTTTGTAAGTCTTTGTTTTGGACATTTCTTTAGGTTAGTTTGCGTCTTTTGTAGCAATAACGCAACATTTTCTAACTCCGCTAGCAATTGTTGCGCTGTGGTAGTCATTATTTCAAAAGTTGCAATGTAGGTCACGTATTCGAAGAGATAATCCAATCGTAATACTTCGTAAAAACACAACTTAATTACTTTTTCTTGTTATGTGCACAAATCACTCATAGCAAACGAGTTCCTTATCTAAGGAATCGCACTGATCACTAGACCACCCAGGTAGATTTATTTATCCGGTTCGAAATTCGACCATGTTCCTTGTTGATACGGTTTAGTTTTGTTTTTAAGGACGTAGATTAATTTAAAGAGGTGTTGCTTCTTATGTGTTTATTTCGATACTAACTAGCTACTCGTTCATACATATTTTAAAGGATCGTTTCTTACACACACATAGATATAAGTACACACATGCATGCAGTATGGTTTTAAATGGTTCAAACACTAGGTGAACTGTTTATTATCACCGAGTAACATAAGTTTATAAAGATATTACGCGGGCAAAGCCGCTGGCAAAAGCTAGTTTAAGATATAGTTCACTGCTGTAAAATAAGTAACCCGATGGTCCGCTGTTATTGCAGGTGGGTAACTTGATCATCTACAGTCCGCGGCGCGAGGACTCCGGGAACTACTCGTGCTCGCCCTCCAACCTGGACTCCGCGTCCGTCATGCTACACGTGCTCAGCGGTCAGTGCCACTGCATCACGGTTTAATGTTTGCCATAATGTAAAATGCCATAATTTTATATACCATACTTATATTTGCCATAATTTCATTAGAAATAACGCTTCAGTAATAATCGTGAAATTGAATTAAAATTACAAAAATCATTATATTATACAAAATCAAGAATTACATAAAATCATTTTCACTAATTTAATTGGTCATAATCGATCAAGTGTCATAATAATTTTAATCCATTTTATTTGCCATATTTTTCATTTGGGCCATACTAGCACAGCAGCGTATTTCCATTCTGTGCATGGCCAAAACGCAACCATAGGAATCTGCTCGCGTATACATTGTAATGCAATTTTGTGATTACAATGTATACACGAATTTTGCGTACAAACTATGTATACAAGTATATACATAGTTTGTAACGTAGACGCGCACGTCATATACAAGGTCAAAACGCCACCATAGGAATTTTCTCGCGAATTGTAATGCTATTTTTACAAGCTTTATATGTATTAGCTTGCTCTGTTCGTGTTTCCGGCAACTCCAATTGTCATCCATTTTTCAAGCACTTCCTGGCATCCGATTGAGCTGAAACTTAGCATACTTATACAACTACCGAGACATTTTGATAAAATTATACCAAGGAGCTGGTCTGATGATGGAGCCGGAAGTTACACATAGGACCTCCTCAATCAAACAAGATATCACTATCGTGTTTGGACTCATTCGTCATGTATTGACAAGTGCTTTGACACTAGGTGGTGCTCAGGATCTGATGATGGAGCCGGAAGGTGCAATTACAAAAAAGGGGACAAGTAGGTTTATTTGTCACAGAAACAGTGCAAAAGATAACTCGATAACTCTTAAGGAAATGAATAGGATGAGCTAGAGAGATAAATTGTGTAGAGACAATAAAAAACGGCTAATCAAAACAAACAGCACGTGGCGAAAGATGATGCAATGTTAAGAATAGATACGCAGATATGATTACCATAGAATAGAAAGAGAGATCAACACATCAAAATGGCGAGCATGCAACTGCTCGCGTATAGATTGGAATCTAGAGTCTGTATCGTATTACCGTACAGGCGAGCAGCCTGCGGCGATGCAGCACGGCAACGCGGCGCAGGCAGCGCGCGCACCGCCCGCGCAAGCGCTGCTGGGCGCGCTGGCCGCAGGCCGCCCGCGTGCGCTTCTGAGGCTACTGCTGCTCATCGCGCTCGCGCTTGTCTACCCGTGAGTTACACCGCCATTATATAGCATGTTTACAAGACTCCGCGAATAAAGTCCACCAGTCGGACTGATCGCACTTTCGTGCAATGTCATTTAATATTAGGTCCCTACCTATGAAATTGGTGTTTTGGGGGAATTTTACAGAAGGTTCATTTTTCATACTAACATTTTCTTAATTTATATAACAACCATAAACACTAATGTTTTAAAACTTTTATGGACTAATGTTTAAAAACTAAGATAACGTATGCCCCTTAGATTAAGCGACAAAAATAAGTTATAACTAAGTTTAAAAAAAAATAGTGGTCATTTCTGCTAACAAAATGAGGAGTCATTTTTATGGTATTTTTTATGTTTAGAAAACTATAAGTAATAAGGTTTTTTTACTATTGCTAGTTGTCTATGATGGTCATTATTAGATATAATACCAAGTAATTGATGAATATTTTAAATCATAGAAGTGACGAAGTGGCAAATATAAAAATTTCTTCTCTATGGAGACATAGAGAAGAAATTTTTATATTTGCCAATTTCATAGGTGGGACCCAACATAATACCGTCAGGATCTGAAAATAATCAAGTAATCTATACAGTTTGTTACTTTAGGTTACAATTTCAGGGTTTCTAGTTATTTCGACTTCACCCACTGCTGGGCTTATGCTTGTCTCTTCAGGTCAATCCCCACGCTCCTGTGCCAGCCTCATCCAAGTTTAGCCCGCGATGGCAACAATTTCGTCCAACGTCCAACAATCTCACAACCGGATGACCGACATAACCTGTTTTCCAGTCCTTGGATGCCACTCTATAACAGTCTTACTCCACCTGTCATCACTGCGCCTTGCCAGGTGCCCTGTCCAACTCCATTTAAGTTCCATAATACGCTTTCTGATATCGAAGTCCTTCGTACGTCTTTGGATCTCGACGTTTGGAGCTCGATTTATTAGCCTGATGCCAAGCATAGAGCGCTTCATGGCTCTCTATGCACCTCTCAGCTTGTACACCACAGCCTCCTGCGTGAGCGTCTACGTCTGAGCATAGTACGGCATGGTGGGCGGAACACATTGGTTATAGAGGTTTCAATTAAGTAGATCGTGTGTATGACGGCTCCACTTTTAGACCACTTTTAAACCCGAACTTAATAGTTACCAGTGTTGATATACGGCACCCTAGAAACATTTCTGATGTACGGCTGCTTATTTAACATGGCGTGGTTTTTGCTTCCAGGTTGCTATGTCACGACGAGGATGACGGCAAATAGCGCAGCGAAGTGTGAGCCAGCCCGTGAGTGCGGACTCGAGTGACTACAGTGTGAGTGTGAGTGAGTGTGCGAGTGACTGCGCGGGCGCGCGCGCCCTCACGTCCAACAACACCCGCATGCGATGCGGAGTGGTTAAGTTAAATGTATTGTAAAAATTTCAAATGTATTACTTAGTGGAACGGTCTGTCGTACGCGTTGTGATATGAACGATGTGAGAAGATAATTTAAATTACGAGATAATTCGTATTACCTACCTACTAAAGTTTATATTATGGGAAACAAAACTATGTACATAGGCCGACGGCGCGAGGGGAGCGGCGCGCGGCGCTTCGCGAGCGGACTGCCGCTCGGGCGTCTTTCACATTTGTAAAGTTGTACATAATTATTATAAACGATTATAATTAATTATATAATAGTAACATTGATTAATCTACTGCGCGACCGTGGCGACGTCGTTCTTATGGTTGTGTGAACGACACATGTGTCAGACACTGCGCATCGCACGTAACCGACGCATGTGTCTCATGATTCTGAAACAGTTCTAAGACATTCGTTTCGTCGATGAACATATGATAATATGATGATATGGAACCTTCCAACGCAATTGTTTATCATAACCGCGGTTACACCAAGAAAAAAAAAATCACCTGTAAGTAGTACGTTTTTCGCTTATTGTTGAAATTTTAAACAGTTTTCTACAAGCGTTAGATGCATCTAGTCTTCACACCTTGTTTTAGGTGTAAACAATAAACGAGGAAGTTCTATCAGCGAAACACTTGAAAGTGAATCGTTCTGTCGGCATGCGAAACGAATTTCGTAGAACCCCTCGCACGTTCCCGACGCATGTGTCTGAAACTCGTATGTGCCGGACGCATGTGTCTGACACTACGCCTGTGTGTGCCCGCGACACATGTGTCCGACATCACGCATGTGTGTGCCCGCGACACATGTGTCCGACATCACGCATGTGTGTGCCCGCGACACATGTGTCCGACATCACGCAAGCGCGCCGCCACGTGGAGCTTTGCTCGACTACTCATAGCGACATCGAAATCGTTTTAACCGCCAACGTCTTACGGACGGCCATTTTACTCGTGTCATTTGTTTAACAGTACAAAACTGCAAGGAATTGTATCATAACTTGTGAATTTGATTGAATTGATACCGAACTATGATAGTGATATTTTATTTTGGTTGAAGTTTCGGTACTAGACGACAGCCCACTCTCATGTATAAAACTTTAATTTCGCTAACCGGTGCCTGTGTAGTAAAAGCACGCTGTAAACCGCACGTCCTTGTTAAAAAATTGAAATTAGGAGGCCGTATACGAAATTTTGCCGATTTAGCTAATTTACGTGATTACAGGCGATAAAATTAAAAAAAAAATATGACTCCCCCGAAAATCATTCAAGCTGTCGAGAGACTGAATGATTTACGTGCTTTACTAACTAAAAACTGTAGGTACTTAGACACAGTGACCCCCATGGGCATATACAAAAAAAAGTTTTTAGTATGTACTTATCAATTAGGTAGGTACTTAACCATTTCCCTAAAAATATTACTAGGCACCAATGGTGACCCCCCCCAAAATCTTGGGCTGCGACCGTGCCTGGGTCAGTACCTACACGCTGCGAGTAACTAGCGCTAGTTCAAGCACCTGTGCAGGCACCGTGTAGACTAACGTGTAAATAAGTTGGCGTGTCCAGTGGCTTCCACCTCAGTCCGGACCTCCGCTCCTCCACGTATAGTGCATGGGATGTGAGTGAGCTGTTGTCCCGCACCGCTCATAATTTGTTAATTTTACTGAACGAATGTCGTCGAACAGTGGTTCCGAGTTGAAAAAGTTTGGTTCGTTGACACTGTTACTGCCTCACTTGTAAATAATATAATATAAGTAATACAAAATAAAGATGAAATCGTTGAAACATTGTTGGTAGTATTATTGCAACTCCATGCCGCACTCCTTGCCACAAGCTGAATGCTTGCAGTGACAGCACTTGACTGTTAGAGCCCAGGTAGGTTTATGGGTAAAAAAAGGTTATGAATTTCAACACATTGAGTGTTGAATTTCAACACATTAGTGTAGAAATTCATAACCTTTTTTTTCAAGTCTTAATTTCTCTCAAGTCATCATCTGCGGCTTTAGTTAGAATTCAATAAGAATATAATGCATTCATTTGGGCTCCACACGAATCTAACATAAATATATGTTCATGTAGGAGAAAGTACAAAACAAGTTTGTGGTTTAACTACTTGAGGAATTTAAAAAAAAATTGTACCCCCGGTTTTTGCCTTGTCCCTCGACTTAACTCATTTATTTTGTTGTGATCAATGATTTCTAGCAGAATAATAATATTAATTTAAGATTATTTTCATATACAACATTTTATGCCCACGTTTTCTGTTTATTTCATCCATTCATCATAAATAATATTAAAATATACATCTAACACTAAAATAATAATAATTATGTACAAGTATATATAGAAAAGGAGGGGAAATGCATCAAACAGTTCGTGCTTTCATTGTCAAACTAATTCGTGGCCAGCGCCAGCGCCACAGACTGCGCGGAAACATTGTTGAAGTCTTAGATTATAATCTGAGTGTTCTGTGTTTCAATTTCTTTGCTCGGATAGGTGACCAAGTTTTACTATTATAAATCACTTTTCTTTAATTATTGTTAATGGTGACACATTTTTTTGTATAGTATTAATTTGATATCAAAAAGTTAATAGTGCTAAGTACGATGGGTAATATTTAGGGTTCCGTAGTCAACAAGCCATGTCCGTCCGTCCGTATGTTCAAACAATTTAAAACTACAAGAAGGTAGCATTATGTGAACTTCGTTTTGTGACTTATTCTACGATCAAAAATAAAATCGAATTTTACAGCAACACACACACACTTTATTTTGAAATTTCTCACTTGCGCTTGTATGCTGTTTATCCATTTTATCCGCTTATGTACCTAACTTTATTTATTTTAGGTATGGTTGGATATAACGAACTGGGGGTCAGGAATAGGAGCGATGACGCACTCATCTCGTACATAAAGAAAAGTACTTACGACGGAAGGTACATAATGCATTTTAGGGAACAGGTTTGTGCGTTCCGGACTGGTACTTGTGGCGAAGACGACAAGCAGCAGGAGTCATGCCTGTGCTGGTGCCACGCGCTCGGACCAATGTTTTAAGGCGCCATTGACGCTTGCACTCTGCGAGTTACACGGACCTATTGTGTTGTTCTGAGTTTTGTTGTTTACTAGGATAAGAATTTAGATAAGTACACTAAACGGTACAGTAAACGGATCTGACACTTCTTAAAAGGAGGCGGTGTTGTACAGACTGTGCTCAACAACAGCAAGCAATAAAAAAAATATTTTTACAAAAACAAAACTAGTTCCAAAAAAAACCAAGCTTTTATTTACCTTGCCTTGTTAGTTAGTTTGCCTATGTATTTGTGACATCTTGCAAGCTGAATTAAAACCACTAACTCTTATCCTACGGAGTTTTACAAGTTGGTTGATTTTAGATATGTATTGCAAAATTCATAATAGAATAGACTAGAGTACTCTTTATTATGTACCTACACCATAAAAAATACAGATATAAATGTAGAAATTTAACACAGGGTGACACAATGGGCGGCATAATCTTACTGTCAACTAGCCTATCGACTTTGACAGCGGTTTCATTTCGTAGCAGTAAGGGTAGTGTTCGTTGTTCATATGTAAATACACAGGTAGGTACGTAAAAAACGCATTGAATACATAACCACCTACTTTTTAGGGTTCCGTAGTCAACAAGGAACCCTTATAGTTTCACCATGTCCGTCTGTCTGTCCGCCTGTCCGTCTGTCCGCGGCTTAGCTCAGAGACTATTGGTACTAGAAAGCTGTAATTTGGTATGAGTGTACTGCCACGGACTTTAATTGATCAGCCACCTGGCACTGTTCGCATTTTAGCCGTGTAATGCAAATCGGGTTTATTCGGTTCCCGACACGGAAAGTCATAATGTCTTCGTATTAGTAGAAGAACATTTTATTTATAACTTTACCTGTTGGCTAACCTGAGAGCCAGAACTACAAACTTGACAGCAGAGTGACTCCCTAAAGTCAACCAATTGCAGGTCTAGCAACAGTAACAGCTAGCAACGATTGTTTAAGCGTAGCGATAGTAACGTTAGCGTACGGAGAAATAATAATAGTCATTTCGACAACTTCGAAATTAACGTCTCTAACATCGAAATTTCAACTGTCACTGTCTTCAGATAAGTTTTCAGAATAATCGAGTTAATGAGCTCTGATTCAAAGGAGGTCAGTATCAAATAGATTGGATAAACTTAATGCAATATTTTATTTATTTTTATAATTGAGAACTTATTAGTCAACCTCTATGGATAAGACTATTTCCGATTATAAGTAGTTTATTTGTCATCTTGTTTACGAGCGTGCGGTTTGAGTTCGGGTTTAATCGTGTAATCTCGTGAAGGTATGAAACTGTAAAATTGAAAATTTTGAAGGTGGCTCATCAATTAAAGTCCGTGACTGTACATATAAATCACGCCGGCAGTAGTAAAAATAAATGAAGAAAAATGTTTTTTACCTCCCCTTAAAACTAGGAACTATTTTTTTTCTCGCCTATCCCGGGGTGTTGGGTGTCGTTGGAAAGGTCATTCAAAAATATTGTGAGTTTGTCGAAACCATAAAGTTTCTCAACTACATTGTGCTTGGAATAAATTCACCCCAACTACGCAACCCTTCATTGTGCGTGGTTCGACACGCACTTGTATCATTTATTTATTCAGCCAAAAGGCTCTATATTCTGGGAAACCTATACCCCATTTGAAATAAGATTAGACATAACCAAACCCTTTTACAGTCCGTTCAACCGATTTTGACTTCTATACCGTAGGCATAAGGATAGCATTAAAAGCAAAAAAAGTTACACAATACCAACTATCTACTGCGGCTGCCATTTGTCATGCCACCAACGCAATAGAATTCAAAATCGGTTGAACGGAATGTAAAAAAGGCTTATATATACGTCTAATCTTATTTCAAATGGAGTATAGTAAGTAAGTAATAGTACGGGTTTTTATCATTGCTTCCTATAACCAATATTACTATATCATCATTGTGCAAAGTTTTTATATAATCTTCTATTTTATACAATAATTGTGTAGGTACTAGTTGCGTTAGGCTTTGACACTCCATATACAGAATATACGTTATTCCACTTATTGGCTTATTCCTCTGTAACTTTATTCGACTGGCAAAGCCACGTACTTGTTGGTCACCTAAAATAAAAATGTTTAGAACACCAATATTGTGGTTGAATTTCAACTTCCTGCGATAGTGGGGCAATTTAAGTGGGCAACGGAATAATACAAGGCTAGCAGATCTAATATATTTTTTAAATTTTACTTACATGCGAAAATAATGTAACATCACTGAATTTAATATTATAGTTTAGTATTAGTTAAATATCCAGAAGATAATGTTTATTTTTGAGTGAAGCACAACATCCAGAATCATGTCACCTGAAGCGGGGGGCGGGGAGCGGTGGTCAGTTCATCGGGTGTGGCGGTGTCAGGAGTCAGCTGAGGAGCGCAGGAACTCGCGCAGCTGGTCACGCAGGCCGAAGTTTAACTGCAGGTACGAGGACAACAGGCGCCGCCCCGAGATCGGCGACACCGCGCCGTCTGCAACAGACGGACGCTCACTACACAGGTCTTGTTAATTATAATATTAATAAACACTAACGATCGCAAGACGGTACGACAGAGTAAGGAGCTTTATGGACGCTTTTCCTGGCCCTACATGCACCCGATGTAGTTCTGTAGTAACCTGACTGCGTTTCGGTGTCCTCTTTAGGGAAAGCTAAGGTTTTATCTGTGCAAGGACGAAGTTATTATGACGAACAATTACCGGTATTATGAAAGACGATACGGTTGCCATTTGTCAGGCATGACGCCACCGTGCAATTAATATCATGTTATGTTATTATGTTGTTGCAGCCCGTAGATAGGTATGTTTTTAATCAATAAAAAGGGAAGTATTTCCCGTGTTGAGGGAAGTACGTACTTTGTGGGAGTCATTCCATTCTAATCCCAAAAGCTAATACCACTGGTATTTGTTTCAACTCATATTTATAGACCGAGCGAGCGTAGCGAGCGAAGCGTCTCTGCATCAAGTCTGGCAAAATCGGCAAGTTTGTTTTACAACCGATTTGGACAAAATTTGGTGTACAGGTATAACGATTTTTTTGTAATTTTTAGTCGTCGGGGATTTTTGATTGGAGGGCTACTTCCTACAAAATAAGGCAAAAAGGGGGCTACTGGATATCTCCGCCTTATGAGATCCGATAACGATGGTTCTTAAGTAAGTCTAAAAAAAATTCGGCATGATGAGCAGAATAGCTTCTCAAAATGCAGTAAATGGCTCATTATTTATTAAAACCTATTTATTAATTTTTGTAGCTGGCCTACAAATTGTTACTCATATTATTTCTGGCTTTTATGGTTCTGTATTAGTCAACAAGGAACCGATATAGTTTCGCCATGTCTGAAGGTCTATCCGCGGCTTAGCTTAGAGGATCTTAGTACTAGAAAGCCGTAATTTGGCATGGTTACCTAAGTTAACGAGTAATTATCGACCAATTTACATTTGCAGTTTGAATATATGGGAGAGCATGTTTTTCAACTACAACGTTAAAAGTTTGTTCTTGGGATATAAATTTATATCTCAACTACGGAACCCTTCATTGTGCGTGATCCATGCACTTGGCCGGTTTTTAATTAATTTTGAAGTTGACGTATCGATACCTGTCATTTTTTATTACCTACTGTAAAAAATGTATTAGGTTAAAAATCATGAAGAGTTGGGTCGGTTTATACAGGGCGTCCCACGGATATGCTACATGGAGGGAAAGTACCTTGAATATTGTAGATGGTTGGAATTGTAGAAAATTCATGGTCTTCCTTTTATTTGTGACACTATGTTATTTTTAAAAAAATTATCCTTATGATGATTCCTTTCGATCGGTATGATAAAGCTACAGGTTGATTATTTTTCTCATGTAACGGGTTCGATTGCCAGTTCAATTAAATTGTTTTTAAAATTCAAATAATGTCTTCTTTCAGTAAAATGTTCCATCTACAATATTCAAGGTACTTTCCCTCCATGTGGCATATCCGTGGGACGACCTGTTTATAATAAAATATTTTCAAACGCTAAGACAGGAACTTTTATGATACGTAAACGAACGACCGTGGTAAAACGAATTGAGTGCGCACACTGAATACGTTTTTCTCCGTCAAATAGGTAGTGTTCCGGTGATATCGCATTGAACGCACGAAAAATCCCAACACGTTCGGATTGTTTGTGTACGTATTACTAAACCGCACCCAGTCTGCGCGGTGTGTCCAAACATTGCGCGGTAAGAGCGCGGCAGCAGCACGCGGCGTTAAAAAAGTTAATTAATCGGGTGTAGGGTCACTGCAAAGTTTCGAACTACTTTCGAACGGACCTGTATCTACGTTGACGGACTTGGAGAGTAGGTGCTACCTACTTTGATACCTTTTTTCACAAATAAACTCTTGAGGTCCGCACAGACACCACGTGTCTAACAATGTGATTATTTTGGCGCAGCTAACTAAAGGTTAATCGTTGCAAAAAATATGTGCCCGCGAGATCTACTGTTCGCAGAACTAGAACCCGTACGCATTAACATGGCACCTGGCTCTCAATACTCCCGAGGTACAAACGTCAATGAGCCAGGTGCCATGTTAATGCGCAGGGGTTGTACTAGTTTTCTATTCCGAACGGATACCATTATTTAAACGAATACCAAAACAAGTTCGAAGGTATAAGGTACAGTCAGTAAAATTGCTTTGTATCTAATTTCATTTTTCGAAGATGTGAACGATCAATCTCTACTTATGAGTTGGAAAAGAAGAATGCCAGGGTCTCCCACAAGACTCGGCCAGAAGCGACAAAGATGAACTATCTACTATATAAAAATAAGTCGGGTTTTCCTTCCTGACGCTATAACTCCAGAACGCACGAACCGATTTCCACGGTTTTGCATTCGTTGGAAAGATCTTGGGCTCCGTGAGGTTTATAGCAAAGAAAATTCAGGAAAAATTTCAACAGAAAAGCGGGAAAAATCTTTTTTCACATACAGCGCCATCTCTGATACATAGCATGTACTACAAACCAATATTTTAAGTAGATGGCGCCGGTGCGTGATACATTGTTTGACAGCTACTCATTGTTCTCTGCTCAGTTAATTTCATGTGACTAACCGGTATTGTGTTCACTGTGAAATTGTGAAAAAAAAGTTAAAAAAAATAGTTATTCGTTTCCTAACATTTACCATCAAATCAATCACGTGTATTGTGCAAATTTTTATTCAATTTCAACAGCAGGCATTTGTCTTTAAGGTGGTAAGTTGAACTGTGTAAATTATGTGGATCGTGCATTTGAGGTTAAATTCACCACTCTGTCCATAGTCCAAAATGCCTAGAGGACGACGTGCGAACATCGGCCGCCGCACAAGACATGCAAGCCAGCAACAAGTGTATTCACAGAACTTAAGCGAAGAAAGACAAAATATAATAAGAGAAAATGCCCGATTGAGACAACGCGTGAGCACACGAAGATCATTGGCATCATACAATCGCTTGGCATTCCAATATGATCCCATTGCGAACTACAGTGATGATGAAAATTTAGATATTGGACCAATGACGACTATATGCCGCATATATTGCAATGCGTTAAAGTTCAAAAGAGAAACGGCTGGATTGTGCTGCGCAAGTGGAAAAGTCAAACTGGATCCATTACTTACACCACCACAGCCACTGAAACCAATGTTCGATGGAAGTGATCCCGATTCCAGCCATTTTCTTCAACACATCCTTGAATACAATAACTGCTTTCGCATGACTTCCTTTGGAGCTAATATCATTCGAGAAGGCGGCTTCATGCTGACTTGCAAGGTAAAAGATACAACACACATAACCAATCACTCACACCAACACAATGAATTGCAACAGATAACAACTACATATACACCACACACTACACCATCACACAATCACAAGTTACACCGTATTCTTCAACAAATGATTGTTTGCAATTACAGATACAAGGACAAATATATCATTTGCATGGTTCAATGGTGCCAACACCAGATGAACCGCATCAATTTCTGCAAATATATTTCATTTCGTCGATGGTGGATCAGCTGAATGTGCGGTGGTACAGGGAACACAACAGTTAAAGAGACGTATTATTGAACAGTTGCAAGCATTTTTTCACGCTAAAAATACTGTGGTTAATATGTTCAAAATAGCATTGGAACGAATGCCATCGGATACGCACAAATTTGTCATAAGAGCTGATTGTACCCCAACAGGTGAACATGTGCGAAGATTGAATGCACCCTCACGCGGGAGAAGTCAAACTTTTTGATATTGACAAATGCCAGATAGAGTTTTACATCAAGTGTTGCAAGAACTATAATTACATTATTAGGAATATAAACTATGCTAAACGATATCGGTAGTCGAATTAAAAATTATTTTTAATTATTACATTACTATAAAATATATACTTATTAAAATATATTTTGATTAATTATTGTGGTAAATCATCAAAATATACCTACCGGTTTTATATACAAATTGACATTATTGAATATTATATACAAAACTGAGAAAGTCGGTGGGACGAGCGGGAATAAATTTAATATAATTTATTAAATTCCCGTTCGTCCCACCAGTGGGACGACGCCAGTGGGACGAACGGGAATACACGAAAATGACATGATTACTTTGTATATTGTATTATTTTAATGATTGTGAATGTGAGGACTATGTAGATTTTTATTTTTATATTTTTTCGTTCTCAGTTAATTTTATCGATGGTCTGGCAATTTGAGAAAATGCGGCCTACCGAAATGTCCTTTCTTTGGTATTGTTCGTCGAGTCGTTGAGCTCCTTAAGCTCTGAGTTGAGCTCCTCGGTTACTGACAAATGCTTGCACTGACTGGACAGGTCCACTCAAATCTGTGTGGTTCTTTCCTCAAAAGGCCATTTCAGACTCTAATCTACATGGTCCTCATATGGCCTGACCAAGATTATGTCTGGACTTTAAAAGAGACTGTGACCTCTGAGTTTGTTTCGGCCTTTCTTCTCAGAGTAGTCAGATAGGAAACGCCGACCTCATCTAGCTTATTTTTAATATTTTTTAATATGACGTGTAAAAGTGATTCCAATATCCTATTTACAGAATAAACAATTTCATTTCATTTTATAACTAAACGCTATTTATTAACATAATTACGAGTTACGTAAGTAATAAATTCACTTACGTATCTATCGATTTGCAAGTGCAATTTCGTATCGATATTATTATATTTTGGTATTGGTAACATTTCCAATTGAAAATGTAGATAAGAAATGCGTTGTTAAATTGAATAATTATTTAAAATTACTTTTTAACGGTGTGCTTCTACAGATTTTATTTATATTGTATAATTCTTCCTATTTTTTAATATTAATTATCATTATTATAGAAAGTCTGTCGGACACTACATACAATTCGAGCCGGTTCTTGGCATTGTCTTTTACGAACAAGATATTATGTGATAATGAAAAAAGTCAAATTATTGATAAATATGGGGCCTATAAAGACTTCAGGGGCTTTTTCGAAAGACGCCTACTAGAATAACAGGTGTTTTTCATAAGCAACTACTTCCAGTTACCTAATTTCTATTTTCCTGATAGTTATAATAGGTATAGGACATTACAGTTATTAGATAAGGTATAGGACAGTTTTAAGACTTCTATCGATATAGTGAATACTAACGAATACTTTAAATTCCTCTTTGTGTTTAATCGTTTGTTGTTGTGCAACTTAGTGAGATCGTTTAGGCCCCTATTTTCTTTTCATTTCTACTTTCTACACTACAGTACTTTTCAAAACAACAAATGATTCAATTTCAAAACCTGTATTTTTACCATTATCGAGCTAAGTAGTAATAAGTCGCGTAAGCACCTAGTTCTAGTTCATTTCTGCTTTCCTGGTAGTTTGAATAACTGAATAATTAGGACAGTTGAATTTAAAAACGTCTATCGATATCATTTGTTATGAATCCCTCATGCGGTTCTCTATGTTTCAGCGTGGGTGCGTTTCGAGGAATACTTTAGTTGCGCTTCATTGGTTGCTTTTCGAGGAATACCCCAAAAAAGTAGCAAGATGATTCACTTAAACTACTCTTACCTATCCTACCTTTGTAAAAATATTGGAATGAAACGTATTTGGATAGTATTTTATTACGATCACATAAAAATATTAGAAAACTAAAATTTAATTAGGTTTGATGGAGCTGACTGTACCATTTAATTAATTCAAGTTGTTGGTATTCGTTTGCACATTAAATTTAATTATTTAAAGAGTGGTATCGGTTCGGAATAGAACATAAATATGAGTTTGGTATTAGTTTTTGATATTAAAATGGAATAACTCTTTTGGGATACATCATAAATGGAATAACTCTTTTGGGATACATAATTATAAAACAAAGTCCTCCGTCTCGTCTGTCAGTCTGTCAGTGTTCGCGATAAACTCAAAAACTACTGCACCGATTTTCATGCTGTTTTTAATAGAGTGGTTCTCGAGGGAAGGTTTTAGTATTATAATAACCGACATCAACGCAGGCGGAGCCGCGGGCATCAGCTAGTAATAAACTTTTCTACTAAAAACAAACGACATCCAAAAAAAAACTACAAAGTGAAAAATTACTTTATTTTGGAAGTCATGTGTCTTTGGTTTTGAATTTTCGTTTTTTGCCAGCGACTTCCGAAATAAAGTTATTTTTCACTTTGTAGTTTTTTTTTTGGAAGTCGGTTTTTTTTTAAATAAATGTTTTTTTTTTCAGTTTTTTGTTATGGTAGGTATTCTTTGTGTGGTGTGGCACACAAAGAATACCTGCAATGTAAATAATAGTGACAGGAAATTATAACATCATCCATGTAGATTAGGTGGGAAAAATACATATTATGGTATCATAAAATATATATAATTAGTATAATTCTAGATTTTCCGAAATGAAATGATTTTTATGATTATTACTAGCTTTTGCCTGCGGCTTCACCCGCGTGGATGTCGGAAAAAATCCCACGGGAACGTACATTAATCCAGGTTATAAACTATCAGCGTGTCAAACATCCATTACCGTTCGGCCGTTTTTGCGCCAATCCGGAACATAGATCCAAACAAACACACAAACGGACAAAAATTATTAAAACTATTCGGCTTTTGTTAGAAAGGATATGCTCTCCAGATGGTCCCATATAAATTGTATTAACTTTACTTGGGTACTTCTTGAGTTAGCTTCAATAACAATTATTTGGCTTTCCGAAGTACCAACAAGTAAAGTTATAGTTCAGGGAATTAACTTTAATATTCTGAATATTCTAAACACGTAGTAATCCGAGGTAGTCTCTATCAGCCAAGCTCTATGCCGAGCGGTTGTCTGCGCTCCGGGGTGGTGGTGTGTTGTGTGGTGGTGAAGAGTGTGGTGGTGTGTTGTGTGGTGGTGAAGTGTGTGGTGGTGAAGAGTGTGGTGGTGAAGTGGGTGTTGGTGAGGGGTGTGGTGGTGTGGTGTGTGGTTGTGTGGAGAGGCGACGCACCGGCGGCTAGGAACCAATCGAGGATGTTGGCGCGCTCGTAGGTGTAGCCGTCGGCCGCGAACACTGGCTCATGCAGCACGCGATGCGACAGCGGACAGCGCAGCGCATGCGGCGCGGACCGCTCCTGCAACCACAACACTATGCCATGTACGCTCAGCTGCATGCCAGCGCTACGCTTGCACTACTCTTATGCGACGTGCAGTTGACTGTACTGCCGGAGCCTGCCCACTGCTCACATCACACAGTGCACGTATAGTCTACACAAATACATCAGAAAGAAACAAATTATACAGTAGGTAACCACTTTTAACTGCAAAAATCTCATTTATTCCCGAGCCCTGAATCTTAGGCTGCCAACAGACGGACTGCATTTTAACTACACTCCAACTGAAAATTTTCAGTTTGAATGCGACTGCATTCAAACAGCAAGAATGCAGTCCGTCTGATGGCAGCCTAATGGGCTCACCTTGTCGTAGGAGGGCGGCGCGGCCTGCAGCCAGCCCAGCTCCTCGCGCACAAGCGCCCGCTCCGCGTCCTCGGGGACCGAGCCATCGGCTCCGTCTGCAACGCTCCCGAGCTCTGAACACAATACATTTTTATTACAATACAAAAGAATATCTTCAAATAAGATTAATTCCTATTTTAAAGTCCTAAAAATACTAAATAGCCAAGTAACTGCGACCAACTTGGATAAAGCGCTCGTTGGCCACTGCCGCTGCACCGCTTGCTACGCTCACGCGCTCGACTTGCGCGCAGTTTGTAACCTTTTCTTTAACCGACTTCTTCAAAAAGGAGGGAGGTTCGCAATTCGTCTGTATGCTTTTTTTTTGTGTGTATGTTTCTCGATTTCTCCGCCAATTATGAATCGATTTTGATGATTCTTTTTTTGTTTGGTAGGTCATGCTTCAGAGGTGGTCCCATATAAATTTTATTAACTTTGCTTGCGTAGTTTTTGAGTTAGCTTCAATATTACATATTTTTTGCCACTTAGTGTATGTAGACGATATATTGTTTGACTCCGTCACTGTTATTTACATAGCAGGTAGTGGTATTCGAGTTTGTGTGGGGTATGAACCACAACTAAAAAGTGAAAAATAAAAACTTTTTACAAAAAAAACAACCGACTTGAAAAAGTGAAAAATAACTTTAATTTCGGAAGTCGGTGGCAAAAAACGAAAATGTTAAATCAAAGACACCGACTTCCGAAATTAAAGTTATTTTTCACTTTTTTTGTGTTTTTTTTTGAAAGTCGGTTGTTTTTTTGTAAAAAGTTTTTATTTTGTGGTTTAATTCCTCATGGATGTCCTCCGCTCTGGGGCGGCCCGAAGGATCTGTCAGACTCTTACTGACTTGCGGAATAGTCCGAAAGGGATACCGGGACCCTGGCAACAGGCAACTGAAGGAACACGGGTGGGTTTTAGTCAGTAAGAGTCTGACACGCCCTTCCGCTCCGCCCAGAGCGGGAGAAGTCATTTGATGATTTCCCAAACAAACAAAAAAAAAGACTTTCTGAATAAAAACCACCCCGGTATTCCAACTCACACCTACGCCGGGGGTCGCGAGAACGTAAGAATCTTCCACAACCCCCGACTGGTCGGGCCAACTTTGCGGGTTTGCGGTCACTCCGAGGACGCGTCTAAGAGGGGCGCGCGTGGACCACTACGTGCCACCACCTGGGGTCCCGATATATGGGGGGCGACGGACGTCTCAGAGTCCGTTGCTCCTGGACCCATTTAGGGGGGCTGGAAGAGGGCGTTGTCCGCCCTCCACCGACGCCCGGTGCGCCTGCTGTGGGCCGGGAGAGTGGAAGAGATTTCCCTCTCCCTTTCCGCAGCCTCAGAAGGAAACCACCGCGTCTCAGGACTCCTCGCCGCCGACCATCGACTCAACTATGGTCGGCAGCGAAAGGTCACTGCCTAAGATGAGGGCACGGCGCGGCGCCTTCCAAGCGGCACACTCTGCCGGCCGGGATCCGGCTAGTACACAAGCCGCCTCGTAGGAGATCGTGCGATACCCCCTGATGAATCTGACGGCCACCGCCTTCTGCGGCTTGCGCAGTACTGCGATGCTACCGGCCGTCAGGTCAGCCGCCCAGGCCGTCAGCCTAACCTAACCCATTTGGTCAGGGTACCCTGCCTTAGTTAATGCGACCAACTGTGAGGAAAGGCCTAAAATTTAAAAAGAGGCTCATTAATTATGGTTCCGTCGTCAACAAGGAACCCTTATAGTTTCGCCATGTCCGTCTATCTGGCCGTCCGTCTGTCTGATTGTCTGTCGGTGGCTTAGCTCAGAGACTCTTAGTACTAGAAAGTTGTAATTTGGTTTGGGTATGTCGCAGGGAAATGAGGAAACCAGGTATTTCACGAAACCCCTAGGGATCACGAAATCGAAATCACGGTACCTAGATGTCGAATATTAATATTTATTACGTCTTCTCACTAAAAATGTTTAGTGATATCACAGATCAGCTTTATATAGTGTGTAAGGGACAGCCCTCCGCAAATTAACAGGGGGCATTCAGCTCCTTATTTTGAATCCTACTACACCGAAAAATTTATCAGGAAAAGGTTTATTTTTCTTCAGTTATTTTTTTTTATTTCAATTTAAAATTACTTTATCTGTAGGCAGCAGTCCATTTATGTAAATAAAACAGCTAAAATTAAAAAAAACAGTAATGGATGTAGAAATACTATAGCAAACGACGCGTGAATAACGCGGCGCGGGTGCGCCTATGTGGGTTATGCCACGGTAACGATACATTGCCTGTGAGGTAATAAAACAAATCAGGTTTATTGGATTCCCATAACGTTCCTGAAATAATTTCATGTACCGGCCGTCTTAGTATGATATACTGAATTCATCCCATCAGTTTGAAGAGGGCTGTCCCTTACACCCTGTAGATCCGGTTACGTACTTACGGTTCGCCAGCTTTTCATTATGCACTTAGTATTAAAACAGCACATCATGCTTACCTTTACTGCGGACAATACTAACAAGAGACGGAATTATATAATGTGCACATCTAATGCTAAATAATCTTTCTACAAAGACATGTTTTGAGGTTCAAAACATGTCTTTGTAGAAAGATTATTTACATTTTTAGGAGCATTTTTGTGTAATAGAATACTTAGTATCTATAAATTAAATTACTTACTAGTTGTAAAAAAATTATACTTAAGAATGCGGCGACCGATGAATTTTCCATACAAACGTAATACCTAAATCATTTGCAATTTGAGTATGACGGTGCATTGCTAGCGCCCTCTTTAAGATATACGTCGGAACGAGATTTGACAACTGTCAGTCTGGCGGAGCGTCGAGGCGATGTTCAGCGCGGCCATGTTGAACGCCTGGTTTTTCGAACGTCAACGGCGACCGCACCAGGTATCCGTCGAATCGTTTTTGTTCCGAGTAATCTTGCCCCTTTTTATTTACAAAAATAATTAAAACCGATTGGGTATGTGATTTCCTAATTACCAGTGAATAGATTTTAGTTAAATTCAGTAAGGAAGATATTTTGTGTTATTAAATAACTTTGATTGTGATCTTTGTTGGTTCCTACCCAAAATACCACATATTGAAAACATGGCTGATTCTGATGAAGACACGCATCTGCCCATAAGTAGGTATATTTCTACCATAATTATTATATTGATATTCGGATTAAGACAGTATTTATCTAGGTTTCTACATCTTCTTTTCCCAAAAAACTTACCTAAAATGAAATTTAAGCGAATTGAATTTCGTACATTTTTACAGCGTAAATGACGTTTCATTTTTTTTTCTGTATTATCAACAACAATATTTGTAGTATTGTTTCAAATATATAATAGCTTATATTATCAAAATCAAAAAAATCAAAAGTCATTTATTCAAACTAGTCTGAGAATCAGCACTTTTCGAACGTCAAAATTACATAAGACAGTCCCCCAAAACGCCCACCCTACACCACTTCCTAGTGCTTTAGCCGGGAAGAAGAAGTGGCGGAACAAACTCCCCAGCAGCACAGCTGTCTGTTTAGTTAGAAAAAAATGATTCTATTATATGTATGCAAAATCATTCACATTACGGAACAAAAAAAAACATAAATCAAATTATTAGCCATAATTTTGCACATTTTTATTTCGCACGAATTGAATTTCGCACATTTTTACAGCGTAAATGACACGTTTCATTTTTTTTTCTGTATTATAAACAACAATATTTGTAATATTGTTTCAAATATATAATAGCTTACATTATCAAAATCAAAAAAATCAAAAGTCATTTATTCAAACTAGGCTGAGAATCAGCACTTTTCGAACGTCAAAATTACATAAGACAGTCCCCCAAAACGCCCACCCTACACCACTTCCTAGTGCTTTAGCTGGGAAGAAGAAGTGGCGGAACAGACTCCCCAGAAGCACAGCTGTCTGTTTAGTTAGAAAAAAATGATTCTATTATTATGTATGCAAAATCATTCACATTACGGAACAAAAAAATTAAAACCGATTGGGTATGTGATTTCCTAATTACCAGTGAATAGATTTTAGTTAAATTCAGTAAGGAAGATATTTTGTGTTATTAAATGACTTTGATTGTGATCTTTGTTGGTTCCTACCCAAATTACCACATAATATTGAAAACATGGCTGATTCTGATGAAGACACACATCTGGCCATAAGTATATTTCCACCATAATTATTATGTTGATATTCGGATTCAGACAGTATTTATCTAGGTTTCTACATCTTCTTTTCCCAAAAAACTTACCTAAAATGAAGTTTAAGCGAATTGAATTTCGTACATTTTTACAGCGTAAATGACATGTTTCATTTTTTTTTCTGTATTATTAACAACAATATTTGTAATATTGTTTCAAATATATAATAGCTTATATTATCAAAATCAAAAAAATCAAAAGTCATTTATTCAAACTAGGCTGAGAATCAGCACTTTTCGAACGTCAAAATTACATAAGACAGTCTCCCAAAACGCCCACCCTACACCACTTCCTAGTGCTTTAGCTGGGAAGAAGAAGTGACGGAACAAACTCCCCAGAAGCACAGCTGTCTGTTTAGTTAGAAAAAAATGATTCTATTATAATAGTATGCAAAATCATTCACATTACGGAACAAAAAAAAACATAAATCTAATTATTAGCCATAATTTATGTCAGCTAGCGCACGCCATTAAACCAACCAAAATAAATATGAAGAACTGTAAGTACTCAAGCAGAAATAAAAAGTAAATGTAAACATAAAATAATATCTAAATAAAAACCTCCAGGCACAAAGGGCGTGCTCTCTTACATAATAGCTATTTATAGCTGTAAAACAGAAGTTATAAATGATAAACTAGGACCATCGACGTAAAATAAATAAAAATGTAATTACTACAACAACAACAAAACCAAGATCAGCAAGACGACCAGTCACCACAAGCAGCACCCGTTCACGAGCATAACGCAACGACCAGTCATTACCCTCCTCGCCATATTTGAGGGAAGCAGGCAACCCGACCCCCGACGCTACCGCAAGTAGTGATATCTAAGGGAGCATGAGGAACCTGCCGCCGGTTGCTCAGGCAAGAACAATAATGATCTATTGTCGAGGTCACTAGCTAACCACATATTGCAATACAACTCATAATTATAAAAAACATTGTAATGAGTGGATTATGTCAACAACAAATTAGATGAACATACATTGACTTTAGAGTCAAATAAAATAAAATAAATTAAATTATATCATATAACCTTGACAGGTTATATGATATAATTTAATTCATTTTATTTTATTTTTACTGACGTAGGTAAGCTAATTCTGGAGAAAGAACATAAACATTGTCTTGAGCGACCAACAATTTTTATCATTTAAGTAGTCTTTAATAGAATAGTACGCCTTTGAACATAGGTTGCATTTTACTTTAGCTTTAAACGTATTATAAGGCAAATCTAGCAGTGTAGAGGGTAGCTTGTTATAAAAGGTTGTACCGAGCCCCAACAAATGAGTTATGAACGTTATGAAGCCGGTGAAAGGGAACTTGTAGTTTGTCCTTATTCCTAGTGTTCATATTGTGAATATCACTGTTTTTAATGTATAAGTGAATATTTTGCCTAATATATAAGATGTTGGCGAAGATGAGTTCATCTTCGCCAACATCTTATATATTAGGAAAGATATTGGTATTCTCACGGTAGCATCACAGTTGTGATGCTACCGTGAGAATAGCAATATCTTTTAAAAAAATCTCTCAAAGAAACTCTGGCACCTAGCTGGTAAATTGCTCGAACAGCTCGTTTTTGCAGGACAAATATATTTTGAATATCAGCTTTGCCCCACAGCAGAATACCGTATGACATAACGCTATGAAAATAACTAAAATAGACTAACCGAGCGGTATCACCGTCAGTGTATTTCTTACTTTCCTGACGGCGTAGGTACGACATATTTTGTGGATCTTTGACAGTCGTTACGGGTCGTCAGAAGCCCGAAAGTCTGACAACCAGTCTACCAAGGGGTATCGTATTACCCAGTTACTGGTTTGTGGAGGTCAGATAGGCAGTTGCTCCATGTAAAATACTGATATTCAGCTGCATCCGGTTAGACTGGAAGCCGAACCCAACATAATTGGGAAAGGCTAGGCAGATGATGAGGTAAACATATTATAAATCACTCCGACAAAGTGTAAAATAATCATGATTTTTTTTTTTTTATGTTACCTGCCTCCCCTTCACTTAAGTTGGTGATATTTTTTTTCTCGTCAATTCCATGGTCCCACACCATGTGTTATTGTGAGTTTGTGAAAGCCATTTTTGGATTCAAACATGTTTTCCCATACATTCTGATGGGAGAACAAGTTTTTCAACTACAATGTTAAGTTTGTTCTTGGGATAAATAATTAATTCCAACTACGGAACCCTTCATTGTGTGTGGGTCGACAAGTACTTCTTTGAGTTGTAAGCAAAGTTTAAATTCTCTAGGGCTAGTAGCCGGCCCTGATCTCTTAGTAAAGACACAGTAGGCTGTAGATATGTGTAATTTTTGTATATGGCTTGTCTTAAGATTGACTGTGAATGGAGAGTTCTGTAGTTAAAAGAGTTATAGGTTTATCGTCGTGTTGGTGAAACAATCTGTAGCTGGGAAGGCTTGTCGTCGAAAGTGACGTAGATGAAAGGTTCTGTCGGCGAAATGATCGTAGGTGAAAGACTCTGCTGGGGAAACTGCAATAATGAATCATCCTGTCGACGAACAATCAGTCTTAGGAGAACGGTTGCGGAATCTTATTATTATGCCACAGTTTTAGGATTTATAGTTATCAAATGATATAGGCACGTACGAGAAAACACTTCGTTACAACACAGGATAGAAACACAATATTATACAAAAAAATATGTAAGAGTACCGTATCCCAAATCTTCCAGCAATGTGTCGATCGGAGTGGATAGTAGTTTGGAGCCCGTCATGTTGGCCTGCTCGGCTCTTTGAATAAGGAATTCCTCTTCGTCGGGACGCAGTTTCAAGCCTGGCATGAAATTGATTATTTGAGTAAGTAGAGCACAAATCACTGAATTTACAACTACTGCTTCTCTATTCTGAAGGACGCATACCAACGAGCTTGACTCCAGTCCCTGGGCTGCCAGCTCACTCGGAGTGGTTCTGGGTACTATCCTACTGTCACTTTGGATAATATAGACGATGGCTTCAATAAAATCCTCTTTTATTGTAATAATATCATTTTGACTAACCAGGGGTGCGCATAATGAAATCTCGGAGCCAGCGCCTGACGCCTTCCCGGTTCCAAAAGCACGGAGTTGTGCCCTCCTCGTCATTTTCCTCGTCGCGCAGCTGAGACGGCACCTGCCACACGGCCAACTCGCCCGCCAATGAGCCGCTTAACAGCAGCGGCCCGTTGCTTAGCAGCGCTACGGCCAGGCTGCTGACGGACAGCACGGCTAGCAGGCGAGCGCTGGCACCGCGCTCGGCCAGCAGCCACACGCGCAGCACGCGGTCGGCGCCCGCCGCCGCCAGCAGCGCGCCTCCCCAGCGCAGCGACGACGCGCCGCCGCCGTACAGCTCCAGCGTCTGCACCGCGCGCACCGTCGGCCTCTCTAGCGCCTGCGTTACGTCGCGAGATACTAGCATGCACACTCGGCTATATTGTTATTTTGGATCACGTTTGCGCTAAAAGTACCTCATTGCAATGTATGCTCCACATTTTGATGAGCGAGTCACCACCGGCAGTCGCGAGGAGATACGTGTCATCGGGGAGTGCCAGCGCGCTCGGAGATGGCGCGAAGTCACAGCTCTGGACGCCCTCTGGTGAACACATACGAGTGTTACACCAGCAGCTAGTGTGACACTCGCGTAGCTGCTACGTGCTTAAGTCAAACACATCATACACATAATGTCGTCAGAGAACGCATGCTAAGTAAGCCCGATCTAATGATAAGTACTCTATTGGTAAGTAATTACTTTCCAACGGTAAGTAGCTACTTACTCTCCAATGGTAAATACTCACAGTGTAACGATATTATGTTCCACGACGATAAATGAATGAATGAGGAATTCAATGATCACGGGTTATAATCATGATCAAAAACCTCTCATCACGTCTAATAAGATCTCGCTATGGTTATGTGGTAGAGTCTATCGCTTAGCTTTAGTATTATAATGTATCGGTTTAGCCATCTCTGGCCTAGGCTGTAGGCACCATACGGGTGTTGCGAGAGTGGATAACCAGTAATCGGTTTTGAGTTGAGCTACACGATTACTGACAAATGCAAGCACCAAGGAACATATACTAACCTACGGCGAGGCAAGCACTGACCTGACAAGTCTACTCAAATCTGTGTGGTTCTTTCCTCAAAAGACGAAGGTCAACAAGTCACCAATCCAACCAACAAACCAACCTGCATTGTCCAGATGGTCCTAACAAGATTATGTCTGGACAAGAGACTGACCTCTGAGTTTGTGTTGGTCTTTCTTCTCAGAGTTGTCGGATAGAGAACATGGAACTGACAGGTAAAAAAGTGTTTCAACCAATTTAAGTACAGAAATAAATAACATTTATATTTTTTTATTTAACGACTAACCCAAGTCGTGTGCATGCGGCTCGTGGTGCAATAAGCGCGCGTTGGGAGGCGGCGCATGCAGGCGCAGCTCGCCGGCCGCGCTGCCCGTGGCCGCAAGCCGCGCATCACACGACCACGCACAGCACGTCACCGCCGCCGTGTGACCCACGAACACGCTGCGGAATACGTCGACCACAGAAACTATTTATTGTAAGGCTTTGAATCAGCTTAATTTTGTAAGTAGGTACCAATCTTGTAGAAAGCAGAATCGTCAGGCTGCGACGAATGGCTGTTTGTGAATTTAACCTATGTATGTACAAGCAAAAAAGTCGGACAACTTATTGGTTATCAAAATAATGTAGACAGGTAGCCTGACAATGTCCATCGTAGGATTTAAAACTATGTAGATTGGAAGTAAGCGCGACAGAGTTCACCACTCAACATTCGCCCCACAGAGTACATTTGATACGGGTCAGTGACAAACGCCCTCAGGCATGATACATTTACTTAAACGAAAAGACCATTAGAAATCTTGGCTTTATTCTTCTAAAATACAAATGATTAATTCAAAGTAACAGACAGAGAAATATGCATGACAAGACGTAAAGTGACGACGGAAGATACCATCGATAATTACATAGACACACTACATTCACCCCTACCAGTTTCCTGTTTTTGCTAATTTAGTTAGTGAGGCAGTAATCTTGAAGATTAGCTGGTGGCCGCCTTTCGCTGGAGGATCGACGCAGAGGTTGTTCAGCTAGTTCAGATGATTCTACAATTTTGTACTCTGGAGCCTCTTGCGTTGGCTGTTCAGCTAGTTCAGATTCTGCCATTTCATGTTCCGAATCCTGTTCATCAGATTCTAGATCCTCGGTAGGTAGTGGTACTAGTTCTCTATTAGAAACAGTAATCTCTCGACCATCAGGCAAGCGGATATACGAGTAAAATGGATTTCCATATAACAGCTCCACTTTGTCTATGATTGGATCATATTTTGAAGTTCTTACATTCCTTTTCATAAGCACTTGACCTGGTGACAATAACTATGAAGGGATTGATTCACCTGTCGGAGATTGTCTGGTATGGAAGAAAAATCGTCATTTCCATCAGGGTTCTAGGCAGTTGTCCTGCTAGAAGCAACATTATAAGAATACAGAAATTGTTTCAGCTCTTGAGACATAAATGCTGTTCCCCTATCTGAATGAATATAGGCAGGAGAACCAAAACTAAAGGAACAAGTCTTTGAGACACTTGATAACAGTTTGCGCAGAAAGATCGCTACATGGATAAGCGAATGGGAATCTTGAGTATTCGTCAATGATAGTGAGAATGTACTTGTTATGAGTGTTAGACGGCAGAGGTCCTCTAAAGCCAATGTTCAGACGCTGGAAAGGTTCGATAGCTTTAATTAGGTGACTCTTGGTTTTCATGAAACGTGGTTTCAATTCAGCGCAGACACGGCAAGATGCTGTCATAAAATTTACATCGTTAATTGTAAAGGGAAGATTCTTTGTACTTTGTACGAACCCAATGCGCCATTTTGACTATACCTGGATGGCAAAGTTGGATACTTACGATAACGAGTACCAATGTGACTTTTTCAATTCATATGTGGGTACTTTCTCAGTTTATCTTGGACATTACTGACATCAGTTAAGGAAAAAATCGTGTATCGACAGTAAGAGGCTGCTATCTTTCAGTAATTCAATTTGAATCCAATGAGCAGCTTTTACGTGATACGCTCAGAAACGAACAAACAAACACACAAAAATTTCAAAAAACTTTATTTTTACTTTCCACTAATTATTCCTCGCGGCTTCCAGTACTTTTTTTGCAAAAATCTTGAATGTACAGACACGGAACGTTTTCGATTTTATTAAATGTATAGATTAATTTTTATTTTATTTTATATAGTACTAGCTGATGCCCGCGGCTTCGTCCGTTTGGATGTCGGTTATTATATACTAAAACCTTCCTCGAGAACCACTCTATCTATTGGTGAAAACAGCATAAAAATCGGTGCAGTAGTTTTTAAGTTAATCGCGAACAGACAGACAGACCTGGGGGAGGATTTTCTTTTATTATATGTAGTGGTTTGCACTTATGTTTCTTTTTCACAAATAAACTCTTTAAGCACCGAGGCTTAGAGGTTTCAAATCGACGTCATCGTAACTGAAGCGGTTACGTTTTTTATATATCAATGTTGTAAGGTAGGCACTAGGACTAGGTATAAGGTGCACTTACTGCAGCGGCTTGGGGTCATCGTCATCGAGGCTCCACAGCGGCGCGAGCCCGTCGTCCGTAGCCAGCAACAGCAGGGATGGGCGGCCGGATGAAGCGCGCGCCGCCCGCACACCGCCGCCCCCCGCCTCGCCCTCCGTGCTCTCCTCGCTGCACGCCGGCACGCACAGCGAGCGCAGCTGCACACCCGACTGCAACCATAGCATGCTTGCACCAAACTCACTACCTTACCACACAGTGACACTGACTAGGAACCTTGTGTGTTCAGTAGCAAGGATCCTTCACCCCCATAGAATTTGGCAGCCATCTAGATCTCAAGATCGGCGAACTTGACCCCTTTATACATTTTTGTTTTTTGTGGGTGTTGCACATACCTCGACGTCCCAGACGCAGGCGCGACCATCGAGCCCAGCAGTAAGCAGCGCTCGGCCTGCCGCGGTGAAGTCGGCCGCCATGACGGGGTAGTGGTGCGCAGCCAGCGCGTGCACCGCGTCGAGGACGCCCGCCTCCGCGCTCCAGCGGAACAAGCGCGCCATCCCGTCGCTGTTAACAGTCAGAACATAACGCCCGGCGTATGTGGCGTGACTCACCAGTCTGTGGCCCTACAAATACCTGGATGCAGTGGCCACCAGGTCTCCGTGCGTAGCGATATAGTTGATGGCGCCTGTGTGCACCACGTCGGACCACAGGCGCTGCAAGCACGTATGTTCCGCTTCCACATCGTGATTGCCCAGGACTGACTGCGTCGCCACCCCATGTTGGTCTACCACCTCTTCGTCAACTGGCCCGATGCCCTGTAAATAATATAAACAATAATACAATCAAAAAAAAAAATCGTATTTGCAATTACTGACTTTAAGATCTCCAAGACCGAAGTGGGCCAGCGCTTCGCACGGGGTATCCAGCCGATCGTCGAGCGTGAGAGTGCCCAGCGACCACATCCGCAGTGATCTATCGTTCGAGCCTGTAATTCAATAAAAACACCATTATGATGAGTCAGAACGGACATTTAACGGCTTTCAACTAACGTCAGGTGCTGACCGGTAACCATGTATCGCATATCGTACGCAAGCACCACGCAGGTGAGGTAACGTGAATGCGCGTGCACGACGCGCACGCAGCGCAGTTGAACCCCGTCGGACAGCCACAGGCGCGCCGTGCGGTCCAGAGACGCGGATGCCAGCACCATGCGCTCGCCCCAGCCGGCCCAGCGCAACGCCGTCACCGCCGCCGAGTGCCCGCTCAGCCGTTGCCCGCCCGCCAGAAGCCCGCGCGGCCAGCCCTCTTCCACGCGCGTGTGCCATACCCGGATGAACGAGTCTTGGCCACCCGTAGCGCACAGCTTGCCATCCTCCGTGACGTCCGCGCACAGTGCGCCCAGGTCGTGCACGTTGTCCATCCATGCGAGCGCCATCGGCGTCGGACACCCGCTAATCCCACTTCGGCACACCTCTGTGCACATAAATACAAGTAAAAACCAATAGGTACTCCCAACATTGTTGTAGTTACCACGAAAAAAAGATTACCTGCGAGATCAAAAACCTTGAGCACACCGTGCGTGCACGCAGTGAGCAACATCGCGCCGCACGCGGGCGCCGTGACGGCGTGTAGTGCGCCCTCATGCGCGTGCATGCGCACGAGCAGCTGTGCGTGCGGCACATGCCACACGCACAGAACGCCGTCATCATGTCCACTCAGGAGACGCGCGCGCGCCGCCCAGCACAGCGCGCGCACGGCTGCGGCGCCCGGCGCGGCCAGCAGACGGCGCGGCGCCAGGCCCCGGCCCGCCCACACTCGCGCGGCCCCGTCCACGCCGCCCGACGCCAGCAGCACGCCGGATGCTGCCCAGCGCGCCGCCGTGACGCCATAACGGTGCGCGTTCTCGGCGCGCGCTACTTCATCCCAGCCGGCACCGCTGCTCCAGCGCCAAAGCCGCAGAGTGCGGTCGCCGCTGCCGGTCACGAGCTGCGCGCCGCTCGCATCTGCGCACGTCACCTCAGTGCGGTGCGCGCGCAGCGTCTGAATCAGCGTTGGTTCCTCGATCTCTTCCATAACTTCCCTACTTTACAGCTTTTTAGCTGGATTTTTGCGTTCAGTCTACCGCGTTGAACTTCTCGCGTTAGAATTACACTGAATTATGATCATCACTTAAACATTTCCAGAAGTAAATAATATGATCCATACATAATTATTTAAAACCTTTACCGATCGTCATAATTATTATTGGACATGAGTTGTGTCACTGGCGGCACGAATAATGTTGAGCGCAGAATGATTGCCGCATGTGTGCCGTGAGCGGCCTTGCCGTCCCGCCGCGCGACCTATCGGTAATCGATGGCTGGCCGCCACCCGGCCGCTGACTGTGTCGCGTGTCCGGTGACACCCGCCTCATCAGGGACGCGCGTACTACGTCTAAACTGCCCACGCAGCAGTAATAATACGTAGTACATTTAATTATTTTATCTACACCCATGATATAAATCCTCAATAAAAGTTTCTGAAACACTCACGTGATGCTATTAAAACCAAAATTCGTGTTTTAATACCCCTTATTATAATAGTAGTTCTGCGAACAGTAGACCTCGCGAACACAAACTTTGATAGGGAGAGTAGGAATCGCCAGTAACTTCAGTCAAATCTTCGGATTTCGTGTTTAGGGAGCAGACCTGCTGGAAGAAACCATGAACGATATCTTGTCGTTTTAGGCCGCGCGCACTTTGCACGCGTTTTCATACGAATTTAAATCGTACGAAAACGCACAAAAATGATCCCGACCTTCCAAGTACAAAGGGAGCGCAGCTACGTAAGTAAACAAACAATCCGAACTTGTTGGGATTTTTCGTGCGTTCAATGCGATATCACCAGAACACTAGGTAGGTACCTATTAAACGGAGAAAAACGTATTCAGTGTTCGCACTCAATTCGTTCTACCACGGATATTCGTTTACATATATACAAATTCGTGTCTAAGCGTTCGAAAATATTTTAATAAATTAACGCTATTCATGATTTGACTTACTTATTTTCCTGTCAGAAAACATGACATCGATATCAATACGTCAAATTATAATTAAAAAAACCGGCCAAGGGCGTGGTCACGCACAATGAAGGGTTCCGTACTTGGGATAAATGTATCCCAAGAACAAACTTTTAACGTTGTAGTTGAAAAACAAGCTCGCCCATACATTCCAACTGCAAATTTAAGTTGGTCGATTATTACTCGTTAACTTGTAAAGCATACTTAGCTTTGATAGTTTTCCTTTTAACTTCGTTATATAGCCGTGATTTTTTTGCACTTGACTCTAACTAAAATTAGCTCTTTAAAGCTTAATCTTACGCAAACTGATCCCTGCATCAAAAAAATTGTTTTCACACACCCACACGACACCCCATAACCAATTTATGTGATTGATGTATAGCTACCCATGCCAAATTACAGCTTTCTAGTACTAAGATTCTCTGAGCTATAGACATATAGACAGCGAAACTATATCGGTTCCTTGTTGACTACTACAGAACCATAAAAGCCAGAAAAGAAGCTATTCTGCTCATCATGCCGAAGATCCTCATCAGATCTTCACCAATTTTTTTTTAAGACCTACTTATAGTTTCCACTTATCAAATAAAAAAAAGATCCATCGTTATCGGAACTTATAAGGCGGAGATATCCAGTAGCCCCCTATTTGCCCCATTTTGGAGGAAGTAGCTCTCCAATCAAAAATCCCCGACGCGACGACAAAAAATTCGTTATACCTGTACACCAAATTTCGTCCAGATCGGTTGTAAAATACGACCTGTAGACGAGTACGTTCAAACTGACAAACTTGCCGATTTTGTCAGACTTGATGCAGAGACGCTTCACTCGCTACGCTCGCTCGGTCAATAACAGTTGCATAAATAACTAATTCACCTACTCCAAATAGTTCATTATGTAAACTGGTTGGCACTCGTTCATTACTCATTATACTTTAGAAATCGAAAATCTTTTAATCTTTAGAAAAAAAAAATAAACTGAGTAAACAGAATTTAATCTTAAAAACATTTTAATTATCTAAAAGGGTAAAATACCGTTATTTTATCATGGATTTAATGATGTGGATTCTCGATTGGATGCACCGCCCGCGCCCGCTAGCGCCGCTCTCGTGGCCCAAACTTCCAAGCCCGCATCGATCGCACACACGCGCACCACTCTTTGACTACCTACCTGTCATTTAAGCTACCAAGTGACAATCACGACACACTGATAGCGTCAAACGGATATGTTTTATTTATTGACGAACCATGACTCATCGACAATGGTGCCGATTCTCATGTCACAAATGCCTGAACAAACAAATATTCAAACAAACTCACTTTCGCATTTATAATATAGGTATTATATTATAATACTAGCTGTCCGTGTGGTCTCAGTCGTAAAGTGGGTGTCGTAAAAGGCGACTAAGGTAATCACAAAAGAATGGGCAGCAGCGTTCTCTTTGCATTTTAATGCCATACTGCGATCGCCAACCCGCCTGCCAAGCGTGGCGATTATGGCAACCCCCTCCCCACATCATACGCTACGACAGGTTTTACAGAAGACCGAAGAGTATAACCTGCCTCTCTGCTTAGCGTTTGTGGACTGCGAGAAAGCCTTTGATTCGATCGAGACATGGGCTGTACTGCAACGCGACGGTGCCAGGTTGACAATCGGTACATCGAGTTGCATTGTATTGTATTTATATGAAAACATGTCAGTCCGACTCCAGGACCAGACCTCGAAACTTATCCTTCTGCAGCGAGGGGTGAGACAGGGAAACGTTATCTCTCCGAAACTGTTCACCGCTGCACTGGAGGAGGTCTTCAAGGTTCTGGACTGGAGAGGGGTTGGCATCAACATCAATGGCGAGTACATCACTCACTTTCGGTTTCCGACGATATAGTAGTCATGGCTGAGACAATGGAGTACCTCAGAACAATGCTCGATGACCTCAGTATAGCTTCTGAAAAAGAGGGTTTTAAAATGAACATGGACAAAACGAAAGTCATGTCGAATACCCACGTCACACCCACCCTCATGAAGATCAGAGACTCTACACTCGAAGTTGTAGACAATAAATAAATAAATTATGTTTACCTAGCACAAACCAGGTGCAGTTAGGTAGGTCCAACTTCGAGAAAGAAATCAATCGTCGAATCCGACTCGGCTGGATGACTACTTCATGCGAATGAGACGAAATTCAAAACTTGTATAAAACGCACACTATGTAGGTAGGCATATTATAAGTTGGAGGATTACATCTCTGATAAAAAATGCTTGGCTTAATACTGGTCCTGCTCCACAACTACATCTAACTAATTAACATTCAAAAATACTGTTGGAGCTGCTAAAGGTTGTAAGACCATCTTTGCATTGTATAAACTCAATCTCCTTTGTATTATATAATTGCACAGGTGTGAGCACTATGTACTATAGAGCTACCATTTACCGGGTAATTTGTCTTTCATTGACTTGAATGTGCCTTAGCGGCCGGGAATTTCATGCTCACTCAAATGTCTCGCTGATGGTGGCGCGTGTGTTGGATCATTTAGCTCCCTTCAAAAAGGTTGAGCTGAATGGTGCTGATACATGCGTCATGTTCGTGAACGGGCGCCGTCAGTTCTGACTGGTCATCTCTTAGCTGCCATGGCTTATTTTAATTTATGAATTGTTTTTATGCTATAAACCCGACTGCAAAAACCTCTAACCGAAAAAAGAATAAAACGAATTCTACAGATTAATATTATAATGCTTGTTTTTTTCTTTTAAGTTATGCGTACCTATTTGCAGGCGGGTTTTTTGTTAGGGTTCCGTACCCAAAGGGTAAAACGGTACCCTATTACTAAGACTCCGCTGTCTGTCTGTCTGTCCGTCCGTCTGTCACCAGGCTGTATCTCATGAACCGTGATAGCTAGACAGTTGAAATTTTCACAGATGATGTATTTCTGTTGCTGCTATAACAAAAAATACTAAAAAACAGAATAAAATAAATATTTAAGGGGGCTCCCATACAACAAACGTGATTTTTTCGCCGTTTTTATAGATTATGGTACGGAACCCTTCGCACATGGCTGGTTTTTTTTTTTTAAATAATTTGTTTTATTTCGAGCTTTTTAGTTTTATTAATTTATATATTTGGAATTAACTCATTACTAGCTTTTATTTGACACCAATATTGCACACCTTTTTAAACAAGACATCACAGACAGAAAAATTTTAAATCCGGTATCAGACGTGTTAATTTTTTTTGTTATAAATCAAATAGGTCGTATGACACCGGATTTAAAAAAAAAAAAACATTCTTCGTTACTTTATGTCCTCTAGAGCGCGCCATATTCAATTAAATGATTTATTACCTTTGTGGTGTACCATTTACATATAGAATAAATACATACATACATAAAGCATAAACTTATCTAAATTTTATATATTATAAACAATAATGAACATGAAACAGGAAGAAAGAGCTATATTTTATTTAATGACAATGTTTACTCCTTAAACATGAGAACAGAACAACAGAGGAAGCGATTTTTACCAGAATTTTAAAAGTGGTTAAAGATTGAGCACGCCTTATCGACACGGGCAAGGCATTCCATTACCGTAGAGGCGTAGTAGGTACTGCTTGAACTGTAAAAGACTTGTCATAAAAACTGGTGGAATGCATCAGCATTTCTCAAAAAAATTCAATCAATAAAGCCATTTCAATTTACTAATTATCCAAAGGATTGGGTCTTTGGACGTGTAACAGGACGGTCGTGCCGGGACCGCTCTCTGTTTTTGTGGTGATATTTGGCATGTGGCAAGCACGCCTCGCTTGCCGGCGAAATCGAACTCTGCAAAATCGGTTTTTTATCGGGTGGTGTGTGTTGTGTAATGTGTAGTTTCATGGTTTTTGTTTCTAATGATAGTTAGTTATTAAAGTGATGTTGGTGTTTTGTTCTGGTGGTGGTGGTGGTCGCCAAGTGCTCGTGTAGGCTAATCTGGTGAGATCTTTCCATATTACAGCGACTATTGCTCCTCTCTGCAAGATACACGCCATAATTCCGTCATTTTTAGTCACTACAGGTTTAATTGGCTAAATAATTTACCCAACTTTAAGACATAATGCGTGGGTGATAGTGTTCCAAAATCGTTATTGAGTTCAAGTGACCTTTTTTTTGTGAGTGGTGAGTGATGCTCTTACTGTCCCGGGCACGCATACCTAACGGCTTTGGAAGCAAAATTTTGCGCAGCCCCCTCGCCAGATGTGGGCGCCCGCGCCTACCCTTAGGCCGCATAGCAATTGGTATTTTAACTTTTAAGATACTCACTATTTGGGTATATTATAGAATGCCACAACGGGGCAACTCAAACAAATCTGCTGACAGTGAAAGTGTAAACTGTGGATTGTGTAAAATACGACATACCTACATTGATTTTTATTCACTCTAACTGCTGTCTGCAGGTTGATTGGTAGGTGCAATTCCTGAAAAGGGCTTATACCTACTCGAGCTAATCTAAAACAAATATGACGGGTGGTTATCAAGTTTTTACGCAAAGTTTACTCAACCCTGGGCGCTATTTTCATTTAAAAGAAAGGGGTCGCAACAAAAATCTGATGCTGCAATGTTATTGAATGATGAGTTTGAGTTACATAGTGGCCAAACGCTGCAGGCGGGAATAGTCCTTGTGGTATTAGGATGCGCGCCCGCCATAGTACTATCGCGGAAAGCCATAAAAGGCGCTTGGCCGCTATAGAACCCGGGCGGTAACAGAGGTGGTCATGTTGTGCGCGGGATTTTGTTTTGAAAGTGGTTGGTTATGGGTTTCGGTGATGTAACTATAAAAAAAAGAAGAATTCGGGCACGTGGGTCGGGATTTTTGGCGGGGTCTTATTAATTACTTATGCCGAATGGGCTCAGAACTAAAATATTTTCAATCGCATCAACCTGAGGTGAGCAGCTGCGAGCTACAGGTTGAACTTGTAGATACCGCGACGGAGCTGGACATAAACAACGAGGATCCGGCCGATCGCGACCCGAACACTGCCGCTGAAAACGCATCAGAACTAAAAAGAACAGAATCGAGAAAGCAGTTTAACCCCGCCAAAAGGTTCACAGGTGAAGCTGAACTGAAGCATCCTGACATAGAGAATCATCATTAGAGACTTGATTAACTACGATAGGAAGAATCCAAGACAAATGAAAATGCATGAAATGTTAGACGTAGCCGCAACCTAACGCATCAAGAACCACAGGATGTGCTATCTCGCACATGTTCACAGACGCGGCAAACCACACCTATTGTATGCAGCAATACAGTACAAGGCCAAATCCAAGAAAGTAGGCCAACCGATTTACACATGGAACGACAACCTAAAACAGGACACGGCGCGATTCGACAAGGAAATCAACTTCTGGATGGACGCGGCTAAAGACCGAAACAAGATCAAGAACGCAGCCAGCGAAATATAGAAGAAACCTGAAACGGACAGCAGCGAGTCCTCGGACGAAATCACAGAAAACAGCAAATTGTAGCATAGCACAGCAAGGAGATAGAAAAGAGCCGAGAACGCAGCATATCTCCGCCAATGGATTCAACGGTGAAGATCGAACGGAGCCAACTGGCGGCGACGTCGTAAAAAGATGCCCATCCTTATATAAATATTACCCGTCCCTCCACTAGTCCATTGCTTACTCAAGGATGCATATCCGGTAGGCTCGCAATCCCTCCTTATCCCGAAGGGCACGGTCTTCCCTACCATTACCCGCGCCCCCCGGTCTACTCTTTGATATGCAATGGCCTCTGTAGCCCCATGAACCATGAGGCTCCAGGGGCTAGTGCAAATCCTGGGGTTCATTCGATTTATCGAGTCTGATTAAGCCACGCTGGGGTTGGTGCATTTCATTCATTCATTCATTCAATTTACTCTTTATCCAAATTCAATTGTAAGACTAAAGTCCAAAATTGGCTTCAATCTCTCGATTATACATAGCTTTAAATATGAGTGATTAAATATTATTGGAATTCTGATATTTCGCCAATTAAGTAACTTTTTATGATTCAGTGCCCTGCAACATTTTAAAACATTGGTCTCCAATAGATGCCATTTTAGGAACAATGTTTTTAAGAGTCGGTTGACCGGACAGATCGTTAAGCCTGACGCGTACCCCAATAGAGTTGAGATATATGCCAATAGAAAGATCTCTTCAAGGCTAATATTTTGTGATAGGTAGTTTATTTCGATTGTTAGTACGAAAGGAGCTACAGAGCTCTAAATGTGAGTAATTAAGCATTAGTGAAATTCAGGTATTTAGACAATGAAATGACTTTTATTAACTTTGAGCCTTGCAAACATGATCTTGCAAACCTATAAACGGACATTTTAAAACGTTGGCCTCCTAGATGCCGTTTTGGGGACAATGTTTTTAAGAGTGGATCGGCAGTACAAATCGTTAAGCCTTCGTTAAGCCTGCCAAATCCCCCAATAGAGTTAAGATATATACCAATGGAAATATCTCTTCAAAGGAAATATTTTGTGATATGACGTTTCTCTTGATTGTTAGTACGAAAGGAGCTACAGAGCTCTAAATGTGAATAATTAAGCATTATTGAAATTCATCACCTATTTTGGTCATTAACTGTGAGCTGACTAATAATAGGCAAAAGTCGTGTTTGTAGCAAAGGTTAACCCTAAAAAGTTCTTTTCAGTGGTATATATCTTATGGCTATTGGGCCAAGAAAATTCCTTAACTTCGGTACCAAAGTAATTACCTATTTAGGTCATTAACTCCGAACTGATAAACAATTGGCAACAGTCATGTTAGCAGTAAATGTTCTCCTCAAAAAGCTCTTTCCCATTGGTGTATATCTTTTGGCTATTGGGTCAAGAAAATTCCTTAACTTCGGTGCCCCAGTAGTAATACTTATTTAGGTAATTAACTCCAAACTGACTAACAATTGGCAAAAGTCGTGTTGTAGGAAAGGTTCTCATTGGAAAGCTCTTTCCATTGGTGTATATCTTATGGCTATTGGGCTAAGAAAATTCCCTAACTTCGGTACCGAAGTAGTCACTTATTTATGCCATTAACTCCGAACTGACTAACAATTGGCAATAGTCATGTTCAAAGGTTCCCCTCAAAAAGCTAAAACCATTGATGTATATCTTATGGCTATTGGGCCAAGAAAATTCCTTAACTTTAATGCATGTATTCACACTCATTTAGGTCATTTACTCCGAACTCACTAACAATTGGCAAAAGTCGTGTTAGTAGGAAAGGTTTCGCTTGAAAAGCTCTTTCCATTGGTATATATCTTATTATATTGGGCTTCAGGGCAGAACCCCATAAGCAGGGGCCCATTCTCCTTTATGAGAAACCAGATCGAAATGTCCGGTAACGATTCAGAGACCAGTTTGGAGTATCAAACACTTACTAAACACCCACACCCATACACCCTACTTTGCTGTCTAATTAATTATTTGTTGCTATCTAAAATTTTTTTTTTCGTCGTTACTTGTTTTTTTTTTATCTTTCATCCCAGAATTATAATCTATTATTATGTTTGTATAACTGTGACTTGTCTGGGTAGTTTGTGGGCCTGGAGACCTGTAACACAGGTATTCCTAGCACAGGCTCTAGTCTCCACAACATCAATGTATTTTGTATACCTACATATTTATGTATTGTACATAATGTTTATTATGTGGCGGAGAAAATAAACGTTTTATTATTATTATTATTTCGAGTTCTATAATTTTCTTCTCTTATAAGAGAGTATAAAACCCTTGCACACGGGCCGGAACCAAGTGTGTAATAGAGAACGTTGATGATATTGTAGAAGAAGTAAGGAACTTCCGGGTGCTGCGACACGTGTTGAGAATTGTGGCTTTTTGTATGAGGTGCAGGGTATGGGTAGGCATGTGTAGAGTATTAAGGCTTTGTGTAAGAGATTTTGGTACTATACCAGTGGATGAGAGTACTATAGGGACGATGTGAACGGTTTGTGCTTTCCACTGGGTTTTTATTTCTATGGCGCAGTCTTGATATTTACTTAGCTTTTCAGAAATTGTGGTTTGAATGTTGTGTGAGTTAGGGATAGCTATATCTATAAGGTAAACTTCTTTATTAGTTTTGTCGTGAATGGTTATATCTGGTCTATTGAAATGTATAGTTTTGTCTGTTATTATCGTCCGATCCCAATAAATTTTTTGATTCCCATTTTCTAGTATGATTTCGGGTTTATATTTATAGTACGGTATCATCTCACTTATGAATTTATATTTGTATGCTAAATGTTGGTGTATAATTGCGGCAACTTGGTCATGTCGGTGCTTATAGTCAGTTTGCGCAAGTAATTTGCAAGCTCCTGTAATATGTTGTATGGTCTCACGCATTATTGCAATGTCTGCATAAGTCAGTCGGCTGACGAGGGTCTTTTTACCCCCGACTGAAAAAGAGGGGTGTTATAAGTTTAACGTGTGTATCTGTGTATCTGTGTATCTGTGTGTCTGTCTGTTCCATCGTAGCTGCCAAACCACCGAACCGATTTTGTTTTTTTTTGTTATGTTTGAAAGGTGACTTGATCGAGAGTGGTCTTAGCTATTATTCAAGAAAATTTGAAGATTATCAGCTCTTTTCTAGTTGATGAATGGATGTGAGCATCTTTCACAGGTCTAATCGATTGGAAATTTAGAATTCTGTTACTTCAATGATATTAGAAGAATATAGTAACCTTGAACTGATGCTGCAGCATCACCTGGATGCAGGATACCCAACTCCCTCACCAACTTACAGCAGAGGTATCGTGTTTGGGTTCATTGGAAAGGTCTCAAAAAATAGGTTACAGATGGATGGTGATCAGGGTCTGATGATGGAGTAGGAAAGAGATATGAGACTAAATTAGAAACTAGCTTCACTGTGGCAAAAGTACGTACAGCTACGCAGATATCGGCGAGCCGCGGGTTGATCATAGCATTTCTACTAGTAATATAATATGAAATTTAAAAAACTGGAAATAAAAATTAAATTAAAAATTTAAAAAACCCCCGACAAAAACAAAGCATTTAAAAAGTAAAAAAATAATATGTATTGGCCCTAAGTTTAATATAAAAGTTGTAGGTAATATTTTGATCCAAGCGTCGTCGCGTCGGGGGACGGCTAATGAAAACGCCAACATACACTAGGAATAATGAATATATGCTATTGTAGAAAGGATAGCTGCTGTTAATTTCCCTATTTTCATGAGCCGTCTCCCGACGCGACGACGCTTGGATCAAAATATTACCTACAACTTTTATATTAAACTTAGGGCCAATACATATTATTTTTAACCGACTTCTTCAAAAAGGAGGAGGTTCTCAATTCGTCTGTATGTTTTTTTTTTTTTTTTTTATGTTTGTTACCCGATTACTCCGCCAATTATGAATCGATTTTGATGATTATTTTTTTGTTTGGTAGGTCATGCTTCCGAGGTGGTCCCATATAAATTTTATTAACTTTGCTTGCATAATTTTTGAGTTAGCTTCAATATTACGTATTTTTCCCACTTAGTTTATCTAGACGATATCCTGTTTGACTCCTTCACTGTTATTTACATAGCAGGTAGTGGTATTCGGATTTGTGTGGGGTAGGTACCACAACTAAAAAGTGAAAAATAAAAACTTTTTACAAAAAAAAAACAACCGACTTCCAAAAAAAACACTAAAAAAGTGAAAAATAACTTTAATTTCGGAAGTCGGTGTCTTTGCTTTTCAATTTCTGTTTTTTGCCACTGACTTCCGAAATTAAAGTTATTTTTCACTTTTTTAGTGTTTTTTTTGGAAGTCGGTTGTTTTTTTTTTGTAAAAAGTTTTTTTTACTTTTTTAATGCTTTGTTTTTGTCGGGGGTTTTTTAAATTTTTATAATAATTATATTTCCTATAGTTACGAGTAGCTATTATTTGGTCCTATATTGCCAGCATGAACCCTTCGGTCTCGGGAAACAGCTCGCCTTGTTTGAGCCATTCGTTCGACTTAGCTTTGTCGACCTGTAGCTGACTCAGGTAGGCGCGGTGTTATTATTATTATTATTTCTAGTCTCAAGTTTTTGGATGACCTCATCTATTATGTGTGTCATGAAGGAACTTAAAACGTTATTTAAGATAAAGATTGAACAGAATCATGTAGAGCTGAAATAAGAAATGAGACTTCCGGGGAAAGACGACGGGGGAAGACGTATGGGAAGCCACTTAAACTTTGTACGAAATTTAGAAATATAATCATATTGGCGCAACCCAAATATAAATCTTATGCAAAAGTTTTGCAGTCGCTCAAGTTTATGTAGTTGTGCCTCAGTGAGATCAAGATAACTGACATCAGCGTAGTCAAGGATGGGAAATAAAAGGGATTGTGCAAGCGCAGTATTAGTGGCAGTTGGAAGAAAGTTCCGCAATCGTCTCAGGGACTTACCAGATGCAACCAGTTTATCTGAGGGATCATCCTCGAGCTGCCAACAACGATGACCTGGGTCTTCGATGGATTAACCTGCAACCCATGTGCCTCACTCCACTGGAAAATTGAATCCAAAACCTTGTTTATGCTTTTAATTTGCCGTATTGCCATTAAAAAGCCGTATTCCTGTCTCCAAATTTTCTGCGCACACAAGGGCCCACATTTCGCAATGATCAAATGCTCTAGCACACAGTAGTGGTTCACATTGCGGAATGCAATCAATATTATTGCGTAAAAAATTGATGAACTCTCATTCGGACAAACTCGCTCCGACACACGCAGCGCCATCTGTTGCTACTTTTCTTAACATAATTTATTTTGTCGAAAAACGTTAACGATTATTTTTGCGTGACCATGATCGATGTTTGTTCTATGAAGAGAGTTGATCAGTTCGATGGTCTCTCACCACATCTTTAAATATTACCACACCTTTCTGATACATGCTGTATATAAATTTTATGTACGTAGTTAAAATACCGTAAAAACTGCCAAGCCACCCAAAATGTGCACATGCAGAAAGTGATAATTTATAATGCAATATGCAACCCAAATCTATATATTTTTTTTAACCTTAGGTGTATCTTGTATCTTATTGTAGGTACTCATAAAGGTCTATTTTGCAAAAATCATTCGAATCGATGCCCACTAGTCTGTTGTCTAACTAAACAAAGGCTTTATTTTCAGAATACCAGTCGCCGTTAATGCATGCATAAGAGATAACAGGTGTGACGTGTTGCGGCGAGTGTCCACACATACGTTGCGCTAATTCCCGTGGCGCGGTCACCAGCTGGGCCCGTAGAAAGTGTCTACTGTGTACTGCGTACATCGCACCGGCGCCGTGGCGCGGCGCCCCTGACCTTGGCGTGCCGCGGCGACCACTCACAAGCAAACACTTCATCAATAGTTAATAATGTCCGCGACAGAGCTTGTACAATCAGTACCGCGCAGATCGATTGACCTGTCATACTTGCCGGAAGGTCAACCTTTATTTACTAATCAAGGCCCTCCATACTTCACAATCAACGACATCCGACTTACCCTGTCCGTCTGTATCGCTATTTGCGCGTAACGAGGTCAGACTGTCGCTCAACGTGACATTTTGACAATCAGCCACATCTGGGTAGGCAGGCAGCAGTACAACATGTAGGTGACGTAGGTTGTTGAGAGAACAGCTGCGATACTGAAAGCTTTTTGCTCATTTTTTGAAGAAGTCCGAATTGTGATTATTAGTTTTTATTCAGTGCCATTAAACTTTTTTACTAATTAATTACAATCGGACCGCAAGTAAACCGAATTTAACAAAAGTAATTTTTTTATGTGTTTAGTGAATAATAACGAATAGGCTTTATAATCATCTTGTGTGTGACCTTAGTGAGAACGTTTCTATTAGGCGCCTATTTTCTATTAATTTCTGTCACCCTGGTACTTTTCAAAACATCAACCATATTACCACAAAACCGGGTTTATCAGTAATGTTTAGCCTAAACACCTTCTAACATAATATTTCTGTATGGAGTTTGACATAAAATTGTCATTAAACACGCGTTGAACAAGTGTCTAAGTTTTTGTGGTAGGGCCCCAAATGATTCAATTTCAAAACCTGTACTTTTACCATTATTGAGCTAAATGCTAAATAGTAAGTCGCTTAAACCTAGTTCCAGTTCATTTCTGCTTTCCTGGTAGTTTGAATAACTAAACAAGACAGTGATGCCGATTCCCTTGTTCACAAACTAAACTAAATTTAAGTTCAGTGCATCTTTTTCTTTCTATTTCATTATGAAAAGGACAGAAGATAAATTTTAGTTTAGTCCTGTCAAATTAATCAGCGCCTGACGTAAATTGCGAAATTTTAGTAGGCAAGTTTTTAATCGCGTCTAAACTTGTTTGGAGTAGTGACAGTTTGACAGGACTAAACTAAAATTTATCTTCTGTTCTTTTCTTTACGGATTTTGGGCACATTGGTAGACCATGACCTGGAGCAGGACAAAGTCTACTTGTCATCCTGGGTCGCAGACGCAGTCGCGGCAACAGCTAGTTTATAATAATTATTGTGTTAAGTAATACTTTGCATTATTTGGCAAACCTCTTCACTCGAAGGTGTTGCGCGTTGATGTCTTCTGTGCATACCGGACCTAACACAATTTAACAGATGACGTATGAATTTAGTATTACAAACCCGTTTACACCACAGACATTTGAAATCTTTCTGTAAGGTGATCGGTTCCGAAAGACATTGTTTTAGCAAAAACGACTGCACTTGGAAGTAGTGCTTATAAAGTACGATTGATTTTTAAGCTGCTTAACGTCACGTATGACAACATGAAATATATTATATTTCAATGCAATATTATATTTCGTTTATTTTTTTGTGTTGCATGTGAGTCCTCTCAAATACAACACAACATAGGTACCCATTATCATCTAGTCACTACCTGTCCGTCTGTAACACACTCACTCACAAATATTTACTCATCAGTCATCATCATCACAAACACTTAGGTACAGCGTAACACTTTATGTACATTTGAGGACTATTCAATTGTATGCTATCAAACAGTAGCTTGTTATTTGTTAGTAACACTCTCATCAATTTCGACTAGTTTTTGCAACGTTATCGTGTTTTATAAGTTTCGTAAAAACAATTTGCTGCCAAATAGTTGACGCAAGTTCCAGTGTGTATAATGAAGATCATCAATCGTTGTTATTGTTACATAAGCAGCGCGTCAGGTGGGCACGCTGTAGCGTAGGCCGCAGAGTACGACCGCTGCGGCCGTCGCGCGTCGCCGCGCCGCCGCCGGCCTAAAGCACGACCCGTTGTAAGGTCGCGGTTACACAATAGTTGCGCACAATACGAACCTGTTATATGTACAGTAACAATGTGGCACATTCCAACTCATCAATCATGTCACTAAATAGTATCGCATACCAAACTGTTCGGCTTGCTAAGGGACGATTACATAATCAGCAGGCACGTTCCATCTAAGTAAACATACCTGCGGCGGGCGCCCCGGCGGCGCACGCGGCGGGCCCATGGCGGGCGGTGGTGCTTTCCACATGCGGGGTTATCGTCTATCCTATAAATTGATCAGCGAATGCATCAAAATGAATTAATATTGAGAGTTCTAATTAAATTACTCTAATGAGACTCATTAATCTGATACTCTGACCATGCATGTTACATATGCAGCGTGCGATCGTCATAGTATGCAGAATATACCTATAAGTACTTTAAGTTTTCCATAAATTGTTTATTGAACTTTACATTAATGTCTAATACCGCGAGAATCATGACAAAATTTATGAACAGTATTTTGCAACATCCAATGGTTTTTTTGTTAAGCTTCGACAAAATTGCAGTGTTTTCGCGATTTAGAATTGTTCCACCGAACAATAATAAACATATCAGCGTAATTGCCACACCGCGCCGGCTCTATGCCTTGAATATTTTATGTTATACCTAAGTAAAATAGTCAGTACGCTTTCGGATAGCATATCGGGCGTGACTCAATATCACCTCATTAGTTTTAATCGTTATCCCTTTTGTATTACTGAAATATAGCTATCTTTATAATCTTTAATCTTAGTTTATCTTAACTCACCTCAATCCCGGACAAGAATTTTCATTCGTAAGATTTTATCACAATATCAGTAACCATAAATTAGTTGAATTTGGGATGAATTTAGACATTTTTAACATAAATAAGTAACTGTGAAAGGTCACAATAAGTGCATGCTTGATTATTCCACCAAATAGCTTTAACAGCTGGGCAACCATGACATTCGATACAATGCAATTAAAACTAATTACATTGCTGTCGAGTGATAGCGGAGAGCGCAGCAGTGATAAGGCAGAAGGGGGGGGGCAGAGATGAAGATGGCTCGCAGCCTCCGCCCGCCGGTGAGCTTGCGCCCGCCGTGCGACAGTAGTGTGGCGAGGAGATTGCGGCGCGCACGCACACTGCACTTAAGACTGTCGCCTGTGAGCTCGGAGCCGAGTGTTGTACTGTGTTAGTGTGTTGTGTTGTGTCGTGTTGTGACAGGGTGTACCAGTGCGCAAGATGCGAGGCTGGACGGTGACGCTGCTGCTCTGCGGCGTCGGTGAGTGTGGCCCACTGGGGCACCTCCTGGAACACAAGTGCTACTCGCTCTAGCCACGGCCATAGAATGGAAAACAAAATTGAAATCTCTTGCTTCAAACAATGTAACGGCTATTAAACTTGGCGCTATCATCGTATTCAGTAACTTGACAATACAAAGCACAATAAACTTACCATAACTAAAACTGTAGTGTTGGGTAGTGAATGAATGAACGGCGTTCATTCTTTTCGCAAAATACCGTTCATTTAACGATATAAATAGTTGATTAAGAATATCTTTCTACCCGACTACGGAGAAGCAAAAAAATGGGTTATGACCGGTATGTTTGTATGTATTTATGTATGTTCATGTGTTCCTTCATAACTTCGAAACTATTGGTGGCTAAGGTATTTTTGGAAGCATCTTGTTCGCTGGTTATAGACTATGTTACCTTACATTAAATTGAATATAGCGCACTCCAGAGAACAAAAAGTCAAGAAAATAATAATAATAATGATTCCGTTTAGGGTATCAAATGAAAGGGCTTAATTAGTACATTTCAAAAATATAGATGTATATTATAACCCCAAAAAAATTTAAACAAAAATAAAAGCTATAGTGATAATTTAAGCAACTAAAGAATAAGGCGAGATACTTACATTAATTTGTACAAAAAAAAGAATTAATTTAGAGGGTTCAAAATACATCACCAGGAGATATACTTATCATATTTTTTAAACCCCGCATAATTAAAATATTTCGAAATGAAAATATCAGTTCTTCACGATTTTTGCCAATTATTAGTAAACTAGCTTTTGCCCGCGGCTTCGCCCGCGTGGATGTCGGAAAATTATCCCACGGGAATGTGCTACCGGGATAAAAGTATCCTTTGTCCCATAACCCACGTGGTCTGTCTAGGCGACCTAGGCGTTACGGCGTAAAAGTAACAGACATGAGACAGCCAGTAACGTTATATATTAGTGGTAGTCCATATCGATATTGTGGTGATAGTGTGGATAGTATGGACAGCAGTATGAAACTGTCGGAAAGATTAATGAAAAAATATTGTATAAAGATTAATGAAAAAACTATGGCATATTGTACCTATGGACGATGGAAACTAAGGCGAAAGCTTTGGGGGAGCCCGCGAAATTCAAATTTTCTTATGTTTTTTGCTTTTTACAGGTCAGTATCAAGTTTTATGTTGATCTAAATAATGAGTCGCAGTTGTATCAAATATTTATTTATCTAATCTAACTAATATTGCAGGAGTTGTATTCCTGTATCTAATGGTTATTATTCTGTAAAGCTACTATTTGCTACGATCGTGAATCATATTTTAATCATATTGACATTCGAAACTTACCCATTAAATGATTTAAAAGCTGTATTAAAACCAAACTTTGTAAAAAAGGGTACTATACAATTTCAGATTATTTAGAAGACAAAAAGCATGGGATTGAGGTGCTCGCTCTGCTAACATTTTGTCATTTTGGCATTGTGACATTTTGAATAAGTACTATGGAAAATCATCAAAATATACCTACCAGTTTTATATACAAATTCACATTATTGAATATTATATGTAGGATATTGACAAAATGACATGATTACTTTGTAAAGTATTGTATTATTGTGAATGTGAGGACTATGTGGATGTTTATTTTCTTTTTATTCTTATATTTTTTCGTTCTCAGTTAGTTTTAACAATGGTCTGGCAATTTGAGAACTTTATGCGGCCTACACAAATGTCCTTTCTTTGGTATTGTTCGTCGAGTCGTTGAGCTCCTTAAGTTCTGAGCTGAGCTCCACTATTACTGACAAATGCTTGCAGTGACAGGACAGGTTCACTCAAATCTGTGTGGTTCATTCCTCAAAAGACCATTTCAGACTCTAATCTACATGGTCCTCATGGGACCTGACCAATATGCCAATATCTGACCTAGGTATGTCTGGACTTTAAAAGAGACTGTGAGTTTGTTCGGCCTTTCTTCTCAGAGTAGTCAGATAGGAAACGCCGACCTCATTTAGCTTAATTTTACAATTTTTTGATATTATTACGACGTGTAAAAGTGATTCCAATAACCTATTTACAGAATAAACAATTTCATTTCAACATACAACCTGCCTGACACTGACTTGCAAATTGCAAAAAACTTAAGATTTGAATTTCGCGGGCTACCGGCGCATCCCCCTTAAGAAAATCGCATCATTTGCACAACGCCATCTATCGAGTAAGTACTCACTGGTAAACTCAAATTCTTCGTTCCAAGCCAAGAGCCAAGTAGTAATAACTTTTGATTGAGTGGACAGATTCTCAAGATACGGACTATGACTATATTCTCAATCCCTTAACGCTCTTGAAGAGAGTCCCGCAAAAAGGTCAATAATAAGTACTTACATGTGAATTTTAAAATCAAGAGGGCAAAGAAGGGTTTTTACCCTCATGAGGGATGATTTTAGAAAAACGTAACTCTTTGTTAGTTACAAAAAGCATAAATTTTCACAGCCATAACTTAAAAAAAAACCGGCGAAGTGCGTGTCGAACCATGCACAATGAAGGGTTCCGTAGTTGGGATGAATTAATTTATCAAACAAACTTTCGCAAAGTTTTATTGTTGTTACGTCTATGGGCGTTTACTGTCCCTCAAAGTGTTAACATTGTAGTTAAAAAACTTGTTCTAGCATACAGAATGTTTGGGTTTTTGCAACTGCACATGTAAGTTGGTCGATTAAAAGTTTTTGAGCTAAGTCGCGGACAGACAGACAGACAGACGGACATGGCGAAACTATAAAGCTTCCTTGTTGACTACGGAACTCTAAAAATGATAGGTTTCCCATAAAAACTTTCATCCCCTATATCCCCCCCCCTTAAATTTGTTTTTGAGAAAATAATTGCCTATGTTCTTCCCCGGGATGCCATCTATCTCTTTACCAAATTTTATCGAGATCCGTTCAGTGGATCAGGCGTGAAAAGGTAACATACAGAATTACAGACGGGCAGACAGACAGAGTTACTATCGAATTTATACTTTTAAGCATCGATTAGTATGGATTATGTGTTCAATTCAAAATGAGCCAAATATTCGAAAATTATGAATTCGGCGAAAGTCATTCTTCTACGGAGACTCTTAACACCGCGATTCAGAAAATGACGTTAAATGAACAACGCCATCTATCGAGCACGAAGTGATACTGTCAAAATATATGGGAAAACGTTCGAACACTCTGTAAGCTATGTAGAAAAGACTGTTTTTAGGGTTCCATGACTGACTTGACCTGACTTGACCTGACTTGACCTGACTTGACCTGACTTGACCTGACTTGACCTGACTTGACCTGACTTGACCTGACTTGACCTGACTTGACCTGACTTGACCTGACTTGACCGGACTTGACCTGACTTGACCTGACTTGACCTGACTTGACCTGACTTGACCTGACTTGACCTGACTTGACCTGACTTGACCTGACTTGACCTGACTTGACCTGACTTGACCTGACTTGACCTGACTTGACCTGACTTGACCTGACTTGACCTGACTTGACCTGACTTGACCTGACTTGACCTAACTTGATTTGGATTGAGTTGAGTAAACCTTGAGCAGGTATATTTTATCGCAGCAGGTACATTGGTAGTTGAAAGAAAAGTAGATTACGTACCTTGCTAAAGTGAGTAATTAATGCACTCGTGTTAATTAAGTTAGCGCATTCGTGCCTTAATTACTCACTTTTTGCTCGATGTAACAATCTACAATTTTTAAGAAATTAAATTTATCACCATTTTTTCATGATTAATTTGTATCATGATTTAAAAGATAGATAGCGCCACCTATGGCACTACTACCAAACAATGGATTTGGAAAACTTGAATTAACCAAACTTTAGATTGGGTAAATTCACAATGTATCGCGTTATGTTTCCGCGCGAAGTATGTGAACATATGATGATTATAATCGTGTGTTACACACGTTCTCACAAACCTACCTGATTTTACGCTAGTGTCATTTTACGTCAATAGATGTCGTTACGTGTATCTACATTACGTACCTAATGAAAATTTCTTCTTGAATACTTTAAACTCTTATATCTTTTGATATTTTGAAGCGATTGCGATGAAACAAAGACTAAATGAAACATCGAGTTACACACAATATTTGAGTTTATAAGTTAACCATATTGATTTCGTACTTTTTACGTGATACTGGAACAATCAAACAAACGAACAGACAAACAGACAAACAGACAAAAATTCCAAAAATGGTAGAAATGGCATCTGTTGGTTATTCTTGGACACTCCACCTACGTCTTTTTTTTTTTTTCATTGTACAGAAACGCCTCGTCTACAGATTTATTATATGTATAGATTCGGAGTTAATGACCTAAATAGGTAATAATTTGCGCACCGAAGTTAAGGAATTTCTGGCGTCCAATAGCCATAAGAATATACTACTGAAAAGAGCTTTTTAGGGATAACCTTTGCTACAAACACGACTTTTGCCTATTATTAGTCAGCAGTTCAAAGTTAATAACCTAAATAGGTGATGATTTCAATAATGCTTAATAACTCACATTTAGAGCTCTGTAGCGCCTTTCGTACTAATAATCGAGAGAAGCGTCATATCACGAAATATTTCCTTTGAAGAGATCTTTCCATTGGCATATTTAGGTCTTTACCTATGAAATTGCCGTTCTGCAGTACTGGCCATTTCAAATCAAAATATTTTTTGTTTGGCTAAGAATTCTAATTTCAAATTAATTTTATTTTAAAAACATGGATTTTTTTTTCCAAAAGTAGTCATTTCTTTATTGATTAGTGTTACATTTTCATCGCATTTCAATCTTTTTCGTCATCATGGATACGTTAAAAATTCGAGTAATTATGGAATATGAGTATCGTCGTGCCAGCAACGCGGCACAAGCGGCACGCAACATCAACGACGTTTACGGAGCTAACACTACAAACCAACGCACCACCTGTTATTGGTTTGCTCACTTCCGTTCTGGAAATTTCGACCTGAAAAATGAACCTCGCGGTCGTCCGAAGACTTTGGTCGACAATGACGAATTAAAGGCGATTGTGGAAGCTGATGATACACAATCTACGGCTGAATTAGCAGCAGCTTTCGACGTTAGCGTCAAAACAATATTGGTCCATTTGCGTCAAATTGGCAAGGTAAAAAAGCTTGACAAATGGGTGCCCCACGAACTCAATGATCGCCAGCGCGAAGTACGCGTCGAGACGTGCCTTGCACTGCTCAACAGACACACTAATGAAGGAATTTTGAACCGCATTGTTACCTGCGATGAAAAATTGATTCTGTTTGATAACCGCAAGCGCTCAGCAAGTTGGTTGGATCCTGGTTCAGCACCTAAACAATGCCCTAAACGAAAACTTACCCCTAGAAAAGTGATGGTCACTGTTTGGTGGTCTAGCGCCGGTGTGATTCATCACAGCTTCTTACCAAACGGGGTGAGCATTACTGCAGATGTGTACTGTGAAGAACTGAACACAATGATGGAGAAGCTGGCGCATCTCCAACCAGCATTGGTCAATCGCTCGTCTCCGCTGCTCCTGCACGACAACGCGCGACCTCATACTGCACAGCAGACGGTCTCCAAGTTGCAAGAACTGGGGTTGGAAGCTCTCCGTCATCCGCCCTACTCACCAGACCTTGCGCCTACAGACTACTACTTTTTCCAGAATTTGGATAACTTCTTAACAACTTCTTGAAAAAAATTCAATACCCGAGAGGCTTCAAAATGCCTTTGAAGAATTTGTTGCCTCCCGTCCAGCTGATTTCTTTAAGAAGGGCATCAATAAACTGCCACTGCGATGGCAAAGATGCATTGATTGCATGGGTGATTACTTCGATTAATACAAATAAAAAATTCATGAAAAAAATTCGTTTAAATTTTTTCATACAAAACGGCAATTTCATAGGTAAAGACCTATTATCTTAACGCTATTGGGCTCTACGGCAGAAACGCCCATTCTCCTTTAACCTTATTGTCTTTGGTCTAATATGTAAAAAATAAATATGTTAAAAAGGAATAATAGTATAGGTCGTTCAAATAAAAACCCATTCGGTACGTATATTATTAATTTCTTTTTCCCCTGGTGCCCTCTAATCCTAATACTAACACACGTACAGAAGAATCTATAGATAGGCATACGGGCATAGGTATGATAAAATCATAGCGAAGTCAAAACTGTCCCTTGAATATTTTTGAAAAACAGTAATTGATCAGGGATCGATTGTAATACACGTTATAGTTGACATTATTCCTATTATTATAGATACGTCCAATTTAATTTCAACTCCTAGTAGCTTTTGTGGACATGATAATTATTCAATTTGTTACAGTTGTAATAGCAATCACGTCATTTGGCTGAAATAGGTTTTATTTTTTATTTTTTATTGTTTGTCTTTTATATAGATTATTTTCTATTTTGTGAATGTGAGAACTTTGTAGGCTTATTGTACTGTAGATTTACTGAACATACCTACTATTTTGTTAAGTACCTGGTACTTACTTGTTGAAAGGCCTACATTGTCTTCCCATGCCTACTGATACTGTAATTTGAAAATATTGTAAAAGCCAATTATTTTTAAAAGAGTAACCGTGGAGTTTCTTGCCGGCTCTTCTCCATAGGAAACGACCAATTGGAACCGTGCACCTAGCTTCTGACGTTTCATAAGTGCCCATGTAGGTTTATGTGAAATAAAATATTTTGATTTGATTTGATACCGAAAATAATAAATAGTGTTCAGAATTTTTGTCTGTTTGTCTGAATGTATGTTCCAGCATCACGCAAGTTCTACCGGATGGATTCTGTTCAAATTTTGCATAGATATTCTTATAAGTCTGGTCAAACTGGGTATAAACTATCACACTATTTGCTTGGGTGGATGAGCAATATTACATTATGATCGTATTCTTCTCCGCAAATTCTGAAAGGACGCGCCAAAAGGTTAGGATACTTATTGCAGATAGTTACCGATTTAACTTTTTAAATGATTATCATCAGATTTGATCAGATTATCTGTTCAATGAGTTGATTCCTGTTGCCCCGTCAATGGTTTCTGCCATATACCCCTCTTACACTATAGATTTGACAGGTGATGACAATTCAGTGAGGGTAGTCACAAGTAAAAATAAACTTAAAAAATACATTAAAATTAATAAATACATAGTTAAAACACAAAAGATGGTAAAAAGACAAAAGTTTTTTATTAAAAATGTTAAACTTAATAGAGAAAGGCTAAATTTACTTAAACAATTAGATATGTATTCTTTTAATTTGGAACAAAGTACCAGGAAACACAACATTGACACAGAGTACTTGCAATCTGAACTTGACCATTTACAGGAGAAACTTAGTTCAATGACTACTAAATATAATACCTCTGAACATGTAATGAGGGAATAAGTGTTGGCAATGAATGAGTTGGTAAATCACAAACAAACAACTGTGAGCAGTGCCAAATAACATCCAAAGTATTTACACCAGACCATTCATTGACAACATGCAATACCAGCTTACCTCAGTCCTGTGTTGATTTGACATTTCCTGGTACCAATACTTCAAATAAACAAAGTGTACAAAATGATATAGTATTATTTTGTGATGAGATTGGAAAGGAATTAGGCCACTTGTTGACAGATGAATATCCGGGACACTCCATAATAAATTACTGCATGCCTGGTTGTTCCTTGTTTGATATTATGAAAGAAATTATTAAATGTAACTTTAACCAGGACACTACATTATTAATTTTTATGGGTAATAGGGGAAATGTGAACAAAGGAGAATTGCTCCAATATTATAGAACATTGTGTAATCTTAGTTTAAGAAAAATTGTGTTGTTTACAATCCCTTATAGTAACAGTTTGCCACAGGAAGAAAATAACATAAGATTTGAAATAAATATGACATTACATAATTGGACATTCAATAATAATCTGTTCCATCTAGTTGATACTAACAATTATGTTGGTAATAATTTATGTTTGACAAGAGATAGATATAATATTCTTATGTACTATCTTTCTATCTATTATAAAAGACAGATAGCTGTGTCGCTATCATATTTTTTTTCTATTTCAGCCAAAAACTTGGCTAAACAACTTGCTTCTTTTGAGCAATGCAATGTAATTTTGAATGATTCTGCCAATAATTTGGCAACAAAAAATGACATTGATTATAATTTAAATTAGAAATTAGGACAATAGAGGAAACCTCTTGCTTAATAAATGAAGAAAATATAAATACTGGTTTAAATCATCAGAATGTTACAAAAAGTTCTTTAATATCATCTCACCCTTCAAATCTCACCAATCAATTTCATGAACTGTGTCCAAATAAACTTTATTCTTTCTTTCTTTCTTCTTTCTAAATTGTAGTAATCTAAATAAATATAATAATAATACTCTAAAAATTGTTCATCAAAATATACAGGGTGTAATAGGTAAGGAATTAGTATTGGAGCTGTTCATGAACTGTAGTTATATTGAAATCTTATGTGTAACTGAACATTGGCTAAAAGTCCACCAGTTCATGTTCAGCTTTAACAACCACCAGGTTGCCAGCTCATTCAGCAGAGTTAATATGATACGTGGTGGCTCTCTAATAATTGTTCGTAACAACTTGAAATTTAAAGAACGTAAGGATATTGTTAGCCTCTCTGTTGACCGAGTTATTGAAATAGCTTGCATTGAGCTTGAGCAGTTCATTGTATTAAGCGTGTACAGGCCCCCATGTGCTTCATATGATATTTTTGAGAAATCTTTGGAAGATGACGAAAGACTTGTAGCAGTAATAAAACAGTTGTCGTCTGTGGAGACTTCAACATCAATATACTAGAAAAATCTGCTACAGTAAATCAATTTATAACTCTATTAAAGTAATATAACTTGTACAATACATTCTTTGAGCCGACTAGAATAACTGCCACTAGTGCTACCTGTATAGACAATATATTTACAAACTCAAGACCTTCTAGCCATTTAATTATAAATGAGTTGGACTCTGATCACTGTGGCCAGTTAGTCACTTTCCCTCAGAAAATAGTCAGAGCTCAAAGAAAACTTGTGAGTTTTGTTCCTGTAAATAAAAGTCGTTTAGATCAATTTAAAAATAATTTAATCGAAAAACTACCGGGTTTGCCTTATCACAACGACCCGGATCAAGCTTATACTTTACTATTTAACCTCATCAATTGTGAGTTTAGGAAGGTTTTCACCTCAAAAACATTACCTGTTTGTGACCGCGTTTTATTTAGTGATTGGGCAACACCAGGTATTTACAAAAGTAGGCAGAGGTTATTTGAATTGTATCATGAAAAAACATATAACCAAGATCAAACTTTTCAAGGATTTGTTAAAAAATATTCTAAAACTTTTAAAAGAGCCTGTTCCTCAGCAAAAGTCATACATATTAAAAATAAAATAAAATCTTCTGGGAATAAAATTAAAACAACTTGGAATATTATTAATTCTGAAACAGGAAGAACGACAGTACGGAATCGTGACTTCAATCTAAAAATCAATGATGTAGATATTAAGGCAGACGGGGAGGTGGCAACTGAGTTTGAAAATTTCTTCACTAATATTCCAATTTTAACAACCAAAACTCTGTCATTGTCGTCATCCACTTCTGCTTATTCAATACTAAAACAATGTGTACCAGAATGTGACAAACTTTTTGAATTTACAATTGCTACTGCTAAAGACATTATAGAATCTTTTAAAGAACTCGATGTGAAAAAAACTGCTGACCTTTGGGGATTATCAGTACATACTATGTCTTCAATAATTGATGTTATTTCACCCTTTTTGGCTATTGTTTTTAACTCTTGTATTGCATCTGGTGTATTTCCTGATCTGATGAAACTTAGCAAAGTGATTCCACTGTTCAAGTCTGGCAGCACAACTGATCCCACGAATTTTCGGCCTATCTCGATATTACCTACGTTGAGCAAAATCTTTGAAAAATTAATTTAAAAAAAGATGTTAAGTCATTTCAAGACACATCATTTACTTCATCTGAAACAGTTCAGTTTTACAAAGGGTCGTTCAACTACAGACGTGGGCGTGGAATTACTGAAGAGCATATTCGAGGCTTGGGAGGAGTCGCAGGATGCTCTTGGCATTTTCTGCGACTTGTCCAAAGCTTTCGATTGCGTACATCATGATACTCTCATCAGGAAACTGTACCACTATGGTATGAGGGACAAGGCTCTCGACTTCTTATCTGAACAACAGAATTCAGAGGGTCGATGTTAATGGCAAGAGATCTGCAGGATCTTCGGTCACCATGGGCGTTCCGCAGGGTTCAATTCTAGGTCCTTTCTTATTTCTCATTTATATTAATGACTTGCCTTACCACATAAGGGATAATCACAAGATCGTGTTATTCGCAGATGATACTTCCCTCATTTTTAAAATAAAACGTCAGTTAGTCAACTTTGAACAAGTTAACGATGCACTCTCTAAAGTGGTGCATTGGTTTAATGTAAATAATCTTCTCCTGAATGAGAAAAAGACTAAACTCATTAAATTTTCAACGCCAAATGTCAGGCAGCTATCTACCAATGTTAAAGTTAATGGAATAGAGTTGGACCCCGTTGAGTCGACAGTTTTTCAGAAAATTAGACAGATAACTGACGTAGATACAGCCAGAATTGTTTATTTTAGTTATTTTCATAGTCTTCTGTCTTATGGGATTCTTCTCTGGGGAGCCTGTGCGGACATTATTGCTATCTTTGTTTTACAGAAAAGGGCTATTCGAGCCATTTACAACCTAGGTCCAACGGATTCCCTTCGAGAAAAATTCAGAGAAATAGATATTCTGACTGTAACCTCACAATATATATTTGAAAACCTATTATATGTACACAAAAATATATCTAATTTTAAGAAAATGTCCGATATTCATAGTTTAAATACCAGGAATAAACACAATCTTGCTGTACATCGCACTCGTCTCCACAGAGTAGGCAACTCGTTCATGGGTCAATGTATACGCTTTTATAACAAACTTCCGATTGACATTCGAAACTTACCCATTAAACGATTTAAAAGCTGCATTAAAACCAAACTTTGTAGAAAAGGGTACTATAAAATTTCAGATTATTTAGAAGACAAAAAAGCATGGGATTGAGCTGCTCGCTCTGCTAAGCATTGTAACATTTTGAATAATATGGAAAATCATCAAAGTATATCAACCAGTTTTATTTACAAATTGACATTATTGAATATTCTATACAAAATGACATGATTACTTTGTAAAGTATTTTATTATTGTGAATATGAGGACTATGTGAATTTTTTAATTTTTTTTTTTCTTTCTCAGTTAATTTTATCAATGGTCTGGCAATTTGAGAATTTTATGCGGCCTACCCAAATGTCCTTTCTTTGGTATTGTTCGTCGAGTCGCTGAGCTCCTTAAGTTCTGAGTTGAGCTCCGCCATTACTGACAAATGCTTGCACTGACTGGACAGGTCCACTCAAATCTGTGTGGTTCTTTCCTCAAAAGACCATTTCAGACTCGAATTTACATGGTCCTCATATGGCTTGACCAAGATTATGTCTGGACTTTAAAAGAGACTGTGACCTCTGAGTTTGTTTCGGCCTTTCTTCTCAGAGTAGTCAGATAGGAAACGCCGACCTCATCTAGCTTATTTTTAATATTTTTTTTATAATATGACGTGTAAAAGTGATTCCAATATCCTATTTACAGAATAAACAATTTCAATTTCATTTCATTTCATCACGCTATACCTTTATGGAGATAAGCAGTCAATCATGAAATATAAGAACAGCTATTTTAACTAACTTTCGACCAAGCAAATAACTAAGCGGCTTGACCATTGCATTGCAAACCTATGGTTATAAGTTCGATTCCCAACTATTTGTATTTTTTGGGATTCTTTTTTTTACTCAATTGTTTTCGTTGATTTGCCTGTATATGTGACGCTTACATTAGTAGTAATAACAAAAGACAAATTATGGCTGCTTGTTTTGTATAAAGTACATGGAGCACAATGACAACTCTCTAGATGTCCAATGTGTAGAGGGCTTAATATACAAAGTCAATTAGTAGTGCCACTTTCCCTTCAGTAGTCATTATTGAAACTATTCATTTCAACCATATTTTAATGTCATAAACTCATAACTCATACTGTTTACTGCATAATATTTCCTTTTTGCTACTGCCACTAATGGATAGACAATTTAATCATGAACATTTTGTAATATTTTTTTTTTTCAAAGGACCGAAGTCTGATAAAGATTTTATTTTAAAATCTGGGCGTATTATTCACTACTGTAACTCACCGGGAGTCAGTCAGTCAGTCTGCAAGAGGAAACGAATGCTTCAGTTTATTTTGCTCAGGGTACCGCCCCGAGATCCATCTTTTTAACCGATTTCTTCAAAAGGAGCAGGTTCTCAATTCGTCAGAATGTTTTTTTTTGTATGTATGTTACTCGATTGCTCCGCCAATTTTGAATCGATTTTGATTATTCTTTTTTTGTTTGGTAGGTCATGCTTTAGAGGCGGTCCCATATAAATTTTATTAACTTTGCTTGCGTAGCTTTTGAGTTAGCTTCAATATTACATAGTTTTTAGTTTTTACTACGGAACCCAGTAAACAAGGAACCCTTATAGTTTCGCCATGTCCGTCTGTCCGTCTGTCCGTCTATCCGCGGCTTGGCGCAGAGACCGTTGGTACTAGAAAGCTGTAGTTTGGTATGGATATACATATATACAACGCCGACAAAATGGTAAAAAAAAAGCTAAAAAGAATTTTTTTTAGGGTACCTCACCTACACGTAAAGTTGAGGGATGGTTTTTTTTTTCTCGTCAATCCCATAGTGTGGGGAATCGGAAAGGTCGTTTAAAATTATGTGAGTTTGTCCAAAACCATTTTTGGATTCAGGAATCTGTTTGCGGAATATTAAGCTTTAAAGTGCTAACTTTTGTTAGAGCCAAGTGTCCCCCCCCCTGCCAGCTAAATGGTTGGGTTTGGATATGTGAAAAAAATCACGGCAGTAGTATAATAACGAAATTAAAAGGAAAACTATCACCGCTACGTAGGCTCCACAAGTTACCGAGTAATAATCGACCAACTTAAATTTGCAGTTGTAAAAACATGTTCTCTCATACATTCTGTATGGGAGAACAAGTTTTTCAATTACAATGTTAAGTTTGTTTTATAAATTCATCCCAACTGCAGAACCCTGCATTGTGCATGGTACGACATGCACTTGGCCGGTTTTTCCTACTTAGTGTATGTAGACGATATATTTTTTGACTCCGTCACTGTTATTTACATACCAGGCAGTGGTATTCGAGTTTGTGTGGGGTAGGTAATCTGGACTGAGGGCCCTTTTTTTTTTCTTTCTGAACAACTTGAGACTCATAGGGGATTTAGTTAAAAATTGTAAAAATTTAAAGCAAAGGTCCAAAAATTTCTTAAACGTGAATCAAAACTTTTATGAACAAAAGACTTGGGCTCTCAGTCCCGACGCTTGCATAAAGTGGCATAGCATGAATCTTAGAAAGTACTAACTCTGTATTAATAATTTTTATTTTAGAATTTAGTTAAGAATTTCTTAAATATTTTAAGAAATTTCCAACTCGCTAGAATATAACGTTACAGATTTATGGCGGTTTAACTGGGGCCCTCAGTTTGTATTAAGGAATCTTCAAAACAAGAGTTTAACTGTGGAAATACATTAATATGCCTTCTATATCTTATAGTTGAACATCTCTGTGAGTAGTTAAAAAGAAATAATGGCTCAAAAGGTATTGGTTGAAAAGTAATTGAAAGTCGAATTTTCTCTCGGTTTGAACTGAGAGCCCAATATTTTCGGAATTATTGACTAGGGTCAACCTCGTAGATTAATATAAATTACAAGTATTTTTACTATTTTTTAACTACAATTTGACATATCGTCCGTTGCTCTAGGTGCCATAATTTAAGAGAAAATGCATTTTTAATTTTTCTATAGGAACACATTTTGTAGGGTACATATGATATTGTTAGTTTTCTAGGACAGACCTTTATCTAGCCTCATACAATGTATTTTTTTAAGCGACTAATCATATATTGGTGCTTGGACTGTCGGATGCGATAACGTTTTGTGCTGTGTGTGCAATAATTTATTAGTGCAGCAGGCACGTATGATACGAAAATAAACAAAATAATAATGTAATACCTATTATAGTTTTATTTCCGTAAAACACTGATCATTTTGTGTAGTGATAGGGCGCTATCGCCAAAGAGGCGTTTTTGGCTCTGCTACTTGACCATAGATTGTGTTTATTTTATAAAAGTTAAGGAATGACGTTATTTTTGAGTAAAATTGTTTTGATGTCATCTAGCGTTTTTGAAAACTGAAAAAAGATTCTTGGGCTTCCCTCATATTAAGATTGTACCTTCGCCACTGAAGTGCAGCATATACCTATCAGTGTTTCCGTTTAGTGAGATCAAAGTAAGTACTTACCTGTCCCTTTAATGATGTATTACTTTGTTCAGATTGCCTCTCGTTGGTGTAGTGTTCGCAAGCGCTACTGCTGAGCGTGAGGTACTGGGTTCGATTCCCAGGTCAAGCAAAGTGTCAGGGTTTTTCTATCAGTAATTCCTCAGTAGCAACCCGGAGTCTGTATCTGTGCCCAGTTGATGGCAATGGGCTCGCCCCCTAATACATGAGCCTTAAATATAACTGGCGTAATGTGGGTGTAGGTACTATAGGTACACCTCTGCCTAACCCGTCGGGGAAACAAGGCGTGATGTTTTCCTCTATGTTAATGTAAATTTTCGTATTTTATAGAAAGCGAAGATATGAAAAATAGGGGTCGAAAACCGCAAGTAGATCGGAAAACGCAAATTGAATTATTTAAAAGACATGCATTGTTCTCACATGTATAATTTAACATGAATGATGTAACCAATTTAACGGGTGTAAGGGACAGCCCTCAAACTGATGGGATGAATTCAGTATATCATACTAAGTACAAGAAATCATTTCAGGAACGTAATGGGAATCCAATAAACCTGATTTGTATTATTACCTCACACGCAATGTATCGTTACCGTGGCACAACCCACATAGCCGCACTCCCCGTGGCAGGGGGGGCGCGCTCGTGCCACTTTATTTATCAATGTAAATTTTGAATTTCACGTGGCGTTCGCTATATTATTTCAACATCCATTGCTGGTTTTTTTTTATTTTAGCTGTTTTATTAACAGAAATGGACTGCTGCCTACAGAGAATAAATAATTTTACACAGAAATTAAAAAAAAAATGAAAATATCATTTTCCTGAGAAAATTTGCGGTGGAATAGGATTCAAAATAAGGAGCTGAAGGCCCCCTGTTAATTTGTGTAGGGCTGTCCCTTACACTCTGTATTGTAACAATATTTTGATTTAAAAGAGTGTCCGTGGAGTTTCTTGCCCTTTCTTCTCCATAGGAACCTACTACGCTTTGGGATGGGCTAGCTACTAGCTACTACTAGTTTCATCTTTTTGACTGACCGACCCCTTGACAATTCAAAAGTAACTATAATTGGTTTATTTAAAATAAATGCTTTGAGTTTGAGTTTGAGTTTTTAAAATAGTGGTAAAAATGCATATGAAGTTGATGATAGCAAAATAATTTCATATAATTTTTTTTCTGATTAAATTTCTTTATTTTATTAATAGTTATTAGAAAAACGTTGGCAAGTTTTCTTTAGTTTTATTTTTTAAGATTTTATCTGACCTATAATTTTATCTTACATTTATGTGAATTTACGTTGTAACGTGTAAGTAAATAAATGGTTTTAGTTTCTGTACGACTTTCTGACTGCGCTTTACAAAAAATATTTTGAATTCATCTATATTATCTACTAAGTAGGTATCTAGGTATGGACTTATGAGGAACATTATGGTCACCCTACAAAATTTGTGCCTATAGAAACATTGAAAAAGCATTTTCTCTTAAATTATGGCAGAGCAACAGACGATATGTCAAATTGTAGTTAAAAAATAGTAAAAATACTTGGTCTAATTTATATTAATCTACGAGGTTGACCCTAGTCAATAATTCCGAAAATATTGGGCTCTCAGTTCAAACCGAGAGAAAATTCGACTTTCAATTACTTTTCAACCAATACCTTTTGAGCCATTATTTCTTTTTAACTAATTCACAGAGATGTTCAACTATAAGATATAGAAGGCATATTAATACAATATACTGAACTTATTAACATCTTGTCTTTCTGGTGCAACCATCAGAAAAACTATGTCAAGTGGGGAAATGTGCTTTCGGATGAGTATGCACTTGAGTGTGGTGTCAGACAGGGAGGCCTGACCTCTCCAAGACATTTTAACTTGTATGTTAATCAGCTGATTGAGGGCCTCAGTAACAGTCACGTTGGTTGTCATATAGATGACGTCTGCGTAAATAACATCAGTTACGCTGACGACATGGTGTTGCTGAGTCCGTCGCTCAGTGGTTTGAGAAAACTGCTCGGTATTTGTGAGTCATATGCGGTCGCTCATGGTCTCAAATACAATGAGAAAAAAAGTGAGTTCATGGTGATTAGAGGTAAGAATAAGTCACCGGAGCATGTAACCCCGGTCTATTTAAACGAAGTACCTCTGAAACGTGTCTCTCAGTTTAGATACCTAGGACACATAGTGACTGAGACCCTAAATGACGATGCAGATATCGAGAGGGAGCGAAGGGCGTTGTCGGTTCGTGCGAATATGTTGGTGCATAGATTTGCAAGGTGTACAGTAGATGTAAAAGTGACACTGTTCAGTGCCTACTGCCAAAGCTTTTACACCAGTGCTCTATGGACCAGCTACACGCAACGGGCCTACAACGCTCTTCGCGTACAATACAACAACGCCTTCAGAGTTCTGGTGGGGCTCCCACGTTTCTGCAGCGCATCAGGCATGTTTGCTGACGCTAGGGTCGACGATTTTTATGCCATAATGCGTAAAAAAGCAGCATCTCTGATGTTTAGGATCCGTGGAAGCCCCCCAACGGAATTCTGAGGATGATATCAGATAGACCGGAGTCTGCAGTGCTGGGGAGGCTTATTCGGCTTCACGTGACATAATTAATATATGTAATGTTATTTTTGTTGTATTTTTATGTGGTGTTTTAATGTCTATTTGAATTTTTATAATGTGAATTAATACTAGTATCCTAACATAGTTTTTAAGACCTCTGTTACTAACACTATATGGACAATTTTGTAATTATGTCTGAAATAAATGAATTTATTATTATTTATTATTATTATATTAATGTATTTCCACAATTAAACTCTTGTTTTGAAAATTCCTCAGTACAAACTGAGGGTCCCAGTTAAACCGCCATAAATCTGTAACGTTATATTCTAGCGAGTTGGAAATTTCTTAAAAGATTTAAGAAATTCTTAACTAAATTCTAAAATAAAAATTATTAACGCAGAGTTAGAACTTTCTAAGATTCATGCTATGCCACTTTATGCAAGCGTCTGGACTGAGAGCCCAAGTCTTTTGTTCATAAAAGTTTTGATTCACGTTTAAGAAATTTTTTGACCTTTGCTTTAAGTTTTTACTATTTTTAACTAAATCCCCTATGAGTCTCAAGTTGTTTAGAAAGAAAAAAAAAACTGGCCCTCAGTCCAGATGCACATGGGTAGGTACCACAACTAAAAAGTGAAAAACAAAAACTTTTTACAAAAAAAACAACCAACTTCAAAAAAGACACAAAAAAAGTGAAAAATAACTTTAATTTCGGAAGTCGGTGTCTTCTCTTTTCAATTTTCGTTTTTTGCCACCGACTAAAAAGTTTTTATGAGAGTACCTATTTGTACGAATGGTCGCGAAGTCTAAAGTGCGACCCACAAATTACATGGAACCCTGCCATTCTTCTTTTAGCCTTATACAGGAATCAACCATAATCCATTTTGTCCATGTGGTCAGGGATAGTTGCTACAAACCATTCATCGTTTTACAGAATTCTTTTGAAATATTAACTTTATTTACATTTCTAACGAATCCCACAAATGGGATCACCATAAAGCTACTAGAAAATGTACGGTCAGATGAACACATTTTACAATGGATTGAGTACCATGATTCTAGGTTCCCCAGCACTGAAGTTCGTCGGTTTTTTAACCGAGTTCAAAACTGAGGTGGTTCTCAATTCGACTGTATTTGTCAATACTACTTCTATCTACACATGCACACAGAGAGGGGGCCTGTGTTCCAGCAATGGGACTGGCAACGTTACAGGCTGCTTATAATTATTAAATCATTTCGTCGTTTGTCCACATTTCGGTGCTGTGTCAAATACCTATGCGAAGTTTACCTTTAGTTAGTCAGGCTCAGACGACTGAACCTGTCTGTGTGGTTGCAGGCGTGGCGTATGGGCAGGCGGCGGTACAGCAGACGCAGGGCACGCGCGCGCCGCGCTCTCTCACCGACAGTGGCGACCGCTGGCGGAACCTCATCGCCGGTTAGTCTCGTGCTCACGATACTTACCTTATAACAACAATTCCCTCAACTCCCTGTCTATTTTAATTTTATTTATAAATGTTTGCTTGTTTGGATAGTACTAACATGTATACAATACTAAATCTATGTGCATAAATTATATTAGATTTCGCTTGAGATAGGTAGAACTTGCATTTTTATCATTAGCACTATTTCAATTTATGGACTTACTCGAAAATAATTTGACTGGTACCATAACGAGTCGTAAACTCGTAACTTAATCAGTAATTAGTTTATGAACTTCCTCAGTGTCGATCGTGCGCCTTGGTGGAGTAGACGAGTAGCGAGGTCTCCACCACTTCCTCGTACCACTATTGCACACTAGACCACTTCTGCGAATTACTTATTACTAACTGGTGTTAGATGTTAATCACAACAAAATTATCAGTTCCCGGTGATCATGGGGAAACCTGTACTTCCACGTTGTTTCGTGGATAATTAGTCAAAGTATCACGGATTTGCCTTAACGTCACAATTTAACTCCACTCTCCAATATGTATAATATTCATCGTGATATGTCTGCAGAGTACACACGAGGTGCGGGTGGCGCGAGCGGAGCGGGTGGCGCAGGCGGAGCGTGGCCCGGCGGCGGCTGGTTCCCGCCGGCCATCCCCATACAAGTGCCGCTGCGTGAGTACCGCGACCACAACCCTTGTTCCGACGAGCTAGGCATACACTACCGAGCGCCACCTGCTACTATTCTTACATAGACTCTTTGTTTCTTTCACGTTCATTATAATATAATATGATATCTTATGCACGGATGCACCTATATCAGGGGTCGGCAACCTGCGGCTCACGAGCCACATGCGGCTCTTTGGATGTGAAGATGCGGATCTTTAGTTCCAAACGCATAAAAAAAACATAAGCAGATTTTTTTTTTTTTTTTTTATAAAAAATCATTTGTATATCTTTCTGAATCGATTAAAGAGGATTAGGCAATATTTCTATCTCTCAGCCACTTGTACTCGCTCAAATCTATGTTATTGTTTTTTTTTATTTTTTGTACAAGTTACATTGTTTAGTCTGCAAAGCCATCGCTCCCATTGAATTTGTTTGCTCTATTGTTTGTTATTGAAGTAAGTGTTGTAAGTAAATGGTAATTGTTTTAATTTTTTACTTAAATAATAAGTGATTATCTAATCTATATCTATACTAATATTATAAAGCTGAAGAGTTTGTTTGAACGCGCTAATCTCAGGAACTACTGGTTGGAATTGAAAAATTCTTTGTGTTGGATAGTACATTTATCGAGGAAGGCTATACGCTATATAACATCACGACCAATAGGTGCGGAGCATAAATGAAAAATGTTGCAAAAACGGGAAAAATTATTCCTTTTTTGGGAGCTTCCGCTGCGTAAACGGATTAAGTTACGCAAATATCATGTATGGAATTGTTCCTCTTTAACCCGTCATATGTCGTAATTACAGACACAATTAAAAATCCATTGTGTCTCAACGAGATCTACGTTCCGACATACCAAAGGTTAAAAGTTCTAAAAAAAAGTCCGTGACAGCATATGTCTATCTTATAAGATTGACTCACTATATCCTTTTTTATGGTAATCAAATTTGTTCGAAATTAATGCATTATTTTGCGAAGGAGTTTTATCAACATTATATTAATTATTATTAATATAAATAGTTTTAACATCAAGGGTATTTATGTAACAGTAAAATACTTTTTAATTCATTCGAATCGGACATTTAATTTCGAAGTTATCGCAATACGCGAACCGGTCGACGCCGGCGCCGCGCCGCCACGACTTGCAACGTTCCCTACTCTAGAGAGGATGGGCAAACGGGTAGACCATGACCTAGAATAGGACATAGAATAAGTTTTATCCCTGTATTCCCACGGGATCGAGTTCTACGCGGGTGAAACCGCGGGGCACAGCTAGTTTAAAAGAAAAATAAAAAAGCTGGGCATAGTTTAGGGCATCAGTGACTTTTGATATACTTCTTATTATGGTGTGTCTCATTTTCTGAATTTTCTTTATCTTAAGCATACTGCGCTCTAGTCCCCGCTGGCAGGTGATAATTTTTTTCCTTGACTTTGCGGTGTACTTCCACGTCTGGCATGCGTATGTCAGGCACGGTAGGAGACATGTGTTCATGACTCTAGATTTAATTTTAACTGGCAGGTTACTCTTAAAAATCTCCTTCAAGCTCCAATATTTATTCCACGTGTTTTGTATACGTCTCTCTATTTCTGAATCATTGTTTTTCCTATCGAAGCTGATTTGTTTACCTAAGTAAACGTATTTTCCTGTATATTTCAATACATCATTGTCGACCGATATTGTCTTTTCTGTGCTATTTGTCATCAACATTGTTTTCGTGAGGTTCATCTCAAGACCTACTTTTTTTGCTAGCCACGTTCAGTGACTGGATCATGTGTTGTAATAGCGTGCTCGATTCCGATAGGATCAACAAATCGTCAGCAAAGCCGAGGTGACTCAGGTATTTTCCGTCAATGTTGAGACCGCAGCCTTTCCAGTCCAGATTTCTTATTACCGACTCCAGGATGGCAATAAATAGCTTAGGGGAAGTTGGGTCGCCCTGTCTTGCTTTCAATAGGGAAACTTGGCCCGATTTTTTCCAATTTGACCCTACCCGTGTTATTACTGTAGATGCTTCTGATTAACTGTATGTATTCCGATTCCACTCCTTGGTCCTCTAGTGTTTGCCAGATACCTGAATGTGATACGGTGTCGAAGGTTTTTTTGTAATCTATGTATGCGATATATAGAACTCTCTGTCTTTCTTGATACTTTTCAATCAGTAGTTCCAAAGTATGTATGTGGTCTATCGTCGAAAAGCTTTTTCTAAATCCCGATTGTTCTATGGGTTGTTCCGCTTCCAATGTAATACTTATTCTTTGGTTTTAAAAGATGAGAATAACTTGTATACAGGGTTACAGGGAAAGTCGTACTGAATATTAAAGGATGTTATTATTCAGGTAATTTCTGATGAATTTGATTCTGAAATAAAATGTCGGAAACTTAACCGTTATGGAGATATAAAATTTTAAAGATTATTTTTAAAAATTCTTTATTTTTTGGCTTTTAGTCGTTTTATTTGGGATTAGAGCTCCTAGAGTCAGTTTTTTTTATGTATCTGGTTAGAAGACATGTCCATTAATAAAAATGATCAACAGAAACTGAACCTACTACTAACAGCTTAAAAAACTGCTCGACAACGGTTAGAATTAATTAATTTTCTAATAAAGTGTTCTTAATTTTGATGGGCTTTAAAAAAAAACAATTGTATAGAACTTATTCTGCAAATAATTTTATAAAGTTCTACGTCTCTTTAGCTATTCAAAAAGGTATAACACTTGCTATTAAATAGGCAAAACATTGCCTAAATAACAGTTAAGGTAGCAGAGGGTACATTTTTAGGTAAAAAGTAGTATGTTCAGTTTCTGTTGATAATTTTTATTAATGGACATGTCTTCTAACTAGATACATCAAAAAAACCGACTCTAGGAGCTCAAATCCCAAAGAAAACGACTAAAAGCCCAAAAATTAAGGATTTAAAAAAATAATCTTTAAAATTAATATCTCCATAACAGTTATGTTTCGGACATTTTACTTCAGAATCAAATTCATCAGAAATGACCTGAATAATAACATTCTTTAATATTCAGTACGACTTTCCCTGTAACCCTGTATACATGGCAGCAAACTTATTGACCGGTAGTTTGCGATGTCATATGGGTCCCCTTTTTTGTAAATTAGTATTATACTTGACTTTGACCATTGTGTGGGCGTTTTAGAAGTTTCCAATATGCGGTTGAACAGATGGGTTAGCGGTAGAGCTAGTAACGTATGAGCCGTTTTATGCGTTTTTGGGCATAGCTAGTAATACCATATCAATATTATCTTATTTGTTGTGAAAAAACACTACATAAATATGAATAAATAGATTAGTTTTTTTTTATCAATGATTTATTTGCAAGTATCAAAATATGTCGCTTATAGGGCCGTATTTTTTTTATTACGAATTTACTGAGGACCTTAATTTTTTAGAGCTCCACGTTCTTGAGAAATAGGTTCTTGACAGACTGACAAGCAGACAGACGGACGGCTAACGAAGTGATCCTATAAGGGTTAATTTTTTTCCTGTTGAGGTATACGGAATCCAAAAAATTATGTTTTTTTTTAATACAGAAGGTGACAACAGCGGACGCGCAACCTTGTCGGTGCTGGTAGTTCCTGTGCCTGTGCCCGTGCCCGTGCCTGCACCTGCGCCGCGCGCCGACCCAGCCCGTGAGTTACCCGCCACATCAATGCCACGCGCACGCACACGGCACCCGCTCACTATCTGCTGCTGTTGCAGAGTGCACGCTAACCACGCCGGAGAACGGCAAAGAGGCGCCCCAGAGCAACCCTGCCGTGCCCAGCTACAACGTACCCTCCGGCCCCGTGTACAACACCGGTTATACCACACCACCGTACAACCCGATCCCAGTCAACAACCAGCCACCACTGTACAAACAAGTCTCAGTGTTCAACCAACGTCCGACCAGCAACGCAGTGCCATCGTACAACATATTGCCAGCACCGGAGCCTAGTGCCACCCCCAGTGTGCCATCGGCGGCACGCCCCGCGCCCACCGCACCTTACGTACCCCCCGCACCGGTGGACGTGCAGTACGAGTCCCCGACGGCACCGCCCCCCCCGCGCGATCCTCCACGACGCCCCGTCACCGACGAGCGACTCGCTAGGAACGCACCCAACTTCCCTCCTGTCGGTGAGACTCATACTTACAACTGTCTTTAACGTAAATAAATCTGTACTGGTTAAAAATACTTCAGATTAACTTAAGAGATATGCTCGGTTCCTATAAACAAAAACGAATCGTTTTGCTTACCTATGGTAATTTTTTTATTGCCAAACTGGGCATATTAATAGATTCGTAAGCAAATTTTACCTGTCCAACTCTTAAAATTTTACCTGTCTTAGCTACTTCTTTATATCAGAGTCCACTATACAAAGCTATGAGGTATTTGCTTCATTATTGGTAAAGATACAATCAAGAGACTTAATTTTAACCAATAACGGTCTGTTTTTCACCCCTTGCATCTCTACAGTATTTTCTCCCATTGTAGTTGCTAAATGTGTGTTTTATTTTGCAGAGGACTCACGACTCCTGGTAGAGCAGTTCCGGGCACAGCTTCCGGACGACCCCACACTTCCTCCGATAGTGATCGACCCCGTCGGCGTCGTCAGCACCGACGACTACACAGTTGACGAGCTCAGAGAGGCCGGCTCTGCAGCAGACGCGCTGCCGCCTCATGAGTCGCAGGTGGAAAGCGCGGTTGGCGAGGCGCCGAACCCGGAGCGGCGGCGCCTCAAGTGCAAGCGGCGCCGTTCGGAAGTTGGCGGAGGGGGGGGCGCCTTCGAGCCGGAGGTGGAGGTGCGGGCCCCGCCGCCCCCTCCGCCGCGCTTCGAGCGCTCGCTGTTTCTGCGCGCACGCCTCACCGTGCCGCGCGCCGACTACACCGAAAAATACTCTGTGTGGTATGTAAAGTCAAAGAAACTAATTGAAAATTAGATTAACTGTCTACTGGAATGGTCCGAATATGCAAATGACACGCAACCTAATCATGGCAATTTGACGTAGGGTGTCCATTTACTTAACAATTAATTTCCCTGACTATACATTAGTATCTTTGTGACGTGACGTATATCTCTCTCTCTCACGTTAAGGTTTGTCTCAAATACGTGTGGCAAAACCAGTTAAGTCCAACAGATTACGAGATTGGTTTGTTTCAGTTATTTCAATCGACGCCCCCAAGAAATAAGTCGGTAATCGTAAAACTTAAATTTTACAGGAGATATGTTTTTCTGTTTTTGTTGAATAGCTTTTCAACGAGTCGGAGTAAAAAATTAGCTTTCGTTTGATGTATCAATGACCTCACTCATTGACACATCAAACGAAAGCTATTTTTTTCTTTAATTCAATTATTATTGTAACGTTAAATTTTGTGCGTGAAAAGCCTTGCAATTTAAGAAAATTAATATTACAAAAAAATAATGATTAGGTAAATTGTTTAGGAAATATACACTTACGCCATTATTGCAGTAAAGGAGAATGTGCGTTTCTGCCCTGGAGCCCAATAGCGCTAAGATATATACCAATGGATAGATCTCATCAATAAGAATATTTCTTATTCTGAAGACTTCTCTTGATCGTTAGTACGAAAGGAGCTACAGAGCTTTAAATGTGAGTGATTAAATATTATTGTAATTCTGGTTCATCGTCAATTAAATAACTTTTAATGATTCAGTGCCCTGCATACTACATCTTTCAAGCGAACATTTAAAAAAATTGATATCCAATAGATGCCGTTTTAGGAACAATGTTTTTAAGAGTCGGTCGACCGGACATATCGTTAAGGACGCTGTTACATTTTGAACTCGCTCAAGTTTAGGTATCTGCATCGCAACACAACGACATTACCCGCACGCACACATTGAAACCGCTGTCCGCTCGGTTGTATACGTAAATTAACTAATCTTGGTGCTTGAAGGTATTATTTTTTAATTTTACTGATAATGATTGAGTAAAGTTAGTTGGAAGTTTGCAATCGAATTTGGTAACTTTTCTAAGTACTATCTGCGTAATATATTCATGTTTTTAGTATTTTTGAAGTGCATCAGTCATTACGTACATTACTTAGGTACCCAAAAATTTCAACCGCTGGCTATATGGATTAAATACCATATTCTTACGGAAACTAGCGACTTTGGAATTTTACTGTTACAAGGAACACCTACAATTATCCCAGGCTGCTTTGAAAGTATCTAAGTACATATTTATAAATATTATTTTTACTGACAATTGTTGGAGCATTACATAATAAAATACTAGCTTGGGAGTTTATCATAATCTTTCGTTGTGATATTTAAAAATAATCACTCCCATAAATACTTATAAAAAAGTAAGTACAAACACATTTGACAAGTAGTAATCCTTCAACTTGTCAAATGTGTTTGTAGAGCCAACCCGAATAACTACGACTACTGCTACATGTATTGATAATGTGTTTTGTTCCTGCGACTATTTAGATAAAGCCATCGTTAATTATCTCCCTTCTGATCACAGTGGGCAAACAGTAACTTTTGAATCCAACTTACCCATAAAAAAAGTGCAGATACAATTCAGACCAGTTACCGCTGTTAATTTAAATAAATTTAATAGCACTTTAGTTTGTAAATTAAGTAATCAGGACCTTTCAATAAACAATGTCAATATTCTGTATAAAGAATTCTTTTCGGTAGTCCAAACCGAGTTCAATAATACTTTTAAGAAAAGCACTAAAACTATCAGCCCTAAGTTTTTATTTAGTGATTGGGCATCTAAAGGACTCAGGAAAAGTAGGGAAAGACTTTTCGAACTGTATGGCCTTAAGCCTTATATTAACACGGGAAGTTTTAATAAGTATGTTGCTACTTATTCTAGAACTTTTAAGAGCACTTGTAAGGCAGCTAAAGCCTTATACATTAGCAACAAAGTTAAATCAGCGGACAATAAAATACAGACGGTTTGGAAAATTATCAATAATGAAACGAATAGGAGCAAAAAGCATAATTCCGATTACACACTGGAGACGTCAAGTGGTGGTCTCATTTGCGATAGCAAAGAAGTGGCTCAAGAATTTGTACATTTCTTTTCCAGTATCCCACTTAAAACTACTGAAACCTTAAACTCCTCGCCATCGCTCTCTTTTGATTTAGTAAGGGCGAACGTTCCAGCCTGCCTGATTGATTTTAACTTTAAGCATATTAACCCCGTTACAGTAATAAAAGCTTTTAAGCAAATCAAGATCAAATTGACCGAGGATCTTTGGGGAATGTCCATTAAAGTCTGTACCTCCATAATTGAGACCATAGCGCCTTACTTAGCCTTAATATTTAATTTGTGTGTGGATCAAGGAGTCTTCCCGGATTTAATGAAATACAGTAAGGTAATACCACTTTTCAAATCCGGGAAAGACTCCAATAATTATAGGCCCGTATCCGTGCTGCCGGTTTTCAGCAAGGTGTTTGAAAAGGTAATGCTGAATCAAATGCTCAATCATTTTAACACAAATAAAATCCTTCACGACCAACAGTACGGTTTCACCAAAGGACGTTGTACGACTGACGCCGGTGTAACCTTATTAAGACACATTTTTAACGCGTGGGAAGAAGCCCAAGACGCCATAGGAATCTTTTGTGACCTCTCCAAGGCATTTGATTGCGTCGATCACGAAACCTTACTCTTGAAACTTGAGCATTACGGACTAGGTAAACTTGCGCTCAGTTTAGTAAAATCTTATTTAAATGATAGACAACAGCAAGTTCAAATAAACGGTATCAACTCACTAGGTTTAAAAGTAAAAATGGGTGTTCCACAAGGCTCGATTTTGGGTCCTTTCCTCTTTTTAGTGTACATTAATGATCTACTCCATTTATTAAAAAATCAGCCACACATGGTGTTATTTGCTGACGATACTTCCTTAATTTTTAAGGTAGATAGACGTGCTACAAATTTTGACGAAGTAAATAACGCCCTACTGCAGGTCCAAAATTGGTTCACTGCTAATAATTTAGTATTAAATGGAAAAAAGACTAAGTGCATAAAATTTTCTTTACCAAATGTCAAAAGTAGGGATTGTGAGATTATATTGAATCAAGAGAAACTAGAATTCGTCGATAAAACTGTTTTCCTGGGGATCACGCTCGACTCAAGGCTACAATGGGGTCCTCATTTAACATCTCTTGCAGGACGGCTGAGTTCAGCAGCATATGCTGTCAGAAAAATCCGTCAATTTACTGATGTAGATACCGCGAGGCTAGTCTATTTTAGTTACTTTCATAGCATAATGTCTTACGGTATTTTACTATGGGGACGGGCTGCAGACATCGAGTCTATCTTTATTCTGCAGAAAAGAGCGATCAGAGCCATTTATAATCTACGCAGGCGCGATTCTTTAAGGGAACTGTTTAAGGATATTAACATCATGACGGTACCTTGTCAATATATATATGAAAACATCTTGCACGTAAGAAAAAATTTACATCTTTTTAGTAAAAGAGGCGATAGACATAATTATAGTACTAGAAATAGGGACTTATTAGTTCAACCAGGTTTCAGACTGGCTAAAGTAGACTCATCTTTCATGGGGTACTGTTTAAAATGTTACAATAAAATCCCTCCCCACATACTTCAACTGAATGAGACGAAATTCAAAACTTGTATAAAACGCACACTATGTAGGCAGGCATATTATAAGTTGGAGGATTACATCTCTGATAAAAATGCTTGGCTTAATGCTGGTCCTGCTCCACAACCACAACTAACTAATTAACATTCGAAAATGCTGTTGGAGCTGCTGAAGATTGTAAGACTATCTTTGCATTGTATAAACTCAATCTCTCCTTTGTATTATATAATTGCACAGGTGTGAGTACTATGTACTATAGAGCTACCATTTACCGGGTATTTTGTCTTTCATTGACTTGAATGTGCCCTGGCGGCTGGGAATGTCATGCTCACTCAAATGTCTCGCTGGTGGTGGCGTATGTGTTGGATCATTTAGCTCCCTTCAAAATGGTTGAGCTGAATGGTGCTGATCCATGCGTCATGTTCGTGAACGGGCGCCGTCAGTTGTGACTGGTCATTTCTTAGCTGCCATGGCTTATTTTAATTTTTGAATTGTGCTTATTTTGTAATTGCGGACGCTTTTAACGTGCTTTCTACATTGTTCTCACATGTATAATTTCAACATGAATAATGTAACCATTATATTGTAACAATATTTTGATTTAAAAGAGTGTCCATGGAGTTTCTTGCCCGTTCTTCTCCATAGGTACCTACTACGCTTTGGAATGGGCAACTAGCTTCATATTTCTGACTGACTGACTCCTTGACAATTCAAAAGTGCCTGTAAATGGTTTAATTGAAATAAATGCTTTGAGTTTGAGTTTGAGTTTGAGTTTGAGTAAGTTTTACTGACTGGGCCGCGAGTTCAGAAGGTATTTTTGATAAAAATTAAAACAAAAGCACGTAGTAAAAAATATTATAGTATATTAAATAAAGTCAGGTCAATAACGAAATGTACACCGTAGTGTAAGTAACTGTGAAAAATACACAAAAAAAAAAATTGAGAGAAGTGTTATACGGATTGGCTGCTCAAAAAGGTAATCAATCTCGATTATTCTTCTACTTTCTGGCTTATATTCTTTTATCACGCATTCCTGCTCCTGAAAATAAAAAAGACAACACCTGTAGGTACTATAGAACGTATTTTATGGCCCTTCTATTAAGTCTTTCAATTGTTAAACCGAATTTTTAGACGTTCCCACTAAATAACAATGGTAAAAAAGATAATGAACTTATTTTTACCGCAGTTGCGACATCAATAAACAAAAGGCTGATAATGTTGTATAAACAGCGGCAACTATTAGTTCAAATACTAATTGTAAAGAAAAAGATACCTTTATCAATTTCTAAACTATTAGTATTACGTACAGAATGTGCTTTTATTCATTAGTGCAGTTTTGCCCTAAGTCACTTCGAGTTCTGACTTATTTTTATCGCGTAATTTTCTGTAGGAACATTTAGCAGCTATTTTGTATGATGAAATGTTGGATTTGACGAATACATTTGTTTCGTATATGTACAACGATGGTAAGGTAAGGATTTTACGTCGTATAAAAGTCGGTTGGCAACTGTCTGTGCTTTTAAGGCCACACATAGCTCTGATACATCTTTTTTGGGCTCTAAAGACTAATTCTCTATCAACTGAATTGCCCCAGTACATTACGCCATATCTGAGTGTTGACGCAACATAACCGTGATAGGCTGTAAGTACCGATTCTAGACTGACTATTTTTGAAGGTTTATATAGAACATAGGTAAATGTATTAAGTTTCTTGCATATTACATCTGTCTGGGATCTCCAAGTCAAGTTATTATCTATATTGATACCAAGAAATTTAGTAGCAATAGTTGATTCAATATTTGTCCCTAAATAGCTAATGTCAAGATTTTTATTCGGGATTCTTTTTAAAAATGCATAATTTTAGTCTTTTCTAAGTTTATAATTAGATTATTGCTGTCAAACCACGATATAATTTTATTTAATGTCATATTTATCTCCTTTTCATAGTTTTTGGGATCGTCACATTCAATCACTACGGTGCTGTCATCGGCGAATAGCACCATGGGGTGATTTATTTGCCCCGGAAGGTCATTTATGTACAGTAAAAAAAGAGAATAAATATATATAATAACAAATATAAATATTTTAACAATGCACAAAACAAAGAAAAATCCTTCTCGGTGTCGAAAGTTATAACCATGCGCCTGTTTGATTTTCAAACGCTGCTACTCTACTATTCTGGATTTATGAATTTGGCAACTTAGTGGATTTATTAAAAAAATATTACATCTTGAATCAAAAATAAAATGGTATATTCGTAATCACTACCTTCAAGCCCAGCACAATTGACAAAAAAGTTTTTTTTTTTTTTAAATCCACCCCCTTTTTGAATTAAAAAGAAGGCCTAAAACCTATTCGTAATCACCACCCCAAAACCCAAAAATCGACAATTGAACCAATTTCTCAAAAATAATGTTTTCATATAATTATTCGTAATCTTTATCTTTATCCGTAATCTACACCCACAAAAAATTACAACTATGTAATTATTTCTGAATAAATTTAAATAATCGTACTTACTTTTATTTCGTTCCGAAAAAGTATCAACTTCGTCCAACCACAGTATACAACACGGTGAACCCAACAATATATTATTCACGTATTATTTTTTTTGCGAAAAAGCGATACACGAACGAAATTTGAGAGTGTTCTTTAATTTTCTCATAAATGAAAAAGTTATTTATTTAGGTACGTAATATTTACATCACGTATTAAGGACTATATAAGCCACATTTTTCTTATTATTTTTAAGTCATAATATGTATTGGGTCTAGATATACGGGTTCTTATTCAGACCCCATATTCTTTCAATTTTGCGCGATTATTGTGGTGGTGAAAACGTATTTGTGAGAAAATTCAATATGAAGCTATACCATTTTTATGAAAGCATTCTGGAGATGAATAAATTATCTTTAATTTGAGACCATAAAATCTTCGCAGTCATGATTCCTAATCCCTACAGGGTACCGAAAAAACAGTGATATTTGGAGAAAAGTGTTGATGCGTCCTTAAGCCTGACGCGTACTCCAATAGAGTTGAAATATATGCTAATTGAAAGATCTCTTCAAGGCTAATATTTTGTGATAGGACGCTTCTCTCGATTGTTAGTACGAAAGGAGCTACAGAGCTCTAAATGTGAGTAACTAAGCATTAGTGAAATTCAGGTATTTAGACAATGAAATAACTTTTATTAACTTTGAGCCCTACAAACATGATCTTGAAAATCTATAAACGGACATTTTAAAACGTTGGCCTCCTAGATGCCTTTTTGGGAACAATGTTTTTAAGAGTCGATAGGCCGTACAGATCGTTAAGCCTTCGTTAAGCCTGCTGCATCCCCCAATAGCGTTAAGATATATGCCAATGGAAAGATCTCTTCAAAGGGAATATTTCGTGATAAGACGCTTCTCTCGATTGTTAGTACGAAATGACCTACAGAGCTCTAAATGTGAGTAATTAAGCATTATTGAAATCCATCACCTATTTAGGTCATTAACTCTGAACTTACTAATAATAGGCAAAAGTCGTGTTCGTAGCAAAGGTTATCCCTAAAAAGCTCTTTTCAGTGGTATATATCTTATGGCTATTGGACGCCAAGAATTCCTAAACTTCGGTGCGCAAGTTATTACCTATTTAGGTCATTAACACCGAACTGACTAACAATTGGCAACAGTTATGCTATAAGCAAGGGTTCTCTTCGAAAAGTTCTTTTCACTTGTGTATCTATTGGGTCAAGAAAATTCCTTAACGTCGGTGCCCCAGTAGTAACACTTATTTAGGTCATTAACTCCAAACTGACTAACAAGTAGCAATAGTCGTGTTAGTAGCAAAGGTTCTCCATGGAAAGCTCTTTCCTTTGGTGTATCTTATAGCTATTGGACCAAGAAAACTCCTTAACTTCGGTACCGAAGTAGTAACCTATTTAGGTCATTAACTCCGAACTGATAAAAAATTGGTAACAGACATGTTAGTCGTAAAGGTTTCCCTCAAAAAACTCTTTCCACTGGTGTATATCTTATGGCTATTGGGTCAAGAAAATTCCTTAACTTTGGTGCCCCAGTAGTAACACTCATTTAGGTCATTAACTCCAAACTGACTAACAATATTGGCAAAAGTCGTGTTAGTAGCAAAGGTTCTTATTGGAAAGCTCTTTCCATTGGTGTATAACTTATGGCTATTGGGCTAAGAAAATTCCTTAACTTCGGTACCGATGTAGTGACCTATTTATGCCATTAACTCCGAACTGACTAACAATTTGCAATACTCATGTTAGTAGCAAAGGTGCCCCTCAAAAAGCTAAAGCTAGCTATGTATGTAGTGTAGGGAAACTCCAGGAAAACGAACAAATCGTTTTATACAACGTTTATTGAAATTAAAACACCTTAAGCTTAGCAACACGTCTTTCACTAAAGCTCTCTCTATCTTTTTTTCTTACTTCCCCTTTCACTTGGTTCATTCACTCGTTCAGAAACATATTATTCTGTTATCGTTTAGAATTGCTTAGTTATACAGCCTATTATGTTTGCAAATCTTAATTATTCATCCTACAGGCTCGGCCATTCTACACATATTTCTGGCCTCAGAAATGATAAAATTAACTTAAAGTTACAATTAAAACTTTTAGAAATAATAAAGTACTGACTTAATAGATGTAAACATTAGAATACAAAGTTATGTTTACACAGACACAAACATAAGAAAATATTAGAATACAACTTACAGTTAAGGTTTACAGATAAACTTAGAAAGGTTCAGTCATCATTGGGCCACTTCTTCATGAAATCAGCCACGGTGGACGTCTTACCTGGTCCTTCTGCTGTAGGGTCCACCTTCTGAACGTCGTAACGGTCGTTTCCTTTGACCTTCGTAATTGTATATGGCCCAAGGTACTTCGGTTTTAATTTCATGCCTGAGCCAAATTGGGTGCGCTTGATGGCAACTAGTTCCCCTTCTTGATACTTTGAACTTTGCTTGCGCTTCTTGTTAAATGTTCTAATGTTTTCCTTTTGTATTTTCAAAATATGTTCCTTTGCCTTCTTTCCTCTTTTTTTTCTGTCTTCCGTGAAGATGTCCCTTCCCTCCTGATTAATTAAATCATATAGTTTAATTTCTTCTTTAGTATTCATTTTTGTTCCAGTCAGTAGTTCATATGGGGTACAATTGATACTCCTTTGCCAAGTACTATTCAGTGCCCTGTACACGACTTATACTTGCTCGTGCTTATACTTGCACTTACTCGTGGTACTCTTGGTGGGAAATATCAACACAAACTTGGTGAATGCATCTACCATTGTCAGCAGATGATTGTACAGCTTTTTCGTCTCCATCATGGGTCCTAGGTGATCAATGTGGATAGTATGCAGGGGTGTATCCTCTTTCTCTAACAAGTGCAGAAACCCTTCCTGCTTACCTTCTTTACGGCTGCCCAGTATACCTGGAATGCATGTAATTATAAAATCTTCAAGTTTCTTCGATAAATCTTTAGTGTAATAATCTTTACTTATAAGTTCTGTCATCTTCTTCTTGGAAAAATGTCCATTCGAGTGTACTCTTTTTATAACTTCCATCTCCATGCCCTTAGGTACTACCAGACTTCTCTCCAATCCTTTATACAGCAGACCACCTTCCAAATAGTAATCGAGGTATGGTTTGTCATCAAGTACTTCCATAATAGCCTTCAATCCTTCATCTTGCTCTTGTGCCTTCTTTATTTGATCATGTAGGCTATTTGTGGTCACGCCTATGTACGGGTTGCGGCTCAGCGCATCGACATATTTCATTCTCGTACCAGATCTGTGTTCTACCTGAAAATCAAATTCTTGTAATAATAATGCCCATCTGGCTACTCTGGTCAACAGATCTTTCTTTTGTAATGTCATCTGAAATGCTTAGCAGTCTGTTACAATTTTAAATGGAATACTATACAAATAATGGCGAAACTTCTTTACACCTCCTATAATAGCAAGAGCCTCCAGCTCATAGCTAGAATATTTTCTTTCTGCCTCACTTGTCTTCCGGCTTATATAATACACGGGATGTAATCCACTGTCTTCACATCGCTGCATTAATACTGCCGCAAAAGCCAAACTGCACGCATCTGTGTGTAGTTCTGTAGGTCGTTTTGGATTGAAAATAATAAGCACTGGACCACTTCCTAGTCTCTCTTTTAAAATATTAAAGGCATACCTCTGTTCCTCTTCAAATGTGAAACTTTGATCCTTCCTTAGTAGGTTCGTCAATGGACATGCTATTTGGGCAAAATTTGGTATGTACTTCCTGAAATATGATGCTAGCCCCATGAAGCTTTGGAAGTGTTTTACTGTTTTGGGCTCCGGGAACTTCATAACTGCTTCTGTTTTTTCTGTAGCGGGTCTCACTTCACCACCTTCCACGATGTGACCCAAATACTCAACGTTTGTTATCAATACTTCACTCTTCTTCGAGGTATGGTTTGTCATCTTGAGCCCATAGTCAGATGTTAGTGCTTCATGTAACCTTTTAACTGCTTCTTGATAATCGTTTGCTGGAATTATGGCATCATAAATAAATATAAGAATGTGACCTTTGGCAATGAGGTCTCTAAAGATAATTGTTATAAATCTCGAGAAATATTTTGGACAAATTGACAATCCAAATGGTGCTCTGAGAAATTCAAACTGACCGTGATGTGTAACAAACGATGTATACTTTACAGAATCTTCCTCTATTCTCAAGTGAAAGAACGCATCTTTCAGATCTAATTTTCTGAAAACTTTGGCCTCTGACAACTTGTCAATATGATCTTCGATAACCGGAAGTGGAAATTCATCCTTGACCATCTTTCGGTTAACTAATCTGTAATCCACACATACTCTTGTTGAACCATCCTTCTTTTTAACCAGCACAAGTGGGCTTGCATATTTAGAAAAACTAGTTCTAATAATACCATCTTTTAACCATTCACCCACCTGCCTCTCCACTTCTTTTTGCTCCACAAGGGACAACCTTCTTGGCCGTTGCGCTACAGGGATTTCATCTTTTAGTATGATTTTCATATTTATCGGCGCCTCCTTAGTTTGTCTGGGTTGGTAATTATCTACCAATCTCTGAGCTGCTTCTCGTATCTGTGGATCAGAAACAAAACACACGGGTTCTGGAACCTCAACAAGCATACACTGCGACAAAACATCATTATAATCAGGCACAATACTGACTAAACCCTTATCAATTACAACTGTAACATTGGCTAAAAATGGTTGACCCAAGATGATATTATACGGCATTACCTCCTTTGGGACAATGTAAATGCACATGTCTATGCAATGTCCATCGATCGTAATTGTTATATTAAACTTTCCAAATGAGCAAACTTTTGTTGCACCAATACCAGATAATAACATCTTTACTTTTTCGTGAGTTGTTACATCTAACTCAAAAAACAAATCCGAAGATATTAAATTTAAGTCACTACCGGAATCTATCAAACTATTAACTTCTTTATCACCAATCTTAATGTTCTTAATTGATTTATTGCTCACAATGTCTTTGTTTATATTCAACACCGTTTCCGTATAACACTTTTGACGTTGACACGATTGACAAGAGTCTGACGTTGACCGATGCTCATCCATTCCTGTTCCTGTCATTCGTTCGCTCTCTTGTCGTTCATCTTCATCTCCGCCGTGTTTTTCCCGCAGATCAGAAGAGGCGCCCTCTTCCGGCGAAATCTTTGTGCACATCGTTCTTCAAGAACTTTCGCCGCCATCTTTATGCTTATCATGCGGCTTCTCGTTTGAATTTGGCGCTTTACATTCCGTCCCGATATGACCAAATGAGTTGCACCGGAAGCATTTTACACCTTTGGTGCACGTGCTGGCGATATGGTCGACTTCACCACAGTTATAACATCGACGTGATGATTTTTCTGGATGACTTTTTGTTTTCAGCTCGGACTGCTTCGTTGCATTTGTATCATCGTGGTGTTTCTTACTTTTACTCTTCATTTTCTCGTACAATGTTATTTTCTCTTTCACCACAGGGTACGGAGTCGCGCCGTACAGGATCATCTTGTTCGATTCGTAATCGTGTATGCCATCAATGATATACTGTATGGCCACGTAGTCCGGAAATGAAGGAGTTAAGGAAACGTGCTTCCCTAACTCCTTCATCGTTAGCAAGTACTCGTAATATGTTTCATTACTCCTTTTCTTACGACCCGCCATGAGTTCGTGCATCTCTTTACTATTGATTGACTCAGGAAATTCTTTCAACAGCGCCGACCGTAAGTCCTCGTATGACTTGAAGGCTTTTTCAGATTTTAACCACAACTCCGCTGTGCCGGTTAGTGATCGACGCGCCAGTATGAGCGTCTGTTGCGCCGACCATCCGAACATTTCGGCGTTATCTTCTACGTCTTGCGTCCATTTTGCCCACGAATAAGTTCTGTCGGTGCCATTGAATTTTGGTATAATATCGGAAAAATTCAATGATGGTGTCGTCGTATTCTTATCGTCACCCATCTCAGTCTGCTCCTTGCCCATCTATGTTGAATTGAATCTTCTTAATTTAAACTCGTAACGGTAATGGCCGCGTGGGTCGCGTCGCGGTTCACCTTGCCGCAAAACGCACCACGGCACCAGTCTTCTTCTTTGTTTTTTCCTGGATATCCCGGACGAGCCCCCAAAATGTAGTGTGGGAATCTCTAGGAAAACGAACAAATCGTTTTATACAACATTTATTGAAATTAAAACACCTTAAGCTTAGCAACACGTCTTTCAGTAAAGCTCTCTCTCGCCATCTTTTTTTCTTACTTCCCCTTTCACTTGTTTCATTCACTCGTTCAGAAAAATATTCTGTTATCGTTTAGAAATGCTTAGTTATACAGCCTATTATGTTTGCAAATCTTAATTATTCATCCTACATGTATATCTTAGGGCTATTGGGCCAAGAAAATTCCTTACTTCGATGCCCAAGTATTCACACCCATTTCGTTCATTTACTCCGAACTGACTAACAATGGGCAAAAGTCGTGTTAGTAGGAAAGGTGGGGAACCTTTCCAACTAACACGACTTTTGCCCTTTCCATTGGAAAGTGAAAAGCTCTTTCCATTGGTATGTATCTTATTTTTATTGGGCTTCAGGGCAGAACCCCTTATGAAGGGGCCCATTCGTAAACAATGTTGATACGTAACATTACCTACAATACGAAGTTTTCCAGAGTCATTTTTCATCTTGAAGACGATACGTAACTGGTTATTACGGTGTTATTGTGGTTATGTTAAATTGACACAGTAATAGTATCGTTACAGAACATTGTTTTGGAGGAAAATTCTGAAAAATATTTTTGTGTATCGATCCAGTGCTACTCTATTTTTATTAACCCCCGACTGAAAAAGAGGGGTGTTATCGTGTGTATCTGTGTATCTGTGTGTCTGTCTGTTCCATCGTAGCTGCCAAACCGCTGAACCGATTTTGTTTTTTTTTGTTTTGTTTGAAAGGTGACTTGATCGAGAGTGTTCTTAGCTATTATTCAAGAAAATCGGTTCAGCCATTTGAAGATTATCAGCTCTTTTCTAGTTGATGAATGGATGTGAGCATCTTTCACAGGTCTAATCGATTGGAAATTTAGAATTCTGTTACTTCAATGATATTAGAAGAATATAGTAACCTTGAACTGATGCTGCAGCATCACCTGGATGCAGGATACCCAACTCCCTCACCAACTTACAGCAGAGGTATCATGTTTGGGCTCATTGGAAAGGTCTCAAAAAATAGGTTACAGATGGATGGTGATCAGGGTCTGATGATGGAGTAGGAAAGAGAAATGAGACTAAATTAGAAACTAGCTTCACTGTGGCAAAAGTACGTACAGCTACGCAGATATCGGCGAGCCGCGGGTTGATCATAGCGTTTCTACTAGTAATATAATATGAAATTTAAAAAGCTGGAAATAAAAGTTAAATTAAAAATTTAAAAACCCCCGACAAAAACAAAGCATTTAAAAAGTAAAAAAATAATATGTATTGGCCTTTTAAGTTTAATATAAAAGTTGTAGGTAATATTTTGATCCAAGCGTCGTCGCGTCGGGGGACGGCTAATGAAAACGCCAACATACACTAGGAATAATGAATATATGCTATTGTACTTTCTTTTTGGCGTCTAAAATCCGCCATTTTGATTTTATACTAATACTTTTAATACAAAGACTTTAGAATCAGTTAGATTGCATTGTTTCCTCAAACATGCTTCTTGTTATGATGAAAATATCTTGCTTGAAAGTAGTATGTTCTCTTTGTTTAGGTTCGTACTTCTTCAAGATTTTATGATTCGATCGAAATTCATCCCATAGGGATTGTAAAGCTTCGATGCGCTTGTTAAGGTAGTCTATGGTTTTTTTACTCACAGCATCCTTTTTAACCCCCGACTGAAAAAGAGGGGTGTTATAAGTTTAACGTGTGTATCTGTGTATCTGTGTGTCTGTCTGTTCCATTGTAGCTGCCAAACCGCTGAACCGATTTTGTTTTTTTTTGTTTTCTTTGAAAGGTGACTTGATCGAGAGTGTTCTTAGCTATTATTCAAGAAAATCGGTTCAGCCATTTGAAGATTATCAGCTCTTTTCTAGTTGATGAATGGATGTGAGCATCTTTCACAGGTCTAATCGATTGGAAATTTAGAATTCTGTTACTTCAATGATATTAGAAGAATATAGTAACCTTGAACTGATGCTGCAGCATCACCTGGATGCAGGATACCCAACTCCCTCGCCAACTTACAGCAGAGGTATCGTGTTTGGGCTCATTGGAAAGGTCTAAAAAAAATAGGTTACAGATGGATGGTGATCAGGGTCTGATGATGGAGTAGGAAAGAGTAATGAGACTAAATTAGAAACTAGCTTCACTGTGGCAAAAGTACGTACAGCTACGCAGATATCGGCGAGCCGCGGGTTGATCATAGCGTTTCTACTAGTAATATAATATGAAATTTAAAAAGCTGGAAATAAAAGTAAAAATTCCCCGACAAAAACAAAGCATTTAAAAGTAAAAAAATAATATGTATTGGCCCTTTAAGTTTAATATAAAAGTTGTAGGTAATATTTTGATCCAAGCGTCGTCGCGTCGGGTGACGGCTAATGAAAACGCCAACATACACTAGGAATAATGAATATATGCTATTGTAGAAAGGATAGCTGCTGTTAATTTCCTATTTTCATGAGCCGGTTTCTTCTTAGAATGAGAGAAGTAATCCATGCAATGCTAATATTATGAGTAAGTAGGTAAGTACGTTATTAAACTATTGTATCGTGACGAGAATCTCGTCTAAAGGCTCGTGCAGACTAGCGCGACTTGTTGCGTGTCGCGACACCGGTAATTATTCTACCGTGAAGATTTGTCAAAAATTGTTATGTTAAAGTCGCGTCGCGCGACAAGTCGCACTAGTCTGTACGAGCCTTATGAGTGTGGCGTGTGCGTGGCAGGTGGGACGCGGCGAGCGGCGCGTCGCGAGTGGACTTCCACGGCGGCGCCACCTCCACGTACCGCATGATGAAGCGTGACGGACGCGTGCAGAGCGTACAGGTACACACGGGAACTTATCTCTGCTGCTGCTTGATCTTTGGTGTGGTTGTGGTTTTTGGTTGTCTTGGTTTTTGGCGTTTTTTTATGATGGTTTTTTTTTTTGTAACCTCAAGAAATATTAAAATACCCACAAGGAATGGTAGAACCAGCTTACGCAATCGATTTTTTATTTAATTAAAATACTTAATTCTCTCTAGTTTAATACAAAGATGTAAGCATTGATAAGTGTTCATATTATTAGGCTGCTTTCACTTCAAACGTTTAGTGGGCCGTCGACTGTGAGAGTCAATTTCAAAAGGTATGAAAAACCTACGTCAGCCGCCGACCGACTTATGCTCGGTCCACTATTATATTGGAATCGGCCATAAGTCGTTGGCTAACTATACGTTTGTTGTGAACGAACATAATTTCTTAGACTTTGAAAAGCGAGCCCAAATAGACTTCAGAAAACTTTAATCTCCGTCGGGTTACGGTTAGCAAAAAACCAGTTTACCAATTATTGAAGTATCGCTCATGCTGTAGCCTGTTGTCAAATGTGGAATGGTTTTTAGATCCGCGTGGACCGCACGGCGGAGGCGGACGTACGGCGCTGCGTGGTGTCGGCGCCGCGCCGCGTTTCGCTCGCCGAGCGCGCGCTTCCGGCGTTGCCCAACCTGCAGGCTTTCTCCTTCGCTGGTGATTAATTTAACTGATTTTTGCACAAATAAACTCTAGACAGGATTGCGTCCCTATCTAAAGCATATCACAATAAGAATACCAAAAAAAAATAGGTAATGTACTTAACATATTCAAAACAATATATATACCTATTACAATCCAGTTATGCAGTATCTCTGTATATAAGTTTTAGCGCCTCTATACAGTGTCCGGACATGGACTAGCGATGTTCTAAATACTTAAATACAGTATGTTATCTAACGGAGGGCGTTCCCGTTAACCTGCAAAAATATAGCGTCCATACACTTAAAAAAAAAAAACAATAATTAAAAATGTTTTTTTTTAATATGTAGTGAAATATTCACAAAAAATATGTACTTATAAGTAAGTATTTTATTGAGTGATAATATTTTTTTTTGCATGTATGGACGCTATACTATTGCAGGTTAACGGGAACGCCCTTAGGTTGTTTCACGTCCACTTAAGGCACGGGTATACGTCAAGAATGGCGCTAACTATCGTTAAACCAAAAATAGCGTTGTTTCACAAAATTATGGCCATAGCGTCCGTTAAGAAATAACGATTACAGTAACCGGTGCCATTCCCACTGATTAACGTCATTTTATTTTGAGAATATCTAATAAATACATCTGCACCAAACAGTAAATTATGGACTCTTTTTTGTTGTATTCGTCTTTGTTCGATGATAGTTCATCCTGATGATGAAACAAATAGTGTAGAAAAAAAGAAAAAGTATTTGTGGTGCATCGTTAGTAAACATTTTGTATGTAGGTCAAATATTATAATACTAAATAAATAATTATACATTTCAGTTATGTACTAGCGCTCGCCGAAAACAGTTGTTTTATTCACATGACTCACATCACCTAATAAACACGTACGCAGTAGGTACACTTACATCTGGTGACCCCGATATCGAACAGTACTAACACGCGCCGCGATTTAAAATGTGTTTCTCGTGATTTTCTCGTGTCGTGGTAACTGCACTGCACAGCCTTATCAGCATTCCACAAGCGGATCTCCTTGGTTTGTTTTTCAAGAGGCACATAGTTATCGAAGACATGACGGGCGGAAGTTGTGGAAGTGGGACACCACTATGCGGGGCGACGGACAACAGTCAGGCCGAAGTTGCAGCTCTAGGAATATCCTCAAAGATACCGGATTTTTGGAGCGAGATGCCCAGAGTGTGGTTCGCTCAGTTCGAGACAATGATGGCTCCCCAAAAACAGGGGGACGAGGCAAAATACGGCGTCGTGCTGTCCAAGCTCTGTAAAGACGCTGTAAGTCAGGTGGCCGACATAATAATGTCACCCCCTGCCACCAATAAATATGGCGCCATTAAGGAAAGACTTTTAACCGTGTACGAAGAGTCAGAGGAGCGACAGTTCCAAAGACTGTTCAGCGAAGTGGAATTAGGGGACCAAAAACCCTCGCACCTGCTGAGACGAATGAGGGAGTTGGCGCGTAACAGTCAGGTGGCCGAAAAAACCCTACATAGCCTGTGGATGTCAAGACTCCCCGATCACGTTCGAGCAGTGTTAATGGTCAGTCAAGATCAAAAGCTCGACAACCTCGCTGCTATAGCAGACAAGATTTTGGAAGGAAGATCAGGTGAAGTGTCGGAAATATCAAGCGGTCAAACACAGCTTATGGTTGAGTTAGTCAATCAAATGAGTAAGCTAACCATGGAAATAGCAGCTTTGAAAACCAGTTCGTACAATAGCGGACATCGAAGTTATAGACGCAATCAAAGCCAGTCGTGCTCAAGATCCCACTCAAAGACAAGGATTGCACCCGACAGCCCCAATTGGTTATGCAAGTATCATTTTCAGTACAGGAATCGAGCCCAGAACTGTGAAAAACCATGCAATTGGAAGAAACCGTCGGAAAACTGAGTTCAGCGTTGACAGAGGCGGTCGTCAGCGCTATCATTCCTGCAAACCGCCTGTGCGTTACCGACCGAAAAAGTGGGTATCGTTTTTTGGTAGACACTGGCGCTAATATTTCAGCAATACCTAGAAAAGGAAACCGTTTAAAGACAGACGACACATATAAAATATACGCCGCAAACGGAACTCAAATTAAAACATATAGCGACAAAACGCTGACGTTGAATCTGAATATGAGACGGCCGTATCGTTGGACTTTCATCGTAGCTGACATTACGCAACCAATACTGGGAGCCGATTTTCTAGAAAAAAATAACATTTTGGTGGATATTCGGAATAAACGTTTAATAGATGGTACGACTGGACTTCAGAGTGACGCAAAGTTAATGAAGTCAAGCACACCAACACTTCGGACCGTAAATTTAACCGAAGATTGTGCAGACATTTTAGCACAATACCCGAACATTTTGAAACCTCTTGACGCTCAGTCACAACCGAAGCACAACGTAGTTCATCAAATCATCACCAACGGACACCCTGTTCACTCCAAGTCAAGACCTTTGCCGGTGGACAAATACCTAAGAGTGAAGAAAGATATAGAACAGATGCTAGAGACAGGGTTATGCAGGCCTTCCAAGAGTCCGTGGGCAAGCCCTTTGCACGTGACAACAAAGAAAAACGGCGACTTACGACTATGTGGTGATTATAGGAGATTGAACGCGATCACTGTGCCGGATAGATACCCGATTCCAAGAATACTAGATTTCACATACCTATTACCAGGAACCAGTATATACTCAACAATTGATTTAAAAAGGGCCTATAACCAGATTCCAGTACAAGATGTAGAAAAAACCGCAGTAATCACCCCGTTCGGTCTATTCGAATTCCCAAGAATGCCGTTCGGACTACGAAACGCAGGGCAAACCTTTGGCAGATTCTTGAACACAGTCTTAGCGGGACTCGATTTTATTTTTGTATATATAGATGATATACTAGTGACGTCATCATCAGTCAGCCAACACCGACGTCATTTACAAGAAGTTTTCAGTCGGTTAGACGAGCATGGCATCGCAATAAATCAAGCCAAATGTGTACTGGGCAAACCGCAAGTAGAATTACGTGTTACGTTAACCAACCGTTTGAAACAACCGGCCCTTAGTTACATACTTTTTAAACTTCACTTCTCATCAGAAAAATCGTATTATGTTTTGTAAGGATAATTAGAAAAATGTGTATATTCAGGAATAGGTATATATATTTTAAAACGGAAGTGTTTCGATTTTTCTGATGAGAAGTATATTTTAAAGTACAATATTACACTCTAATCTTCGGTCCAATACACTTCGCCGCTATGTGACAGCCATTTTGTTTTTTTGTTGAAATATTCTCTATGCGAGTACAAAAAAACCATATCCCTCAAAGTTTTAGTCATACTGAGATAAAAATAGGCTTATTCGAGAGGCAACAATATTGTCTACCGTCAGCATTACAAAGCAATGTGTTCACAATTCCATAACTTTTGAAATAAAATGCATAATAATGCATAATTTTTCATATTTTTAAGAAAAATTATGCAATTCAACCAATAATTGTTAATTACTACAAAAACACACCTGACTACATTTTTTATTTTTTTACTAGATCGACAGATTTTGAGCTAAGTACAGCTACAATACAACATAAAATTCACAACTGTATGTCTAATACTTTAAGAGTTATTGTTGTTTGAACATAGTCAATGACACACTGTATAAACATACGTACATGTATTGTACGTGTGTCCGTACGTCTGGCCTTTGTGCTGACGCGTGTGATGTGCAGGGTATGTGGTGCGCGGCGCCGAGCGCGCCGAGCGTTGGCGTCATACGCTTTCGGGCCACAGCGGGGAGCTGGGCGGCGCACGCGGGGAGGCGCTCACCTTCCGCCACGAGCTGCTGGTCACACGCTCCGCTGACAACTTCACCACCACGCCGCACTGGTGACTATCACTCTTGACGTACAGTTACTCCTTTCGGCATAAGTGCTCACGAGGTCACGACTGACGCTGTCTGCCGCAGGTACTCGGTGCGCGTGGACAGCTCGGTGCTGGGCGCCGACATCGACGGCTACGTGCATCAGTTTGACGAGGTGCAGGCGCGCCATCACGACTCCTCAATGTTTCATCTTGACATTGGTACGTCAGGTTGTGCAGCTTAGATAGCTTCCTAGCTGATATTGCTGCAGATGTACTTTGATTGGTATATTATATGAAATGTAGCAATACATATAATTATTTTCTTGTATTTAAGCTGACGCATGTGAACAAGTTGAAATCACCAATCGGATGGAGAGCGTGGAACCACTCCGCGAGTTCACCATGCTACGCCGTGATCCGCGACATGACACGGAGATAGAGCAGTGAGTGTCACTGTTCTTGGGAAACAATAATATTACCTACTACAGAAAAATCCTTTTGTATTAAGGCACGTGTTAAACAAAACACAAAAGAGAGAAGCTATAAAACAAGTTGTATTTTTCAAATACAAATCATTTACCGGTTGTTTATAGCATTTTAACAGAGTTCATAATTAGCTAAATTATTTTCATACAAAATATAATTCGTGCAGGTATAAACTTAAATTCGGCCGTACGTACGCCGATGACGTGGAAGAGGCGGTTCGCAAGAACATCTTGATACAGAGCTCGCGACATACGGCATCGGGCAACCGACAGGGCGCGTTCTTCAAGCTAGCGACCAACTTCATGTCGGACCGGCTGGTGGCAGAGCGGCGTGTGCTGCTGGGCGTGGAGCCCGCGGCCGGCGCCGACCCCGGCGCCCCCTTCCCGCATTCGCGCGCTGAGCTGGAGGCGCTGCGAGGCCGCCTGCCGCGGAAGTTCGACTGGCGCGAGCGCGGTGCCGTCACCCCCGTGCGCAGTGAGTGTGTCGCTTCTCTGCTGTCTCGTTTTCCTTGCGAGTAGTGAGTCACTAGTGACGCGTGTTGTCGCCCGCAGATCAGTGGCTGTGCTCGTCGTGCTGGGCGTTCGCGACTGTGGGCGCGGTGGAGGGCGCGCTGTTCGTGGAGACCGGCCGCCTCGTGCCACTCAGCGAGCAGGCTCTCGTGGACTGCGCGCAACCGTCAGTACATACCCACGCACAGACACACGAGTGTCACGTAGCGCGAGCCGCTGACATGTAGTACTTACACCTATTGTGTTTCAGGTACGGTGGCCACGGATGTAAAGGGACGTGGCCGAGCTCCGCCTACAACTACATACAAGATCAAGGACTACCTGCGCTTGACGAGTATACACCCTACAAAGGCAAAGTACGATAACAGACAAAAAATACGAGTTTTTTAAGTCGTTTTTTTTTGTGACGAGCATAATTTGCTTGGCAACCATAATAAAGAATTCGAATCAGAACCCGTGAAATACTTAGTAGGGAATAGTTCCGGTGGCCATCCGGTGGTCTTCATCATCAGTTCCAAACGGTGATTTCCGAGAGCAACTGCACGAGTTACTATCAAAAAAACCCAAATCGCCTATGTGTGCCTATAAAATTTGAAGAGTTCCCTCGATTTCTCCAGGACCCCGTCATCAGACCCTGACCTGATGAAAATAGGCCCATCTCCATCTCTCATCTCATCTCTTTCAAACAAAAAGAATTTTATATATTCGTGATAAATGACGCACATAGGCCTGGACCATATAACCTCTTGACTGCTCATGCGGACGACTCGGGCTCACGAACCATCACTGAAATTGCACTGATAGGTACTAAATGGAAATATGACTGGCCATTTTAGTATTCACCAGACTAGTTATTGGATCTCTGCACACGCGGTTATTTTGATACCTTACAAAACATTTCTGCATAAATAAAAGCAATTATGTGTTCCTGTTCAATTACATGGTGTTGGAAATCGTCTAGAACATCCAGCTATAAAAAAATTGCATAACTTTTCATCGGTAATTAAAATATTTTTTTTATTAAGAACTAGGTGCCCGCCCCGGCTTCGCACGGTTAGCATTAAGTACCTACCATACCTACCTACCTACCTATCCTACCTAACCACCTACCTACCTATCTTACCTACCTACCCTACCTACCTACCTACCACACCTACCCACATACCCACCTTACCCTACCTACCTACCTACACCTACCTACGTAACTACCTACCTACCTACCCTACCTACCTACCTATCCTACCTACATACCTACCTACATACCTACCTACATACATACCTACCTACCCTAGCTACACCTACCGCCTTACGTAAAAACCTTGCCCTCAGAAAAACGAACACAACAAAATAAAAAATAAATTTAAAAAACCAAAATACCCGACTGCATAAACACGTACTTAACTGAAAAGAGATAAACAAGCATTATTATTTAAAAAAATACAATAGACGTAGATATATTTAGTAACCAATTCCGCTTGACTATTCTTCAAGAGTCCTAAAAAACCCTGTAAGAAATCGACACGTGTTTCACCTCTCAACGAGGCATCCTCAGGATGACGATTGACCAATTGCAAACCAGAACGCGACGTGTTACCACACCGAGCGCTGGACACAAAGTGAATCAAATCGCCCGTCACCCCCACTTATATAGGATTGCTGCTCGACGCTAATTGGCTAGAATCGTTATCAGTGCGATAAGCGCGATAAGGGGCGAACAATCGCAACAAAGGCGACCTTGGCATACTGGTATTTAATTCGTTCAACAGTGTAACGTTCGCTGTATTATTTTTAATAATTTCTAAACTCTCTAATACTGACATTTTAAATCCTTTATCACAAGTATGTAAAATTTTGAAAGTGTTATTATTATTTAATGAATGACCTGAATCTATTAAGTGTTGAGCAAAATGAGATTTTTCTGGACAACTATTCCTATAAGCTGCAATATGTTCCTTATATCTTGTTTGGAAATTACGACCAGTCTGACCTATGTAAATACCATTACAATCATCGCAATTTAATTTGTAAACACCTGATTTTTTATGGTTTTCTAACCGATCTTTTCCGTTACAGATCCGCCTTAAAGAATTATCTGTTTTAAAAGCTACCCTTATTTCATTTCTAAACAAAGTTTTTGAAACCCTATCACTAATTGACCCTAAGTATGTCAAACTACCTATATATTGATTAGGTTTTTCTGGAGGCAGTGGATACAAAAGAGAACGAACTATGTTACGGCGTTTCGTTTGTATCAAATCATTAACCATTTTCCTACTATAACCATTGCTCTCAGCTATATGATAAATAATGGTTAGTTCTCTGTTATAATTATCTTGGGATAGTGGTACTGACATCAATCTATGAGTGAAACTACGATAAGCTGCTAATTTATGCTGAATTGGGTGACAAGATGACGCAGGAATCGTGACGTCTGTATAAGTTGGTTTTCTATAAATCTGAAAATCGTGTTTGTTGTTAATTCTTGTAATAGTTAAATCTAAAAAGTTAAGGGATCCGTCAACTTCTAATTCTAATTTAAACTTGATTTTAGGATGTAATCTATTGATTTTATTAACAAAAACATCTATTTGACGCAATGTACCTGTCCAACACATAATTATGTCGTCAACATAACGGTAATAATATAAAATTTGTGGCTGTCCAATAATGTATTTATTTTCAAACTTGGCACCAGTAGGCAAATTGATATCTTTTACCTTCTCTATTATCAATTTGCCTACTGGTGCCAAGTTATTATCATTGGATGTCGAAAGTCTATTTACAAACGTTCCTTATGAGGAGTGTTTACAGATACTTGAAGATCTTTTTGAGAAACAGCGGGTCCATCCTGGCGAGGTTTGTGAATTGTTATCTTTGACCAAGATTTGTATGGAACAAAATTATTTTAGGTTTAATAATCAATATTACAAACAAAAAGAAGGTTTAGCAATGGGTTCTCCACTCAGTCCTCTTATGGCAGATATTTTTATGGACCACTTTGAAAATAAATACATTATTGGACAGCCACAAATTTTATATTATTACCGTTATGTTGACGACATAATTATGTGTTGGACAGGTACATTGCGTCAAATAGATGTTTTTGTTAATAAAATCAATAGATTACATCCTAAAATCAAGTTTAAATTAGAATTAGAAGTTGACGGATCCCTTAACTTTTTAGATTTAACTATTACAAGAATTAACAACAAACACGATTTTCAGATTTATAGAAAACCAACTTATACAGACGTCACGATTCCTGCGTCATCTTGTCACCCAATTCAGCATAAATTAGCAGCTTATCGTAGTTTCACTCATAGATTGATGTCAGTACCACTATCCCAAGATAATTATAACAGAGAACTAACCATTATTTATCATATAGCTGAGAGCAATGGTTATAGTAGGAAAATGGTTAATGATTTGATACAAACGAAACGCCGTAACATAGTTCGTTCTCTTTTGTATCCACTGCCTCCAGAAAAACCTAATCAATATATAGGTAGTTTGACATACTTAGGGTCAATTAGTGATAGGGTTTCAAAAACTTTGTTTAGAAATGAAATAAGGGTAGCTTTTAAAACAGATAATTCTTTAAGGCGGATCTGTAACGGAAAAGATCGGTTAGAAAACCATAAAAAATCAGGTGTTTACAAATTAAATTGCGATGATTGTAATGGTATTTACATAGGTCAGACTGGTCGTAATTTCCAAACAAGATATAAGGAACATATTGCAGCTTATAGGAATAGTTGTCCAGAAAAATCTCATTTTGCTCAACACTTAATAGATTCAGGTCATTCATTAAATAATAATAACACTTTCAAAATTTTACATACTTGTGATAAAGGATTTAAAATGTCAGTATTAGAGAGTTTAGAAATTATTAAAAATAATACAGCGAACGTTACACTGTTGAACGAATTAAATACCAGTATGCCAAGGTCGCCTTTGTTGCGATTGTTCGCCCCTTATCGCGCTTATCGCACTGATAACGATTCTAGCCAATTAGCGTCGAGCAGCAATCCTATATAAGTGGGGGTGACGGGCGATTTGATTCACTTTGTGTCCAGCGCTCGGTGTGGTAACACGTCGCGTTCTGGTTTGCAATTGGTCAATCGTCATCCTGAGGATGCCTCGTTGAGAGGTGAAACACGTGTCGATTTCTTACAGGGTTTTTTAGGACTCTTGAAGAATAGTCAAGCGGAATTGGTTACTAAATATATCTACGTCTATTGTATTTTATAATGGATTTCCGCAAAGTCACGCCTGAATCAATTAACTATCATTATTATTTATAGAATTTTGGTATCGCAGGCGGGACAAACAAAAGGGTGTAGACCCTGCTCGCCCCTTGGATCTTGCCCCTAATTACCTAAGTGTACCCACTCGCCCCTTTGAATATTAGATATCCCCAGTCACCCCCGATTGTTCGTAGGTTAAAAGTACAGTCAGCACTCTATGTTTTTAAATATTAAATGAAACAAATTATTTAGAAAACATAAAAACCGACCGCAAAAATCAAAACCGAAAGGAGAAAAACAAGTATTGAACTTTGTTTTTTGTAAGGTATATATTATTGCAGGCGGGGACAAACAAAACAAACCTATGAAAAATGTTCCTTTTAGGTAAGCCAGGTAGCAAAAACTATCACAACTGTCACGAAATGGTAAGATTACAGATAGAGTTATTAAAGTAATCAAACATAGCGTTATTCATAATGTGTGCATTTTAATCATAGGGGCAGGATCCAAGAGGCGAGCGGGGCCCACACCAACAAAATGTGACTTGTTTATATCTCTTTTCAGTTAAGTACGTGTTTTAGCAGTTGGGTTATTTGGTTTTTTTAATTTTCATCATTTTCATCTTTTTAGTTTATTGTAAATTAGCTTGTGCAAAGTCCAATAAAGAAAGTTACAAACATACGTACATACATATTCATATACATATTCATATAATTGCTTTCCATATGGTAAATCAATATGTCAACTTAGAGCTAAGAGCCGTTGTAGACCCTGTCAGGGCACAGCAAATTTATTGTTACATACAAGATACGCGCGAAAAACAAAACCCTTCCTTGGCAGTCCGGGTAAAAAGTAACATTAAGTGCTTAATGTTTACATTTTAGATTTCAAAATATTCCGTCACTGAAAGAAAAGTGGATTAATGCAGTGCTCAGGGAAAATGGGTTTCCATGAATAAATAAAGCATTGTTTGTTCAAGGCATTTCACAACAGATTAAAAATAAAGTAATAGCTATGTCAATCCCTGTCGGATAGAACATAAAATTCTCATAAGTGAAAATCAAATAATTTAACTGGCCAATTGGCATAGGACAGTTTTAAGACTTTTATCGATATAGTGAATCCCACCAAAAGCATTTTCGTGTAAAATGTTGCCAAGACGAGACAAAAAGTCATCAGATCTCATGTAGAGCCGAGCTTCTAACTCTACACGCCCTAACTTCACAAACTCTACACCTTAGTCAAAATATGTGGCTTGGCCGTTTCGCTACCGTCACAGGGCGTAAGGTAAAAAAATGCGAAGGTAAGGTACTTTCCTGTAAGACAATAGTTAATTATTCATTCATTAAGTTAATTATTTATCATGTAGATGCGATCGGGCCGGAAACGGGGATGCGATCGGGCCGGAAACGGACGTGTGACTTCACTTCTTTTTGTAAATTGCTTAAGACAACAATTTTTAGTTTGTTCATTGTTTCTTTCTTTTTTTTGTGTTGTATTTCTTGCACATCAGGGGTGTCTTTTTTCATAGGCCACACTCTTTATTCGTATAATATAAGTATACTAATGTAGTATATTATGAAACCTAACGAAAGCTCCATGTACACTTTTATCCCCTAATTTAAGGGGTTGAGAGGTGATTTAAAAAAAAACTAAGACACGTATTTTTTATTTGTAACTAGCTGCCCGCCCCGGCTTCGCACGGGTAGCACTAAGTACTTATCTACGGCGCACCTACCCTACCCTACCTACCCTACCTACCCTACCTACCCTACCTACCCTACCTACCCTACCTACCCTACCTACCCTACCTACCCTACCTACCCTACCTACCCTACCTACCCTACCTACCCTACCTACCCTACCTACCCTACCTACCCTACCTACCCTACCTACCCTACCTACCCTACCTACCCTACCTACCCTACCTACCCTACCTACCCTACCTACCCTACCTACCCTACCTACCCTACCTACCCTACCTACCCTACCTACCCTACCTACCCTACCTACCCTACCTACCCTACCTACCCTACCTACCCTACCTACCCTACCTACCCTACCTACCCTACCTACCCTACCTACCCTACCTACCCTACCTACCCTACCTACCCTACCTACCCTACCTACCCTACCTACCCTACCTACCCTACCTACCCTACCTACCCTACCTACCCTACCTACCCTACCTACCCTACCTACCCTACCTACCCTACCTACCCTACCTACCCTACCTACCCTACCTACCCTACCGAGATATCATCAAAAAAGCCATTGTATACTGAATGTATGAGCCGGTATTTTTTGGAGCTATAGTTACATTTTTAAACTCGTGATATATTTCGAATAGAATGTCCGAATTGAATAATTCAAAAAGTTATATAAAGGTATTGAAGCAGTCTTAAATATGAAGACAAATAAGGAGCCTTTTCTAGCGGAGTCATTCAATGAAATTTTCAAAATAAAAGAACACTTATTGTAGCATAACTGTAATAGTCTAGACATAATATGCTGTCGCGACACTTTTTGTTAATTATAATGTGTTCTGCAAAGTCGTAGTACATTATTTTATTCTATCTTCAATAGATTTCGCAGCGCACGCGATGTATTTTTTTTACACCTTGGGTTATATTATTGGAGTTTTAGTAAGGAACCCTAATCTTTTCTGGCAATAAATATAGCCTATGTTACTCAGAGTGAACTCAGTGCTTTCTAATGGTAAAAGAATTTTTTAAATCGGCGCAGTAATTTTTGAGTTTATTCATTACAAACATACACACAAAATACTAACATACAAAAATACAAATCTTTTCTCTTTATAATATTCTTTATAATATATAAAAAAATAAAAAATAATAAATATAATCAATCAATCAATCAGTTTATTTGTGAAACATAATAAAATATATAAATATATGTATGTATAATATATATATATTATACTGGGTGTTAGGGTAGGCACCGTTATCCTTGAAACTAGTGGTTTGGTGTCATCTATAATATACTTTTTCTATGGGAACAAACTAAAAAAAAAAACAGCTGTTCCATACATTTGTGATCACTTAAATCGACAAAATGTATGGAACAGCAGATTTTTTTTTTGCGATTTCAATGTATATATATATATATATATATACACTATATTTATTATATATGATAGATAGATAAATAACAAGATATGTAGATATATATGAGATGATGTAGATATAATAAGATATGATATGTAGATAGATAACAAGGAGTCCTTATATCAATTTTGATACCTCTAGAATTAAAATTTGCGAAAGTCTCATACATAAGGGGTTGGGGGGGTAAAAGTTCCAAGTTTTAGAATTTTTTTGTGGTTTGTGTACTAATACTAGCATACATACCAAATTTCAACTTTCTAGGAACTACCCTAAGAACTTCAGGAAGTACCCTAAGAACTTTGATAATCATCAGTGAGTGAGTGAGTGAGTCAGTCTGTGACGAAATCGGGGTTTTTTAGATATCAATAAAATCGAAAGTATTAAAGCTTCGCAATTGAAACTTTCTGCGTTGTATATTTTACGATGGCAGCCAACATGTCGTCTCTGAATCTTCGGCCTTCCAGGACCTCTTTTTAAAGTAATGTGTCTGTCACCAATTCCAGTAGATTCTCTGTACTTCCTTCATCCATCATTGGCACTTTCGGTTGAATATCTAATGGAATTACTTCTCTTGAATATTCTATACAAAATGACATGATTACTTTGTAAAGTATTTTATTATTGTGAATGTGAGGACTATGTGAATTTTTACTTTTTTTCGTTCTCAGTTAATTTTATCGATGGTCTGGCAATTTGAGAATTTTATGCGGCCTACCCAAATGTCCTTTCTTTGGTATTGTTCGTCGAGTCGTTGAGCTCCTTAAGTTCTGAGTTGAGATCCGCCATTACTGACAAATGCTTGCACTGACTGGACAGGTCCACTCAAATCTGTGTGGTTCTTTCCTCAAAAGACCATTTCAGACTCTAATCTACATGGTCCTCATATGGCCTGACCAAGATTATGTCTGGACTTTAAAAGAGACTGTGACCTCTGAGTTTGTTTCGGCCTTTCTTCTCAGAGTAGTCAGATAGGAAACGCCGACCTCATCTAGCTTATTTTTTATATTTTTTAATATGACGTGTAAAAGTGATTCCAATATCCTATTTACAGAATAAACAATTTCATTTCATTTAATTTCACTAAATGGTACATCCGGCTGTTCTTTAGGTTGAATTTCTATATCAACAGTCTTTCTCACAATACTCTTTTCACATTGTGGTTCAATTAGTGATTCATTAGAGACCTTACACTCAATTTCTGTTAGTTTACCTTCCTGAAATTTTACATCTCTCGACACTACGATTTTTCTACTCTCAGGTATCCATATTTTATAGCCATTCGCATCAGCTGGATAACCCACAAATATGCTGAGTAAACTACGTGCTGCAAACTTATCCTTACCTGGTTCCTTTTCCAAGACTGTACTTTGTGCCAAAAGTTTTAAAATATTTGACGTTCACAGGTCTCTCAAACCATTTTTCTTACGGAATTTCACCATTCAGACTGCTAGTTGGGCACCTATTACGCAAATAGCATGCAGTAGCTACAGCTTCTGCCCAAAAACTTGGTGAAATACCTGACGATAAGATCATGCACCTTGCCATTTCAATCAACGTACGGTTCATCCGTTCGGCGATGAGAGAGAGACGTCTTACGACGCCATGCTCACCTCAAAGTAACGCTTTGAGGTGAGCATGGCGTCGTATGACGTCTCTTAATACCTGCATTTTCTAAAAATTCATCGAAAAATTTATTTTTGTATTCACTTCCGTTCCGTATCCGTTTGTAAATATTTAATTTTCTTCCCGTCAAATTATCAAAATGACATTTAAAGATGGTAAACTTTGACAAAACGCCACTTTTATTTTTCAGCATAAAAACTACACACCAACGAGTAAAATCGTCAATAAAAGTAATAAAATATTTATTTCCGCCATTCGATTGAACTCTCATTGGACCGACCACATCAGAATATATTCGCAACTTCTCGTTGCAGCGTGAACTGGATTTCACAAAAGGCAACGATACCATTTTTCCTTTAGCACACACATCACAATCATGCAAGTAACTATCAATCTTTATCGGATCAATATCTGATTTCTTTAATACTTTCATAAGATCCCTAGCATTCAGATGTCCCATACGCTCATGCCATCGATATAGATCAACACTTTCACTACATACCACAGACGCTGAAGCGTCCAGCTCCCTCAAGTAATATAAATCACCTCGCCGATCAGCGGTCAGTTTTACCTTACCTTTTTTAACTGCATAGGCTACGTTTTGTTTGAACGTAACTTCACACCCTCGTTCAGTAAGCTGGGCGATGGAAATTAAATTACTACGTAAATCGGGAACCAACAGGGTATTCTCAAATTGAATTGTACGCGTTCGATCATCATTGCATGCTAATAACTTAACTGTACCTTTACCTTGCACGGTTGTCAGAGAATCTGTGGCTAATTTTAATTTTTGACTCGCAGGGAGTATCTCAGCAAACCTTTCTGCGTCATTACACATATGAGAAGTGCAACCACTATCAAATCCATTCTTGACGGCGCTTCGCATCAATAGCGATGCGGCAGTCATCTGAAACATGATTTATGGTTAAAGATTCACAAGATTCATGGTTAGTGCATGACTCCACACATCGGATTTCTTGAGTCTTCTCCTTTTTCTTTGTGCAGTCCGATGCCTTATGGCCAAAATTGTGGCACTTAAAACATTTAAACTTAAATGTTTTTCCAGTAATTTTCTTCGGATGTTTGTCCAAATACATGGCGCCTTCTATTTTGTCAACATGAGCGTTTCCTCTTGAACTATCATCCTCTTCGATGATTTTAATTCTTAGTTGCTCTAGCTTTGGGAGTTCATCTCTAGACTCTATGGCACATCTAAAGTTTTCGTAACTTCCGGGAAGACTGTACAGCAACAAAATCGTTAACAAATCATCATGGATTTTTATATCCATTTCTTCCAATTTGTCGACGGCTTCAAAAAAGGAATCAAGGTGCTCACATACCTTTTGATTTTCGCTCATCGTTTGTAACATGAGCCTTTTCATTAAATTCGCTTTCTTTGCAGGTCCCCTTGATGCAAACAAGCTCTAATTTCAACCATACCTCTCGTGAAGTCTCCACCCTTTTTACATGACGAACTACACTCGGATCTAATGCCAATATCAACTCAGGCTTTGCTTTTCTGTCAGCCGTCTTCCATGTCGATATAGCGGCATAAGTAATAGGTTTTGGTTTTTCTCCACTTACATGCTCCCAGAAGTCATTTTTTATTAACAATGCCTGTAACTTCCAACTTTCGTAGTTGTCCTTGGTCAATAATTCTATACGCACAGAAGTCGAAGTCATTTTTCTTCCTACATGTACTTTTCAAATCTTTTACAATTTAGAATTATTTTCACAACACACAACACACTTTACTTCCCTGGGCCCATAACCAATGTTGGGGAGGTTTGCAGTACTAAACCACAGAAAATATTGTAAAGCATATATTATTAGGAAGGTATATAAAGTAAGAGTGTGCAAATGGAGCACTGTACAAAACTATATAGCTATTTCAATTTAGACAGTTTTCTATCTAGCCAGTAGCCAGCGTTAGTATATGGAGGTGATATAATATATCTTCAACAGTATAATCCAAACCCAACTTATGAGGGTTCAAAAAAACGACGAAGCGCTTCGAGAAAAGGTAGGTAGCTCCTTGCGCTTCGCTTGGCTCGTCTTAGCGGGGGCACTCCCGTGCCCCTAGATAATTATATAATAGCGAATAGTTTACATTCCTCTTTGTGTTTAAACGTTATGCAACTGCGATTGTTATGCAACTTAGTGAGATCGTTTGGGCGCCTATTTTCTGCTCATTTCTGTCACCCTGGTACTTCTAACAACAAATGATTCAATTTCAAAACGTGTATTTTTACCATTATTGAGCTAAGTAGTAAGTCGCTTAAGCACCTAGTTCCAGTTCATTTAGCTGCTTTCCTGGTAGTTTGAATAAATAAACAATTAGGACAGTTGAATTTTAAAACTTCAATCGATATCATTTATTACGAATCTTTCATGCTCTTCTCTATGACGTTTCATCACCGCCAGTGCGTTTCGATGAATACTTTAGGTGCGCTTCATTAATTGCGTTTCAAAGTACCTAGTTGCGCTTCAACTTACAAAAAAAAAAACCATATATTCGAACATAGAACCTCCTCCTTTTTGGAAGCAGCCGGTTAAATATAACAAATTAACTCATGACCACTTTTTTAGTTCAATTATTTCGTTTTGTGTGTGTACAGGAGCTACAGTGTCGTGCGGATAGCGTGCCGGCCGTGACGCGTATCAGCGGGCACCTCAACGTCACCAAAGACAACATCCTAGCGCTCAAGGTACCACCAGCTCCAGGACCTCACATGTGTTACCATGTGTGTGGCGCGTGACTAACTCCCGTGCGTTTCTGGCAGGTGGCGATCAGGAAGTACGGGCCTACCGTCGTGATCATCGATGGCGAAGCCACCTCTTTCGTGAGCTACAAAAATGATTATTATCACGATGCCCGCTGGTCAGTATACTACGTTATAACTAATCATAGGAAAAGTATTTGTGTAGCCAAAGCTTTTCAGCTAGTTTTCCTCCTTGTTTTTGTGACTTTTGGAACTTTTTATGAGATAAAGATAATCAAGTGTTCGTACTGAAACGTGAAAGCGTCAAGTGGTCGTCCACGTAGGATAAATCAATTGACGACAGCGACGTGTTACAGCCGACGGAACAGCCCCAACCACGCCGTGCTGGCGGTGGGCTGGACGGTGCACCGCGGGGAGACTTATTTCATCATCAAGAACTCGTGGTCCACGGCGTGGGGAGAGGAGGGCTACGTGCGCATGCGCGCCGCCACCAACACGTGTGGTGTGCTGCGCCTACCCTCGCTGCCGCGCCTGCGCACCGCCGACGTGTTGCGCGTGCCCGGGGCCGCGCCCGCCGCCGCGTCCAGCAACACCTAGCTGTACCGATCTGATTGTTATGTATATGTGTATGTAGTCGTTGTGCTAAGTCATTAAACGTAATTTTTATCTAAATTGTATTTTGTCCTTTATTTCTCTTGTAACATTACGGAAAAGATACCTACATTATTGGCAAATAAATTATGTATATTTCTAAAAGAAAGGATTTAGGTCCTTTGGAAGGCTTACTAGGAAAAACTACAACCAACAACACATTGTTGGTTGAAAAAAAAACAAATATTACAATACGCATTTCTCCAGGTTGATCGTTAATTCTGCTTCCTTAAGCTGATTTTTTACATGTGAAAATGACGATAAATGGTTGTCGAAGCTGTCTTCACATATTAAGTATGACAATATCATCCAAATAAGTGAACACTGTATTTTCAAATTCCGGCGTGAACAAGCGATCCATCAACCGTTGTTGTGTTTGAGATGCATTGCTTAGTCCAAACATCCAGCGAGTCTAAAAGCAGTCTTTTCCTTGCTTATTTCTTCTAGCGGTATCTGTCAGAATGCATATCGTAGATCAATTAAATATATTAGTTGACAGGAACCGAGCGTTTTTTAGACTGTCTAAAATGGTGGTAACTCAAACAAAGGTTATGAGTCATATTACTGTTACCTTATGTAACTGGTGACTGTCGAGGCACAATCGATTCTTACCCGAAGATTTCTTCACCAGTAATACTGGAGAACGCCATGAACTAAGTGAGAGAGTTAAGACTATGGAAGCCTCATTTTATAAATGTTACCTTAATCAAACGGAAAAATCTATTAAAAACAATCCTAAACATTTTTGGACATATGTTAAAAATCGCTACAACTCTAATGCCATTCCTAACACATTAAATTACAAAGATGAATTATTGCTCACTGGTGATTCTATTTGTGAGGCTTTTTCTTCTTATTTTCTCTCTACCTTCCTTGATTCCACCACAGCTAATAATCCTAATTCACCCTCCGTTTTTCCCTCTAGCACTACTACACTCTTGTCTGACATCTGTCACATAGAAGTTAAAATTGATGTGGTGACTGATTTACTCCGCAATTTGGATCCGTCAAAGGGTGCTGGCCCTGATAATATATCTTCTAAATTTCTCATTGAGTGTGCGTCTTCCATAGCCCTACCTATCTCAATCTTGTTCTCCAAGTCTGCGTTTATAACTGTGCTTATTACACCCGTATCTGCGTTTATTACACCCGTACATAAAAAGGGGTCCAAAACGGAAATTACTAATTATAGGCCAATATCCAAACTGTGCATTATTGCTAAAATATTTGAGAGGATTATCTATAACCAGTTATATCCCGCCTCGCTAATTCGTTCAGCTCTTTCCAGCATGGTTTTTTAAGGGGCCGGTCCACCACTTTGAATCTTATCTTATTTAACGACTTCATTACCGAGGCTATGAATGATGGCGGGCAAGTCGATGTGGTTTACACTGATTATAGCAAATCATTTGATCGGATCGACCACGACACCCTAATAAATAAGCTTAACCCCTAGTGCGTATGCCTAGGTTTACCTAAAAATGCAAATCCCGTCGACCTAGTCTCAAGTTTTTTTTATTTTTGGGTAGGCCTTCCTAAAAATGGTGATTTCATCACCAAGCAGTAATTTGCACACCATAAATTATACCTTCCTAACTTCGTTATGAGTTATAGCATAGAATTACACTACCAAATAAACAGTATGTACTTACGTGATCTTGCTGTGATGAGATAATTTTTCTTTTTTCTTATTTTCACTCGCCTAATCTAGAAACTATTTATCAATATCACTAATACACACATTCACTCACGTCACAAACACTTGAAAACGTTAGCACAATGTACAGGCCTAATCATAAACACGATAACAGCACCTCATTCCACTTGTAACACGATCTTTGCGATAAGAAACTTTTTGTTTACACAACGTAAATACTCCGCGGCCATTACGCAGCGACGCGCGCAGAGCCGGCCCGAAAACTGGTTTATACTGGTTCGCGGGAGCCGTGGGGTACCGTCAGCGCGTCAGAGTAAAAAGACTACGAATATTTGTATGTTATAATTTTCAAGTACGATATTATTTTATTATAAATTATTGTTCCTTTAGTCTGTTTATTATGTTACTTTAAATTAGATAACATAATATTACTCTTTATTATCTCACTATTTGTGTTCTATTACAATAATAATGACCTGTTCAAAAAAACATACGAAATAAATTGTTGGTTTGAGATATCCCAATTATTATTATTATTTCGATTTCTTTGAAAATAATGATTCATCATTATTTGTACCTAGGTACACTTATTTACTAACAGCTGTGTGTAACAATTATTATGGACATAACAATACATAAATGATTATTCTATCTTTCCTTAGTATGTAGGTAGGTACCTAAATCCATTTACCAACCCACCCATTCTCTCTCACGGACAGGAGGAACTGTGTCCCAGCAGTGGGAATATTATAGTCCGATTATGCCTAAACAATAAAAACCGGCCGAGTGCGTGTCAGACCACCTACAATGAAGGATTCCGTAGTAGGGATGAAATTAACCCAAAAACAAACTTAACTTTGTAGTTGAAAAATATGTTCTCCCATACATCGACATACGTCACGGTCAATTCTCCAGCTGCAAATGTAAGTTTGTAATCGCATTTTTTGCGATAACGAAGTATGTGGGGGTAATTATTGTGTTTATTCATCATGTTAAAGTTTGCCTGTTTGAATTTTTAATTCTTCATGTATCAATAGTAGGTAGTCGGTTTTTAGAATATCTAATGCACCGCAGTTATGCACCTATGCGGTGCATTAGACATTCCCTCTAGTCTTATGCACCTATGCGGTATCATATGACATTCTCGTGACAGTAATGCGAATAAAAAAGCAAGACATTCGCTGCGAACATGCCAAAACTACTTCCCTATGTGCACACACGCTCACACTTACAATTAAAGTACACCTCAGTAAGTGCACGCATGTTTACGAAACCGGCCTCACGTCACTGTTGATAGCGTTGTATTGGTTTTTTGTTTGCATTACTGTCACGAGAATGTCACATGATACCGCATAGGTGCATAAGACTAGAGGGAATGTCTAATGCACCGAATAGGTGCATAACTGCGTTTGCACTGGCGGAAAATTCACAACAAAACATGTTGAAATCTCTATTTTCTCTCAATGTTCTATACAATTTTTGACAGGAACTAGAGATTTCAACATGTTTTGTTGTGAATGTTTCACCAGTGCAAACGCATAGTAAAAAAGAATATCTAATGCACGGCATACGTGCAAAACTACTGTTACGGTCGAGGAAGGGTCTTTAGAGACTGGCAGACAGACGGACAACGAAATAAGTGGAGGTAATTATTGTTTATTTTTACTCCTCCATCAATGGTAGTCGGTTTTTAGTACAACTTTTCCTAGCTCTTCGTAAGTATGTGGGATACCTACTTACGGAAAGCTAGGAAAAGTTTGAAATAAAACACATTTTGCTTTCAAGAAATATATTATAACAAAATAAAACAAAACTCATACTCAAAGCATTTATTTCAAATAAACCAGTTACAGGCACTTTTCAACTGTCAAGGAGTCGTTCACTTAGAAAGATGAAGCTAGTTGCCCATTCCAAAGAGTAGTAGGTACACACGTATCGACGGGTCGCTAGAACCGGGACAGCATGGGGGTGGCTGAAAAGACAAGAAATACAAATTATTCCACTGAAACTAAATAAATATATATAGTAATATGCTATACTGAAAATACATACCGCGGTGCGCGGTGGGGATGGGGACAGATCGGAGCGCGGGGTAGCGTCAAGTCTCTCTCTGTCTGGGGCCCTTTTGCACGGAGCGGGGGTCACACTCGTGACCTTGAGGTCGAGGACAGCCTCGCCATGCTGAAAATATCATAAAACAATCATTTACCAAATTAATGGCCTAGGAAAATACCATGATCCTAAAAAAACATTCATACTTTTTGAGGACATTCACCTTTTTTGAAGTCGGTAAAAAAAAAACAATAACTTCGACATTTATTTTTCTTACACATGTCAGTTATGTAAACTGCAAAAAATAATAAAATTTAATCTTTATTTTTTTCTTTCTTTCTTTCTTATTGGAACAAAAAATTCTAGTTGGATTCTTTTTGCAGATAGTACTTTTTACTGGCCCCGCCTACTATGAGCGCTGTGTCATGGTACGGGGGAATCGCCGAATTGGAAATACGATTACGATAACAATTCGCAATAATATCAGTAGCTATTAGCCAAATTGTGTTCGTAGATTATTATGCTAGATACTTATGTGTATTTCAAACAGTATACAAGAATATTTATCGTAAATACATTACTAAACACGGCGGCGACAGCGTCAAAATTGTTTACTACAAAACTTTCGTTACTTGTTCACTGAAATATTTATCACTTTCCGATAAACTAACACTCAATACGAAATCCACACTTATTTCTCAGTAATTCTGTATAAAATTCTTATAAGATTACTCACCGTTTTCTTCTTTTATTCTGTTGCGAACAAACGTAAACAACACTTGCTACTAACTATTGCTAGTACCTCCTCAGAGATTGCAACTATATAGTAGAAATGCCAGTTGTATGACAGTAAAAATGTATAATAAATTACCACCTGGCTTGAGAATGTTACCAATTAATAAATTCAAATGTAAAATGTTTACTTGGCTCTTAGACATGTGTTTCTATTCTGTTAATGAATTTTTAAATCATACTTTTTGACATAGTAATTAATATTCTATGCTTTTTGACATAATAATTAATATTTTGACATTACAAATAATACTATTCAATTAATCTGAATCAATATTATTGTATAAAATATAAATTTAAACCAATTTTGATAATTTAATATAACTTTTATTGTAATGTCTACGATTTGCATGCACTTAGCTTATTTAATTTTTCTACACCAGCAATGGTAGTATATGTGAATCAATGTTTAATTTTAGATCTCAATGCACCATATACTTAGAAATAAATTATTCTTATTCTTATTCTTATTCTTATTGACACTTGACGAATTTTGCCAATATGGCGTCGCGCGTCACACGACCACAGATAGATTTTGTTTGTTAGGTTTTCGGTCCGTTTTTAGTGGTGTTACCAAGAAATTGTTACTAAAATCAGTAAATTATTAATCGATTATTCGAATGATACAGCCAGATCGTGTTGCAAGTGCAAATAAACGACAAAAATCATCGACCAATGGCAACAATTGTCGCATGATACCCCATAGGTGCCATCGACATTTGGGGCGTTTTCTTTCATGATACCTATGGGGTATCACGTGACAGTTGAGAAAGCTTCGCTGATGACATGAAAATTTTCATCAAGGATTCATCACTCGATGATGGGCACTTCAGGCTGACTTATATCGGCTTGAAGAGTACTGTCGGGCTAACAAACTCCATCTCAATCCATCAAAGTGTTCATTGGTCACTTATACTAGGAGACGTGCTATCTTAGACACCACCTATACTTTAGCGGGCCAGACCTTGTCTAGGTGCGATACTATTCGTGACTTAGGCATTCCCCAAGATAATAAGTTAGTATTTGACACACACATCGACAACATTGTCAAAAAAGCCTCTAAATTGCTTGGGTTTATAATGCGTCTCTCTAAGTGTTTTACAGATGCCAAAACACTTAAAATATTGTATTGCACTTTTGTTAGAAGCCAGCTTGGGCATCTCAGATATGGAGCCCACGTTATCACAAGTACATCGACCGCATTGAGAACATACAGAGACGTTTCATAAAATATCTTTGCTTCCATCAAAAGATTTCATACCATTCAATCGATTATCTCCGACTCTGTAAGAAGTATCATTTATTACCACTCGAAGATCGACGTGAGTTCGTTGACTATCTATTCCTATTAAAATTCTTTAACAATGGTATTGATAGTACCGAGTTATTATCAAAATGTATTTCAACGTTCCAAACAAAGCATTTCGATTTATGCAACCCCTACGTGTACATCATAGATCTACTAATTATAGGCAGAACAGTTATATTGTGCGTGTAAGCAAAAATTTAAATAAAATATTTAAACAACACGATTTGGATCTCTTTACAACCAGTGTGACCTCAGCTAGAAGGTGCTTAAGCCTCAATTTTTTTAAATAGCTGTTTTGCTTTTAATTTACTACTAATATAATTTGCTATTTGCTTTTTTGGGCGGCAGTTGCCTCCTTCTGTGAACACATCATGTCCCAGAAGGAGGCGGCGGAGCGCGCACGGGAGGACGATCCCGACGCGGCGCCGCTCCGAAGGTGGAGGAGGGGTCGAAGAAGACGTCAGTTCGATAGTCATCTCCGGCTCCTCCCAGGTGGAGACCAGCAAGCAATGGGTGTGGGGGCACCCTTGCCTGTATTGCACACGTCTCCAACAGTGTCCCGTAGCCCCCCAACTTGGGAGGCATGCGGAGCCCGCCAGCTAGGCGGGCATGCGCCGGGAGGGTTGTGGATGTAAAGGCTGAGCCGGTTTCCCATGGCCCTCCCATCACGGCGATGTGGGAACACCGCTGTTTTTTAGTGGGTATACTGTCGCTAGCGACAGGAGTCCCACATACCCCACTCGTCCCCCACGAGCGGGGAGGCGTAATGCATTTCTCAGCGTTAAAAATAAAATAAAAAAAAGTTTAAGTTGGGGTTATCCGCCCGACGCCGACGCCCGGTGCGCCTGCTGCGGGCCGGGTAAGTGGACGAGATCTCCCTCTCCCTTTCCGCAGCCTCCTTCTGCGAGACGACTGTCTCGCAGTAGGAAACCACTTCGTCCCAGGACTCCTCGCTGCCGACCATGGCATTGACTACGGTCGACAGCGACAAGTCACTGCCTACTTCTGAGATGAGGGCTCGGCACGGCTCCTCCCAAGCGGAACACTCTGCTAGCGTATGCCGCGCCGTGTCCTCCCGGCAGTCGACGCAGTGGTGACACCGAGCGTCCAGCTCCCTGTTTATGCGACACAGGTACTTCCCGAAGCATCTATGCCCCTCAGTAAGAGTCTGACAGACACCAAAAAAAAAAAAAAAAGGTTAGGTTAGGTTAGGTTAGGTTAGGTTTTTTTATTTTTATTCTTCTACCTCCAACGTTATCGGAGCCTATGCCTGTCTCTTTTACTACATACTTGATTTTTTTATCATTCCTCCTCCTTTGTATCTTTTATTGGTGGGATTCCCATCTATCCTAGTCTTTCTGATCTATCTATCTTCTTGTCTTTGTATCTTTGTTTATTTTGTACTTTATTTGGGTGTAACAGAAAAACGGGGAGACAATTCTTTATTGCATGGTTTTGTGCTTTAGATTAACTCTTAATCTGAGCTTATATCTATTTAACATATGGATTTGTTCTTATCTAGTCGTATATTAGTTTACTATTCTTATTTCTATTCTTATTTTAGTTATAATAACACGGGAAGCAGTTTTATTCTTGTTCTTACATACACTTATTCTAAATAAACTATTTCTACTTTTACATATTATTATTTCTAGTTTTGCGTCTTAAACATTTTACAGCTATAAGTTTTTTATGCTTGTCTCTAATATAACATACTATATTATGACAGCATATTTGCTTATTCTGTCTTGTTTCGTTCTATTACTCGTTTTGAAATATATTTACAGTAGTTTAAGAATATTTGTGCATTTTTACTCTTTATGACGTCTTTTATATTATTTAGTGTTAATTTCGTGTCTAATTTATTCTCGACGTTATAGCGATGCTCTGCAAATTGTGGGCAGTCGAGTATTATGTGCGGAACGGTTTCGCTTGTTTCCGGGTCACAGATGCACGATGGATTCTCCTTGCACTTGAAACGGTTCAAGTACTCGGAGAACCCACCGTGTCCCGTCATTATCTGTGTGTGTAGACCGTTTGTTCCTATTCTACGAATTACACCGTAAGCTACCCTCACATCCGGAAAAAATAACTTAATAATGGATGCGGTATCACTAGTTTCATATCTTCGGTTCCATTCATCAAGCGTTGCCATACGTATGCTCCGCTTGATGAACGAGACCGGACATCGGTCGTAGTCTGGTTTTCTCTTGGAGTTTTCAGCGGTTTCTTTTGCTAACTGGTCAGCTCTTTCGTTCCCCAGTAGTCCTACGTGGGCTTTTATCCAGAATAAGTTTACAACCTTGTTCTGGCGGGATGCAGATCTTATATTCTCCCTAGCTTCTACAGCGAGAGGGTGGACTGAAGCGGGGTTTGTAATTGTTTGGAGAGCTGCCATTGAATCGCTGAACACTCCAAAAGAAGATGCCTTGAGCTTGCTTATCTCCCTAGTCGCCCTCGCTATTGCCAGGAGTTCAGCCTGGTAAACTGTGCAGTAATCTGATAGAGCAAGTTTGAGGGCTCTGGTCTCAACGTCACCATACCATACGGACAATGATGCGCCAACCCCTCCTCCGATCTTGCTCCCGTCCGTAAAGATGCGCACGTTGAAATTGCAGTTGTTGTCCAATTGTCCTTGATTCACTAGGCTGTCGAATTGCAAAGTATCGCGCTCAGCGGGATGGGGACCCGCCGTTGCAACGGTCATTCGCTCGATCTCCCTGCCCTCCAGTGACGTCAGGAGGGCTCCCCTTTTGGCTTCATAAACTGAAGCCGCCTCACGAACTCGGAGGTCAAGGGGGAGCATTCCAGACAGCACTAGCGCTGAGTTCAGGGAGACCGTGCGATAGGCCTTGCACATTTTCTGAGCGATTCCCCGCTGGATGGTCCCTAGTTGTTTGATAACGCCTAGCTTTTTGGCAGCCGGTGCCCAGACGCTAGCAGCGTAAAGTATTATGGGCTCCACAGTCGCAACATAGATTACCCGTATAATCTCTGGGTGCAACCCCCAGCTGATCTTGGCGGCTCTACACAGCTGTTTGTAGATCGCGATTGCTTTCCTACAAACAAGTGAGACGTGGGTGTTAAAGGTCAGTTTTTCGTCGATGGTTACGCCCAGGAGCTTTATTTCTTTCGACATGCCAATGTCGATCCCCCCCATGCTCAGGCGCGGAGTGTCATATTTTAATTTTCTTGTTATCACCATAGCGGTTGTCTTATGTGGTGCAAATTTAAGTTTATTCTTGACACCCCACGCCAGAACATGACCCAGAGCGGCATTGGCACATTCCTCCACCTCTAGTGCGGTGTCTCCATCAAACACCAGCAGAACATCATCCGCAAACGCCTGAATGTAAGTACCTCTGTCCATTGCTGATTTAAGGAGGGGGTCTAGCAGCAGGTTCCACAATAATGGGCCCCCAATTGAGCCCTGGACAAAGCCTTTGCTTGTGCCTTTGCTATATGCCTCTCCACCATACCTGACTGTCACTCTTCGGTTACTGAGGTAGCTGTCTATGACCCGCCTAAGATTTATCGGACACTCTTCCTCCGCCAGACGGACTCTTATAGCTGGCCACCAGGCACTATCAAATGCTATGTCCAGAGATACGAGCGTTATAATCCTTTTTTGGACAAGTTTCTTTTGAACATGCTGTATAAGGTCATAGAGGGAGTCTTCGGTGCTCCTTTGCGGCGTGAATCCGTACTGGCGCGTACTCATCCTTGGTAAAAGATGGTATTTTAGGCGGGCTATCAACATCTTTTCGTATATCTTCCCCAGTATAGGCAATAGCCCAATCGGCCTATACGCTTTGGGAGTAAGATAATTTTCTTTCCCAGGCTTCCTCAGTATAACTACCGTTGCCTCCTTCCAGGGAGCGGGGAAGTGATGGTATTCTAAGCACTTATTTAGGAAGCTTAGAAACAAATCCGGGTCGTTGGCAACGGCGTGACAGCAGATATGAGCGGTGAAACCATCAGAGCCCGGCGCTTTCTTAGGATTAAAGGACCCCATTGAATTTTTTAGTTCTACCTTCGTGAACGGTGGGTCGCAAGAACCATCTTGTTCTCCGCAGTTCACACTTTCGGCCTTTATACGGATTTATCGGTGGTGGGAATTGTCGCTTTCGGGGAGATCCTCCGGATAAAATGTTTCCGCTAGTAGTTCAACGGAGCCCCGCACATCACCGCATCTTTCCAATGGCAAGTCCTCTTCCCTGCGCTGCGTCCTGCCAATCACTCTGTATATTCCTTCCCAAACCCCTTCCCTATCCTGCTTCCCGCAGAACTCCTTCCAACTCTCGGTCTGAGCCTTGGCCGCTTCTAACTCATACTCTTCCTTCTGTTTCAGGTACTCTGCTACTACCTTCGACTTTCGGATTGGAGCAGCACAGCGAATCCTGTGCTTTATGGTTAGCGACGGTCCCCTTCATCTCGGCCGGTCTCTCGGACCACCACGGCAAGGTAAGTTCCTCTTTGATTTTCTTTATCGGTATTGTTTGAGCGCATGCGTCATCTATTGCTTTGGTAAGGTTGTTTGCTGTTGCGTCAATTTGCTCTGGGTACTGAATTTTATCTATTTCTGCGGTAGTGAATTTATAGTCTATTTTGCAATTTGGCCAAAGTTCTCATGAAATTTGGACCAATTGGCTTTTTTGGTGTTAAATTTTCGAGTAGTTCGCTCAATTTTCATGCCCTTCGATTTGGTTAGGTTAGGTTAGGATAGGTTTTTTTTTTTTTTTTTTTTTGATTTGGCAGGAGTGGGAAATCCTCATGGACGCCCGGACTGGCTCACAAACGAGCCAGCCTGGGCAGTGCCGGACTCTTATCGGCTAAAACCGCACTCCTGCCTTACAATTTCCTCGGACATTGTCAGAGACCTTCTTTACTTTCTTTTGTTCCATCAGTAAGTTTTATTAAGTTTTTTCATTAAGTTTTACAATCTTAAAAGAAAAATTTTCTATCCTATATTTAGTTATTGCATTTCTAGTTTAACAGTTTTGGGTTATTTACATTCTTATATACCCTTATCTGTTATGTTCCTGTTAATTCTTTAATCCTTATTTCTAACAGAGTCTATTTCGGAATATATTTAATCTTATAGTTTCAATCGAATGGGTACAATGTTCATTGGGTTTGACAATTTTCCTAGTTCGGACATTTTCAACGATCTTTGTTATGCTACTGTTATATATTATGTTCAAATATGAGTACTAAGCATAGGTTCGTTTACTTATTCCTCCTAATGGCCTTGTTGGCTAACTTCATACCAAACCCAATAAACTTGGCTCCAGTTCTTTTGCTTGTTATTAGGGCATTTAAGTTACTCATTGTAACCTCGACACCTAATTCCTGTTCGATCTCGTATCTCTCCAGGCAATAGGCGGGGCAGTCTGTTAGTATATGTAAAACCGTTTCTGGTTTGTCAGGGTCACATATGCACGATGGGCTCTCCTTACACTTAAACCTACTCAAGTATTCGGAAAAGCCACCGTGCCCTGTCAGCAATTGTGTCAGCGTTCCTGTCGGTTTTAACTCTTTTACATGTCTGAATGCTTGGGTGGCGTCCGGGAAAAACAATTTAGTGACACTGGCTGTATCCTCGGATCTGTATCTCCGATTCCATTCCTCAAGCGTGTTCGCACGGATCTGCCGCTTGACGAATGAAATCGGGCATTGGTCGTAATCTGGCCTTGTTTTTGTTTTTATGGCGGCGTCTTTGGCCAGCTGGTCAGCTCTCTCGTTACCCTCCAGTCCTGCGTGAGCTTTAATCCAAAAAATTTGCCTCATATAGGGCCGCTGCCTCTTGTATTCGGAGGTCAAGGGGGAGTATCCCAGCCAGCACCAGTGCCGAGTTTAAGGAGACTGTGCGATATGATTTGCAAAGTTTCTGTGCAAATCCCCTTTGGACGGCGTTTAGCTGTTTGCGTATCATCAGTTTTCCGGCTGCTGGTGCCCACGCGCTTGCCGCATACATAATAGTCGGTTCGACTACTGCCGTGTAGATGGTGCGTATAACCTCCGGATGAAGTCCCCAAATGATCTTGGCTGCCCTAGACAACTGCTTGTAGAAGTTTAATGCCTTTTTGCATACATTGGATGCATGGCTATTAAATGTTAGCTTGTTGTCTATAGTCAGTCCCAGGACTTTGATTTCCCGCGACATACCAATGTCGACCCCGCCCATGCTCAGCAGTGGGGTGTCATATACAAGCTTCCGCGTGATAATCATGGCATTCGTCTTATGCGGTGCGAATTTTAACTTATTACTGACTCCCCACTGGTGAACATATTCGAGAGCGCCATTGGCACGTCGCTGGACCTCCATCGCGGAGTCTCCGTCGAATAATAGGACCACGTCGTCGGCGAAGGCTTGACAGTAGTCTCCCCTTTGTACCAGGCCTTTTAATAGGGGGTCGAGTAAAAGGTTCCAAAGAATTGGGCCCCCTATCGATCCTTGCACGCAGCCTTTGCTGGTTTCTCTGGTGACCTCCTCTCCCGCATACCTTATCCTAACCTTCCTGTCTTCCAAGTAACTGTCCACCACTCTTCTCACATTTACCGGGCATTTCGCTTCCGCCAACCTGGTTTTTATGGCCGGTCACCATGCGCTGTCGAAGGCTCCCTCTATGTCCAGCGATAACATGACAATCAGTTTTTTGTCTTTTAGTTTAAGACGTATATGTTCCAGCAGATCATAGAGGGAGTCTTCGGTGCTTTTTTGTGGCATAAAACCATATTGGCGCGTGCTAAGTCCGGGTATGATGTGCCATTTGACTCTACCTATTAGCATTTTTTCCAGAACTTTTCCCATCACTGGTAACAGTCCTATTGGCCTATATGATTTGGGAGCTGTTTAATTGTCCTTTCCGGGTTTCCTCAGGATCACTACAGTAGCTTCCTTCCAGATCCTCGGGAAGTAGCCCAGCTCTAGGCATTTGTTTGCCAGTGATAAGAAGAGCTCCGGGTCATGGCTTATAGATTGCTGGCAGATTTCGGCCGTAAGGCCATCTGCCCCCGGGGCTTTTTTAGGGTTGAAGCTTCGTATACTAGAGTTTAGCTCTTCCTGAGTAAACGGTGGGTCATGTTTTTCATCATGACCCATCTCGTTAACTTTTTCTGCTAACATCCTGACGCGACTGTGCTCCTCATTATCCTCTTCCGTCCTATCCTCGGGGTAGAATGTTTGAGCCAGCAATGTGGCAGATTCGAGGTGGTTCAGTACTTTTCCTTTCTTGGTCAAGGGTAGATCCTCCTGTCTTTTCATTGTCCTGCCTATGACTCTATAAATACCCTCCCAGAGTCCCTCTTTATCCTGTTTCCCACAGAAGCTTTTCCAACTTTCTGTTAGGGCCGTTTTTGCTGCTTGCTCATACCTCTCCTTCATTTGCAGGTACTCATCGACGACTTTCGCCCTCCGGATGGGCGCAGCACAGCGGGTTCTGCGTTTCCTAGTGGCAACCGCCTTTTTCAGCAGTGCGAGCTCGTTGGACCACCAAGGTAATTTAATTTCATTATTGGCCTTTATTTTTGGTATACTACTATTGCATGCCTCTGTAATTATTTTGATATATGATTCTATTTTAAATTCCAATTCTGTTTTATTGTTAATTTTGATTAGTTCGATTTTACTTAGTTTATTTGCTTCTAGCAACTGGCTCAGTTTCTCATGAAATTGCTGCCAGTTTGCTTTTTTACTATTATATATTCGAGTGGTTCTACTTACGTCTAAACCCTTTGCTCTTTCTAAGTTAATTTTGAAAATAATGGTGTTGTGGTCTGAGCTCGTCATGCCTTCATCCACTCTCCAGTCCCCGACAAGGTCGAGCAGATCAGCTGTACATGCTGTGAGGTCCACAAAGCTGGTATAGAGTGAGGTTCCCCTCACTGTGTGGAACGTCGGAGTGTCACCTATATTGAGCACCTGCAACCCCATCTCTTCCAGGGCACCGGCCATCTCGATACCTCTACGGTCGATTTTTTGGCTTCCCCACCAGGAGTTTTTGGCATTTGCGTCTCCGCCCAAGATGATTCTCCGGCCAAAGCTCCTCTCTATCTTTATAAGCTACTCCAGGTATGGCCCTATCGGTGCTGGTTTCGGTTCTAGGTAGAACGAGACCACTACGATCTCCCAGGCGCTTGTCCTCATCTTTACCACTATGATGTTGGACGTGGTGAAGTTTGGACACTGGATAACGTCTATATCGCCATCAAAAACTGCGATTGCAGTCTTGATGACGCCGTCTCCATCGCCGGTATGCTGATATATTCTAGCACCGCGGTAGTCTTTCATTCTACCCAAACTCCCGATGTACGGCTCCTGGAGCAATGCAAAAGCCACCCCCTTTTTGTGAGCCTCTAGCATAATCTCGTTTGTGGCCGGAGCCTTCCTTCGCAGATTTGCTTGTGCCACGAGGTATGGCCTTCTTTGGGAGACAGAATTTTCGCCGGGGACCACCTTAGCAGTATGCCACTTTCGATCTAGCTATCGCATCCCATTTTACCCTGATGGGGCACTCCTGGCTGAAGGCATTATGGTTTGTCTTGTCTAACTTTGATCGCACACAGTTGCAGCAAGTAGGGGTCGCGCCCGCAAGCCATTCGGGGCACTCTGCCCTCATATGGGTTCCCCCGCAATGACTGCACTTTGCTTGGGTTTCCTGGCAAAAACGCCTACCATGCCCATAGCCAAGGCAGAGCGAGCACTGTACTATCGGAGATTGGTCGGCCACTCTTATCCTCTGTAGGTCGAAGAGGACCGACTCAGCCTCTGTCAGTCTTTGCCACATTTTGGGGGACACCCTCATCACGATATGACTCGTGTGGGGGTTCCTGGTGCGTTTTTTATAAGCAATTTCAAGCCTGTCTTCTTGCTCATCCAGGTTCAGAAACATTCTTTTGTTCTGGTTTCTCAACGCATTTAAAATGTCACCGTCACTGTTGCAACTGAGCACGTCCTTTAAGATAACGAGGGGGTCTCTGTTTTGGATGTTTTCGACTATGAGACATTCACCGGATTCTTTTATTCTGTTCTTGACTCGCTCTCTTTCCTCATCGGTTTTACAGCCGACTATAATTTTTCTATCTTTGGCTTTCCTTATTTTCTCTACCGCGAATCCTCCTTCTTTGGCGTTTACCGCTTTCCTTATTTTGTTCATGACCTCTTCGCCTGTCTCTTGGTCATCATTCGCGGTTACTATAAAGGAGTGCAGAGCGGTATGCGCCGGGAGTCGCTTACCAATAGGGGTCGCGGCTACACCGGCGTAAGACCGCTTTTCCATATCTTTTATCTGTTCCTTTAGTTGCCCCATAGTCTCAGTATTTTCTTTGATTAGGTCAGAGTGCTCCTTCAATTTCCCGATGAGATCAACTATCTCTCTATTCCCTTCTTTTTTGTTTTCCGGTTCACCGCTCAGCTGCGGTTCCTGTTTATTTTGCGGGTCACTTGGAGGTTCTTTACACTTCCCTTTATCGGCCTCTGCCTCCTTAATAAGCTGAAAGAGTCTTTCCAGTGCCTGGATGACCTCCGTCTTTATCTCCGTTTTTGTGTTTCGTGAGCTCTGCATATGCATTTTCGCTTTTATGAGACAGGCTCGTGCTTCTGAGATCCTGTTAGCGAATTTTGGTGTTTTTCCCGTCTCTCCGGGGGTACTTCCCTCTGTCTTATTTGGGGATCTCTGTGTAGCCCTTATTGGCTCTTGTGAGTGTGTTTGCATAGCTTTAACAGTTTTTGGCTCTGTTGACACAGTGGGAGACGAAGACGAGGCCTCCTTGGGAGTGGGCTGAGGCTTCATCAGAATTTGACAATCTGACTTCCCAGCCTCCCACTCTCCAATGCTTTTCCTGACTACTGAAGTAGCTTTTGGTTCTTTGTTTGGTGAGGTACTTTTTATGAAGGTCTTGTTTCCCACAGTTGGTGATTTGGCGGGATCCTTATTGCCCGTATTATCCTTTGCTGGTGTTCTAAACATGTTTATAATGTCCGAGGAGCTCCTAAAATATTTCGAGTTTAAATTTGTAAAAGTTGTAAAATCGAGTAGTATAAGATAAAATTTTAATAATATTATAATATAATAAAATTGTAAAGGATTTTATTATATTAATATAAGGTTGTAAAGAAGTAAAGGAGTTTGAAAATAATAGTTATGAAGAATAAATTAAATGTCAATCGATAAAACGTGGAACCTATAAGATGTTAGTAACTAGGAGTTATTAGATAACTCTAGTCAAATTTGATGTGTTTAAACAGGTTCGCCGCAAAGGCGCTCTGTAGTCTCGTCCAGCGGGGTAAACACCCAAACAGTCAATTCTTACTTTCAATAGATTAAGTCAATGTCACTAAGTACCTTGTCTTTGCCAGAAAGTATAGTGACGGTCAATTTTTAAGGATTCAATAAATGATAATCCGTGTTAATAACTAATGTCACACGCACAGCATACACCGCAACGCTATACAGTGACCAAAATAAGGGATAAGTATCTAAATGTAACTTGAAAACGGGATGATATTTGATGGTTCTACAGGAACCAAAAGAGGGGTCTTTTCCTCCTGATTCCAGCGAATCCAAACTTGGTCCACCTATGACCACGGGATCCGAAGTTAAGGCCCGGGGGGGTGAAGGAGCCCTGGAGGGGCAGGGGGGGGGGGGGTGTCGAAAAGGGGTCTAATTGGGTCAAGGGGTCAAGGGGGTCCCAGGGGGTCCTGGGAGGGTGGGGTATTTTGGTGAGGTGTTATCTGGATTGTTATAGATGTTCTACTAATATTTTAATATTTTGTGGTACAAAAAAGAAAGGGGTCAAATAAGGGGGTCTGAGGGGTTTATCAGTATATAGGTTTCAGCTGGGAGGGGGGGTCCTAGGGGGGGGGGAATTTTTACTCAGAATTTTGATATTCCCAGTCGTTCCCGAGAAAATTGGATTTAAAAAGAAGGGGAATAAATTTGGGATAACAATATGTGTATTAATATTATATTTCACTGGTAAGCAGAGGGAGAGGTTATGGGAGGGGTTAAAGGAAGAGGTAACAAGGTGAGGTATATGGGGGATAAACGGGGGGGGGGGGGGGTAATTTAGAAGAGGGGGGGGGGTTAATTCCGGGGTATTTAATTGGGGGTACTTAATTGAGAGGGCATTAATATTATAAACCTAAATACAGTAATAATGCCTACCCATGATAATGATATGTGACTCTGTGGGGGTGTCAATTATAATATTTAAAAAAAAACTAATTAAAGAAAGGGGGTAAATAAGAGAGGGTGGCCTAGGGAGCGTTGCAATATACTATACTAGTATAGTATATGCTGTCCGGCGTTAAAAACGGGCTAGCTCGCTCCGTTCCCGAGTTATGGGCGTTTTTGTGATTTCTAAGGTCCTGAGTTCGATTCCCGGTTGGTGAACACCGATTTAGTTAGATAAATTAAACAAAGCAAATTTTGACGGTATCTAATACAGCGTCGAGAAAATAAATGTATACATTGGTTTTTAATTTTATTTGGAGCTATAATACTGGGGTAAACTTGGAAACATACAGTGGAATTTTTTTTTAAACAGTGGAGAATTTCGTAATGTTACCCCGATTTTTCTGAAAAAACGTCGCAGACGGATGGGGAAAATTTGAACAGATGGTCCTTCCAGAGGAAACTATGTTTAGTGCAGTTATTTGCACTCTACGACTTCTCGTTTGAGAGATATAGCAACTCGAAAACGACTTGCAGACTATCGGATATCGGGGAAAATCCGCGATCAGGGAAAGGCTATATCTTAAAAACTACCTGATGGAACCTCCTAAAATTTTTCTTACATGAGCTAGCAGCTGAGGGCCGCTACTCCATAATTTAAAAAGTACACTTAGAGCAACGACTAGATTTTAGTTGCTTGTTTTTTGTCAGACCAAAAACCAATTTTTTTTGCAATCGGAAATTTGCACAATGTTCTGTATTAATATGCTAAATTCTTAAGACTATGGTTAGATCTAAATGGTTTTCTGCATCCGGGTTGGGTGACGTCCCAGGTAACCTCCAAAGGGGTATAAAAGCCAGGTCGTAAATGGTTTTATGGTTATTCCGTGGTCAGAGAAGCTTATTTACTTTTCCACGGCCGCACAGAGATTTTTGTATGTTTGTAATCTCAGAAGCTGGTATTCGCTTAACTTATTGGATATAAAATTTGGTACCTCCAGGGTCCTTGTCTTGATCTCCTTCGCGTGAAGTGGTCAGAATTAATTTTTGGCCCAAAAATCGGGACCTCGTATGCACATGGGAAACAGTATTTCCCATGTATTTCCGCGCGCCTGCACAGGAAAATTCGGGATTGATCCCAGGATTGAGGGTCACAATGAAGAGATCCAGATAGCAATTTCCAATTTCTCTGTTATCGATCTACTTTCGGAGTTATTCGTTTTTCAAAATTGTAAAATGCTGGGAAATCACAGATTTTGCACAGTTTTCGTTATGAATTGCACAGTTTTGAATTTAAACACAGCACTTTACCACTTCCGAGATCGCACCGCGATTTCGCGTGTTGTGGTATATAACACAGGTTTTTTGGAGAAATTTCGTGATTTTTTTTTTTTTTTGGTCTGGCAGGAGTGGTAAATCCTCATGGACGCCCAGACTGCTTCACATACGAACCAGTCTGGGCAGTGCCGGACTCTTACCGGCTAAAACCACACTCCTGCCTTACATGTTCTTCTCCGATATTGTGGTCGGAGGCTTATTTATCTTATGGCATTATGAAGCTATACATGTTTACTTTCTTTGTTAGGTGGTAGTTGTTTTACATTTATACTAAATTATCAGTAAAGGGACTACGGAGCTATTACCTATTTATGATTCTTATTCTAAGTTTAATATTTCTTTTTTATTCTTAGTCTTCATGACTTATCATAGTGTATTGTATATATATATATATATATATATATTTTTTTTTTCTTTTTTAATTCCTTTTTTCCTATTTTATTTAACACACAATACAATATAGCTCACTATATTTACGGTGTTAATTTCTTAATCTACGTTTTATTTCTATCTATAACTATTTTTATTATACTTAAGCAAAAATCCAGGAATTCACTTCGAGTGTCTTTATTTGTCATTATTTTACTTATATTACTTTCACTTATGTTAACGTCTATTTTGTTTTCTAGGTTGAATCTGGCTAGCCCAAACACCGGGCACTCGGCTATCAGGTGGAAGATTGATTCTTCCGCAGCTTGGTCACAAATACATGCCGGTGAGTCTTTCTTTTTGAATCGGTGTAGGTATTGTAAGAAGCCCCCGTGCCCTGTGAAGAGTTGCGTGTGTAGGTATGTTAGGTGCATGTTCCTGTTTAGTCTGTGGGCGTCTGCGGCCGAAGGGAAAAATATCTTTGTGACGCTAGCCTTGCTCTCCTGCTGATACCTGTATTCCCATTTGTCGATCGAATCGTTTCTCAAGGTTCGTTTGACAAATGAAAGAGGGCATTTGTCAAAATCAGATCTTCTTTTGATTTTAAGCGCCGCTGTTTTCGCAAGTTCGTCTGCCCTCTCATTCCCTTGTATTCCGACATGGGCCTTAACCCAGTAAAGTTGAACGTTCTTCCCTGATTCTTTTAGAAGTTTAACATTCTTCTTTATGTCTAGGGCGAGTGGATTGCAGGAGTCCCCATTCCCCAACAGTTCCAGGGCTGATCTGGAGTCACTTAAAATGCTGAATTCTTCTTCCGGACTATGCGCTATCATTTCTATGGCCTTGTGCACTGCAAACAGCTCCGCTTGGAAGACGGTGCAATACTCCTCAAGCTTATATTTCTGGTATTTGGTTTCGGCTGTCCCATTCCACCAAGAAAGGGCCGCGCCAACTTTTCCCTCAATTTTGCTTCCGTCTGTAAAGATTTGCACTGCACCCTCCCCCATCCGCTGCTGTACCTCCGTGTCACTCTCCAAGCATTGGAAGCTCAGGTCCTCCTCATCAGCTGGATGAGACCTTGCCAGGAAGCTCGTCTTCACCTCGACAGTTCGGCCACTAAGCATTGATTGAGGCTTTCCTCTCTTCGCCTCGTAGAGAGATGCTACTTCCTTGACTCTCAGATCGAGCGGCAGCAATCCCGTCAAGATTAGTGCCGAATTTAGTGAAACTGTCCTGTATAACTTGCTTATTTTCTGGGCAAAGCCCCTCAATACGGAGTTGAGCTGATTTTGAATGTACATTTTATCCGCCGCTCTGGCCCATACGCTAGCTGCGTATAGAATAACTGGTTCCACAACCGCTGTGTAGATAACCCTTACTACTTCGGGGTTTAGTCCCCAGGTTACCCTTGCTGCACCGGACAGCTGCCTAAAGATGTTAATGGCTTTTTTACAGACATATGTGACGTGGCTCCGGAACGTCATCTTCCGGTCTATTATTAGGCCCAGCAGCTTGATTTCCTCAACAAGCACAATGTCGACCCCACCCATGTGCAGCCGTGGAGTGTCGAATTTTAACTTTTTAGTTAGCAGCATGGCATGGGTTTTATGCGGTGCAAACTTTAATTTGTTCCGAACTCCCCACCGCCGCACATGTGCTAGGCAGGCATTGGCTTCGAGCTCCAGATTTAGAGCCGTTTTTCCGGTGAATATAAGTACCACGTCGTCTGCAAATGCCTGGCAGTATGTGTTATTCCTTCCCTCTAATTCGTCCAGCAGCGGGTTCAGAAGGAGATTCCAGAATGCGGGCCCTGCGATCGATCCTTGCACGCACCCTTTTGAGGTTTTCTTCCTATGCTCGGCTCCAGCATATCTTACCGCGACTCTTCTGTTTTCTAGGTAATTTCCCACCAGTTTTCGGAGGTTTAGTGGACAGTGTTTCTCCACCAGACGACTTTTGATGGCTGGCCACCACGCACTGTCAAACGCCCCCTCTATGTCCAGCGAGACAACTACCACCAGGTTCTTCTCCTTCAATCCTAAGTCGATGTGTTCCATCATGTCGTACAGAGCGTCCTCCGTGCTTTTCTGTGGCACAAATCCGTACTGCCGTGGGTTCATTTGAGGTAGCATGTGCCACCTTAGTCGCCGTACTAGCATCTTCTCCAGTATCTTTCCGAGGATGGGGAGGAGACCTATCGGTCTGTAAGACTTTGGATGCGTATAGTCTTCCTTTCCTGGTTTTCTTAGCACGACGACTGCTGCTTCTTTCCACCTTTCCGGGAAACAGGACAGCGCGAGACACTTGTTCATTATGGCCAAGAACACTTGTTCATTATTACTAATGGCGGCCTCACAGATGTCAGCAGTGAACCCGTCGGGACCCGGCGCCTTCTTTGGGTTAAAGCTCCTTGACGAGTATCTGAGCTCGGCTAGAGTGAAGGGTGGATCATTTTTATCCTCTAGTGTGCCTTCCTCAGAGTGTGCCGCTGCTTCTCTTATCTGGACATGTTCCTGATTGTCCTCCTTTTCATCGTCATCTGGGAAGAAGGTTTCAGCTAGGACTCTGGCTGATTCCTCAGAGCCTAATGCCTCGCCATCACGAACAATTGGCAGATCTTCGTACCTCTTTTTTGTTTTCAGAATGACTCTATATATGCCATCCCAAACGCTCTCGCCGTCCTGCCTTCCGCAAAAGTTTTTCCAACTTTCGGTTTGTGCCTTACTTGCTTGACTCTCATACTCTTCTTTTGCTTTCAGGTACTGCATCACGACCCATTCCCTTCGGCGTGGGGCTGCGCAACGGATTTTTCGCTTCTTCGTGCACATGGAGTTTTTAAGCTGATCGAGTTCTTCATTCCAACATGGTAAGTACGTTTTGTCTAATTTCTTTATTTTAGGTACTGTTTTGTCACATGTTTCTGTAATAATTTTTGTTAATGCCTCTATACATTTTTCTAATTCTTCTACATTATTAATATTGCCAATATGTGTTTCATCAATTTTATTTTCCAACATTAGTTTTGTTAATTCTTCCCGAAAACTTTTCCAATTTGCTTTTTTACTATTGTATACCTTTGTATTACTGTATTTGATTTTATTCCCGATCCCTTTTTTAGTTGTAATTTTGAGTACTACCGCATTGTGGTCCGAACTCGTCATTTCTGTCTCTACTCTCCATTCTTCCACGTGTCGAAGCATGTCGTCAGAGCAGGCCGTGATGTCTACCGTGCTCTTGTAGCGCTTTCCCCCTCGAATGGTGTCAAATGTTGGGGTGTTCCCGCAATTGAGTACGTGTAGGTTTAGCTCGTCTAGGGTTCCGGACAGAAGTCTTCCCCTTTCGTCCTCTCTCTCGCTCCCCCACCACGTACTCCATGCGTTCACATCTCCTCCCACCAGTAGTTTCACCCCTTGCGTCTTGGTTACTAGTTCCCTCAGCTGGTCGAGGTATGGTTCGATGTCGAGATAGTCCTCAAAGTAGACTGACGCTACTACGACAGTGGTGTCCTCCACCGTTAACCTCGCGACTGCTATGTTTTCGGTCGTCAGTGTCGGGCACACAACCACGTCCAATCCGCTGTCAAAGATGACTATCGCGGCCTTGATGACTTTGTCCACCGATTTTACTCCTTGTATAACTCTAGTTCCGGGGTAGGTCTTCATTTCACCTTTCGCCCCAACATAAGGTTCCTGTACAAGAGCGTACCTGATTTTCCTGCGCCCAGCTTCGAGTATGAGCTCCTCAGTTGCCAGTTTTTTCTTTTGGAGGTTCGCCTGCACGACACGATACTTTATGATCTCTTTTTCTGTTCCTGTCCCCACTACCACCTTAGCAATAAGCTATCGACGATCTGGCCAGTGCATCCCACTTTTTTCGTGTGGGACAATCGTTGTCAAAAGCATTGTGCTTTGCGTCTTTCTTAATTTGACTGCAGTTCCTGCACTTCGGTTCCTCGTTGAGGGTGAATCCAGGACATTCCGCTTTGGTGTGCGGCTCGCCGCAGTGGCTGCAAAGGACCGCTGGTTCTTTGCAGTATTTTCTGCTGTGTCCGTAGCCGAGGCACTTTGTGCATTGGATCAGCGGGCTTTGGTCTTTTACCACAACTCTCTGCAGGTCCACATGAATTCGGCCCGCTGAGGTCAGCCGCTGCCAGATCACCGGTTTGACACGCAGCACCACGTGACTCGTCAGCGGGTTCCTCGCCCTGCGCTTGTACATGACCCGGATGTCGCCCTCAATGATTTTGACACCTTCCAGGAGGTGTCCGTTCTGGGATCCTATAGCCATCACCAAGTCATCGTCTGTAATGTAACTCATCAAGTCCCTTACGACCACTAGGGGGTTTTTATTTATGGCTTCTTCGAATTTGAGGTCCCCGCTGGAATTCCTAATTTTTGTCGTCACCTTTCCTAAATCTTCTTTTTCAGAGCAGCTAATAATTACAGACTGGTTCTTTGCCCTGCGCAGATGGTCTATCCGAATTCCAGTGCTCTTTGCATCGACTATCGCTCGTAATTTTTCGACTATTGTGTCTGATGTGTCACCCTCGTGTGATGATGACACTATAATCGAATGCATGTTTTTGATTACCTTTGGCTGAGACGGTATCGCTGCGACTTGTGCGTATGTTCCTAGACTTCCCAGTTGGTCTCCTAGTCTCTGAGCTTGAGTCTCTGTCACCGCTTTCAGCTCCTTAAATTCTACCATCTGCGCATCGATTTTGTTGCTTAGTTCCACTTTCGATTTTTCTATTCTGGCAGGCAGTTCTTCTCTTCCATTCTTCTTCAAAATTTCTTTGACTTCCAGAATTTCGTTTAGTATTCTCGAGCTTCTGTCCATGTATTCGGGAGAAGTTGAGTTTTTGGAAGCCGAAGTTTGCTCTGTTGCTGCCGGCCCTTCCTTGGTCATTTTTTGCTTTACCCCTTTTAGCTCAGATTCAACTTCCTTCACTAGTTGGTAAAGGAAGTTTACCAACTAGTGAAGGAAGTTGAATCTGAGCTAACCGTCTTTCAGTGGCTTCTATAATACCGGTCTTAATCTCCGTCTTCGTGTTTCTGGATATATTAAGATGCAGTTTTGCCTTTGTTAGGCAGGCTTTAGCCTCCGATGATTGGTCTGCGTATTTTGTTTTTGGCGGCGAATTTGCATCAACGGATCTCCTTGCTTGGGACGGAGCTTTGCTCTCCTGCGTCAAGGTTGGTTTATTGTTTGTTTTCACAGGGCCAGCCTGCGACGTCTTTTCCGTTGTAGAGGGAATGGGGCTGCTGTTTGCGGCTTCCCATTCCTCTATGCTGCGTGTGACATTTAGTGGAGCAATCTCCCTAGGTTTAGGCGGAGATTTCTCTCCTTCGGCCGCCTTTGCCGGTGTTCTGAACATGTTGAAGGTTAGATCAGTTTGTGTCAGATGTCAACGTCAATAGGGACGGTGTGTCAATAAATCAAAACAATAATTATGTAAAAATAAACAAGTTGATTCGCACTATAAAACCTTAAAACTATAGCAAGCTACAAAATATTGTAATCATTTGCTTTTCATGTAGTCAGTAACTTAAAAGTTAGTCGCTTCCCGGGGTTATATATTTAATTAAAATTTAATTATACCGGGTCCAGAAGAACCGGCTCCTCAAACCGGTTGGGGCGAGCCCAAACACGGGGGGTATATCTCAAACCGGAATCGAGATACCCCAAGGGGGGTGTCAAAATCCAAGGGGGTTGGGGGGGGACAAATAATTTTAATTTTTAGAGGGGGTGAAGGAGGGGGGAGGGGGGGGTAATTTTTTATGGGGATTTCTCGGGGCCAATCGATAGGGCTCCTCAAGCCGGTGACGGCGAACCGGGACTCGATGGGTCTGACTCCTTCCTGAACCAATATAATTCAAGGGGGGGTGAGGAAATCTAAAGGGGGTGCAGGGGAGGGGAGGTATAAAATTTTTAGAGGGGGTGAAGGCGGGGGTTGGGGGGGGGGGTAAATTTTTATGGGGGTTTCTCGGGGCCAATCAATAGGGCTTCCCAAGCCGGTGGCGGTGAACCGTGACTCGATGGGTCTGACTCCTTCCTGGGCCAATATAATTCAAGGGGGGGTGAGGAAATCTAAAGGGGGTGCGGGGGAGGGGGGGTATATCAATTTCAGAGGGGGTGAAGGAGGGCGGGGGGGGAGGGTAAATTTTTATGGGGGTTCCCCGGAGCCAATCGATAGGTCTCCTCAAGCCAGTCACGGTGAACCGGGACTCGATGGGTCTGACTCCTTCCTGGGCCAGTATAATCCAAGGGGGGGTGAGGGAATCTTAAGGGGGTGCGGGGGGAGGGGGAAATATGAAATCTAAAGGGGGTGAAGGCGGGGGGGGGGGATAAAAGTAAGATAAATTATTAATTATTAAGATAAATTATTAAGGGGGAGCTGGGGGAGGGATATCCGAGACACCTTGTTCGGTAAAGTCCAAAGTCAAGTGACGTAGGGCTAGGGACTGAGGAGTTCCCTCAGATTGAAGAGATGGCTGAATATGGAGACTGTTCTATAGTCAGCTCTATAGTCAGCTCCAATAAAATAGATATATATATAATGATCCTAGGTCCCTTCCACCTTCAGATATGCGCGGACCACGTTTTCTTTTTAGGTTAAGTACAAGAATTGTGGTTTAGAAAATAATGTGTTGCCACGCGAGTTCCGGCTTTAAAAATCTGGATTTTCGCAGGGCTCAAGAGGTTCTAGAGGCGATCTGATTTCCGTCGCAAAAAGGGGGTGTCACCGCTTTAATTTCCTCGCAATTAAGAAGTGAAGAAAGTCTTTGAGGTTAGTTACCTTTCCGTTGCTGTGAAATTTCTGCCGGTCCCGATCGGACGGTTTTGTTTTTGGAATAACCTTATTCAAGCAAACGCCCACCTGCGGGTAAAAGCAGAATTGGCCGCACGCCTCCAGTCAAAGTCTTCTCAACCACGCGGTATTTCTTGTTTTCCCTGTATCTATTTTGGGAACTGTCGCAAAAATCTGGAGTGCTTCCCAAAATGTGCGGGCAAGGAGAGCACGTTATAATTAATAAAGAAGTGAAGGGGTCACCACTCAGAATTCGGCAGCGTATTAGGAAATGTGAAAAATACTTACCGAAATTCTCTTAGTTTCCCCAGAAATTTCCCAAGTTTGAGGTTAGGAGATAATTTTTGGTGCGCGCACAGAGAACTTACCTGCCCGAGCACTCCGAGCTATCACTCACTTAAAACTAGCACAACTTTCGTATTTTTCCTATTTTTCGAGCGTGGACCGACTAAAAACTGATCTGCTCGCGACGACGGGTGCCGAGCGACTGGTTAGGTTAGGTTTTTTTTTTTTTCGGCAGGAGTGGGAAATCCTCATGGACGTCCAGGCTGCTTCACATACGAACCAGTCTGGGCAGTGCCGGACTCTTACCGGCTAAAACCACACTCCTTCCTTACAATTCATCCGCAGACTCTTGGTCCGCGCCCTTATGACTCTAAATTTTTATTTTATTCGCTTATGTGTTACTTTACAGGCAATGCTTAATGCTACTCCGCCCCACCACAGGTGGAGCCGTCACAACTTATGCTTAGTTACATGTAAAATCTTGTTACTGTTTGTCCATCACCTTGAATATACTACTTAATAACTAAAATTTACTTTAAGCTACAGCTGTATAACTATAGTTATGAGACGAACTTAATCTAGGCTTTATGACTATGTGAATTATGACTTAAATGAACAATAAACTAAAGACAAGACGAAGTTTTTTTTTTTTTTTTATTATTGTGTTAAAGTATGCATGCATGTTGACTTTTCAATTATGTTAACGTATATATATATATATATATATATATATATATTTTTTTTTTTTTTTTTGTCAAGTTTATAGTCTCGGGTAGTTATTTTCTTACAGACTGCTGTGAGGGATGTGAAAACTGGGAGGGAGGGAATTGCAAAGTGTCATCAGCGCCTCCACGATCGCCATGTTGCGATGCATTATTGCTGTCTTAAGGTTGTAATCGACAACTGTTTGTGTTGGTGCATCCATTGCTTTCTTGGCGAAACGGCCTCTGGCATCACTTGCGTCGTCGGTGTAATAGACACAGCTGGTTGTGTGTCTCGACACGGCCACTACCGCGTGGGGAACGCTGTAACGAATTTGGGTCTTTTCTGTTCGGGTGTTGATGATGATGACGCGCTCGTATGTGAGACCCTGAGATTCGTGGATGGTCAGGATGCGGGAACCCTCGCCAGATCCGTACCCCTGGCCACTCAGTGAGGATTTCTCCTCCTGTGTGTGCACCAGGAATAGCGTGTTCTGGGATTTTTTCGGGATATCCGCGCCGGAGAAGCCACATACCCTCAGTGAGTGAATGTTACTCGTAGATGTTTTTGACGAGTAGATCCCACCGTAGATGTCACTCAGTGCGAACGCGACGTCCATGGGGTTCCGGTGAGTACAGAGCAATTCCTGGGTGATCGCAACCACCATATCTGGACGGGTGTACCTGAGTGGAAATTGGTTTTCCCTGTCCAAATATGGTAGCTGATTGACATCCCCGATGAGGACAACTTCGTTTGCACCCGACAGCTTAGCGGCCATGACTATGGCCCCAAAATGGTTCATAAGGGCCTCATCCACCGTCAAACGATGGCACCTGTCTCCCTTCTTAAAGCCATTAGCTAGAACGGAGGCCATAGTTCGCACCTTAGTCTTTGCCTTATCGCCTAAGCGGTGCGAGAGCTTCTCTCTCAGGTCTTTTGCCGCTTCAGTTGTCGTAGTTACCACCACGTCGATCTCCCCATCGAAGTGCCTCACCACCCACGTCGTCTTCCCGCACCCCGGAACGCCGTTCACCCACTTGAAATTAATTACATTTGAGGTTCCCGAAATGGTTTGCGCCATCTCGAGAAACCTGTCGTCCAGCATTATTTCTGTGCAACGAGCTACCACCACTATTGGGTCCTCGTCGGGTGTCTCGAAAACCGGCTTTCCCCTCCTTTTCGACTCATCCTCGTTCCGTGTCACGAAGCCTCCCGTCGCGCTGTAGGCCGCCATGTATGAATCTTTCATACTCCCCACGATGACTCGGGATGTACTATTGTCGTACACAGCGGCGTCCGCCTCCTCGAGCAGGATCTTCAGCAGTCCCTCTGACTGAAGGTTGAAGCATTGTAAGAGCTTTTTACAGGTGAGGGTGTTTGCCTGTTTGGTAGCTCTTACGATCGCCAGGAACTCGAGGAAGGCGTTGTGTATGTGGTCCGAGGGGCTCGACACCGGGATGTATTCAGGGAGGCAGACCTGTCCTTTATCAGCTCTTGTTGGGGTCTTTTTCGGAGGAGACTTGCCCGCCTCCTTCGGAGATTTCCTTAGGAAGCTAGCGAGAGCCTCCCCCTGTCTGTGGGCAGGTTCAGAGATGCCAGAGCGGGTTGCCCCGCTATGACGATCTGTGAAGATGTTTTGTAGGAAGGTCTTAATTCCGGTCTTGATCCCGGCAAGTCGACTTGTGTCCTGTCCATGCCGCTCTGGAGTACTTCTGCACTGCAGTGTTTCCCTTTCTTCGGCGATTTTTTGTTGCATTCGCTCTGAGCCGCTGAGCGTTGTTTGAGGTGACGAAAGGTTGCCCTGTTGTACGGTGTGCTTCACTTTTGGGGGTTTAAGATATCCTAAAGTTTCCCCTCTGTCCTCGTACACTATCACCTCATCACTCACTATCACCAGCAGTTCCGTGTGCGCGCGCTCAACGCACGGTTGTATGTAACAAATTAAGTGCGTAAACAGTGACCAATTTCGCAAATAAAGAACTAAGTGAAAGTAAAAATGGTGCAGTGTAAGAAATGTAAACTGTTTCTATCTGTGACTAAAGATGATATAGTGAGATGTAAGGGTGAATGCGAAAGTGTTTACCATAAAAAATGTGCAACTAAAAAGTTCCTAAGTAGTGCACTCTGCGACGATTGCCAGACAAATAAGAGCAGCCCTAAACAGTCCGCAGGTGAAACGAAAATCACATTAAACCCTAGAGAAGAGTCTGGAGAGAATGTTCTAGCTGAAGTAAATAAAAAAAATATTTTATGGTGACATGTATCAGACACTAATTGATTTTAAAGAAGAAGCTCAGAAGAAATTAAAGACATTAGAACAAAAAAATGTTTATTTGGAGAAGTGTAATAAGGCATTAGAAGAACGGGTGCAGGAGTTGGAGATAAGAGATAAAGAGAAAAACATTGAAATTCATGGATTGGAGAAGCATGAAAACGAAAATATTATATTAGTAGTCAAAAAAATGGCGCAGAAAATAAATCTTGATCCAAATGAAATTGAGGATGCACAGAGGGTAGGCCAGGAAAAACAAGATGACACAAAGCCCAAGACTGTGTTGGTCACGCTTCGGTCTAAATATGCTCGCAGCAGCTGGATACGTGTGAAGAAGGAAACAATAATAACAAATAATAAAGTCTATAATAATGGCAGCGAAAAGCGAATATTTATCAACGAAGATTTACCAAAATACAAACGCCAGCTGCTGTGGACGGTAAGAAATAAACTCAAGCCGAAAGGTTTCCAATATATTTGGGTGCAGAATGGTAGTATCCTGGTGAAAAAGAATAGTGATGAAAAAAAAATATATAACATTAGATCGGAGGAAGATATGGATAAGTTCGATGAATGTAAATAAACACGCGTACATGACGCGGCGAGTACACACTAGGTGATATATAATAACAACATTCGATCGAATAGATAGCTACTCCGGTAATTTCAATTTTAAAAGATACTATGATATAGTAGCGCTAAGTAACGACCTATCGCTAAATAATTGGAATACCCACATATTACATCTTAACATAAGATCACTTCGCAAGCATTTTAACGAGCTATTGATATTACTTGATAAAATTAAATATAACATAGATATCTTAATATTAAGCGAAATAAATATAAAGAAGGAAGAACTACCTTTTTATCAAATAGTAGGATATGATACATTTATACATACAAGAGAAACGAGCAGAGGAGGAGGAATATTAATATACGCCAAGAATGGATTGAATTTCGAAGCTAAAATGGTAAATACAGAAGCAGTAGAAACACTCCATGGTCAATTGAAGCACGGGGAAAATAAAACGCATTTATTCGCGATATACAGACCACCTGCCAAAAGTAAATTGATATTCATTCAGCAATTAAAGACTCTAGTAAAATCCGTACCAGCGTCTGACAATATTATAGTGGTTGGAGATACCAATATAAACATATTCAGCGACACGGTTAATCCTACAGTAACACGGTACAAAAACGCCCTGTGTGAATGCGGCTTGACGTGTGTAATACCAAGCGAAGAGGTAACGCGCGAGGCGATCGCGGACGGCCGGCTTGAGGTATCGTGCTTGGATCATATCTGGGTGCGAGCGGGACGGAGCGAGCATGACGCGTGCGCGTACGTGCTTGAGTCACGAATCGCCGATCATCATGGAATCGGACTAATGCTGAACTTATGTGTGAGTGGAAGTGAAAATCAATGTGTTAGTGGGAACGGCAAGAACAATAGTATGCGTGAAGTGTTAAGTGATAAAATTGTTAAGAAAAAGCTAGATGAATATGAATGGGCCCAGTTAATAACAATAACGTGTCCGGTATTATTGTATCAGACGATGTGTAGTGTATTTGATCGGATATACAAGGAAAGTACATTTAAAATTAGCACAGATAATAAGAAAGTAATAAGACAGCCATGGATAAATAGGTATCTATATACAATGTTATTGCGAAGGGATTATTTGTTTAGAGTTTGGAAAGCAGATCCGAAGAGTATGAACAAGCGATTAGATTATACAAAGTATAGAAATAAAGTAAATAAATTAACAAATATGGCAAAAAATAAATATAGACAGGGACAAATAAGAAAATGTAATGGAGATTTTAGGAAAATATGGACAAATATAAACATATGGTTGGGTCGAAGCAAAAATAGCCTGGACGATGTTATTTTAAGGCATTTAGGAAAAACGGATTGTATAGAACAGATTTGTACAAACTTCTCTAAAACGTTTACGGAGGAAATAAAGGAAATTAAACATGTATGTAATTTGAAGTTTTTAGATAGAAATAAATATATAAAACCGAGTGAGGTAAGCTATAGATACAATAAGGTGACCTCGTCAGAGGTAGAAAAGGTCATAAGAACATTATCCTGTGAAAAAGCACCCGGTTCGGATGGAATACGGGTGCAAGACATTATATATTTATGTAAGCAAATAAGTCCTGTTCTAGCTGCATTTGTGAATATTTCTGTATCTAGCGGTATTTATCCAGACCAGCTAAAAAATGCAATTATACGTCCTATATACAAATCAGGAAGTCATTTAGAATATGGTAATTATAGGCCTATCGCAATATTATCTGTTATAGATAAAATAACCGAAAAAATTATAATAGGACAGATTAGCGCGTTCTTAGAACAACACAACATATTATGTGACACTCAGCACGGTTTCCGGAGAGGGCGCAACACTGTCTCTGCCTTGTTAGGATTTTCAGATTATATTAATGACTGTTTAGACTCTGGCAAACAAATTATAGCTCTATTCATTGATTATAAAAAAGCGTTTGACACTTTAGACCATGAGATCTTATTACAGGCAATGGACGAATGCGGGATACGCGGCCCCATTAATGATTGGTTTAAAAACTACCTCACTAATAGGAAAATAAGCACAATTATATCCCGGGTGGCTGGGAGAGAGGCGGATGTCGAATTGGGTGTGCCTACTGGATCGGTGTACGGCCCCGTAGGATATATAATGCATGTGAACAGTGTATCAAATGTCGTACGTAATTGTGAGGTGTTCATGTACGCTGACGATATGTGTCTTGTTTACGCCTCCAAAGATATAGCAGAGGTACAAAAGTGTATTCAAGGTGACTCTGAAAATATCACCAAATGGGCACACGACAATGGAATTTTATTAAATCTGTCAAAAACTAAATGTATGCATTTACACTCGCCATATAATCGAAATGCTAAATCTGTCAATAATGAGTATCTCACAGTTATAGGGCATACATACGAATGTTTGCATAGAAATAAATGTAATTGTAACTGTACAAAATTAGAGTACGTAGATAAATTTAAATATTTAGGCCTAACAATAGATAAGAATTTTAACTGGAAATTACACGTAAATGACATTTGCAATAGGCTAAGATCGGTGCTAAGTAAGTTTTACCAATTAAAAAATGTATTGAACAAACAGACGCTAAGAATTGTGTATTTTGCACTTGCCGATTCGCTGTTAAGTTATGGACTCCTTGTGTACGGGCGAACCTTTATTACATATTTAAGAGATGTTAAAGACATACAAATAAGACTGATAAAGTTTCTAGTCAGTAAAAATGTTAAAGATAAATGCAACAAAGAGTATGATAAGCTATTTCCCATCTGTAAAGTTTTACCCGTAGATAAAAAACTAGATTATTTGGTAGGTCTGGAATATTATTATAATGAGGAGTATAAAGTTAATGTTAAAAACAAGTACAACACACGTAGGGTTAGAGAAAATAAATTGGTTCAACCACAGATAACAAATTATTATGGTAAGAGAACATCTAAGTATTTGGTACCTAAAGTATTTAACAAATTAGATTTATTAAGAGAAAAAGTAAAAATTAGTAAAGGATCACTTAAGAATAAATTAAAAAACATTATACAAGATAGCAAATAGAAGTAAAAACATTGTTAATATATAAGTAGTTGGTATGTGCGTAAGGTGGTGCATTGTTATGTAAAAGAGCGCCTCTCGCCATCAAACGTAAAAGTTTGGCGAGTTTAGAGTTATGTAACACCTCTGTAATATAATATCATTTATTAAATAAATAAAAAAAAAAAAAAAAAAAAAAAAAACCTCATGTGCTTCTGCGGCTTTTATGCATCCTAGGCGGTCCGCAACTTCGCCCTTGATACCGTCGATGATCATGGCATCTACACTGATTATTCGAGCCGAGTGTCCAGGAGCTTCCCTTAATCGTTGGAGTAACGAGCTTGCTTGGGCAAATGGGGTTTCCTCTCTCCACTCGAGTAACGCATTTTTTTTGTCTTTGAATTGCATCACTCGGCACTGGATACTGAAGAAATCCATCGCAGGCAGATCGGTGTATTTTCTGCTTTTGATGCTCGTTTTCGCTGTGCTTCCATTGATCAGGGCTGCTAGGCCAGGTGGTATGGTGACTTTGGTTTTGCTCGGTCTTAGTCTGCAGAAGCTAACTCCAAAGGTCTCTTGCGGGCGGTTCATGAACAGTGCTACACCTCTGAGTCGTATGCCAGGCTCGCTAGCTGCCCCCCACGCCAGCAGGCACGGTATGGGGTTGGCATCGGAGGCCCTTGTCGTAGTGGTTATTTCGTCCGTTGATGATTCGTTTTGTGAAGTCGTTGTTGTGTCTGAGGCGATAATGCTGGTCGTCATGTTTGGCTGGTTTTGTATCAGAGTTGGGTCAAATGTGGTTTGTAGTCGTGGTAGGGTTTGTTTCATGATTGTTGTCATTTGTTTGAGTGATTGTGTCTGTGCTGAGGTTGGTGTTGGTGTCAGTATTGTAGTTCTTTGCATGTCAGTCGGCGTGATGTTTATTGTTGTTCTGTTTTGAGATTGTGTAGGTGTTGTGGTCAGTATTGTTGTTATTGCTGTGGTTGTATGTGTGTTAGTCGGCGTGATGGTTGTTGTTGTTACGTTATTTGGTTGCGTCGATTGTAGGGTTGGTGTTAGTGTTGTTGTTCTTGTTGGTAGTGTATTAACGTTGTTTGTTTGTGTCGATGATAAGGTTGGTGTTTGTGTTGTGGTTGTGTGTATGTTGGTCGGTGCGATATTGGTAGTTGCTGTGTTGGTTGCTTGCGTGTTGGTTTGTAGGTGTGTTGTGTGAATGGCAGTGGAGCCATTGGCCCTCGCGGCGACTGAGACGACCTTTTGTGCGAAGTCCAGGAAAGATGGTCTTGTAGCCTTTCCCTCTACGATGGAGCTGAGAGCCGATAGGTCTAGGTTGACGTTCAACTCATTCTCCAGTTTCATCCTATCGTGACTAAATCTTGGACATTCGAGTAGTAGGTGCCAGACTGATTCCTCCGTGGATGGGTCGCACACGCATGCGGGGCTATCTTTAAGATGGAAGCGGTGCAAGTATGCCGAGAATCCTCCATGTCCCGTGAAGAGTTGGACTAGAGCTGGTGTTAGATCTATGTCCCTGGTGATTCTTTTAGCGGCTATGACGCTTGGAAAGAACACCTTGGTCACTGATCCTGTACTGGAGGACTCGTATCTCTCTTGCCATTTCTTGACTGTTTCCTCGCGTATGCACTTTTTCACAAAGGAAATTGGAACTTTATCATAGTCTGGTGCCGTCTTTTTGGTTAGGGCCGCTTTCTTTGCCAGTTCGTCTGCTCTCTCGTTTCCTGGTGTCCCCACATGTGCTCTCAACCAGAAAAACCGCACATCCCTGCCCTCCCCGCGGATTTCTCGCACCAGTTCTTTGAGATCGTGAGCCAGTTGATGTGTAGCCATCGGACACCTCAGCAGATCCAGCGACGATCTTGAGTCACTGAGAATACTGGTTGTGTCCACTCTGCTTTCTTTCACCAGCTTAGTGGCTCTGAACAGTGCGTATAGTTCCGATTGGAAGACCGTGTTGTGTGGTTCCAGCCGGAAGGTTCTGTATTTCGACTCTCTGCCTTCACTCCACCAGGTTATGGCAGCTCCGACTTTCCCCTCTATCTTGCTACCATCAGTGTAGATCTGGGGACCGGTTATTCGGTGGGTTTCTACGGTTTCGGGGTCGAAATCCTCCAGTTGCTGGTATTCCGTAGTTATGAGCTTTGAGGGGTGAGGCTGTTGTAGGTACCCCACTTTTCGCTCTACCTCTCTTCCCGGGGGTAAGAACTCGTGAGAGTAACCTTTTTTGACCAAAAATAGTTTCGAGGCGTCGATTACCCGAAGGTCAAGAGGCAGCTGCCCCGACAGAATCAGAGCCGATACTAGAGACACCGTGCGATGCGCTTTACAGATCTTTTGCGCGAAACCTCTCTGCAGTGAGTCTAACTGATTCCTGACCATCAGTTTCTCAGCTGCAGGCGCCCATGCGCTTGCGGCATACAGCACTATCGGCTCTATTACTGACACATATATGGTCCTGATTATCTCGCGGTTGAGACCCCAAGTCACCCTCGCGGCACATGCCAGCTGTTTATATATGTCCGCAGCTTTTTTGCAGGTGGCGGAAACATGTGCGTTGAAAGTGAGCTTGTTGTCTATGATCAGCCCTAGAAGCTTGATCTCTTGAACGAGATTTAGCCGGACGCCTGACATGTGGACGACTGGAGTGTCATACTTAAGCTTCCTTGTTAGCACCATCGAATTTGTTTTGTGCGCGGCGAAGCGTAGCTTGTTCTGAGCACCCCATTCAGACACACTGTCTAACGTCCTTTCTGCTATGCGCTCCAGAGCGTTAACCTGATGGTTGGAGAAGACCAGGACCACATCGTCCGCGTAGGCTTGGCAAAATACGCCAGAGCTGTTGATTTCAGTCAGAAGCGAGTCTAGGATTAGATTCCAAAGTGTTGGTCCAGCAATGGAGCCTTGTACACAACCCTTGGTGGTTTCCTTCTCGCTTTTTGCTCTGGCGTAGTTCACCAGTACCTTTCGATCCTTCAGGTATGAGGTTAATGTGGTGTATAGGTTTCTTGGGCACTTTTTGCTAATTAGCTGGTGTTTTATGGCCGGCCACCATGCGTTATCGAAGGCCCCCTCTATGTCCAGTGATACTAAAAGCACGATCTTCTTTGCTTTCATCTCTGCTCGTACGTGCGTCACTAGGGCGTAGAGGGCGTCCTCAGTGCCTCGTTGTGGCATGAAACCGTACTGATGTATGTTGAGTGTGGGGAGTAGGTGCCACTGAATCCTGTTCACGATGAGTTTTTCGACGATCTTGCCCAAGACTGACAGTAGTCCAATGGGTCTGTAGGACTTTGGATGAGTATAGTCGTCTTTACCGGGTTTCCTAAGGATGCACACATGGGCCACTTAACACTGCGCAGGGAAGTAAGACAGCGCCAGGCATCTGTTAGCCAAGGCGAGAAACACTTCCCTGTTGCAGTTGATAGCGGTCACGCATATATCGGCCGTCAGCCCATCCGGTCCTGGGGCTTTCTTTGGGTTTTGATTTTGTAGAACCAATTCAAGCTCCGCAGGTGTAAAAGGTGGGTCATCGGCCGACAATCCTTGAAGATCGTCGGATTCCTCTCGTGTACGGCTTCTAAGCTGTGTGTGGTAGGTCGTTTCTGTTGCTGTTGAGTCTGCTGGGTAAAAGGTGTTCGCGAGAAGTTCCGCCGATTGCTCTGGGCTCAGGGTTTCTCCTGATGGGCCTCTCAGGAGCGCATCGTTTTCCCTTCTTGCGGTTTTCCTTATGACCCTGTAAATTCCGTCCCACATGCTTTCTCTTTCTTGTGTGGTGCAGAACTCTTTCCAGCCTGCCGTGGCGGCCTCAGTGGCTTGTGTGGAGTAATTTTCTTTAGCTGTGAGGTATTCCTGTATTGTGTGGTTCCTCCTTGATGGTGCCGCATTGCGGATTCTTCTCTTCTTTCTGAGAACTTCTCCTTTGAGTTGTTCCAGAGAGGGGGACCACCAAGGTGGCTTGAGATTTATTTTTCTGTTACCTATTTTCGGGATTGATTTTTCGCATGCTTGGTGTATGGCAGAGGTATACTCGCTGGTTAAGTTCTCCAGGTCTTCATGATTTAAGGCTCCAATGATTCTTTCGGGTGTGATGGTTTTCCCCTCAAGACAGAGCTTTATGTGTTCCCTAAATTCTGACCACTTTGCCTTCTTGGTGTTATACATGCGTGTCGAGATTGGCTTCATTGGTTCCAGGGGTTTCTCAAGACGCATCGTGAAGGTTATCGCATTGTGGTCAGATGAGGTGAGACCTCTATCAACTCTCCATTCCTCGATCCTGTCTAGGAGTGACAAACTGCACACTGTGACATCAACGATGCTAGCGTACAGCCTGTCTCCCCTATACGTCTCGAAGGTTAGAACCTGTCCTCTGTTTAGTATCTGGAGATCCTGTTCGTTTAGGAACGAGTTGTACTCCGCTCCGCGGTGGTCTTCGGAATTGCTTCCCCACCACTGACTCCAAGCATTTATATCACCTCCGATGATTGTGTTGGGTGTGTGTGTGTGTGTATTTTTGATAGTGTTGTGTTGAGTGTGTTGAGATAGGGTGTGAGTGCTTGGTCTCCCTCGAAGTAGACCGACACAGCTCCAAACTTTAGTTGTCCCACCTTAACCGTGGCTGTGGCGATATTCTCAGTGACAAGCTGAGGGTCATGAATGACTTCCAGCTCGTCACCAAAAACCACTATAGCTGCCTTCACTGGCTTCTGGCGGTTCAGGGTGCACTGGATGACTTGAGTGCCAGGGTGTTGTTTCATGATCCCCGTTCTTCCTACATAAGGTTCTTGAACGAGAGCCACTTTTATTCCCTTTTCCTGAGCCGCTAGGTGGAACTCCGCTGTAACAAGTTTGGACCGCTGCAGGTTCGCTTGAATGAAGTGCAATCCTTTGGTCGGGCCACTGCGAGTTGCAACCGTGGTGCTGTCCTGTTGGGTGCCCTCCGCTTCAGCAATACGAGACCCGTGCCCTAGCTATGCCATCCCATTTCTGGCGCTCTTGGCATTCGTCGCTGTAAGCGGCGTGCGCCGTGTCCATGCCCTCCTTTTTGGCTTTGACGCAGTTCACGCATGTAGGTGTCTTTCCGTCTCGTTTTATGGGACAGTCTCTCCCAGTGTGTTCGCCCGAGCAGAAGCTACATACTTGCGACGTTTCCTTACACACTGTTCTTGTGTGTCCGTACGCAAGGCATCTGCTACACTGTACTAGAGGTGACTGATCCTCCACGGGGACCCTTTGTAGGCCAATAAATACCTTGGCCTCTCCCTGCGTAAGTCGCTTCCAAAGTTCTGGGGAGAGCTCGAATACCGGGTGGCAAACCAGCGCGTTCCTTGCTTTCTTCCTGAACCGCATTTTCAGGGTCTGGCTCGCCATATCGACACCGTGGAGGAGACTCTGGTTTTGAGCTTTTAACAGCTCCACCATCTCCTCGACGGTGTAATGAGCCTGGACTCCTCTGATACAGATCAGGGGATTTGCTGGTTTGGGCTCCTGTACTTTCAGGTCGTCCTTTTCACTGAACTGCTTCTTTACCAGGTCCAGATCCTTTTTCGTGGCGCAGTTTAGGACAACCTTTTGGTTGCGGGCCTTTCTCACCTTGTTCAGTTGAGCCCTCGTTGTTTTTAGGTCTAGCACCACTCTGATCCTCTCCATGACATTGTCTCCTGTCTGTTTAGGATCCGTCGATGAGACTATCAGAGTGTGGCTGGACTGGGTAGGCTTCGGCTGTGGTGGGTTGGTCACGGGTCTGTTCACGGGGTGCGCCGTTTTGGGTCTGTCCCTCAGGTTATCCATGCCTTTAACTATATCCGCAAGCGTTTTCCTGACCTCAACCACGGCGAGTTCGGTGTCTAGGTTTGTCGCTGGCGGTGTTGGCGCTTGAGGTCTGTCTCTCAGGACTCTGATGTCCGAGGACACTATCTCCAGCTTCTCCTTCACTGGCTGTAAATGTTTTTTGATATCCTGAGGGGGGGGTGGAAGTGGTTTGTTTGTGTGCTTGCCTATGACGTCTGCAAGCTTTTTCAGTTCGGCTTCTATCCTAGCCGTGCCGGAAGCCGCTGCGAGCAGCTCGTCGGGAATGTGGCACTGGTGGTCTTGTGCTGAGGTGGTGGCGGGGAGCACCGGGAGGTCTGCTCTTATTCTCTCTGTTGGTTGGAGATACCAATATAAACATATTCAGCGACACGGTTAATCCTACAGTAACACGGTACAAAAACGCCCTGTGTGAATGCGGCTTGACGTGTGTAATACCAAGCGAAGAGGTAACGCGCGAGGCGATCGCGGACGGCCGGCTTGAGGTATCGTGCTTGGATCATATCTGGGTGCGAGCGGGACGGAGCGAGCATGACGCGTGCGCGTACGTGCTTGAGTCACGAATCGCCGATCATCATGGAATCGGACTAATGCTGAACTTATGTGTGAGTGGAAGTGAAAATCAATGTGTTAGTGGGAACGGCAAGAACAATAGTATGCGTGAAGTGTTAAGTGATAAAATTGTTAAGAAAAAGCTAGATGAATATGAATGGGCCCAGTTAATAACAATAACGTGTCCGGTATTATTGTATCAGACGATGTGTAGTGTATTTGATCGGATATACAAGGAAAGTACATTTAAAATTAGCACAGATAATAAGAAAGTAATAAGACAGCCATGGATAAATAGGTATCTATATACAATGTTATTGCGAAGGGATTATTTGTTTAGAGTTTGGAAAGCAGATCCGAAGAGTATGAACAAGCGATTAGATTATACAAAGTATAGAAATAAAGTAAATAAATTAACAAATATGGCAAAAAATAAATATAGACAGGGACAAATAAGAAAATGTAATGGAGATTTTAGGAAAATATGGACAAATATAAACATATGGTTGGGTCGAAGCAAAAATAGCCTGGACGATGTTATTTTAAGGCATTTAGGAAAAACGGATTGTATAGAACAGATTTGTACAAACTTCTCTAAAACGTTTACGGAGGAAATAAAGGAAATTAAACATGTATGTAATTTGAAGTTTTTAGATAGAAATAAATATATAAAACCGAGTGAGGTAAGCTATAGATACAATAAGGTGACCTCGTCAGAGGTAGAAAAGGTCATAAGAACATTATCCTGTGAAAAAGCACCCGGTTCGGATGGAATACGGGTGCAAGACATTATATATTTATGTAAGCAAATAAGTCCTGTTCTAGCTGCATTTGTGAATATTTCTGTATCTAGCGGTATTTATCCAGACCAGCTAAAAAATGCAATTATACGTCCTATATACAAATCAGGAAGTCATTTAGAATATGGTAATTATAGGCCTATCGCAATATTATCTGTTATAGATAAAATAACCGAAAAAATTATAATAGGACAGATTAGCGCGTTCTTAGAACAACACAACATATTATGTGACACTCAGCACGGTTTCCGGAGAGGGCGCAACACTGTCTCTGCCTTGTTAGGATTTTCAGATTATATTAATGACTGTTTAGACTCTGGCAAACAAATTATAGCTCTATTCATTGATTATAAAAAAGCGTTTGACACTTTAGACCATGAGATCTTATTACAGGCAATGGACGAATGCGGGATACGCGGCCCCATTAATGATTGGTTTAAAAACTACCTCACTAATAGGAAAATAAGCACAATTATATCCCGGGTGGCTGGGAGAGAGGCGGATGTCGAATTGGGTGTGCCTACTGGATCGGTGTACGGCCCCGTAGGATATATAATGCATGTGAACAGTGTATCAAATGTCGTACGTAATTGTGAGGTGTTCATGTACGCTGACGATATGTGTCTTGTTTACGCCTCCAAAGATATAGCAGAGGTACAAAAGTGTATTCAAGGTGACTCTGAAAATATCACCAAATGGGCACACGACAATGGAATTTTATTAAATCTGTCAAAAACTAAATGTATGCATTTACACTCGCCATATAATCGAAATGCTAAATCTGTCAATAATGAGTATCTCACAGTTATAGGGCATACATACGAATGTTTGCATAGAAATAAATGTAATTGTAACTGTACAAAATTAGAGTACGTAGATAAATTTAAATATTTAGGCCTAACAATAGATAAGAATTTTAACTGGAAATTACACGTAAATGACATTTGCAATAGGCTAAGATCGGTGCTAAGTAAGTTTTACCAATTAAAAAATGTATTGAACAAACAGACGCTAAGAATTGTGTATTTTGCACTTGCCGATTCGCTGTTAAGTTATGGACTCCTTGTGTACGGGCGAACCTTTATTACATATTTAAGAGATGTTAAAGACATACAAATAAGACTGATAAAGTTTCTAGTCAGTAAAAATGTTAAAGATAAATGCAACAAAGAGTATGATAAGCTATTTCCCATCTGTAAAGTTTTACCCGTAGATAAAAAACTAGATTATTTGGTAGGTCTGGAATATTATTATAATGAGGAGTATAAAGTTAATGTTAAAAACAAGTACAACACACGTAGGGTTAGAGAAAATAAATTGGTTCAACCACAGATAACAAATTATTATGGTAAGAGAACATCTAAGTATTTGGTACCTAAAGTATTTAACAAATTAGATTTATTAAGAGAAAAAGTAAAAATTAGTAAAGGATCACTTAAGAATAAATTAAAAAACATTATACAAGATAGCAAATAGAAGTAAAAACATTGTTAATATATAAGTAGTTGGTATGTGCGTAAGGTGGTGCATTGTTATGTAAAAGAGCGCCTCTCGCCATCAAACGTAAAAGTTTGGCGAGTTTAGAGTTATGTAACACCTCTGTAATATAATATCATTTATTAAATAAATAAAAAAAAAAAAAAAAAAAAAAAAAACCTCATGTGCTTCTGCGGCTTTTATGCATCCTAGGCGGTCCGCAACTTCGCCCTTGATACCGTCGATGATCATGGCATCTACACTGATTATTCGAGCCGAGTGTCCAGGAGCTTCCCTTAATCGTTGGAGTAACGAGCTTGCTTGGGCAAATGGGGTTTCCTCTCTCCACTCGAGTAACGCATTTTTTTTGTCTTTGAATTGCATCACTCGGCACTGGATACTGAAGAAATCCATCGCAGGCAGATCGGTGTATTTTCTGCTTTTGATGCTCGTTTTCGCTGTGCTTCCATTGATCAGGGCTGCTAGGCCAGGTGGTATGGTGACTTTGGTTTTGCTCGGTCTTAGTCTGCAGAAGCTAACTCCAAAGGTCTCTTGCGGGCGGTTCATGAACAGTGCTACACCTCTGAGTCGTATGCCAGGCTCGCTAGCTGCCCCCCACGCCAGCAGGCACGGTATGGGGTTGGCATCGGAGGCCCTTGTCGTAGTGGTTATTTCGTCCGTTGATGATTCGTTTTGTGAAGTCGTTGTTGTGTCTGAGGCGATAATGCTGGTCGTCATGTTTGGCTGGTTTTGTATCAGAGTTGGGTCAAATGTGGTTTGTAGTCGTGGTAGGGTTTGTTTCATGATTGTTGTCATTTGTTTGAGTGATTGTGTCTGTGCTGAGGTTGGTGTTGGTGTCAGTATTGTAGTTCTTTGCATGTCAGTCGGCGTGATGTTTATTGTTGTTCTGTTTTGAGATTGTGTAGGTGTTGTGGTCAGTATTGTTGTTATTGCTGTGGTTGTATGTGTGTTAGTCGGCGTGATGGTTGTTGTTGTTACGTTATTTGGTTGCGTCGATTGTAGGGTTGGTGTTAGTGTTGTTGTTCTTGTTGGTAGTGTATTAACGTTGTTTGTTTGTGTCGATGATAAGGTTGGTGTTTGTGTTGTGGTTGTGTGTATGTTGGTCGGTGCGATATTGGTAGTTGCTGTGTTGGTTGCTTGCGTGTTGGTTTGTAGGTGTGTTGTGTGAATGGCAGTGGAGCCATTGGCCCTCGCGGCGACTGAGACGACCTTTTGTGCGAAGTCCAGGAAAGATGGTCTTGTAGCCTTTCCCTCTACGATGGAGCTGAGAGCCGATAGGTCTAGGTTGACGTTCAACTCATTCTCCAGTTTCATCCTATCGTGACTAAATCTTGGACATTCGAGTAGTAGGTGCCAGACTGATTCCTCCGTGGATGGGTCGCACACGCATGCGGGGCTATCTTTAAGATGGAAGCGGTGCAAGTATGCCGAGAATCCTCCATGTCCCGTGAAGAGTTGGACTAGAGCTGGTGTTAGATCTATGTCCCTGGTGATTCTTTTAGCGGCTATGACGCTTGGAAAGAACACCTTGGTCACTGATCCTGTACTGGAGGACTCGTATCTCTCTTGCCATTTCTTGACTGTTTCCTCGCGTATGCACTTTTTCACAAAGGAAATTGGAACTTTATCATAGTCTGGTGCCGTCTTTTTGGTTAGGGCCGCTTTCTTTGCCAGTTCGTCTGCTCTCTCGTTTCCTGGTGTCCCCACATGTGCTCTCAACCAGAAAAACCGCACATCCCTGCCCTCCCCGCGGATTTCTCGCACCAGTTCTTTGAGATCGTGAGCCAGTTGATGTGTAGCCATCGGACACCTCAGCAGATCCAGCGACGATCTTGAGTCACTGAGAATACTGGTTGTGTCCACTCTGCTTTCTTTCACCAGCTTAGTGGCTCTGAACAGTGCGTATAGTTCCGATTGGAAGACCGTGTTGTGTGGTTCCAGCCGGAAGGTTCTGTATTTCGACTCTCTGCCTTCACTCCACCAGGTTATGGCAGCTCCGACTTTCCCCTCTATCTTGCTACCATCAGTGTAGATCTGGGGACCGGTTATTCGGTGGGTTTCTACGGTTTCGGGGTCGAAATCCTCCAGTTGCTGGTATTCCGTAGTTATGAGCTTTGAGGGGTGAGGCTGTTGTAGGTACCCCACTTTTCGCTCTACCTCTCTTCCCGGGGGTAAGAACTCGTGAGAGTAACCTTTTTTGACCAAAAATAGTTTCGAGGCGTCGATTACCCGAAGGTCAAGAGGCAGCTGCCCCGACAGAATCAGAGCCGATACTAGAGACACCGTGCGATGCGCTTTACAGATCTTTTGCGCGAAACCTCTCTGCAGTGAGTCTAACTGATTCCTGACCATCAGTTTCTCAGCTGCAGGCGCCCATGCGCTTGCGGCATACAGCACTATCGGCTCTATTACTGACACATATATGGTCCTGATTATCTCGCGGTTGAGACCCCAAGTCACCCTCGCGGCACATGCCAGCTGTTTATATATGTCCGCAGCTTTTTTGCAGGTGGCGGAAACATGTGCGTTGAAAGTGAGCTTGTTGTCTATGATCAGCCCTAGAAGCTTGATCTCTTGAACGAGATTTAGCCGGACGCCTGACATGTGGACGACTGGAGTGTCATACTTAAGCTTCCTTGTTAGCACCATCGAATTTGTTTTGTGCGCGGCGAAGCGTAGCTTGTTCTGAGCACCCCATTCAGACACACTGTCTAACGTCCTTTCTGCTATGCGCTCCAGAGCGTTAACCTGATGGTTGGAGAAGACCAGGACCACATCGTCCGCGTAGGCTTGGCAAAATACGCCAGAGCTGTTGATTTCAGTCAGAAGCGAGTCTAGGATTAGATTCCAAAGTGTTGGTCCAGCAATGGAGCCTTGTACACAACCCTTGGTGGTTTCCTTCTCGCTTTTTGCTCTGGCGTAGTTCACCAGTACCTTTCGATCCTTCAGGTATGAGGTTAATGTGGTGTATAGGTTTCTTGGGCACTTTTTGCTAATTAGCTGGTGTTTTATGGCCGGCCACCATGCGTTATCGAAGGCCCCCTCTATGTCCAGTGATACTAAAAGCACGATCTTCTTTGCTTTCATCTCTGCTCGTACGTGCGTCACTAGGGCGTAGAGGGCGTCCTCAGTGCCTCGTTGTGGCATGAAACCGTACTGATGTATGTTGAGTGTGGGGAGTAGGTGCCACTGAATCCTGTTCACGATGAGTTTTTCGACGATCTTGCCCAAGACTGACAGTAGTCCAATGGGTCTGTAGGACTTTGGATGAGTATAGTCGTCTTTACCGGGTTTCCTAAGGATGCACACATGGGCCACTTAACACTGCGCAGGGAAGTAAGACAGCGCCAGGCATCTGTTAGCCAAGGCGAGAAACACTTCCCTGTTGCAGTTGATAGCGGTCACGCATATATCGGCCGTCAGCCCATCCGGTCCTGGGGCTTTCTTTGGGTTTTGATTTTGTAGAACCAATTCAAGCTCCGCAGGTGTAAAAGGTGGGTCATCGGCCGACAATCCTTGAAGATCGTCGGATTCCTCTCGTGTACGGCTTCTAAGCTGTGTGTGGTAGGTCGTTTCTGTTGCTGTTGAGTCTGCTGGGTAAAAGGTGTTCGCGAGAAGTTCCGCCGATTGCTCTGGGCTCAGGGTTTCTCCTGATGGGCCTCTCAGGAGCGCATCGTTTTCCCTTCTTGCGGTTTTCCTTATGACCCTGTAAATTCCGTCCCACATGCTTTCTCTTTCTTGTGTGGTGCAGAACTCTTTCCAGCCTGCCGTGGCGGCCTCAGTGGCTTGTGTGGAGTAATTTTCTTTAGCTGTGAGGTATTCCTGTATTGTGTGGTTCCTCCTTGATGGTGCCGCATTGCGGATTCTTCTCTTCTTTCTGAGAACTTCTCCTTTGAGTTGTTCCAGAGAGGGGGACCACCAAGGTGGCTTGAGATTTATTTTTCTGTTACCTATTTTCGGGATTGATTTTTCGCATGCTTGGTGTATGGCAGAGGTATACTCGCTGGTTAAGTTCTCCAGGTCTTCATGATTTAAGGCTCCAATGATTCTTTCGGGTGTGATGGTTTTCCCCTCAAGACAGAGCTTTATGTGTTCCCTAAATTCTGACCACTTTGCCTTCTTGGTGTTATACATGCGTGTCGAGATTGGCTTCATTGGTTCCAGGGGTTTCTCAAGACGCATCGTGAAGGTTATCGCATTGTGGTCAGATGAGGTGAGACCTCTATCAACTCTCCATTCCTCGATCCTGTCTAGGAGTGACAAACTGCACACTGTGACATCAACGATGCTAGCGTACAGCCTGTCTCCCCTATACGTCTCGAAGGTTAGAACCTGTCCTCTGTTTAGTATCTGGAGATCCTGTTCGTTTAGGAACGAGTTGTACTCCGCTCCGCGGTGGTCTTCGGAATTGCTTCCCCACCACTGACTCCAAGCATTTATATCACCTCCGATGATTGTGTTGGGTGTGTGTGTGTGTGTATTTTTGATAGTGTTGTGTTGAGTGTGTTGAGATAGGGTGTGAGTGCTTGGTCTCCCTCGAAGTAGACCGACACAGCTCCAAACTTTAGTTGTCCCACCTTAACCGTGGCTGTGGCGATATTCTCAGTGACAAGCTGAGGGTCATGAATGACTTCCAGCTCGTCACCAAAAACCACTATAGCTGCCTTCACTGGCTTCTGGCGGTTCAGGGTGCACTGGATGACTTGAGTGCCAGGGTGTTGTTTCATGATCCCCGTTCTTCCTACATAAGGTTCTTGAACGAGAGCCACTTTTATTCCCTTTTCCTGAGCCGCTAGGTGGAACTCCGCTGTAACAAGTTTGGACCGCTGCAGGTTCGCTTGAATGAAGTGCAATCCTTTGGTCGGGCCACTGCGAGTTGCAACCGTGGTGCTGTCCTGTTGGGTGCCCTCCGCTTCAGCAATACGAGACCCGTGCCCTAGCTATGCCATCCCATTTCTGGCGCTCTTGGCATTCGTCGCTGTAAGCGGCGTGCGCCGTGTCCATGCCCTCCTTTTTGGCTTTGACGCAGTTCACGCATGTAGGTGTCTTTCCGTCTCGTTTTATGGGACAGTCTCTCCCAGTGTGTTCGCCCGAGCAGAAGCTACATACTTGCGACGTTTCCTTACACACTGTTCTTGTGTGTCCGTACGCAAGGCATCTGCTACACTGTACTAGAGGTGACTGATCCTCCACGGGGACCCTTTGTAGGCCAATAAATACCTTGGCCTCTCCCTGCGTAAGTCGCTTCCAAAGTTCTGGGGAGAGCTCGAATACCGGGTGGCAAACCAGCGCGTTCCTTGCTTTCTTCCTGAACCGCATTTTCAGGGTCTGGCTCGCCATATCGACACCGTGGAGGAGACTCTGGTTTTGAGCTTTTAACAGCTCCACCATCTCCTCGACGGTGTAATGAGCCTGGACTCCTCTGATACAGATCAGGGGATTTGCTGGTTTGGGCTCCTGTACTTTCAGGTCGTCCTTTTCACTGAACTGCTTCTTTACCAGGTCCAGATCCTTTTTCGTGGCGCAGTTTAGGACAACCTTTTGGTTGCGGGCCTTTCTCACCTTGTTCAGTTGAGCCCTCGTTGTTTTTAGGTCTAGCACCACTCTGATCCTCTCCATGACATTGTCTCCTGTCTGTTTAGGATCCGTCGATGAGACTATCAGAGTGTGGCTGGACTGGGTAGGCTTCGGCTGTGGTGGGTTGGTCACGGGTCTGTTCACGGGGTGCGCCGTTTTGGGTCTGTCCCTCAGGTTATCCATGCCTTTAACTATATCCGCAAGCGTTTTCCTGACCTCAACCACGGCGAGTTCGGTGTCTAGGTTTGTCGCTGGCGGTGTTGGCGCTTGAGGTCTGTCTCTCAGGACTCTGATGTCCGAGGACACTATCTCCAGCTTCTCCTTCACTGGCTGTAAATGTTTTTTGATATCCTGAGGGGGGGGTGGAAGTGGTTTGTTTGTGTGCTTGCCTATGACGTCTGCAAGCTTTTTCAGTTCGGCTTCTATCCTAGCCGTGCCGGAAGCCGCTGCGAGCAGCTCGTCGGGAATGTGGCACTGGTGGTCTTGTGCTGAGGTGGTGGCGGGGAGCACCGGGAGGTCTGCTCTTATTCTCTCCATTTGCTTCCTTAGCGTATCTAATTGGTTTGTTACGCTTGCTATGCCAAGTTCGAGTCGCATCAGGATCGGGTTTGGGTTATTATCCCTCCCCGGCGATCCCGTGGCTCTTCCGGCCTCTTTTCTGGTTTTCTCGTGCTCTTTTCGCACCACCGCCTCTAGGGCCTGGACCCCTTTTCGTGTTTCAGCGTTCTCCTTTAGCGCCTGTAGGGTCTCAGCCCCCAGCCATTCTCTTATGAGCTTGGTTGTCTTCAGGGTCTCCCCTATGTCGTCCCGAGCGCGGCCCAACTCCAACGCCAGAGTCTTCTTTGTGGTCTCCATCTCCCGCGTATGAGCTCTTTCTACCCTTACGAGCTCTTGAGCATGGCGTGACCTCTCCTTCTCTAGGTTGTATTTGTGCCGCGCCCTGGAGTCTGACAGGGACAAAACGGTCTCGTATAGACCCTGCAGACAATTGTGAGCAACCTGTTTGCACTCTCGCTTCATATTTCCGGCGGCTTCCAGCGCCTGCTTGCCCTGTTGGAGCATGGTATTGGCCTCCTCCGTCGCCATATCCATATGGACGCCTGTTCCTTTCTTTGGTGTCCTATATAGGATGCTGTCCCGGCGACTGCGCGAATCGTCGGTTTGGCTAGAAGCACTGGAGCCTTCCTCGTCTGAGACTATGTTTTTGGGGGGGGATATGCTACAACCTTCCCACCGCATAACCGTTTCTGACACGCGGCTTCTGTTAACAACTCCTAGCTGCTCCGAGCCTTCAGAGCACGCAGAGCTGTACGCTGTTGCTGGTGTATGCGGTTTTGTCACGCGTGTGAGCTCCGTCACGTCCGGCACAGACGCTGCCTTCGCCTTTGGTGCCTCTTCTGTCGGCAATGGATGCGCCAGTGTTTCTGACAGTATCGATTTTGCCGACTTGGAGATAACTTTCTCGCGAAGTGTTCGTGTCGACTTTGTGACCTTTGCGGTTATTTTGGCGGGAGCGGAGGATGTTGAAGGGGCTGACATAATGATGTTATAAAACAATGTAACTACTAAACAATAATCAATAATATTACTACTA